>CM036621.1:27212712-28667104 GCA_020746105.1 Trogon surrucura | reverse complement strand
ACTGCTGGAGAGAGTCCAGCACAGGGCAACTAGGATGATGAAGGGAGTGGAGCATCTCCCTTATGAGAAAAGACTGAGGGAGCTGGGGCTCTTTAGTTTGGAGAAGAGGAGGCTGAGGGGTGACCTCATTAATGTTTCCAAATATATAAAGGGTGAGTGTCACGAAGATGGAGTCAGGCTCTTCTCGATGACAACCACTGATAGGACAAGGGGTAATGGGCTGAAACTGGAACATAAGAGGTTCCGCTTAAACTCGAGAAGAAACTTCTTCTCAGTGGGGGTGACGGAGCCCTGGAACAGGCTGCCCAGAGAGGTTGTGGAGTCTCCTTCTCTGGAGACATTCAAGACCTGCCTGGACACGTTCCTGTGTAGCATAATCCAGGCATTCCTGCTCTGGCAGGGGGATTGGACTTGATGATCTTTTGAGGTCACTTCCAATCCCTAACATTTTGTGATTCTGTGATTCACTGGATATGTCACGATGTTTATAATTTTAGATTCATTATTAACTTCTGTAAAATGCACCTAAAATTAATATATGTTCTCACATGAACTTTTCAATATTAGTGAGTGAATACTGGCTTGAACATGTAAATAGAATGTCATTTTAATAAAATGTGAAACAAAATGGCTATACTTGAGATAATGCTTTTTAATCACCAATTAAGGATGGATTATGCAGATACAGCACAGTACCCAAAAATATAGGGCGGCAGCAGTGGGAAATAATGCCTAGAAATTTGAGAGACAGAGCTCTTAGTCATCAACTAAGATTTCCAATTTAAATATTCACCTTGATTATATTTACATGCGAACAGACCTTAGCTATGTATTCCAATAGCCTGAACTGAAAGTGTCACATCTGAAGACAATTCGGATTCCAGGCACTCAGGTTGTTAATTTTTTGCTTATCGTCCTGGTAGAGGGTTCACATTGTGTGTAAGAGTTTTGAAATACATATATATACACATATATATATATACATTTGAAATATGACCTGGATATATTTTTAGATTACTTTCCTCCCTACATACTCCTTATGCCTCTATGTACATATAAAAATTATGAGCAAACTATACCTAATGATGGCTGATTGGTGGAAAATCTCCTCTTTTGTTTGTAGGAAAAAAAATCCACACCTATAAAACACACAATTACGCAAAAGGCAACGTCATACATTCCCTCATGGATCTGGTTTGCCAAGAGATTGAGTATTCCTAGGTCACCTCGTAACCAAACTACAAAGATCATTAAAGATCATTCTGTTCAGCTTCTGGGAAGACTATTGCACATGCCTCATACATAAGTAAACTGCTAGGATATCCTTAGTTAGAAATTAAACTATGGTGTTAGATTTATTAAAATCATGGAGATGATTAAATCTTAGTGAAACAGTCTGGGTTTGATTTAAGCATTTTTTCCTGTTAGACAGTATTTAGGCATAAAAGTACCTAATAAAAATATTTAAAACTCCTGAAAATATACTGCAATTTAATTTCACAGAAAAAAAATAATTGAAAGCTTTCTTTCAAATTATTATTTTTATATATTTTACTTTATTTAAGTGTGGAAGTCTAGCCATACATTTTTACTTTGAACTTACAGTATGCCATAATATGACATACCATAATGGTTTGAATAATCAACTTTAGATCATATTTGTATTGGATAAGAGCTGACTACCCGTTCGGTTCTCACGTGTGTTGCCTGACCTAGTCGAGAGGTGGCGTCCCTGCTCACAACAGGGAGGTTGGATTAAAATGATCTCTGAGGTCCCTTCCAGCCCAGGCCGTTCTATGATGATTCTATGATGATGATGATGATACTAAGCACAGCTGAAGCCAAGAAGAGAAAATTCACTCTGCTCTAGGTCCATCTGCAGTAGAACAACAGCTGGGAAAGGCACATACGACAAAAATTTCATTTGCTAAACCTGGGCTTCAAAGCGCTTCAGTTCAAGTTTACTGCAATCCTGTGCAAGAAAATCATGTCCCATCACCAGCATTCCATCTTCAGTTTCTTTGGTGCAATCTATAGGGTGTCTCTATAGATACAGCTTTGAATTTGTGAGTAGCGTGTGCTGCTCCATGCTGTATCTGAAACTTCAGTACCTAGACTCATTACCAATCTCCTGAGCCACCCAGTCTCCCTCAGTTGTGAAAATGTAATAAATTGCTTTTTTTACCCTAGTGTATTTAGCACTCATGAAAAGTGACAGATTGACAGGCTGGGAGACTGAAGTATTCTGTTTAAATCACAGAGAAAAGGAAAGAAGAGGCAATGACAGACTAAGGAACCAAAACCAAATTAACCCTTTGCTCAAGTAACCAAAAGAGAGAATAACTGAGACTCAATAGATCAATCAATGGCCTCCTGACAACAAAGATCTTAACTGTTGGCAGCAAATACCAAATAAAACACAAAACCCACACTCCATATACACAGATATTTGCATAGGTATGTGTTCAGCAAAACGTTTGGTCAGTTTATAGTAAAAAATGAAAAATGTCTTGTCCCAGCTTTCAGCACCAAGATGTACTAACGATTCTGCAGTGGTAAAGAGTCTGCCTGTTTGTCTTCTGAAACAAAAAAGAAAATCTAAACAAGAGAAAATTTTTTTAAAAAAGTGTCCAATTAGAATTTCTGGGGGAGAGGGCTTTCTTTTAAATAAATTGGCTGCAAAATTTGGAGGCCTTCTCTGCTTTATATGTAAAGGAGCCACAGAACATGCAACAAATTTGTTTGGACACAAACTGAACAAGCAGAACTAGAATGAAACATTTGCACACTGGTGAAGGAACTGGGTGCATTCAAGCATTAGAAGCAAGTCCTCTGAAGTCTAGCTCCAGTGCTCTATCGTATATGCTATAGCTAAGTAATAATAACTGCCCATCTCTGTAAAGGAGAATGAACCTGTAAATTGGATCAAAAAAACAGCAGCTGGTCCCAGTAATGGACCTGTCTCACTGCATGTGTCCTGCAAACAGACTTGTGGCCATCAAGAGTGAAAGGTTCTGGGTCAGTGAGGACACAGAACATGCCTGAAGTGTTTTCTCACCCTGGGAACTGGAGCTGCCTATTGCTCCCTGGAAAAAAACCAGCACCCCTGTTCAAGAGTCACTCCTATAAGGAGTGTCGGCAAAGTTCCCATCTGATCCTGCAGACTGATACACTGGGTTTTGTCCTCTTTGGGGAAATGAAGCTCTTGATGGATGCGTTTGTTCTCCGAGAAAAATTGCAACTTACTCCTTGCTGGGCTCAGAAGGGAAAACAGCACCCGTTTTCTGTGATCTGGAAGCACGTCGTCATATTTTTCACAACAAGTGCCACACTGATCTGAAGATGTCTCCAGTGCCCTGACCCAGAGCTGTGGCTAGATTTACTTGTATTACCAAATAAACACTTCAGGCCAGAACTTCTGTTGCCTTTAAGCAGCGTTGTTCTATGTATGTGCCTCAGAACAAACCCAACTTTGAATGGCTATCAGAGGATGTAGAAATGCCACTGAAAGTAAATTCTTACTTTGAAGACACTCCAAGAACAAATCCTACCGTAGTGCCAGCGACAGCAAATCAGACAACGTTTTCTAGACAACAGGCTAGTAGTTAACCATCAACTTTATGAATAGTAACTTGTATCACCGACAAGTCTGAGTCCCTTTTTACATCCTGAACATCAAAAATACACAAAGGGCTAATGAGTTTGAAGAGTGGTTTTGTGGTTATTTGCACTTTGTATTTCAACCATAAAATCAGAACCTTGCCCACATTTACTTATACATTCAGTTATATTTTGCATTAAGAACCATGAAATATTATTTCCTAATATAATAAAAAGGTAATATTCAGAACTGTAATTCCCAACTTCAAGTAACAATTACAGCAAAGCAGAGAATATTTGTGTCTTTTTAGAGCACAAGCAAAATAACCTGACTTTGAGGTTCAGTAGAACATGATGGACAGATCTCTCACAAAAAAACAACCAAATTTCAACTGGTAAGATGCAACACAGAAGAATTGTCAACACAGGTGATGAGGAGTGTGTCCTTTATGCTGTCCCCTGCTCCTCCCACTGCATGACCAGGCTCAACCACTTGTGCCAACGGGCATCACTCATGCTCTCGAGGAGCAGGTATTTCACTGGCAAAGTGCCTTCTGAGAATGGATCTCTGGGTATCGATGTGCAGGCCCACTTCAGTCAATAATACAGCACCTGGGTATTGCCACTGGTGCCAGTCATCTCACACGGTTTCTTCTTATCATAGAATCATAGAATCATAGAATGTTAGGGATTGGAAGGGACCTCGAAAGATCATCAAGTCCAATCCCCCTGCCAGAGCAGGAATGCCTAGACTATGCCACACAGGAATGTGTCCAGGCAGGTCTTGAATGTCTCCAGAGAAGGAGACTCCACAGCCTCTCTGGGCAGCCTGTTCCAGGGCTCCGTCACCCTCACTGAGAAGAAGTTTCTTCTCGAGTTTAAGCGGAACCTCTTATGTTCCAGTTTCAGCCCATTACCCCTTGTCCTATCAGTGGTTGTCACCGAGAAGAGCCTGGCTCCATCCTCATGACACTCACCCTTGATATATTTGTAAACATTAATGAGGTCACCCCTCAGCCTCCTCTTCTCCAAACTAAAGAGCCCCAGCTCCTTCAGTCTTTTCTCATAAGGGAGATGCTCCACTCCCCTAATCATCCTAGTTGCCCTGTGCTGGACTCTCTCCAGCAGTTCCCTGTCTTTCTTGAACTGAGGGGCCCAGAACTGGACACAGTATTCCAGATGGGGTCTCACCAGGGCAGAGTAGAGGGGAAGGAGAACCTCTCTCGACCTACTAACCACCCCCCTTCTAATACACCCCAGGATGCCATTGGCCTTCCTGGCCACAAGGGCACAGTGCTGGCTCATGGTCATCCTGCTGTCCACCAAGACTCCCAGGTCCCTTTCCCCTACACTACTCTCTAATAAGTCATTCCCCAACTTATACTGGAACCTGGGGTTGTTCCTACCCAGATGCAAGACCCTACATTTACCCTTGTTATATTTCATTAAATTTTTCCCCGCCCAACGCTCCTGCCTGTCCAGGTCTCGCTGGATGGCAGCACAGCCTTCTGGTGTGTCAGCCACTCCTCCCAGCTTGGTGTCATCAGCAAATTTGCTGATAGTACTCTCTAGTCCCTCATCCAAGTCATCGATGAATATATTGAATAATACTGGTCCCAGTACCGACCCTTGAGGGACTCCACTGGAGACAGGTCTCCAACCAGACTCTGCCCCATTGACCAAAACTCTTTGGCTTCTTCCCCTCAGCCAGTTCACAGTCCACCTCACTACCCGAGAGTCTAGACCACACTTCTGCAGTTTAGCAGCAAGGATGCTGTGGGAGACTGTGTCAAATGCTTTACTGAAGTCAAGGTAGACCACATCCACCGCTCTGCCATCATCTATCCACCTTGTTATATCCTCATAAAAGGCTATGAGGTTAGTCAAGCACGACTTCCCTTTGGTGAAGCCATGTTGACTGTCTCTAATGACCCTCTTATCCCTGATATGCCTTGAGATGGCACCAAGGATAAGTCGTTCCATCACTTTCCCAGGGATGGAGGTGAGGCTGACCGGTCTATAGTTACCCGGGTCCTCCTTCTTGCCCTTTTTGAAGACTGGAGTGACATTTGCTTCCCTCCAGTCCTCAGGCACCTCTCCCGTCTCCCAAGACTTGGCAAAGATGATGGAGAGTGGTCTAGCAATGACATCAGCCAGCTCCCTCAGCACCCGTGGATGCATCCCGTCTGGACCCGTGGATTTATGGATGTCCAGATTGCTTAATTGGTCCCTAATCCAGTCCTCATCGACTAAAGCATACTCCTCCACTGCCCTGACTTCCTCTGGGGCCTCAGGGGAATGGGGCTCCTCAGGACAGCCTCCGGCAGAGTAGACAGAGGCAAGGAAGGCATTCAGTAACTCTGCCTTCTCTGTATCTTCTGTCACCAAGGCACCCACCTCATTCATCAGTGGGCCTACATTGCCTCTGGTGTTAGTTTTATCTGCCACATATGTGAAAAAGCTCTTCCTGTTGTCCTTGACCTCTCTCGCCAGGTTCAATTCAAGGGAGGCCTTTGCTTTCCTAGTTGCCTCCCTACATCCTCGGACAACAGCCTTATATTCTTCCCAAGTGGCCAGCCCTGCCTTCCAAGATCTGTAAATTCTCCTCTTGCCCTTGAGCTTACCCAGCAGATCCCTGTTTAGCCACGCAGGTCTCCTGGCTCCCTTCCTTGACTTCCTACGTGTCGGGATGCTCTGATCTTGAGCACGGTAGAAGCAGTCCCTGAACGCTAACCAACTGTCTTGGGCCCCTTTACCTTCAAACAGCCTTGCCCATGGGATTTTCTCTAGTAATTGTTTGAAAAATCCAAAGTTTGCCTTGGCAAAGTCCAGGGTTGCAATTCTGCTTGCTATTTTGTTTCTGCTACATGAGATCCTGAACTCCACCATTTCACGGTCACTGCAGCCAAGGCAGCCCTCAACCTTTACTGCTTCAACCAGATCCTCCTTGTTAGCGAGGATGAGGTCCAGCAGTGCTCCTCTCCTAGTCGGCTCCTCCACCATTTGCATCAGAAAATTATCATCGATGCACTGGAGGAACCTCCTGGACTGTGGCTGGCTGGCTGAGTTGTCCTTCCAGCAAACATCAGGGAAGTTAAAATCCCCCCCAACAACCAGGGCCTGTGATTGTGAGACCGCTCTCAGCTGCCTGTAGAAGGCCTCATCAACTTCCTCACCCTGATCTGGTGGCCTGTAATAGACACCCACAACAGTATCTCTCCTGCCAGCCTGCCCCTTAATTCTAACCCGTACACTCTCAACTTGCTCCTCCTCCATGCCTGGATGGTATTCAAGACATTGTAGTTGCTCTTTCACGTAAAGAGCGACTCCACCACCTCGCCTGGCTGGCCTGTCTTTCCTGAAAAGGACATAGCCACCCATGACCACATTCCAGTCATGTGAGCTGTCCCACCATGTCTCTGTAATTGCCACCAGATCATAATCTCCTGCCCGAACCCAGGTTTCTAGCTCCTCCTGCTTATTCCCCATGCTGCGTGCATTGGTGTATAAGCATTTCAGGGAGCAAGCTGAGCACACTGATCTCACCCTAGGGGGATGGGAGGCCACCCGGTCCTCATAATTTCTAGAGCACTGCCCTGCTGCAATCCCAGCTATAACCCCATCCCCCTTCATATCTAATTTAAAGAACGCTCTATGAGTCCCGCCAGCTCATGACCAAGGATCCTTTTTTCCCTTTGTGTCATTTGAACCCCAGCTTGTTTCAGTAGATCAGGTGCCCTGTAGATCTTATCCTCCCTCCGCGAATATGTTTGTAAGAATACGTTCAAGAATAGCAGGGATATCTAGAGTGTTTGATAGATTAAGTTTGGCAAAATATGGGAAGATAAAGTTTTGTGCTAGTTTTGGGTCTTTGGAAAATAGTAAATGGAAACAAAAGAGATCGGTTCTAGAAAGGCACAGATAGCTGCTAAATGAACAGCTCTTTACAGCAGCTTTACCTTGAGGGTAACCTGACTGCCCAGGCAAATTTAACTCCTCCGCATGGTTTTGCATTGCTTAAGTTACAACAAAGCAACGGCACCGAAGTCCAGTGGTCTCAAACCAAACGTAGGCACTGCTCTGCCCTACAGGGCATTTGTCACCTGGGAGCTGCACACGTGCATGACAGAATCCTCCACTCTGGGACACGTTGGTTGCTCTGATGATTTCCAGTGGGCAGACGTTTCATCCCTTCCGTTTTATTTTATTTTCTCAAGGGGGTGGCAAAAGCAGATGTCACCATATATAAAATCCCCTCATAGTATTCTAAAAGAAACAGGGTATTATACTTAGAATTTGATTTAATCTAGAGATTGTACAAATACATGCTTATGCATTCAGCCAGATATATATAGCAACAATGCATGCAAATAATGTATGATAACACATATACAGACATATACAAACTTATGCTTGCATAGGACAATATGTATTATTTTCTAGATTGAACAAAGTTCAAAGCATAATGCACTACCTGTTTCAGAATATGAAGCATTCTGAATGGCCTAACATATTACACACATATACATTACATAAATATAAATTTAGATTTTTTTCCTAAACTATTTCTCTGAAATAGATGATACCAAAGATTATCTAGCATCAGCCGTTTTCTCTTTCTACTACAACATCACGTCTTTATTTTATGGAAAACCTAAATGACAAGAAGGGACTGAAGACTGCCCGCAGAGAAATTCCTGGACAATAATGGCTCAGTGTAGTAATTTTTGGACAGTACAGAGTTCACCACTGTCACAACAAAGGTGGGATTGTCCCCAGTAATGTATCAAAGCTCAACCTAGCAAATTATTTCCATAATTTTCTTCAGATTCCCTTTCTCCTTCAGTAACTTAAGCATTAGAACTATCAAAATGTAGCGAGTGCAAATGCAAGACTAGAGGGATTTCTGAGGTAAAACATCCCTCCTTCCCTGCATAGGTGCAGCCACTTTCTTTCCCTGCTGCAGAAATGTATTTGGTAATGTGCCACTAAATTTCTCGAGTGCTACTGCTTCTGCTCATTTTGTGCACCAGTTCCAGATGGCTGATGAACTGGCCACCAGACCTCTAATACCAACCACAGTGCAGATATGATAAAGTGGAAAAATACCAATAAAGTATATTTGTATTTATGTGACAATTTTTCACAGTACTCTATCAAGAATCTTCATGAATTACTGCACCAGTCTCAAGAAAACAGAAAAAAAAATTGTGTGATAAAACATAGGCTATTAATTACAAAACATTTTTATGCCTTGATACGGTCCTGGGTTTTACACTTTAGTGTTTTTTTTTTCCTCTTTTAGGAATAAAAGCATAAATCAAATGTAATAAATGGCTGTATAAGTAAAAGCACTAGCAAAACATTAAGCTCATATTATCCTCTGTATTGTTTAATTCCTATCATGGTGAAATGCAGCCATTGTGATTTACTAAATGCCAAGTTAAAGAATTGCTTAGGGCTTTTGTTTGTTTGCTCTTTAGAATTCAGAAATTCTTCTGTAAGAGCAAGAAATAAAAATCATTCAAATGGTTTTAAAAAAAAAAGGAAAATTCAGGTGGGCTGCCTGACAACTACAAATAAAAATTATGTATAATTGAAACCTGGCATTTGTATTACTACCATTATTTTACTGGAAAAAAACCAAACTTTTTTATTTACTGTAAGATATACAGAAATCAAGACAGGTCCTAGACTTTTTGTGTAGCATACATTAAAAAGGAGAAAGAGACAGAAAGATCAAGATCACTAATGGCCAACAACTATATAATGTGGAGAAGGAATTAAACCACAAGCACTACGTATCTCAAATGAGCATATGCTTAACTGAAGTTTGACAATGCAAAAGTGATACTCACGTTCCAAAGGCTCGGCAAATAAACATATTTCCAGATTTCTCTATTTGTCATGGTGGTAAGGAACCTGGCATAGTATTTGACAACACTTTTACAGAGAACGTTCAATTCTGAGTCAGTCCACGCGAATGACTGGAGCATTGCTATATCCACACTCAGAGCAGTTCTACTCATTCATGAATTCATACATGGTGGGTTGTTTTTTTTAAATAAAAAAAAGAGTATTCCAAAGAGTCTGCAATTCTATTTACCACCATCAACTACTCTCACAACTGAATCAGCATCATTCGTTTGAAATGGCAAAAAAAGACTTTAAGGTGCAATATGAGTAAGCACAATAGCTGAGGTTTCCAGCCTCATAAAACTCAGCAAGAGACTAAGAAAGAGAACTGCCACTCTAAGCAATGCAATGACTGCTAACAACTATATATTTAGAGCTTTATAAAGAGAAGGCAGAACTCTGAAATCAATTTAATCTTGAATTTATTACACATGAATAGAGATGCTGACATTACTATCTGGAGCAGTGATATATTCAGAACATGCTTGGGTAGATGATGTTTAGCTCTTTGCACACCACATAGTTGGAGCTTGTACACTTTGATTTTGGGCGTACTGATCTAACTGAAACACTTCATCAGCATGAGTAAAGAAAATCTCTTGAGTCAAAGGAAACTTGCTGAATTTAGTCTAGTGCAATGACTTTTTGTGTTGTTTAAAAATAACTATTTTTAATGTTATTTGAAAATTATGTTATTTAAATAGTTTTTTTTAAAAAAAAATCACTATCCTACCATTTAAAATATATTTCTCCCCATATCTAAAAAAGTTTTTCAGAGACTCTACATTGTTCTCTATTCTTCCCATTCTTGCATACTCACAAAGACGACTTTTACACCCAGCGTCATTCAGAATTTCTCAACACCAAGGTCAAAACATGTAGAACTTGTTACTGACAGAAAGCCAGATGTTCATGAGATTAGAATACTGTAAAGTCAATTTTTGTTCTTTCACAAAGAGTAGGCAATAAAGGTAAGAAATAGAAACTGATGTCAGAGATTCTCTCTAGTAAGCTTTTCCATCATCAATCAGTCAGGGAATGATATTAAATCTCTCTGCTGAGTAGTTTCTTTCCCATAATAATGAGGAGCCTGGCTTCCATCACTCCAGATATCACAGATAATTCTTTTGATTATAATTGATTTTAAGCTTTACTTGTGGTTGCTATAGAATTTCCTTGATAAGAAAGAATGAACTGTACATTTGCTCTGTTAAAAGGATGATTTTGCTAAATAAACAACAAGATGATCTACCTTGTCAGCACAGGACAATTTCAGCAACTAAAAAATGGCCTGCAAATGGCTGGGTAGGGTTTTGCCTTCAGAGGATAATATGCATACACATAGTCATCAGCACTGAAGTTTGGTTTAATCATCAGGTTCTTGAGTATTTGGGGCTTTTATGTTTTTATTTGTTCGTGAACTGTAATTTACAAAATAGAATTGTGTAGCGCGTATCATGCTTTCAGAAGAAGCACAAAAACAATCCGAAGAACCCCCAAATCATAAAACAAATAAAACAAATGTTTTTAGCACTCCTCAATTATACACTCTCTAATAAGGCTACCTTAAAGCAAACATAATATTTAGCCCAAGGCTACCAAAAGAGCTGAACTAAACTGTTGACGACTTTTGATGGAGGCGATTTCTATATCCATTTCTATATCCATTCTTTACGCACCCGCACCACTCATGTGACTGGCAGCCAGCACTGGAACTGCACCAGCCCGGCGAGACTGCACGTAAGGCAACAAACCACTGCACTGAATTCAAGGAGTAGTTTCCATGTTTATCAGAGGGGTTACTAAGAAGTTTATTCCTTCTCTTTTAGCCATTAGAAAGCTGCAGATACCTCCAAGTCCCAACTCGCTTTCAAAATTCAGTTGTCAACAAATTTGACTAATACTGTCTGCATAACTGACAGTTTGAGAGAGTGTTTGTTGAGTTGTTTGAGGCAGCACACCTCTGCCTTAATTTATTGCATTCTGATCAAATTCAGCTGTGGACATCCCCTGAACACATGGCAGCACCTTTACATCACTTCAGGCTCCACATCATGCTTTCCAGTGGTTAGCTTTCTAGGTTTTTTAACAGAAAAATTCTTACGCTTGCTCCTCACGTGCGTGAAGGTTTATCTTACTGATGATATGACTTGAAAACACCCTAATCTTACTTTGCACCTCTTATACTGAAGAGAAAAAAATGCAAATACAGTAGTTTTTCATGAATTTTTAGTAATCATGCAAAATTAGTAACATTAGTATTTATTTAAAATGGATTCTGTGGGCATTACATGGCTGAGGTTTTATCTATTTGTGTAATTTTCTACGTAAAGGTAATCTTCCACTCGATTATACCATGTACTAAAACAAGCATCTCAAAAATCCAGCTGAATCCTCAGAACACTTACAAGAATATGAAAGTGATATAGCAGAATATTGTCAGAGGAATGTAAAATTCAAAACCTATTTCTGATTCTGCTACAACCCACTGTCTCCGTCTCTCTTTCCAGTCTCTCCTTTTATGTCTCTTGTCTATTTAGTCTATAAGCTTTATCTGTCACTATGAGCATCATTAATGATCTGATTTTAAGTTTTGCTGTAGCCACAACAGATGATATCAATAAAGACTACTTTGTTAAAACCGGAAGATGGCTTTACACAAATAGTTACAATCTTTATTTAATATTCTTTTGAACTTAATACTACTGAAACTGGGAAGAGATATATCACACAGCCACGAAAATGATTAAAATATTTCCTAGTATTACTTGTTGAAAACACCAGAAGCTTGAACCAGTTCACATATTCCCAAGTTTATCTTACTCAGAAGTAGTATTTGGCTGGGCACGTTTGTTCTGTATGGTTTTGCTTTGCAAAACCCCAAACTTGAATTTCTCAGATCTCAAGTCTGACTACACGATTTTGTCAGCATTCCCACCGGGCCTGACTGTGCTGCACTGACAAAGCTCAAAGCCAAAATGACTCAGCTGAGCCGGTAACAGGCAAACATTGTGGCCAGCGCGGTTCTGAGCCTGAGCGAGCCTTTCCGTGCCAAGTCAGTGACTCCACAACTTGTTTAATTAGCATGCTAATTTGTGAGCACAGGAAAAAGTACAATTAATACTTTTAAACTATGCCCATGACTTAGTACTCTCAAGTATAATTTGCACCGTAAATTCTCATTATTCTCAGTACTAGATTTTTACAATTTTTTCCGGCTTTAGTGGAAGGATGACTTAAGTCTAAACAATTTTATAAACAAATTGCCTTTCAAAGTAAAAGTTTATATATTTGATGCAGCTATTTGATTTAATCAGAATACCTTAAGTAATAAATCAAAGAAATAATAAGAAAAAAAAATTCTAAGTACCAATAAGCAAAAATACAAACAAAAAAAAAGTCCCCTTCTTTTTTCCTATTGTCCCATAAATCTCTGATTTTTCTTCTAAATCTCACTGAAGGCTCTAGACTGTGCTATTTTATGATCTATTTTTGAACAGTACTTTGACTTACTCTGTATTGCTAGACAGTATGTAAAAACACCTTGTAACAGACAGAAGCTTTAAACCCATATGTGAAAGGGAAACATTACATATTTTAATTGCACGAGTTATTTAACTGAAAGGCCTTATCTCCTCTGAAACTAGACAGATCTGTGAAAAGAACTTTTACCTATTATGATCCTGCTCCAGCAGGGGGGTTGGACTAGATGATCTTTAAGGTCCCTTCCAACCTCTAACATTCTGTGATTCTGTGATATTTTAATTGTAAGAGGGTAACAATTTCCTTAGATTTGCACTGGGAGATGTAGCCTGCAGCATGCAACAGATCATCTAAAGCCTCTGCATGCAAGGCCCAGCACGCTCTCTACTCCCACTCTTCAACTTCAGTGTCACTCTTCCCCTAACACTTTTTCCTGGTGTCAATCTTTCAAACAGGTAAGCAGTATCACTAAGGTGCCAACCCAAGATAAACCCGTGTTTGTGGCACAGTGACACCACCAGGTCTTTGACTTTGACATTGGCAGAGACAGTCTAACAACAGCAGTAGCAAGTATTCCTCCCTTTCCCCCAATGAGATTGCAATGGAATTGTAAATCAGGTTAAGAATTGCCTCTTTTGTTAAAAGTTGATGCAATTTAAACAATGTATCCTGAGAGATGAACTTGGTAAACTGAGAACTTGGTAGATTGAGAAACAAATAATTTTATTGTGGATATGGTGTTTATTAGTACAAGTTTTCAATGTAATATTCATTAATTTCCCTGGCTAAAGCCAGTGCCTTGAATTAAAAAAAAAAAAAAGTCAGACTATATTTAACGACAGAGTCCAGGTACGAAGTATGATTCCTCACTCTCCATGTCACTGGTAATAATTAAATGAGACTAAGTGTAGCTCCTCGGTATTCCACAAGCAGAATCACCTACCCTCTGTCAGAAATCTCATTATTGGCCAAAAAAAATAAATAAATTTTTAAAACCCCTGCTTTAACTGCAGCATGCATATTTCATTGCTTGTGTTCTGTTCTAACAGCAAATTGTTAACATTAATTCTAGCAGATACTTCAGTAATAACATAGCTTATTAGAACACTTTTCTGTTTCAGAGTTGGCATGCTGTGGGACAGAAAGCATACCTTGTAGGCAGAAGAGTGGTAGACATCTAATCCTTCACTTTCCATATGCCCCAAATATACTTTTTTTGTAATTAAAAATAAATTAAAAAACCCCACGATAATAACTGATCCGGATTTAAAACCATTAGCACCATTATTCCCCTCCTTTCCTTCTCTTCCTTCTCACCCTAGAAAGAGAGTGTATATATCTTCTCACTCACTGGCCACAGTGGTTGCCCTTCCCTTATGTACCATTAAGCACTGAACCTTAAAGAACATTTTGGGTTGGTCAGGGACACGGCCAAAACATCTTCCCATACGACCACGCGCACAAAGAAGGCAGACGGTGCGTTCGCAAGGCCCAAACTCGGTGCGGCTGTGGGCAGCTGCCAGAGGCAGCTCCGGGCTCCTCACAGCTCCCCCTCCTGTGGGCACCTGGGGGAAGTCTGGATGCCAAATCTCACCGACAATCGTCTCAAAGCAGTAATTAGGGAAGGGAGCTCAGAGAGAAGCTGCTGGAATATTTCAGAGATATTTCCCCAAATTTCTAAACAAAGTATTCTTCAGTTTACTCCCAACACATGGCATTTCGAAAATTCACAGCCCACTTCCTGCCAAAGGCATCAACACACCCTGATCACAATGCGATGGCGTAGGTATTCCGTATTCCAGGAAGTCATGATGTGACATATCATCTATACATACAGAGATACTCTGTATCCATATGCATACATAGAATTTTTTTTTTCCCATCCATGCAGAATGCCATATCTGCCAGTAAACTCACGCTCTGTCAGTCTTCTGTAACATCATGAAGTTGTAAACCTATTTTTCTGATGATTTTCAAGCACAAGTTTTGGATGGAAAGATATGCATAAATATGTTTACAAAATGAGTGTAGGGAGAGAGGGTAGAAAAAGTAGCTAAGAGAAAACTTCATACAGTTTTAGAATCTTGTGGTTTCCAGGAGATTTATAACATGAAAATGCAATTTTTCTTCTTTCGAGATTTGAGGTGAGAAAGCACCCATGAGTTACTATTTCTAGCTAGGTACAGTAACTTATGTTTTCTAACAAAACTTATTATTTAGTAACAAGGTATTATAAAGGTCAATTTTTATGTTGCGCTCTCCTCTAGTTTCTGTATGTTAGAAAAGTTGCTGCAAAAGTTCCCTCCTAGTGAGAGAGGCAAGAAAGCATTAGGGAAGGACCTTGAAGTGAGCATATACCACTTCTTACATCTTCAGTAAAAATGCAGGGAACACTCAAAAAAAAAAAATCCTTTCTGAAGAAAATGATGGGGGAATAAAAGAGTAAAAGAACCTCAAAGATTTAACAAAAAGTAAGGACAACAAAGAGATCATTATCAGACCTGAGGAGGGCTGTTAAGATTTCCCTTAGGTCTTCAGTTTTATCTTGGCGGTCCAGAGACCACGATCATCTCATGTGGCCGTGAAGCAAATCCAAAGTCCTCACACACTTGTGCTGCTGTTTGATCACCCTCGCAGCCCGTGCCTGTTCCATGGAAAACCGAAAAACTTGTTGCCTTTGTCATGAAAGTCACTTTTCTTTGGACACAGGCAGCAGCTAAAGCAAGCGGTACCAGCAGCAGCTTCCCTGAACCGCTGCGCCAGACAGTTACACCGGAGTGAGCTGGTCACTCGGATAACAAACAAAAGGGAAAAGTGCTTCCCCACTAAAAGCACGCCTGAGTTACAGAAATTATGAAAACTGACAAAAAACATCAGGAGAGAGACCGAGAAACAGGTTAACGGCCATTCCCTGTCACCTCCAGTCCCGCCAGCAAACATCCCAAGTTTTCTGCTCCCTGGGAGAAGCAGTCGGCCAGGAATTACCTCCCACTGCCATTTGGGCTGTGCGGGTCTCAAGTTCTAGATGCAGAATGAAAATTTCCATAAAAAGAGGGGATCTTAATGTTTTACCCAACAGCATTTTATAAGGATCTGTAACAACTCATACCGAAGGAAGACCTTACACAGAATCATACCCATATCCTCAATATACCAAGTTAATTCTCCTAGTAATACAATCACGTTTTTAATATTTTTCCCAATTTAGAACACCTTTCTTGTATACAGTTATATCCCCGTACAACTCATAACAATGCACTTCTCATAAAGCAGTTCCTAATTAAAAGAACGTGACTCCAGTTCAATAAATTAGTCACATATTGCTGTACACACAGTAATCTTACGTGGTTCTTCTATGGCACAAATTTATCAAAACGCTAAGTTGTTCTGTAACGTCCTTCCTGTATTTCCAGACTTCTTTTTAAATTTTATGTATTTGATAAACAGATACAGAACTGGTTTATGTCACAGATATCCACACCCACAAATTGAATGAGCAGTTACAAACTGGTTTGTCTTGCTATAGAACAGAAGCAGCACAGCACGAATTGTCTGCTTACCTGTGGCCTGAAATTGCTGATTGACAGGTAAGGCACTAATTTCTTAACCCTACTCATTAGGTAGGAAACTCTTGGCTAGGAAATCATCCTGAATAAATATTAATACCCATTTGGAAAAGGTCAGGTACTTTCTTTTTTTATCATTACCTTCTAACTGCTTACTTGTAACCCAGTGAATGTCAGAGATGGGTTATCCTTAATGTACTTTGTGGCGAAAAAATATTTACTACAGCTTACTACAATTCTCAAAAATTAAAAAGAAATCAGAATATCAGATACTCTCATAAGCAAGAGCAGCTATAACTTCTCTTTATTTCCCACACTAGAATGAAAATCACATCTCTTATTCAAAATCAAGGGGAAAAAAAATGACACTATAGCCATTCTTGGTTCCAAATTTTAACCAGACAAACTCTCTGCTGCTAATTCCACTGGATTCAAATAACAGGAGGTGGTGGATTCTATCCCTAATCAAAATGGAGAATTAACAGAGTTTTGAAAAACCTTAATTAGCAAGTCAAATGAAAAAAGTTAATGAAATTCTGATTTTACAGCTTCTAGACAGAGCATATTCACTCAGCATAGACCTAGAAGTAAAAGATGCCAAAACACTTCACACTGTGGCAGTTTTGAAAAAACTCAAACCTGCAATAAAAATGTGCACTCTCCCTTGTCAGCATCTTGCAGCAAAGGAAACAAATTCTACAAAGTATCAGCATCAGAACAGCAAATCTTTGTACTCCCTTTTCCTTTTTACTTTCTGGAAGATGTACACTCCCGCATTCTCTTCCTCAGCGAGAGTCACTAATATAAAAGTATCCAAATGATTCTCAGCTCCTTTTATCAAAAGTACAAGATGACCCAGGTAAATATTTTCAGTCAGTTATTTCCGTGCCTTAGAAAATAAACTGGTCTTATCATTTAGGTGTGCATCAAAGAATTACATCAAAGAGCTGAGAAAAGTGCATCTGAGGTTTTCAACACAAGAAATAAAACACAATGCAGGAATTACAAGCAGTATGAAGCACATCTCAACGATTCTGGAGAAAAGCAATACATGGCAGCCAGTTACTGATTTTTTACTCAGCTGTTTTCCATTAACATCATTCATACTATCAGCTGTAGGGAAAGATCTCTTTCTCCCAACCAAACTAAGCTGCTGCTTTAAATCTAGGATTTTGTCTGGTGTTATACAGGAAAATCCTTCTCTTTGGTGCACGTTTTCAAGACAAGGACACTATACACAAGAGGTTCCATAAAAATATGAGGAAAAACTTCTTTACTGTGAGGGTGACAGAGCACTGGAACAGGCTGCCCAGGGAGGTTGTGGAATCTCCTTCTTTGGAGACATTCAAAACCCGCCTGGACGCGTTCCTGTGCGCTCTGCTGTAGCTGGTCCTGCTCTGGCGGCGGGGTTGGACTAGGTGATCTTTGAGGTCCCTTCCAACCTCTAACATTCTGTGATTCTGTAATGTTTTCATCCAGCTATTTACAAACAGTCGCACTGAAAAAAAAAAAGCTTTTATTTTTTGGTATGTGCTTTTCTTAGAGCTTAAGCCCCACTTTGCTTGGCCGAACTGCTAAGAGATTCACCTACCTACTCTCTATAGAGCCACAATTCTGGAAAAGAAATACCTGCTAAATCAGTGTGAAAATACAAACCATCATATCAGGGATGACCAAAGCAAAATAAAAAGCATTAGCACATTAAAACTTACCTTTGGCCTCTCACACTGGGAGTAGCTGCACCCTCAAAGACATCAAGATGGGACTTTGATGCTCCCCTGCCTTTAGCTGTGGGATGTTCCAAGCCCCAACACCCCCACGCCGGCTGCGGTGATTTCTCAGTGCTGCTGTCGGCCACGACCTCCCGCAGGGATCAAGCTAGAGAGAAGACAAAGAGGCATCATCATCCCTTCCTAGGATTTAGGTTATTCCGTACGATTCATCATTTACAGCTACTGTCTATTGAAATCTCAAGAGATTCATCCGCTGCCCTAATGAAATTTAAGGTGTCCTGATTTCAGTAAGACCTGAGCTGTGAAGAGCTGGTTGCCATTGCTTTGGCATAGCCACCCCACAGCCCAGGGCTCACGCTAGCCCACACTGCAAAGCTGCTACAACTACGGTTCTCAACCAGTTTACAAAGCTAGGCCTTTCTGTACCAAAGACTAAATATTCCAGCCTCCAAAACTCTTCCCCTAGGAGACCAGGTCAACGCAAAACGTAATTTCAAACGCAATTTTGGATCCCAGGAGTGGAGCCAGCTCACCAGCAGGTGTTTCTCAGGGCTGGTACCTGGTGACCATAAGCTGTTCTTACAAACTCAGCACTAGAGAGGAGAACAAGGTAGACAGACACACGGACAAGAGGACAACTAAGCCCTTTCATCAGCCTGACTTCACATGAGGAGGCTGCATGCACAGAGCTGTCGGTCAGTCAGCGCATTTTACTTCAAGCATCCTCACTAAGAAAACTGCCCTCAAAAGCTACAATCTGGTTTACAAATACAAAGACAGGTAATACAAATACAACTTTGAAAATAAAGATCACTCTGCCTACATACTGTTCTGCTGCTCCCGTTTCCCCATTCTACCGACTTTCAAAAGCATCTCCCACACAGCCCCCAGCAAACTGTGGAGGAAGTTACCTCCCCTCTCCTCCACAAGATGGCTGCCATTGCCTCCCCGCCTCCATAAAATGGCTGCCGCCTCCCCCACACCTGTGGCACCACGGCCCACCTGGGCCCCCTGTGACCCTGGCAGGTGGCCCAGGAGGGCCGGTGGGCAGAAGCTCGCAGGCTACCGTGGGGCCTCAGGCCTCCCCTCTCCAGGGCTCCATCCATGTTGTGTAACTGCACCAGGGGTTTGTGGCACACCTGCTGATTTGGTGTCATAAGAAATACAGAGCAAGGGCACTGTGTTTTTTTCATAGGCAGAAGTGAAGGCTCTTTGAAGGAAATCTGAGAAAAGTTAGCTAAACGTTTCCTTTTTACACCTTAAATTATTAGTAAGAAACACAAGTTTGGGGTGGCAGGAAGTTTGAAGACATTTTCTCGTGTTCTTCAGTAACTCTACAAGCTATTTTTCTATGCTTTAGAGGATGAGTTTTATTCAATTATCTAATTCATGTCTAGTAATTAATCAAATTGCTTTAAATTGTGAAATTTGATCTAAATGTTTTGTTCATTCTCAACCAAGTAGAGTTTGATAAGAACAGACAGTTTGGCAGGGCTTGTAAATCCTTGTGGAGCAAGGAAATTAACATCTTGGCACCTAGCTCCGTAATGATGTGCCTGATTTTGGGGGAAAAAAAAGACAACAAATTCATTTCCATACCTCTGTAATTCTTCTCTTTTTGCTTTAGCTTAATTAACCCACTGAAGGATGAAAGCTGAACTTTTTTTAGGCGTACCTGGTTCCTAGAATGTGCAGTAGCGTGGAAAAATGATAAATCTGAAGCTTTGTGATAAGAATACTTCAAGGCAAAATACATTTGCCTGCTAGGAATAAATTCATTGTGGCCTATTTTGTATCTGAATATTCAACAAAGTACCTAGCTAGTACTACTTTAAGGTGTACTTTATATGCATAACTAATTTAGCATTGATAATTTGCATGAATCATAGCCTGCTATTTATTGTAGCTCATACTGTTTCTGGATAGTTTCATAAGAACTGGAGAGGAACATCACTGACAAAGCTGTGAAAGGCCATCTAATCTGTTTGTTCTCTTCATTGACCACCCCAACATAAAAAAAAAAGGCAAAAAGTTATGTTGCTTGTAACATTATCTGTGTGTTTCCTTCTTGCTTCCTCTTCCAAGAAAACATTGCCACGCTATTTACCACTTTATGTACCTCTTCCCTAGGCATCCTTGATAGTCTGAGCCCCTACATCTGTTTCTGTGCACTCAGTTACTTTATACATCCCTTTCCTTACCTTTAAAACCCACTAGGATAAGGCTTTGTCTATCAAGTAGGAGACAATTTGCCATCCAGTATTTTTAGGCGTATGCAGTTTCTTTATTCTAGAATAACATTCAGCCCTTGAAAATAATAGCAGAATATTTACTATTCTCACTCCTGAAGCACTGAATGCAAGATATGAACAGAGATTCAATAAGTTCCATCTAATCTTTTCAAAATTTATAAAATTGTACTACTAATAATTCAAATAAAACTCAGTGACCTTCTCATACAATCCATCCATACAACCTTTGATTTTTCTTCATTTTTTCCTTCTTATTTTTATTTACATAGTCATGTACATTTGCATGTCTGGATCCTGATGGTGAAAGAAAAACTGAAGAAAACAAAGTTTTGATGTTGTCTTTTAAAAATATATTAAAAGGGGAAATCATAGAATCATTGCCTCTATAATTCTATGGGGAAATCATGTTCCCAGCTGTTGTGGTTTAGTCAAACTAAAGGTTTGTTTGGTGAAAAATAAATTTTCATTTCCTGGAAAAATATAACAGATCATAAAAATATAAGCTCTTTTTCCTTCTGCTGGGACACCCACAGTACGCACGTCTGCACACCTTATTTATCATCCAGGACACTATGAGTTTTGATTTGAACCAAATTAAAATAAGCAGAAGTTACATGTCTGAGTACAGGTGTTTTTTGAACTAATGTTTATATATTCAAATAGTATTTTTCCAAACACATACTAAAAATTACATTCAAAATGTTTTTAATTTTCTCAAGAGACAGAGGTTCTCCTAACACGCCACACAATGAAATCAACATGAATAGCTTACGAAAAAAACCATGAAAATTACACCACTGAGGAGTAAGATGGGCTTTGGAACATGACCTAAGAAGCCTGTTTGGAAATCTTGATGATATTCTGCAGAATATCAAATGAAACAAATTCCCTGAACACAAATAAATTTATGAAAATAACATTTGGAAAACTGGGATGAATCATTTAAAGTATTATGCAAGAAGATTGTAGAAACTGAATAAATATGTCTAGTTGTAGTCCTTACAATTCCCTATCATAATCATAATATGCCGTTTTCAGAGGTATTTCATTTTACAAGTTACTTCTTTTCAATCAGTACTTTGAAAAATCAGATCAGGTACTTAGGTGTCTAAATTTTAAGTATCTCACCTTAGTTGCCCAATTCTGAATATTCAGGGCTTAATCTTTACGTTCATGAAATTCATTAAGTTTGCATTTTGTGGCTAAAATGAATTAGTCTTTGACATTCTTAAAATGCTGTAATGCTAATATAGTAAAAAATAAAATTAAAATCAATCTAAAGGAACTTGTTTGAAGGGAAGGCTGCATTTGAACTAAGCAAGAGAGACTGCGTTATAGTTACGGGCATTTTATTTCATATCACTAGAGATAGTGGTGGTCAACCTACAGGAAAGTTCATTAATCTCCCCAGCTACAAAGAAATGGAATGTCACGCACTGCACTGTATTCTTTATTGCTATTCCTGCGTAGCTTTTCCGTAAAATTCTTTGTTAAATAAAAAAATTAGGAAAGTTTAAATGGTATTTTAAGAATTCAAAAGCTGCAGGCTCACGAATATTCTTCCGAACGATTTCAAGATCACCCACAGTCTCTCCAGTTTATAGGGAACGGATTTAAAACATGGTCACTGTAAAAGTTTACACTATCTACTTATACATCACTGTAGAGGTAAAAGGATTATGAGTATCTATTCCATAACGATAACAACAAAAAAAAACCCCTCTAAATCAAGACATGAACAGTAAATGTGCTTAAAAATGCAAATATGCCATAATTTAAAGAAAGCTACAACACGTTGAACATTTAATCAATTTCCATTGTAATTCTAATCTGCCTTCACAGATTCATAGTTGTCATTAATTTGGATTTTCTGCTCTCAAGAAGTCGTAAAAAAAGTAAACATAATACCGACAATGATCTCTTTCAGACAGAAAGGTCCTTAAATTTAAGGAAGTACATGCATTTGAAAGAAGCGTAGATCAGTTTCAACAGCTGCACAAATGCAGACTCAGGCATTCTCAAGTCAAAAATGATTTTCAAACTGGATAATTTAATTACTCTTGACTTAATAAATTCAACCTCAATCCAATAATTTTCTAATAGTTAAGATGTTTGAAAGAAGCAGTTTTATTACGAAAACACTTACTGTTTGAGATAGTAGCACAGAAGAATAATTAGATTTCTTATAGTAAATGTATAATTACGTTCTTCTGGTAGTCCCTACTGTACATTGTGTGCATGTCTGTGATAAGAATATTAGAAATATCCTCCATAAAATCACTTGCAGTACTACTTCTATGGGCCCTCTGCTGTGGTTTTCTTCAATTTAGAAAGAACCTCTTCTGTCTAAGTTTTCTTACATCAAAAGTAAGTATTTCAGGTCCTCATTTTGTTCTTCAAAGCGAAAGCCATCTAATGATTGTTGCATCTAATGATACAGTTTTTTCATCCACGCACGCTTACATGCCAGCTGAGCTTTCCATCTGCCTTTCCACTAACGTGGTCCTTCAGGTCTTTCAAGCCAGATAATGCAACGTCAAGGCTAAAAGAAGCAATCTGGATAGAATGACACTACTACAACTGTATCTTAAAAAACAATCCAGGAACTATTCTGAGAACAAGTTATGGACACTGCTCACATGAACAGAATCATCAGCACTAATTAAAATTCTGATTGATTTCTCACCCTGTATGCAACTTCTGTAATGCTATTTCACACTGGGTAGCATAGGTTAAAAATAGCTAAAGGTCAGAAAGAATAATAATATTTATAATAATAAATAAAATAATAATATGTTGCATCTGACCTTAAAATTACCTATAATGGCTGCTAAGTTTAATATTGATGTATCTGCAAGGGAAGGTGGTGTTTTCGTGAGGTTTGTTGGTTTCGTAACCTACACTACTGACAGTGAAAAGCTTATAACCTTCCAATGAAGAGCATTTCACAACAACCTTAGCTGTTTTAAAGTTCATCTTCTTATTAACTTTACCAAATTAACAGTTAAAACAAGTCATCTAATCAGAAACTGGGCTCCTCCAGAAACTCTACATTTGCTGAATATCCAACACACATAAGATCTGTGACTGACACAAAACGGCAACATCAGTTTCATGTGTACATAATTCTGGCACCTAGAATTTAAGCTTCTGAGCCTCTAAGGATTGCAGACATATCTGCTGCAATTTTTATTTCCTTTGTTATTTCATTTTGTGTCTCCAGAACACTCTTGCTAAAGCAAACTCTAATTGTTTGTAAATATTACCAAAAGATCTTAATGATTTCTAATACAATCAGTGACCATGAGTTAAATAAATATTTTATTTTGGAAAAACAGACTTTCTTATTCCAAAAGCCAAGTGAAATTTTTAAGGCACCAACACGATCAATGCCAGTTTTATACAGATAACACTGTACCTACAAGGCTGTCTCCGACTTATTATCTGCCAACATAAAACACATACTAGACTAAGAAAAGTATTTTTCAATAGTCCTTTGATGCATAATTGAGCCTTACTTTTGCTTCTCCAAGGGAAAATATTAATTAATCACAAAATTACATAGATTGCATCAAGATTTTTTTGTCCTGGATAATATGTGTCAGACAATGTGTCTTCAGAAATGCATATTAAAGCTGCTTTGACAACTAATTTTATCATAGCAGGTTTTACTGTTCCACATTTTGGTGGGAAAAAGAGGGGACAGAAAGGGAAAAGAGAAGTCTCAATATAAAAATGCGGCTTTAATATTAAGAGAGGAAGAAATCACAACAAAAAGATCAGCAATTACATTACAGTAATAATGTAGATCTTCTAAGAGACATGCACGGCCACGTTTCAGTACAGCTGCTTCCATATGATGTATTCCCCAGAAAATCTGCCTACAGACACCATTCTTATTGCACATCAAAGAAGAAGAAAGAAACAACAAGAAAGGTCCCCATGTATAAGAGTAAAGTTTTCCATTCACGAAATGTGCATGCACGTCTTCTTAAGTTTTCAACTCTTTTCCTGTGATCACAAATGTGCTGAGACGTCAGTGGTCACATTTTCCCACAGTGAAACCAATGTCTATAAAATTAATTAAATTGTGTCATTGCCTTTAAGGACATCACCTAAGTCATGTCTGTTTGGAAAAACTGTTTCTCTGTTATCATCCTCCAAAGTATCCTGTAACCATAATAATTTCATATAAAAATAACTTTTTCAGTTAATACACAACAATTAGTATTATAATAGATCCAAACATTTTGTTACAATCAAAAATTCAAAGTATATTATTATTTTCCTATTACATTTCAGAAAGAAAGTAGGATATCAAGTGAGATCTGTTACAAATGAAACATCTTGGCCTAGCTTGTTATTAGTATAAAATCTAGTTTATTTACTAAATAGCATAACTAAGAACACTAGACTGTGAATACAAGCACCTGTAGCCCCACTGTAGAACAAAAATATCTTGGATCTTGCTGGAAGTGGCTTCCACGGGTTTTCAACAGTGGAGTAAATTGAAAGTCTCTTAGTAAATTTTTTAGGTCCTGGAGAGCTGTTATATTGGCATCCCATGGATCATATTGTTCATTTTAATGATGTAAAATGCTGGCATTGACTTTCACATAAATGGTCTCCATAAATTTGAATTGTAGGATTGCGGCCTAGTGCTATGGATTGGTAAATTAATTCTCCTCTAATGTTACAAATGCTGTCCTATTTATCATGAGTAAATAAATCCAATATTTCAGTCGTTAAGAATTCAACACTGGAAACAGCTGAACTTTTTAGATTTAAACCAGGAAATAAATTTACTAGCAGAGGTCTATAAAGCAAGGTTCTAACTCTCCAAAGGACTTTGGAATCCATCAAGCAATTCTTTATTAGGGAAACTTCAAGAGTTCAAACTAGCTGTAGCCCAATGAAAACGAATTTCCTTTTTTTTCATTAAATTTCTCAAGGCTTAGGCTGTTTCAAAATAAGAAGCAATTTCTGCTGTGCTTTCAAGGAAGCGAATGATAATAGATTTCTAATGCTTAAAAGTAGATGGTCTTGCTAATCGCAAGATGTAGGTCACTGTGCGTTAGCCACAGTCACTATCGAGGAAGGGGTAAGTACTACCTGTCTACAAATTTTAACTTGGGACAGAATCGCACATTACAGCTCTCTTACCCTACACATGGTGATACGAGATTTTTTTTTTTTAAAAAGTATACTTAATTATGGTGAGTTAAAGGTACGGACTTAAAGATAAAACAAATCTATTTCTTTTAGAAATATACAGACTGAACAGGAGTCAAGTCCTCAGGTAATGGGAAGTACTCTGAAACGTTTTAATAAAACATGAACTAGATCTAGAAACTCTTTTTGTGTGCATGTATGCTTTTCTCTATATTTAAAATTGATGCATATTAAGAGAATATTTTAACTGTGCATTTCAGATTTTCAAAAGATAATTTCAAGACATTGACAGTGTAAAGTTCCAATGTCAACCATAGTTAGAGACTTCTGAGAGAGACTTCCAATATCAGACTTTTCTAAGTTAATGTATTCCTTACCAACTGTGGCTGAGGTGTTTTTCAGCTGTTGACACTTGTAAAAATTACATGAATTGTAATTTCCACTATTTTATTATTTGTTATACTTTTACATTTCAAATGTTTCTTTTATGAACAACTTACGTAAACATTCTTATCAGACAGGTGAGTGTCAGGACTGCTCAGACAGACTTTTTTTTTTAATTGAAGTAATTTTGCAGATGTTCTGTGATAGCCCATTTGATCTTTGCCCTCATCCCCACAACATCAAGTGCTTTTCAGAGTTCACTAAGCTCTATGACTAGCATCTGGCATCTCTCTTCTTGTTTACTGCAATTAACCACTACTTTTTAATTTATATTTGTTCCTTTTAAAGCTTGTGAAAGGTGTATTTAAATTAATTGCAATGAAAACAAAACCTTCAAATTCAGCATTCAAGCCTCTAGCCCATTGAAGCCAGAAATCTTCTGCCAGTATTACTCAGGAAACACCACGCTATGAAATATTGTACATTAATTGTTACACTGAGACTTTGTGGTACTAACCAATATAAATTGATTCAATTGCATAGAAGTCAGAGATCATTTTTACAGATTTTGGAGACGACCATCCAAAAGCACAGGTTAAAACCATCACTGCAATAATTCCACTGGCATAGAAAAGAAAGTCAGAACGTTTGTATCAGCTGCAATATTAATATTACTAAAATACATGCATGAACTGTGTATTTGGTTCTAGATAGAAACATGAAGAAAGGATGCAAAAACATAAAAAACAGACAAAAAATGCTTAAAATGGAAGAGAAAGTAGGCATCCTGAGAAGGTAAAAAGTATTTTTGTAGTTAGTTATTCATCACAATATAAGGAAATTATACACTCAGTAAATATTACATGCTAGTAATGAGAATGTTATTGGCACTTTACGTTTCATCTCAAGAAAACTTTCTTTTTGTATATTCAGTAGTTTTCCACTAATATGTTATCTTTAGATGGTCAATTTTTTCAAAGTGTGTATTTCTACCCAAGCATAAATCTATTCCTTATGAGCAACATTACGCATATAGAAATAATTGCACCAACTTCATTTTTAGCATAGACAGGAGATTTTTAGCTAAAAGTAAGATCAACAATAGAGGGAAAATCAACCACACAAAACAGGCTGATATTTTCATTTTGCCATAATTACACAGAACTGAATTATCGTGGCTTGGAGTTCTTATCAAAATGGAGCCTAGACCCAATTTCATCTGGCCTGATTTCAACCATAAACAGAGCTGTGCCTTACATGTGCCCAGGCTTAGCCGAGTAAGCGATGCTGTGGTGAACATCATCCAATGGTTTCATCATGAATAAAATGCGAGAAGCACCTTGGAGTGGTCATGCACTAAAGTCCCAGGCTGGGCTGTAGGAGCGCGCTGCCCTTCCAAGTTCCCAGGCTCTGGCACAGGCCAAGCGCCCTGGCAGCAGCCCTGCTTGGCTCACTCCCTCTTCACCCCCAGGCACACAAACTATTTATTTGCCTATGCCCAGTGACACTCCTCATTTCTGGTCTCTCATTTCCTAACAGGGATTCCCATATTCTTCTACTTGCCGAAATATTTATTTTTTTCAAAGGCACTAAGTCTTGTGACTGATCACTGTAGAAAAAAAAAGAGATAGTCCTTCCAACAAAGACTGGGAATGCCACAGAATCATCGAATGGTTTGAGTTATAAGGGACCTTAAAGATTATCTCATTCCAACCCCCCTTTCCACCTTCTTAGCACTGTGGCGTCCATATTCCCCTGTAGAACTGAGAACCTGCTTCCTGACATGAAGGAATAACTGCCCTTCACCGTGATACACTCAGTTCCATGTTTTGCTCCTGGACATGTGTAGATAAACACAAAACTACTCCCCAAAATTAGACTGTGAAGCTACTGTTTAACTCAGCGCTTCCTACAGGAGCAGTATTGCACGTTACAGCTGAGCAAAACGCCCATCCATAATAGATAAAATTAAATTTCTAACATTCTCATGGACGCAAGACATACATTAAGAGCCGACCCACAAATGCATTTAATTCAAAAATGGTCCATACTTTGACAGTATTGAGAGGTGACAATGTCAAAGTAACTGTTAGGTTCTTCAAGCTGATAGTATCCACATTAACTACAGATATACGTAGCCAGTCTCAGAAAAAAATTAGCTATACACCAACTACAAACGTAACTAATTTTACATAGCCTACTTTAATTAACTCTTATCAACTCCTGGATATTATCCATTAGATAATAATGTACCATAATATATAAACATTCTTTTTTTAACACAAGCGAATGCTAGACATTGCAGAAAGAACAAAATATATATATACATTAGAGAACTGTTCCTTTAAAGAAAAGTATAATAATTTTGCACAGAGTAGAAATTGTAGGTCTATATATTTCAAGAATTTCATTTAACCAATGTAATGTAAGTGCATCTCCTGCTGAGATGAAAGACAAGCTCCATTTTAACTCCCGATACCACTTAGCTTTGGTTTTTGACCAAAACTATCCCAGTGAGATGTAAAAATAACCTATCCTCTTAATTTCACCATAAGGCTGAATAGATTAATTTGCTTTAGTGAATGTTTTTTGTGGAAGTAGTTGACCTAGTTATACAAAACAGAAACCACACAATTTTTGCACAGCATTTAGGGCAGTTAAACAGAAGAAATGTTATTTTCCCCCCAATTCAGACTATGTTCAAGTTTCTATGGAAACCTTGAACACCTGCACAGGAAAAAAGAAGAAAAGGGTGAAACCGTTCTCCCCGTTTTTCTCCATTTCCCCTCTTCTCTCTTTGATCCATGTAGAAGTGTTTTATGTATAATTCACTTTCTGCTGTCCTCTATGTCTCCGTCTACTCTTCATATATCTCCAGGCCTGGGGAAATTTCCCTCCTTGTTTTGATTCCCATTGGCTATCCACATCATTTTGAAGTGTGACGTCTAAAATTTAAACATTTTCAAGTGTCTGATCTTCATAATTTTACACCTTTATTTTTTTCAAGTCAACTGAAGGCAGGGAGAAAGAAAAATCTGCCAGAAACTCGAAGAAAAGGTACTCAGGACTGGCAACTACTATGTACATGATCCTGGGATACCTTCCTTGATGGATATAAATGACACACAAAGAGATCTCTGAGGAGCCTTTGAAGAGTTAGAGCTGTTTCTCTTGAAACAAGCAACTATGAACTACGTGAACTAAGTGTAAAAATGCTATGTACTAAAAAGTGGTTTCACCCATAGACCTCATATGACTGAGGAAACAGAAAACAGCACAAATGTGATTCTCATTTTGTTGCCTAGACCCAGGTAGCTTAGCCCTGCCTACATGCACAAAGCAGTGGAAATTTCAGTCTCATTAGAGCCAGTTGCTGACTTATTTTGAAAACACCTACTTATCGTAGGTAAATAGTGCAACTTGCCACATGAGGTAATATAAGGGTTGAGTACGTAAGAGTCTATAAATTATCCTAAAGCACTCAGATTAAGGTTGCTATAGGCCAGACTATTCTTCCCTAATTTGCACTACTTTTCATGAGAAAGTGATCCCACCTACATAAGGAAAAAGCCATGTCACTTTGATAAAGGATTTAAATGGCTGGATTAAAGTCTTAAAGCTTCAATAAATCCTATAAATTCACACTGTTCTTATGATGACATGGAAAGAGATTACCACCATCCCCCCAAAAAAAATCAATAGATGGGAAATCGTCCTGGCTTACCATAACCTGTAAATATTATGTAATGGAATTCATGATGCTGTAATACTAAACAGTCTTGAAAATAAGATGTAGTTTAAAAAGCCTTTATACGCAGGTGGGTCGAATTTTGTGCAGAGGGTCTTATTCTACAGTGAAAGTCCTCCTCCAGATAATCAGAAAAAGAATTTTGTGTGAAGATCAATCAATACGTAAGGCCTTCATACATAGGGATGGATGTGAGCAGTGGTTTTTCTGAGGGCGTGAAGAACCAAGTGCTTTTTGTGTCGGTACACACCAAGACACTGGACAGCTACAGTTATTGATCATCATCTCTGGAGTGATATAAATGCTCAGTCGCTTGCAGTAACCTCAGATGAAAAATTCTGTGCGACTTATAGTACTTTTCTTCAGCTGATGACTGGAACTGTGCAGGAATCAGAAGCAGCATTCTGCTCTTACAAATCCGCAAACCTCTATAGATACACGCTGACTAGTAATAATAAATATAAAGCTAATGGAATATCTTTCTGTACATGTTATTCAATACTTTGTGTCTCCATTAGCCTTCATAATACAGATACCTCATTGGAACATGATGTCCTGCAACAGGACACATCCAACTGCCCCGCATGCCATGCCAGTTGATTTTACACTGCCATAAACTGCCTGTTTCCATCTATTTGCTCCCAGTGCTCTTCTTACACTGGATGATTTTACCTATGTCAAGTGATGCTAAAACTTTTTCTTACAATACCACTTGTGCATTTTGGCACTTTTCATGCCAAATTTGGTCCCAATCCCTCAAAATATTTTCTTCACAATAGTCTCACATAAATACAGACTGGGCTCGTGCTTTTAATCCTCCATAATATCAAATATTTTAGCAACAGTACCTTTAAGGAACAAGCATACCACAATTCATTTCTGTTACATTCCATTTTTGTCCAAGAATGTGTCTAAATTTTCGCAAATTTGTGTCTTGTCTATAAAAGCATGTGGATGTCTTTTTAAAATGCAATATTCCCAACTATGTTGTTGCATAGAGAAATAAGAGTGGTATCTGAGCACTCAGTTCCCAGTGGCAGTGCATAGATGCTAAATTTTTTGTACATCTATAATATCATTGTAATTCTAATTTCTTCCCATCAGTACAACTGAATTTCTCATTTGTACTGGCACGTTTCAAAAGGAAGCACACTTTTTCAAGACAGTATTTTTTATCTGTTGTAATACAAGTATTGACTTTGAAGGTGTAGTTTGCTAACTGGTAATCAAGAATATATAATTTTAAAACCGGAATAGGCGGCTTCTATCCCAATTTGATGCAGTTTGAACTGAACAGCATTTCCTTGTGATGACACAGAAGCTTCTTACATAGAGGAACAAGTTATTAAAGGTACATGCTGCGGCTGTGTGAAAAATATAGAAACAGATCTTCAAAAACTGTAGATTGAGTGACATGTATGCAGTCGCACAAATGCTCAATTGACAGTAATTATCTTGTTTGCACACTAAACCAGTACATTGTCATGCAACTGCAACAACTTTCCATGTGGCACGTAGTGGCGCTTTTTCAGTGGCTCCTCTCTTCCCTGAGGATTTGGAGTTAAATGAACCGTTCAACCTTCCACAGCAAAGGTTTTCTTTCCAATGAGGTGGGTGCGTTTCTGTGAATAATTCAGTGGAAGGCTCGTGTGACTAAGCATGCAGCTGACCTAAGTGCCAATTACGTAAGAAGTGTGCCACAGACAAAATGGCTGCATAATACTCCTAAGCTACTTAATTAGAAATGTTGAAGGAATTCTTTTTGTAGATGCAGCTTATTTCTTTGTGATCACACACAGTTAAAGGATTTGGTACTTCCCTTTCAGGCTTTACATCAGACACAAATTTCTTCCATGTAAAGCCTTTTAAAAATTGTCACAGTACTTCTACTCCACATGTAGATCATGGAATCTGTGCATAAAGAATCAGTATTAAAACTGTCTATTTGAATGATAGAGCTACTTGCAAAATGCATAAAAATGCAAATTGTATTGGTGTCATTGCTTCTTAGCATTTGGTACACTATAATTAGTGCTTAAATACGTAAAACTGTAGGAAACAGAAAGCAAAACTTACTTAAGTCCTTAGAGCTGAAGTAATTTCTTAGAAGTGCCCTCAGCAGCAAGAAACAAATAAATAAAAGGCGAAGAAAATATCCTGGCTTTATACAGTGCAGATTTTTCACTCTGTAAGTCTCTAGATTTGATTTCTTTTCTAGAGAGGGAACCAGCAAACTGTCCCTAGAAAGGCCTGCAGGATGCTTATGAATAAACTCTTTTTGCTTTCCTAGTGAAGTCGCTGTGTCCATGGTGCATCAAAGCTGCAGAACATCTTCGGAGGGGGAGGCCCGTGCATGACCTGAAGGGTAGCACCCAGTGGAGCCAGGACTGTCCTTCCAGATTAAATTTAATAAAATCTTTTCTGCTCTAAGAAATGTGCATTCAATTCAAACTGTTTCTTGCATGAATTTTCACTTCCCTGTTTTAAAATTAATTTGGAACCATTCCTAAACCAGTTAGTATCACTACAGCGCCTTGGAAACTTCAGTGGTAACATCTTTTACAGGTCATGCAAACATTAGCATTGAGAGCGTTACTTAATGCTTAATAAATCCTGACAAGGCAATTTTATTATGAGTAGAAAGAAAAAGGAACGGAGTAGTTCAGAACCTCCACCTCGTGAAGCCACTGTTACATTAAAATCTATTTGTTGTCAGTGTTCTTTAATATTGACAGTCTTGTGTTATGATTGTTACACAGCAGAAACAGTTTGAGCAACTAAGCTCAGGATTACTTGTAGACATCACTGATGAAGTGAGGAATGGCTCTTAGGAGGTGTAAGGTGAATAAAAATCTAAGCAGTAAAGGTATAAGGAAAAGAAACTGTTGCTTCCATTTTACGCTTCCAGTAATTAAGATATTAAGACATTACTGAGTGACATAGAAATAGAGGCAAAAAAGGAATTTTTTCTGTTTCAGGTAAGTGTCTTATGCAGGAGACTATCCCTGCTCTCCAAAGGAAAAAAAAATTATACAGAGATATATAGACAAATATTTATACATGAGAGGTTCACAGCTGATGAGAAAACTACATTTACATATTATGAAGCACCTCAAATTTGCTATATACATGTATTACTTTATTATTTTGCATATAAATTCACCATTAGAGAACTACTAGGGCATGAGACTAGTAACACCCTTTTATTTGTTTCTTTTTTTTAATGTTGCACAGATTGCAGTACCCTATTAGTCTATTTATTTAAATTTTGTGTAAGTACTAGTGATTTATCACTTGATCTTCACAGAATTCATCTAAAATTGTGGCGTGAAAACATGGGCAGTAATAGCAAAATTAAAGGTCTTTACCAGTCATAGATAGAAATGAAAGCCACAGTAATATTTTGCAAATTAATCAAAACATATTCAACCAGAGGAAACACTGTTCCCTCCCGTCTGAACTCGTTACACACGGTACAACGGTGACATACATTATCTTCTCCATTAGGGCGTTAATGTGACCAAGTTCCTGCAGGCCAGCACAAGTTGTCACTTCCTGTTATCTTTTCCTTTGGATACAACTGTTTCTGGTTTTCTCTGGATGACACAACACAGTGCAAAACTGCAGGAAGTTAGCACTTGTCATCGCAGTGAGTTTTAAGTCATTTAATTTAAAAAAAAAAAGGGGGCAGAAATGTGCAAAATAAAAAGAGCAAGACTCACACTTTTCTGCTTCCTGTCAGAACAGACATACCTCAGTCTGGGAACCTGTAGAACTTGGTCTAACAAAACACACAACCCATAGACAACTGCCTTTAAATAAGAAATAAATATCTTTCCTATCCTGCTGTTACTGAGGAATGAAAGCTGCGGCCATTTTCATATAGGTTTATAATTAATTTATTAAGGCTGCATGACCCTATTTTTTGAGGCTGCATAATCATCATGACATTTCATATAACAAAATATTGATGAAGCACAACACTGAGCTGCTACTTAACTTACAAGCCTCTAGATTGGTGCATTAGTGTAAGATGATGTGGCAAGTAAAACAGTTACTGAGACTAAGCATCAGCACTTTTGCAGGACTAGATTTTGTTTTGAATTATATGAGTTAAGGCCACCCAGAAAAAAAAAACAAAAACATATATATGTATATATACAATTCATTAAGATTGATTTAAAGTGATTCATTACTTTTAACTGCATTAAGGAACTGACAAAATAATTAATAGTAGAGGAAATATTCCTGTGTATGCAGAAAGACATGCTACCGCTATTATGTTAACATATTTAAATACATGGGCAATGGAATATGCAACTAACATGAAAACAAGATTTCTATACACTTCCAGTGTCCCAATTTAATTGAATATTCACTATTGTAGTTTACCACTGAAATACCTTCAGTTCTGTGGGTTTCAATACATTACCACATTTGCAAAGCACAACTTAACATTCTTCGATGATCTGTATGTTCATTTCTTCCCTCCTAGCACTCCTGACACCAACCACGCTACTGTCTCCAAGAGTGACGGTTTGGTTTTTTTTCTTTGAGTTGGCTGAGAAACCTCATACCAAAATCCAAATCTTCATCACTTTTGGAGACATTGCATTTAGGAAACTAAATTAAACAAAATGACATTTTTTTTTTGCTAATTTCCTCAGCATCATGCAACATTAACGCAAAATCTTTTTTTTTCTATAATTTTAACAACTTTAGATTTCGGTACAAGCACTCATTCCTTTTCTTTTGGGATTCTCTATGTTCTGTCTCATAGACAGACATAGCAAGGATTCAGCAACACCCCAGAAGGAAGGACTTTGCTTCTTCCACAACAGAGCTCAGACTCTGGTGTAAATTTTTCGAACAGCTCACCAAGCAGCATCTTTTTTACTTTCCTACCTCAAAAATAACCAGTTCCTACTTCTACTTTGTATTATGTGAACACAACACAAAGTAAAAAAAATCCCGCCATCAGTAGCTTGAATATCCCAGTAAAACTTGAGACTCCACGTGCTTATAGTGAAGAGGAAGTGCAAGAAGTATACAGCCACACTGCTTTCTGGACATTACATAGGCAAAGATACTGCTAGCAGGTCAGAAAAAGCCATATAGAAAAGAACATTCTGAATATTAAAAAGATACAAATGGCATAAGGCGTCTCAAGATGCCATTTCCGTGAAATTTGTCACTTTGCCATATATCTAATTCAGACTTTACTTCCCAGCTTGAGAAAGACACTCTGGAACAAGTCCCATTTGTTAGGTGTAATTAACTACTTCTGGAGCATTCTGACACTATCTACTTTAGAAATGATGTTTAGTGGTATGACTGAAATAGAGAATGACATGACATTTTTTAGAGAAGAATATTTTCTGTGTTGCACAATCTACTCAGTAAATACTGCAAAATAGTCTCTGTCAATGAATTTGTAGTGGAAAGCAAACACCACTCATGGTTAGAAAAAACCCAAGGAATTCAGAACTTACTCGAGAGCATAGAACTGAAATTAATATTGCACGAAGAATATATGCAATTAAGAAATCCCAGAGAAAGAATGTAACATCATTTTTTTCCATCACTTAGCCCACCACAAACTTAACCTTGGACCTCTGCCTGCCTGCTGTTGCCTTTTACAGAACTCAGAATGAGGACGATGGACAACTCGCTCAGCTCTCCATCCCTTGCTGTGGAACTTGCGTGGCGAACAAAAAAAAAGTGTTCAAAACACTCTTTTAAAATCTGTTTATACAAAGTTTCTCCATACCTAAATGCACAAGTTGCAATTAAGACTATAGGTTATGGCTAATAACGAATAGCTGTCCAAACCAGCTTACATCAAAATGCTGGATCTTACTTTTCCACAACTTTAAAACAGCACTTTCTAGGATTATGCTTATGTAGTTTCTAGAATTAACTGTCTGTACACCAACTCTGTCACTTGCAGTCTATATTTTATTTAATACTGTGTAATTCTACCTAGAAAACATAACTTCTTCAGCTAAAAGGAAAACTTGTTAGCTTATGATCTTTTGTGCCCTGTTAGAAACAATTACTCTCAGCTGAACACAAAAAGGCCCTTCTTAATTATCTTGCCTGGTGAGTCCCATGGCACAGTCAGGCTTTATAAACCTGTTATGATTAGAAAAAAAGCCTTGAAATCAAGTTTAATTATATGGCCTCCAAAATGTCTACAATAAGGCAATAATACCATCAGGGAAAAACTGGAAGCCTACTGTGACAAGACAGCACTAAATAATCTCTAGATTTATTGGAAAATAGCCTAATGGTGAGAAATTTGTATATCATAAAAAGGATATAATAAAGAAAAAAGCAAGACAATGTAGATACTATCCTCTGCAAGTTAAGGACTACAGTTTTAATTGTTTACTCTTACAAATCATTTATTTTCTACACAATTTGCAAAATTCTGATAAATATACCCTATGTAAAGATTTAGAGGAGGTCAGTACTGAATTATTTCATTAAAGCAAACTTTAGTTTTCTGATATGGCCACATCTGTCACTTCCCATAGTAAGAGAGATGAACTGACCTCACAGCACCGTCTATTCATGGATCTCCCGGCCTTTCCAAGTGACATCTTCACAGACCAAACAGAAAGGCCCACAGCTTCCAGCTGGGACTGCCATTAGGGCAAGAAAAAAGTAAAAATTAAGATTAATGAAAATATTTTGCAAGTTCTTGTCAGGTTTTTTTGTTCAGTTCAGGGAAATCTAAAAAAAAATAAATTACTTCAAAGGACATTTAAATCTAACATTTTTTAAAAAGTTGATATTAAAACAATTTAAGTATCTCTGATACACTAAAATGATATTACTTTAAGTATTTTCAGTGTTTTCAATTAAATATTCTTTTTTTTTTTTTTTGCAACAACAGATTGACTATTGATGTAGTATCTGGCATCTCTCTAGCCTGACTGCACCCTGTCTGTGGCAACTGTTACAGCACTTCTGTATGTAGGCTCCTAACATATTAAGAATAGAAGGCTCATTTGTTGATTATTTTCATTAGAAATGAAAACTAGAGTCTACAGGAATATCTGAGAAGCTCTTTTTCCAGTGCTACTTTCATGGATTAATCCTTAGCATAGCCACAAAATTCTGCAATCAGCTTTCAAAACACACATACAGATGTGAGATAAGAGACTAACATCCACTTGGAATGGTTATCATGGATGGCTTTGCTATTAAAAAAAATGAAAGTCAAAGCCAAGAAAGCTACTACATGTTAGCAGATGCTAACTGATGTAGTGTCTTACTGAAGTGCAGTCTTTCATAGCATTTTGAAAAATGGCTTTTGCCCCACTGTACCACTACCTGCCAGCTAAGATGCTTAAAACATCATAAAGTGTCCTCATATATTAGGTGTGAAATACCAGGATGCTAAAGTAGTTAAGTAAATTTCTAAAATACCACTGAAAAGATTTGGAACTTGTAAGGATGGTTATACTTAAAGAAATAAAGAGTCCATTTATACACCACAGCATTAATTTTATTTTCTTTAATGAAACAAATTGACACAACACAGCATATAAATTATGTGTTAGCATCTTAGTTCTGCTAGTCTTGTATTTCAGTTGCATCTTATCATAGAATCGTAGAACAGTTCAGGTTGGAAAAGACCCTTGGGATCATCAAGTCCAACCATTACCCCTACACTACAACCATTAACCCTACACTACAGGTTCACCCCTAAACCATATCACCCAACACCACATCTAAGTGACACTTAAACACATCCAGGGATGGCGACTCAACCACCTCCCCAGGCAGTCTGTTCCAGTGTCCGACCACTCTTTCCATGAAGAATTTCTTCCTAATGTCCAGTTTAAACTTGCCCTGTTGCAACTTGAACCCATTCCCCCTGGTTCTGTCCCTAATGACCTGTGAGAAGAGACCAACACCAACCTCTCTACAATGTCCTGTCAAGTAACTGTAGAGCATGATGAGGTCCCCCCTCAGCCTCCTCTTCCTCAAACTGAAAAGTCCCAGCTCCCTCAATCGCTCCTCATAAGGTCTATTCTCCATCTTGTATGTGTTAGATTGAATTTGACCTTAGAAAAAAGACTATCCAGATATTGAACAATAAAAATTAGTTAAAAATTATTTTATTGCAATTCTCAAACTTTTTAAAATTTTATTGGCATCTACTGTAAGTACTGCAATTTATAGTAAATATCCAACAGGAATTTCTCTCATTCAATCTAAAAAAAAACCCCTGATATAACTCAGTTTCTTATAAGGAATTATAACTATGATTTAATAGTTTATAGGAAGTACACACAATACAGATCTAAGAAACAGGTTATAAAATTGATCTTCCTTTCAAGTATTTGAGGTTGAAACTGTAATTAAATACTGGTAGGTTGCATGATAATGGCTTTTAAAATAAAGGAACGTATCATACCATTGCTTAAATAAGGTAAATTTGATGTTATGGTTTAGTAGTCTTCAGATGCTTCCAGTTATAAATGAAAAAGTAATCTAAATGCAGAAATACTTTCCCAAATATATAATACACATTTTAAAGAAATACCATACTCGGGCTCACTTAGCAACATATGATTTTACGTAAAAGAGAACACGTGTGGCACTAAATGTCTTTCTGGTTAATTATGGCTAATATTTCTTTTTAGACAGCTAGAAAAAAAACCACCTCTCCTGTTCTTGTTAAATAAGAAGGCTGGTAATAACGACACAGAAATACAAAAGATGTCATCAGCTGCCAGCCCAAATCTCAAGGTGATTAGGATCTGTTTTTACAATTGCTTAGAACTTCAATTCTTCTGTATATTACAAATTTCAAATGAAGCCCAACAAGAGACTAGATGAAGACTAAAGACGAAATACAATCTTCATATTTAGCATTTCAAGTCCAGCATTTTTTTTGTTCTTTTTCTTTTGAACTTTTGAAAAACTGGAACATCTGAGTAATTAAAGGAAATGGAACACCTTGACACAGTTATTAAGTCCCTGATAAGAAGATGGTTTTGCTGTTTATGATGCACTGCTATTTACAGTACAATATATTAAGGAAATCAAGACTGCTTGCTGTAGCTCATAATTTCTCTTGAGCTGGATAAACTGTATCAAGAATGTAGATATCTCAAAGTCATCCCATGAAAAACAAATATGTAAAAAAACCTAAATTCAAATTCTAATTTTTATTCTTTTTGTTAGTAGTCCTTGATGAATAAGAATCTAATTCAAAAAAAAAAAAGTTGAACCTCAATATGATCTAGATCTGAAATACTCACAGTAACTGTGACTGGGTTTGCTCCCTTGTCACCTTTGGTTTTGTTCTTAAGTCAACCAGAAAGGGTCAGGTCCCCAAATATTTTTGTCAAAAAAATTATTCAACCACTCAATCTTCTTATCTTTTTACTTAGAAGAAAGTGGGCTCTCCCAAGGACTAGAAAAGATTTCTGACCTAACAAGATACCTACCAGTGCCTCAGAGCACTTCCCTTATAAATAATACGGGATTAAATAATTCTTTAGTTGAATGAATCTTGGGCTGTTCAGAAACATAAAAAGGAGCATACAAATCTTGCCCCCTATTGACTTCTGTAGAGCTGCCAAATTTTCAAGATTTGTGTCAATGGAACGATTAAAGGACACACATATAGAGGAAAATGCCAGAGATTACTCCAGCTTAGCAATTCTCAAAACTCTAAAGTCGCAAGAACTCACCTAAAAATGAGATACCCAGTGCCAATCTCAGCCCAACCTCAGCAATTTGTCACTCCTCACCTTCGGGTAAGATTAAGGGAGCTCCAAATCTTGCTGGGAGGCTGGTGTGGACTTGTGTTTATTCTCAGCCAGGGCTCTGGCCGTTGTCTCTAACTACCACCACATTTGGCCACCATCGCTACTCTGGTGCCATGGCTGGGCTCGGCAGATCACACACAGTTGATAATACTCCTGCTGCTGTCCAGGAACATTGTGCTGTACCCAAACTATGTACTCCCAGATATCACAAAGGGGTTGGAACACTCATGTTTTAGCACACATTTAGTACTTTAATGACCCAATTAGTTTAAAACTGCGCTCTGGAGAGTCCACCTTGGATGGGAGAAATCCCTCTACCCAGGCATACACAGAAACTTATGATCTTATTGCAATTACAGAGACATGGTGGGACAGCTCACATAACAGGAATGTGGGCCTTGATGGTTATGTTCTTTTTAGGAAAGACAGGCCAATGAGGCGAGGTGGGGGAGTTGCTCTGTACATGAGAGAGCAACTGGAGTGTATTGAGATCCATCCAGGGGCAGATGAGGAGCAAGTAGAGAGTTTATGGGTAAGAATTAAGGGGCAGGCTAGCTTAGGTGATACTGTGGTGGCTGTCTACTATAGACCACCTGATCAGGAGGAGGAAGTTGATGAGGCCTTTTACAGGCAGATGACAGCAGCCTCTCAATCCCAGGCCCTGGTTCTCATAGGGGATTTCAACTACCCAGATGTTTGCTGGAAGTCCCACACAGCCAACCATCCTCGGTCCAGGAGGTTCCTCCAGTGCATCGATGATAACTTTTTGATGCAAATGGTGGATGAGCCAACCAGGAGAGCAGCGCTGCTGGACCTTGTGTTCACCAACAAGGAAGGTCTGGTTGAAGCAGTGAAGGTTGAGGGCAATCTTGGCTGCAGCGACCATGAGATAGTGGAGTTCAGGATCCTGTGCGGTAAAAACAGAATACCAAGCAGGATCACAACTCTGGACTTCAGAAGGGCCAACTTTGGCCTCTTCAAGCAATTGCTGGGGGAAACCCCTTGGGACAGGGAGCTGAAAGGTAAAGGGGCCCAAGAGAGTTGGTTGGCATTCAAAGACCACTTCTTCGAGGCTCAGGATCAGTGCATCCCATCAGGTAGGAAATCAAGAAAGAGATCCAGGAGACCTGCATGGTTAACCAGGAATCTGCTGGACAGACTCAGGTGGAAAGGGAGGGTGTATAAATTGTGGAAGGAAGGGCTGGCCACTTGGGTGGAGTACAGGGCAGCTGTCAGGGAGTGCAGGGAGGCAATCAGAAAAACTAAGGCCTCCTTGGAGTTAAAACTTGCAAGGGAGGTCAAAGACAACAGAAAGGGCTTCTTCAAATACATTGCTGACAAAACTAACACTAGAGGCAATGTAGGCCCTCTGTTGAATGAGGTGGGTACCCTGGAGACAGAGGACAGAAAGAAGGCAGAGTTGCTGAATGCCTTCTTTGCCTCTGTCTACACTATTGGAGACCGTCCTCAGGAGCCTCAGTCCCCTGAGGCCCCAGAGGAAGTCATGATAAAGGAGGAGTCTCCCCTGATTGATGAGGAGTGGGTTAAGGATCAGTTTGAACACCTGAACATTCATAAATCCATGGGCCCTGATGGGATGCACCCACGGGTGCTGAGGGAGCTGGCGGGAGTCATTGCTAGGCCACTCTCCATCATCTTTGGTAAGTCGTGGGTAACAGGTGAGGTGCCTGAAGACTGGAGGGAAGCAAATGTCACTCCAGTCTGTAAGAAGGGCAGGAAGGATGACCCGAGTAACTACAGACCGGTCAGCCGCACCTCCATCCCTGGAAAGGTGATGGAACATCTTATCCTTGACGCTGTCTCTAGGCATATCAAGGATAAGAAGGTTATTAGGAGCAGTCAGCATGGCTTTGCCAAGGGGAAGTCCTGTTTGACCAACCTGATAGCCTTTTATGAAGACATAACCAGGTGGATGGATGAAGAGGGTCCCTTCGGAGAGCCGGCCAAGTTAACAATCATCACACCAATATGGCTACAGATCGTCCTCCCTTTATTGCCCCGGACAGCTCAATATATACAGTTCAGCGGTGTCCCCGCGCCTGCCCCTTAACAGAGTTGGTCGGTTACAGGTTTACACGCGCCAGCGTTTTATTGGGCAGTGCCATTCAACTGTGCAAGCGGCTATCACCCCCTCTTCTCCCCCCGGGGCCAGCACCTCCCGCCAAGCATCTCGCAAAGCTCTCACAAAACAGATAAAACCTCCTCCTCCCTGTGTTCCAAGGCAGCTTCAAGGACAGAGCCTCTGTTTAGGCCTACGCTGGGTTGTCCACACTTTTAAAGTTATACCGCACCTCTGCTCCACAAGAAATTCCTCTACATATCCCCCTTTTTCTTTTTGGACAACCCAGGCTTCATCCGCTAGCTTGCTTATCATTTTCTTGATTATATTTATCAAACAACTAAACATAACTAAGCCTATAACAATTAAAACTGCAATAACCAAAAATGCCTTAACTAAACTCTTAATTCATCCTGTCAAAGTTCTCACACCCATCACCCTAAATCGTACTTTGATCCTTAATCACACACTTCTAACAAAGCAAAAGGCAGCTGGTTTCCCTGCCTTGCTTTTAGCTAAAGAAAGATCACTCTGCTGGTTAGTACATAAACCTTAACACCTACTATGTGGCTTTGATTACACAACCAATATAAGCTTCATTGTTAGTCACACAAAGAGGACACATATTAATACAACAGGTAACATTGAGAACAGTCACATTTCCCCATAATTGCTCTGCCATCAGCCGTAAGCATCTTCTGCCAGTCCAATCCATATCGTCGTTGGTAATCAGTACCTCAGGGTCCCATCACGTCACTGGGCGAAACAAGGGGTTCAACAGGCAGTCCCAGTGCACGGTCGTGTTGCTGCTGCGCTGCTGAAGTGACAGGATGCTGCACAGCCGCATCATGCAGGATCATGCGGTTCCCAGGTCCCTTGTCCGTTATTAATAATAACAGGACATGCAATCGAACTGGCTGCTTCCCAATCTCCCTCTATTATAGTGTCTCTGATGACACCGCTCCATCGCTGTTGCAAAGGATCCTTTATGGTTCAAGCTTGAAAATCAGGCTTGAGTGAGGGAGCTGATGGTAATGGGGGAGCTGAACTGGTTTAAGGGTTTCTTCTATTTCTTGCTGTCTAGTTGATAATTCAGTGAGTTTGTTCAGCATCTCTTTCAGGGGTTCATCCTGATCTTCCTTCTTCCCCCCCCCCCCCCTTTTTTTTTTTTTTTTTTTTTTTTTTTTTTTTTATTGGCTCAAGTATTACTTCGATCACGCTGTTATCACACAGGGAGAGCAGAATTTCCCAGGTCTGTTTTGATCATACTCTGCCGTTCACTCCCATGCACATCTGGTGTACAAGAAGCGTCTTATCTTCATTCTCACGGACAAGCTCTCAACATGAGCTGTACCTGGCTGGTCAGGGTCTCTTTTCATAATTAGCAAGCAAGAGTTATGCACTTGTTTAGAAAAGAGCTCAGCTCAAGGACGAAAGTCTTAATTCTGCAACGCAGTGCAGTTTCTCCTTTTTCTTTTTTTTCTTTTTTTTTTTTTCCTTCCACCCAGTCGGGACGAGCAGGGAGTTTCTTCCTTTGTCTTTTTCCTTTCCTGCCCTCCCCGCAACGCTTCGATCGCTGCCGCAGCAACTTTCTTTTCTGCTTGCATGATTTCTAGAGTGCGTATTACAGTTTTCCAAACTGTTCCTAGTTCTATCGCTTCCTTTCCTTCTGTACCTCCCTCTAGAGTACAGTCCCACAAAAAGTCTCCTACTTCACGCCATTCCGTGGAACTAAAGATTAATGGCAGGTTGTTCATTTTCTCCCGTTTCCGAGCCCATGGGGCTAATACGTCTCGCTCCTTTACTTTTTCTCCTCTCTTAGAGAGTATACTAAGGAGGCGAGTTGCCGCGTCCGTTTCCATCGCGGTCTTACCTTGGCAGGGGCTTGATCGGCCGCTCAAGCTCTGGTCTCCGGTGCCCTTTTGGTCACACCCGGAACTCTCCTGCCTCCGGCTCTCCGGCTCCCAAATCGGCTCACGTCCGATGCTTCGGAATCTTCCCGCATTTAAGCAATCCGCATTTAAGCGTCCATAGAGGGTCCCTGTTCGGGCGCCAGATGAAGAGGGTCCCTTCGGAGAGCCGGCCAAGTTAACAATCATCACACCAATATGGCTACAGATCGTCCTCCCTTTATTGCCCCGGACAGCTCAATATATACAGTTCAGCGGTGTCCCCGCGCCTGCCCCTTAACAGAGTTGGTCGGTTACAGGTTTACACGCGCCAGCGTTTTATTGGGCAGTGCCATTCAACTGTGCAAGCGGCTATCACCCCCTCTTCTCCCCCCGGGGCCAGCACCTCCCGCCAAGCATCTCGCAAAGCTCTCACAAAACAGATAAAACCTCCTCCTCCCTGTGTTCCAAGGCAGCTTCAAGGACAGAGCCTCTGTTTAGGCCTACGCTGGGTTGTCCACACTTTTAAAGTTATACCGCACCTCTGCTCCACAAGAAATTCCTCTACAGATGGATGATGGCCATACAGTGGATGTGGTCTACCTGGACATCAGCAAGGCCTTTGACACCGTCTCCCACAGCATCCTCATAGGTAAACTGAGGAAGTGTGGTCTGGATGACCAAGTAGTGAGGTGGGTTGAGAACTGGTTGAAGGGAATAAGCCAGAGAGTTGTAGTCAATGGGGCTGAATCTGGCTGGATGCCTGTGTCTAGTGGGGTCCCTCAGGGGTCAGTGCTTGGGCCGGTGCCGTTTAATATATTTATCAATGATCTGGATGAGGGATTAGAGAATGTTGTCAGCAAGTTTGCTGATGATACGAAATTGGGAGGAGTGGTTGACACACCAGAAGGCTGTGCAGCCATTCAGAGAGACCTAGACAGGCTGGAGGGCTGGGCGGGGAGAAATCTGATGAAGTTTAACAAGGGCAAGTGTAGAGTTTTGCACTTGGGAAAAAATAATCCCATGTGCCAATATAGGTTGGGGACTGCCCTGCTGGAGAGCAGCGCAGGGGAAAGGGACCTGGGGGTTCTAGTGGACAGCAGGATGACCATGAGCCAGCAATGTGCCCTTGTGGCCAAGAAGGCCAATGGCATCCTGGGGTGTATTAGAAGGGGAGTAGCAAGTAGGTCAAGAGAGGTCCTCCTGCCCCTCTACTCTGCCCTGGTGAGGCCGCATCTGGAATATTGTGTCCAGTTCTGGGCCCCTCAGTTCAAGAAGGACAGGGAGCTGCTTGAGAGAGTCCAGCGTAGAGCCACAAAGATGGTGAAGGGAGTGGAGCATCTCCCTTATGAGGAAAGGCTGAAGGAGCTGGGTCTCTTGAGCTTGGAGAAGAGGAGGCTGAGGGGTGACCTCATTAATGTTTATAAACATGTCAAGGGGGAATGTCAGGAAGATGGAGCCAGGCTCTTTTCAGCGGCGTCCACTGACAAGACAAGGGGCAATGGATGTAAGCTGGAACACAGGAGGTTCCATAAAAATATGAGGAAAAACTTTTTTACTATGAGGGTGACAGAGCACTGGAACAGGCTGCCCAGGGAGGTTGTGGAATCTCCTTCTTTGGAGACATTCAAAACCCGCCTGGACGTGTTCCTGTGCGCTCTACTGTAGGTGATCCTGCTCCGGCAGGGGGGTTGGACTAGATGATCTTTGAGGTCCCTTCCAACCTCTAACATTTTGTGAAACTAACTTATCAGCTTGGTTTGGCTGGAAAGAACACCTTGGCACTGCCAATGTCTATGTATTTGCCATTAGAAATTAATTTTTTAATCTGGCACTAACACTAGCCACAGAACAAAAAATATTTTTCTTTTAAATCACATTGAAAATGTCATTTCTTTTTATGTCAGCTTTCTCTGCTGACTTCAGTCCTTTCTAACAGTTGGGGCTAAGAGCATGGGTTGTGAGGCTTTTTGTTTGTTTGTAAAAGCAAAGACACTTTCCTTCACAGTGAGGTTTTTCAAGTTCTTGCAGTTTTATTTTAAAAGAAAAAAAAAATCTTAGTTTCCTAGATAACATGTTAATTTTGTGAGAATGCTCTGTCACATAGAAAGAACTGCAAATATGGCTGCATAAATCACAACAGTGGGTGACAGATTTTGCAAGTGTTAAAACTTGTGATTTTCTTAGACCAAGGATCATATAAATATAGTTTCGTTCTTTAGAAATAGGAATTATTTGATGTGTTCATTTTTAATAACCTTTATCATGCATGTTTTTCCTACTTGTTACTTCCCACAGATCAAACCAGGAGATTGAATCAGGTTAGGCTCAGGCTGTAGAAGGAAGACTTCTGAAAATTTCAAACTGGTTAATAAACACAGATAAATCTATAAAACTGATACGTTGATTAATCAAAGACAAAATATCTTGCAGACTCACTGAAAATCAATAATTAACTCCGTTTCCACCCCCCCCCCTTTTTTTTTTTTGCTTGTTTGTTTTGGTTTTGTTTTAAAAAGATTTCATTTTGACAGAGCATTTAGAAGTAAACCTGTGAAAAACAGAAATACTAATGTGACTAATAGCACAGTACAGGAAGGTTAATGATATGCTGTTCAAAACTAACGTTTTATGATTAATCAAATAAGAGTCTCTATATAGAATTCTGGTGTATTAAAATTCCAGTTCGAGAAAATAATAATATAGTTTTAGAAGTATATCTCTCCTGTCCAAACCAAGAGGGCAGTAAATGAAACATTGTAGAATAAATCGAAAAGGCTGGAAAGGTTGAACACAAAAATTATAACGAAACTCCTGTTCTTCCACCATTAGGGTAATTAGGGTAAATAAAACAGAAAAACATGCTGATAATGAACTTTTAGACTCGCATTTTACATTTATTCAAGTATCAGCCAGGTAGCAGAGTCACAGGAAGATGCTTTTGGTTAAGGCCCAGGACTTAGTTTAAGACGTTGTGTAGAAAATGGAGTGTTGCGGTAATCAAAATATCCTCAAATTCAGCTTCATTGTGGATGCAACAACCTCCTAAAATAAGCTGCTTTCCCCTCCAAAGGAAATCTACATGAGAACATTGAAATGTGCTGGAAAGAAACCAAGGGATTAAATCTTTGCTAGGTGTTGAGTACTACTGAAAGGCACTGTACTAGATGTTTGAAATAAATGAGTGCAGGTGAGACTTGACAAAGGCCAAAATAAAGCCAGCAGGATATTTTTTCACATAGCTGCAAATCCTTACTTCTTACTGCACTGATGATTTGAGGAAAGTTTACTCAGTAGAGCAGGATAAGGGCAAATCTAATTGCTGAAGGATTAAAGGGAAAACTTAGAGAAATCTCAAGAAATAAAATTTATGAAAACTTAAAGACATGTTTCTCTGTGTTTTCTGAAGAAGCAGAAAGCCAGGACTAGGTACAAAGCATAAAATTACAACAAAATTTTAGCACTAGCATTTTATTTTACTTTTTACTTCTCACTTAATTTGAACTGATTCACAGGATGTTAACTCTTCCATAAATCTCCATTCCTTGCTACAAAATTCAAACATGTATTTTTTGCATAACCAGTCTTAAGTTGTTGTTCTAAGTACAAAAGGTCCTAGTGACACTGAAAATAGATAAGACTGTTCAGTAAAGCAAGTGGCATAAGTAAGGTGGTGCTCTGGTTTATCTACCAGAACTGTTAACAGCAAATACTCTGGAGTCAGATGACTTCAATTAATACACCTGAAAGCTCAAAATTTTCTGTTCAAAGAGAAGATCTTCCTGAAACTTTGAATTAATTGCACACAAAGCATGGAAATTTCACCAATATTGAAACAGTGGTCCAGCAATTTAGCTAACAATCTTATCGCTCTACCCTTATGCACTCCAAAATTTAGTTCATTAAAGAAGTCTTTATTCAGGAAGAAAAAGACCTGGCAAAAAAAAAGTCAGACACTGCATCCCTAAAAGAAACGTGGAACAGTGAAAAATTAACACTAATCCAAGCACAAAATACCCACACAATGGCAAACACCACTTTCTCCCTTTCAGCTTTCATCAAAATTTGCAAGCCAGGAATCAGAGAGAACGTGCCAGTAACTAACACAACCTGTCCCAGCAGGAATCAAAGAGCTACACCTAAGCAGTGGCAAAACTGTTTACAAAAAAACTTCCTCCATGTTACCTATGTCAACACTGCCTATAGGTTACTAATGGTTTCTGGTTGCTACCTTGCACCATGAGAATCCATCATTATAATGATTAGGAAAAGAACTACTTCAGAGGAACCAGGCATCTCTGATGCTCCTGGGAGCCCAGCACCTTCCCCCTCCTCTCTCTGGGCAGGGAGAGAAGGAAGGGGCACAGCAGTCATTTTTACTACTCCCTCTGGATTTCAGTTTACCCTGATAATATTTCAGGGTTATTGCAAAAAGTTATTTTAATTTATGACAAACATTTCCTAAAATACAAGACTCTGGCTTACCTACGAGACAAGACCTTTTTTTTTTCCTTGTGCATTTTTCTATCAGAACAAGTGAGACTAATGTACACCGGATTGTAGTGAAAACAGGACCTCAAAATCCATCCATTCACAGCCATGAGCTGAACTCTGAGTTAAAAACTTCCAACTGTTTCTTCTCCCTTGCAGATAAAAGCTCATTTGGAACCGTACATTAGCGGTAGGTATACTACCTTTTGCAGTATGCCTCAAACATCTGAGCACTGAAAACCAACATGGAACAAATGGAGGAGTACATGGTGTAGAAATCAGACATTTCCCTTTTCTTTAGAGAAACAAATAGCCATTATTCTCCTGAAGCTGTCTAGAGTATTTAGGACTGCATGATGTAATTCTGAATAATTACTTTGGAAGATGGATTAATGTCTTCTAGCACTGACTGAAAGTGAACCAGTTAAGTTTGGACTGAAATGGATGAGGACCAGGGATCAATTCTGTTTTGCCAAGTCTTTCTTCTACCAGCCACTGGAAGAGGCTAATTGAAAAGAAACAAACAAACAAACAAAAAAACAAAAAAACAAACAAAACCAAAAAATAATCTGGTAGCAATGAGATCTTAAAAAAAAACCTTATGAATTTCTAATTATGGATTTAGAGGTATTTAATTTACTTTTTTTTTAAAAAAAAAAAAAACAACCCAACAAATTCATGAATGGTTGCATAAGGAATGAAGATGTTACCACACTGCGGACTTTCCATAGAACTGCTTCCACTTGGATATTCACTACTTACGTAGAACATAAATTCACCTGCTAAAAGGTCAGAAAGGAGCACCAAACAATGTAGATCTTGTACTCAGTTTCTTAATATTGAAATAAATTAATGAAAATTTCCATATAGCTTGCACTGCCTTTGGGGGAGACATACATAGTAATTATAAGTTTGACAATACGCGGAAGGGAAAAAGAATAGGAAAAAAACCCAGAGAACGAAATGAACATTTTAAAAGTAACAAGGACTGACAGCAAAATGAAGCAGAGGCATTTAGTTCAGTTTGGTTTTGAAAACTTAGACCAATTTGAAAAGTGACAGAATAGTGAAGCACTAGCCTCAAGGCAGCAGAGAAAGTTTCAAAGATTAAGTTGTTTTCTTCATAACCTACTGCAATACTGAGTTTGCAGCGTGGGCCAACAGAGTGCTGGGCACTTGATTACAAAAGATCTGCTCGCTGTCGAGCCTGCTGGTTCTCACCACAAATCCATCTTCTTGCTCCATCCACTCATTACAGTTATTTCACTGTAAGCTTTTATGGAACAAGTGCTTTGTATTAGTGAAAGTCTGCACTGTCCATGGCAAGACTGTCTAATAATTCTAGACAGTGAGATTAATGCTGATAGGTTAGATAGCAATCAAAAGGGACTTTAGGGCACTAGGGCGGATGCTAGAAGGATCAGGCGCACAGGTTGTGTTTGCCTCTATTCCTTCAATTATGAGGAAAAATAGTGGTAGGTTTGACAAAGTGCAGCAGATTAATACTTGGCTAAAGGGGTGGTGCCAGCAGTCTAGCTTTGGATTTTTTAACCATGGGGAGATCTACAGGGCACCTGATCTACTGAAACAAGGTGGGGTTCAAATGACACAAAGGGAAAAAAGGATCCTTGGTCACGAGCTGGCGGGACTCATAGAGCGTTCTTTAAACTAGATATGAAGGGGGATGGAGTTATAGCTGGGATTGCAGCGGGGCAGTGTTCCAGAAATTATGAGGACCGGGTGGCCTTCCATCCCCCTAGGGTGAGATCAGTGTGCTCAGCTTGCTCCCTGAAATGCTTATGCACCAATGCACGCAGCATGGGGAATAAGCAGGAGGAGCTAGAAACCTGGGTTCGGGCAGGAGATTATGATCTGGTGGCAATTACAGAGACATGGTGGGACAGCTCACATGACTGGAATGTGGTCATGGGTGGCTATGTGCTTTTCAGGAAAGACAGGCCAGCCAGGCGAGGTGGTGGAGTCGCTCTTTACGTGAAAGAGCAACTACAATGTCTTGAATACCATCTAGGCATGGATGAGGAGCAAGTTGAGAGTGTATGGGTTAGAATTAAGGGGCAGGCTGGCAGGAGAGATACTGTTGTGGGTGTCTATTACAGGCCACCAGATCAGGGTGAGGAAGTTGATGAGGCCTTCTACAGGCAGCTGAGAGCGGTCTCACAATCACAGGCCCTGGTTGTTGTGGGGGATTTTAACTTCCCTGATATTTGCTGGAAGGACAACTCAGCCAGCCAGCCACAGTCCAGGAGGTTCCTCCAGTGCATCAATGATAATTTTCTGATGCAAATGGTGGAGGAGCCGACTAGGAGAGGAGCACTGCTGGACCTCATCCTCGCTAACAAGGAGGATCTGGTTGAAGCAGTAAAGGTTGAGGGCTGCCTTGGCTGCAGTGACCATGAAATGGTGGAGTTCAGGATCTCATGTAGCAGAAACAAAATAGCAAGCAGAATTGCAACCCTGGACTTTGCCAAGGCAAACTTTGGATTTTTCAAACAATTACTCGAGAAAATCCCATGGGCAAGGCTGTTTGAAGGTAAAGGGGCCCAAGATAGTTGGTTAGCGTTCAGGGACTGCTTCTACCGTGCTCAAGATCAGAGCATCCCGACACGTAGGAAGTCAAGGAAGGGAGCCAGGAGACCTGCGTGGCTAAACAGGGATCTGCTGGGTAAGCTCAAGGGCAAGAGGAGGATTTACAGATCTTGGAAGGCGGGGCTGGCCACTTGGGAAGAATATAAGGCTGTTGTCCGAGGATGTAGGGAGGCAACTAGGAAAGCAAAGGCCTCCCTTGAATTGAACCTGGCGAGAGGGGTCAAGGACAACAGGAAGAGCTTTTTCAAATACGTGGCAGATAAAACTAACACCAGAGGCAATGTAGGCCCACTGATGAATGAGGTGGGTGCCTTGGTGACAGAAGATACAGAGAAGGCAGAGTTACTGAATGCCTTCTTTGTCTCTGTCTACTCTGCCAGAGGCTGTCCTGAGAAGCCCCATTCCCCTGAGGCCCCAGAGGAAGTCAGGGCAGTGGAGGAGTTTGCTTTAGTCGATGAGGACTGGGTTAGGGACCATTTAAGCAATCTGGATATCCATAAATCCATGGGTCCAGACGGGATGCATCCACGGGTGCTGAGGGAGCTGGCTGATGTCATTGCTAGACCACTCTCCATCATCTTTACCGAGTCTTGGGAGACGGGAGAGGTGCCTGAGGATTGGAGGGAAGCAAATGTCACTCCAGTCTTCAAAAAGGGCAAGAAGGAAGACCCAGGAAACTATAGACCGGTCAGCCTCACCTCCATCCCCGGGAAACTGATGGAACGACTTATCCTTGGTTGCCATCTCAAGGCATATCAAGGATAAGAGGGTCATTAGAGACAGTCAACATGGCTTCACCAAGGGGAAGTCGTGCTTGACTAACCTCATAGCCTTTTACGAGGATATAACAAGGTGGATAGATGATGGCAGAGCGGTGGATGTGGTCTACCTCGACTTCAGTAAAGCGTTTGACACAGTCTCCCACAGCATCCTTGCTGCTAAACTGAGGAAGTGTGGTCTAGACTCTCGGGTAGTGAGGTGGACTGAGAACTGGCTAAGGGGAAGAAGCCAAAGAGTTGTGGTCAATGGGGCGGAGTCTGGTTGGAGGCCTGTATCCAGTGGAGTCCCTCAAGGGTCGGTACTGGGACCAGTATTATTCAATATATTCATCGATGACTTGGATGAGGGACTAGAGAGTACTATCAGCAAGTTTGCTGGGAGGAGTGGCTGACACACCAGAAGGCTGTGCTGCCATTCAGCGAGACCTGGACAGGCTGGAGAGTTGGGCGGGGAAAAATTTAATGAAATATAACAAGGGTAAATGTAGGGTCTTGCATCTGGGTAGGAACAACCCCAGGTTCCAGTATAAGTTGGGGAATGACTTATTAGAGAGCAGTGCAGAGGAAAGGGACCTGGGAGTCTTGGTGGACAGCAGGATGACCATGAGCCAGCAGTGTGCCCTTGTGGCCAGGAAGGCCAATGGCATCCTGGGGTGTATTAGAAGGGGGGTGGTTAGTAGGTCAAGAGAGGTTCTCCTTCCCCTCTACTCTGCCCTGGTGAGACCCCATCTGGAATATTGTGTCCAGTTCTGGGCCCCTCAGTTCAAGAAAGACAGGGAACTGCTGGAGAGAGTCCATCACAGGGCAACTAGGATGATGAAGGGAGTGGAGCATCTCCCTTATGAGAAAAGACTGCGGGAGCTGGGGCTCTTTAGTTTGGAGAAGAGGAGACTGAGGGGTGACCTCGTTAATGTTTACAAATATTTAAAGGGTGAGTGTCATGAGGATGGAGCCAGGCTCTTCTCGGTGACAACCAATGATAGGAGAAGGGGTAATGGGCTGAAACTGGAACAGGGTGCCCAGAGAGGTTGTGGAGTCCCCTTCTCTGGAAACATTCAAGGCGTGCCTGGGCACGTTCCTATGTAGCATAATCTAGGCGTTCCTCCTCTGGCAGGTGGATTGGACTTGATGATCTTTCGAGGTCCCTTCCAATCCCTAACATTCTGTGATTCTGTGATATACAATTTCTTCATTTACACTAAGGCTTATGGTATGAATCGTAGCATTTCATTTACCACTTTAGCAAATATCAGGTCTTTAGTGTGCTTGTTGACTTAACCAGATTTCCTTCTACAAATATTTAATCACAAAGCAACAGAAGAGCAATTTTGGTTTTTACCTTATCAGTGCCTCCAAGCTAGTTCTCTAGATAGCGACTATAGCAAAAGAATAATTTTAAGAAACCTCTGAAGACACAAAATTTTTGAACCTTACTGTACCATACCAGTAAGATTAATTTTGTACTACTGATCTTCTAAGAACTGCTTTAATAATGCTATGCTGACAAATGCTACTAGAAAGTAAAAATGTTCATTACATTAGTAGAAGAATTATGATAATACAGATGATATGATGCAAATGGCCTAAAAGCAGTTGAATAAAGCCTAGTCATTTCAATTTTGAGAGGTCTGGGTTTTTTCCTAAGCTTTTGCAATAACAGAATAAAATTATTCACTGAAAAATGACAGAAAAATGCAACAACAGCAACTAAATAACTCTAGAAATAATAATAAAAGAAAAAAGCTGGGTTCTTTTCCAAGATTCCTTACTGCAAATTGTGGGAAAAGTCTCTGCCACAATCATATCCTCATAATAACTTTTACTAAAGACTGACAAGAAGAAAGGCAAATACCACCCAGTTTCTTTCATAGTTCTCATCCTACAGTGGCATATTGTACTCAGACAAAAGCATACAATTCACTGCATTCAAGCTATCTATTCATGAACATACTCAGCTAGATGAGAAAATAATTCATATCAGCATGTAGGTAGGGAGATTTAAGTATATGCTTGTGGGACAGGGAAAGGAGAATAACAGGGAAGAATGAGATAAATTAGAAGACTTCAGAGTAAATTTTAAAGATGCTACATTTTATGTAATATTTGACAGTGCATTTTGCATAAGATTTCACTGGAAATTCCTGGCCAAATATTGTTCACACTTCCAGTAGTTGGTAGCTGACTAAAATCAGTAACTACTCTCTTGGTTTTTTCCCTCCTCTGAGCCAGAATTTGGCCTGCAACAGTCAGCCATGGCTTTTTGTGTGAACAGGGTCTCTGCCTTTGTACTCCTTTGCTCTGAACCTGCCTTAGACCATTCCGACAGCTACCACTGCCCATTCCCCTGGTGCAGCGTACCAGCTGGCACTGCGCTGGTTGCTTGGGTCTGAATGCTGGTACAAACTCACGAGAGTGAGTATCCTGCAGTGTTCTGTGCACTGCTTTATATGTCAATTATGATTTTTTTAATTAATTTTATTGGGAAGGTTTGCTTACATGGAAATTTATACTAGATAATAAAGTAGTCAGGAGGGAGAGAGGAAAATACAGATTTGTAAGATATACTACACAGTTGAAAACAAGTCTTGTAAAGTTTCTGGATAAAAGACATATATTGAATCTCAGCTCGTTCAAAAGGGATCAGCATCATACTGGGTGGCTCCCAAGATGAATCTAACTAAATTTCATGGAGGTTATGAAAACAGTGAAACTCGGAACCCACCTGGATGTGTTCCTGAGTGACCTACTGTAGGTGATCCTGCTCTGGCAGAGGGGCTGGACTAGATGATCTTTTGAGGTCCCTTCCAACCTCTAACATTCTGTGATTCTGTGACTTGAAATGGGATCCTGCCCTCACTGAATTCACTAGACAAAAAAATCCCAGTTACACCAATGGTCAACCTTCTCCTATGGTCTTACATCATTATGTTTTCTTCTAATGAATTGAGTCTAGACGTGAAGTTCTATTCTGAGCTACCACTGAAAAAACTAAAAAACCCAAATTATTTCCCCATCATATGCAATACCATCTTGTTGTATTTCATATCAAGCTCAATGAATTATTTTCAAATAGCTAATAAAATGCATTAAATCACATGGACTGTGATTTCTGTTGATTGTTGGGACAACAGAGGACAACTTTCATAGATCGGTATATCCCTGACAGACTAGTATAATAATAATAATAAAAAAATAAAAATAAATTAAAGTATTGAAAGGCACTGAATAGATCAGGTATTAGATCCATTGCATATAAAATCCTAGACACAGTAAATCCTATCACAGTTTGCTCATGACTTCAGCCCTAAAGAATGGAATGTTTGAGATGGTTGCATGAGAAATTATTTTCTCCTACACTTTCTACTAATTTTTTATGCAAATAGTGCTATTTTAGTATCTTTGTACATATATTCAGGAAGAATTCAAGGAAGGCACCTATGAAAAGGTGAAGAATTATCTTCAATCTGCCAGAGAAGAGAAATGGAAATTGTTACATCTTTAAATTTTATGCAGGTTTTATTAAACTCAGCAGAAGCTTCTCAATAAAAGATTACTTTCCAGGAACAATGGCTGGAGATACAATTCAGAAGGTGAAGATATCATTCAGATCTTATTGGTATTTTAGATATTTAGGTTGTTTTTTACTATATAGTTACAGAGTCATGTAGGAGTCTATGCATAAATAAGCAGCTTTCAAAAGCGAAGCTATAGTCTCTCTATAGTCGCTGAAGGGTATGTTTTGCTAGGAGGAATCAGGAGAAAAGAACTGTGGTCAATCTCTATTTGCTTCACAATACTTGAACTGCATGAAGTGAATATATATCCCCAATCAGAGAGCAATTTAAATGTAATTTCTAATACCATGTTATTATAATCCCTTTCAAACAATAAAATATTGATTGCACTGCTAACCATATCCTTTGTGATACCATATTTCCAATGTATAGAAAACTAAGTGTGGATAGAACCACTGATAGAATCATGCACTGCCTTTAAAATCTTTGTGTAATCTGTGATTACTACTCACTTTCTAATACCCAGATTAAATCATTACTTTCTTACTTTGGTTCAATGCCTATGATTTATCAAGACAAATGGAAAAATGTTTATTTCATGTTTTTCTCTACAATCTCACTTGTCCTTTTAACAAAATGAATTAGTTCATTAATTATTTGTTCCTCAGAATTTTCCATCAATTTAGCCCATAACGTTTTAGTCCTTCTGTGACATGCTTAAGATTTGATACTTTTTTGAACAGAACATTTACTACATTACAGCTGGACAATGGCCAATGCAAGCATCATCTAAACAAAATATTGCTCATGGATATGAATTTAGTTCTTTAATTTGTGTACCTCTCTCCTCCCATCTGCCTGCTTTCATTTGCTTTTTCCTAGCAATTAGAAAAAAAAATAGGATTTAATTATGTCTTTTATTGTTTTACTGAGTCAATCCAATATCTCACCTTTTGACATTTTACCATGTCATTCTCTAAAAACAGGAACAAACTTAATAAGCGGTCTCTTTGCCAGCTTTTAGGTACCTAACAACTCATTTAGTCAAAGCCTAATTTGCTGCAGTTTGTTAAGGTCCATGGGAATAACATATTTTGTTAAAGCTAATCAAGTGCCCATCTGCTTCCTGCTTCAAGAGTAATTTATCTTTCTTAGCTAGATAAACTTGTCCTTGTTTGCTTATTTCTTAAACCTTCAGACTACCATACTGATTGTATAACCACTGAATTTTTACAGTCTTTTTAATTTTGCAATTAAGAATCATCTCATGTATTTCAGAGACTTTCAGGCCTCATGCAGGGGTCTGTGTAAATTGAAAAGTTCACTTCTAAAAAGCAAATAAAGGTGGCTCAGTAGATTTCTGTTACACTATTCAGTCCTAATTTAGCTGAAACTTCCCAGTGGTCAGTATATTCTACATTTCAGAATTCAGAGAGGTAGGGCAAGATCCCTTAGTTTACCAAAAAGTTTTCTGTGGACTGGATCCCACATCTATTGGTGTCCCTATAAATACAAAGACTAAAATAGCTAGAAACAAACACAGAAGAAGAACATGTACCCTTAACATATTATTGACAAATTAATAATGGATTTTCTTGAAGAAATATGGCTTTTCTGAAAATATCAGCAAATCATTTTAGAAGACAATTAATTGGATGAAGAAATAAATTATTTAAAAAAAAAAGTCCATCAATTCTCCAGTTTTTTAGCCCCATCCATAATTAAAAGCATTTCAAAGGAAAGCACATTTGTCAGTGGCCCTACATAAAACTAGTTATTTTCTGTATTAGATGCACTTCTCTAAGTTGAATCCTTTTTTTTTATTTCAATGTTTTTAGCATGTGGAATAAGAACAAACTTTACACTCTGATTGTAATACTCTACTTGTGTTCCTCCTTTAAGATGAGGTACTGACTGGGTGTCATTCTCAGAAACCAGAATTATCTAGAGAAACCACTGGGGTTTTCAATATTTCACACAGTCATAACAGAAAAAGGCAAGGGACATATTAGAAAGGAAGAGTTGGAAACCCCAGAATATGTCAAAATTTCCTCTTTTTTTTCTGGAGGTGTGTGTGTTAGTTTGGTGGTTTGTGGGGCTTTCTTCCTGTCCAGCCACAGCTTTTTCTGAGGCCTCATGATTAGAAAATTCGGGCCACTGCAGCATTCACTAGCTTGGTACAGCATTTACATTTAATTTTTTCTTATCAGAATCAGACTAAGTAACTTCTGTACATAGAGTTCTAGTTGTAAGGAGGTTGGTCACACTGCAAACTAGCTGATTTAACTGCCTCTGCTCTAGGGTCCTCTGGAGAGGTTTTAGAAAGCCTGCTGTATTCCATTTATACTGTATATTTGCTGATGTAAAAGCCTCAGTTTGTGAATTATGAATTTACTTTTAATTGTACATTAATTTATGCTTAAATTTATTATTAAATTTAACTGTATTCATGTAAAAATTATTTTTATGTGTAAAAATTATTTTTACATGAATACTTTAGTATTCACACAAATAAAGATTGTTTCTGGAAATGAACACTAAAGGAGGAATAGGACAGTCTTGGGGATTCATGAGCATCTATATTATGGGGGAAAAAAAAAAAAGGGCTGGCTCCTCTTCAGAATAGAATTCTGACTTACTCTTTACCATTTTTTATTCAAGATAGTGTTCTGAAAGAACTTACATACATGCTTTCCTTTGTAAGCTAAAGTGGTACCAGCAGAAACACTGATTAATGGAGAGCTAAAGTCTGAGAGAAGATCCTGGTGTGGAAAAAACTGCACATTAGGCTGACAGGACTGTTTTGCCAGAACCCTCAACTTCAATGCTTATGTAGCCACATACACTCTAAAATTAAATGCTTGATATCTAACCTAATATCTGCATAGGAATGATGGAAATCTATCAAAGGTCACCTAAATGCTGTGAAAGCACATGCCTTAAAAATACTAGATTTAAACAGAATCATGTTAGAGCAAAATGGAGTTTCTATGAAGAGCTCAACAACTCTCTAGCTCTAGTGTTTGTCAGCAAAGGTGTAAATATCTGCAATCACTAGCAAATGATTTGCCCCACCAGCAGCTGGAAGAACACAAAGAAAGGCACTGTACAAACCATTCCTCTGTAGCACTCTGCTGAAGAGAAATACACTGGTAAGAGAAGGAACATCCTTAGAGGCTTGTGACATTCAACAGCATTGGGAGGATTCAGATTCAGAACAGAGCAGTGAACATTTGCGTAGATGTTTCTGACAGATCCTACTTGTTTGCCAGTGAAAGAATTCATCCATACTAAATATAACTCATCACAATGATACTCATGTTAGCTAATTTTGAAAGCAATCCTACTGTGCCTCTAAATGCATAGCTTTGAAGGAAATCTCTAAAAAAGAAGTTTGCTTTACGTGATAAATAGCGAAAGGTAATATCCATGTGTAGCACAAATGTAGATAATCTGGAAAGATTTTTAAAGTGTTTTTTTAAACTTCAACATAGTCTGATTTGCATACCATATTAACAGGTTGGGAGTAAGTGTTTCACAAGAAAAAAAAATCATGCAAATTTTGTGAGACAGCCTTTGTGCCAGCTTTAACAGTAGCTGACCATTATTGCTCTAGATATATGTATTCAAATATACCTTATTGACCGACAGAATGTGTTGCTTGGTTGTGCAGCAGGGCAATGAATAAACAAAACAAAACAAAAAAGTAGTAAAGTGAACAGATATCTGGCATCGAAAGAATGGCTCTGTGGGATACAAACAAGTAAAACATGGGGATGAAATGAATTGGAACTGAATCTGTTTGCATTATGGATTGAACACGATGTGCTCAGTAGGAAAGCAAGCAACACTTCACTGAACAATAGCAAAATAAGTTGAATATCCCAGCAATGTTTTCATGTTCCCAAAATGAGCTTTTGTTGTTGTTAACACTTCAGCCATACTTTCTTTACCAAAAACTTGCAAAAAAAAAAATTAAAATCCTGGTTTGTGTCTCTGTTTTTAATTCATGGTATAGTTCTAAATATGCTTCTAATGCCATAGGAAAATTGACAGTTCTTACAGCTTTTCAACTACAGATTTACTTTGAATTTTTTTAAACATGCTCATTATTATGCTCTCACTTTCTCTAGTAAATCTCTTTGTTTCAAAGTCTAAGCACATGGAGAATCAATTCACAGTTCTTTAGGAATAAACACTTAACATGAAGAATCGTGAAAAGATCCAGTTTGCTTAAATGCCATGTTATTTTTCACAGCTTTAGAAGAAAGAAGAAGTAGTGTTCTATCTTAAAAATGAACCATAATTTATAATTAACATAGCATACTGAAAAAAACAGATGAAAAATTCTTGTTTGGGTGATGTCATGGTGTATTCTATTTAAGGTACATCTTCTGTCTCTGCTTCCTTCTGTGTTACTCCTGACACATATAATGTGCTCAGGTTGCTAGTGATTGGAATTTTAAAGTCGTCTGTGAGACTGGAATTGGAAATTCAACAACAGAATTAAATATTTTTTAAAAAATAACAAACACACACACACAAACAAAACCAAACATGGGAAATATCTAAAACCTGTACTGATAATCATAAGACAGAGTCTAGATACCTCTTCCTTATATATTGGACTTATGCAGGAGCTGAAAGCTGTATAGACTTTCTACTTCTGTAAATGATAATTTTCACTGAAGGAAAGGTCTGTTGAATAGGATGCCATTTGTTTACATACTTATCAGAAAAGAAACCTAAATCTGAAGAAACCAACTATTCCCTGATATTTTGAGTACTTCACGTTTGACATTATTTCTGGTACAGCACCACCCACCTTGTTTGGCATCTAGAAATGTGAGAAAATGTACAAAAGGAATCATCCTAATTTTGAGTATAGGAAACAAACAGGAAGGATTAAAATCCACAGTCCTTTATCTAATCTAGTGGTCTACCTATACAAATCCATTATCTTTAATGCTTTTCACTAACACTTACGAGATCATGAGCCTTCTTTACCTTACAGCTCTAGGGTTACACATGTTTTTAAACAGTATCTTTCATACTAAAAGTGTTCTTTTAAGCAAAATTGTTAATGCTGAACATGATTTAGAAGAGTTTTGGATTCCAAACCCATATCTGGAAGAAATCTATTTCTTTCAGAATAAGGTAATTTGTGACATATTTTAATGCTTGCTCTTAATATTTCTATCCTTTCATTTTGCATTTAAAGAATTGGAAAAAAAGCTTTTAATACACAACTCTCCCTTTACGTGATGTCTTTTACTGTACGTGCAAAACTGAAATGTAGGAGTAAAACTGTAGTCAGCCGTGTAAACACTAATGAAATAACTCCTTCGTGATTTTAAGATTTGTACCATGTCATGCTATCATTGTATGGATATATTTCTTTTAAAGTACATTTTTATGCAATTATGATACTAGGAAACTGGATACAGTGATATTTCAAAAGAGACTTAACAAAAAAACACTGAGATACAAAAACTAAGCTTTTTTCCCCCCACTATTTTACATTTAACAGTTTCTGTTCAATTCCAGCAATAAACCTCCCGGTAGCACACAGCAAATATGAAGTCATATTTAACTAACAATGTCAGTGTCACAACTATTCTAAGCCAGCAAAAGGCTTGATATATCTGATATAATGATATAATATTCTGTAGTTTATTTTAAATGTTTGTGTGTGTATATACACACACACACAGAGGTATATATATGAGACACTAAGTATTTCCTGCTGTAGGAGTAGGACATAATGAACTCCATATACAAGTATCAGAGATAAGTGGAATTTACACTGGTTCCAGTAAAGGACCTGAAAACAGTTTCCTGATTTGCTTATTTTACAGAAAACAAACAATTGATACACCTGATCCTTTAATTCCCCTCCTCATTTCATTACTTCTGTTGTGTTCTATCATCACCCCCTTTTATGCTCCCTTAATATTTCCAATTATCCATTCATTGTTTCCTCTGCTATTGTGCATGTGGCCCTGTCAGGACGATGCTCCCCCTGCTCTGAAGAACTGAGAACACATTTGGTACCAGAAGAAACTGAATTCTGCAAAATTAGATCAGCCTGCGAGCCCAGGATTTTCATGGGAGTAGTCTGAGACCCAAGGCATCTGTGGCATTGCCTTAAAAATTACGATAACTCCAAAATTAAGCATTTAATGTGGAAAATTCATACAATTCATAAAGATTCAAAGAACCAAGAGTGAAAGCCCCCAAAATAATGGATTTTACATGAAACTTGCATGGTAGAGTAATGAAGTCTTTAATGAACAAATAAAAAAGTTTAATTCAGACGCTATTACAATGTGTGCTTAGATAAGGTAGCACCTGAAATTTTAAGAACCCTTAAACATAACAGAGATTTACTGTAAAGCCCAGAGGAACTGGTCCTTCACTCACTGAAAATTAAACACTCTGTAAAGAACGACACAGCTTGTCATGAGGCCAGCCCAAGCACAGGAAATGAACTGCTTAAGAAATTAAAAATCATCTGCCTCAGATGCAATGCATTTCACTGATCACAGGTTCCCTAGCATGTATATCAAAGTAAAGATCTTATAAACAGAAATCAATCACTAGTACACATATTTCAAAACAAAGTACTACACTGCATTTGCTGCAGGCTCTTAAAAGAAAAAAAAAAAATCAAAGTGTTATGACAACCATTAAATAACATTATATAACATACCCTGAAAGGTGCTCAGGCACCCTACTGGGAGGTGACATTCCTGTATATTCTATTCCATACATCCACTAGAAAATACTGAGCAACTCATGTAATTAATCAAGATAGCAAGAATGTTGAGATGCATGTTACATTTTAACAATTACAGTTAATTAGAACAAGATTACATTTGCTACTGTTTCCTCACTGGATGGTGTAAGTCCAACGCAGCAGGCATTATGGAGTTTACAATTCATCTTGCAGCCCATTACGCCCTTCCTGCCAAAGGACTACAGTTTCACAAGTGTTTACTTTAAAACTCAAACACTCAGCTGAGAATTAAGTGGCCTGTTAAGAGTCTAGAGAGACTATTCACTATGTACTGACAAGATTTGACCAAAGAATAACAACAGTAAGCAACCGTATGTACTTTCTTCTGCTTTTCTGTACGAGTAGCAGGTTGCGTGAAAAAGAGAAAGTGGCTGTGGGCAAGGCTGACCCTCTCCTGCCTGGCACCAACATGTGCACGCAGAGCTGCTACATGTGGGAGAGTTGCCACTGCTCCACAGACATGGCAGAAAATTGCTTTGCTGGCGAATTATGGAACAACGCAACACCAAATGTAGATTAATTACCTGCTACGCCTTTGCATAGGGCTTTGCAGGAAATTCACCATCTCCAATAAGCATAGTTTTTATCCAGTTGTAGGTTTGGAGAGCTCTTCTCATGGAAATTGCCCAACTATTTACTAAAGTAGATTAAATCCATTTTCAAAACTGCCATTTTCCAACATCTCTTCATGATTTTGCAATGTAACTTTTAGTGCTGCCGTATATCCCATAAGATTGGCTGGCTATATCTGAACACGTTATATTATAAAGTACCACTGAGTGTGAGGGATGAGACGGACACACTCTTCAGAGCTGCTAAAGCATTAAGTATCTGAGGTCAAATGCTGACATGATTTTTCCGAGAGTAGAAACACTAGTGAAAACCGCCAACAGTGGCAAAAAAAAGCCAAATATATCTACTTTTTCCTCTTATTTAATTGTTGAGTGACTTATAACGCAAAGCCCATCACCATTAAGTTTCCATTTGTGTGGCACTCAACCTAACATTTGCAATCCTTTTCATTGTACTGGGCTGAAACAAAAAATTCTACAGAAGTGCCCAATTTTTTCCAGCATGATACTGGGTTTGTTATGTGTCACCTCATTTCATTTATTGGTATTTACTGTTCTCCAGCTGTCTGTATCAGTGCTCATTTTCTACCTGCTAGCTGCCAAGCTGCCTTTCTAGAGTTGTTATCCATCTACATTTCACCCACACTGTTCTTTTCATTGTTATTTGTAGCACCACCTCTAAACATGAAATCTAACCTTTAAATGTCATGCAATTATCCACAAAAGGGTACCTAAATAACTAAATGCAGGGTTCTTCACTCATCTCTCAAGGCAGAGATATGATTTAGTTTGACAGGTCATGAAAATAATATCCAAGTACACTCTCAGATTAATATACAAAATAAAATATTTATGCTGTTGCTTCAACCAAGCTACAGCACGAATGTTATTGTTGACAATATTATGTTGTTTTATCCCTCTTTCTCCTCTTTCTTTCAAGAGAGTTGAACCTGTAGTATTTCCCAAACAATCACTCAACAACCTACAGCCATAATATTTACTTGCTTAACACTCTGAAACATCAGCATGCCATTCTTAGAATACTAAAAGCAATTTAGAACATTAAATAACAGAAATCACCACTGCCTTCAAGCAAATAATAAAAGAAATAATCAGTTAACAAGAACGTAATTTCTGTGTATTCTGTTGAAAATTACATTCAGAGTAATAGAGGTGAGAAATACTAGGGGAATTATAACTTTGACCGCTACCCATTTCGTTATGGATTGAAATTTATCATGGACTAATACAACATTAGAACAGCCAAAGCACCCCAGGCCTTGAGTCTAATTCAAAACCAGACCTGTCTTCTCTCCAATACACTGTTGTACAGATATATTGTGTAGTTGTAGGGTTGTAGGTGCCGGTGATTGAAGGACAGAACAGAATAGCTTTGCAGACAGTATTTATTAGAACAACTGGCAGGCAGGTAAAAAGTAAACATGATCTTAGACAAACAACGCCTTTCTTGGGTTTGGAATAAACTCAAATGATCTTTCACAATTCAAGAAAGGTTTTTTCCTTAATACTTGTCTCCTTCTATTAAGATATTATTTCCATCAGCGGTCCTTGAATTACATGTGTCTGACACATTAATAAATCTGTAAAGGTCAGAGCAACACTGGGCCCAGAGCAGGCCTGTTCAGCAAGGAGGGCTTCTTGTATACAGGAGCACAAAAATATGCAAGCAGAGTTTATTTAGTTCTTTTCCTGAGTACATGAGAATAGGGAAATGATAAAGTGGCTTCTGCCCAAGTTTTGGGAACAGAATGCCTTCCCAATATTGGCAGACACAACCATTCATTAATTTTAATTCAGATTTAAAGAGATTGGGTCTGTCAGAACCCAGGGTCTGTCAAGTGCACTGCTTCAGGAGTCTGCCACTGCTGCAGCTGGTGAGTATCCATGGGAAGTATTGCTGCAATACCAAAAGACTGAAAAATGCAAGATAAAAATGTAGTTCAAAGGAAGAGGAAAGTGTCACTGCATCAGTATTCACCAACTGCAAGTTTTTAATCTTCTTTTATTAGGAGTATAACGTCACTCTTTTGGCATCATGCACCTTTAACCTTAAGTGTTAGAGATTCAGTAACCCTGGGAAAGAAAATGCCTGAGTCTTGGTGGACAGCAGGATGACCATGAGCCAGCAGTGTGCCTTTGTGGCCAGGAAGGCCAATGGCATCCTGGGGTGTATTAGAAGGGGGGTGGTTAGTAGGTCAAGAGAGGTTCTCCTTCCCCTCTACTCTGCCCTGGTGAGACCCCATCTGGAATATTGTGTCCAGTTCTGGGCCCCTCAGTTCAAGAAAGACAGGGAGCTGCTGGAGAGAGTCCAGCATAGGGCAACTAGGATGATGAAGGGAGTGGAGCATCTCCCTTATGAGAAAAGACTGCGGGAGCTGGGGCTCTTTAGTTTGGAGAAGAGGAGGCTGAGGGGTGACCTCATTAATGTTTACAAATATCTAAAGGGTGAGTGTCACGAGGATGGAGCCAGGCTCTTCTCGGTGACAACCAATGTTAGGACAAGGGGTAATGGGTTGAAACTCGAGAAGAAACTTCTTCTCAGTGAGGGTGACGGAACACTGGAACAGGCTGCCCAGGGAGGTTGTGGAGTCTCCTTCTCTGGAGACACTCAAGACCTGCCTGGACACGTTCCTATGTAGCATAATCTAGGCATTCCTGCTCTGGCAGGGGGATTGGACTTGATGATCTTTCAAGGTCCCTTCCAATCCCTAACATTCTGTGATTCTGTGTGATTTTTGAGTCAAAACTGAAATTAAATGGCTTTACTTGATTTATTTTTTTGCCCTCCACAGTCAAACCCCTGTGATTATCTCTGTAGTAAAAACTTCTTCCTAACTGTCACAGAAAATTGTTAGTCCAGTGTGGTTATTATGTTGCAGCAGGTCTTGAATATCTCTCTTTGCTTGAGTTCAAAGGTGATCCTGTTAGACTGATGTACATGAAACATTTCTTCTTGATATAACAGCAATATTTGTGTAACAGAAGGTTGTGATCAACAGCCCAACATAGTCAATAGCCATGTGACATACAAAGGTCAGGACAGGTCCACAGTTTATACTGCTAGCTCTCTAGAAACACTATGCATATTTTCATGATTACGCATCTGGGAGACTGGAACAGTGTTTCTGTGAAAGGAATAAAACATAGTCTTGGGCTTCTGAGAAAATCCATGTTTATAAAATCCTTTATAGGCCAATTTATGAGGTAAGCTAAGGAAACATATTGTTCATGGTATTTATCATAGCAAATGCATTATTTGAACTGTCAAGAAATTTTTAGATATATATAAGTATTTCTGTGATTTTGGTATTTTTCCTACCTAAAGGCACTTTTTATATTTTAGATGTCTAGCCTGAAAAGCTATATTGATTAATAGCTGTTTCTTGTTTTTGTAGGGAAAGCAACAGCAAGTTTGCTCGACAATCAAAAGGTGAGCCCAAGTGACGTTTTTATGGATGTGTGTGGCTGCAATCCTGCATTACTTCTGTCAGTGCGGTGGGATTGTGTATTTGATATTTGGAAAATTCATGACCAAACATTCGGTATTATAACAATTTAGAGTGTGCAAGATCAGCATCTTTGAGCTAAACAGGATTGTCTAGTCTCCTTGCTTCCTATTTAGAAGGCATTCAGTGAAATGTTCATATCCACTTGGTTCTAATTAGCATACAAAGGACACCCATGGGGTACATACCATGAAATTGGTGGCAGACTCCTTACTGGTTTATCATCTTTTTTCTTTTAAATCTTACAGGCCAGTGATTAGCATGGTTGTAGAACAACTGTACATCTCATTGAACCATTAACTTTGAATATGTACTTCTTACAGTTCAAGCAAATAGATATCCCTGTTCTGACATTTGGAATAGCTTACTGTGGTTATAGGTTAATTCGTGAAAAGAATACATCAAAGGTATTCTCAACATTTAATCCCAGTCTCCGATTCTTGCCTTAACCCCAACAATTTGAGACTAATGTGTTCCACAGAGCACTGCAAGGCACTGTCTCTTTCCCATACTGCATGACATAAAATTTTCTCCTTTGCAGCCTTTCACAGGCTGTGGATAGATTGTGTTTAACTAACACATGTTTTCAGTCACAGATATCAAAGTATTTATGTAACTGCCACAAAATGTGATTGCAAGAGGAAGAAAAAGTAAGAAAAGTTGATAGACATTAATACATAGCAGTAAGATTTTCAGAGAACAGATTTTACTTAATGGCTCTGACAGTGTGTTAGTTTTGGAAACAGAGGTTGCTATATTACCACAAAGCATGAGCTGAAATATACAAATCCAGATTTTATTCATGTTTCCTGCAAAATTACACAAACGAAAGGGTTTTCCCCCGTGGAAATATTACATTTACCAATTTTGTTGTTTATGATATTTGACTCTTTCTTAAAATTATGTTATTAATATTGTCTTTTTTATTACTTAGAACAATTTTGAAATAAAACATATAGTGACTGAGGTTTTATGGAGGAACAGATTCATCATATGCTCTTGGACAGCATCCTTGTAGGGCTTCAGCCCAACAACCTCTATAGAGACCTGTTGCTGTAGATTACTCTGCAAATGGTTGGGAGCGTCTAGGAAAAACTGTGAACACAGAGCAACAGCAATCACGTTTAAGTGTATGTGAAACAAAGAAGCACTTGGTAATGACTTCTCATAACTAAAGAGGACTGTTCAGCGACCAGAAAGGACGGACAAATACAGCAAAACCCCCAAACTAATCTTCATTTTCTCCGCCTCTTTGCTTCTCAGACTGCTTGCCTGGACACATTTCTGTGGGAAAATCCCAGTGCTGAAGAAACGTATTATTTTGTGGGTTTTTTTTTTTGTTTAATGGTTTTTAAGTTGTGCTGAAGTTAACCAGACTTAGAGTGGGAAGACAGGAAAGAAAAAGTAGCAACAGAAAAATGCATAAAGTTGATAATTATTGCACAGTACTATCAAAACTGTGAGACTGCCTAGAGCTGGCATTATATTTCAGGTTAACTTGAAGATGTGCAGCTCCTGCCATGTTTGGTACCATGTCACAAGGGTGTATTTTTATTTCTATGAGAAAAATATTATTAGGACACTTGAATAAAAAATAAAGATGGTTTTGTTTTCATACTGACACTTGATCTAGATTCTTTATGGCAGTCTGCAAGTAACTGATCACAGGGAAATTATTTCCTTTGATTTGCAAACTTAGTACAACACACAAAAATATAATTCTAGAGGAGAAATTACAGTCTCCCTGAAAGAATGACTTTGTACTCAGTATCTTCCCTTCGAATTGACATAGCTGGTCATCATCACTAACTATTTGGGGATCCTTTGTGCAGACAAACACTTTGCTGACAAGGTGATTCTTAGAGTGCCCAAAGTCTTTAGAGTAATTACATTTGTTACCACAAGATGGGCTGAGACAGTAGCGGAAACAGAGACAGGAAGAAACTGTCCAGTGTAGTCTCAACTCTTACTGATTTCCAAGTCTTTTGTGACTTTACTATATCTACAAACCAACTTGAGTGCTGAAATATCTGCCTAAGGCATCATAACGGTTGGCCACTAGATTCTCAAATTTAATAGCAGGTATTGTCTCCCATCACTGAGCAACTGATCTATTGTCTCTCACGTTCACCCAGGTCTACTCCTGAAAAAAAAAAAGGGAAACAAAAAAGAAAAAGAGGAAAAAAAAAAGAAGAAAAAAATACAATAGCACCTTGCACCAAATTGTCTTCTATACTATAATAGTGTCTTTCTTAAAGAAAGAACAAAGTCAAGAACATGCCAAGATGATGATTTGTGTTTTACAGAAGCCAGAAGACTACAGGGCAAATACAGACTTCCTTTAATACATTATGTAAATGTACTCAGAACACTTTAAATACTAAAAAAGACCCTCAAGAGTTTTTACATAGTCCATATAGGCTGAATCCTCAGAAATCAGTCACAAAATAAAAGTAAAGCTTAAACTGTAATGCAATAACTGATGTGGTGTATTGAAATCATGCATGTTATTTTCTCATGATTAGTACATATTCAGGAATGGGTGAGTTGTTATATGACAACACAATACAAAATAGTCCCAACTTTACAACACAATATGACTCATAACTGTTAAGACTTAAATCACAGGGACTACAGGAAAAAAGACAGGAGCAATACTTTGGGGTATACGTTAAAGAGTCAGCAATTTTGTAATTTTGTCCCTAAACTGTAAGAAACAGCACAGTTTCAGTCTATAATAAGATGCACAGGAAAGGATATCTTACCAAACTAACGGCCTACATTGTGTGGTCTTAAGTAATTACACACATTATTTGTATAATTCCTTCTTATGACTTTAAGGTTTGCTATCAAAGCATTCCAAGCCTTAGGATTTGAATGCAATCTCACCTAAACTATAGGAACAAATATTTTGAGGGGAGTGAACTTTCCTCAATGACACACACAAGTTGCAAGAAATGACAGTTTGTAGAGGATATTAATTTTTTCCGAATTACTGTGGTGGTAAGACTGGTATGAAAATTTGAGGTCAGTCTTCTACACTTCATTCCCTGCAGTTTCTCCTCCCTTGGAAGCTACCCTATTTAAGAACAGGTAGAATATTCAAGTAGAAAAAGAGTAATACATTTAGCAGAGTGCACCTTACTTTCCAGTAACCCCAAGTTCACTTCCACTGCTGTAACAAGTCATGTTACATTTCACACCTTTTTGCTAAGCAAATTAAATCCTTGTAGAAGTGTATCCTCTGTTTCAGGATGTCAGAGGGCAAGCTCCATACTGCACATTGAATGGATGTGTGCTATGTCCACTTTCAGAGTGGTGGCATTCTGTCTGCTGGTTACCACAGTGGTCCCTGCAAAGGCATGCAAAATGAAGCCTCAAGAGAACATCTCAATGAATCGCATTAAAAAAAATGGGCTTGTAAGGCTACAATGGAAGACTGGCGATGAGGACTGTAGGTACGCTCAACTGACTCACACCTGAGGTGTCGAGAAACACACACATCACACCAGATTAATGCTTGGCCTTGTGTACTCGACAATTGGCACACCCGCACCTGGATAGCAGAGGCCTGCGATAGATGCGAGTGCATCTCTCACGTTCCTGCCCTGCGAGGCTGTCGTGTGAGTCCTGGGAACTTGGACAGAGCAGCAAGTAAACCATAACAAAGCAGTGGGAGAAATATCACGCACTTTCTAACGAGGAGAGATCTCCTCATGCCTGAGCTGCTGCCTATTGAGCTGCTCGTGTGATCGCTGCCTGTGTGCCTCATCCAGGTGCTGCTGCAAAGATTCTTCAGATTCTCAGGTAGCGAGAATAAATCTACTGTTTTCATTTCAGCTGTGGTTTGTGTTTGTTCCTTCATCCTGCCTGTTTTGGCCCACACAGGCCTCATTAAAAAATTTAGTATTCTAAGATTCAGCATTAATTTAGGAGACAAAGCAGTGTGAATTTCCAGGTCTCGCACTGGATTCTAGAGCTGCAAAGAGGCTGAAGGAACAGTCTGACCTTCTGAGCTTACTGAACTCTGTGGGGGTATCAGATACATAACTACATCGAGCTCATCATAACAAAAGTTACCACAACAGATGCAATCCAGATCTTGTCTGTAACAAAAAAACCCCAAATCTACAGATCATTCCACGTAATAGGAAAGGGAATCATAATGATGCTATTTTTATACATAGACTGAGGTTAAATCTATTTGTGGTTTCCCCTGAAAGATACACATATACTTCCGTATAATAAAATCTGTCTCCAGTTTTGAAATCATTCTCTCATCAGTCTCCAGGGCTCTGATGCCAGCTTTGGAAAACGGAATAGTCAGAGATCAGCCTGTGCATATGCAAGTGTACATATCTGCACATGCACAACTCTGTACATTTTTGCAAGTAAATTTCTCTTGTACAGCTTGGCCCATACATTTTTTTCCACACACAAATCTATAACTAAAAGAAGGCTTTTTTCATTTCCTGTTCACACAACAGACAACATGAAAAATTACTTCCATGGCAGATGAACACCTTGGCAGCGCTTGGATTTGTCACAATAAATAAGACTTCCGTAAAGCCTAATATATTAAAGTTGCTGTCAGTTGCTGACAACAAGAGTTAAAGAGGTCCCTCCACAACACTAGATAGTATTTGCATGCTTGGGTGCTATTTCACAAGTACAGAGCTTTATCAAGCTCATAAATGTGGGTTGAATCAGTTCATATCACCTGGAAGAAAATTGTTTAAGTCTTTTAAAAACTACATTAACAAGGGATGTGAAACATGCACACAGCATACAACTTGACTTCAGTATGCTTGAGACTGCATTGGAACAAGCGTGAAAAGCACACCTGTCATCCACACAAAGTTGAACTTCTCCCCCGTGTCCTGACCTTTCATTTTCTCACTGCAACATGTGGGTTACTCTTTTGGGTTTGTGTATTCTGAGATTACAGAGGCAGTTGTATATCCCACAATTACGGTTTTGAAGTGAAAGATGGTTTTGAAATAAGTTGGGCACTGCAATGGCAGGATTTCATAGGCCTCTGTTGTGGGTTAGGTCTGGGCAGGCCACTAAACACAGACAGATGCTCTCTAACCCCCTCTGCCATCCCCTAAACAGGAAGGAAGAGGGAATGAGGCAGAGAGACTTCAGGGTTAAAGAAGAAAAACTAGAACAGCTTTAATGAAGCAATAATGGAAATAATAGTGAAATGATAAAGAACTAAACACAACTATATATAAGCCCGATATCGAACCCGACTCTCCCCCCACCAGCAATCCCCACTGGTGCTGCAGAGCAGGCGGCACTGCGGAAGCCCCAGTCTCAGGGGCGGCAGGGGCTGGATAAAGGGAGCTTGATTTGGGAACTCAGGATCCAGAGTCTGGACTTGTAAGAAAACTTCTTATACAAAATATGATTAGTAGCTGATGATTAAGAAAAAAGCATTCCAGGGCTACTGCTATTTCTTATTATATAAACAGAAACTGAAGGAATAAGTACTGCTGCCTAATACAGTCACTTGTAACAGCGTCTTATTTTTGTCACATGCCACAAACCATAGGTAAATAAGGCAAATTCAAACCAGAGGCTATTTGTAGAATTATAGAGCAATTTTGGTTGGAAGAGACCTTCAAGACCATCGAGCCCAACCTTTGTCCTAGCCCTATCGACACCACTAAACCATGTCCCTCAGCAAAACATCTACCCGTCTCTTAAACACTTTCAGGGATGGTGACTCAGCCACCCCCCTGGGCAGGCCGCTCCAGTGCCTGACAACCCTCTCGTAAACCTGAACCTCCCCTGGTGCAAATTAAGGCCATTTCCCCTCGTCTTATCACTCGCCACTAGGGAGAAAACACCAACCCTCGCCTCTCTACCACCTCCTTTCAAGTAGTTGTAGAGAGCGATAAGGTTTGAGCAGACTATTCGAATGGATCAATAAAATAACCAGAGGAATAAAATTGGTCTAATATTTTTTGAACAAGAAATTATTTTTTTTAATTTAAGGATGAGAACCTTCCTAAGAAATCAGTAACATGATTCCCTATGATATCAACTGAAAGGAAATTTACTACTATTCCACTAGAAATTGAAAGTTCTTGAAACAATTCAGAGAAAACATTTAAATGAGAATTCTTCTTGAAAAACCATTAACTGTTTTGATGAACCATAGGTCCTTCGCCTGATAAATTTGTCTTTGACATCTTGAAAAACATCAAACTTTCTTTTTTAATTTGACTTACATTTTTGCTTTTCATTTGTCATCACCCCAGATGTTATGCAAAACACAGATCTGAATTTCTGTGCTGCTCCATCTCTGCATAGATTTAAAGCACTAATTTTTACTACCATTTCAGATCCACAGTTTCAGAAAGTATTCTAGACATCTCAGGACATCACTGTGAACATGCACTAACTTTTACTACCATTTCAGATCCACAATTTCAGAAAGTATTCTAGATATCTCAGGACATCACTGTGAACATGGTGAAAAAAGTTAAGGAAACTGAGTAATATGATCAAAGAAAATACCAAGAGCATATCTGGTGAATAACCATATTGTTAAAAGGTACAAAGAAAGCGCAAACTGGGTGAAAATTACTCTTTCAGTCAAAAAAAAAAGGCCAAACCCAAGCTAAAGACCCAAGGAATTCACACAAATTATTTCATATGCAACTTCCCACGAAAACCACTGAATAGCAAAACCCGAGTGACCACTTCATGTTCCAACTTGAAAGTATACACAGTTTGCATAACAGATCCTAAAAACTTTGACAGCACAGATGAAATGGCAGTCTTCACAAAAATTGAGAACAAAGATGAGATTTTGTTTACATTTTCCAGCTAACATGTTAGTAGAGTTCTCAGACAAGTGAAAAGAGATCGCTGGTGTAAACTGATGGTACTTTGCTGACACTCAAGCCAGCTGTGCTGATTTGCACACCCTGAGCTTCTGACCCACTGTTTCATCAGTCAATACAATTTTATGGTGTATTTCTGCCATCCTGATGAAGCAGGATTCCAGTCAAGTTACACTCCATTAAATGAATGCCATCCATACACAGTTAAACCAAGCCTTTATGGGGCCTTTGCCATAAAATGACAATAAACTTAACAGAACAAATACCTGCTCCATACTGAGAACTAATTAGGTTTGCATAATATAGAATCTGACTCCAAAAGAACATATCTATAGTAACCACAGGCTTGCTTGTTTGCTAGTTTTGCACTAAATTGACATTACTCTCTTTTTAGTTGATGCAAACCAGGCCCTCAACGCAAAGAGAGCTGGTACGAGTGCCACCTACCCTTTGCAGTGGAAGTTTCCTAAATGGCTGCTCTCTGTTTAGCTTTATCTATTTCTAAAGCTGCATCACTGGAAAAAGAACTAAGTGTAGAAATGTCCAGAAAGGCTTATCCTGGATACGAACTTGTTAAATGTTGAGCTGTAGTTACCTCATGAGTATGTTTCAGAAAACAAACATGAAAGTACACATATGCAGTACCTGCACATGCCCAAGCAGATGGGGACATAAACGTATGTGTATACATTTACCTCAAAACGCTTCAGGTAGAAAAATTTTCTTCTCACTTGGCAAATGAGAAGTGTGAAGAGGGAAAGCTAAAGGGTATGTTCCTTGTCCTTACGTTTGTTTGAGACAGTCTGACTGGCTGAGTTAGGCGTTAAAAAAATTAATACAACTGACTGATCCTCAGCAAGTCAGCCAAGCTCCTTGACAGTCACAGTGAGACATCCTGTTCAACGTTGTCATCAGAAAGCCAGTCTTAATTTCTTTTTAGGTCAAAGAGAAATTGTTGAAACTCCACATAAAAAAAGAAAAAGAAGGTGCACTAGATTTCATAAAGGATGTCTGCAGTGCAATACTCTGAACTCCTTCAGCAGATGTCACAGATCTATCACCATTTTACATGTTTCACAGCTAATCCATGTGATTGCTCTTTCTGGGGAAATTAAAATTTACCCTGAAAACAGATTCAATGGAAAATATCTTTTTGTACCTTGTGATCAAAAGCAAGGTTTGTCTGTTTCAGGTTTTCTGAAAACACACTGAACAAAAAACTTAGCAAAAAATGATTTAACACCTAAAAGACTAGGAAATGAGAGCTTTTTAAAAAAGGCTTCACAAATAATTTGCCAGTGGTAAGACAAAAGAAGTAGCTCTAGATAGGTCTTACATATACCACTTTCATATACCAAGGACCTCCATAACAAAGAGGTATGCAATGAAAACAATAACAGTAAGCACTTACATACAACTTTACACACAAAGAGGCAGTGTTTTGAGTCTATATGAAGGAACATTTCATTCAATTATTAAAAAAGGAGAAGGGTTATAGATAATAACTTCTTAAGAACATCAAGTTTGTGGTTTTTTTCCATCTATCTGCAAATAGTTTATACACTTTGGAATATATATGTTTCAGAAAGTTTTAAAATATCCTTTCTGGAAAACAGGTTAGCTTAATTGTATCGACATCACATTAAGAGGCTGAAGTCGGAAACCAAACCATTTTCAATGCTATAGAAAGAGGTAGGTTATATGCACTGATAATACATGAAGATACTATTATTTAGACATTGTGCAAATAGTCAAGAGTAAGTTTGTCTTTATCCAGATCTAGCTGCCGCAGTCATACATTTATTTCAGAATCGAAGCTATCATATATACATATACACACAGGGAAAATTTTGAAAGTCTGACATGTCTCAACAGAATGGCCAGGGCTTGATTCCTCAAACAGCAGACTAACGAACAGCTGAGAGAAGTCAGCTCATCTAGGCATCATATTAAACATCAGCTCTAACAATCTTACTCCCAACACCAAAGACCCTGCAGCCACCAGCCAGGTACAGCAAAGTCACAGGTGCTCAGGCCTTTCCTATAAGCCTCAGCCTTCTCAACTTGAAAACTCCACCCCATCTAATGGTCAGAGATCAGTTCTTTCTACCACCCCAACAAAGAGGAGTACACTTTTCTTCCTGACTCATCTAATTATTACAACAAGAGCTTGGTGGCCCATGCAAGGAGAGTAAGACTTCAGGGACCCTGTGCTGTACATGTTCTGGGTCCGTATTGCCTCGGTTCAAGCTGCTGTGCACTGAGAGCACGGGAATGCCTTATGTAAGTGCTTACAGTGTTTGTCTGAGCAGCAAGCAATAAAGTATAAGAAGTCTATAAAAGAAGCAAAATTGGAAGCTAATACCACCAAAGTGCAGGAACGCGTGAGGATTTTTTCCTCGTCGCTGGACACTTGGCTACAGATTATGAAACAGAAAAACAGCCCGAACCTACTTCAAAAATGAATTGAGAAGAATTAATTTCTAGAGTCATACCTTAGTGTTCTACTTTATTAATAATATTTTTGTTTTCCTAATATTAATAAGCACAAAATAGCTAGGAACTATTAAAAAAGGATCTTTCTACCTATATCACAAACACGATTGTTCGGGTATACAGTCATAACAGGAACTACCCACCCAAAACAAAAGAGGACACAGAAATTCCTCCCTACGTTCAATCAATACTCCCTCAGTCACTTTTCAGAAAAACAAGTGCATTTACCACAGCTATCACCTCAGCCAACTCAGAAACTGAATAAATTCAAAGACAAATTTTCTTACCATGAACCCAAGCCAACCTGGACAGAAGCTTCCCTCTTAACCCAGAGCTTTTTATTCTCGCCATTACACAACACAGCTGTTCCTGGGCTACTAACAAGGCACAGATGCATTTGTGTCCCACCCACTTAATGCCTCTGCTTTAATATTAAGCCTTCACAGGGAAAAGGAGTTTGTCAACTTTGGTTTTATTTTGGAATTGCCTAACTGACTGAAGTCCTGGGCATTAAATGCTCTCTGCAAATCCTGTATGAATGTTTTAGATGAGCTCTGCTGTGCAGCAGGTTATTACTGTGCCCTGATAGGAAACCGGAGCCAGGTTGGCAACCACCTGCAGTGGGAGAAATGCAGGAGATTCCATTGTTCTGAACAGGGATCATGTGCTGCTGCCCTTACTACATTATCATTTTCTGTGGGGGTTAAAAATGAAAAGTGGAAAAACGTGTTTTCTACTAGCAGCTGTATTCTAGTAAGACACACTGAGGCTACTTAGGGGTATTTACTATACGTGTTCAGCAACATTAGTGGTACTTTTAAGCCGTAGATGGAATGGATAGGAGACATAAAAAGCTTTTGTTTGGTTCGTGGATGAAATAACTGTTTATGAGAAGGCGTTTGACTCACAGATGAGTTTTTTAAAAGAGGATTAAGACAACTCAAGAACTAGATGGAGAAACATCTCAGTAACAGCAGGTTGTGAAAATATAAGAACACTATTCATTCTCCGCAAAATTAGACAGGATTTTCATGAGAGGAAAAAATCCAATCATAGAATTAAAGACAACATTAAAAACAAGGGGCAAATCAAGATTACACTGACATAGTCTAATGTTCCGGTGTTTGCTCATGCAAAAGTAATACCGTATTTATAAAGGAAAGAGAACACAAAGGGGATTGAAGAGAGTAATTTTGTCTTTTGTATGTGATCTAGATACACACAAATCACTACTACTGTGCATGGTTTAAGATTCCAAGAAAGGAATATTCCTACAGTGTAATTGTTTTCTTAAGTATATAGGTGACAGAGAACTTTAGGAGATATTCTAATTATTCCCACTAGTGAGTAAAAGAAGTTGTTAATGCACGAGCGGGGACTAGACAGAGGATAGCTCACTCCAATATTATATACTTCAAAAAGGAATACTGCCTTCCCCAATATACTCACAGTTTCCAGAAACTACATGACAAAATTGATTTCATTTTAATTTTTGATATTTATAATTTTGCTTGCTTTTTTCATATCTTTTCATCCAATAGAGAAAGGAAGGGGAGAAATGGAGGATAAGAGACAGGAATTGTAAATAATTTAAGTAAAAACTGGTTTTTTTACAGGTTTTCATTACAAAATGGAACATTTTTACAATAAAAATATTCTATAAATATTTATGAACTTAAAAACATAAAAATGCTTCACAAATTCAAGCTGTAACTGGTTTTCTTAAGTAATAGCACACGCAAATATATCAAGTATCTGACAGCACTGCATTATTTATCATCTACATACTTTCACATCTGGGGATAAGGAGATGAGTAGTAGCAAAAATGGAGCTGTCAGGAATACGTTGTGTCACACCAGCCTAATTTCCTTTAATATTCTCTATTGGCCTAGAGGCTTTGTGAATGGGGGAGAAGTAGAAGATTCAGATATTGCTTCATCTAGTGTGTCCCAGAGGATGTTCTCATATAAGGAATAGGTAAACCTGGACTAAACAATATTAGTGGGATGTATAAGATCCATGCTTCACAGCTGAAAAGGAAGGTTATGCTGAACGGGACTTGTCACAGCTCTGCCCCAGGTCCAGTCCAGTGCACTGCAAGGAAGGTATGTTTGTTAAGCATGAGCTAAGGAGGACTTTTGGTACATGGAAGGAATTATCAAAGACCTTCAAGGACATGGAAAGCTCATCTCAACAAGCTAGAGAAATGGATTGAAGAGATGAGATGTGACTTCCCAGGGACAAGTGCAATGTGCCACACTTAGGCATGATAAATTTCACAAAACCTGGAGGAGCAACAGCGATCTGGTAGCAGTTTTGCAGAAAACAGTCTGTGGTTGTACTGAATCACACTAAATACAAGTCAACAACACCATCCTGTTGTACCAAACCAGCCCTCGTCCTGGGTCAGGATGTCAGGATTCAGCCTGCCATGCTGTGCCCGGCACGGGACTTGCCTCAGCAGGGTAGCAGTGCCCTGTGCAAGCATTGCATTTTAGGAAGTATCCAGAGGAAGAGAGAGCCCAAGGTAAGGCAACGAACATGGTCTAGGAAACCTGCAGGAAAATGCTAAAAAATCGTAGATTGAAAAGATAAAGTAAAAATTGGTAAGAAGTGTGAAGCATGCAGAAGTGTGTCTGAAAGGGAATAAAATGTTTTCTGCACTCATGTGGATGGGACAATTGCAAGAAGAAAAGTTCATGTTAGACATCCAAAACCCCTTTAGCAAGAACAGAGACCTGTTCGGAATAGATTGCCTCTTGTAAAATTTGATGTCTCCATACACACAAAAAGGTTTAATACATTTCTGTCAAGGATGCTGCGTGTTCTTCTAATCCCGTTCTGAGTAAAAGTGACCTCTTAAGGTCCTCTCAATCTATTTTTCTGTAATAGGTTTAGTGATGGTCTGAAAATGACACACATATGCTGAGATAGCACATGAAATAAAATGCAGCTGAATGATGACCTTCAGAAGCAAGTTTAAACTTACATGCGAAAATGCAACAGAATCAGGCAGAATTTGAGGTGTTTTTTTTAAAAAAAAAAAAAAACAGTAAAAGGTTTTAAAATTGCCAGTATCTCTGTTCTATAAAAAAGCTTAAAAGTGTGATCCTCTGATCTTGAAACTGTCCCCTCTGTTTGGGGGTGATCCTACAGAAGCAGAATTCAAAGCTAGTAGAGAACCTGTCACAGCGTTTCCACCTCACCAGGAAGCTAAAGTCCCAGGCTACTGTTCCTGTTGTCTACGGAGGAGGAGAAGAGCATGGTTCCCAGCCAACAGAAGCAACATTGGGTAACATTTTCACCACGTTTCTACCATTTTTTTCAAAAATGAATGTGATCTTATAGCACACAAGTGCTTTGTCTGTGAATGAATCTGGGAGAGCTTCTGTTTGTACACAGACACCTCAGTAATCAGTGATGATGTGAAAGCAAACACACAAATGTTCATGACAGTTAAATGGGAAGTTGTTGAAATAAGATAATTTTTTAAATCGTGGCTGAGTCTGGCAGGGACTCTTTAAGCAGGATTTCAGCCAGCATCTGAAAAAGTGCATATCAAGCAGCCTCAGGCTTTTAATTTAATTTATATTAACCAGCCTACTTGGAGTTTTCAAATTGATTCACCACCACTGTTTGAATATTCTGTGACAGAAGCAATGCATATTAAAGTAGCTAAAGTTCTCCTTTCAGCATGCCTAATTAACTGTATTTTTGTCAGAGGCAGTAGCAAAATACTGGAATATATATATGCATTCTGGATACTAGAAGATGAGTTTTGGAGAAAAAACAGCTGAGACTTAGTAAAACTCATGATTTGGCCATGATGACATTGGGTATCTTCTTTTTTCATGATGGTATATTCTAGTGGTTTCTCTCAATAATATCAATAAAATGATAAAAAATTCTCAGTTCTCACAAGTATATCTGGTCATACTTGTGCTTGAATAAAAATGGTTCCATAACAATCTTAAAAATACTGAGAAGATTCAAACCCATCAAATTAGTGATATAATCAGAAGAATCTAGGTTGCAGATAATTGCTGAATGGTGAATAAAGAAAATAATCTCAGCAAATATTATGTATGAGACTATGTTGCTTGATAATTTTGGAAAGTTAAACATATTTATAACAATATGAAAATTACCTACGTAGAAGAGGAGTTAAACATTGAGAATGACATGATTGCTGTGAATAATTTGTCCCATTTCAATATTTACTCTTACATACACTAGAACTGAATTACTTATTTCTATGTAACCATAATTGTCAGAGTATTTAAATTCTATGTTCTGCCACAGGTTTCTGTATGACCTTGAGCAAGCTACACAGGTTTGTTCATGCATCACTCATGCCCTCTGAAAAACAGCAATGACGGAAGCGATAGAATTATGAGGATTAAAAGCTTCTGATGCATACAAGTAATGCTATATTAGTGGGAGCATTTTAAAAACCTGTTCAGAGCCTTTTAGAGAGAGATTGAACAGTATAGGAACTTGTACATTCTGCTGCTATTTACATCTAAATAAGCAAGATAATGCTGAACCATGACCAATGGTTTTGAAATCATCCCCAAACTATCCCTCAGGGTAGGGGCATACAGTGAATTTGGCCTCAAGGCTTACATTACATGATAGGGCCAGTCTTTATGTCCACAAGGTAGATACTACTATGGTAAACATAAGGGCAATCCTGTATTTTTGTTGACTCGCATGATACAGTAATTATTATGCAGTTACAGTTTTACTCAAAGCAGTTTATTTGTTTCATCTGACTACATTTAAGTAAGTTTCATATCTCGTTGTTGCAACCTTGTATTTTCTCTTTCATTTCAACATTCATTTTAACCTGTTGTGACTATGTAGTCTCTTAAGGAAAAGATATGATAAGAACTAAATCCTTGAGGCCCTCAGAAAAGGTCACTTGGTTTATAGGAGAAGGGAAATGCATACCAAAAAGCCCAAAGAAAGCATCAGAATGCCCATAAGCTGCAAATAAATGTAACCCTAATTAAAACAGCACTAGCAAGAAGAGTTAAACCGGCACACTTGCCACTTTGTTCCTACACACATCACTTGGGCTGCAAGGAAATCACTACTGTGACAGATCATTTATATTAATACAATGCACCTGCCAAATTATTTATACACCATAAGCATCAGTCTAGAGAAAATGCTCTCTGGGAAATTCATTTGTAAAGAAGAGAGGCTTCACTGGGAGGAAGGCATGCTAAAATAGCACAGGATTTTGATCTCAGATATACTATTGCAAATACAGAGTGATGCCATTGAAGCCTGTAGACTTAGTCTGGATTCACACCAGTGAATGTGATTGACAGGAGAAAAAGCGTAAAATTGCAGCACAAAGTGATAAGTCCCTGACAAGAAAATTGGAAGCAGAAATACAAGTTAGTGTTAGGTTGATCTACTATTCTGTGTGTTTCTCCTGCAATAACTGAGCTTCTCTAGCTTGCTTTTTTTGACTGTAATTAGTGATTTTCTCATCTCTACATGCACACTAAATTACAGAGTATTCCCGAAGTTCAAAGACCTAAACAAAATCTACAGTTTAAACCAGCATGTTTTTTCCAAGTACTAGGGAAAGATAAATATCTTGGTACACATTGATTGCATCTGCTAATAATTAGTTAGTTTGGCTATTAAACACCTTTCGTATCATATGCCTGGCTTTAGAGAGGGTTCCCATATTCAAGTGTCAATCCTTATTAGTTATGGACTTCAGAACTGCTTCAGAAAAACTCCTTCAAAATTTGTATCTCAATCCCAGCATTTTGGAATTTAGTGTGCCCATACCTGGTTCCTTAATGAGAGAAATTTTCAGTGCTGACACAATGAGGAATTTAGGGGAAGAAGCATGTTTTATTCAGCATAGAACATTTGTTTGTTTGATTTTTTTCAGCTGACTGTACTGAGTTCAGATCAGACCCTCGGTTATTGTGTCTGGGTCATCATTGCCCCACTAGTTATGATTTCATAAGGATCACATGCTAATGTATGATCCAGTTTCCTCACACTTAAATCAACCTGCACATGCGATTGATAGTCAGCACTATTCTTTTAGCTTCCTGATGTTGAATTACGTTATATGAAAGCATGCCTACCCTCAAACCAGAAGGAGTACTTCAAATTACTCACTATACCAAAACAATTAGTTGGTAATTAGTTAACAAGTTCAAGGACTAATTTTTTCCCAACCCAGTGATCTATCCTTTCTTTTCAAACTGACACTGTATAACAGAAAATAATCTTGCACATTAAGAAATACCAGAGGCTAAAAATGCAGTTTTCCAGGATGCATATCTTGGATGACTACATAAATGCCAGTATTCTCTTTTTCCCTTTTAGGGAGACACTAGTAGACATGTAAAGTTTATAACATATAAATTACGTATTAACTCTTCTATTCACAAAGCAAGAGCAGGGCACGGAACATAAAAAAAAGCCTGCGTAATACACATATTTTAAAAGGAAATATTTATCAGTAATCTAGATGCTTAAATCATAGGAAATACTGTCCTTCATGCTAGTAAGATTTGCTTTACACCCGTTTTTACCTTCTTCAAAATGTGACCTGTGAACTCTGATTGTGTGGCATAACACTGAAATATTCTGATCAACTAGTCTACTACATTTCCATTGAAATTTTCTTAAGAGACAGAATTGCTTGAAATATCACTAACTGGAAAGTTTTTTATCATTACTGTTTTTAACCAGAGAGAGTTGTATGCTAAGGATGTATGCTGAAAGATTTTTCGATTTGTGTTGTGAAAAAAAAGCAGTAAACAACATACATCCCAAAGGACTTGCTAAACTGTAAAGTCTTGAAAGAAGTTCAAGGGTCACCAAGAATCCAAGGGTCACCAAGAAAATACTGAATGAGGACACTGTAAGGTACATCATCGGGCAGAGGCAAGGGTAGAAAAATAGGGTTTGTTCTTGACCCAGTCAGAAGAAAAAAAAAAACTAGGACTGAGCATGAGATAAAAGATATTAATGAGAACCTAAGTTGAGGATCAAAAAAAAAACCAAAACAAACAACTAAAAGCTGTGGAAAACAAATGCTTAACTGAGGCAACAGATGAACATTCTCTTTACTGAATGGATGACACATGAAAGCCACTACAGGGTGTGTTGAAGCTAATCCTGCTTTCATGCCTACTGCATCCTAATTTTCTCCTAAAAATGATCTGCAACTCTGTTAGACTCTGAGAAGGAAGGTTGTCTCTGTTTCTCAGCTGTCTAACAGAAAGCATTAAATCTACACTCTTAACTTACCTCTAACCCTAAACTACTACTTCCTCAGTAAGCCATTATTTCATTCAGAAATCATTCATTCATTCCCTCATTCAGTTATTTCATGCAGAATTTTAGAAGAGTGCTTTTAGGCAAAAAAAGTGACTCAGTATCTTATGTCCCTGTCCTGCAAGGGACAGAGGGTGGGACAGACATCAGACAGAGGGGAAGGCGTGTGCTGTGTTTCAGAGCTCAAAGCCCACAGTTTCCCCGTTCATAGTCCCAACATTTGTGTTTGTAATGATAGTCATAGCATGTATTTGTGTTCCCAGTGTGGATGTGACATAGTGTCTTGAGCAGACATACAGACAAGGAGTTGCTTCTATATTTTATTTCCAACAGTAATAGTTAGTGCTAAAGAATGGGTCAGCTTTGAATTTTAAAAGTTACTCGTTTAAGATGGAATTATTTATATATTCATCTTCCATTAAAACTGCAACAATTATGTTTATTTGATATGTGTTATTTTGCATTCAATAATAGTAGAAGAAAATAGTATATTAGGATTTTTTGAAAATCACAGATTTCTGATGTCATGGTACCACTCATTTTCCTGTCTAGAGCTATTCCTTATTAAATGAAAGCATGAAAATTGCAGGAAAATTATTTGCTTTATCTGTATTCAGAGAAATTTTGATAAACTCATTAGCTTCATTGAGTCATTATAAAATAGGAAAAAAACCTGCAGTCAGAGTAGCTTATCTGTGGGTAACAGTAATTTTAGGTTAGAGTTTGGGTTTGTGGTGGATTTTTTAATCTTTATGACAGTTTCTTGAATTGATATTACACCTGTCAAAATAAATCACCAACTAAATTTCATTAAAAGAATAAAAACCAAATAAGTTTTCCTAATAAAAAAATGTCATTGGTGAGACGGAAGACTGAACTAAACTATTGGATGAATGGTTTAACATCCAAGTAACTGTATTTTTGTATTTCTAATACAACAGTACTCTCAATGAGTTCTAATTAAAACGTTACTGCAGCATCATGAAATACTACTTATTGAAATGAAATCCAGATCAGCGTGTTGGTTAATTTCTAATCATAAACTCTATAACAGAAAATACAGTTTGCAGTCTCTTCACTTGCTAATCATGAGGGTGTCATTATGCAGTCTCCGCGGTCTACCTCCAGAAATAATCAGTGTAAAAATTACTTGAAATTAAAATACAAGTAGTTGTCCAAAGAAGAGTTCCAATCTGCTGCTCTGCATTTAATTAAGTGCATATGCAGTTTTTGCTGTTTTTTTCCCTTGATTAAGTTCCTGTTGCAGATTGGGAACAGTTTAAATAGATTTCAGTATAAAATTAAAGAATTTGGCTTAGCTTAGCTGTGTGAGTGTCTACCTGCTACGTAAGCAAAGAAAAGGGAATTGCAACAACATCTCATTTCCCCATATACTAGTAAGGATAATTGGAAAATAGCCAATAAAAGAGGCTTTAGCGTTATGCTCTACATACTGAGATAGGTGAAACTAGAAAACTAATTAAAAATAACCTAAACACTACACTAAAGAAATACTTTCTGCTTACCTATAGCAAATCAAAGTGATGGAAAGAATGATCAGCATATGCAGTAAGGTTAGAGGAAATGCTCAAAGAGAGGCAGCTGCTCCAATCACTAAATTTTCCTTTTTAAAACCCTCTTCATTGTCTTGCACATCAAAACACTTTGTTTCTCTTTTGGAAGAAGCATCTCCACAAGACCTTGTACACGGGCTAGCAAAAGTGTCTTTCAAGCACCTAATGACTTGGCTCTTCCTTAATGTTCATCAAAGTATAAAGGAGCAATAACACTACGTGGGTTTAACATGCTTTTTCCTGTTACTGACCCCTCTCTGTGTCATAATACTTTCTTATCCAGAAAGATATTTTAATGCTTTCAATAAGAAAGACAAGCATAATAATGGTTTCCACTAATAAGAGATTCATCTTGAGCAGTTGTGATGATGAAGAATGATATTGTAAGGACAGTGATCACAGACATGATTTTATGCTTTTAACACTCTTTTTATAAAAGGAAGTACTAAATCCAAGCTTTTTATGTAATGTAAATAAATTGAAACTGTTTCTCCTTATATTTCTAGATGTTCTGCTCAGCCCATAGCCTGCCTTGCTTGCCAAATTTTAAATACCTGTCACTATGAAGTACGTTCTGAGCCCTTGGCTGATGCTTTTCCTCTAGTGAACAGAATTTTTTGTCTACTTAATGGGTGCCAAACTGGAAATCTGTTAATAAATTTCTATTACTGCCAATTTCCTCTGGCTCCTTTTGTTTTAGCAAAATTGAATCTCAGAGAAGATACATATCCATACCTTCTTCATGTCTCAATACTAGTTTAGTAATACGGACTTAATTAAGCAGAAGGCAGGCTCTGCAAATATATAACATAAAAGTAGGTAGAATCGACCTCTTTTGTCCCATGACTTATGGATTACTACCACATAACATTAACTAGATCACTATCTTTTCATTTGCTATACTGTTCAGCCTACCCAGCTACGTGATCTGAAATGTTTTGGACTTGCAGCAATTACTTACTAAACCAACAAAAGAGTCACTACTGAAACAGATAAATACCATTATAAAGCTTACTTATTGAGGCCGCTGTAATTCCCAGTACAAATAAATAAAACTTCTTAAGCAGGAGCAAATGCAAGCCTGTCCTTCACCTGACTGAACTCAGTCTCACACTGAAGAAGTGTGAGACTGCCAGCTCCCACAGATGGTGAAGCTAGGTGTAAACCTTGCTCTCTGCTTAGCATTTTAGATATCTGAAGATTAGAGACTTTATTAAGGTCTGCTGAGGGCCTATGCAGTGTTAGCCTTGAAAACACATAAGTGGCAGTAGCATAAAAAGAAGTCTTTACATTGTAAACACATTTTGTTCTGACATTTTTTCCTGAGAAAATTAAGTGCCTGAAACATGATGAGCAAGCCTGAAAAAACAAAATTCAGTATTCCCTGTGCTGAAGGCAAGAAGATGTGCTAAAATAATTTGGAATGTAATTGATCTTGGTCAGAAGCTTTCAGCAAGAAACTGTAGTAAGTACATGGATTATGTTAGGCTACTCCTGCTGTGTTGGCTTCAGGTTAGTCTTAGATTTACTTCAGTGCCCTTGTGCCTCACAAGATTTCTTCTACTCTTGTGAGTTGAGAGGGAAGAACAAAGTTGGAAGCAGAACTATGCTAATGCAAAGATTTCCAAAGTGGAATAAATGAAGTCATTTAAACTGTGTCTGAACTGCAGAAACCAAGTTGGAATGAGTCCCTTGTTTATTCTGGGCTTGGGAGATGGGGGAAGTCACAGGATGTTGCAGACAGGTTCCTGAGCTGCAGACCCACCAGGCATATCCCCTGCCATCTGTATAAAGCCTAAAGAGAAGTCACATCACTCTGAAACACTAATTTTTGTCTGCTTAACTTGGCACAGAAACAAATGTATTCAGTTATTATTTGTGATCAGTAGGGCGATACCAGTTATAGATCAGGGATTATGTAGACTGCATGGTTAAGTAAGGCCCAAGTACTCCCTGGGGCTCATAGGTACCACTGTTTCATTATAAAACAGTGTCCAAACACTTTATTTTTACATATGTGTATAATGTAGTGTGTAACTGTATTGGTTAATACTTCAGAGGTAAATTCTTATTAGCTACTTTAATCCTTTTCTGTCACTTAAAACAGAGCCCATTAAAATTGCATTGTTTTACTACATATATTTACTGTAAGTACTGTAGTAAACTTATTCTTCACTAGTCACCTAAAATAGGCATAGGCTGCACATTTAACCTCATTAAGAATACCATGTCTTTATTTTCAAGCTGCATATGTCACTGAAGCCCTTATGAGAGGTTTCTAAATACCACCACACATATAATGCAGTTCAGTTATGTCAAGCCAGCCTTTTGAATTTGAATTTTCCCTTCATGCATTTCCAAAGAGTGAAAACATCTCCATAGCATGCATATCTATAATACTACTACTAATTAGTATATGATACTACAATATTTTGTGATATCTTCATATCAAAATATTTTTTTCAATTGAAAGTTAACAGAGAAAGAAAATTACATGCTCAAGTATATATGCACTGCATATTAGCAACTTTGTTTAATAACTTGTTGTTTCTTTAATCTTCAAATTTAACACATAGCATCAGATATTCACTCAGTATAGGAGCATCCAACTGATAAAGCTGTGATAATAATCAGTATCAGAGTATTTGACCAAAAGTATTTTCAACTAGATTTGGAAAAGGGCATTTCTCAAATTTTTCTCCACAGCATCAGTATGAAAGTATTCGTAAAGACAAACCAATTCATAAAGATTCTGACATGCACAAGACAAGTGCATGCACATAACAGAACACAGATATGGATGAAAAATGTATCATTATCTCATACTTCTCTCTAGTTCAAGAGAGAAGATCTGTGGTGCAACAGGGTTGAATTCTGCAAGATACAGAGCTCACGAGTTGATTTGACACAGGGGGCTTTAAGTATGTCAACATCCTCATTGCATTCTTGATTTTAAACAATACAAGAATGGACGCAAAATTAGACAAGATTTATGGAGATGTCATATTACTATAAAAATCCAAATAATGGGAAATTTCTGATGAAGTAATTTTCCATCCCATGAATTCTATTGTAATTATGAAAGAAGAAGCTTTACTTGCATCTCTAAACTTTCCAAAAGTGCATGCACTCACTGAAAGCAAGAAATTGGAAAGATGTAAATGCATGCAGTGCATGTATTTACAGTAATCTGCTATGACAACCTTGCATCTCTGGAGCTCTAAAAGCTGATCACTGACTAGCTTCATGCAGCTTTGAGTATCTTAATGTTTCCTTTTCCCTCTTTTTGCATAACCCAACATACCTAAAGGAAAAAATATTAGGGAATTAATGGAAGTTTAGTAAAGGGATTAGTGGCATTGTGCTTTATTAAACTAATCTAGCACTGAACAGAAGCCTGTCTAGCAGTCTTGAAAGATGCAATTTTATTATATTTTTTGCACATTCTGCAAAGAAAGGTACATTGCTACAAGATGCTGTAAAGGACTCAGTTGTGCATGTGTTATTCTTGCATCATTAAAACAAGCATCCTCATCTATGTTTTGTAGTTGTTATATCAACAAGCCCTAATCTTTCAATAAAAATCTTGGATTTTGAACGTAGTAGACCCTATAATATTTTTCACATAATTTCTCTTAAAGAGATATATATGTAAACATTAATTGCTGGCCTTAGAGACTATACGAATAATGCATCTGCCCTTGGGTTTAAATGGCAACAAAGGCATAATGGCTTAAAGAATTTCTGGTTTATCCTACTCTTAAAGAATAGCAGTGGTATGTGTTATTACAAAATATAAAACCAATAACTTAATCCAAAGGAGACCAAAAGGCAATTCAGTTATAGAGGTGCTTACTACTTATTAGCATCCTAGGGCCTCTAGTCCCCATTGACTTGAATCAGGTTCCTATACAACAGTAAAGGATCACTCCAACATCATGTTGCCAATTGAAATGCACTTCAGGGTAGCAGGTATCAAAAGAAATTTAATGGCTGCTTATGGCCTGATGGCAGATGACATGATGTGACTTTCTCCCATATAGATGTCAACAACAAGTCCCATTCCATCAACAGGCACTAATTGACATTCTTTCCAACAGCGGTGCTCCCTTAAAAGGCATCCCTGCAGTCTAGGATGGACGCACAGAAAATTTATTCAAGGGTCGTCAGTGTGACAGTTTTAATGACAAATAATACACAGAAATGAAGTAAATGCATCTGTAGGGTTCTCTAAATTCCCCTCTAAAATGAATAATTGAAAACCAGATATTCGCATGCCATTTAAACTATATTTTTACTTAATCTAGCTGTTCCTCCATGAGGTAGTTATGACCAGAGCTTGCTGACTTCCATTTCTTATGCAAAACACAATCTAGAGGCAGTGAGTACAAGACTGGGTAGTGAGGAAGAGTATACGTAGCTTGTATTTGCACAAACGAAGGACAGTTAGATGCTAGATTTTAGATATCTCCAGGCTAAGATTTTCAATCAGACTTAAGGAATTCAGGTGTTTGCTTTCACTGGGCACTCTGTGTGAGAGTCCTTTGGCTTGTCTAGAAAGCTCAGCTTTAATTAAACAGGAAAAGCTTGGGTATTAATCTCCTTAGGGTTGGTGTTCCATCAGTCCAGTTTATTTTGTTAGGCTGCCTGCATAGAAAGCAATTCCCTTAGATCCCTTAGTCTCCATACCAGGCAAAACTCTAGACCACTCCTCCATAACCACTCCATTCTGTAGCAGCCTCTGTTAGCTTGTGTAAATACTAAAATGAAGGCATATTGCCGCATGTTTTCCCTTAATTCTGGGTAAGACCATTTTGTATTAGGTAAGTGGCCGTTTCTGAAGCCAGAGAAAGGAGGGGGATGTATGTAAGGAAGGAGAAGACTAGATACATTCAGAAAGATACAGGTAATAGGTGATGAAAGAATAGGCATAAGAAAAGGAAGCTAGAATTTGGAAGCAGTGCAGGTAGATGTTGCTGTGCCACAGGGATGGTGAAAGGAATGGATAGGTTAACAGAAAACAGGAAGGTTTCATTTAGATTTGGTGAGATTAAGTGTTTCAGTGCCACAGGGAAGGACAGAAGAAGGATAAATAGTTCCAAATAGGTCTGTAAGCAAAGGATTCTCCAAGAGATGGAGGGTTGCAGAACACTGAACAGATTGGAAAAATAGAATGACTAGATGAATCACGGATTTGAAATTTAAAATTCTACTACTTCTGACAGCACGGTTCTACTTTGAAAAATGGCTATGTAAATGACATTTTCTGCCTCAACAGATCTACAAACAACACTTGTTCTGTGTTAGAACTGTTGACTTGCAGATGAACCCTGCACCCACAATCTTTTCTTCTCTTTCTTTCACAAAAAAAAAAAAAAGAAGCATCATTTATTCTTTGTAACAAAAGATAATGGCACCCGTGCCAGCAAGAAGAAAACAAAAGCCAGACTTTCATTTTTATATTATATTGGTCTCATGGTGCTACTAAGATTAAACTACATTTTGCTTTTAAGGAGTCCTGTCAGACACAGTTCACAGAGTGATGCAGACTTTGCTGCCTTTTTGATGCCTCTTTGGAACCTCCATAAAAATACCAATTCACGGATTCAGTCGTGAGCTTCTGAATGTCCCTGTTCTTGGTCCTTCTGTGCTCCCTAACACCGCCGCCTGGAGATTGAGCAAAACAATTCACAGACAGGCAGCAGAAGGTTCAGTCTTGTTACTGATGTCTGTACAAGCCATTACACACAGTAAAGAGCATTTCTGGTGTTACACAGATGCCCTTGAGTTGAGACTTGCAGTTTAAGAGCAAGAGTTGTTACCTAAAGTCTAAAAACTTGCTTTTTGAGATGTCCTTTAATGACTTTCTGATCAAGAACAGAAATGTGGCCAGCAAAGCTAAAACACAGTTTCTCAGAAGACATCATCTGAGCACACCCCATAGATGCATTATCAGCACTGCCCATACATTCCTATCAGAGATGTTAAACACCAATACATCAGTCCACAGATAAAAGTGCGTTCTGTAGCAAGTAGGGTAAAAGCTCCTCGTTTGGACAATCAAGAGCAGTGAATGTTTTAGTGGCATACATATGTCTTTCTAAATCTCATCTCTGAATCTTAACTGACATACTTATTTGCAATAGGACTCTGTCAACACAGCAAATGTCTGCAACGAAAACAAACCTGCCATCCTTGTATCACCTCCCAAGAGAACCTCTCTCTCTCCTCCTGCTGGCAGTAAGCGTGACTGAGATGGAACTATGGGGAAATGAAGAACCTGCAGAACTAACTTACTAATAAACATTGTTGTGATTTTATCAGTGCAGTTTTAGCTGCAGGAAACAAGTCACCTCAAGTCCGACACAGAGCAATGCTTTAAAGTACTGAATGTCAAAGCAGTTTGGCAACATGTGGCACAGCAAGGACATGTCATTGAGAGGATGAAACCTGTCTACTAACATAGGCAGTATTTGAAGTACCTCTAAAATAGCCTATGCAACCTAATTTCTTAAATCCCTCATGGGGTATTTAGTCTTTGGGTTTTTCTCCCCGCTCTTCTTTCCCAAAATAAATTATTTGTCATTGTATCCCCTGAAATTACTACTCCACTTTCACAAGTTTTCTCAGGCACTCCAACAGCTTTTCAATTCAGAGTATTGTAAAGACCAGGAAAAAACAGGAACAGCAATACATATAATGCCAGCTCAGAGGAATTTGGCTTTTGGACATGGTTAATAGAATGGTATTATTTAGGTGGAAACATTGAGCAATTTCTGACATTTGTTATTGATCATGCAAAATAAGTCCTCTCAATTTGTGCATATCACATATTCTTTTGGTTTTGGAAATGCTTATCACTTTTTTCTTATTTCACATAACAGTCGTTTGTTCTTTACTTCTACGATATTATAAAGAGCTGATTATATGTTTACAGTTATTACTCATGTTTTAATGGAAAAGAAGTAGCCAAGATCTTTAGTCGCTCAGCAGAACTTCCTCCAATCATGAATAAAAACAAACCATATTTCTAAGAATACTTTGGTCTTTTATCATCATTGCTGTGTTCTTATTTGATAATCCTTTTTTTTCCATTACTGTGCTGTTGTAGGGTTTATTGTCAATATTGCCACAGAACACCATTTTTCCCAAACTGAAAATTGAAAATAACATATTGGAGTTCTGTTGTGCTGACCAATAATAATACCCCACAGAAGATCCAGAAAAAATGTCAAGGGATTATTTGGTAAAATGCGGAGTTTTATTCATACTACTTTGTCTTTATTTATCTCCAGAATCATGTGATTCTGAGTATCCTGACAAGGATGAATGGATATCCTTCCACTATACTATGAATATTTGCATAGTTACTCCATCTGATCTGATTTAAGGTCTTATCATTTAAAAACCAATCTTCACTGATGTCAATCAAATTGATAAAGGAGTTCAGAATAATCTCATCTAGCAGTCTGCAAATAGGCTTGTCTGGGCTCTGCACCCACACATTCTCATCCTTCTAATCTGAGGATTCTCCAGCATAGAACCAAGTACTGAAATCTAACTAAATTGGGCACAGCTGATGATTGTGCTCAATGACAGGACAAGAGGCAATGGGCACAATCTGGAACATAGGAAGTTTCATCTAAATACGTAGAGAAGCTTTACTGTAAGGGTGATGGAGCACTGGAACAGGCTGCCCAGGGAGGCTGCAGAGTTTCCGTCTCTGGAGACTTTCAAAACCCACCCGAATGCAATCCTACCATGCTCTAGGCAATCCTGCTTTAGCAGAGGGGTTGAACTAGATAATCTCTAGAGGTCCCTTCCAACTCCAGCAATTCTGTGAAGGTGGTGTAAATTCAGACCAAATCAATGGTATTAACAGGTAATACCAGGGATGGAAACTTAGTTCAAGAAAAAAATATGAAAGCGATTGAAGTATCAAGGACCTCTTTAAAAGTTAAGGAAAAAAAAAAAAGAAAGAAAAATGAAAAGAAAGAAGAAAAAGCCTTTTCCTTTCTTTATTTTCTCTTCCAAAAAAAGCCGTAAATCTTTAAAATTATTTCTTTTGTGGAACAGCTCTTTAATGCAAACATATAAAAAGAGAAATATAAAACCAAAGGAAGCAAATCTCAAACAGGTATCAAGCGGTACCAAGTGGTGCTTAACAAATTGAAGGGCACATGGGAAACAAGGATTCCATAATCTTTCTCTTACCTTGTTACATAAGAGAAATGTATCATACTGGTAGGATATGCCTTGGTTGCATCTGTTTGAAGACTTCAATAGACTTCAGTGGTATAGAGTTGGTATTTTCAGTTCAGCTGAGTAACAACCCTGTGTTTCCTAACACAGAAAGAAAAGATATAACTACTAAAGATATGAATTATCAAAAACTGCTTGTTTTTATTTCAGCAATGTAAAACTGAAGCTAACGTGCATTCAGATGAACCTCAATAATTTCACAAAAAAACTTTCCATTTAAAAACTGTCAAGTAAAAAAAACCAACTCTGTGGCTGATAGAAAACTATCCCAAGGTCAACATGTTCCCTAAGCAATCATGGAAAAGCCTATCTGAGGTTAGGCAGTTCATGCTGGTTCCTCATCATCTCATTTTACCTTTTAGCCAAAGTCATGTTCTAGTTTCACTCAAGCAAAAGAGCTCTGTATTTAAAAAGCTTTTACAGTAAATGTACATTTTGAATCGGTTAAGTAAATATATTAATACCAGAGTTATCACTATACCTGAGGTAGGAAATAGACAAGTTTGAAAAGAACTCCAACACTGTTTTTTCTCAGCAGACATGGGTAGAAAAGATGATCTAATTAACATTTCCCTTTTTCTCTCTAATATAATTTTGCATTCAGAAATAGACTTTTATAGATTTACGACAGATCAAATATTAAGCTATATTTCAGCCTTAGCTTTTTTTCAAGATTCAGCTCCCACTATATCTTTAGTAAATTATTGCTCCAGTTCCTCATGTTGAAACATCTATATTCCATTGTATTGCTTCTGCTGCTTAGTTGGATAAAGTGATGTTTACTGGAAAGGAGCCAGCACTCATTGAGTGAATAATGAGTCTTACTATTTACATGGGAAGTATTCTTCTCCACATATAAAATATTACATTTTCATTCTAAAAATAGGGCATGAATGTTCATGACAAACCAACCAAAAGAGATTACGAACATGGACAAGTTGAAAAGTGAAAATAAAACAATTCAAAAAAAATTTGCAAATACTTTCCCTGGTTTTCATGTTGGTGCACAACTGCCTCATTAAACAAATGGGAAAAAGTACATAAAAATGTGAGGTTTATAAAAAGAGTGTAAGGTTTACGACACCATATTCCCCTGGGGATCTCAGAGAGACACATTTTTCAAAAAGTCGTTACACTTAGTAAGCAGACACTGGCATATTTATGGTTGATCTGAATAGTATCCTTTGATATTATACATAAACACAGTTTAAAAAGTAATAATGAACTGCATGTAGAACTTGCACCAATTTTTATCTGTCCTCCATTACAACACATTACAGAATTGAAGCAGTGTTAAGTGTCATGGCATCGCTGAATAAAGGTGTAAGAGAAAGAACTACTAGTGAGCAGCATCTAGAACATCTAAAATGGTATCAGGAACGCTACTGAGAGCTTAATATTCAATTTGGTGTAGCTAATTAGAGCTCAGGGTGGAAAGAACAGGGTGCCACAGATGTTCCAAAATGCCTGTGGAAAATTTTACACATTTCACATGAGGTTCAAATATTTAAGATGCTATTGCTCTTTCTCCAGTTTGCCGTAGTGTTAGGATACACAATTTCGCATATTTTCTTGCCAGCACATGCTGTCCACTACCATGTGGGAAGGAAACACTCATTTTCTTTGTATCTTTGCCCTCTACCTCGGAATACGTGTGCCAGTAACTAAGTATGAAAAAAAAATTCTACAAACATTGCAGGCAAAGTACATAGAAGTCTCTGAATATTTGAAATGAAGGATTTTCTGTTCAAAAATAATAATTTACATTTCATAATACACGATAAAGGAAGTGTTATCACTCCTATTGCTAGTACACTAGTAATCAGTTATTTTTTAAAATGCTAGCTAATAGTAACAAAATAATCAATAGTGCAATTAAAGCTACAGTCAGTCTTGGCTAATTCACTCCAGTATTTTTATTTTAGGCAGACTTAAATGTTTATCCTTTTTTCTCCAGTGAAGAAGAAAATTTAATTTAAATGTTTTCTTGCTGTACAGTCCTTATTCTTGTCCTGTCTTGCTTAGCTCTCTTCTTGTTATTAACAGCACCCAAGTGAAAATATGGGAGTTCTGTGGCTTGCCTTCTTAATAATGAATAAAGGTGATGCATTGTATGAAACTGCCTCAATAATTTACAAGGTAATACCAAGCAAAGACTAACTGTAGTGGTCTGCAGAAAATCTACTGCATTTAAAAGTGATTTATACGCTGCATAGATGTTAAAATGCCAAATTTAAGTACCAAGTTTCTAGTCTATTAGAAATGTTAAAGTTTTAACAGCAAGCCTGGCTGTTTTCCTACTTGGTTTAAGTTGTAAATTATTTTCTATTCATGTCTTTGAGAGAGAGAGAGAACAAATTCCTTTAACAGAATGCCCTTTTACCTTCAATTCTACTTAGAAGGAGACAAGAGAGAAATGGATAGAAGAGTTCTCTGTAATCACTACTTCTGGTTTTGAATGTAAAGGCTAAAGCTGCATATCCCAGGCAGAAAGCAACCTGGTGCCATCTGTTCTCTTGCATACATCTAGAAAGGATAAAAGTACAATCATTGATGTACTTCTAAGAGATTTTTCTCCCCAGTTCTTCAACGCAACAGAAGACAACTTGTTTTCCTGTGAACTGAAAGACAACTTCCTGCAAGGGCCAGTCTTATTTGTTTCTGCTGCTTCTGCATTCATTGCTCCCCATGTGACATAAAGAAAATTAAATTGTCCATACTCGTGGTGAGGAACTGTTACTGGGATGATATTTAGCTAATCAAGGGAATGCTACAGAACACTTCTTGCCCTCTTGTTTTGGTTTTTTGCTTCTACCACACACCCTACACATACAATCGATTTTTATTGTTTTAGCAGCCCCTATAGTAAATGATTTGAAGTTCAGCTGAACAGGTGACTCTTGTTTCATTTTGTTCACGAGTATCTTTTATAGAGCTCTGATTGCTACAGGGATGATCACATAACAGAGAAATTTTTCTGCTTTCTAAATACCACATGTAGGTTAGAGAAATAAGCAACCATAAATGGTTTCTTTGCAAAGTGTGACAAATACTTTTAGTTGACCAAATGCAGATTTTCAAGAGAGACTTAGCACTTAGAATCCTCCTTTCCTTGGGATAACAGCGTGAAAATCAGATGCCTAATATTCTGAAGATGGAAGAGCAATTCACTAAAAAATATCTTCTTTTTGATATTCCAAGACTAAGTTATAAAATAGATCACTGCTTTTCAATATTAGGCATATATGTGCATGCATACATACAGGCTGAATCATGAAAATATTTAGAATAATATATGGACATAATAGGAGATCTCTCATGTCTACTGTTTTATGTAATCTTCTCCAAAACCAGTAATAATAACCATCACTTGCTAGAGTTAAAGGAGTCCTGATCCCTACAAGGCTTTCCAATGATATCTATCATATGAAACTTGAATTCTAGCCTGTCAAACAGATTAAATAAAAAGACAGTATGAAACAGCACGATTCTGGCAGATGCAATAAGAACTTGCGGAATATTAGTCATCCAGGCAGGGAAAATAAGCATATTTAGACCAATCACATAGTTCTTCAAATACAGGCTAGAGCAAGAATACTCATAAGAAAGAGTTTCAAAGTTATACCTGGGCACAAATACACTCAAAGCATAACCTTTTTTAAAGAACGAGCAAATGAATCAATGCTGCAGTATGTGCACAAGGAAAAACAAACAAACAAACCAAACAAACCAAACAAGCAAACAAAAAGTAATTTGTGCCAAATAGTTTATTAGCTGTAAATTATTTGACCAGATATACTTAAGGTGTTTTTATTGTGCACAATCTACCACATTTTAACAGCTAACTGAAAAGGACCTAGATACATGAATCTATGGCAAAAATACTTAAATGCATAGTTCTGTTCCTGCAGAAATGTGAATGATTCATGCTGGTAAGGGGACACAGGTACCTTATTCCCTTGCATGCAGTACTTGTTTCACAACAGTAAAGCATAAGGAAAGAAGGTTTTAAAGCAGCGCAGTCACATACCGAACAGGTAGAGATAAATGAGATGAGCAGTGTAAACAGCCCAACTTTTCACCTGAATTATCCCATATACTGGGACATAAGAAGGGATATTAGAGGGGAGCAACAATGTCTGTAAACTTAGGTTCTGGCACTAGTGAGTAACTTGTAATATGCAGTAACTACTAAACCACTCTTGGGAACCATAATGTGCATTATATATATATATTTGCACTTCTAAACAAAGTCCCAATATAAAACAGGATGAATAAGTGCATATGTGTAATTCCTAATTCTGTATTCATAAGTTCAGATGTCAGAGCATGAAAACAGATCCTACAGTTCTAAGTCAGGGAGAGTCTTTTTAAGATGTGTTACCCTCATAAATGCAGATTCTAACTTATTTTACAAAATCATCAACACTGACTTTTTACAATGAAACTAGTTCTGCAAAATGCAATGTTAAAATCAAGACAACTGGATGATTCTGTGTCCTGGTAATGATGACATACAATTTTCTGACTTGGAAAAGAGAAGCAGTAGTGACATTATAATGCTATACTGTGACTAACTTGAGTGAAAAAAAAAATATAAAAAACCATAATAGAGTAACACAGAATGTTTACATCTTTTAAGTCAATACTGCAGCACTGTATTGTAAATAGTGGCTTAAATTACCTATTTCATGGTTAGACTTAAGAGTATATCCTGTATATTGTTGCTATTTCTATCAAATGAATGGTATTGACTATGCCAGCTTAACTTATTTGTCTCCAAACCTTTCTCTTTCTTTGCTTGGAGTTAATAATCCTCATAGACATTTAAGCAGAGTTCATATATATCCCAACATAAGTTCAGAATAGCAATGTTACTACAACAGCGGTCATCATAAACATGTCATCATTTACATAAGAGATAGAAACAGAATGATAGGGGCATCCTAATTAACTAATATCCTAATGCATCAAAAACTGTATAAAGCTTAAAACAGTTCAGAAATCAAATAAAAGTGGATTTACTTGACTCTCTAGATGGACAGAATAATCTCCTAAAATTTCATATTTTGGAGCTCTAATATGGAATTTAATCCCCCATTTAACACTTGGAAAGTTTAGTGCATAACTATAAAGTACATTTTTAAATGCTAAATCTGCTTCACTTTCTCCTTCATTCACCACAGCAATAATTGCAACATTTGATGCCAGGTTTGTTTTATTAGCTCATTTAGGTAAGGGAATTTTTGGTCAGCAACTCAGAAGAATATTATCTAAAAACTTTGCAGAAAATTGCCTGTTACCCAAACAGCACATCAATGTACAAAGATGCTACATGAATCCTCTATTCTTCCTGGCATCCGATACGGATTAGTTTAATGGTTCCTCAGCCCTGTTGGCTCCTAATAAAGTGATATTTGTCATGCAAAGGTGTCTAAGAATGTTACATTTAAGAACAAATCTACTCATTGAAAGGTAGTAGATATTACACAGGATTTCTGATTTAGCAGAGCAATAAAACACATATCACATAGTGCAATACAAAGTATGCTTAGCAAAATACAGATATAGCAATTAGAACAAATAATTTAATCACAATACTAATGCGATCCCCATTGCCAGTACCTGAAATACACTGATCATCACTACACTGGAAAGGAGTAGATGGATTGAAGTCAGCTCAAATCTATTGCTCTCTTCAAAATACTTTTGATAATTGTTTAGGCTTTATATTCTCTGCTAGGGTGAGCTGCCTATTTGTTGCCACCATGCTGACCTGGCTGACTCAGGGCAACATTACACACTCTTTTAATGAGCTCAGGGAGAATCTTTTCCAGCACCAGCTGATCCACCTAGCTGTTGATAGCTGCTTTTCTGAAACAAGGGCACCCTCAGCCCCCGTCGTGCAGAGGCAATGTCACCTGCTTTGCATCACCTGTGCTCAGTCACACCCAGCATCAGTCCCAGCGCTTCAGGGGCACATTGCCCTCCCCACCTGCTCTGAGACTTATTTCATTTTAGGGGTTTATTGGTCAGTCACAGGATATCAATTTTATGAAACATATTGTTAGAAGAACTGCTATTTTAAGATGTATAAGCATAAAGCAGAACCGCCCTACTGATGTCCCTCCTTCAGCCGAACCCCTCAGAAGATGTTTAAGTGGCTACTCACTGTTTTACTATGATCTGTTTTTAAATTCTCAGGTACTGAACGTGCATATGTTGTCAAATTTCACAGATCCATTTAAGCCACAGAAGCTAGACCCAAGGAACTGCAAATGAAGCAGCTTGGTGAAAAGATGCTTACACAGAGAATATATCTGAGGTCCATGAAGGAAACAGGGCATTCCAGATCCACCATTTAATAAGTATTGGCCTGTTAGTGACCCTTATAAGTGATTGCTGTGTAAACATGTAAAGGACAAGCCTCCTGTAATTCATAATATTAATGGCTCTTTGTTAACTGCAGCTTTGTTCAGGAATTTTCTCCAGCAGTAAAGCCATTCTGTAGTACTTCACTGGAAGTAAAACAGTTTTTCAATCCAGTACAAACATTTGCATAAACAGAAGCCAGGATTTGCAGGTTTTGCTCTAAGAAAATTGTCTTTCAATTGGAGTAAATTACAATATGGGTACCGTACAACGTTCAGAGTTATCTATTTTACCCTGTTCTCATTTAAAACTCAGAGCTGCTAGTGCAGGTCCACACTGGTCAAAGTTACTTACAGCTGCTAAAGATAAGCTATATTATAAACTCCTGGCAGCATTTCGTGTTCAGATTCTTCTTTCAGTCTCTGCAGTAATTACCATTAGAAAAAGTCAATATTTGTCAGAAGCCCTCATTGTCACTTCCCACTATGAATCTTTCTTTCCAAAGGCATGATTTCCAGATCTGTTATGGGTCAGTGACATCGGTGATGTTAAATTGGTTTTAATCAAATTCCATTAAATTATACCCCTCAAGATCTAGCTCATTGTTTTCCTTTTTCCATTTACTCTTCTGAATCAGATACTATCACACTACAAATTTAACAGCCAAGCTTTAACAGTAATGATATAGTGCTAGAGGATAGTGATTTTGTTTTCCTGGCACATAATATAAATTTTCTTAGAAGAGTAACTTTTTCAGGCAAGTATTTGACATACAATTATTTAAATAGATTTATCATTATTAAATGATGCTGCAATAATTTTCTAAGGCAGAATAATAAGGGAGGGAGAGAGAAAGAGATCCCGAGAGATAGTGAGAAACAAGATTACTTTTACAAAGGTTCCTTCCGTATTTCAGATAGTTTATTTTCATTGTTTATCCTTGTTTAACTCATGAAGAGAAAGGTGAGATATCCAGACTGATAGATGATAGCTTTAGGATATTCCTTTCAGAGAACAAGTTGCAGACTCTCCACAAAGTGAGTGAAATTTGAAATGAGTTAACATGGCAGAAATGCATCCTTGAGGCTATAGTTGTCACAATATATGTACAGATTCGCTAATATCATTCCATTAGATCCTTTTTCCCTGATATCTTGTTATACAACCAAACTTGAATTTAGACAGCTCTTATGTCATTATGCTGTAACGTGGCTACAGGGAGAGTAAAAGATAATTTCTTTGGCTCACAACTTGACAATTCTTCTCAAGACCAATAAGTTAATAAAATTCTAAATGTATTCATAAGAAAAATTGTATAGAAAATATTTTATTTTTTTTTTATTCTGGGAAATAAAGTTTCTTCCTAAGGAATTGTAAACCCTTGTCTCTCTAGGCAGCAGCATACTATGACAAGATTTTCTCAATGTTTTTGTGAATTTTAACTTTTATTCAGGAAAACTTTCAACTGGTACAGAAGCATCAGCTTATAGGAATAACTATTTAGCTGATAAACATGTTAATTTAACTCATATTTGAATCTCTACTAAGCTTATTGCTTGTGTGCCGGAAAAGTACCCAGCAGAGTTATTAAGCAATATCATAATTGATTGTTCTTTATGAAAATCAGATTGTACGTTTAAAGAAAAATAAATGAAGAAAGATATGCAGATCCAGGAAATAAAATTTTCCTTTTGTGTGTGTACCTAATTATTAAAGCTTTAATAAGAATTACTTTTTTTTTTTTTTTGTAATTTTCCCCACTGATACTTTTTAGAAGTCTCTGATGGCTTCTTTGTGTTCTTTCTGATACTGGTATAGAAACTATGAGAAGAAATAACATTCAGCAATGATGTGAAGTGACTGGGCTTTTCCTAGTGCTTAGGACTCCACCTAGGCAGTAGTTGAAACAGCTCTGGGACAGGCAGCTCCACAAAGTTCTACAGATTTTTGAAGACATATGGTAAGCCACATTGCTTTCTTCTCTTCCTCTTTCTCAATATTAGGCAGGATATTCAGGAATGAGCATCATTTTAAGTTTATGGCACTTTTCTAACCTGTAATTCAAAAACTTCATGCTTTTCAAATGTCAGCGGCCAGCATCACTGAGAAGCTTCAGAGCTCCTTAGAGTTGTCTTTGGATGCCTCAGTTAGGATGACTGCATTGCCCAAGTTTAGCAGCCCCACTTAGAATTGCAAATATGGCATCTTTTCCAGATTCACTCCTGAAACTCCTGAAAGAGAGTTAGCGTTCTTGAATTTAAATAACACAAAAACATCCTAATGTAATTAAACAGGCTAGTTTTTCAGGAAATCAAGGGAACACACCTGCTACAGGGAATAATTACAAGTCTCATTTACTCGAACTACTGCTTCTCTCCTCACTCTTTTATATTCTGTCATCATTTTGTGGATCTTAAAAAGGGAAGTCAAAAAGTTTTGTGAGTGTGCCATATAAAATGCTATGGTTTTATGTAAGGCTATTGACTATTATGCAATGTTATCTTCCAAGTTACATTTTACTCATTTTGTATCTTGAACTCATTGATTTCTTCATAAAAGTAGTATTTTCCTAACCTCCAGTGCTTGCTTTCAATGAAGACAGAAAATACAAGTTAAGTAAGCTAGTACATTTTTTTTAAAAAATAATTTTTAATATTAATAATGTTCTTTTATATTAAAAGGACAGGAAGGAGTTTACCATAATGGGTGGGTAGCATAAACCCCTAGCAAACCTAGCATAGCTTATGCAAATTTTATTGGCTACAAAATTAAATAAAAATAATTTTACATTCATTAGGCAAGTGACATGCTTATGATCGCACTGAGTTGTAAAAGAATTATCTGTTACATTGTGCGTTATCACCAGCTACGAAACACTCTGACACTTTTCATAGAATCATGGAATGATTCAAGTTGGAAGGGACCTTAAAGGTGGTGGAGGCCCCATCCCTGGAGGCATTCAAAGTCAGACTTGATGGAGCTCTGAACAAGCTGATCTAGTTAAAGATGTCCCTGCTCACTGGAGCGGGGGCTGGGACTAGATCGCCTTTGGAGGTCCCTTTCAGCTCAATGCATTCTATGATTCTATGATGAAAGATCATCTAGTTTCAACTTCCCTTCCATGGGTAGGGACATCTTCCACCAGACCAGGTTACTCAAAGCCCTGTCCAACCTGGCCTTGAACAATTTCAGGGAAGGGACTTCCACAACTTCTCTGGGTAACCCATTCCAGTCCCTCACCACTCTCATAGTAAAGAACTTCTTCCTATTTTCTAACCTAAATCTACCCTGCTCTAGCTTAAAACCATTGCCCCTTGTCCTGTTGCCACATACCCTTGTAAACAGTCCCTCCCCAGCTTTCCTCTAGCCCCTTTCAGGTACTGGAAGGTCGCTGTAACGTCTCCCTGGAGCCTTCTCTTCTCCAGGCTGAACAGGACCAACTCTCTCAGCCTGTTCTTATAGGAGAGGTGCTCCAGCCCTCTGATCATCTTTATAGTCCTCCTCCAGACCCGCTTCAACAGCTCCATGTCCTTCTTTTGTTGGGGACTCCAGAGCTGGACACAGTACTGCAGGTGGGGTCTCACACGAGCAGGTTAGAGAGGCAGAATCCCTTGACCTGCTGGCCATGCTTCTTTTGATGCAGACCTTCTAAACCTTGTTACCATATTTCTAACCACTCTCATTTATCTGCTAAAGAGTAGTTGCTCACGGTTTTATCTGTTTCATTTTCTTGCTAGCAGTCTACCTTTAAACTTCATGCCTTTGGAAGTACAAGGTTACTGCCTGTCGCATACAACTCTGAAAGCATCTGCCTCCTTTATGTAGATGTACGTCAAAAAGTGTCACGTGGTTCCTGGGTGCCTCAAATTTGCAAGTGCCCAACTGCTGACATACTTCTGGAAGATGATCATTTATAGTCCTTGCTTTAATTTTAGTCTCCAGCTCAAAGAGGTCACATCACCTTTTGTCTGACATATTATTTTTAACAGAAATAAAATGTCCCAATTATGATTTTTCAGTTAGCTGAGCTGATATTTTTTCTGAGAATTTCCTTGTCTAAAATAAGAAGTGCTATACATACTACAGGCTGCTGTACATATTTACCATGGAAATTTAAAGGAACTCTTCCATCCCTCAATGTAAAGCAGAATTGCATTTATACTCTTACAAATTGAAGAGATCCTATGACTACAGATTGATCTGTCCCTACCTTTGTTTCTCCCTTCCACGTACCCTGTTCATAATGAATTGTTAGTATGTCTTACTTTCTGCGTGAACATTATTAGTGGCACTCTGGCCAGCTCTGTAGGAAACGCATTTCTGTAAGATGTCTCACATCCTTTGTGCCCTCAGGGGCGAAGATCTGTCCCTATCTTCTCCCTCCACTTACAGCTAGATATTCTTCTCAACTGTGTGGCAAATAAATTTATCTCAGACTTGTATCTTTCTATCCAATTCAGCTAAAATTGGCTAGCAGCTTTGAAAATTATTGGAAGAAAGAATGACGGGCAGATACATACACACACAGAGTAGAAGTGATTATTTAGGGAGTCAGGTTAAAAGTTAAATTATCTCAGCATCTGCACTTGATTATAAACCATGCAGACTGAAATTAAATGCTAAAATGTAGAAAAAAAACCCTTGAGTTTCTATTGAAGTTATATGCTGTGTTGATATTTTAAAATCTGATTCCTAACAGAAGTCAGTGATTCATCTTTTATTTCTTGTGCAAAAATAAGAGGTTTGCATCATGTGACATTTCTGAACTGGCAGACCAACTTGTACTGAAGCTCCATTTGGTGCCATTAAAGAATCAACTCTTAAATTTGTTAGTTTCTGAAATTACCTTCTGTCAGTGAATACTTTCTATTTATACTTTTTGGAAAGAAGGATAAGTTTTGTTGCAACTGAGAAAAACCGCTGAGCTGCAGCTTGTTCATTTTTTCCTTTTGGCTGGCATGTACTTTTCAGAACTCCCAGACAGCTTTGACCTTCCTTTTTGTCATGTTTTTCACGTTGCATATATTGTTACCATCAGCAGGGGGGGTGACAAAGGGAAAAGCTGTGGACTTTATTTTAGGACCCTTCTCCTGGCAGAGTTCTAACATGCAATGAGAACTTAAGTACACAGCAAAAATAATTTTTTATTTTTTAATGTAATTAAGAAATTGCCTTCTGCTTCCAAGTGGAAGAATCTACTAACAAATGTATGCTGTATTCTATTCCTCTAAAAATAGGCTTGACAGAACTGTTACAAGAAAAGTGTCTTCCCTCTAACACATCTAGTGCTTAAAAATGCCATTTTTTTACATATAGTAACTGATACATTACTCTTGAAAATCCTAATTGACAAAAAGGCCCATTTAATTGTAACCATCAGTACTTCAAGTAGCTTTTCTAAAAGCCAGGGTCTCACTGCAATTAAAGGCAAAAAAACTACCTAGAACAGCTAATACAGCCAAAAAAATTTCTTAAGCACCAAGATGTAATAGGATGAACTATCTCTCTGTCTCAGTGGCTATAGACAAAACATAAATGTCTGATGTAGTCTGACTTCACAGACTTTTTACATTTAGTTAACATTAAGTGAATTTAATCCATTTTTCAACATAGTGGTGCTAGAAATTCTAGTATTTTCTGGGAACTTCTACATTTTTTTCATTCCATATTCATATAGCAGATGTGCTAAGCTTCTACAGTTACAGCAACTGCAGCTATATTCAGAGACCATGACTGCAGATTAGAAGCGAGTACAAAGGGTTTGTCTCAGTGGTAGAATTAACTTGCATTGCCCTGGAAAAATATTTCATATTTTCTCTTTTTTTAAAGTTCAAATGGTGGTAAAATTTAACTCTGTATTAGACAGAGGATGAAGTTTCCAAAACAGTACATGAGGTTGGATCCCAGTCTTCCGTGTTTGTTGGCATATTTTCTCCATTTAACTGCACCTTTTCAGATATGTAATCACAGTTCAGTTGTGAAATTCGTGTTCTTAGCAATATAGTTACGAAAGTGGGCATGATGAACTCATAACAGCTGGAGATGTGTGAGACAGAACAGCAGTGATGCAAGACCTACATTGGTATCAGTGGGATCAGTACCAAGCCAGTCATCTGGAAATATCATCTCATGTTTCATAAATATGTCTTGAAATTCATCTTCCTGATACCACTTCATCTGACTAAAATAATTTGGGCAGTTCATTATTGGGAATATTTACCTATGGCTGTTTGGAGAGTACACGTGGCAAAATTTGCTCTTTAATTACTTTGCCACAACTATTTGTTCCAATGAGAGGCCCACTGGTAGCTTGTAAAAATTTGTCATTACTGTTCAATCTTGCATGCATTCAGATGAAACTGTAAGTGCCAGAAAGAGAGTCAAATAAACAAAATCCAGTTCCATATCAGATGAATCCAGCTTTTGATTTCTTTTAAAGAAAAGACTAAATTGTAAACTCCACAACCTCACTACATAAATGGTGTAACAGACCCATTTATCAGGGAGTACATCACCATTACACATTTAAATTCTTAATTTTCTGAGTAAATACTGTTTGGTATTAGAGCATCTCTAAATTTTCCCCTGCTTTTCATACGAATCACAATAATTGGAGCAGTGGTGAGAATTTTTCCCCCCAACATGTTCAAACTCGAATAGGATTACTGTTCTTAAAACTACTGACCCCACGAGAATGCCATGGTAGCTCAGCTCCAGTGGCTGATATAAGAAGTTTTGCTTTGCAGCAATTGCTCCAGGTAAATGCTATGGACTTGTACATAATATGGTGGATCAGTCTTTTTTATAAGTAGGAAAAGGAAAACTCTGATTCCAGCCATACTTAGGCAGAGGCTGCTTTTCGTTGTCTGGTCAGTTGTCTAGCCAGACAACCTCTAAGCTCAAAGTATTAAAGAAGACCTCGTATTTGTAATTTCCTTATAAAAACAAAGCAAGTAAAAGTGAGTAGGAGCTTCTCGTTCTGCCAGCCCATAAATCAATATAGTAGATGAAGTAGAGAACCTGCTTATTTTATGTATGTCTGCTAATTTTAAAACTAGTTTGGGAAGTTTATATTTTCAGTATCAGATCCTGATGATTTTGTCTCACTTGCTGAGGAAGCGAAGTCACCATTACCTGTCCTAATAATTAAGTCAAGGTATCCTGTTTGTGTTCCCTCTACTGGGCAGCACCCTGACTATGACGGCAAAACAAGAAGGCTCAATACTATGTTAGGCTAAAAATGATTTATGAACAGATGTAAAAGCTAGAGGCATTGCCAAGTAAAAAGTAACAAATGTCAACTGAGCTTTGAAATGTTCCTTGCTCTTTTAGCTAAGGTTCTGGTAGAGCAGCTTAATATACTACACTATGTAAGGCACCCTTGTAACCAATGATTGCTAATTCCAGAGTCTCAGTTTACTGAAGCTTAGCCAAATGAACACTAAGCATGTTTATCAGCACTGCTGAATGCTGTTATAGTACCAAATAAACACGATGAAGGGAAGGGTTGGAAGGGAGAGGGGAGTTGATAATTTCCAGTTGTGAAGCAATTATTTCGATAGCAGATTTTAGTATGAGAATAAGGAGTTTAGTAAGTGCTGGATTTGCATAACAGTAATTTCCTCCTGGCATTTTTATGTGCTTTTAAAATGAATCCTAATTATAAACCTTATACAAGTCCCACATAATGTGAATTTACTTGTATGCACATTTGCATTATCCTCATTTTTAAGTGTGCTGATGATTAATATTAGTAGCCAAGTTATTATGTTAACTGCGTGAGTATACTACACACCACCTTTTAGAAATTAAATGTTATGCACATGAAATGTGTAGAGAACTCTAAAAATTAACCACTAATCAAGGACATAGGAAAAAAAAAGGCTAAAGTAACATCAGCTCCGAGTTAATCTTTTTTTCTTTAGAGAATAGACCATATCATTCTTTCCTCGGACCAACAAGTCCTACAAAATGTAAATATTTTTTTTTCTGTTTCAGATCCGTCTTTAAAATCCACTTTGATGTGACTCACATAATTCAGAGTTAGTATGGCATGTCTTAACTGTGGTGGCTAAATAATGTCTCTTTTTCTTTCATATAGATTCAGAAAAGACAAAACCACAAGCAATCCCTTTTGTATACTCCTCAGTGTAGAAATTCAGCAAGTGAAAGAAAGAGAATGTAACCTTTATAAACTACTCAGCTGCACAGAAGCTACTCTAATATATTCTAATCTTTTCTGTGCTCCCTATGAACTGATCCAAAGACCAAAATGCCCGTAGACTAGTGGTACCTCCCTCCTGCCATTTGCATCCCAGGTACATCTGGGTCAGTGCTCATGGATAGGATGTGGGACACAAATAGTTTCATTCTCCCCGTGTTATCAAAAGATGCAACTTCTCTGATATTAATATTAATTTTTAATATTATTTTCAGTACATAATACTGACTGAATTAATTCTCATTCCCTCTATACCACATTTATGATAAAATTTTCAAACTGCCAAAAAATTTCTCAGACTGTTCATTATTCAACAGTCAGCTGTATTACCTGTAAATAGATTTATGTAAGTTGAGCACTCAACAGTCAGAGTCTACCTTGGGCTATAATTGCCTTTTATGATTTCCATTTTAAAAATATAGGGTAAAACATAGCTTAACTACCTCCTATCTTCTAAGTCTCTGTTTTTTAACTGAAAGTCAAACTCTTAGAATGAATGATGATAGTGTAAATGGAAGGAAGGCTTTTCAAATATATCTAAAGAAAATGTACAGAAGCTCATGTTCTAACATCAATTTGTAGGCTACAACATTCTCTTTTTTTCTCCAGCCATCATATGACAAATTTGAATGACATTAAATTTCTTTGAGCAGTAATATGCTTGTTCTCAGTAAGACCATTCCCCAAGATGAGTCACTGTTGCCATCTGGAAGTTAGTGAATTGAACTAAGATGTTTATATCTTATGTGAAGGCTAAAAAAAACATGGTAAAAGTGGTAAAAGTAATCTGAGGTGAATGAATGTGAAAACATGGATATCATCCAGGTGAAATCAGTGAAAACAGTGGATTTCACCTTGCAGAATTTACTAAACTGTTGGACAGGATATATAATTCAGTACAATGAGAATTTGTCTTCAGTGAAAATTTTGATTGTTCAATTCTTTTTTTTTGTATTTCGCCAGAACGGCTTATCTATATCCTGACCTAAACTCCTGAAGTGTCTCCATTAATATTAATAAACTTTCAATCCCTCCAGTTGAGACTTCACTGTGTGAAGATTTCCTCATAGAGAAATCATTCTTTCCAATACTTCCATTTTCTGAGGACATGGTCAAAGAAAAAAAAGTCATATCTATATGCATGCAGATAACAGAAAAAAGTTGCACAGTGACTACTGGCATTTGTCAAACAAGAAGAAATGTTTCCTTGATAAATCCAATGATAAAGTGTCTTAGTCAGGCAACAGTCTCAGAAAAAATACATTAGCACATGGTTAGTATTGCGTGCACATAGCCAGCTGCCTCATCCAATTACTCTAATTTAAAAGAAGAATAATTTATGTTTTCTAGTGAATACCATATAGAAATTGTGCCTACATTGTGTCTTCTAATAATTAACACAAAAATTTTGGACTATCTAGTGGAATAAATCCTATGGGACTATAAACTGGCTTTTATATTCTCACAGATATTTAAAAACCCCACATTTTCTTAAGAAAGAGTGTGGTTTTATAAATGGTTGATCTTGAGGTCAACCTTTGGGACTTCTTCCTTTAAAGACAAACCTAGCAACAACGTCTGAGGCTGTAGTTCGATAAAACTTTTGAAACTCTTCAAAGATATGGAGGAAGCATGAAGTCACTGCAGCTCTCCAGGATGCTGACTGTTGCGGAGACCCTGCGAGCCATGCTGAGTCTTAGGCTTTGGGACCCTGGACCACTTAGGGTCCCTTGCCATAGGTGGGCTCCGGCACTGTTGTCACCCTGAGCTTCTGTGAACTCATTTGTATGAGTGGGTACTGGCAACCCTTCCGATATAGAGCTGCAGGAGCAGCAGTATTTCATACAAATGTAATTTTCCTTTGTTGTTTTTGGTTGGGTTTTTTTTAAATTAACATTTTTGCATGGATAATTAAATTTATTAATTCAGCTATTTCATTGTGAAGTAAATAAGAGTTCATTAAAAACACAGTATTGGATGTTTAACAAGAACATAACCAAAAAATATTAAAAGGTTAAATTAATGATCATATTTGTAGTAATATGATGGTATGAGAAAGTTCATTAATTTTACTTATTTTAGATCATCTCAGTAAACACTACGATTATTCATTGAACAATACTAACATTTTAACTTATTCAGTGAACAATGAAAACTGATGATATGTAAGCACTTGTTCAAAATTTTACAGCTTTCTATAGATTACATTTGCACACAACAGTTAACACATCAGCACATTTTACACAGAGATTTTACTGATAACACAAAGAATATCTTAGGAAATTACCCTTGACCAATTCAAAATTTTGTAGCCGATAAGGACATAATCTGAACTCTATCGACATAGTACACAGAGGCCTTGTTGATGCAGAGGTTTGGGACTGAGAGCTTATGCTAAGTGGTGTCACAGAAAGGTATTGCCCGAATCCTGGTATGTAGCGATAAGTTTCTCTAAGCCGAAGCAGTGCTGTAAGTTGACGTGATTACATGGGATACTTTAAACAACTTTAAATATCTAATTTCAGACGTGAAGCAGTTTCCCATGCAGTCACTGGAAGTTTTTCTTTTCAATTTTTGGAGATTTGAATTTTTCCCTCAGTTTGGTATGCAATTTGACAGTTTTCCCTGCATGTAACATCCATTCACTTCCAGATCAGTTCTCTAGCATCTTTGTATTACTACTTCAATAAACTTCATCGATATTATTTATTCAGTATGGGTTATATGAAGACAAAAGCCTACTGATTCATTAATCTCAAGGCAAAGACATGAGTAAATGATTTAGTTATCCAAAGCAAAAATGCTGCCTTGTACAGTTCGATTTCCCAAGGTTAGTGAAATATTAGAAAATACCAAGTATTTTGCATGTTAATGATTGCTGTTTACAAAGCTGTTGGTACATGTGCTAAAGAGGGAAATGGGAACAAGTATACTAGTGAATATGGATTATGCCTACTGGAGAGACTCTTCCATCTTCTCGCTCGCTTACAAAGTAGCTGCACACTCCATTACTACACACAGAGAGATGACATAGTATAGTGTGTTGCCTAAGTCACTTTTAATTTCCATCAACTCCAGAACTACTTTCTAACTTCTTGGGGTGAGTAAAGATTCTGACTATCAGAAAGTTTTACATAATTTCTTCTGAGACACCTGGAGAGATGCTCATGAGAAATCTGTTGTACCAAGCAACAATCTGAGTAAAAATATATTGGAAAGATTGTAACAGTAGGCCAAAATGTAACGCAAAAGAGATGCAGTAAGGATAAGTCTCTCAATAAAAAGAGTAGAAAGAGGAAGATTTGAAACAACTGAGCTCTGAAAGCTGCTGCCCTATCAGAAGTTTGGAAAGGAAAAAGAAGTAACACAGGAAGTTTGCTGATTTTGGAAAGAAATAAGAGTTTTTCTGTCCATAAAAACCTGTATTTTCGGGTCTTTCTGCTCCATTGCCTCACAGAACACTTCTGGATGTAGCACAGAGAGTTCTGCCTCTTAGGGCTTTATATGTACTAGTTTATTCACAGAGAGTGAATCAATGCTTAAAGTGTTTGACTTCTGCACTGACAGAACACTTAAGGGTTTGGTTTTGTTTTTAAATAACCATTGTATGGTTTCAAAATGAGTGTGAACTTGATACTTGTGTTTGTCAAACATGCAGGAAAAGTTGTGTCAACAACACTGAAAAGCCTGAAATAGTGGATATGAGAACAGAGTACTTCGGTACAGTTTTCAAGAAAGTCATTTGCATAAGAAAGAACACATTTTACAATACCTGAGAAATTGACATTTTGTGAAGATCTATTCTTTCCCTTCCCATGTCAGTCCAAGCTATTGCACTGCTCCTACGCAAGAAATCTGTGGACATACAGTTTGGCCTGGCTGTGTTGTAGCTGTGCCTGTGTCTCACCCTCGTCATATGGTGTACCCGCTGGCAAAATGTTTTTTCCTGACACCTTGAATTCCTTCTCTTCTTATCCATATATTTTTTCCCAAGAAAAAAATACTGATGACACTACTCCTCAGCAGGTGAGGGACCTGTCAATAGGAATGATGTTACTAAAACAGTGTGAAATTTAATGGGAAACTGAGGAGACCATTTACCCATCCAACTTCAAAGTGACTTGCAGAAAAACCTACATTACTGAGATGAGTAAATTACACGAGTAAGGAATTCTTAATGAAGAAAATAGCCAAAGCAAAAACTTGGAAATAAAACCTAGATAAAAGAAATTATCATACAATTTTCATTTTAAATTACAATAAAGAATGATTTCACTGAAATTAAAATGTATTTGCTGACTACTTGGCTACAGAAAGCAATCTTATCATTACTGACAGCTATTCACCATAAGAACTTAGCTCCTGATAGAAACAGTTACCTGTTATAAAGTTCTTAAAGGTTGCTATTTTTCCTGAGATAATTATTATGAAACCAGACCCTGTGTCAGGCATTGGGAAATTGGAAATTTGATAGGAAGTACTGTGGTATCTTAGATCTGGGTTACATGGACTGTATATGTATGATCCTAGAAGAGCTGGATTCCTCAAGAATGCCATATAAATAAGCCTGGGCATGACAGAGGCAAGGCTGCAGCAATGCCTCCTTACTGTTGTCCCCTGAGGCAGACACAATAAACTGTAATATACATATTTCATTAGGCCTCTTCAGAGACCACACTGCATTCACCATCAAAACCACCAGAGAAACAAGTACTGCATTTGCCCAAATCTGTAAAGAATAATTCCAGTTTTATCTACTACTTCTATAATTCCTTACAGAAAAGTGGCGGCCAGCAGGAAGAAATTACAATATTTCACTATACCCACTTGGAATGTGGATTTATAAAAGTGACTGTGGAAGAATCAGACATGTGAATTTCCAAAGTGTAGAACTGTAGGAGGGATAGAAAAATAAATGGTTTGTGCTCTCTTTCTTTCTGATAAGTAAGCAGACTGAGTGGTAAATCCACTTTAAAAGAAATTGTCTCTAGGACAAAAGAAGAAAGCATAATCCTTGCCCTGAATTTTCTGAGATATCTAATTTCTTTATTCCCAGGGCATTCTAGCAAGCTGTGAAGTTTAGGTAGCTGCAGGAATTGACAGCAATCTACCCCAATCCCTTGGTAGCACCCAGGACTCTTCTGTTAAAATAGTATCTGCAGAAAAGCCTTTCCCACACACAACTCATTCCTGTCATTTTCTGAACCCAGCCACTGATTCCAAGGGGTACGTTTCCATTATCTGATGATGCTACAATAAGACTAGGCCCTTGACAGTTTTTACTTTAGACTTTATTAAATAGTCTTGAACACCTGCATACCGAAAGGTTGTATTTGTTTCTCCAACTGAAACTGGCAGATCTTGTTTATATAAAACAGAGACAGGAGCAGTCTGGATCAACTCAATTCATTCACTATCTGAAAGAGGCAGTTGAACTTCATTGTAGTGACAGCATCTTCTTTACAAATATTGCTTATGATACACGCCAAATTTTCTTTACATTTATACCTCACATTCTTCTATTTGGAAAACAACTTAATTCAAATTCTCACATTACTGTTAATTAACATTGATTTAATTATCACTTAGGTATATATAGGTATATATATGCATAAATTTCTGCACCAGGGCCAGCACGGCTATTTTGTGCCAGACAGATCATATAAACCACATAACACTACAAATATTCAATGAATTAAGCTAATTTTAAAGATTTTCATTAAAAAGTTATTTTTAAATGCACCATTAAGTGTTTGCAAAATTACATTATGCAGAATAATTTTATTGGTGTCCTTGTTTAGGAAATTCCCATCAACTAAAACCAGTGCCTCTGCTTCCTTTTCTCCCTCTCTTCTTACATACTTTCAACACAGGTAAAAGAGAAGAGTCACTGAATGCAATTAGATTTTTCCTTTTTTAAAATATTTTCAAACCAGAAACTGTGTTCCCAGATCATTATTGCAGTAATTGTGTTTACTCATTCATTTATTGTGCAATAACTAAGATACTTATTAGAATTTCTTCAATACACAACAGAACGTAACAGTTGAGCAGCAGCAAAGAGGACAGTGGAGATCTTACAAATTTTATTTTCTAACTATACCCAAAATATTAGACAGGACCATCTGATTTCTTCCACCTTCTTTGATTTACAGATGCTCAGGACCTCTGCCCTCAATAGTGAGCACTCTCACCCTGGCCCATGTTCTTTCTTCACAGCTCAGGTAGCAGTGGCACTACCCAGGTATCCACACAACTTAATTACTATTACCTCTATCTTCTGCTGTCATTCCTGAAGTTAGACACTAACCAAATAGAAGGAAAAGGCTGTAGAATAAATAGAGAAAAGCTTTTCAGACTCTAGAAGGAAAAAAAAGAGTAAAAAAGTAACTGTCAGTACTTTTTTTTTAGATATTGTGTATCTTAGATAATTATTGCTGATAGCGTGTTGAGTGTCAGCAGTATTGAGCATCAGCACTCTATAAAATTGGCCCTGAAAATAAGGATAAAATTGTGCACGAGTGCTAAATGGATATTTCTTCATGTGTGTACCTTGAGACTCATCCGTACAAAATAGACAGTATCTATTGTGAGTTGGTTTAACGCTGCATTAGTAGTTAGATCAGTGAGTTAGGTCACAGTGTGAATAAAAACCATAGCACTTGTCCTACAAGCCCTTTCCTAAAAATAAACAGCGAAATTCATGTTGACGAGACTCAAAGGGGAAAAAAGTTACATGATCAGGCTCAATTTTCACAACATTTTATTCTGCAGAATGCTGTTTTTGAATGCAGGAGATACTGGTTTATTTAGCATACAAAACCACACTGCAAAGGCCTACACTCATCTACATGTTCTTAATATTACGATAGTATATACAAGGTAATTTTTGCATTACAGAGCATTTTTAAAGCTATTCAGTATAAAATCCTCATAGAAATAGGCACAAAACAGCCAATTATATGGTTAACTGTTTCTCTGGATCACTTCTAGGTTGACAATTTTGTCAGAGTAATTTCATCTACAAATCTACTACTATAGTTCACAAGAAGCCTCTAGATAAAATTCCTCACAGAGCTAAGGCCAGCATTTTCCAAATAAGCAAATTTATCAAAGGCCATGACCTAATTTAGGTCCTAATAGAGGATTAAGAACGAGAGCAACAATATCTTTGGAAGGCCGCTCTATATTTACAATGATTGTATTATATTTATAGCACACGTAGATGATGAAGACATGTATTATTGATGAAGGGTAGGCAAATGTTTTCTACTTAATCCTCAGCTCAGTATTTCAGCTGCCTTTGAATTCTGCCAGCCTTCCCATGAGTGCTGGCATGGAATCCACTGTGTGATGGTGATGAAGGCTTAAACAGTATCTCAAAAACTCCTACATGCTTGCAGGTGCTTAATGTGCTGTGTATTAGTTGGAAAGTATTAAATACAATTCCTTTTGACCTACATGTTACTGTGGAGGATCACATTTTCTGCAAGCAGACTGACAAGAATGCAAAAAGTATGTTCTTTACACTAACCTTTTATGGAGTCTTCCTAAAAATACAATTAGCTAAAAGGACAAGTTAAAAATCTTGTTAATATTAATTGTGGCAGATGGAATTTTGAGGGGAAGCAGAAACGCTAATTTCAATTTCTTTTAATAAATCTATTTAAAAATAGATCTGTACCAGCTGTAAGTTATTCCCAGCCAACTTGTATGCACTAAAATTGAAAAAATACTGTCAAGCTCATGGGTAGCCAACTACTCGCTCACAAATCTAGAACCAGCAGTATAGGCCTTCTGAACTTGTGACGCATGGCACGCAAACCCTTCTCCTAGAACATGATGGCTGTGTTAAACTGTGTCAAATCTTAAAGAGATTTATTTTGAGGATAAGAATTTATATCTCTTGTCACCGTAGGTGATATTGCCAAAGCTGTGCAGAATATCGGCAATTTGCCTACTCTATAGTCATGTCTGTGTGAAGAAAATGTGCTTGCTACCCAATACAGGTCTAGCTGTTATAAATAATTCTAGCTGTCATAAATAAAGTGCTGATTTACTTTAAAAGTCTGGAGACTGATCTGGCAAGGTACTGAATGCTTCAAATTCTTCAGACTTGTGGAGGATTTGAAAGTGCTTGCTGGTTCACTAGCTAGCTGCTCTTCCTAGATTATTTGAGGTATTACCATTTTGGGGGGGAAATCCTCACTTGTTTCATAAATTCAAATATATACATATCAGAGGTAGCTCCCTTATCAAGAGAAGCCTTTCCTGCTGAAATATTCACACTATTTCACTTCTTGGAGTGATTCACAGTATCCATTCAAACTCAGATTCCTTCTTCTGAAGTTTATCTGTTAGTTTTGACACTTCTCCCACTAAATTATAGACTGCCTCACCTCTTTGGAGACACAAATGCCATTTTACCAGATCAGGTGCCACCTCCAGCAGCTGACTAGCCCACTAACTTGACTCAATGTTGTTAAACTTCCCACACAAGCTGACTAAGTTCGTGCATTTCAGTGAGAAGCACCTCTAATCACTGAACCTTGAACTTTACATCTGCTTGTAAATTGTTAAAAAATGCTTCAAACAGACTAATTCAATGGATTAGTGCATACAGGTCATTACTGGCTGTTAACTGAGATCTGAACTGATGGAAATTAATTGCTTTGGGATTATATTAGCCTGTGCTAAGGGATCCTCACAGCTTTTGAAGAAAAATGCAACAGCACCACCATGTCCTCATCTCCAAAGTCTGCTTTGAACTTCTTTACATTTTTCAGAAGACCTTGTAGCCAAAATACTGTTTCTAGTTGAAATCTAGTTGCATAAGGTTTAACGTTTGGCATTTCAAGAGACTGTTGCTCATTACTGTATCTGTTTAAGGTTTTAATCATAAGTAAACCACATTCAATGTAGTTTGGTTATGCTGCAAAGAGAGATGAGTCCTTTCTTCTGGAAGATGAGAGGTTAATATTTTGTATGTAGAACAACATGTAACTTTCCCACTTCATCTGGTTTATCTGCAACTAAGTAGGAAGTCTTTACAGCAATACCAGCAATTTTATTATTACTACGAGCTCTGATTCAAGTATTGCTCATAGTATTTCAAAGGTTATGCACTGGTTTATGTATCCATGACAGAACTGCTTGTTAACCTGATACTGCTGCCTTAAAATCCGGCTGTATATTGTTACCAACTATTTAATATTTCTTATCTAGGGTTACTTAAAGTGTGCTTTCGAAATAGATAGTTAAAGAGCTGGGCAAGATAAAGGCAGGTATAATATTACTATACGCTTGCGTCTTAGTTTTGGTTGGTATAATAGGTACTAGTTTTATATAATACTGCTTTTCATCAGCATCTGCAGTTTAACACTTGTTGAAGCTGAGTTAACTTATTTAATAATTCTCAGATAATGTCTAAAATAACTGTGGAAGGGTGGGAAGAATAGAAATATATATATACAAATAAATATATAAATATTTTATATATATATATTTATGTACATATACACATATTTGAAATACTGTTGTATATTTCCATTACGGCTTTGGGTTTACTAGGTTTTAAATTCTCCAGTAATTCAAGATGAGATCAGAATTACTTAGAACTCCTTAAATTTTGAAGCAAAACAAAATTCTTATCCATTTAAATATTTCTGACTTCAAAATGGCACAGGGCAAATTCAAGCTGACACTAATTACTATGAGAGACAGCTTTCTTCTAACTTTACAATCATTTCCTTATTACAACATCAGAAGATGAGCTAAGAAAGCAGCCCTTTCTTTCTGCAAAAGCCAGAACTCAAGAAATGTTCTGATAATATGGCTCTTCCTTAACAAGGAAAATATAAACACAGTGATTGCCTAATCTTTGTCAAAGAAAAAGCAATGGCAAGTGTTTAGAACTAACTTCATGACTTCATTATTACATAACTTCCTTAAAATAGGAGATATTTTTTCAAAAATTTCATTTAGCAAACATTCACTTGGAGATGAAATACATTAAGCAATTATAGGAAAGGGTTTAGCCACTAGGCTAAAACTGCAACAGTACCCACATCTAGTACTACACACTATGGGTATTCAGCAGGAATGCAATTGGTAAGAAGAATTGCACTTTTTCTTTTCTTATATATATACATAAAAATATAAAAAATATATGTATTTTTCCATACATATATGTATATATATATATAAAGAATTCATACCTTCTTCCATCAGTCAGGGAAAAAAAAACTTAATCAACAATCTGGACTCATTATTTGCATCTTATTTAAAGACAGCAACAGCCTAGTTGTTTTGAGTGTAGGGAAACAAATCACCTTCACTGATTGCACTACTATAAGGCTACCAGCAAAAGTTTCACGGAAACGTGGGAGAGAGAATGGATTGAAGGCAAAAAGAGTTCCTGTTTTCTTGGTTATCTCCTTGCTTAATAACATCATCACTTTAGAGTCTGCCAGGTCTTCCCTTTAATGCTGTACAGTGTAGGCATTCTTGCAGTAATAACATGTTCTATGATACATAACCTTTCATTAGCTTTACTTCAAGATTCTTGTACTTATTACCCTTAAAGAACAGCTCTTCAAATGGCCAGAGTGTATTAGTTAGCTGTAATTTATTATCATAATTATTTTATGTTACTATGGTCCGGATTATTTTTTTTGCCTGCTTTTTATTCTTGAAATGCCTGCTTTGCTGCTAATGGGGGAAATTTAGCTGACCATGGGTGTCTTCTGGGCCATAAACTAATTTCTCAGAAGACAAACATATCACAACAGAATGAAGTTAAGATTTCATTACTACATTGGCTCTTTTTACCTCTTAAAAAAGTCTTTTGGGAAGGTTAGTAAAAAAGTGAAACAGGTGTACAATCATGGCTGTAACAAAACATATGCGACTTAAGAATGGAGTTCATCTCTTCTCATTCCGACTCGTAAAATTTAACCATCTGGAGAAACTAGTCGGTGCTTTTGTCTTCTATGGAAAGAATTGAAGCACTTCCAGAAAGTAATTCCTCCCATATCATGGAAGACATATAAAATGGCTGGGATTATTAGTTAACAAAGAGCACCATCTACCACCACTGTACAGAAAAAGTCCTGATTACTAGACCAGACACTGTAATTTAAATTATTAAAGTAAGCAATAAGATCCTCTTCTTCTTTGTCAATATGACTAAATGAAAATCACAGCATAACCTTACAAAGTAAGTTTTATATGTGCCAATAGTGTACATGGAGAATTTGACAATCAAAGGATTCACAAGTCAACTTTAATCCATTCCAGTTCAGTTATGAGAAAGGCACACTATAATTTCTGTTGCCTAATTCAGCAAATATTTGAACAGTTTCAACCCTGTCTCTGTGAAAGCTTTCTAGAGCATTCCGAAATGTCACATCTGATCTATTCTCTACCAAAAAAAAAAATAAGGGCAAGAAAATTTGTCATGGGATCCTGCAACTACTCTAATGGCTCTTTCTGTCATGCCTTTGCCCTAAACTCCAGTGCAGAATGGACTGAACCAATCCTCAGTACTATTTAAAGAGTAGTTTTCTGCACAGCTCAAGAAGAGACTAAATCATAAAAAAAAAAAACTTAATAAACTGAGATGAAAACAAACTAGCAGCTGACATGGACCTCATTAGCAACTGTTAATAGAAAGTCTGCGTTCCATTAAAACATAAAATAAAAATCAGACATTTTGTAGAAGCTTGCTCCAAAAAATTTCAGAGTTGCACTGACTGGTAAGCAAACTGCACAGTTAAAAAAAAATAATCCGTGTTGCCACTTTATGACAATAATAAAAGATTTAGAAATACAACCTTACAAATAAATTTATGACACAACTCAGAGTTGAGAAATATGGGAATTGTCATACTGCATCCTGGACAGCATTCTGTGCAGCCCAATATGCTTTCTCTAACAGAAGAGTCACTACATGGAAAATCCTGTGGAGTATCAGACTCACTTCTGGGCCAGCCACCATCAATAATTTGACTCATGAGTTCCATCTCTGTATTGGAAACTTATTTCCCTTTCTAAACTCTTATTCTGCCTACTGATTTTCTTCTCAGTATACACATTGGCTCCTCTCTTGAAATTGTCTAAACCTTATTTTTTGTATTTTTTATGACAAAGAATGTTCGTTGTTAAAGCAAACTTGGTATACTGATTTATATTTGGGTTCTTTCCAGTTTCAATATTTCTTTTTAGTGCACTATATGAAAAGTGAATATAAATTCCTAAACGAGCTTATTTGTACTAGCAAATATTATGCATCTCTTCAGAGAATGCCTTCTTATACATCTCTAACCCATATAATTTTATTTTTTTTAATTTAATTTCTTTTTTTTCTGTATTCCTTTGCTTCTATTACACTTTTAAAAATCTTTTGACTTGTATCTTTCATTGGTATCACATCACATCACAGATTCAAAATGATGCATAACACAACAGCAGAAAGTGCAGGGTGGCACTAATAAAGATTCATATTCTGGGTTAATAATAACTCAATATTGTTTTAAATGTTGTTACTTTTACTTTTTTTTTTCCAGTTCCCAAAATCTTGTGCCTGTACAGGTACTGCCCATTAAAAATGTTCCACAAAGAGAGAATATTAGTGGCAACTACCCCACTAAATCTGATCATGACATGATAAATGTAATTAAAAAAAACCCTCCAGTGAAGTGTGATACATTGCAGACATATCAGGAAACAAACTTAAGGCAGGTGCAATAGAACAGTGATATGTAGCTTTGTGTGAAACTTGCTACCGCAATGTCATTGAGACAAGTGGTTTAGTTCGGTCAAAGAAAAAATGAGATACTTTGCAGTGAATATTTGCTAGTAGAATACAGAAGCATTAAATGCTTTACATTTGGGGTTAGGTCATAATGGGAATTTTGCCTCAGGTCAGGAAGTGTTACTTGTCTCAAATAATAGCCCACTACTGTACAAAACTTTACAAACGTTTCACATTTTATCTGAGGCATGCGTTAACCACTGCTGGACGTCAGGGTGCTAGACTACATTGACAATTGCTCTAATCTAATGCAGTTGTGTCTACAGCATGACTTATACATAAGATCTGCTACTATACCCCTCTTACAGGGAGATAATCCATTATAGCTATCCACATATAGTTCAAGAACATACTTGGAACCTTACTGACTTAATCTTATTAAGTTGTTGTTTTAATTTTTCCTGTAGTATGCAACAGCATACTCTAATCAGCAGTACCTTGTGGGTTTTTTGTTCTTTATTCTTTTAGTCTCAGCATCTACTTAATTTTCCAAAGTCTTGAATTCTTTAAAGCCACTTCGTTTTTCTCTAGAAACTATAAAAGACCAGCCCTAGGGCAGGTGCATTTTTTTAACATTTCCTTTGTGTCATAGCAGGTTACATCTGTCATAGCTTATTAGATTATAAAATGACGTGATCTAAGGAGACATCTGATGACAGGTTACAGTGGATGTCACAAGGCTATTGCCAGAAGTTTAGGAAATGTGCAATGCTTTTTAAGGATGACTATCCCTTACTTGCACTGCTTCTTAAGAAAATCTCTAACTACAGCAACCAGCTCTTGTTCTTTTAAAAATAGCCTTTGTTTTTACGGTTTTGCCGTCCAAGGCAAAGTAGTGAGAAAATTCATAGAGAGTATTTGGAAGTGGCAGTGGAACATTGTACTTCTTTGAATGTCACACTCTGAAGTTCCCATAAGACGTGCAAATTTAAAGGGCAGGAAATAATAGCCAAAGTTTCCAAATTTCTTTTCCGTAATTAATCTTGTTAAAATCCATGTTACTCTGGCTACCACTAGATCTCTTTTGGCTTTCAACCCTATTAAAAGATATCAGCATGTCTGGTATATAAAAGATATCCCAGCATGCCTGTAAGGAGCTACAGTGTCTAAAGGTATGCCTAAGCAGAAATGGGCTCACAAATGCTGTTAAAAAATGCATTTGTAAGGACACTGTTTCTGCATGGTCACATCTTTGTTATTTAAGCAGCAGAGAAGGCACCAAATGCCATGCAGAAATGGAATATCACATTGGCAAGCCAATATTCCAGCACAGTGATAATGATGTTATCCTCACATCATTTGTTGCACCTGACTCAATCAGATTTCAAAACTTAACAGAGATTAAATTTAAAAACATCTTGCTAATGGATGTTCAGCTTGCTCTTCAAGTGTGACACAAAACATTTGGAGATTAAGTGGGGAGTAGGGAGATTTCAGTTTAAAAAGGTAAGAGCTACTAACATGCTAAAAGTAAATAGTTCTTGAAAATTCCTAAATCAGTGTCAGACAAATCCTTCAGAGAGTGGGACTTCACTATTTGAGTACTGAATTTGATTTTGCTTTTGTTTGTTGTTATTAGTGAAAATGACAGATTAATACAAATTGCCATGATCATTAAAAATGTTCAGAAAAGTGCGTATACGTACTGTGTCACCCTAAAATGAGTGATTTCAGTGAAGCCAAGACCTATGAAGTTATTGAGATGCAGCAGCTGGAAGAGCAACCGCCTTCTCTGCTACTCTGCCTCTTGGTCCCCTCATCAATCACCAACACTACAAACCAACACTACACTTTGAGATCAATCTTACCTTCCACCAAGAGACTTTGGAGACAGAGGATGAACTTTATCCCACAGCTTTCGGAAATTTTTAGACAGCAGCCACTCATGTGCACAGAAAGCACATGACGGGCTGAACATTACTCTCAGCTGTCTCTGGGAGGCTCTTTTGCCTCATCCCAAGTCCCTAAGAAGCCTCAGGTAGGTGTCTGGTTTAACAACTCTAAATCACACTCTAAGGACATTAACAAATGTCAGAAAATAAAGTGAATTGGGGATGCGTGTTTTTCATGGTCAAGCTGCTAGATGGTTTATTCTAACAAATGCAACTGGCTTTCATCAGATTTTCTCAGGAGTGCTATATTTGAAAACAAGGCTTAAACAGCTAGCATTGTACAAGATATTATACAGGTAATACTCTGTGTTTCTCTGAGTTTTCTCAGCCTCTATTGAGAACACAGTATTTTAGTTTACAGGAGAGAAGTTACAATTTTTGCAGCTCAAGGAAATTGCACCATGTTATCCAAGCTTCTGAAAGAAGTAAATTTAGTTGGTCATTTTGAAGCAAGATAGTGTAACTAGATCATTTGTATACTTCATTGCAATCTGCATTGTATGGTACTGTCTTCAAAACCACATCTTCAGAAACTCTTCAAATAACTGTTCAAAGAGCATAAATCAGTCAATCTTTAGTATATTCACACTAAGGCAATTGCGTCATATTTGTGTGTGTGGTCTAAATGTTATTTCTTGCATATCTAGGAATGCTTTTACAAAGAATTATTTGGTATTTTTCCATGTTTTCCCCCAGCTGAGAGCAGCTACATGTCACCAATCAACCAGACAATTAAGGAAAGCTTTTGGTCTGCTCACTAGTTGATTCTTAACAAGTGGGCAAGGAAATCCCTTCAACATGGAAAAATAGCTATTCTCTACAGGCAACAGAAATAAGCACAGTTACCATTACGTGAGATTTGATCTGGTCAAAGGTTTTGCTATTGGGAATATCATATTCTTGTCTAGTTGTTTGATTCCTAGTGTTGTTCCTCGGTGATGTTAGGTCAGGAACTTCTCTATTTTGCTCATGCCAGCTGACTACCTCACTTTTCGCTTCCTATAAATTCCTAGGTCTTAAGCAGAACTAACTCCTTTTGTCCAGTCACAGGTTTCACTACCTCAGACAACCTTCATATCACCTTCCATCCTACCTGCTGTGATCTTCAAAATGCCTCCATGCAGTTTACACTGAACGGACACTGAGCTAGAAAGCAGCACTTGCATTTAATCTTTGTTACAGAATGCGGGTTTTTTTCTCAGTAGATAAAATACATGCCTGGGTTGTTCTTTTAGCCTGTAGCACTATTTGAATAATGGTGCTTTCCATTAACAATGTAAACCTTACTTATAACTTGTGAAAGTCTGTTTCCAAAGAGAAAATCAAAGTTGTGAAAGGTGGAATATTGTACCAGTCCTTCAAGGCAAGAACAGGACCAGCAAAACCAGCTCCCTAGCCTCTTTCCATAGCCATTGGCAACAGATAGATATAGAAACCCAGCATGTATTGCCTGAAGTTCTATATTCATGTTTCAGCTCTAGATGCAAATCTAAACCTATTCACCCTATCCCTTCGCACGCAACTCTAAAGCTGACAATCCCTATGTTTCATGCCTCACTTCCATGACAATCTCAGTTGTGAGAAAAGAGACAAAGCTGTAACTTGTTCTGATCAATCAATACTTTGTTTATTCCTGTTCTAAACATTAACAGACATATAACTATTTTTAAAGTTTATTTTTTTTAGAAAGAGCAAAAACATAGCATTCATTAGACAATAGATGTTATCTCCCCTTTTCACTGCCACAAAAAGACAGATAAACATTAAGATTGACAGATGTGTGATAAAGAATGAATCATCCTAGCTCACTTTTAATCATTTCTCTTCTATTCTAAATTCATGAGAGCCTCTCTATTGTTAGCATCACGCATTACCTCAACTGTCCATAGGGGTAGAATGATGTACTTTTCCTAGTGTAATTTATGCCAGGTTTCATATATTTCACTATTAACTGAACATCATTCTACACATTTTGTCCTATGACCTAGTAGGCCAAAGTGAAGGAAAGGATCTAAAAGGTATGAACATTTTCTCAGGCTTTTTGTTTTGCTTTAGTTTTTTACCCTCGCTCCTACTGCACGCTAACTAACAGCATTAGCCACAACATACAAGAATCAAGCAAAGACACAGACTTAGTCCAGAAATACCAGTGATTTTTTTGATTTTTTTTATATCTTTCCCTCTGCTGAAAGTAGTAAATTAGATAGTTAGACTATTTTTTTCTCTTTCTGATCTTTTAACTGGATTATCGATGTTCTCCTTTGATTTTCTCAATGGCTTACTTTAAGAGGAAGAGTTGATATGAATTCTAATGCTGCTGAATCCTTTGAAACAGATGTAAAAGGGAGAAAGAAGAATTCAATTGACTGACAAAGCAGCCAGAGAAGTGTGTTGGTCTCAAGACAAGCACCACAGAGAAAATCAAATATTTCTACACAAACTTCAACTGAAGAGACAAGCAGTAAGAAGACACTGATTTGGATGGAAAGAGATTGCAATTATTTGTAAATAAGAAAAAAAAAATAGAGAGCAGACAGGAGAAAAAGGATGAGAAAGGAAAAAATATAAAAATAATGAAACTGGGAAAAAATAAACTGAAGCACTTTTCAGTGTGTTTTCTATTGAGTATTGTATTGTGTATCTGAACTTAGTTCACAGACAAAGGCTACATCCAAGTCTTAAAAACTGGCTAGCTAAGCCATATTTGGCAGGCATCACTTCAGAGATTTGAAGTTTAATTGAATAAACTTTTACTCTGTTCAAAATAAGGTGGACCCACTCTGACTTAATTACAAAATCCATTGTGAGCAGACATAAAATGTTATAGAAGTCATGACATTTGTTCTACTTCGTATTTTCATTTAAAAAAAAGATGACACATTTCTGCAATATTGTAAATATGACACTGAAATTGTGCCAATTAAAGCAAATACTTCAAACACAAGCTCAACAATTATTAAACATCTAAATATTAAAATAGAGTTTATATAACATAAAATCTTGCTACAGATCATGAGTGAGACTTAAAACGTGCAGTTCTTCAGCTCTCATCTTCATGCTGTCAGACATACCTCGCAATTAAATAACAGCTTAGATGGTACCTGCAGAATAATCCTCTATTTGATCTCTTCATGAAAAATATCATTAATCATCTAGTCTCCTCAACCACCTACACATTGGTTTCAAAATGTTTCTTATATTTTCATTGTTTTGTGGTTGAGCATGGCCATTTGTACAGGTTCTGTACATATGGTGATGCTTCATCTACAAAAAGAAATGGAAAACTATTTCTGGTTTTCAAAAATATTGTAATGAGTTTTTCACAGTCTTACAATGGCAAGAATTGTTAAAATTGCTTGCTTCTCTACCAAAGAATTGGTAAAAATGTTGCCTTCTAGAATTCTTCCAGTAATTTGCAATCTCATGGCAGCATTCAATAGTAGTGGATTTACTTTTTTTTTTTTAATGTAACAAACAAACAAAAAAAAAAGCCTTCACTTACATCCAGAAAATCTGGATCTGAAATGTAGACAGCTGGAATAATGCAAGCTGATTATTTTCCCTTTCTTCATAACACATTGTTAGCTATTGCCACTAGTTTATTTACACTCAAGTTCTACTTTGATATAGAACAACTGAGGTTCCAAACTTTAGCTCTGAAAATGTTGTAGACATTCTAAAATTTATTCTGAAAGTTGACAAGTATCACTTCTTCATAAGTTTAGACTAACCTATGGTTCAATGAAGACTCATGGTTCAATCAAGACAAAAACCATTTCAAATCTCATGAAAATAGGTCTGTTAGAAGGAGGACACTTTACTCCTTCTGTGTAGACTATTGACTATGAGGGAATTATAGAGGTGATCATATCACAACATTAAATGTGCTTCTGAAACATGAATATGGAATACAGGAAAGAAACAGTCCAGGCACTATGTATCAATTACTGATTTGATGGTCCCAGGGAACTACATTACTTTCCACTAATTACAAACTATTAGCTCTAATTTTCTATAGTGTGCGAACATTGTTTTACACAGCTAATGGGCCCTAAAGGAGTGGTTCGTCTTCCCTCCTCCACTGTTTAGAGTTCCCTAGTCAAAACACTAATTCTACAGAATCTCACCCAACTCTACTTCATGGCTGAAAAGAATCCTGGTTAAACCACAGATGGTGTTTCTGCGAGGAGAGCTCCAGAAGCAGCTTTGCAGAGAAAATAAAACACACAACAATAAACCATACAGCCATGTTATTTATCCTCAGAATGCTACCAGTTTCTACTTAGATGATTGATTCATGGTGAATGTGTAATTTCATTCCTTTGATGAAAGGACTGATAATGCATTTTTAATTTCAGCTGATGTTTGTTGGCTTTTTCCTAATATCTTTTTCTTTATTTTTTTTGTGATTTTTATTTGCTAGTTCTTTGTTTTATTTCATCAAAACTGTAATTGGGAGGAGCTTCTAGTGAAAGGAACAGTTGGAGTTTAAAACAAAACCCACTAAAATAATTTCATAAACCCCCAAATATCTTTTTAACTGGTAGCAGGAATCTTCTCTTTAGCTGATGAATATCAAGAAATAACAGAAAATTAAGGAAGCAAACATAATCATTGCTTTGCAATTTTTTTTTCACTCATGGATATCAAGGGAGATCAGCTGATAAATACGTTCCTTGTTTGGTTGATTCCTGCTCAAAACCGGTTTTATTACAGAGTTTCAGAGAAATGGAGAGGGAAAAAGCCCTCGGTTAGTCTAGCAGAGGCCATGGACGAATGCATGTCAAAAATTTAATACATAATGCAAATATTAAATAAAGGAGCACAGCATAGAGAACATGAAGGCTTCTTACTTGCAGCCAAGTGCAGTCAAATGTTGTCTGCTTGCTTGCAGAACAGCTAAGCAACTATGGAAAAGAGTATTTTGCAAAATGATTGATGTTTTTACTCTTGAAAATTGGAAACCACCAGCTATTGCTTTCTAGTTTCCGTATGCTGTCACCAAAAAAAAAAAGCAGCAGACTGACAGCCAACAGCATTTAAAAATATCGATGAATGAGACATTACACTAAAAATAAGATGACCACATGGACCATCACCAGCTGGACTAACTGGATTCATCTGAGTTTCCCAAGGTGAGTACAAGGTGAGCACATTCTGTGTGTCAGTGGAGAAACGGATCAAGGGAAATAAGGGGATCCATGACTCTGATGTGATTTGCTATTGCCAGGCAACAAATACACCAAATGCCTTAGGGCTGAGAAAAGAAAAGAAAAAAAAAAAAATTGAGTCGGTTCCTTAGCATATGCACCATACAGTAAGCAATCATTAATAAAGTTGTGTTCTGTGCACAGCAGATAAACAATTTAGATTTTGCTCTCATTATTATTTCAAGAGCCTCTTAACAGTAGTAAAACCCACCTGAGACATTACTTAAGTTTAAGTACCTGAGTAGCTCTATCGGTTGTTAAGTTACCATGCAGTTTCTTAGGAGCAGTGCTCTTTACAGAACAGTTCAAAGAGAAAATACATTGTCATGGAGTTGTTTTGTTTATTAGAACTTTCCAGAAAGAAGCATTTAGAAGTATTTAGACTGGGTTAATTTTCAAATGAGAATTACTATGCACATTCTTCCATTTATTGAGACAGTATTTTAATTTGATTTTAATGACTGTAAAGCACTCGAAGATGTTTGCAAGAATGTTGCTATATAAATGTTACTGGCTGCTCTTGAAAGCAAAAGTCTAGAATATTGACATGAACTCCAAAAAAGCATAAAATTCTGTTATGCAAGCTACCAACATTGCTACTGCTCCTCATAAGTGATTCCCAATGTCACATAATCTGGACATCCATTTAGCAGTTCAAACGATGAGATTACTATTTTGAGTGCATAAATGAGAGCTCACCATAATAAATCTATTAAAAGTCTGGGTGTTAGCGTTGGTATTTTTACCTGAAGGGAAGGTGGGAGCAATCTGATAGGCTCTGTTATACTTGAAAATAGCAGCATTTTATTTAATATGACTTTACGTTACTACTGGAAGATGGTTAAAACAGGGGAAATTCTACTATATCTAAGCAGTCCTATATTATTTGTTCTTTTTTTTTCCTTAAGTGAGGATTAAAACAAAACATCCATGCTCTGTGCTCAACTATTGCTTTCCTGCCTTGTCTGTGTATCATGAAGAATCAAAACTGGTGAGAGCTACAAAACACTCCTTAAAGTAGAGCACATCGTTCAGTTAACTAAGTAGACTCAGAATTTACTTGTATCAAGTCATAGAACCACTGGCATACCAGCACAGCATGATACACATTGGGTTATACTTCAATATGTATTTAAATTAATCTAGGGTTCACAGTTTTTCACAGTGAACTTCTGTACAATTGTCAAAACTGCCCAACTCAGACTATATTGTCAAAGTGGTGCATATCAGTTAAATGACTCAGATTTAATAGGAATTCTAAAAAAAAACCTGATTAACACCTGACATACGCTTCTGCAAAAGAAACTGTAGCCTGACCTTTTTCCTTTTTTTTTTAATTTAAGCAAGTAACAGCATCAAACCCCGTCGTTCCATGACTTTCATGACACCCATGATTTAAATAATATTTTTCTATGTGTATACTCTGCAAGCCAGATATTTACACATGTCAAAGCATAAATGGATCCCAGATTATGATTGCTCTCTGACTTCCTTTTATGTAAAAAGGACACCACTGAAGAACCAGTTTCAGCTTTTTTCCGCAGGTGGATTGACAGAGTGAGATAAGTCAGAATGTGAGCAGGACTGTTTGCTGTTCTTCCACTCAGTACAACCTAGCAATCCTTCCGAGGTGGTGAAGGGATGGTCAAATTTTTCCTCAAGTTCTTAATTAAAAGGTAGTCAGTGAAAATATGTTAATTGTTTTGAATTTCACTGGGCTGTGAGTCTTAAAATTTGCCGAACATACGTTTAAACTCCAAGTTCTCTGAAGCATCTATGTACTACGTTTGACCTTTTCAGGAGATCATACAGCACTCAGTCATACAGTTTTGAGACTTATCCTGCTTTTCTGTGACCTCTCATGAGTGTGTTACAAGTTTTGTAACTTTTTTAAGAGCTTGTAATTTGCTTCTGGAGAAAACTGAGATAAAAACGTATGTTTCTGGCCTTTATGATTGTGGAGAAAAGCTTGAATATGTGAACAGTGTGCAGTATTAAGGCTTAGAAAATTATAGGGGAAAAGAAAAGCCCAAAGGTGTTATTAATTTTTTATCTCATAATTTTAAGCCAATCATGATTTTTAGCCTTGACGTTCACAAGATGATATACATCACTGTGGTATTCATGTAACCATATGGATTTGACAGTCTTTAACTTGGAATTACACTTTTAAACTTCTTACTTATTTTAAGGATATTAAAAGTTTATTAAAGGTTTTGGTTCTCAAGATGACAGGGCTTAGTTCTCCCTTAGGGAATTCCAATAACTTCCTAAGAACAAAGCAAATTGTTATAATTCTGGGAATTTCCATTTCTACCTATTCACTGTATCCAGATGAGAAAACGGTAGTTACTTGAAGATGTGTACTATCAAGCCAGGGGCACATTAATCCTCTGCATTAGATTTATCTATCAGGGTGTAACATGTCCTCAAACTGAAGAACATACTCTCTGCTTAAAATGATTCAACTGAACTCTGTATTCACAATGTGGTTGAAAGAAGACAATAATTTCTGAGGTGGGAAAAAAAAAATCAGTCTAACACCACTGACTGTATTATTCTCAAAGTTCTTCTAGAAAAAAAAGAACAAAACTAACTTACTCAGATTTTTTAACAGCAAAATGCCTGCACTGATACCTGTTAGAAAGACCAAAACCCACAGTAAGGCAGATAAGCCATGCAGTAGCGTTACAACAGGAAAGAAGGAAAATACCGTACATTAAGGTAAAAATGCAGGTTTTCTAAATTAAGTGTCTTAACTCCACAAAAACATTTCCTGAATCACTTCATTTCATTTGAAGTTTTATCTACAAAACAAGCTTCAAAAAATTCTGCTCATTTCTTCTACTGTATGCTTTCAGGTCCTGGTCTAACTCCTCTTCAGACTACTTTGCACCCGGTAGACTGAGGATCGATCAATTCTACTAAGCTCCAGAATTTCCAATGCTGGAGTTCAGATCATATGATCCAACCTTAGCTTTGTCTAGCATAATTCTTTCCCATGTGGTGAAAGATTCCTTTTCTAAATCAAAATCAAAATTCAGAAACAGATTTGGTTTTGGTTTGGAAGATTTTTTCGATTTGGAAGAGTTTTGGGTTTATTTTTTATTTCAGTTTTGGTATGGTACCTTATCTCTAACACTATCAGAATTTCATGCCTGGAATTCTTAAAGGCACGGTGTCCCTTGTACTCAACTAAGATCAATTCTTACTTCAGTGAGCTATTCCATCAGTGACGCGTGTCCTCAGCTTCCTCAAAGAACTAACTAACACTGTTATCATTCTTTTCAAGTTTTGCACTAGAATGACTTCTCGTCACTGTAGTCAAGGAAGGAACTAATATCACTCTGCAGCACTGAGATCCAGTTGAACTGACAGCAGATGCATTAATCATCTTTACTATTAAATACAAGTTCCTTTTTCTAATCTTTGAAATAATGTAATTTAGGAAGATGTAAAAGTATTTATGCTGGTAAATACAAAAAACATGTATATTGAAAGTAAAAACAGAGCAGAAATGAAGTGACAGGTTCTGTATTCAGTTTATAAGGCAAGGTCATAAAATTTATATTCATCAACCAACATTAACAGTGAAACAGAAAACCAAAGACTCCCAACACCAAAATCAGAACAAAATCCATCACAACACCAAACAAGACTAAACAATCTACACACAATCCACCCCTCGTTCCTTCACCTCAATCACAAAAACATAAATTCCCCAAAATCATTTTACTCTTCAACATTGCTCAGTCCATGTTTTGCCCGTTACCTCTCTCCACTATTACCTTTTTACATATCTACATCATCATTTTTTTTTTTTTTTGCTAATAAAGAAATACTCTTGTCTAAAATATAGACTATCTAAAAGTATCTAGAAGGTAAAACATATCACATAAATTTGTTAATGACAAGAGCATTATACAAAACTGAGGACTAAGTATCATCATCCTTACTAGAAATGAGTTTATCTCATGCCCAGGTTGACTAGAAAATGTTTTTTACTGCTGTTCAGGGATACTCAGTGTGGTGATTTTGTGAACTGCGTCCAAGAACAAAGCCCAAAACTGTTCATCTCTAAGGTGTTGTAGTTATCCCAGCTACTCCAACGTATGTTAAAAAATTGCTGTAGCTACCAGTGGATTTACTCTCGCTTACTATTTTTATGAAGCAATAATCCTGATAGCCATTTACATGCTGGTGTCCAAAGAAGGGCAACAAAGCTGGTGAGAGGACTTGCGAACAAATCTTAGGAGGAGCTACTGAGGCAACTGGAGTTATTTGGCCTGGAGAAGAGGAGGCTGAGGGGAGACCTTAATGTTCTGTACAACTACCTGAGAGGAGGCTGTGGCAATGTGAGGGTCAGTCTCTTCTCCCAAGTAACAAGTGATAGGACAAGAAGGAATGGCCTCAAGTTGCGCCATGGGAGGATTAGATTTGATATTAGGAAAAAATTCTTAACCAAAAGAGTTGTCAAGCACTGGAACAGACTGCCCAGGGAAGTGGGTGAGTCACCATCTCTGGAGGTATTTAAAAGACATGGAGATATGGTGCTTGGTGACATGGTTTAGTGGTGGACTTGTCAGTGTTGGGTTAAGGGTTGGACTTTATAATCTCAAAGTTCTTTGCCAACCTAAATGATTCTATGATTCTATTCACAAAAGGTTAGCACATATATTTCCATAACTCCTGTATCACAGCATTGTTTTACTTGATGACCACTTGCAAAGCCGTTTACTTCCATCCCCTTTATCCATGCTTGTACACCATGGAGTGAAGCAGGGAGTCAATAGTGAGCTCTTGGCCAGGACAGACAAGCTAAGAAAAAATGTTATACATCTATATCTGTAAAGTAATGAAGAAAGATGTCTCCATGATGACTGCGGTATGGAAGAAATCAGTTAACAAGTATGCTTCTCTTTCAGGCTTCACTTGTGCTTCCCTGGCCAAAGCACTTGGAGCCAATTATTTATACTCCATTACATCTGGCAGCATTTGGGGAGGACAGTCCCAAAATGCAGAAACACTGTCTCAGGATACATGAATAGCCTTTGCACCTTATTATACTACACCCTACAGTTGATTAAATGTATGTGTTAATGTGGATTCTCCCAGAGAATGTGTTGCTTGTCGTATTACTTCCAGTCCTGCCAAATGATGTATTTGTCTCATGTGTTCTGAAGAACTTCTTGTTTAATTTTTATAATACGTAATGTGGGTGCTCCCTGGTAATATCAGCCTCCATTTTTTCTAATTCATATGAATCAATCTACAGAATAAATTTCATACAATCTTCATACAGAACTGCACCAATATTAAATACAAACAATGAATCATATGTGAGTGACCTACAGAGAAAATGTAGTATTACGTCTTGAAAACTGTGAATGATTCAATTTGTTAAAATATGTTTCTAAGTAATTTGTAAACAGGAAGATAAATATAATTCAGGTGTTTTCTTACGCACTGTAGTCTCTGTTTTATATAATTCTGCTGAGAGCAGAATTAAACTTACATACTTGACATTTATCTGTATTCCATCATTATTTATATATGTGAAAAAGATGGTTAAAAGTCACATGTACTTGAATTTGCTATACTAAATGTATGGTGATCATCTTAATACTTTTAAAAGAAAACGTAACTCTCCTGTTGCTCCAATAACAGATGCAGGTTACCTCACAGAGAAATACAATTATACCTACTATATTTTTGGCATGGATGGCAGGCAGGATCTCATCTGAGCCTTCTTTCATGTCAATGACCTCGTCAGTCCTTTACAGCAATGAAAAATATTTTTGCCCTCTATGCAAAAGCAAAGATTAGCTATTAGTCACTAGACTAGCACTTTGAAAGCTAAGTGCTCATCATAGTGACAGCCATTATAAAGTGAAATATTTTAAATGCACATATTCTAGATATTCATAACTCTCATGTAAATGAAATAACACTGTAAATTTCATGAATAGCAAATACCAATAAGACATGCATATTTATCTACCTCATTACTTTTCTCTTTTTGCCAGTCTTGCTCTGGCTTCATGTTATACAATGAGCCTATCAATTCACAACAGCTTCGTAAAGGACCAAACCCAAAGTAATATAAATATACTTCTTAAACAGAGCAAAGCCTTGCAGATCCATTATCTCATTTTAGGACTTGGGTCCTATGTTGTAGTTATTTTGTGAATCAATGGATTTTCCTTGCTGATTTTTACACTGATGGTCTACACTGGCTGTTTCAAGATATATCTCCTTTTTTTCAGATGAAAAAGCATTCAAAGTATGCTCAGTAAAGCAAAATCAGAGGAAAAGACGGGGTTAGTAACAGAAATATAACCAACTGCTATCAATACTGGAAATTAAAGAGACATTTTTTTTTCCTAAATGGAGAATTAGCTTTACTGAGAAAGTACTCAATGATAGTAATAATCTTACATTCAACAAATATCTGTGTCTATTAACTGGTTTAGTTCCAGTAGTGTGAACTTCTTTCAAGCACATACTGTCTTTCTCATTGCTTTTGAAGCAATGCAGTTACATATCAGCTGGTTTGGCCATGTTGCAATCCAAACTCAGGTCACATCCCTCCTTTGTGGGAGTTATGAAGGATGAGGATGACTTTGGACTCAAAAGCTGACAGGCTGCAACAAGCATAAAAATATATCTCTTTTGTCTCTTGCAATTACATTCTTTCATGAGGCCACAGTGGCCCAGTGGTACTTAGAAGGTGAGTTACATGCCTTGCCTTTACACTAAAAGATTTGGAACATGAAAAATAGAAAACCTTCAGGGGGAAAAGAATATTATTTTTCCTACGCTTTTTGCATTTTGTGGCTACTGGGAAAGTAGTTCCCTTGGAAAAGGGAAATTCACCCTTGAAAGCAGTCTGCTACCAGTTGAGAAATATTTTCTAAAATCCTTTTCCTTAAATTTCATCAGTTCCAAAAATCATTGTCCAATAAACGGTTAAATCTCTTTTACGTCCTGTGTTGTATATGCTCCTGAAACAGCAAGAGCACGTTTCCAGAATCATTCCAATCACAGCACATGTACGGCAAGAAATACACTAAGAGTCAGAGTGTAATAACACTAATAAAAGCCCCAGCTACCCCAAACTACTGCACTATTACTTGGTTTGCAGCACATAATTTCAGTAACTTTGCTTTGCTGAACCACTTGTGATTGATTGCCACCACAGACATCAGCGCTGAAAGTGTCACTCACACACTCACATTTATATTCTGTTCTCATCCATCTAACAAAAAGAAATGCTTGCATATTTTTGACAATGATAAATTATGAGCCATTGAAGAGAGCAAAGACTTAGTTACTCTTTTATAAAATCACATCCTGGACAAATATCTGCATGACACAGAGGATTTGACAGGGAACATTTCACTTTCCTTTCCAGCCACACTGAAGGTTATCACAGGTCTTGTCTTCTCTCATAGGACAGTAGAAATAGTAATATCGCCTACAGCAAAGCAGACGAGGATAGGCAGTAAATGAACTTCAAGACTCATGCAAAACATTTAGTCTCTTTAATTTTTGGTTATTGTTTTACAATTGGAATTAAATGCCTCAGTTACGAGGACGAGAAGCAGTTTGGCAATCCACAGTAACAAGCTAATGACCTTCTAAAATAGTGTTGGCCAGAAATTTTGCAATCAAGATGTCCATATGTTGATTTTGAATTTTTTTTTCCCTGAAATAGCTCACTTTGATAACCCTTCCTCAAATGTGAGAAAGAAATAATACACAAACCTAGACCAAATTGTTCAGTTTATTCCTTTTAGTCCATTGCTACCAAAAGCTGTAATTTCACTTGATGATTAGAACAGAAAAAAAAGCTGCTTTTGTCAAAAGAATTCCAGAGCATCCTGGTATTCAGCACTGGTCATTGTGATCCCATATAATCAAAACAAAATATTAAAAAGGAATTCTAGGGAAACAGGCAGCTACATTAGAGGCTATATTTACAGATAGCTTAATTCCCTACAATTGGATTATGTGTTTTGCTCACAAGTTCTATACACTGGCCCACAACATATTTTTCTTATTAATTTTGTGTATGCATATCCAGTATAAAGAATGTACAGACATTACAGAATACATCAAACACCTAGAAAGCAGTGACAAGTGTCTCCAGTACACGAAATTCCCCTCCCAGGAGGACTCTAATTCTTGGGTAGATCTCTCTGTGTTTGTCCTGCTAAGGATAAAACACGATGTGCACTGGGTAAACAAATATTTGCATAAACCTATATGTCCCTATGGTTATACACTGTATCTTATAAATGTGGGTTCCAGAACAGTAATAGCTTCAATTTGCTTTTTGACAGCTATATTTCTATAAAGAAATATGCAACCATTAAGACTTTTCGTAGCAGGTGATAAGCAGCAATTTTACTCCATTGCAAGGGAAACTAGCCAATTCGAGGCAGTCCCAAGGTAAAGCTCGTATGAGTATTAGTTAACATGAGCATTTTGAAACCATTACAGCAGATATTCCTTTCCTATGCCTGAATAATAGTTGATGTAATGTGAATTTCTTTACAGCACGGGTGTTTTTGTATCCTGACTCCTCTCTTGCACGCACCAGAATTAACCTGAGGTCAATGGAGTTGCTCAGAAGCTAATATGGTTACAAATCAGAGGAGAATCAGTTTAAGGATTTCGTTTGTCTCATTATTTGACACAGATGTTTAGCCATATAGTTAGTTTCCTTGTTAAAATAAGAATTGTGAAGCAAAGCACTTCATCTAGCTACTAAGCCAGGGGCCTTTTGAAGGTTTTTTTTGACTATGATCTTCATAAGTTCAAGAAATTCCTTTCAGAACAGAGTGTCTATATTAATATGTGAAAAAGAAAAGAAAATATCTTTTATTTAGTGTATCATTTTTATCACACATATCTTTGTCATCTCTCGTGACTTTCAAAGACTTTCGTCTTTACCAGAAAACTCAAAAAGTAAGGATGACATTCCCAACCAATGCATATAAACTAGTTTATACTATGTCATAACACAGGCCCAAACTGTCTTTTCTGTAAAGGTGAACACAGGGAATTTCTGAAACTGTGATAAGGCCAGTAAAATGTCATACTTTGGCAATACTGCAGAAGTCAAAAGCATGACTATTAACTGAGCTCTGAGAATAAAAAAAAAAGAACCCTAACAAAGAGAAATCCAGTACAAAGAAAACTATATTGCAACTTTTCCACCTAACTGAAAAAAATAAAAATCTGTATTTAGAAAATATCTTTGACACAGGGTTAATGGAAAAGAACTTATTAACAACCATCTAGGAAGGTTTCATTCCATGAACCACAGAGGACAGAGCAACCCATTTTGATTATGAATAGCTAGAGTTAGTTAGTTAATTCTGCATGTAGACATGTCTTGACAGTAACAATAGTAATATTTTCTGTGCATAAAATCATGCAAAGTAATGGGGTCAGTCATACAAAACCAAAATAAGTACATAAATACATCATGGACGGCTCAGAATCATAAATGTTTGAGTGTGTACTTCTGTGTTTAAACACTGAAAACAACTGTGAAGATCTGAGCAATACATAACATTACTACCATTTTCATAGAATTACAGAATCATGGGGTTGGAAGGGACCTTAAAGATCATCTAGTTCCAAACACCCTGCCATGAGCATGGACACCTCCCCTCAGACCAGGTTGCTCAAAGCCCAGTCCAACATGGCCTTGAATGCTTCCAGGAATGGGTCTTCCACAGCTTCTCTGGCCAATCCATTCCAGTCTCTTACTACACTATTTCAGCAATAATAATAATAATATCATCATGTTCTGCATGAAGATTAAAAACAAAGTTTGAGTTTCTTTTTCTCAAGTAGTAAACTCTTCTAGTCCCCAAAGTAATCAGAAAGTCTCCTTTCAGAACAAAAAAAAACACAAACCAAACCAAACACAGTAGCCAACAGATTAAAGCATCTGTTACAGTCACACCTTGATTTATCTTTCTTATAAACAGTTTTAAAGACTCTTCTGTTGAAAAGTTTCAAACCAGTTTTACTGCAGTTTCACTGTGTCCTTGGACTGTTTGAGCTCCTCAAGAGTTAAGGAACTCATGAAAAGGGAAAAAAAAGAAAAACAACATAGAAAGATGTCCTTTCTTGATCAACCTTTCAAAGTTGCTTCGCACTGTATACAATTTGCAGTCAAAACACTACAGCAATGTAGCAAGGCAACTTTCAGCTTCAACAATCTCAGCTTTCCTAAGGTGTCGCTTCTCATCATCAAAATAATGATTATTGTTTTTTTCAGAAACATTACTAGCCCGTTTTTTTTTTGTCACAGAAGATAACGTTTTTGTTGTCCTTTTCCTGCTAATTGCCACATTTGCTGTAATGTCAGTGGCTAGATCACACAGGAAAAAAAGGCAGACAATATTTTTCTTCCAAATGTTGTTAAAGGTTCCCAGAATAATCTGGAATTTTGAGGGGACAAAATTTTATTAAAGTTAGAAAAGTATCTGAATACATGTACGTATATTATGTAGGAACCTAACTTTTCTGATCAACTCTGTCAAGCTAAGTGCGTCCAGAATTTCTAAAGTCGAAAGCTTAATTGTGAGTGACAGCATTCAATCCATAGAAGGATATATCCCACAAAAACAAAGCAGTAGTTTTCACATGTGATTTAAAATAGGGTAGGATCTGGTTTCTCATTCTTAAAATTATTACATTTTATGATTTAGAGCAACAGAGAAAGAGCAGAGATAATACAGAAAAGGAGCAGTATCAGATTGGGGGGAAGAGAATATTGTATTTTTTACAATCCTGCTTCAGGTATTCGATCTAATTGCAATAGCAGCTGGTAACAATTTCTCAGCTCTACTGAATGCACAGAATATAACAGTGTATAAAATCAAAGACGACTTCTTTTGACAAGTAGAACATGGTAGTAGTTATATTGCTGGGTTGGGGTCTGAGTTGCATGATCCCAAGAATGCATCTACAGCTGTTGGGAAACTATCATTCAAATTAATGAGAACTACATGCACCAGAGGTAGACTTTGGAGAGAACAAAGCAAAAGAATGGAGTGCCAAAGTCTTTAGATGAAACCACAGAAAAAAAAAGACAAAACTGCAAAGAAAAAAGTCTTGAATAATGCTTCCATTCAATGTATCAGGGTGGAAACAACCTTGTTTTTTAAAAAAATATGATTTTACTAACAGACATTGATACCTAGAAGTAAGCACATATTGCTTTGCATGTTAGCAGAGAGATTATGTGTAAAGTGCATAGTTAATTCCTTTCTGAGGTAAGATGGTGAGGCCAGAACAGAGCAGAACACCTCTCAAAACAGGCCAATCAGGTGTTAACGGTACTGAATAATGAACAGTTGTAACCTATCTAGAACAAGAAAAACACCTAAATATCACCAAAAAAAGAGAAAGCATTGAGCCAGTGAAAAATAACAACAGAGTTGGTTTTTTTTGTTCTCCAACTCAGCATCATAATGATGGTTCACAGTTTTCTGAAGAAAATTACAGGGTGAGGGTAAACCATATTGTGCCAGATACTGGAAACACAGCATCTAAATTTCTGCTAATGGCTCTGAAAAATTTAAAGAAATAAACAGTTTCTACTAGACCAGGGAGAAGTAAGAGTAAGAAACTGCTTGAAATGTGGTACAATAGCAACCAAAGAGAACCCCTTGAGCCAGCTGGAAGGTGCTGGGTACATGCTTCTTTCTCAAAATCTATTCTTCAAGTCATTCTGGGCAAATATATTGTAAAATCACCTTGGATGAGAGAATTTTTTGTAATAGGCAACAGTGCTGTTGACAGAGCTAATGACATGGCAATTTTGTATACTTCAGTTTTTAACAAAGAAAAATGCAGCTAATTCTGGAACTGATCTCTAAAACCCAAGTGAGTGTAAGACAGCTGTCAGCTTGGGCTAGGAGAAGACAGGTGGCTCTGAGAGAGCCTTCATTACAGTCAATGTTTCTGGAAAGCTAACAAAGATGAGCAATAGAAAGAAATGTGCGAACGGTCTGTAACAAGGACCTGCTGTAGGAAGAATGATTTATGGGACTGACTTTGGGACTGTGTGTCAGGACACCTGGGCTTGATTTTGATTATGCAACAGAATATCTCTTTGCCAGGGAGACACCCTGCTTTATTTCCTGAAATGTAATTCTGAGGAAAAGAACATTCTGATTTTCTTTGCAGCAAAAAATACTTTGTAACACAGTGAATAACTCAAAAAAAAAAAAATGAAAACATTTCATAGTTTAGCTTAAAAATGTATTCAAAAGCTTGCAACATCCTTATCAGGACAAATATTAACCTAAATCAAGTGGTAGATGTTGAACTCAGGCTTTCTACTTTCTGTCACTATGCATTAGCCTTGGAGCTGACTGACTATTTCCTTCCAAGTTGCCCGAAAAAAAGCACAATCACACTGGATTGCACAGGGTTTTTTTTCCAAGTTACATGAGGTAACAAATCACACAACACTGCATCTGCAACCTTTGGTACACTTTAACTGAAGGGTTGCTTTTCAGCTGTAACACAAAAATGCTGTCTTAAAACTTTTTTCCACATGTGGATGTACACATTTAATTTCATGTTTTGTCTTAGTTTATCTGAAATACCACAAAATTTAGCATTTCTGAAACAGTAAAGTATAACATCCTTCCAATGTCATAGAAATAAAAGTAGCTGGCAAAGACTGAAGTAGGAAAATAAGTGGCTAATAAAAGAAGAATCTTTCTCTAATTAGAGAAAATAAACACGACTCTGTAAACTCCTAGAGTTTTCTGAATCATCAAATATTGTGAGCCCATTAAAATCAGAAGGAATCCAACAAAGTTGAAGTGGATAAAGTGCTATTACAAGAAACTATTACAACCAGTCCTCGGGTTTGGCAGCTTTAACTCTGTCGAACTATCAGTGCTTTAACCCTTCCAGCAACCCAAGCTTTGTCTTTAAACACATTCAGAAGAAATGGCAAATAAGAGCTAAAGTGGCATCATTTGTTAGAGTTGCTGAAAGGGGAGCTAATTTTGACCTCCTAGTGTACAATTCAAGTTGTAGCAATCCCTTCTGTCTTTACACAAAAATAATTTTGTTAGACTAAGTTGATCGCTGTGACCAAATCACCAACTTTCTGAGTAAAACACATCAATTTCTCAAGCTAATAAAAGACATTCATGGAGCTGTTCCCTGAAAACATATATATGACACAAGGTAAAATTCTAAAAGACTACGGAAGTGTAATTCTCCTCAGTATAGGTATCAACAAACCAACATCCTACCATTAACATGAAGGATGTTGGTTAGAGTGGAATTACTTGAATTCTGTTGTGTAAGAGAAAAAAGAAGGAAAGAAGCAGCGTTTCCAAATCCTATCATTCTTTCAATTTTCTGTTAGAACGTGTCTGTATGTTACAGTATAGGGACAACCAGGAAATTTAAGAGAGATTAAATGAATTAACATACATATTAAATTATATAACTTTGATGACAGCTGTAACAAATGAAGACTTCTGAATAAGAGCAACAGAAGTTTAATTGGACTTTCCAATTAATCAGTCTTAATTTTCCAGAATCACTGCATTATATGCACCCTCCAGGATCTGGAATGAGATAGAACTAGCGTTTTTCCATTTTCCTGTCTTCTTTTTTTCATATGCCACTTGCCCCACTTAAGGCAACAGAAATATTTGTAGCAATATTATCTTTCATTCATGCCTAATGAGACTCATAGGCTACTAGAAGTCTGCTTATTTGGGCCTCAGCCAAAGTAATGTTTCATATGAAAAAGGTCCTAAGAATCTATTCTATTTGCTGTCTCCTCACTGGGATCCACACCCTGAAAAACCGATCCCTATTTATTTTTAACGTTAGAAACTCACTACTTTACAGATCATGTTCGAACATTGTTTTCTGGGTCTTAATCTCAATGTTAAATATAAGCATATAGTGTTTGCTCAGTGAACAGGATAGGTTTCTGACAGAAAAGGGAGAATTCTTTCCCAAGGTACAACTGCACTAAGATTTAAACTGTTGTTTGAATGGAGGCTGTTGATCATAGAATCATAGAATCATAGAATGTTAGGGATTGGAAGGGACCTCGAAAGATCATCAAGTCCAATCCCCCTGCCAGAGCAGGAATGCCTAGACTATGCCACACAGGAATGTGTCCAGGCAGGTCTTGAATGTCTCCAGAGAAGGAGACTCCACAACCTCTCTGGGCAGCCTGTTCCAGGGCTCCGTCACCCTCACTGAGAAGAAGTTTCTTCTCGAGTTTAAGCGGAACCTCTTATGTTCCAGTTTCAGCCCATTACCCCTTGTCCTATCAGTGGTTGTCACCGAGAAGAGCCTGGCTCCATCCTTGTGACACTCACCCTTGATATATTTGTAAACATTAATGAGGTCACCCCTCAGCCTCCTCTTCTCCAAACTAAAGAGCCCCAGCTCCTTCAGTCTTTTCTCATAAGGGAGATGCTCCACTCCCTTCATCATCCTAGTTGCCCTGTGCTGGACTCTCTCCAGCACTTCCCTGTCTTTCTTGAACTGAGGGGCCCAGAACTGGACACAGTATTCCAGATGGGGTCTCACCAGGGCAGAGTAGAGGGGAAGGAGAACCTCTCTCGACCTACTAACCACCCCCCTTCTAATACACCCCAGGATGCCATTGGCCTTCCTGGCCACAAGGGCACAGTGCTGGCTCATGGTCATCCTGCTGTCCACCAAGACTCCCAGGTCCCTTTCCCCTACACTACTCTCTAATAAGTCATTCCCCAACTTATACTGGAACCTGGGGTTGTTCCTACCCAGATGCAAGACCCTACATTTACCCTTGTTAGATTTCATTAAATTTTTCCCCGCCCAACGCTCCAGCCTGTCCAGGTCTCGCTGGATGGTAGCACAGCCTTCTGGTGTGTCAGCCACTCCTCCCAGCTTGGTGTCATCAGCAAATTTGCTGATAGTACTCTCTAGTCCCTCATCCAAGTCATCGATGAATATATTGAATAATACTGGTCCCAGTACCGACCCTTGAGGCACTCCACTGGAGACAGGTCTCCAACCAGACTCTGCCCCATTGACCAAAACTCTTTGGTTTCTTCCCCTCAGCCAGTTCACAGTCCACCTCACTACCCGAGAGTCTAGACCACACTTCTGCAGTTTAGCAGCAAGGATGCTGTGGGAGACTGTGTCAAATGCTTTACTGAAGTCAAGGTAGACCACATCCACCGCTCTGCCATCATCTATCCACCTTGTTATATCCTCATAAAAGGCTATGAGGTTAGTCAAGCACGACTTCCCTTTGGTGAAGCCATGTTGACTGTCTCTAATGACCCTCTTATCCTTGATATGCCTTGAGATGGCACCAAGGATAAGTCGTTCCATCACTTTCCCAGGGATGGTGGTGAGGCTGACCGGTCTATAGTTACCCGGGTCCTCCTTCTTGCCCTTTTTGAAGACTGGAGTGACATTTGCTTCCCTCCAGTCCTCAGGCACCTCTCCCGTCTCCCAAGACTTGGCAAAGATGATGGAGAGTGGTCTAGCAATGACATCAGCCAGCTCCCTCAGCACCTGTGGATGCATGCCGTCTGGACCCATGGATTTATGGATGTCCAGATTGCTTAACTGGTCCCTAATCCAGTCCTCATCGACTAAAGCATACTCCTCCACTGCCCTGACTTCCTCTGGGGCCTCAGGGGAATGGGGCTCCTCAGGACGGCCTCCGGCAGAGTAGACAGAGGCAAAGAAGGCATTCAGTAACTCTGCCTTCTCTGTATCTTCTGTCACCAAGGCACCCACCTCATTCATCAGTGGGCCTACATTGCCTCTGGTGTTAGTTTTATCTGCCATGTATTTGAAAAAGCTCTTCCTGTTGTCCTTGACCCCTCTCGCCAGGTTCAATTCTAGGGAGGCCTTTGCTTTCCTAGTTGCCTCCCTACACCCTCGGACAACAGCCTTATATTCTTCCCAAGTGGCCAGCCCCGCCTTCCAAGATCTGTAAATTCTCCTCTTGCCCTTGAGCTTACCCAGCAGATCCCTGTTTAGCCATGCAGGTCTCCTGGCTCCCTTCCTTGACTTCCTACGTGTCGGGATGCTCTGATCTTGAGCACGGTAGAAGCAGTCCCTGAACGCTAACCAACTGTCTTGAGCCCCTTTACCTTCAAACAGCCTTGCCCATGGGATTTTCTCTAGTAATTGCTTGAAAAATCCAAAGTTTGCCTTGGCAAAGTCCAGGGTTGCAATTCTGCTTGCTATTTTGTTTCTGCTACATGAGATCCTGAACTCCACCATTTCATGGTCCTTCTCCTACAATATTAAACTTTCTATAACATATATTTTGCTGTTGCATTTGTCCTGATTTCCTCTGGGATAAACTACTTTGAGTGCACCACAGGGTGTCAAGTATACAATAGTCTCTACTAGATCATGATGAAAGGCTCAGTATCCCAAGGCTCATTAAACTCTGAGCTTGAGGTTTGTGGTTCCCTGGGACAGGAACATTTTCATGGTACCAGAATACGCTCTGATACAGAATCATCACACAGCTCTTTATTTTGGGAGTATAAACTTTAAGACTCTTTTTGTACTAAAAATCAACTTTCATGTTTTCTACTCACATTGAAGTCTATTGTTTCTTAGCGGGTGTAGGCAAATGGTTTGTAGGAGAGAAACACCTCCCATATGTTCTGAATTTCAGTTTAGCAAGAGCATAATTTGTTCAGCTTTGGTAAGGCCTCAGCTGGAATAGTACATCCAGTTTGAGAAGCAATGATAATGATGAATGACTGAACAAATTAATGTTGATTTGTCTAAAGAAAGAAGACTGAATGTCTAACAGTCTTTAAAAAAATCTAAAACAGCTGCAGAGAGGAAGGGATGTACATGTTCAACATGTTGAGTAGGACAAGAAGCTTTAGGTTTGAAATGCATGAAGGAAGATCCAAAATAAATGTTAAGCAAAAAGTTTTTAACAGTGAAGCTTTGTTTCATTGGCAGTTCTTGAAAATTTCAACAGGAGAACAACGTTGAAAAAGTGTCTGGCAGGGATGTCACAGGTCGTCCCAGTGAGGGGGCAGCCAGCTGTTACCTGCACCTCCCTTCCATCTCTTCCTAGCAGCTGCTGCCTCCTGTATTCCCCAGAGTGGAATTATCCATCCTTTTACAATACTCTCAGCTTGAAACTCTGATTCTAACGTTAGCTTTCTTCTGAATAATTTGATGAAATTGTTTGTACATTTTACTTCTATAGTAAAAATACTAAACTATACATACAGTGGCATCTGCAGTAGCAAATACATACTTTTACCACACAGCTATAAACATCAGTTACTCCTTTTAGCTTAGCAGCTGCACAAACTGAGGCACATATACACTTCATAACCTTTTGTTGAAATTTTCAGGAAGGATTAACGAAATATAATGTATTTATATGCTTGTTTTTCAGTGTTCCTCTGTTTCACGCTGTCTTAAAACCAGACACCTACTTTTTCAGTAAGGGCTAGACAGCACATAAGAGAGTTTTTGATGACACTTTGACCGTGTTATTCATAGAGCAACTTTTAAATTAGACCATGCTTGGAGAGGGCAAAGCAAAATACAAATCATAGAAACTTACCATCAATTTGTTTATATACAAATGTAATACAAAAAAGAAGAAGGATCCACTCAAGACAGTTCTTAATTTAGTTTACTTGCTAGTTACATTGTCCAAACAGACTAATATCTAGTGGTGTGAGTTGGAACAAATGTCTGAGAAAGCCAACCAAATTTTTGGTTCTGGAACTAAGAAGATATTGATTTCAGAGGCCATTTTAGATTCAATATACATTAGCATAAATGTCTTAGTCAACAGAAATAGCTATACATTACAGTATCAAAGTATAGTATATTTCTTCCAGATTGCATTGTGACCAGATGCTCATCTATGAGAAACATTTTCCTTCCACAAATTTTAAGGAAATTAGCCCATTGTGCCATTAATTCTGTTGAGGATACATCCTGATATCTCAAGAGTATTTTTGAGGTATCAGCTAGATTTTTGTTGCAATGGTCCATAAAGAGGAAAAAAAAAAAAATTTTAAGTGACTCTTCAAAGGGTCACTGATTAAACAGCCTTTCCCTCAGCTTTATTTTTCTTGTTTTGCTCAATAGCCTTTCTCCTCCTCTGTTTCCTTCCCAAAATGTTATGTCCCTCCATTCCAGGTTATCCTCAATGGAAAAAAAAATTAGGTCGAATTAACCTTTGGTAGAATCCTACCAGTAAATCAGTAAGATTTCACTGTAGATAAACTTGGCCTTTTAGTTGAAAGAAGGGTTTGACTCTACATTTAATCTTTCATCTACCAAAGATTTAGCAATTAATTTCCATCATACTTTGCTTTTTTGCTTCAGCCAAACTATTATTTTTATTATCATGCCCTATCAACAAAAACACAGTGTCATAATCATAAGCCACCTGTTTATTTTTACTCATCTTTTGGTTCTCTCAGCCAGCGTTATAGCTGGACAATTTAATTACCTTTCATGCGTACTATGATTTAGATATTTTAGTTCTTAAACTGTTCAAGGGTTTGTGCTTTCTAGGTAACTAGTGAGCCAAAGCTTCTAATAGACAAAAATAACAGTCAAAAGGTCTAAGATTTTTTTATCAACTTACAGCAGGTACTGTGCATTAAAATTCTTTTCTCTGTGTTAGGTATTTTTCTATTAGTAGTACATATTTTCAGCATTGCACTGTAAAAGCAGACAAATAAGAAAAGAATTGTGGACAAACTGTGACAGTAAAACGTTGTACAGTTTTCCCTAGGCTATCGACACAGATTTTTATTCTTTTTCCTCTGAAAGTTGAAGTTTTAGAGTCAGTGATTTCAAAATCAGGCATCTTAATGTAACATAAATTTTTATAAATACAAATGTTTACAAAACAGTGCAAGATCTCCCAAAACTTTTTAAAACTCAAACATAGGTCTATTTTTATAACAATAAGTCTGTGAAATTTTCTACCTGAAGATAGCAGAGCTGCATTTCGCTAAGGCAGATATGAGATCCAACATATACTGCTAGGGGCCTTTTTGCTAAGCAAAACAACAATAACTGATCAGTACGAGAGCAAATCTAAGCAAAAGGTTTGATACCTTACTTCTAACATTTATCTTCGGGGGGAAACAATGCACGTATATTAAGAGAAACTCAAATCATCAGTCCCTGAATAGGGTTTAAAAATCAATAACTGTAGATTTCTGCAGGTAGATACGAAACACAATAAATTCAATGCACTCTAAGTACATGTAATGGTGGTGTTTGTTTAGCTAACTCCAAAGTCCAAAAAAAAGGGTTCCACTTTGTTTTTTCTCTTTCATTCCTGACTAAAGAATGCAGCTGATGTGGTAATGACGTTATTTAGATGAGTTATTAACCTTTAATTTTCAGTACATTGTTGGCTTTTACTGAAAATTGTTCTACAGGTTATCCACCCTTATTTCTATACCATTAAGCAGATTGAGCTATATGGACAGTGGGGAGAAACCTGAAACTTCACCCTTCTCACTCATGACAAGCCAAGAAACACTTGCAAGTTAAAACACTTAGCAGGCACTAGAAACTTCCTGCTTTTAATGCCATTATGGGGACCACACTCCCATCTGTGGAAGGACAAAATTATCCCAAGAAGTAATAATAGGATCAGCAGTAAATTTGGAATTCTTAAGCAGCTCTGTTGCCAGTTGTTTCAAGGAAAACATCATAACATTTTAGCTGGAACAAGCCATGATTAGAGGACAGTGCCTTTCCATCAATGTCATCAACTATCTACAGTGTTACACTATAAAATTTCCGCCTCTACTCATCAGTTCATTTGCATTTCTTCTTGGTCCTTCACCTAAATCCTAACTCCAAATGCTTTTTTTTTCTTTAACTAGTTATCTAATTTCATTTATGCTGTTTATCAATTACTATAAAAATATAATGTAACTTCTTCCTTGACAGTGAAAGTTCTAATTTTCTAGATAGAAATGTAATATCCTCTGTAAGTCACAGAGCTTCTTCTGTACATAATAATGTTAAAGTTTGACCTAATTTACCCTGAAATATTTTTGAATTCTTAAGTCTCTTCCTAAGTATAGAAGATAAATAGAGATTACAGATGTGTATATATATGTGTGCATAAACACATACATAAAATTTCTTCCTATATTCTCTTTGTTTGCAATGACTGGTTCATGGAGCGTCTTTTGCTGACTTTTTACCCTTCTAAATAGCTGAATACCACACAATGGTTTTAGACTTCTGCTGGCCTACCTGACTCTTTTTTTCTATACTGACCTAATTAATTTCTCTCTTCAGATTTTGTTCCTTAACAACCTCTCCCTTAAATTCTTGCTGCTTCTTTCATTTTATGTAAATAAAAGGGGGGTTACAGTAGTTATACATTAGCTGTGAAGAGGAAGAACAGGAGGAAGAGATTTGGTGAATAGTATAAAAATTTTTTGTCATGGATATTTCTCTTATTATTTTATGTTGTATTTGCTGCTTCTGTACTTACTGGTATTTAAAACTCTCTTATTTGCACTTAATCTGCTTTGCAGCCAACATTAGTTCAGAGAATCACAGAATGGAAGGACCTCAAAAGATCATCTAGTCCAAACCCCCTGCCAAATCTTATTTTGAATAGAGGTGATGTGGGTTTGGGATAATTCTCCATAATTCTCTTTTCTTTTCTTCCTCTTCATTGGCAACTGTTATTAGAGAACATAATTATAAATGTATTTGCTCTTGATATCTAATCCCTCTTTGAAACTCGTAATGCTCTGTTAGGAATGCCATAATCACTAACTAGCAGTAATGTTGAATAATCATCACCGTATTTTGTTGTTACAATTCATTAAGGGTATAAGGAGATGGTTGATTAGACATTCCACCCCATCGCACTGTGAAGAGGGTTGGAGGAAACATCTTGCTGTGTGTTGAGTTCAACTCAAAAAGGACCACAAGCACAAAGACAGGGGAAAATCATGACTGCTGACTCTACGTTCTTCCTTACAGAATGAAAGAGAAAACAGTAACAAAAGCACTGCTAAATCCCTCTTGATCGAGAATCTTTTTCAGCATAGTTGGGAAGATGAAGAGGGTCCCGTCGGAGAGCCGGTCAAGACAATGACAAATCCCACTGATATGGCTACAAGTAGTTACCCTTTATTGCTCCAGACAGCTCAATATATACACTTAAACAGTGTCCCCACGCCTGCCCCTTCCCAAAGTTGGTCAGTTCCAGGTTTACACGCGCCAGCGTTTTATTGGGTAGTGCCATGCCACTATGCAAGCGGCTCTCGCCCCCCCTTCTCCCCCCGGGGCCAGCACCTCCCGCCAAGCATCTCGCAAAGCTCTCACAAAACAGATAAAACCTCCTCCTCCCTGTGTTCCAAGGTAGCTTCAAGGACAGAGCCTCTGTTTAGGCCTAAGCTGGGTTGTCCACACTTTTAAAGTTATACCGCACCTCTGCTCCACAAGAAATTCCTCTACATATCCCCCTTTTTCTTTTTGGACAACCCAGGCTTCATCTGCTAGCTTGCTTATCATTTTCTTGATTATATTTCTCAAACAACTAAACATAACTAAGCCTATAACAATTAAAACTGCAATAACCAAAAATGTCTTAACTAAACTCTTAATTCATCCTGTCAAGGTTCTCACACCCATCACCCTAAATCATCCAGACCAGCAGTCGCTGGGGAGCCCCTGTTGCAGCGAGGTTTCTGGAGAACCCTCCCGAAAATTGGGAAGTCCTACGCAGTGCATCCACTCGTACGTGAGGTTTCCGAAATCGCTGCAAGAGGGTCCAGCACTTATACTATTAAATAAACAACCTTACATAACGTTGAATGCGGGAACATCTGGTGTTGTTTGCCCCATTGAATTCTTGCCACAGCTTGGCCAGGGTTGAAGGAAGAATACAAGGGAGTCTCCCTACCTATTTTGGTCCTTAATCACACATTTCTAACAAAGCAAAAGGCAGTTGGTTTCCCCCACCTTGCTTTTAGCTAAAGAAAGCTCACTTTGCTGGTTATTACCATCAACCCTAACAACATATAAGGAATCAGAAACCACATTGAGAGGCTCTTTGCTCCAATTCTGGAAAGTCCAACATACAGCTTTCAGTTCGAGTACTTGTAAGCTATCTGCAACGTCACCCTGGATTGTATGTTGCTTCCACGCTCCCTGTTTTTGCCATACGCCTGCTGCGCTTCTCGTCTTCCACCCTGCGTCTTTGAAGACCGTCCTTCCATCCACTGGTTGCTTTGAGCACAGGGGTTTTTCTAGCCATTTGTGTTGCTCAATTACTTGCCATAGTGGGCCCTTAGGATGCTTGTTGTGAACCAGACCAGAGTAGCCCAGCGATGCTTCCTGGATTTCGATGGAATGCCACAGTTGCCATTCCAAGTCTTCATTTCTAATGGGAATACTAATGTCTGCTGGCTCCAACCCATCTATTTCCATTATTCGAGATCGGCCCTTTCGGATCAACGCGGCGATGGCTTCTGTTCTTTTCATTAGGCGAAATTTAGGTTGCACTGGTAAGAATACCCATTCTATTATTCTTGCTGACTCTCCAGGGGATTCTTCCCCCTTTTTCTTTTGCCATTGAAGCACAATGGCAAGAGGGTTGGAATCTGTATTGATGATAAACAATGACAGGATGATTCTCAAGACGGCATGCACTCCATCCTGTTTGTAATTTAGCAGTTACTTGTTCAAGCACTTTTGTTTGTTCTGCTATTCACAGCCTGTCTTTAGTCATCGGCCACTGCTCCACCCATACAGGTAATCTTTTGTATGGGCGGCTGTTCGGCAGTGGCCGTCATGATAAATGCTGATCAGTGGTTAATACCATTCCGAGTTGAGACAGCAAGTCTCTGCCTATCAGGCCTTGAAGAGTTGAAGGTAACTGCGTGACATATGGCCGAAAGACTATTTGTTGTCCATCTTCAAAAACTATAGTCACAGGGTCTCTACTGGATTGAGGAGCTTTCATTCCTCCCACTCCCACAATTTGTGTCATGGGAGCCTGCAGGGGCCACGTGGGTGGCCAGTATGTCTGATTAATGATGGTGACATCCGCTCCGGTGTCAAGCATTGGTCTTAACTGAACTTGACTTTCCCCTCGTTGTAGGGTGACTCTTCTTTGTGGCAGGGAATTCATGTCTAGTGTCAAGAAGACGTCAAATCCCGATGACCCAAAGCCTTCATCTCCTCTTTGCTTTTGTCCCTCTTTTGGATGTGGTTGATGTGGATGGGGTGCTTCAAGGGCAACGATCTGGGCAATCTTGCTTCCTTTTGGAATGGTGACAGGTGGTTGTAATGCATAAGCCATAATCTTTATTTGACCTGTATAGTCGGCATCAATAACTCCTGGTAATACTACAACTCCTTGTTTGCTGGTAGATGACCTTCCCAGCAGCAACCCTCCAACAAAAGAGTCAGTTGAAAATAATGGGCCAAATGCAGTTGTCGGGATTAACGCTACTTGTTTGTCTTGCAGTGTAACTTCTACTGCAGTTGCCACATCCACGCCAAGGCTTCCCCAGGTAGCGGGTTTGTTTCGTTGTAGGAAACCGTCTGTGGCTTCGGTTGAGGTTGGGCGCTGATTTGTGTCTTGGCGCGCGGCCCCTGCGCGCTGCGCTTGTAGTTTTCCGACTTCCAGCATGCCACAGTAGCATGGGTGTCACTATTACATATGTGACACCACACGGTCTTTTGGCATGTTATTCTCCAGTGTCTGGATTCTCCGCAGCGAAAGCACAGTCCTGCTGCTGGCCCACTGGCTGCTTTTTTCTTTGGATTACCAGGCCGGCTGTTTTTCCTTCTGGATAAAGCGGCTGCGATCACGTGTCCTTGCCTTTCAATGGCACCTTGCATGGCTGCAGTAAAGGCTGCAGCTTGGCTGCTTTGTTCTGCTCGCGATGCTCATAATAACATTTCATCCACTCCCACGCCCTGTGGTAAGGTGGCCAAAATGGCTTTAGTACTTGAATTGGAATTTTCAAAAGCAAGTGTACGGAACAAGTGTTCTTGCAATGGCTCAGTTAACTCGGTAGCGTCCTTTATGGCAGCAGACAATCGATCAACAAATTGACTAAATGGCTCGGTCATCCCTTGTCGTACCGTTGCATATGGGGGTGATTTTTTCTTTTCTGGGACTGATAACAGTGCTCGATGAGCCAGAGTCTGAGAAACCTGATGTATGATTGTCGGATACGTCAGTTGGGTTGCAGTGGTGGCATAATTTCCGCTACCAGTCAACATATCTGCTTGTAACCCATATAAAGGATTGTTAATTTCACGGTGTTTGTTGGCCTCTTCCAGAGCCAATCTTTTCCATTCTCTCTCCCACAGTAAATATTGTGACGGGCTTAATAATAACGAAGCAATATTAGTGCAGTCATTTGGGCACAATACGTCTGCTGTAAAAATGAATTGTACAATACTTCGTGCAGCTTCTGATCGGATGCCATGTGTGGTGACAGTCTGTTTCGCTTGCTGTAAGATCTTCCAATCATGAGGTTCCCAGGTCCCTTGTCCGTTATTAATGGTAACGGGACACGCAATTGAAATGGCTGCTTCCCAATCTCCGTCTATTATGGCATCTCTGATGACACCGCTCCATCGCTGTTGCAAAGGATCCTTTATGGTTCGAGTCTGAAAGTCAGGTTTGAATGAGGGAGCTGGTGGTAGTGGGAGAGCTGAGGGTTCAACTGGTGGTACTATATGGGATAATGGTTGAATCTCTCGCGGGACCTTAGATATGGTTTCTGGTTGCCTCCAAAGTGACGATGAAACTGGTTTAAGGGTTTTCTCTATTTCTTGCTGTCTAATTGATAATTCAGCGAGCTTGTTCAGGATCTCTTTTAGAGGTTCATTCAGATCTTCCTCTTTCTTGGTCCGAGGCCTCTCCATTCGGTGCATAACTTGAACATTACCTCTGACGGATTTGTCAGGACTCAGTTCCGATTCAGAATCCTCGTCGGAAAAGGGTATCAAAGGGTTAATTTTCGGGCGACAGTCGGCTCCGCCCTGTGCCTCCTCTTTCGGCTGGGTTGCGCCTCTCGAGTCCCGCGGCAGCGCCGCTTCCGGGTTTGGCTCAGTTACAACCGGCTTCTGTAACAAGTCTTTCAGAGAGGAGCACACCGGGGCCGCTGTACCTTTCATGGGGCGTCTCTGTCCTAGCCGAAAAAATGTCGCCAGTCGGGACGAGCAGGGGCTTTCTTCCTTTGCCTTTTTCCTTTCCTGCTCTCCCCCCAACGCTTCGATCGCCGCGGCGGCAACTTTATTTTCTGTTTGCATGATTTCTAGAGTGCGTATTACGGTTTTCCAAACAGTTCCTAGTCCTTTCGCTTCTTTTCCTTCTTTTCCTCTCTCTAAAGTACAGTCCCACAATAGATATCCTACTTCACGCCATTCGGTTGAGCTAAAGATTAATGAAGGGTCGTTCATTTTCTCCCGTTTCTGAGCCCATTGGATCAGCGCCAATATGCCTCGCTCCTTTACTTTTTCTCCTCTCTTAGAGAGTATATCAACAAGGAGGCGAGTTGTCGCGTCAGTTTCCATCGTGGTCTTACCTTGGCAGGGGCTTGATCGGCCACTCAAAGTCTGGTCTCCGGTGCCCTTTTGGTCACACCTGGAATTCTCCTGCCTCCGGCTCTCCAGCTCCCAAATCGGCTCACGTCTGATGCTTCGGAGTCTTTCCATATTCAAGCAATCCGCATTTAAGCAATTCCCCATTTTCAGCCTGTTCGGGCGCCAGATGAAGAGGGTCCCATCGGAGAGCCGGTCAAGCCAATGACAAATCCCACTGATATGGCTACAAGTAGTTACCCTTTATTGCTCCAGACAGCTCAATATATACACTTAAACAGTGTCCCCACGCCTGCCCCTTCCCAAAGTTGGTCAGTTCCAGGTTTACACGCGCCAGCGTTTTATTGGGTAGTGCCATGCCACTATGCAAGCGGCTCTCGCCCCCCCTTCTCCCCCCCGGGGCCAGCACCTCCCGCCAAGCATCTCGCAAAGCTCTCACAAAACAGATAAAACCTCCTCCTCCCTGTGTTCCAAGGCAGCTTCAAGGACAGAGCCTCTGTTTAGGCCTAAGCTGGGTTGTCCACACTTTTAAAGTTATACCGCACCTCTGCTCCACAAGAAATTCCTCTACAGGAAGATATGATCACATAAGAATATGAGGTCTACTCCTTCTGCCCTGTGCATTAACTCTGCTTCTTACATGTCAAGACAGGCCTTTGTCAGAGCTTCCTCGCACTTGGTAATTCTTTAAATAGAAAAAATAGACAGGAAAGCAGCACAGTGTAAGCAAATGAGCCTTCCATGAATACATTTAATCTGTTGCAGTAGTGTCCAATCCCCAGCCACTGCTAAATTCCCAGATTGAAATAAAAAATAATAAAAAATCATCACCTATGAGACTTCTGTATCTTATGCAAAAGAAAACAAGTAATATTTAATGTCACTAAAGGCAAAATGGAACTAACGGCATGCAGATAGGGGGACACAGACAATTTTTTTCCTAATTTCATACGTATCAAGTTCTCTGAACTTGAGATTCACCTGTTCAACATGTGCTATCAGATTTTTGCATTACTACAAGTTACATACCTACTTTATAACAGACATTTAACTTCTCCTTAGATTTTTAATGAGTTAATAAATTATAAGCAAAAGAGATTATCAAAGCCTAAATTAAATGACGGAGGGTTTGTCTTCAGAGATCAAGACAATTTGTTGAGAATGAAAGGTATCTTTCAACAAGGCTTTTTATATAACGTAAGATAGATCTATGCAACTAAAGTTAAAATAATATAAAAAGGGTCTTTTCCATTAAAACAACCTCTATCTCCTAAATAATTACTGAAACCTTAGACATCCTAGACAACTTTATTTCTCCCACAGTTCATTTTCTATATATATACTGTGGGGCTCAGTAGTTCAGTACAGCCATGCACTTTTTCATTTCCCCAACAGCTGTGTTCCCTGCATTAATATCCCAAAGGGATATAATGCTATTGAATAGCTTCTGCTGCATTTTACAGGTTAAAAAAAAAGATAAAATATTCTCTTTTCTGTTAAGGGACAATAAAGAACTTTAAGCATTTCAGTTATTTAGCACTTGAAAAGTTATTTTCATTGCCTGAAAAATAAAAAAATAATAAAATAAAAAGTTGACTACCCTTATCAGTATTAAGTAATCGTAATCCTGTAAATGTTTTTTTAGGTGAGCTTTAGGCATCTATATTTTGCTTACATGTTCCACTTTGCTTCTGAAAATCCCCACCTCTTTTTTTTTTTTTTTCCCTAAAATTTCTAAAGAGCTTTTTAATGCATCCTTGCAACTGTTCAACTTTGAAAGGTTCTTGCACAGTCTTCTATCTGGAGCCATAAGCTAAGCATTCCTATATTTCGAGTTTCCATAATAGCTTGGTTTGGTTGACATTTGCAGACAATGTCCAACACAGATCAACAGGGATTGAGATTTCTGTTGACTTCTAGCTGCAGTCTTGAGTAATTTTTAATTTCAGGTGTTATGATTCCAAATATGTAGAAAACCCACAGTGAGAATACTTGATTACTACAAGTGTAGAGTTCAGACTCAGTGGTACCATATTTTTCACCTTTTGGAATGTGCTGGTTTTGGCTGAGATAGAGTTAATTTTCCTTCTAGTAGCTAGTATGGGGCCTTGTTTTGGATTTGTGCTGACAACAGTGTCGATAACACAGGGATGTTTTCAGTGATTGCTGAGCAGAGCCTGCACAAATTCAAGGCCTTTTGTGCCTCTCACCCCACCTCGCCCGTAAGTGGGCTGGGGGTGCACAGGAAGCTGGGAGGGGACACAGCCAGGACAGCTGACCCCAACTGACCAAAGGGATGTCCCAGATCGCATGGTGTCCTGCTCAGCACATAAAGCTGGGGGAAGAAGGAAGAGGAAGTGGTGAAACCCAAAGCTATGGCATTTTGTCTTCCTAAGTAACTGTTACTTGTGATGGAGCCCTGCTTTCCTGAGGATGGCTGAACACCTGCCTGCTGATGGGACATGGTGAATGAATCCCTTATTTTGCTTTGTTTGCATGCATGGCTTTTGCTTTACCTGTTGAACTGTTCTTATGTCAACCCACATGTTTTCTTACTTTTACTCTCCTGATTCTCTCCTCCATCCCACTGGGAGGGAGGGAGCGAGTGGTTGTATGGAGGTTAGTTGTCGGATAGGATTAAAACATGACACAGAAGAATGGCCTAAGTAGGGTGAGTTTGACACACAAAATTTTTAGCAAGTATATATGTGCACTCTCCATGGCTACTGCTGAAGTATTATCTCTGAGTAATTACAGGAGGAAGCACGGTTCTGTAGAAGAGTGCTCTGACCACTGAAGCCTGGTATGTGGTGCTCCTCCTAGCGGATAACACAGGGTTGCTCAACAGACATGCCAACACCACCATGAAATAAAGTAGAGCCTTTTCTTTTGTTTTATCTCTGCTAGAAAGTAGGATGCATGCATTACAAATTGCTTATGGGACTTAAAACCAGTCATCTCAATCAAGTGTTTTAACTGCTAAGCCCTAACACTGAAAGCAAAGGCAAATACGGACTTCCATTCGGGCTTGAATTTTTCATTTTATTCAATGACATTTAACTTTTTTGCACTTCTTTGCCATATGACATTCTTCTAAGTTCGTCCATGTGGAAATTACTCTAGTGGAAATGCACAATTGATACAGCTGAAGGGGACTACATACACAGAGTTGTAGAGGCTCTAAATCTCTACATATTCCACTCATATGCATGTTTTTTACTAATACTCTCCACTTCCTTCAATTTTTAAATTGGATTACTTTATTATAAATTAAACCCACAATGCTCCTTTACGTGAGATTATTTCTCCTATCATTCTTTCATTAGTTATCGTACTTAAACAGGAGCTTAAACTAGTGAAGGGAAATACTCAGCAAGTCAGCCACAAACTTCTTCAGTGCTTTGTGCTATGTGGATGCCCAGGTTTTTGATGACGAATTCTATCTCAGAATGTTTTTAAATCAACCGTACTAACCATGCATCACAGTTATCCTTAGTATCTCTGAAAGTCCAATTCTCTGGTAGTCTATGAAGTAGTAAAATGAAGCAGAGGAAAGACAGAATATCACAAATTGTTAACTGTAACATGGAACAAACAGGATTATTAGCCTTCTGTTTTATCAGGCAGTAAGAGCTACATAGATAGGATAAATCAAAAATAAAGAAGTAAATAACTGTAAAGCAAACTTTAAAATTAATTTTGGGAAATGAATTTTTATATATAAATTGAAGTAAAAGTAGAACCCAATGTGTGGATTAAACATATAGATTTCTGAATATACAAGATTTTATTTATAAGGACTGATTTACAATATAACTGATTAGCTGTAAATCTTAGAGGGCTTCAGTACGTCTGCTAGAAACCTCTGAAACTGCAGGCTCGTAGGTTTTTAATCTGTGCAATCTCTCATCTCTTAAAAGCAATTGATACAAATAATACAGTATTCAACAACACGGCAGAATAAAATACTCCTCCTCTACAAAGCATATGCAAGGAATACTAGAAGCAGTAAGAAATATTCAAAAGAAAAACAAACAGTTCACAAGGAAAAGACAAAAGGAAATGAGCCTGACCTTGTAGCTACCGTATTGTACCAAAAAGACTTCCTAAAGTTTATGGCTAGCAAGCACCAACACCTCTCCTCATGCATTTAATTCATGACTCAGCCACTTCACATCAGTCCGTGGTAGGAACAACAGCATAGGTCTAGAGGGGCTGTGGGGATACACAGGTGAGGGGGATTATTTGACAGATGGACTCAGTCCCAGCAATCGTGAAGCTTTTCCAGTCTGTTCCAGAAAAGCTCACAATACATCTACAGTTTGTATATTCAGACCCCATAGGTCATAAAACAACATACTACCACTAGTTTGAGACCCACAAGAAAGGCAAATTATAATGCACTGCTGGAAGGCAGCAGGAAAAAAATTTCCAAAATTCTAAAACAATATGGGAAGATATGTCTGCTAGGACATATTTCATAAACCATATTAGGTACAGAAGCAATGGTTCATGCTATACAATCCACGTTAATTTGCAATGAAGTACTTCTGACTGTAACATTTTCTCAAGAACTAATTTTAACTCAGCCAATTTTTCAGCCACTGAACATTTCCTTAGTTAGAACAGAAACAGAATTAAGTTAATTCTTAAGAGCAATTCAGAATTCACTGTGATTGACTACTATCTCTAAAAATGAGCTAAGGAAAAATACAGAGGTGGATTTCATATAATCCACGTAATTCAAATAAACCAAATAATTCTTACAATAAAAGATACATCAGACTCACATGGGAGGATTTATTACTTCCCTTGCAATTTACAATCCTTAATAGCAGATTTTTTTTGAGACTATTTTAAAATTCCTGAGGATTTCACAGGAGACATTACAAACCTAGGGTAATACAAGTTTAGAGACAGTGGATGAACTTTGCTATGAAGTCAAACAGGTGGACAGATTAATGGTTTTAGAAAAGAAGGAGCTTGTCAGATCTCCTTCCAGGAGATAGGATAAATCCGTTCTGTATTAGAATCTTATGAAATATTGAAATTCTTTGGAAAACATATTTACCTTTTTTTTCTGACCAGCTCTATTCTTAATCTTCAATTTTTCTTAACATGATGAAAATATATTGTAGGCTTGCCCAAATTTCCTGAATTACTTACTTATGCTGCAAAAATTTCAAGTTTGTTTTCAAGATACTTTTATAACTGGATTCACTATTTTCGATTAGTTGACGCACAACTTACGTTGCCCCCTACACCATCTTCTTGACTGTTTTACAGAAACTTGTGGTATTCTATTTTGCAATATGCCATGCAAAACTGCTTGTAAATATTCTTATTAAAAGTTATTACCCACATTTCATAAAAATGTGTTAAAAGCACATTATTTGTAGTGTATTTTTACACTTACAAAAATATATTATATAATGCTTAAAATATTTTACACAACAGGGTAGTTTTAGCATTGCTGGAGATGAATGTAAGCTTTCCCACATCACCCACAGTATTGTGACTCAGTATAATTACAGACACTGCTAGCAGTGTCGAGAAGATATTCACTTGCTGATTACTGGGGCTTGCATAATGATTGTCACCAGTGCTGCCAGCTGGTGTCATTATGGCAAAATGACAGCATCATAGTGTGGACAACTGGCATCAAGAGGCTCATTTTACATACACTGAGGAGTAGCCACCACTAATGGTGATTTCTGTTAATTTCATCTAGATTTGAATTTGTTACATATAAAAGCAGTAACGTCAGTGTATTCTGACATCTCTAAAATGTATGTTCGTCTATAAGTGCTGGGTGGACTGAAAATCAACACTACTGTACCACATGATCAGTACCACATGAAGTTTTGATGGTTTGGGGTCTTTTTCCTTTGCTTTCCTTACTTAATATACATCATGCTGCCTAAACATACAGTACTTCATCTCTGTGTGAAAGTACATTCCTGGATTTGTAAGTATTTTTGCACCATTTTACTCCCTCTGCATGAAATAAAGAGTCCATGATTCACAGCTTAGGTCTACAATACAGCCTCAGTAGCTTTTGGAAGAAGTAAATAATCTTGTCTTTGAATCCCGTGTTGCTATTACCAGTGCCTGAGCTAATAATTTAAAAAATCCCTCCAAATTCCTTAATCTGCAAGAGACCAGACGGCTATGGCTTTGAGCTGGATGTCTATTCAGTGCTATGAGAAGTGGATCTCTTAATAACCAAGAAATGGGTGGGGCAAGTCTGCATGGCTTCAAAAAAACTGAGTAAATAAATTGCTTTAGCTCATTAGTGACAAAGGAATGAATGAGCTCACTGGCATTCTTAATCAAACAGCGGCTGAGTCACATATGAAAGAAAATCACCACTCACAATTAGTACCCTTAGAAGTCCTCAGTCCCAGACTTAAGAATGGTAACTCTCTTTCTTTGCAAGCCCACAGGACAAATGCGTATGAAGACTTCCAAATACATTTCAAAAATTTTAACATAAACTTTAAAAAATATGCTTCCTTCTCTCCATCTCAACAGAGAAAAATACATTTTATTCTACTGACCACTGCTAGTAAGTTTAAACTATGATGCAATTAAAAATTTACAAGTTTTTTCTTCTTAGTCCTGTGATTAAGTGTGCTTGCCCTTTCCTTGTTCAGTTCCACAGAATCTCTTGTCCTTTAATTTATTCCACATTTTCAAAAGTAGCAAGGTCACCTCAGCAGACACATTACTCATACATTGTGCCCCAGCAGTTATGCTTCTATGAATGTACAGATTTTATGAAGTTCAGCTGTGTAATGCTATTGGACATAGTAAATATTTGGATACAATAATTAGAAGTAGCTGCAGCTAACTATAAATACACACATCTGAATCATGCAATGCATATCCAAAAAGGTATGATGCACAGTGTTTGTAGTTGTGCGGTGGCAGCGTTCCCAAGCATCTCTTGAGTATTGGGTAGGATGTGTGTGAAATTCTCACCTCCCACTATCCTGTCTTACACATTCATTCCAATCCTTACAGGAAAAGCAAGAGTCTAAGTATGGCAACAGTGGAACAATCAAAGCACATACAAGTCTATAAACATTTTTTAGGACAAAAGGATTAACAAATAGAAAACTCATCATACCAAATTCGGTTTCTCAAGCTGTGCAAAAACTGGAAAGGTCTGTATCTGCAGTAATTTCCTCCCCCCAGAACAAACTTTGGAATCCTATAAGTAGCATAAGGTTAAATAAACCAATTACAATGCAAGCTGAACTAGTTCAGCTCATGGACAGATGGAAGGAAGGAAAAGAAAAAGGAAAAAAAAAAGAACCTTGCTATTGTTATGCACAAGACAGCACATATTCACTTACGTACTAAACAAATTACCATTGCTGAAATCAAGACATTTGCTCATCTTTCAGCCCAGGTCCTTCTGGGAACAACATGGCTGGTGTAGCCTCAGGGGTCTTATGAGGTGACACCAGAGATCCCCTGCCCTGGGCTCCTAAGAGTGTTGAGTACTTTGCAACTAGTCTGCTATGAGATACCACTCCACACACTTCACCCCTCTCTTCCCCTTCCTGGTCTTTGCTTGTTTATAGAGACAAAGAATGTCTGGGTTCTTCATCCACCTTGTCCCTTCCATTATAATCCACAAGGGATGAATTTGGTAGGACTGCACAGCTGTGAGAATATAGACTTCCTCACTACCATCTCTCTCGTGTTGGATGGCTACATAAGTTTGAGAGAAGCAGAAGGAATTTCTCTAATGCTAAATAATGCTAATACGCGTGAGTAGTATATGGTTTTGTGTTTTCTTTGTTAAACATGCGCATCTATGCTGTCTCTTTAAATGCTTCTCTGTGAGATGGCACCAATTCACTTACTTGTGTGTTAGAAGAGTACACTGATGTGCTAATAACAAATTAGCATATGAATACCAGTTAGATGATAAGAGATTAACATAAAAATGAATTGCAAGAATCTGGAAGCCTCAAAAAATTTGCATTGTGCTGTCGAATTTCAAGATTACAGCAAAATATAATCCTAAAATTAAAATGGCACACAGTATCACTGTACGAAAACTTTTTTATTACATTGCGGTACAGTAACTGTGTCCAGTGTTCCTGAGTATTACACTATGGTAACTACAGGACTAGAGAGAGTAGAAAGTTCACCCAGCATGCATTTAATACTAGCCGGTGTGAGAAATCAATATTTTTCTTCTTTTACAAAAGCAAGCAGAAATGAAGAATAAAAGAAAGGGATTACCCTGTCATAGCAAGAAGATAACTTACTCACTTTCTATCTCACTTTAATGTTCAAATCAATCCTCATGCTGTTTGCCAGTTTCCACCATCACAGTCACCCTGGAACAGCTGGGAGCTCTCCTGCTCTCCACCTGGCATTGGCTTAGGATCAAATGAGGTCATCTGTCAAATAACGTATGAGAAATAAATTGATGGAGGTCTTCCAAAGGGTAGAACCACTTGCTAGTTTTGTAGGTAAATTACAATGAAACAATGTAAGGCTCATTAGTTTGTTAATGAAGATTATTAAATAAACAGTATACACATTCAAGGTCATTTTTGGATTTTTTTCCAGATGCCTGCTCCAATTTTCATATAAGTACACTTTTACGAATAGAGAATAATTTTTTTCAGGTGGCTGAAAGTCTCTGAGGTGGATTCTAGTTTAAGAAATCACTTCATAAATCTCAGACTTCATTTAGATCAAAATAGTTTTGAATTTTAAACGGTGTCTAGCAAAGATATTTTTCATTCCTTCACAGTTAAACACGCCATTTGGGTTTTCAAAAATCACTTCAGAGTTTTTTTGGAATTCCCCAGAAATCTTAACTGCACTCTAAAAAGAGATTTTGCACACAGGGGTAACAAAACTTCAATGCAAAGGAGAAATTTTCCAATTCCAAGCATCTTTTTGACTTGTGCTCCATCTTGATTCAATTTGATAACTCTCCCGATAGCCTTTGCCATGAACTCTTTTTTACCTTTCTGCTATTTTACATTTAAGTATTCTCTTTTAAATGAAAATATCCACTCACTACCACTGAAATTTTGGGATATTTAGACGGGATTCCTGAATTCAGACAATACCATACTCTTTGTTCACAGTAAATCAAATACAATTCAGCAAGTTTATGTGTGTGCTTTCTGAATTCTAAAAATATGTACAGTATTATTTCAGTGATTTATCACACACAGTTAATTTCTCAGCTAGAACACCAGTTTCGTCATGCTGAACACTAAGTTGTTTAGAAATTCTCTCATGCTTAATCAAATTAAGCATAATATCAAATAACCTCACAAATACAATGACTCACCCACATATCCCCTTTGGGAAAAAAAAAATTCTATTTCCCTTGTCACATAATTCCTCAGCAGCTTTGAACACTACTCACACTTTCAAAGAGAAAAAAATCTAGGTTCTTCAGAAGATGTGCATGTATACTGGATCTTTCTGTGATCTATCTTTAAGGTTAATTTAATAGCCTTTTGATTGAGATAATGAATCATCTACTGCAATTATGCATGTATCATTACTGTAAGTGCAAAAAGACTAGCAAAATCATGAAAACCATGTTTTGTTAACTAAGTCACCAAAGGAATTAGTGCTAAAAGTAAAGCATATCATAGAAATAGAGCAAATGCCTATGGTTCAAGAATATATAGAATCATAAAATAGAATCCTGGAATGCGTTGGGCTGGAAGGGACCCTTAAAGGGCATCTAGTCCAAGCCTCCTGCAGTGAGCAGCGACATCTTTAGCTGCATAAGGTTTCTCAGAGCCCCATCAAGCCTAAGCCTGACCTTGAATGTCTCCAGGGATGGGACCTCCATCACCTCTCAGGGCAACCTGTTCCAGTGTCTCACCACACTCATACTAAAGAACTCCTTCCTAATGTCTAATCTAAGTCTATTCTGCTCTAGTTTAAAACCATTGCCCCTCATCCTGTTGCCACATACCCTTCTGAGCAGACTCTTCTCAGCTTTTTGGAAGACCCCCTTCAGGTACCAGAATGTCTGTATGATAGTACTTTGTGCAGGCAGTGAGCACTTATTCCACAGATTTACTTTTGCTGGGTGCTGAAGGAATTACAAATCTTCTCGAAGAAAAAGTTTGACTCCATATAGAACAAAAACAGTAAATGATGCAAAGTCCATACTTAACAAATACAGATACAGTAGGTGCTTGTATCTTCAAGTGCATAAAGCTCTAATGTTTGGCACCAGCTGACAACCTGGATTCAAAAGTTTCATTTGATTTTACCTCTGTGAGGTACATCTTCCACTTACAACAAAAGAAGTTATTGATGAAGGCATCTCCACCTTATGTCATGAGAAATTTCTGGGTTATGGGCCACATTCAGTATTTTTTTTAGGTATGTATACTTCCAGAAAGTATTGCCTGCTCTTTGTTTCTGACATTTAGAATACCTTACCTATGGATTTTCATATATCTCTGTCTTCTCTGACAAAAAAATATTAATAAAGCTACACATTTTGCACAGAAACTTTATCAGTATCTAAGCTCAACTATCCCAGATGTTACCATTCTATGGGATTTTCAGACTTATTCATATTTTTAGAACATATTTCTCCAACAGGAAAAAGGTTTCTTTGAAAATATACATTTCTCTCGGCCCGCTGTGTTAGAAGCACTCATTTTTGCAGCCAAAAACATTAAGTAAACATTGATGGCCTTGTTGGTGACATTTTCTTAGAAATTTCACATTTTCTTCTTTTTGTGCTACATAATTTTCTATCAGAAACAGACGGTTAATAGCAAAAGGTTCATATTCAACTTTTTTTTTTTTTTACATATGATATTTTATAGCACTACGGCAAGAAAAAGCCCATATTTGCTTCATCAAAGTGATATAAAACCAAGATGTATGTATTTGCATGTTTGACTTGGCCATGTACCAAGAAATGTGGAGAAAGTGAGAAAATCACATGCAGAAGTCTCTGCTAGGGTACAATAGCTGCTGATTTCTGAACATTATGACTGAGTAAAGGCTCAAAAACAATGGAGCTTGGGAGTTGACATTACTCAGTACCCACTACTTTCCAGTGACAAACATAAGGTGAGGTACTGCTGCCCCCTATAATTAGATTATCAAGATCTACATGGACATATTTCAGCCTTTATCTATATAGGTAAAGTGGTGTCATTTTTGCTTCAAAATTCTTGTTTATCTCCATAAATCTAAAATAATCAAAATATATGAATTTATTATACAATCATTTCAGCCTATGATGCAGCAGCTGTTCTTTGCTTTGTTCTTTACGTAAGGATTAATGAAAATTCAGTGCACCAAAAGAGACTGGTTGGCTCAGGGAACAGTCAATGAGAAGTGGATACTTTCATCATTAGGACATCAATTAGATTCTAATTTGGTTTGATAATCTTAATTACAGGTTCACTACACAGTTACTGCTACTGGTCATGTTTGGTAATGTGAGCTGTAAAGCTGTCCGTGAGTTACCAGCAGATCCTGACCTGGCATACTCTGCTTGAAGTAAATAATACATGTTTTGCTGAGAAGTTTGGAACAAATGAGGAAAGTGCAAACTGCAAAACTGTAAGGACAGATATCTCTCTGTGTCTCTGAAGATAAAGTTAAAAAGACTTTACAAAAAGAGCGCCTTCAATTATTATTTACTGATGTCCGTCTTCTTCTGGACTTGATGATCTTAGAGGTGTTTTCCAGCCTCAACAAGCATGTAAAGTGTTTTATAATTCTAAGTGGACTCTTAAGGGCAAAGGGAGGAAGAAAGAAAGTAACTCCAGTAATACCCTGAGTGTCCTAATCAGAATTTAAACTGCATGATCCCAAATAAATGTATCAGTTTCACATATAGATGAATCAATCTAGACAAAACTACATTCATTATAAGGAAAAAAAAAAAAAAAAAAAAAGAAAGGTATTTATGAAGGAACTATAGTAGCAAGGACTCTGTATGGTGTGAAAAATTATAGCATTTTTCAGATTGCAGCCATATAAAACTGTTTTATTCTGGAATTCATTTAAACTTGCTAGTGCTAGATTTCATGAATTTGTATTGGTAAAGACCATCACAAAAAAACAACTAATCAAATGACACTGATGAGGCTGGGTCACTGTTGAATTATGGTCCTAATGTAATATAAAGACTTAAAAATCATTACTACAATTAGTGTCAGGATAAAAATTAAGAAAACAACATTTGGTAAGGATCAAGTGATGAAAGAGCATACCCTGAACACCAGGAATGATAAACTGCGTATAAGCAAAATGAGAGATAACAAAGCAGATACAAGCTTGAAGTGCAGGATTGCAGGAAAAGAGACCAGTTTAAGTTCATGCTAAGTATGCACTGCTGTGATCATCATAAACAAATTCTGTATGGGATCAATGAACAGTGAGAGTATGATGCAGGTAAACACTTTCTCCAATGTATCCTTTAGTAAAGTTGAGTCCATATTCCTGTCCTCTCTCTACAGGTCTGAAACAGATTTTGTAGCAGGATGCAGAGTGGGAGTTCAGCTGATCCTCTTACTCTGGAGTTACCTCTTCCAAGAGTAAGAGAAAGCAAAAACAAAGAAAGAAAAAGAGAACAAAAGGAGTAAAATTACTAGTCTCAGATGTTAAACTGTCTTCCTATGGGAGAAGTGTTCTCCCTTTTAGAAAGAAGAGTGAATTATTGTACATCAGTACAATAATTAAACATCTCTTATTAGTTTTTAGAACACTGCTTTGTAATCCAGCCCTTGAAGAAGCATGTGGAGTTTTTAAGAGTAAGAGTAGTTTGGCTCTTTGTTAAAATCACTGGTCAACTCTCCTCCCAGATCGGTTGTATTCCGAGAGTGGTTACTCTCCTTGTAAGGAGAGTCTGGTATGCCTTGCTGATGCGGTAAAGTCACGCTGCTTTAGATCACATTATTTCTTGATGCAATTCTGTCTGGTGTAAGTCCTATATATCGTGTCACAAAGAACCAAAGCTAGAAGAAATTATATAAAACTGAGAAAATAAATAACAGAGAAAGCCCGTTGATAATAGAATCTGCTATGACTACGAAACAACTTCCTACAGAAAGTCACAAAAACATAGTTATTCGAAGAGTGTAAAAATATATGACCCTTGAAAACACAATCATCTTTTTTCAAGCAGAGTATGCCTGGTCTATTTTCCTAGCAGTCCCAAAAACACAGAATTCCAAGAACTTAATGAAAAGTCGCTGACAACTACTAGTGGATTTGCAATATACTAGGTGTTATAGCTAAATAATAAAGATAAAAGGGTGCCTAGAGACAGCCTTCTAATAAAATAAAAGACAGATTGAACTATTTGTTCAAGATCTCAAGTCAGTAGTAACAGCAGAATTCCAGCCCAGTTCTGACCTGACTACAACAGTCTATTCATCACTTTTTTTCCAATTGCTAACCTAATTCTGCTGTAAGAGATCAGCTTCAAAAGAAAGATACTAAACCTTGGAAGAAACTGATGACTCATTTAATACAAGACCTTGAAAACGCAACAAAAAGTATGAGGCATGCAATAGTATATTGTTTTGTATTCTATCTGAAAATGTTGTGTATGTTATGCAAGTTTCAAGGTAGGGTAAAAAGGGAAAAGAGGGGAAAGAGTTAGTATGCTTAAACACTCATAGTCTAGCGAATTTGCCCAATATAGTAGAACATTGAGGGCTGGTTTAGCTCAGTGGGTTGAGCGTGGTGCTTGAAACACCAGAGATCGCAGGTTCGATTCCCGTTCGGTTCTCATGTGTTGCCTGACCTAGTCAAGAGGTGACGTCCCTGCTCACAACAGGGAGGTTGGATTAAAATGATCTCTAAGGTCCCTTCCAGTCCAGGCCATTCTATGATGAGTACTCCCCATTTCTTTTTTAAACAAATAATAGGGTAAACAAGCAGTTGAATATTTCTGTGCTAGACACAGTTAGCAATCATTCAGGCCCAACCCAACAGAAACTACAGTCCATGGGAGTTAACAAGTAACGGGAAACTCTTAACCTTGGAAAAGTCAGAAGTGTGAACAAACTCATAATTTCTGAGAAAATCAGAGGTATATGATGCCAAAGGTAGAATCCTACCTCCAATAAAGAGTATTCTCAAATCACTCAGGTAGGCTTTTTTCACCTAGTGACCTCTCCATTGTTTTTACCAGTTGTAAATATAATTGTCTAAATATACTGAGAAAACAACAACAAAAAATTTTCATCTATGCAGTTTAAAACAGGGTGAAAATATGAAGAGTGGTATATAGTTTGCTATATCTTATAAATGTGTTCTACCTTTTCAGTAAAGACTTTCATTACCTACCTCTTCTTACTCTTTGGAACTTAATGCTGAATGTGACAAAAGCTGCAAAGCCAAATGGACAATTTTTTGTCCTTTTCTAACTAACATTCTGTCACTGAAAAAGAGTGAGATTTCAGATATTTCAGAAAGTTGATTATGAAATTCTGAAAGAACTATTGTTCTCCAATGTGATCAAGCAGTTTCAGAGATAAAATATCCGTCAGGGAACAATCTTTATTGAGATCAGCTTTTAAATTTAAGAACTACAAAATCTCCACCTTTTCTTCTGTGAATCATCCAGCAAAGTGTTTATACTTTAATGCCTTTGAGCAAGAAAGTCTCTTCTGAACTCAATACCCACCTACAAATGTATATGTTTTAGATTTTGACTAAATATTAGGAAGAAATTCTTTTCTGTGAGGGTGCTGAGGCCCCCAGAGAAGTTGTGGATGCCTCCTCCCTGGAAGTATTCAAGGCTGGGGAACTGGACCTAGATGATCCTTAAGGTACCTTCCAACCCAAATCATTCTTTGATTCTATGTTTCTGCTACTGACTTTTCTGTACTGAATAAGTAAGTCATGTGAAACAATTAATTTGGTGTGCTGAAGTGTCCATTGCATTAAATCTTTATGCAGATCTGGATACATTCTTCAAAATACACATTCTACCTCCTACAAAAATTATGGATTTTGACACAGAAACAGTGGGGTCAGATTCTTTCTCCTATAGCATAGAGGCCTTGTTACTTTTCCTCACAGGATTACAAATGCTACTTTCATTGGAATGTTAAAATACATAAAAATCACAAGTCATTTGCCCCCTTCCCATGAGAATTCCTATCGATGTATTTTATATTTGGTTGAAAAAAATCAATTAACAGATATTCATGTTATCCCTTTTCCTAAGAATAATGAATTACTATCAGTGGTGCTCATTTAAATTCAAACAAGATTGTACTGAAATATTATTTGTAAAGACTTTAATTTTCATCATCTTCCCTGCCTGTGTCACATTCCGGACACAATATTATTCCACCACACTATATAGGCAGTAGAAACTGGAAGTGGTCAAAGAAAAGGAGAACTTGATTCCTCAAAACATAGTTAAATCTTTCACAAGTAAAAACTTTGATTTTAATCATGTAACATCTTTTAATGTTTACATAGTTTTATCACTGCCTTTTAAAGATTTTACTGTGGCACAAAAGCACAGAAAGTTTTGACATACTATTTCATTTTCTTTCCATCTGTTAAAAAGATTTGTTGATATTTTTTCCCCATTTTTTTACTAAAAGCTGTTTACATTGCTTGATTTCATTATGGAAGATAGTGAATAACATCCCACTTTGCAATACATCTCCACAGTTAGAGATACTTGGGCAACATATGTCTACTATCTTTTGCTAAAAACAGTATTTTCCAGGGCTAAGAAACATTGCCTCAGGCCTACTCTAACTGAAACATACCTGGCTTACAAGCCAGCTGTAAACTGGGGGTTTGCGAAGTCACTAAATTTCAGTAAGAAAAAGACCTGGTTGGCTGAATAACAACAAGATTAAGGACTTTTTAAGAAGGAAATGAGACTTCCAAATTATAAAACATAAAGTTAAAACATTCAGAAGAATTTCTTCAATATACATTTGTTTTGGTTTGGTCTGACCGGATTTCGGCGGTGGGGGGGGAGCTGCAGGGTGGCTTGAGCAAGAAGCTGCTAGAAGCTCCCCAAGTTTGACAGAGCCAATGCCAGACGGCTCTAAAGAGGGACGCACCGCTGGCCAAGGCTGAGCCTATCAGTAAGGTGATAGCAGAGGAATGCCTCTGTGAAAAACATATTTAAGAACGGGGAAAAGAACTGCGCCATAACAGCTGGCACAGAGATGGAGGAGTGAGAATCTGTGCAGACACCAAGGTCAGTGAAGAAGGAGGGGGGGGAGGATGAGCTCCAGGCGCCGGAGCAGAAAGAGTCCCCTGGGTCCGTGGTGAAGACCGTGGTGAAGCGGGTTGTCCCCCTGCAGCCCATGGGCAAGGTGCAGATGTCCACCGTGAGGATCACCGCGTAGATGTCCACCGAGGACTCCACGCCGTGTGGGTGGATGCCTGAAAGCGGGCTGTAGCCCGTGGGAAGCCTGCATCAGAGCAAGTCGCTGCCAGAACCTGTAGCCCGTGGAAGAGAGGAATGCCCACGCTGGAGCAGGTTGGACGGTGGGACTTTTGGGACGCTGCGGGTGGCTCACGCTGGAGCAGTTTCCCCTGAAGGACTGTGCCTCAGACTCACGAGGAGTGGGCTGCCCCTCATGAGGTGTCTCACGTCGGGCAGTTTGTGATGAATTGCCCTTTGTGGGATGACTCACACCGGAGAAGAGAGCATGAAGCTTGTCTCCCGTGAGAGGGACCCCACAATGGCCCTTGGGAAGAGTGAAGAGTCCTCCCCTGGAGTGAAGAAGCAGAGGTGGAACCAACGTTGGATGAACTGACCGCAATCCCCATTCCCTGTCCCCCTGCACCGCTCGGGGGGAGGAGGTAGAGAAACCGGGATTGATATTAAGCCCGGGAAGAAGGTTGGGATGGGGGGAAGGTGTTCTGTTTGTTAAGATCTGTTCGCTCTTTCTTACTTCTCACTACTCCTCTCTGATTAGTTCTTTTAATAAATGTACCTAATTTCCCCAAAAACTGAGTCTGTTTTGCCCGGGACGGTAAATGAGAGTGATCTCCCTGTCCTTATCTCAAACCCTGAACCCTTGGAAATATTTTCTCCCCCTGTCTGGCAGTGAAGGGGGAGTGAGAGAGCGGCTGTGTGGGTCCCTGGCGGCTGGCCAGGGTTAACCCACGGCAAGATTTTAATAAATATTTTTTTAATGTTTGCATTGATCTCTTTGTTACCATAGACATCCTTATCCAGCAGCTCTTTAATGATTTAATTTTCCCTTTAACAAGAGTTATAACAATACCTGCTAGCATTACTGGAGCAATATTTAGACTTTGCTTTATGAAAACTACCTAAGACTTTTTCTGAATATAGCTTTTCTTTTTTTATTCCAGGAGATAAAAGTCTCTAAGTGAGAACAGGACGCCACAGGGATCCGCACGGGACTAAACAGATTCCAGCTATTTTTTCAGCTACTTTTCCAGCTATTTTTACAACTCCAGATTTTAACCTCTTGGAAAGCTAGGATTAAATGACAGTGTTGAGACCAAACCTGCAACCTGCATACAGTTACAGTTTAGTTTTAGATAAGCAACTTCCAAGTTTTTCACAGACTTTGTTTGTATTACTTCAGTATTCGTTCCGTGTCTCTGAGGCACTCTTCACAAGTAGTTGCTCATTCCTCCTTAATCACTAAGTGTTCAATCATCATGTGCTTACTTTTTTCTGTCACTCTACAGAAGATTAAACCAAATTATGAATTACACAGCTCAAAATGTATACACATATTTTTATTTTTTTTTCAATCAATGTGCCTCTGTTGATGATTTAATCTTCCTATTAAATAGCAGCATCAAAAGCTTGGTACTGGCTGTGGTAGTCAAGAAGTGTTAGAGGGCTGTCAGTATTATCCTGGAGGCCAGGTGCTTAATCCCTTTTTGGAGACTAAAATCTTGTCATTTCAGAGTGCACATGGCTTCAAAGGGCAGATCAATTTTTATAAAGGCCCTCGGGATGCTTCTGCCTGGTGGCTGTGAGAAAACGTTCTGTTTATGTATCTTGCTTGTAAAGCAAATATGCAGTGATGCATTCCTTTTATCGCTTTCAACACCCTGCGCAATTTGTCCAGTAAAGCCCTCTGGCGGAGGGGAAATATATCACAGTGTCACCTCCAGTACATGAGTGTGCATGCAGCACTTTCCTTGGGAAACAAGATCACCCTGTCCCTCTCACCTCTTCCATATGTCAAATCAAAGCAGGTTACCAAGAAAAAACTATCCTCAGCAGCTGCTTTTTCAGCACTGAAAGCTTTAGGACAGTGTCTTGATTCCACGGGTCTGAATTTCCAGAAGCATGATTAATTTTTACAGTGATACATATATGAATTACATGTATAGCTTCCTCTTTGAGAAGCAGCAACCCTGGTACACAATTTTTTACAAACATTAATGGACAGTTAATGGCACTTATTGATGGCCTTCAATTTGGCTGGGCTTTTTGGGACAGAATAGAGGCTCTAACATTCTCATCTGTTCATTTGCAAGGCATTCATGGGAAAGCTTCAAGTCACACGATTTAGTACTTTATATAAAATACATCTTCACAAGGAGATTTCAAAAACACCAAGAACGTTGTTTCCCTCTCACTCCCAATTTAATACGCATTTCTCCTTCGTGACCAGGCTGTGCTCAACATTGTTATGCATTGAAGGGTTCCGAGGAGTCCACTTCTTCTTTCTAAGAAAGTTAAAATCTCCTAAAATGTAGAAAGCGTTTTCAAAAGCAACCAAGATGAGAATTGCCACCACTAGCCATGTCCAGAGATGTCCTTCTTCACTGCAAAGAAGGAAAGTCCCTTCAGTCAGAGTGCTGCCTTCTAGTACTTGGGTAGACAGCCATGGGCACCAGCTGAGCCCCCCGACACACCCTCTAAGGTAATGAATCATTGTAGCTCCAGCGCAGCACCCTGAGAGGCATCCTCCAATCGCCTGTCCTACACATGGTGTGTATATTCCACACTAACCATACACTTGATGCGTGACTCTAAGTAGAATGAAAATGCATGAAATATGGAGGTGGGAAAAGGAAACAGGTGTCAAAGTTGTCTTACTTTTAACATTTAAAATCTACTCATCTTCTTATGATATAATCACTTTAAAATTTGAAACACTAAAAGAGGATTTTAAAAGTGAAGATTCTTTTTTAGGTGTGCTTTGTCAATTTTCTAATAACCTGATCCATTAAATTCTTTGCAGAATTAATTAAGATACAGACTATAAGCCTGATTAACAAATACCAACTTTATTAATGAAATCCTCAGTTTTAATTGTTAAATAGGAAACAAATTAAAATTAAAACATGCAGAGCAGGAAACACAATCTCCTTTAGTGTTCCAACCGATTTGTTTATTGCATTAATTTTAAAGTAATTGTACTTGACTTTTGCTCTGGTAGATACCCCAAAACTTCAAGAAATTAGAGTGTCATACTAAGACAGAGCACAGTGACTCTGTCTATTTATTTATTTATTTATTCATAAAATAACCGTTTTGCTCCTACCTTTATCTCTTCATTCTTTTATCCAACTGTAGGGATAAAAATTATAAATTCTAGAGACAGATCAGAATGTAAATGTCAACAAAGTCTTAAAAATAGACTTAAATACAGCTTTACGAATACATATAGTTTCCTCCATTCCAAGAAAAAATTTAGTCAATACATATAATTAAATTTGTATTCAACATATATATAGTTGAAGAGTTGTATCTTACTGCACAAGTGAAAACCACATCCTTCATATTAAAAATAGCTTTCTTCACTGTTGAGGCCAAACACAGAATCCTCTGGACAATCCTTATGCATGGTTTTCACTTGTGTGAATATTTATTCCTAGCAGTCACTCATTTACTCTGGATGCAGGCAGGGCATGGGAGATAGCCTTCTCTGCTGTGCTGCGGAATTTCCTCTTTAGACTGTCAGCCCTGAAGTCTTGGATGCTGTGGTCTGGAATGCAGACTAGGCAACAGGGCTGTGGAGAGCCTAAACAAGCACGTCTGCCTGACTAGATGTTGGGGGCTCTTGGCACTAAGCTGCCAGCCTCGGCACTAGGGAAATGTAACAACATTTGAGTAATTTGAGACATGGCATGAGTACTCTGGAGATGAATTTTTACCTCATCTTGGCCCTGTAGTACCAGTGCAGTTATATGTGCCATGGAATACATGGCTGCAGTCTGGGCAGAGTGCAGGAGTCCAGCCATGCTCCCAGGAAGGACCTGGCTGTGTGTGACACAAGAATTTTCCTTTCAGAGTGCCTCAGATCTCGCTTGTAACTTGCAAACAGTGCAACCACAAGACAAGTTGGTCTTAAGCTCCTGTGTAGCTGAAACACAATGGAGAGTATGTATATCCAAGACTGAAGCGAACAGCTGAGTGACAATTAGACCCTGGTGACTTTGCATCTCTGCTTCTGCATCTCCAAGTGCAGCAGGCTAACTGATGCACTCCTCTTGGTGCCTCAAAACCAGCTCCTCTAGTAAAGCAGAATGGTTTGCTCCCAGTAAAAATGGAAATATGCCACAAAGTGCCAAATCTATCACAAAGACCAGAACTTTTCTATAAGCTCTAGAAAACATATGCAGACAAATAAAACCTACTGAAAACAAAGTTCTAATATGATTATTTAACCATCCTGATGTACTCTTCTGAGGAAAACCAAGAATAAACTGCTGCGCTTTTTTTTTTTACCATCTATCATATACACTGTCATCTGACTTCCTCTCATTTCTCTCAAGGATTCAGACACGAGAGAATGTCATGGCTTTCTTCCAGGGAGATAGGACATTGTTTTCCCTGAAGTTTAAGCACCAGTTTTCTCTCTTATATTAGCTAATTTTTTTTCAGACAACTACAACTTCATTTACTCCAATAGAAAATGTGTTACTCCACTCATTACTGGTTTTAGCTCTGAATAAAGCCAGTAAGCTGTTAATGATATATTAAATATCACAATTATATTTGGTTTGCAATAATTCTGATATCACCATGTAATTTTTTTGCTTTGTAGTAGGGATTTCAAGTGAGCAGAATTTAGCATATACTGTATTGAAACTGATTACTACCAAACTGCTATCAAATGCATAATCAGTTTAATGCCTAACGTGACTACAATTTGCTCTATATCCATTTCACACAGGAGACATATCAGTCAATTAATAGGCTGAATCTAGCTCTGAATTCTATGACCTAAGATTTATGTAATTGCCGCTTTTTGCTTTTTTGTTCCTCTTCTTTTTTTTTTTAAATCAATGCAACACCTGTAATTATTCCAAAGGTTACTCCGTATGCTTCAAAAAACAGATAAGGAAGCACCAGGTTACCATTTCCATTTGTTAAAATGAAAAATATCTCCTGGTTATCCTTTTGATGAACGCAGCTGTCAGAGAAATTAACATGAGAGGCTAACTCATGCAAAAAGGAATGTAAAACAATAAATTATACAACAAATAAAAGACATCACTTATATTTATTATGAGCCTGATTCTGGATGCTCTTATTCATCACAGCATACCCACTCAAATCAAATAGTAAATAGAAATATAGGAATTCTCATATCAGATCCAGGATATGCTATTCCACCTCTGAAAGTATCACATAGCAATTTAAGACGCAAACGGCAGACAACTGGCTATCACGTCTTTTAAAAAAATAGTTAACAACCTAGGTTTTATTCTGATCTCTAAAGAGACTGCCTTTTACCTCAACACATAAGATGTACTGTTCTGAAATGTGTTTTTGTTATGAAAAATGATATAATCCTCACAGTCATAGAAAGACCTAGATCTTTTCTGAATCTTTAGCCTGATTCCAAGTCCACTGTAGTCAACAGAAGGATTTCTAACTTAGTTTTGGAATGAGCAGCCAGTCTGTGCCACAAGGCTTTCACTCTTCTGATAGTCTAATCACAAGCTTGCAGCCCACCACAGTTTTTTCCAGATCCTTCCTTAGGTTTTCTTCCTATAAAATCCAGAACACGCATATGCAGGGAGAAGAACTAGTGCATACTCAGGACTTGCTGGGAGAGAGCAAGAACACATACCGAGACCCAAGTAAACCTGGGAGTACTTCCAGGCTATCAGTTGAGATGCAATTAATTTAGCAATCTCTAGATTACAATGTGGAGACTTGTGTTGGGGCTAAGCTTCAGTTACATCCTTAGGCAGTCATAACAAAGTAGTACATATTCTGGTCCAATGTTCATCAAGTACATTAGCTACCTGTTACGTAATTAAGTACCACGTATTTATTCCCACATCATCCTCCCTTTGTTACCTAGTTTGAGGCCTGATTCTGTCCATTGGTCTGTTGCAAGAGAGATAATTTTGAATTTCTAGGAATTGTTACACCTACACCTGCCTTGGGTAGATGTATCATCAGCTACTTTTCAATCCCATCCTCGTTAGTAAGCAGGATACAACTGCAAAATGTGATGGCAGTTTATCTAGATACAAATGGGTTACAGAAATATGATGAGTTTCAATTACTGACAGTATCTAAAATGTACCGGATAGAAGCTGGAGGGAAAGTCTAATCAGGAAAAGAGCATAAGCTCAAGCGTGGAATGGAGTTGTCCGAAAACTCAGCAAAACCAATGTTTTCCAGGAAAATAAAAAGAGGGTCTTGGTGGCTAGCTTCATAAATGTTGGAGGAGAGCTGATTTCCAGATTCCAGGGGTGTTATATCAATGTCAAGAGACAGATTAATATTAATGCCTCTAGCTTGTACAATTTTGTAGCAAAGGAAGCAGAGAGTATCACCAGGTGGGCTGGTTTAACTTGGGCATTATCTACTAGGCTTACCTAGAATTCTTCACTCAGCCTGCTCAGATAAATATTGTACACTTGCTGAATCTCTGCAGATTTTAGCTTTATAAACTCTTGCTCTGGGTAATTAATTGCATCTTGGTCTAGTGCCAGTTGTTAAGTCTTCAGGGGATACCCAAGTTATCTATTTGTTATTAGGTATTTCCAACATCCTTCAGTGTTGTACCAAATTCCAGAAAAAATTATTTTTGCTCAAATGATTTCATTGTTTATAAATTTAGTAGGAACATTAAAAATAATATTTTACCTATGAGCTAATCTTTATCATCTGAGCATTACATATGCATCTATATGAAGATACTGTTTCTAGTTTTGAAAGAAACTTGTGATCTTTCACTCAGGCTGCAGTTGGCTTCCTCAGAGGACTAAAGTCAGAAATGTATTATTCTGACAGCAGGAGCAAACAAACTGAGGAGTCTTCTGTTGACATGGCAACCCAACACTCTGAAACAAATTCAGATCTTTGGTAATGACAACAAAATATTCTCTTCAAAAAATGTAGTAGTGAAGCATTATTTCATTCCACAATTTCTTGGGTTGGCTTTTTTTCTTTTTTTTGTAGCTCGCTTGTTTTGACAAATCATATTAAACAATCCTGTTTCAGAGCAGTCTGATTTCTTTGGATCAATGTTGATACAACCTCTTTTCACTCTCTCCTTTCATGGCTTGACTGTGTTCCTACCCTGATGTCTACCATTGCTCCTGAAAACTGCTATTACAGACAGGTCTCAGTGTGCAAGGTAATTAACACTCTCAGCTTCTTTTCAGAGCAGTTGCTGCAGTGGATAAGACCTCTGGAAACACATATAGAAGCACTGGGGATTATGAGCTCCTTTTTCCTTTAGTATATATCCACGTCAGAAAGAAAACCAGGTAAGGGTGATATTTTAAAAATCTCGAGGTAGCAGTACAGATTTTAAGTCCACGTTTTCAGTGAGACAGTCCAGAAGAAAGATGTGGTCTGAACTAAGTTATATTTGATACATGCTCATCAAAAATATTTAAGACTTAAAAACTACAGAAAAACCCTTACAACAGTGTAGACAAGCAAGAAGAAAGCACTTTACAAAAGCATAGTGAAATATAATGCCATTTCCATCTCAGCTGACAGCTTAGGGTTCTCCTGTACCTATTCATTCTTCTTTAGATATGAAAAACCTTCCTTCCCGATTACAGTTGATCCTTCCTGACTACAATTGCCAATAATACTATAGAAACCAGACTTGTTCAAAACCTATGTTATGCTGTTTCAGTCCTGTGAATTTTCTGTCCTAGAAAGCAAAGGCCATCTTTAAGGAACTTACTGGTGTGGACACTGGACAAAAGAGGAAAAATAAGGTGCAGGATGGCAAAGCAATTTATCCAAATTCAAGCATCATGTATATAGTATAATTTGAAATAGATGCTAGAACACCCAAGGAAAGAGTTCAAGAAAGGTTTCACCTCTCACTTTCCTGTGATTCAAGATATCCTGCATTTAGAAGGAAAAAAAACAAAAACATGAACCAAGGCAAAACATACCCACCCCCACCCATGGTTCTGCCCATTTCATAGCTAATAACGGAAGTGTAATAAATCTTTCTAGTGTTTGAAAGGCTCTTAAAACAGGTTTTTAAAAGCATTAATAGCTTTATACTTATTTACAACTTCCTTTGGTGTTTTAAGCAATGCACTTTCATATAGCTAACTTTCCATCATTTATATTTGTCCTGTGTTCCAATGTTCCTAAATGAGATTCAGTTCAGAACTAAGGTTAGAAACAACACACACAGTGATAGGCAGGCAGCAGTAAGAAAGGTTGGAAAAAAAAAATTCCCTGGAGCTCAGATCCGTCTCCTTTAACGGCAAACCGATATCCTTTTAAAAATGTTATTTTATACAGGAAGCCATTGCATTTTGAAAACTCGATGCAATATGCTATTTATACTTATTTAGCTCTACGTTTGATCCTTCCCTTTTACAGGTCCATTTTCTCCTTATATATGTGTAAGTATAATTTTGCTTTTCTTAAGGGTTTTATATCCCCGATATTACTGGATAACAAATACCTGCTTGATCTATCATTATTCTCATGTGCTTTTGACTTAGACTGATTTACACTGAAGTAATGAAAAGTGGCTTCCAGTCAGACTCTGCACCACACTTTAATTTTTAATTAAAAAGAAACTCTACAATTAAGGACAAGAAGGAAACAATGCAGAATTTTAATTTTTTTTAAAAAAAAAATTAAGGATGATTAAAAAATTGCAAAATTTCTTTCAGTAATGTAGAAGATTCAACTTTACATGGTAGAGAAAATAAATTGTCTACAAATCAATCCAATTTTTTCCCTATATTTCTTGAATTCATTTGCTCTCCTAGCAATCACCACTTAGACATAACTGTCACAGATTTTACAATTATTTATACCAATATTTATGGGAATTTAGAAGAAAAAATGCAGGCACTGAACAATATCAAAAGAAAGATCTTACAAAAGCTAAACAGAAGGGCTAAAGAAAAGAAAGTTCCCAGCTCCCTCTGAAAGACAATTTTCTTGAAAGCTATTCAGTTTTTGTTTTCTTACACTCCATTTTATTTGTATTTAATTCTAAAAATCAAGCCTGGTGAAAATGTCAAGGAGAAAATCTATACTTGTTAAGGGGTGAATATACTCAGGTATGCATAAAAACAGCAAGACTAATCAGTGTTATCATGATTATTTATGTACATGTATTTATCACTTCTTCAAATACACACAAGTATTTTTAAAAGGCTTTGAAAGATACAGCCTGAGAACATTAAGGTTAGCAGCTTCTACCTGGTAGACATTAAAAAATGTTTCCCACTGAGATGTAGAGATGACTGCACAATTCCAGTCTGAAGGACCTGTTGCTACCCAGCATCAGAGATACAATGCTGGATCAAATGAACTACCAGTTTAAGTTTTGTCATTGTATATTCTTGTCTAATTTCGCTTGACAGCTTGCAGCCCTGATCTTCATATACTCATAAAATTGGTGAGGTTTCTAAGTGACTATAATGAAGTTCATTCAACTTTTTAATTTATTTTTTTTTTACTTGAAATGTTTTCTGCAGTGCTGGGAAGTTGGCTGTTTCTAAATCATGAGCAGGTAACACTCCTATAACCTTCTTTCACTCTATGGACTGAAGAGAGAGGCAGCATACAACAATGTAGAAAATTACTAATGATACTGCATGGGTGGTGTTTTTCTATGAAAAAAAAATGGATGTGGTCAACACCTTCAGCTTCAGCTCAGTTCAGTTAGAGGCAAAGATTCACACTGAACACTAATCCCCATAAATTTAGAGAAAACAGGAAGGGAAACTACAGGGGATGCACCATGATAGAATCAGACCAGAAAAAGAGAAGCAAAGAGTATCTGCCAGGAGTGAGCCTTGTGTCCTTCTGTGGCAATGAGACACATACAGGTGAGGCAGAAAACATCCTAACAATAAAGAGGATAAAAGCAAGAGTTTTCAGAAGTAACTAGAAAATATCTAAGCTGAGAGGGGCACAAAATTTTCATGAAAGCTTCTTAATATCCATTTCTTTCAATTTATGTATCCTTGTTTTCTGAGTTTATAGGCTTGTTTTAAGTAAGATCATATGTTGACAATGCAAAGTGACTCTGAGCATCTGAAAATTTTCTTTCTCACAACCTTGTCAATGCTCACAGGATCCACTCCTGAAATTCTGGTGTGAGAACTGCAGGTAAGCTGCATAGCTTACAATATACTTTAATAAACCATAAAGTAAACCCCATAACATGCAAATAGTTTAACAATTTAAGGCACAGAAATTACTTTTTAAAACCTTTCATTGAATTTAGACTAATATTTTAGCATCTAAGATAACCAAGAGCACAAGAAGAGCACACAGTACTGTAATATAGCTGGAATTCCTAGAGGAGAAAAATAGCAGCTTCTGACAGGATTAATCTGTCTATGCAAACAGAAACCCTATTTATACTAGTGGCTGCAATTCTGTAGTAAAGTTGTTAATTCAATGTTCTTGGCATCAGTAGGATACTTCTACAGCGGTCAAGGCTTGAGTGGAGTGAAATGGAGGCACACGAATGGCAGGGCTTAGTGTCCTGCAGAGAACTATCACATAAACACAGGTCATAAAACTAAACAGTTTCCCTCCTGATAGTCTCAGGCTAATCTTCTAAAAACTTAATCTTGGACTTCTGTTGGAAGGAGGAAGGAAACAATTAGAAAAGAGAGGGTCACTTGGACAATCCTAAATTAAAATGGCAGGTGGGAGAAACCATTCAAATTCCGAACTACACCTTGTTTCTACTAAGTAAAATTACGTCATGATCCTAGGATATTAACTTATCAGCCTTGGATATGCAATCAATGCAATTTTGCTAAAAACAATGCCAAAAATGGCATAAAAAAAAAAGACAAGCCAGGACAAAGAATTGTTGTAGAAAAACGCTTAGAAGGCTAAGCGTGGGAAAAGGGAACCCTCATATCCCAGTGTTTACTGCTTATATAACTGATTGTTGCTAACAGAGAACTAATGCCCATATGGATTTTGAGCACAGTTTTTAAGTGTATTGAATGAAAATTATCTCTGTAGAAGCAATCTGCTAGTAATGGAGGATTCTGAACTTCATGAAAAGTAGCAATACTTTGAGAGCTAATGCGATACCATCAGAGAGTCTTTGAACCCTCAGGTAAGGCAATTCTTTCTTCTCAGCACTTTTAAAGACTGTAGCTAGAGGAGAAATTTCATGTTAGCTTGGATTCAAATGCTGAAACAAACTCCCCATTGACATCAATCTCTCTTCCCTGGTACAGCCAACTGGAACTATTCAGAAGTCAAGAACTCCTCTTTGAAAACATTCTATACAATTTGCACATTCAAGCCATGGCAGAACTACAGTAACAACATACTTCAACTCCTTCAGTGACAGAGTATCACTTAGCTGGTATCCTCAAAGACTGTTTTCTTTTCTTAAACATTCAATAAAGATATTCTGTAACATCTTTCTAGGGATTCCTTTTCTGCTTATGCTTACTAAGATTTCTCCCTCTGCTTTCCAGGAAACATTGTTGCTCCTTCCTAGGAATTTTCCCAATTATTTCTATTAATGCTCCTCATGCTTTCTGGGAATTTCTTATTACTAGTTTTCAGAAATACCCCCTGTGCTTTCTAGCATTTTTTCTTTTGCTTTGTATAAATTCCCTCACTACTTTCTACAATTTTTTTCTCACACCTTCATCAAGGAATATCCTCAATGTTTTCTAGGAATTTTTCTCTAAGAATTTTCTAAGTGCTTTCTTGAATCATCTCTGTTGCTTTCTGGGAGTTCTGCATCTACAAATTCTAGAAATTTTACATGTTTCCTAGGAAATTTCCCACTGTTTTCTAGGATTCTTACATATACTTCCTAGAAATCTCTAGATGCTTCCTAAGAATTTTTCTTTCAGTTTCCACTAATACTGCCAGTGTTCTCTATGAATTTCACCTCAGACTTTCTGGGAATATTACTGATTCCTTCTAGGAATTTCTCAATGCTGCTTCCTAAGAATTTCTCTTCCATTTCTTAAGGTTCTTCTTGACTACTTTCCAGGAAACTTCCAACTACTTTCAAGGAATTCATCTACGAGATTCTAAGAATTTCACCCCTCATCCTCAAAATGCTTTTTTAGATGCTCCATATTCTTTCTAGAAAATTCCCCATGGCTTTTGGGGGATCCTGCTAATGTTTTTCAAGAATTTACCTTCTACTTTCTAGGAATTTCAAGTGTGCTTTCCAGGAATTCTCATAATGCTTTCTAGGAATTTCCATGCTGCTTTATGTAATTATTACCTACACTTCCTCGGACAGTCCCACGTCTTCCTAGAAATCTCCCCAATATTTTCTAGGGATCCTCCTGACATTTTCTAGGAATTTCACCATTGCTTTCTAGGAGTCCTTCAGGTGGCCGCTAGGAATTTCCACCTGTTTCTTCCTTGGACTGTCCATCTGTGTTTTCAAGAATTTTGCAGCACTTTCTGGGAATGTCATAGTATTTGTCTAGAAATTTTGTGTTACTGCCTAAGAATCCCCAGATTCAGCTTTTGCAGAATTATCCAAAGCTTTCTTGGAATATCTAACTCTTTCTCAGAATTCCTGGATCAAGAGCCTTTCTGGGACTTCTTTAGTACTTCTTGAGTATTACCGAACCTATAGCTTTACAGGAACATGCCACTGCTTTCCAGGAATTTCCAGGATTCAGAATTTTTCTTATAATCTTCTGGAGCTTTTTAGGAATTCCTGGATCAATAGCCTCTTGTCCTGGTTTGAACTAAACAGAACCAATTCTGTTCAGTGATTTTTCTCTCTCAGCTCAGTCTCTTCTAAGAGGCTGCACTCTGAACTTAGCAGTGTGCTTTTGCAAATAGTGTCTGCTGCTAGCAGTAGTAACACCTGATGTTTACAGTTACTGCCAGGAATTGGGATGCAGAAAGGCTCTTGCTTACACTTATTTCTATAGTGACCAAGGCCATGGCTGGATCTTGTGTGCCACACTGGTTGTGCTGGGAAGCAAGGGTCATAAGGAAGTAAAAGGTTGCACCTCTGGTGAGTAACAGACAGGATGGGTGACCACAAGAGTATTACAGTCCATATATGTCAAGTTGAGTATAAAACTGAGGGATCACGAAGGGGTTAGGCCTTCTGCAGTGGCTAGCATCCAGGGAAGACTCCGTCTGATCTTCTGCCTTTAATCCCGATCCCAAGTTCCTGAATCCAGCTCCTGTACCCAGCTCCCCACTGCCACTGAGCCTGGGACTCCCCAGTGCTGCCTGCTCTGCAGCATCAGTGGGGATTGCTGTGACAGGGAGGAGTCGGGTTCAATACCAGTTTCGTATATATGTATATAGGTCACTATTTTTATTATTTCCTTATTATTTCTATTATTGTTTCATTAAAACTGCTTTACTTTTCTTTTTCCAATCCATAAGACTCTCTACCTCATTCCCTTTTCCTTCACATTTGGGGAGGGAGAGGGGGTTAGAGAGCACCTGTCAGCGTTCAGTGTCCAGTCTGGCCCTAATCCACGACACCTCTGTGGGAATTTCCCAACATTTCTCAGGTGATGCATGGAATTCCTCATAAAATATACTATCCATAGGAATGTATCTATACTATTTACATGCATCTTTAACATCTACATGATAGGTATACTATATATATGCTATGCTGTACATATTTAATCACACACATAAACATTCAGGATAACAGACACTCAAATATATTCTGACAAAAAGGGGAAACATCCCTGGGCTAGAAATATTGTTGAAGAAATTCAAGAAAGATTTGCCCATCTTTAGTATCAAGTATCTACGCAGAAGAAATTTTCATTGATAAAAAATGCAAGAGATCCCTTCTGCGTATTCAAAACCAACAGCAAGCGAATATATGTCTCCCCCACATACACTAAACAGGGAAAGAAAAATCACTAACTCTCTCCTATTTTTCATTGAGAAGAATACCAAATATGTTTCCTGTAATGTCCTTTCCCCTCCAATTATAAATGTGTATGTTGCAAATCCAAAGAAGTCCTACAGCTATGTCTTAAAGTTTACTCTACTCACCACCAGATCTAAAGACAGATCCTGAGAAGAACCACGTTCTATGTCTTGCACCAAGCAAAATAGGGAATCTGACGTAATGTTTTCTAGATGGGAAAGTACTAGACATGGCAATAATTTAAGTACTCTTCCTTTTTTTTTTTTTTAACAAGAGTTAAGTCTGCAGTGAAAGTGAACAAGGATTACTGGACAAGGTACTTAGCAGAAGGAGTGGGAAAAGCCTCACACAAAGAAAAATACATTTCAGTCCCTGAACAACAAAGAGGAAAACACGACATTTTATGGACAATGCACTGGAATTTTGATAGCATTGTATAGGGAGTATCTCTGCTGCAAATGCAGATAGAATTGCCTGATAGTGTTGAAGATCTGACAGCACTAGACAGCCAAAGATCTAGTTTCAGATCCATGTTGGTGCAGAAAGCACAGTATTATGGAAGGCAGAAGCAGTTTTCAAGTCTTCCTCATGCTAAAATCTACTCTGCCTTATGCCAGCTGGATGAAGCTACTCAAGCAATACACACACACTTTTGTTTATAAACTCTCCTTACTCATGTAAATAGGTATGCATCAGCTCAAAAGAATTTGGACTAACATATTCAGTGGGAATTATGCTACTAAGAGAAAATGAAAAATCTTTTGTCCTCTCTCTTGCATCCTCCGACTATAGAAAAGTATTTCCTGGAAATGGACTTACATTTCCTAACTTTTGAAGGTAATAGAAGTCTTTTTTTCTTCCTGAAAAACTCTACTTTATAAACATCTAGGGATATGCTAAATAAGACAGCACTATCCACCTTGTTTTGCGTTAACAAATGCTGGCATAAAACGAGAAAGTGAAGACAGAGGAACAAGCAGTTTATACAGCTTACAAGTTTGTTTACTATGCAGATATTTTAGTTTTGGACAGAACGATGTTTCTTTAGTACTAGAAATCAAGCAGCTTAATCAGTAGCCTGAAGAAAAAAACTATAAAAAACCAAGCAAAAAAAAAAACACTCCCAGACTGCCCGCCCCTGCCAAAAAAAAAAAAAACCCAAAGAATTTACACAATAAACCAAAACCAAATCAAACCCTGAAAGCAAAGCCCACTAAGTCAAGGAGGAAACTCAGTGTGACATGGGGCTTGGACTAAGACTACAGTGTCCACATCATTTGAGTTCGACAGCACTCGGTTGCAGTTCCGGAGAGCAGAATTTAATTTAGCCGTCAATCACTGGGGAAAAAGACAATACTAGAATTCTGCTGTATTAATCTTTAAGCCCCAAACACATGATTTCCTTGAAATACCACAGATATGAGGTACAGGATTCAATGATCTTAAAGGTCTTTTCCAAACTAACGGATTCTATGAATCCATGAAAAGCGTTTCACTGCTCATGCATGGTGGCAGGTCAAGTTGATTTTCTGTGAAGCCTTTAGATTTACACTCTGTTACCTGGACGTGTGTGCACTCATGGGAATGGTGAACCACAGAGAGTATCAAAAATCTCACCCACACTTTCACTATTCTGAATCTAAATAGCTGCAACGTACTTTCCTTTGATCTTAGTAAATGCAATTAGATCCTATCAGTTTACATTCAGAATCTTGCTGCGAATGTCTTTTTCTTAGTTCATTTGTTACAACTTTTAACATTCGTCTACCAGTTCCCTTTTTCTATCACATGGAAGCATTAGCTGTATGTCTTCATTTCCAGAACTTCAATCCTCATCCCCTTCTGATTCAGTGTCAAGAGACTGAACACTTGTCAGAGCAACCCATAAAGGCAGCACCCATCACCTGTTCATTCCATTTTTAAATAAGTATATTGTTATTTCTTCCAGGCCGCACCTCAGGCTTGGAAAAAGTTCGCTATAACCAGTTGCGTAGTTAGTTCTCTTTCCACAGTACCTCTGAAGTCTTGACAGCTTATGGGCTGCTAGAGACAGCTTACATGACAAGAACAACAGATATGCTTTTCTGTGTTCCCTGAAAATGTTTATGTCCTATTGATCTCAATCTTTTTTTTTTAATATACGTTCTGTGGGGCAGAGATAACTTTTGGTTTGGACTGTACATCACCTAATTTAAGTTTGAAATTCACAGATTACAGCTGTGGAAGGAATGGCAGATTTATTTCCAGTATCACCTGCCGGATGGTTTTGACCAAGACATTTGTGCAACTTAAGAAAACTGATAAAATTATAAAATAAACTGTTATGTTAGCATCACAGAAATTTACTGCACTGCCAATATCTTTATATTATACATCCATGCTCCCATTCTGGTTTTGGAACAAGACTGAAAAGCTGTTTCTCAACCCGACTAATCCAGTGCTGTCATTTATAACGTGAAAACTTTTGGCCTCTGTGTCATAAAGCATAGGCTGTCTAAATAAATGTAAGAAGGATTAATATATATTATATATTGATACTAATAAAAAACCTGTGCTGTTTTACTGATGAAAAACACCTTTATGTGGTTTTCAGATCCAAATTTCTCCTAAAATGACAGTTTGATTGCTTTGGGTTTTCATTGACAAGAAAAATGCAGAGGATTATATAACCTACTGAAAGCTACGATGGTCTCAAGAGGTGACAAAAGTAAGACTTCCATAAGTTAATGAATAGCTGCATGCTGTTAAAAATACGCTAATGTAACAGAGGAAAGAAATCAAGGTCTTCTGCCCATTGACTTTTATTGACCAGAGATCAGAGTACACAAGCGAAAAATCTACTTAAAAGTTAAGAAACAGAATAAACTATTACTGTTAGAGAATAAAATGATTTCATGGCAGCAGGATTTAGTGGGCTATTTCCTTCTTAAGCAAATTTGTTAATATGAAATCTATTTTCAGTGTTCTGTGAGAAATATCATTATTCTGAGATACAGGGCTCTGCTTGAAGGGATGGAAATGTTGCAATTTGAAAATCATGTAAAGGTACTTGAAAATTTCAAACTGGTGTGGTATGTAACTGGAATGACAAACATAAAAAAATTAACATCTAAGCATACTGCAACTCTTCTGATGTGTACTTCCTGGGGATCCCAGCCAAGGAGACAGATTACAGGAAACGAGGGATATTATCCTCTCACAGTGCCAGTTTACAAGTGACTCACAAACGTTCTCCTGTACCTTTGTCTTCTTCATGTTTTTCCTCACAAAAGAAAGGGCACCTTGCTAACAGCCAGCGCTATTGTTACCCAGCTGAAGAAAACTTTTGCAGAATACTTCTCAAATCAATCTCAGTCTCAGCTGAACTCAGGCCAACTAACAAAATTGTGAAAAATTCCCTCAATTACATGTTTCTAAGAAGTGTTTAGAAAAAGGCCACATTTATTTAACAGAGAAACCTATAACTTGCCAAATTTCACCATCATTTTACTAAAAGTTCTAGAAATAATAATTTCCTACATTGCGTTCTATTGATTTATTCTATTTATTTTCTACATCAATCCTATCTGCAGGACCAGTATGAGTGTCATTCTCTATTCCAAGAGCTGAATAGTGATAAAACCTTTCAACTTGTTATGAGAAATTTTTTAACCTATGTTTCTTTCTCATTCATTAATGTGTCATTCATGTTTTAACTGAAAATGTTTTTTTAACGGGACAGCTTGTGTACAAGAGTCCAAATAGCAACAACTGGGTTGATTAATGCTATATGCACATGTCTAGAATTTTCATGATGAATTTCAATGTACTTGAACATTAATTGAACAACGCATTGCTGAAGTAGTTTCTTGGTCAAGTGGAACTAAATTACATATTCTGATACACTGAGTTACCATACTTGAAAATGGCTGTTATATCCAAAGGGATGGAAGGGAGTTTGGAGTTAGCATATTAAGCATATTTTACTCTGGACATGATTTTAATTTACATTGCATTACATTAATAGTTTCTTTTATGTTAGATTTCTCCACTGTCTTGGGTGAGAGATCTGGACATTCTCATGATTCTCTCAATTGTTTTGCCATAAAAAGTCAACTTTTCTGTTCTCTACTGATTTGAACTAAAAATATAACTCTTATTTTAACAGCATTTTAGTCACATAGCCACTAAAAATAAAAGTCAATAAAGAATTTAGCAGCATTCAGAAGACAAAGTTAAGCAAAGATTGAAAGTTTCATCATCTGCTGTCTATATAACTGACATAAAAATTTGATTTTCGGTAGCATTAAGTATTAATTTCTTTTCAGAAAAAAAAGTGTATGTAAATACATTTACAGACATATTCAGGTCCCTTTTGCATGGTTTAAGTTTCAAGAAAGGGTCTCAGTTTAAAAGAAAATCACGTTGATGCTTTTCGACAAACACAGACCATCCCATCACACTGAGATGCTCACAAATTCAGATTGTGAGTGAAGCACCTCTGCAGAATGTGTACATCGAACTGATTCAGTTCTGACATAAGGCTTCCCTGTGAACCTTGATCATGGTTACCAGCGATGTTTGAACCTTTTGCCAGCAAAGCTTGAACCTTTTTTCCATCCACGGGATTCATTAATTCCCAGAGAATTGCTTCAGACTTATTAATTAGCTCCCTTCTCTTTGCAACAAAATGTATTAAGTAAACTCAATTAAATATCATACATCTGCAGCAATTCCAGGCTAACAGAAGCATAGTGCATTCTATGTGAAGAGAAGCTGTATTAAAATCTTCAATTTTATGACTACTCATAAATAAGCAAATATACTTCACTGTCTGAAAATATAGTATTCTAGCAGAAATTGTCATAGAATCATAGAATGGTCTAGGCCGGAAGGGACCTTAGAGATCATTTAAATCCAACCTCCCTGTCATGGGCAGGGACGCCTCTCAACTTTGTTAGGATTTTTTCAGCTCACTAATAAAGAGGCAAATACAGAAAGTTAGTACAGACATCAATATTCTCTCATCTACTCTGTTTTTTCACTGCCTTCAACAGGAAGGTTGTAACAAACTTCTAGAGAGGCACAATAACCCATTAGAATTCGATTCTGGGGTCATCTACGGCTCTTTGAAGAGCTCGACCATCAGGGAAGTAAATCTTGACAGATTTGTTTAGCAACAGAAGGGATGCTGTTCATAGCTCTAAAGCAATGATAGCCCACAGCTGCACTCAGATGTGATGTGAAAAGTCATAGAAATTAATATGTTCAAAGGCTTTGCCAAATCTATAAATCTGTACTGAAAGAAGAAGAAAAAAATCCAAACACAATCAAAACACATTGGCATTCAACAACTTAAAAAATTTTGTTCATAAAAAAATCCCTCAAACTCAAAACCTTTAACTCAAATGTCATCTTCCATCTGAGCATATGGATATCAATGTTGGAAGTTCACCAGCATTACAGACAGACTTTCAAATACCTTCAAAAGGCAAATGTTAAAAAAAAAAAATTACTAGATTTCTGTAGATAAGCAGCACAGCAAATGCCAAAACCCACCAAGATTTATCAAACTGATGTTTTTTTCATCTCTGATCTTACTCAGAAAAGGAGAAGGAAATATCTTGGACATATATGAAGAATTAAGTCCAAGCATGTACAGTAGCAGATATGACCCAGGAATGGGGGAACACACCAAGAGGATCTCTTAATCAGAACAGCAAATATTAAAAATAGAGGGCAAAATCTAAAAAATTTACCAAAGCAGAGGACATCGCTAAAGGAATAGAAAACTAACAATAATAAGCAGAACTTGGGCTAGGTCCTAAGCCGTACTTTACAATACATGCATCAAAAATGGAAAGTGAAGTATATCACTTCAGTGAAGTATGTTAAACAGCTCTTCACAAAAAAAGGAAAACAAAACAACAAGAAGGAAAAAAATCCAACCTGATTAGAAATAATAATTTTTTTCAACTTCCCTTGTATTGACAATAAAACCTATTTCTTTTATGGGAAATTATCATTTGTAGTAAACAAAGGTGTTATTTCCCATCATATCGTCATTCAGATTGCACTGAAATCCTTGTATTTATCACAGAATCACAGAATCACAGAACGTTAGGGGTTGGAAGGGACCTTAAAGATCATCTAGTCCAACACCCCTGCCGGAGCAGGATCACCTACAGTAGAGCGCACAGGAACACGTCCAGGCGGGTTTTGAATGTCTCCAAAGAAGGAGATTCCACAACCTCCCTGGGCAGTCTGTTGCAGTGCTCGGTCACCCTCACAGTAAAAAAGTTTTTCCTCATATTTTTATGGAACCTCCTGTGTTCCAGCTTCCACCCATTGCCCCTTGTCCTGTCAGTGGACGCCGCTGAAAAGAGCCTGGCTCCATCCTCCTGACATTCCCCTTGACATATTTATAAACATTAATGAGGTCACCCCTCAGCCTCCTCTTCTCTAAGCTCAAGAGACCCAGCTCCTTCAGCCTTTCCTCATAAGGGAGATGCTCCACTCCCTTCACCATCTTTGTGGCTCTACGTTGGACTCTCTCAAGCAGCTCCCTGTCCTTCTTGAACTGAGGGGCCCAGAACTGGACACAATATTCCAGATGCAGCCTCACCAGGGCAGAGTAGAGGGGCAGGAGGACCTCTCTTGACCTACTTGCTACTCCCCTTCTAATACACCCCAGGATGCCATTGGCCTTCTTGGCCACGAGGGGCACATTGCTGGCTCATGGTCATCCTGCTGTCCACTAGAACCCCCAGGTCCCTTCCCCTGCGCTGCTCTCCAGCAGTGCAGTCCCCAACCTATATTGGCACATGGGGTTATTTTTTCCCAGTGCAAAACTCTACACTTGCCCTTGTTAAACTTCATCAGATTTCTCCCCGCCCAGCCCTCCAGCCTGTCTAGGTCTCTCTGAATGGCTGCACAGCCTTCTGGTGTGTCAACCACTCCTCCCAATTTCGTATCATCAGCAAACTTGCTGACAACATTCTCTAATCCCTCATCCAGATCATTGATAAATATATTAAACAGCACCAGCCCAAGCACTGACCCCTGAGGGTCCCCCACTAGACACAGGCATCCAGCCAGACTCAGCCCCATTGACCACAACCCTCTGGCTTCTTCCTTCAACCAGTTCTCGACCCACCTCACTACTTGGTCATCCAGACCACACTTCCTCAGTTTACCTATGAGGATGCTGTGGGAGACGGTGTCAAAAGGCCTTGCTGATGTCCAGGTAGACCACGTCCACTGCATGGCCACCATCCATCCACCTGGTTATGTCTTCATAAAAGGCTATCAGGTTGGTCAAACATGACTTCCCCTTGGCAAAGCCATGCTGACTGCTCCTAATAACCTTCTTATCCTTGATATGCCTAGAGACAGCGTCAAGGATAAGATGTTTCCATCACCTTTCCAGGGATGGAGGTGAAGCTGACCGGTCTGTAGTTACTCGGGTCATCCTTCCTGCCCTTCTTATAGACTGGAGTGACATTCGCTTTCCTCCAGTCTTCAGGCACCTCACCTGTTACCCACGACTTACCAAAGATGATGGAGAGTGGCCTAGCAATGACTCTCGCCAGCTCCCTCAGCACCCGTGGGTGCATCCCATCAGGGCCCATGGATTTATCAATGTTCAGGTGTTCAAACTGATCCTTAACCCACTCCTCATCAATCAGGGGAGACTCCTCCTTTGTCATGACTTCCTCTGGGGCCTCAGGGGACTGAGGCTCCTGAGGACGGTCTCCAATAGTGTAGACAGAGGCAAAGAAGGCATTCAGCAACTCTGCCTTCTTTCTGTCCTCTGTCTCCAGGGCACCCACCTCATTCAACAGAGGGTCTACATTGCCTCTAGTGTTAGTTTTGTCAGCAATGTATTTGAAGAAGCCCTTTCTGTTGTCTTTGACCTCCCTTGCAAGTTTTAACTCCAAGGAGGCCTTAGCTTTTCTGATTGCCTCCTGCACTCCCTGACAGCTGCCCTGTACTCCACCCAAGTGGCCAGCCCTTCCTTCCACAATTTATATACCCTCCCTTTCCACCTGAGTCTGTCCAGCAGATTCCTGGTTAACCATGCAGGTCTCCTGGATCTCTTTCTTGATTTCCTACCTGATGGGATGCACTGATCCTGAGCCTCGAAGAAGTGGTCTTTGAATGCCAACCAACTCTCTTGGGGCCCCTTTACCTTTCAGCTCCCTGTCCCAAGGGGTTTCCCCCAGCAATTGCTTGAAGAGGCCAAAGTTGGCCCTTCTGAAGTCCAGAGTTGCGATCCTGCTTGGTATTCTGTTTTTACCGCACAGGATCCTGAACTCCACTATCTCATGGTCGCTGCAGCCAAGATTGCCCTCAACCTTCACTGCTTCAACCAGACCTTCCTTGTTGGTGAACACAAGGTCCAGCAGCGCTCCTCTCCTGGTTGACTCGATTATCGATGATAACTTTTGGATGCAAATGGTGGATGAGACAATAAGAGACCAAGCTGCAAACCACACATCCTTCCTTATTTGTACTTAATGGTAGCTCTACTCTACTACTGTTGAATGAGAAAGTTGACAAGATAAATGCTGAAGAAATGATGGTGGAACCCTAGTAGCTATTGGCAGGTTTTTGAGAGGCAAATACTGGTTTTGCTTTGTCCTGTACTTCAAACCCATCTGAGACTACAGGATTTTAGCCCAGTAACCTGAGATTAATTAATTCATTGAAAGATATAAGGGAAGTTTCTGTTAGTGTTCATTAAGCTTCTTATATCTTGTGAGAACAATATATTACTTGTCACTGACTGGGATCTTGGATTTTTCTTCTCACCCTTTATGGGAGCCTGTCATGGATTTGTGTCTCGTGGGGTTTTTTGTGCGCCTCTGCGATCAAGGTATTTAAGAGGTGACCCCCATTGTTCTATCTCTCTTTTGGTTTTGTCTTGTTAAGAGCTGTCCTGTCTTTAATGTTGGGGAGTTTTTCTGTGAGAGAAGGGGGAGGTAGGAAGAGAACAAAGGAACGTCACCCTGAGAAGAAAGAGAGGTGGAAGAGTCTCAGAGTAGAAGGTCTGCACAAATTGCATTCAATTTGTTAGTTACAGCTCTGAATCTGTCACCTTAAAAGATATTTATTTCTGATTTTAAAATCAGTATCCATGTATTAGTGGACATGTAGTAGAGCAGTAGAAAAATCAAACTCTTATTGCTTACAGGTTTCACTGATCTGATATCACAAAAAAAAGGCTTATATTGGTATTTGTTGAACTAAAGCAAAGTGCTTTCATTTATAAATTTTCTTAATGAAAAATTATGTCAATATGTTCAACCCTTGGCCTCAGTGGGCCTCAAGAGTACATCTGAAGTCAAACAGATGCTGTGGGCTTGACCGTTATGGAGATTTGTTCATTGTTTAAAGCTTTCAAGACACGAATTTACAAACAGATATTGCTCTAGAACTTGCTCACAATCTCTTCCTTATACATGTTCCTTTGGTGGTTTGACTGCTGTATATTTCATTAATGTATTAAGTTACATAATTCATCTGCAAATAAGATGCCTTTTTCAATTACATCTCTGGAAAAAAAGAAAAATGTTTTCTAGCCAACTTTTTGAGAGTACTTGGGAAAGAGTGAGAATGGAAAGAAAAAATTCTTGAAAAAAATGAAAGAATTTGTTTTGGGAGGGGTTTTGGTTTATTTTTCTTCAAAACTAAATGAGCCAATAGGACTTGCTCAGTTAATACTCTTCCTTCATATTATGCTTCTTCAGTAACAATTACTTGACTGTTCTTGTAATGAACGACCACTCTGCACATAGCTATATAGGCAAAATGTACCGTGAATAAATCCAAATTAATTATTTCTACATAAATACTAGTAGAGTGGAATTTGCTTGTGAGGAAAAAAAAAAATAATCTTTTGCATTCCCTCAGATGTTTCAAATAGAAAATTCAGAACCACTCCCAGAGCAAGCATTTTAAAATAGCAGACTGAAACGCAAAGATTTAAACTAACAAGGAGGGGTGTTTATGGCTTTCTTAGAATATTGGATGATATAGGACAGGTAAATTTTGGTTAATTTGGCACCTCTAGACCATGACCCAAGGGAGGTTTTAAAGTAACGCTCTGTAACCTCTCATCCACAAATGCACAGATGTCGTGATGGACACTCCTCTCAAATTCGTAATGGTCAGATGGCAGGAAAAAGCCCAAGTGTGCAGCTTCAACCAGAGGGAAGCATTAGGGCCTCCAACTCCTTTGCTCCTGGATCACACTCCTCTCCCCCATGCTGTTGCCACAACACACTTCTGTTTTGGCAGTGTCATAAAGGAGTTAGGGAGTAGCCATGGGTTGCTTCTGCTTTTGAGTTTACACGGCATCTTGCACAGATTTTTCTGTCTTCTAAGAAAATAATCTGGATTACCGACTACCACAATTTCACGGTAGACATTTTAACTGCCAGAAGCAAAATAGAGTCCTTTCCTGAAACCAGATCCAATAAGCAGATTATGGTATAGAGCCACTATGTACTTGAAAGTTTTTTGAAGCAAAAATTATAATAGTTTGGTTCTGCAAAAGAATTTGTAATTCGCACTTGGTAAAATGCATTTTTGTCAACACCTTTCCTAGTGTCTGAATAGGTAAGAGGATGAGAATTAATTTTGCATTGCAATGAGTCCTAGTCTGACATTCTTAAGGCAAGTGTCAGAGGACTTGTAAATAGAAGTAAACAAGATGCACTTTCTAAATAAATGAATAATGTAAAAACAATCCTTGCTTTTCACAGCTACTGCACAGTATAACTCACAATAGTTTTTTTTGTGTTGGGTTTGGGGGAAAAAACCAAAAAACTCAATGAAACCAATATTATCCCAACAAGTATTATCCTATAGATTAATCAATGCTACACTATCTGCAGTTCTTCAATCCAAGCATAGCTTTCCCTTTGTATTCACGCTTTCTTCTTCAGATCTACAGTCAAGGATACAGTATCAAAGTAACACAAGTGACAGTGGTACTCTTTATACCACTGGTAGGAATAATCACTTCAGCTAACAGCTGCTACCCTTAATCTGTTGATGCATTTTGTAACAGGGCTTGTTTGAAATTCAGTTTGGCTGATTTGAAAACAGGATTCTGAGAGGAAACATTTTCAATGGCCTGCCAGAGCAATTTTTAAAAGTATGAATAAACATAAACTAGAGTAACAACTTACTTTCCTTCCTGTGAAGTTTTGTTAGTGTAGGTATAACTGGAGGGAACATAGGAAAGTACTTCCCTGAAAATATAATGTAGGTCCATACTTGTCACTCATTCCTTATTTAAGGTCGCATGTTGATTATTACGTAAGAAGTGTTCTTTCCACTAGCTAGGGGCATTTTTTTGTTAAGTTCAAATACAATGAAGCAAAAAAAAACAAAACAAAACAAAAATGAAAAATCACTTTATGCAGATTAGGAAGCCATATTATGGCAACAGAAACAGTGCAGCTCAACAAAATCAGCCTTAAAGTCATAAGTAGTCAGGTTTGCCCTACATTACATCCTTACTGAGGGATTTGATCTATGACATTTTCAGAATGACATCTGAAAAAGACATTAAGGAAATCAAGAAAGAGATCCAGGAGACCTGCATGGTTAACCAGGAATCTGCTGGACAGACTCAGGTGGAAAGGGAGGGTGTATAAATTGTGGAAGGAAGGGCTGGCCACTTGGGTGGAGTACAGGGCAGCTGTCAGGGAGTGCAGGGAGGCAATCAGAAAAGCTAAGGCCTCCTTGGAGTTAAAACTTGCAAGGGAGGTCAAAGACAACAGAAAGGGCTTCTTCAAATACATTGCTGACAAAACTAACACTAGAGGCAATGTAGGCCCTCTGTTGAATGAGGTGGGTGCCCTGGAGACAGAGGACAGAAAGAAGGCAGAGTTGCTGAATGCCTTCTTTGCCTCTGTCTACACTGTTGGAGACCGTCCTCAGGGGCCTCAGGGCACTGAGGCTCCTGAGGAAGTCATGACAAAGGAGGAGTCTCCCCTGATTGATGAGGAGTGGGTTAAGGATCAGTTTGAACACCTGAACATTGATAAATCCATGGGCCCTGATGGGATGCACCCACGGGTGCTGAGGGAGCTGGCGAGAGTCATTGCTAGGCCACTCTCCATCATCTTTGGTAAGTCGTGGGTAACAGGTGAGGTGCCTGAAGACTGGAGGAAAGCGAATGTCACTCCAGTCTATAAGAAGGGCAGGAAGGATGACCCGAGTAACTACAGACCGGTCAGCTTCACCTCCATCCCTGGAAAGGTGATGGAACATCTTATCCTTGATGCTGTCTCTAGGCATATCAAGGATAAGAAGGTTATTAGGAGCAGTCAGCATGGCTTTGCCAAGGGGAAGTCATGTTTGACCAACCTGATAGCCTTTTATGAAGACATAACCAGGTGGATGGATGGTGGCCATGCAGTGGACGTGGTCTACCTGGACATCAGCAAGGCCTTTGACACCGTCTCCCACAGCATCCTCATAGGTAAACTGAGGAAGTGTGGTCTGGATGACCAAGTAGTGAGGTGGGTCGAGAACTGGTTGAAGGGAAGAAGCCAGAGGGTTGTGGTCAATGGGGCTGAATCTGGCTGGATGCCTGCGTCTAGTGGGGTCCCTCAGGGGTCAGTGCTTGGGCCGGTGCTGTTTAATATATTTATCAATGATCTGGATGAGGGATTAGAGAATGTTGTCAGCAAGTTTGCTGATGATACGAAATTGGGAGGAGTGGTTGACACACCAGAAGGCTGTGCAGCCATTCAGAGAGACCTAGACAGGCTGGAGGGCTGGGCGGGGAGAAATCTGATGAAGTTTAACAAGGGCAAGTGTAGAGTTTTGCACTTGGGAAAAAAATAACCCCATGTGCCAATATAGGTTGGGGACTGCCCTGCTGGAGAGCAGCGCAGGGGAAAGGGACCTGGGGGTTCTAGTGGACAGCAGGATGACCATGAGCCAGCAATGTGCCCTTGTGGCCAAGAAGGCCAATGGCATCCTGGGGTGTATTAGAAGGGGAGTAGCAAGTAGGTCAAGAGAGGTCCTCCTGCCCCTCTACTCTGCCCTGGTGAGGCCGCATCTGGAATATTGTGTCCAGTTCTGGGCCCCTCAGTTCAAGAAGGACAGGGAGCTGCGCGAGAGAGTCCAACGTAGAGCCACAAAGATGGTGAAGGGAGTGGAGCATCTCCCTTATGAGGAAAGGCTGAAGGAGCTGGGTCTCTTGAGCTTGGAGAAGAGGAGGCTGAGGGGTGACCTCATTAATGTTTATAAATATGTCAAGGGGGAATGTCAGGAAGATGGAGCCAGGCTCTTTTCAGCGGCGTCCACTGACAAGACAAGGGGCAATGAGTGGAAGCTGGAACAAAAGAGGTTCCATAAAAATATGAGGAAAAACTTTTTTACTGTGAGGGTGACCGAGCACTGGAACAGGCTGCCCAGGGAGGTTGTGGAATCTCCTTCTTTGGAGACATTCAAAACCCGCCTGGACGTGTTCCTGTGCGCTCTACTGTAGGTGATCCTGCTCTGGCAGGGGGGTTGGACTAGATGATCTTTAAGGTCCCTTCCAACCTCTAACATTCTGTGATTCTGTGGGTGAAGAAACACCACTGACTTTCATTAGGGTTGTCAGATGTAGGACCACTATGTAACACCGGCCATAGGCTGGAAACCTCACCAGTCACTTCCAGTGAAGGCACACTAGTGAATAGTTAGTGAACACCACCCTACAGCACTCATTAGGTACCACCACTTGTTCTAGGAAGCATCAATATACTCTGCTTGCAGAGGTTTTTTTGCTTGGATAGCATATATAGATGTCTATCGTCAGCATTTTGGTATGGATAAGGACACATTCAAATCTAGTCGCAGCTCTGTTTCTCAGTGCTTAGTTTGTTCTTTACTGGCAGAACAAGCACATTCCTTGCAGATCCTACAAACTGTATTTGCGGTGACAAACTGCGGGGTAAGTGATCAGCTTTACAGTGGGTTTTTAAGGCTACACTGTTGGGAGAGACAGAAGTCTTATTATCCCAGTTCTTCTGCTCTCTTATAAGCAATGTTCCTGTGAGAACAGAAGCTGCCATTTAGTGATAATTTCAGTTCCTACCTAGCTATATTGATTTTCAGGAAAATGGTTTGGGGTTTGAGGTAGTGGTGGTCGTTGTTTAGTTGGGGTTTTTTTCCAAATTGAGTTTAAAAATTTGAAAGGAAAACAAGAAAGTGGGAAGAACACCAAAGCAAGGGGACAATAGAGGAAGTCGAATTTCCAAAATCCTAGCAGTAGACTCAGAATCATAGTCACAGAACAGTAAGCACCCATCTACTGTAAATCCCTTCTGCTACTTTAGAGGGAGTTGTCTGGAGAACTTGTGGGGATTTTCGTTTCTACTGTGACACACAGGCATTGACTCAGGCTCAGTTTTGTTAGTCAACACCACTATAATCTTATGTGGGTTAGTTGGTCTGCCTTCAGTAAAAGTACATGCTGTGTGAGCTTTCTAACTGTGTTCTGGATGTTCCCACAGAAAACACCTCGTACACATGGAGTTATCTGGGTCATATCTGTACTATTTTGAGATCTGAAAGTACACAGAAGCAGCACTGACAGTCTCAGAGCCTGAAGTGCGTGGTGCTCTGCCCAATTCCTGCTCTCTTTAACTACAGAATTCAAACTAGAGAGCAATGGTAAGTGTATTCCAAACACAATTTTTGCAACACTGTACATGTATTCCTAGCATAAATTTCCTAGTTCATAGACCACTGCCATTCTCATGAATATGCAGTTACCCAAAACCTCTGGAGCTAAAGATGCAAAAATCAAACTGGGTACTTATCTCTACTCCCAAAACATAGTTGTTTGGCTTGCACCTTTATTTACGCTATCAGATATATAATTTTTTTAACTTTTTTAATTTCCCCATTTTCCCCTATGTTTAGGAAGGAATACAGAGAAGACTAAGAGTTAAGTTATGGTTAGAGGATAGTTTCTGAACAAAAATAAAGTGAAAAAAACAAGAGACTGAAAAGCAGACTCAAGAAAGAAACAGGCAAGGATAAAAAAAGCATAGAGACAAGAAAAAAGACAAAGTAGTACAAAGAAGGAAGGGAAGGAAAGTAAGTTGATAAAAGGTAAGTGGCAGCAAGGAAGAATGAAAGTGACAGAAGAAAAATAGAATTGATGTAGGAATTAAAACAAAGTCCCTGAAACTCAGCATTTACAAAAAGGTCTTTCCAGATACCATTCTCAGATCACCAAACATGGAGAAGGAAGGAAATTGAGACTGGTTTCCATACTAACTTGGTAACAATGACAGGAAATAATTATTTTTATTTTTTTAATTTAGAATCTATGTCCTTTCACACTGTTGCTGCTCAGATGGCCAATATTGCAGGTTAGCATGACAGAGAATGAATTCACAGATAAATTAAACTCTCCATCTTGAAGTTTCAGCAGGACTGAGGAAAACTATGTACATAAATTGTACCAAATTTTCTTTAGGGCTTTTTATTCGTTACATAGGTCTTATTTACATGATCTCTCTAAATTAAGAATTTGCTCAAGTCTTTGTTATCATCCGTATTTAGACTCCTCTAGATTTTCTTCTTTGGTAGAGAAAGATACAAGTCCCAGATAAACCACTACTCAATTACTTATAACAATATTGCTGGCTTATAAAATGTTGCATTTAAACTGTTAGCAGATAAAAGGCATTACACATGCCTAAGGTTAGCCCTAAGGCTAGAATGAATGCATATCCAGATATGACATTCCAAAAATGATGCTATGCTTTGCAAATGAATTTAATTTTGCTGAAGGATTACTAGATATGTGAAACACACATGTATATATTATGTATATATCATACACTATTTTTTATTTACTTATATAATCTTTTATTTGTATATAAAGTCTAAAAAACTTTTAGATACATTTGTGTTTGCAAACCCAGTCAATTAAGGATGAATTTCCGGATACTTTTAGTCCAGTTTTCTTCATCGTGGTTTTGTACCGCGTGTTCTTGAAATCTACTCAATAGAATTACAGTGATTTTTAATAAACTTAAGAGGAATGTACAGAGAACGACAACTATAAAGATCATTGCACATAGCTTTCTTTCCTGATTTCTTCAGTGAAAAGAGATAAACTAGCTTACTAATGCCCAGACTCCTTCCTGAGCTGTGTTGCTTTCATTTTTCTTAACCATTACTTTGATTTTCAAAATATACATTTGAGTAAATATTTTTAAACACGAGGTTTCATCTTCTGAAGTAAACTTAACTATCCCAATAAATCCTTTCCAGTTCACTTTTAAAAGATGAACACACCTGACAAATACCACGGTAGATGACTGGGAATCATTTTTCTAAGAATGGCTTTATGGTGACTAACACTAGTTATTTTACTTATATTTTTCTACTTACGAGGAGAGCAATACCTATTACAAAGGTGTCTAATTCTTAGATGACCAAGTGGGAAAAGACAACGAACCAAATCAAAAGAACCGAAACACTTCGCACATTATTGAGTAGGATTTACATTAATTCACTCCACTGTTCTCTTAGCCACCACCCTAGAACTACTCATTGCCTATTTGAAACCCAGCTGTTAAAACAACCAGTGTGGATCTCCTTTCACCACTCAGCTGATATTTGCAATTTCCTGCACAGATGGGAAACAGCAATTGGCTTTGAGGCAAGTACCAAGATTCTCAGTGAATCTAATTTAGAAAGATTTTTGGTTTACTACAGAAGTCATCACTCTTCCGACACTCAAATCATAATCTCTCTGATCACAGAAATTAACTTCTGCAGCTTGCAATGGCATATATACCTTGAAATTATTTTGACTTTCAGTGCAAGTAATATTCCAAGACAACCTAAGTTTCAAGGCACCAGATGTATACCCCGTGAGAATTCTCTGCTGATCATCTTTAACGGAGGAAAAACTACTCTGTTCTTCAAGTCTCTTGGGCATTTAATTTTTTATCAGAAAAACGATGACTATGACATAAAATCTCAGGCCTAAGTGATACCAGTTGAAATCAAAATGAAATAAAAATCTTTCTGATCATGCAATACTGCTGTTGCGGGAGAAGTGCCATCATATTAAGGGTTATTCTTCGCTATTGTCATATGCCAGGAATCTATTAGAAAACTTTGTTTTACATTTTTACATAAAAGGAAAACTAAACAAAGCAAAACCAACAAAACAAAGCAAACAAGCATGATGCATATAATAGGTTAAAAACCCCCAAACTTTAAAATGTAAAAAAACCCTTCAAAATATCATCAGTTCCCTTTAGGCACTTTCCAGCTGTTGCAAAATTTAACCTAGGGGATTATCTACCATAGGGAAGCAGTCTGCTGTTTTTCTGTAGTACACAGCATGACAGACACTGTGTTAGAGCCTGACCTGAAGCAGAGGTCCCTGAGCTTCATCAGGATTAACACTTGGTGTAGCTAAAACTGTAAGCCACAGGAGAATTAGATCTCCTGAAACGTACAGCTGCACTCCCTGAATACAACAGGTGTGTAACCTTCAAAATGACAAAACTGCTGTGGCTGCAAAGAATACATCAAACTTGTAAGCACAGAAGTAGTTACTGCTTGATAGAAACTGTTATCAGTTACAGTATCTAAGGCAACTGCGATAAATTAGAATGCTTTGTGCATTTATCAAGAGGTTGGTCTTAAAACAATGAAAAAGCAGCAATGGTTTGGATTCACTGAAACCATTTTCAGACAAGGTTTTCATGTTTAACACATTAAGAGCTAAGAATTTGCTGGTTTTGGGGTTTTTTTTAGCCAGGTCTAATTACAGATTAATAACGAGCTCAAGTTGTAATTTATGTGGATGGTTGGCCTCTATTTCTTTTTGGTTTTGTTTTTTGTTAAGGTTAATCCTACTCACATTGCAGTCTCATTCCCTAGCACGGACTTCAATGAAATATCCAGGGAAACGGGCTGGAAGAAAAGTAGGGTATGTCCTTTCAGTATCAGTGCAGGTCACACGTTTGCAAGCAAGATGAAAAGATATGGAAAGTGCCTTGTACATAAATATGGCTGGTGAAATAATGTAAGAAAAATAACTTACCATTCCTAGTCAGAATAATAACTACAATTTTTTATGATGCCTCATTGCATTATAAATTAGTGAGCTACAGTCGATTTGCACTTGTTTTGACAAACAATAAAATTAATTAATTCTACCTATTGCACTGTTCTGGATCAACACCTACATGCAACATGGTAAATGATGGAATTTCACCTCCCTTAGTATTCAACATTTATTCTTAAATAGATCAATATTTTTTAAAACTTGCTTTTTGATCAAAATTATTCAGGGGCATGATTCATGATTATGTTTCACATTCATGAACAATTAATTGCTATTTGAAATATGAGCTACGCTCAGTAAACTCTATGGTTACATGGTATGCTTTGTTTTTCTTTTTGGGCAAAATCAAGATCCTATATATAGGATTTCTTTGCAGAAATATCTGGCATTTTCCTTTAAGTTGTAATGAGCTTTCTAGATATTTCTAACACTGAAGTCACTAGGTAAAGGTTTTCCAGGAAGAAACCCCAAATAGATGTCAACTCAGTAGAAAAAAAATAACATTTTAGCTGGATTTGTATGGAATTTCCTCACTGACCGTTCTGGTAAATACTCATGTCTGCTAAACTTAAGGGATAGGTTGGATGTTTCTAGCTGTTTTCAGAGAAATAAAAGAAACAAAAGTGCCATAATGAACAGACACTGGCAATTTAAAACTATGTAAGTGTCTGAATGCCATCATTTATTTATTTATTTCGGATGCTGAAGGCCTCTGCTGTCCATAGGGTCCTCCCTTCACAGACCATAAAAGGAGAAGGTTTAAATTTGTTGTGAAAAATAAATGAGTGATAACTGATCTCTTACTCAAACAATGAAATCCAAGAATGAATCTTAGATTTAATGCTAAAAATATAAGGAAATAAGTACTGGGGTTGTTTAGAGCTACCTGTTTTTTTCCATACAGGTTGTGTTCCCTTCTTTATGCAATACCTCTGGCTTAGAATCATGGGCTTTCTAATTACATTTTAAATTAAACTTAATTCCACCCTCATATCCTCTGTTATAAAAAGAATTTTCTAAGGTTAGAAGCCGTTATGAAGTTTAAATCAGTTTGAATTACTGATCACGCTTCAGACCTATTTTAAATAACTTTTATAATACAAGCAGTAAAGTCTCTGGTGAGGGCACTACTAAATCGGTGAAACAATACCATGACACAGTAACATTATTATTAATAAACTAACAAGAAATGTTGCAATTAAAATATAGAAGAATTATGCTTTTGCCTTTGTAATAAAATTCTTCTCCATATTCTGTCTACTTATGGCACATCACAATGGTTCAACAGTAGAGTTGGAGTTACCTGTCCATATAGGAAATAAAGTGTCAGGCTAAATAGTTTTCTTTAACCACCAAGAGTAAAGAACATGACAAAATGCCCTTCTTTGACAAAATAATTGCAAATTTATGACATGTCACATTTTGTTGACAAATGGAAACCACTTGAGAGGATTTTTTTCTGATAATTAAATGGTGTAATCAAATGACGCTGGCAGTGATTATAACAACCCTGACAAACTATTTTTTTGTGGAGAAGTCTTATCTGCATCTTAAACATAGTCAGTTTTATGCCCTCTGGTTCGCTGCAGGCTTTGTCCTGACAGCATGCATATGCATAGCCTGTTATCCTATTAGCACCATAAAATCAAAGCTTTGAATGCCAGGACGGTGATGGAAAGCGCATCTCTTTAACAAAGACAGTTTGAGGTCAAGTACAACAGTGGTTCAGAGACAAGACCACGTGGAAATGAAAAAAACTACTCATGGATGGCAAACTCTGTTCATCTCCTTCCCAAGTCAAAACAACACACTCATTTCTCAGTATTAAACCTTATTCTACCTATTTTCAGGAAACAGATGACTGTTAGGAATTTTATTTTAGGCTGCTGTTTTACTTTAAAGTAAGGATGAAGTGAGATTCAAAAGTAAGCAAATGTTATCTTGGTAAAGTCATCACTCTTGTGCAAAAAGTGCCATTTGCTAGCAGAATGTGACATGAGACACATTCCTCTTCTCAGTAAGCATCGAAAGGTGATGTCCCCAATGCCACACTGACTGTTCCCTCTTCCTTCATTTCCAAGAATCCACAAACCATCCACACTTCTCAAATGCCTCAGAAATTTGAAATATTTTTAAGAGATTCACTTTTTAGGGACACAGACTATTTTTCAAGCAAACTGCTGGTGCCTAAAATATATGTCATAGGTACAGACTGGAATAATTAATAAAAAAGTACCTGTCTAAATCTCTACATCAGTTGTAATCAAATAGAGCAGATAATAGGATAATTTTCCATTCTTTGCTACATACGCCAAACAGATTTTCAAGCAAATATGTGCTATGTTTTCCTGCGTCAATGTTATGCATATAAGTTTAGAAAAGCTAAATTTCTTTCTCTAGTTCCCCCCTAAAAGTGTGATTTTCCAACTCATTAAGGAAGTGGAGGAAGGAAAGGTGAGTGGTATATTGCTTCAGGTTAACACTATCAACTGATGCAAAGAAATAAAAAATGGGAAAGCTACTGCATATTTGATGGAGCAACAGCTGGTAAAATATTATACAGCAATTTCATTATGATTTACTGTAAACTAGAAAACTACAGTAGGGCAGAGGGATAAATTGAAATTAAACCAGGCCATACATCAGCCTTTTCAGCAGCTTTGAACTCTACAGTGGATTATGCAGCAAACGTGTTTGCATGGCATTATGCTGTAAACATTTGTAGAACAGGAAGCTACTAGCTCTGAAGATCTAAACTGGAGTAATTTTAACCCTCTCCAGAAACTTTATTAACTATATTGTTTACTACACGAAGAAAAAAAAAACAAAACAAAATTTGCAGACAACTCAGTAGAAAAGGAAGTCTTTTATAAATGCTTAATGCAGATATCCAGTGTCTTTCAAACAAATGACACCATTTACTCAGTAATTCTCTTAGTCAAAGGCTAAGAATTACATACGGTGTTACTCATATTTAATGGAAGAAATAGAAAATTAAGGAAAGTTCATTTTATATAAAAGATAATCTCTCTCATTATTTTGAAATTGTTTGCATTAGAACTGTCTTTCCAGTGACACAGTAACAAAAATATCACATCATCAGAGTATCTACATTTCCCAGTAATGAAACACCACTCCATAAAATAACATCTTAATACTTGAAGTCTTTGTACTGAAATCTGTAAGAATTAAAAAAAAAAACATCTAGGCAGTATCCGCATTTCCCATCTTGCCCTGTTGTCTTTTTTCCTTATCACTTTTAATTCATTTTAATGTCATACAACATTTTAAGACACAAGGAAGGGTTATTCAAAAATATTTACTGGCTTATTAAGCCAGGCTTCATTTGCTCCTGCTGTATCAAGTTTATATCCAATAAAATAACACAGTTAATCACATTTTATGTTGCACTCCAATATGATTATACAACCCACCCTTGGAACATGCTATGGAGACCATAATGAGACCATCTGTGGAAGATGCTCTCTTATATGTACTTTATACTACTCATGGAATAGAGGCATGGCAAAAGAGAATGATTATTATTTCTACATACATCCTCTCTTAATATAGCCAGACCACAAAGACTTTTGAAAGAGATAATCCTGTCAGAATATCAGCAATACTATAGAATCATATAACGGTTTGGGTTGGAAGGGACCTTAAAGATCATCTAGTTTGGGCCCCTCAGTTCAAGAAGGACAGGGAGCTGCGCGAGAGAGTCCAGCGCAGAGCCACAAAGATGATTAAGGGAGTGGAGCATCTCCCTTATGAGGAAAGGCTGAAGGAGCTGGGTCTCTTGAGCTTGGAGAAGAGGAGGCTGAGGGGTGACCTCATTCATGTTTATCAATATGTCAAGAAGGAATGTCAGGAGGATGGAACCAGGCTCTTTTCAGTGGCGTCCACTGACAGGACAAGGGGCAATGGGTGGAAGCTGGAACATAAGAGGTTCCATAAAAATATGAGGAAAAACTTTTTTACTGTGAGAGTGACAGAGCACTGGAACAGGCTGCCCAGGGAGGTTGTGGAATCTCCTTCTTTGGAGACATTCAAAACCCACCTGGACATGCTCCTGGGCGCTCTACTGTAGGTGGTCCTGCTCTGGCGGGGGGGTTGGACTAGATGATCTTTGAGGTCCCTTCCAACTTCTAACATTCTGTGATCCTGTGATTCCATCACCCCTGCCATGAGGGTCCTCAAGAGTTACAATGCCGTCTCACGATGGGATAAACCAGCCAAAAGTCAGAAACAATTCGGGCATGACTGCAAAAAAGCATTATTGTAAATACAAAAATTCTTAAAAAGAAAAAAAAAAATCAAAGTTGTTTAAAAATTATTCAACTAGCCCTTTTTAAAATGGATATTTGTAAAGAACTGTAATAATCTTCACTGTAAGGCCTGACTCACCTTTAATTTGGTTACTATAGAAACCTTAGGACTCAATAATTGAATACTGTGCTCTTAAAAAAATAGAGAATCCACAGATGTCCACTAAGGCATCCAAATTCCTTAGGTAGCCTTAAAAGCTTTGGCTTAAAAACATAGTTACTTCCTGTATCAGAAGACTTCTAGAAAGTTAAATTCAGGATGATTTTTAGTAAGATATCTCAAGAGCAGAATGAATAACCTCAATAACCAGAGTAGTCTGGTCTGGTTTGATAGATGTCCTTGCTTTAAGTGAGTATTTAGAAGAGAGATCTACTAAGAGCCCTTCCAATGTGAATTATTCTGTGACTTTGTTCTTGAGTACCTCTGTTGAAAGATGTACAGACTGGCAATGTTTATGTGAGGCTGAGTAAAATACCACACAGAGGCAAACTAGACTACAATCCAGACTGTAACAAAAGGTAAATCAGCTCTCTTAGGAAAAAAAAAAAACAAACCACCTTGCCGCTGTTAAGAAGGAATTTGTGAAATAGAGCTACAGGACCTCAGAGACCCACACCAAGTTTAGTTTAACAACAGATCACTTTTTAATCTGACAGAAAAGTGTGGAGACTATTGCCTACAGTGTCAACTTTCAGATTTTAGAAGATGCATTAAGTATTTCCCTGGCCTATATCCATGCTTGAGGGGTAAAATTTTAAAAGGAACCTATTTTTCCTGCAGTTGCTAAAGAATGGACATCTACCCTCACCAAGACATAGGAAAGTGCCGAAAAATTAAAATGTATGGCTTATCTTCATAATTGACAGCAGACCCTAATTCAGCCAGAAGGTAAGCACAACACAGTAAATATTATAGTCTAGTGATTTTTCATTAAACTATTACAATGAGCTAGTGCATGGTGTCTACATTTCTTTTCAAAGATGGTTTAAGACAGTCAGGACTGTCTTTTAATTCAAAAATATTCTGAAAAGCTCAGCTGTGAGAAGAAACGATACCACGTGGCCTTGAATTGTGGTTTCACAAACTATGGATATAGTTGCAGCAAAAATAGAGCAAAAGGAGATATTATCTCAAATATCAGAATTCTCAGCTGGTTTTACATTCTAAAAAACTTCCTGCTAGGACGCAAAAGGTTCAGATTGTGCCTTTGCTCTGTAACCAGAGTTCCAGCCTATCTCAAAGTGTTTTCAGCGCCCGCAGTACTCAGAGTGGTGTGCTGCAGTGGCAAAACTATGAACCTAGTAAACTCTCTCAATTTTACTACTTTTGTGGACCTTGTCCTTACAAATAAAAGACATGGAGTGGTAACTCAAGCTTTGCTTCACTTTTCTAATGAACTTCACTCTCCAGCAGCCACAACCGTACCAATTCCCCTTCTACCTTATGTCCTCTTTTCCCTTGAAGTAGTAATTAATTCTATATGTAATGGAGGCCCTTTTTCCAACGTGTGCCAAGACCTTAATACAAGCAATTGGCAAAATCTTCTGTATAACTTCATTGACTGTTAATGATCTACAATAGATGAGAATCTGCCCTCAAAAAGTATGCTACTAATTAACTTAAGAAGAGTTGGCTGCTTGCAGTATTTAATGTAATTCTTGAATGTTCCTAGGTCTGCATCTGAATTTCAATGAAACTTGTACCAATGGGCAGATATTGGCATACTCATGAATACCAAATGAGTTCATCAGCATTTGCCCTGTGATGGTGAACACCTTCTGAATTTATAATTGAGTAGCCTTCAAATGAAATCGCTGGCCATATATTGTTGGCTCTAGTTACTTTTAATCAAGTTTCAAACTTTTCCACCTTTTCCATTTTCTATGTGTGAAATGCACTTAGGAAATTGAAGGTGGGGGGCCGAATTAGTGGAACGAGAAGAGGGGCAAGAATGTCATATACCACAGATCTGCTTGCTGCAACGAAATTTTGACCAAATTAAGAATACACTACATCAGGGGACATGATTCAAGTCTGTGAAGGGTCTGTCAAGAAAGATGAACGTTTTACACTTTGCAAACTAAAGCCATTTGCTGAATAATTAAAAGGGGACTAGAATACCTTCTGCCAAAGGGTGAAGGTTAGAAGTACACTTCAGTCTTTCAGAAATGTTTTACTTGTGCAGCACTGACTTTGCAGGCTCTGTTAATATACCTTAAGCTCTTTGCTTACTACCTCATACCACCCACTCTCACAGCATCCTTTGATCATGGCTTGGCTGGTGGTTTACATCAATTTCCCGCACATAGTTTCCCCTTAGTTTAAAATGGGTCATAGCCAGATCACCTTCAATACTCCTGTTAACAATTACAATGCTTGCAAAATGGCAATGAGTTAAAATGGGAAGTAAGATAGAAGCGGAATGAGAAATACAGAACAGTAACAACAAAGAGTTTTTCTGCCTGGACACGTTCCTGTGTGGCATAGTCTAGGCATTCCTGCTCTGGCAGGGGGATTGGACTTGATGATCTTTCGAGGTCCCTTCCAATCCCTAACATTCTATGATTCTATGATTCTATGATTCCTAACTAAATACTAATGCATCTGAAAGCATACATTAGCAATTTAAAGAGACTGAAGAGAGTTGGGAAAGTGAAGAATACAAGTCTATATTAGCTAATCAGACCTTGAATGCAGAAAGAGTTATATATATATATATATATAAGCAAGGCCTTTGACACCGTCTCCCACAGCATCCTCATAGGTAAACTGAGGAAGTGTGGTCTGGATGACCAAGTAGTGAGGTGGGTCGAGAACTGGTTGAAGGGAAGAAGCCAGAGGGTTGTGGTCAATGGGCTGAGTCTGGCTGGATGCCTGTGTCTAGTGGGGTCCCTCAGGGGTCAGTGCTTGGGCCGGTGCCGTTTAATATATTTATCAATGATCTGGATGAGGGATTAGAGAATGTTGTCAGCAAGTTTGCTGATGATACGAAATTGGGAGGAGTGGTTGACACACCAGAAGGCTGTGCAGCCATTCAGAGAGACCTAGACAGGCTGGAGGGCTGGGCGGGGAGAAATCTGATGAAGTTTAATAAGGGCAAGTGTAGAGTTTTGCACTTGGGAAAAAATAACCCCATGTGCCAATATAGGTTGGGGACTGCCCTGCTGGAGAGCAGCGCAGCGGAAAGGGACCTGGGGGTTCTAGTGGACAGCAGGATGACCATGAGCCAGCAATGTGCTCTCATGGCCAAGAAGGCCAATGGCATCCTGGGGTGTATTAGAAGGGGAGTAGCAAGTAGGTCAAGAGAGGTCCTACTGCCCCTCTACTCTGCCCTGGTGAGGCCGCATCTGGAATATTGTGCCCAGTTCTGCGCCCCTCAGTTCAAGAAGGACAGGGAGCTACTTGAGAGAGTCCAGCGTAGAGCCACAAAGATGGTGAAGGGAGTGGAGCATCTCCCTTATGAGGAAAGGCTGAAGGAGCTGGGTCTCTTGAGCTTGGAGAAGAGGAGGCTGAGGGGTGACCTCATTAATGTTTATAAATATGTCAAGGGGGAATGTCAGGAAGATGGAGCCAGGCTCTTTTCAGCGGCGTCCACTGACAAGACAAGGGGCAATGAGTGGAAGCTGGAACAAAAGAGGTTCCATAAAAATATGAGGAAAAACTTTTTTACTGTGAGGGTGACCGAGCACTGGAACAGGCTGCCCAGGGAGGTTGTGGAATCTCCTTCTTTGGAGACATTCAAAACCCGCCTGGACGTGTTCCTGTGCGCTCTACTGTAGGTGATCCTGCTCCGGCAGGGGGGTTGGACTAGATGATCTTTAAGGTCCCTTCCAACCTCTAACATTCTGTGATTCTGTGAATAATATTTTTTATTCTCAGATGAACATCTTATCTAAAAGGAAATAGTAGGTAGTATGTAAAAGTAAGAAAGCATCAAATAAAGCCTAGTTTCCTACTGATGGGTTGAATTTTGTGATGTCAATTAAAGACTTGGAATAGAAATTCTTAGTTATGCCATTAACTGAGAGTCCTTTACATGGAAAATACTCAGAATCCAGGGAGTTGAAATTGGTTTTGTAGGAGATTCATTGTGTCTTTTCCCTCATCCAAGGTTCCAGTATGTTTAAGTGGCATTGATATCAACTAGACTAGAACACAATTCTCTGAATTTAAGAACAAACAAAAAATATCTGGGATGAAAGAAGCAGACATACAAACTGATCATTGCAGCATACACACAATTAAAATTAGTTTCACATATAAAAACCCTTTTTATTGTGCTTCCATACATAGATGTGTATATTTTGTGTGTGTGTGCGCATAAAAATGGTAACACTGAGAGACCCATGTAACTCATCTGTCCTCCTGCTTGTGAGTCCAGTATCTTGTAACAGAGAAGCGTGCATGACCTCAAAACCTATTGCAGTGGGAGAGAAACTTCTGCTTGGATAATGAGAGGAAAAATTGAGACCAGCCCATCTCCACTATGTTAGATGAATTGTGCTGTTGAAAAATCATTGAGATGAAACAGTAAAAGAAGGATGGGAGAAGTATGAGAGATTAGTTCTGCAGCAGGAAAGAAAGAATTTACAAATACAACTTTGTTTTTTTGCACATGATACCAATGCCAGACTATCCTAACCTCAAAACAAGATTTACATGAGCAGGTGAACAAGTAGGCCTCTTTCATCCCAGTCTTTTTCTTTTTGCAATAGGATATATGATTGTTACAAGTAGAGAATAATGAAAAACAAAATCAAGATACTCTAAATGATCGTATTTCCAAAGTAAATCTACACATTGAGATGCAGAAGAAAAACTACTATCTTTTAAAGGGAAAATTGTATTACTTATAAATTCTGTGATGTCATGAGTTCAGAAACATTAAACAAGTCATCCTCACATGATACCTTCGTAATGTTAACCTCTTACCTTCCTATTTTGTTTTCCTATTTTTTGGTTTTACAGAAGATTTATATAGATACTAATACAAATTGCAAACACTTGGGAAAAAATATACAAATTACAGGATTTTAAGTGTGAGCATTTATACTTTTTGTCCTTCCTTCGCATCTTCATCACAATCAATTTTGTGTATGTGACTAAATCATTTCAACACAGAGTTATAGGACTTTTACTTTATCTGAGTAGAGGCTATTTTAACCTTTGCAAGCATTGAAAGTGATTGTTTTTCTCCAGCAAGGCCAAGACATATCCTGTTAAGTAAGAGGAAACAGAACCTAGATTACCACTGAAAGATGGCTTTTCAAAACATAAAATCTTTTCTACCATTCAGAGAGCTTAAGAAATCCCTAAATATGTGGAGACCTCACGGAAGTGAAGCTCCCAGCCTCAGCCTTTCATCGTAAGGTGAAATGCTGAGATACAAGTATGTTGCGAGTCATCCTCCTTTCATCTTGGTTTAGGATCAACTGAAGGTTTAATGCTAATGTGAGAAATCAGAGTTGTTGAGTAAAGTGCTAATTATTCCCAAGTTCAGCACCTGAGAACAGAGAACCATGGTCCTGTCCTGCATATTTGTATATTGGCAGCGTATAAGGAAATACTCGTCAATTCAGAGAGCCATTTGGTTAGAACAGCTGGTGGTTGAGGGTAGAAGTATTTCAAAAAAGGATAATATTTCCATGCTGAAAGACACACAACTTTAAAGAGGATGATTCTAACAGGAAAGCAGCCTGGATGTCAGCTGAGTTGTGTATGATTCATACACTTCAAACAGTTCTGCATAAACAGACACAGTTATTAAAGAATAGCTGCATAATGTTTCCATTCATAAGTTGTTGGGTTTTTTTTACTTGCTTTCATTTTTTTCCTTTGAGGGAGAAAATTTCTCAGTTAAGAATGATTCTATTCTTTCATGTGCAATACCCCCAAACTAATTTTCTCTTTTGGATCCTCAATATGGAGTCTAACTCACCAGCATCACTGAAGTAGCCTCATTTTTAAAGTTTCTTACTTGTATTGAATTTTATAAGACTCAATGGACTTCCTTCTGTTTAAACTGGTGTTATTGGAGCCCTGGTTCATTTTAGTTTTGTTTTTAATACTCCTGATGCTGTCAAAATACAGACCTCTTGCCAAAAGATGTTTCCTCTAAAAGGCATGCAGTGTAACTATATGACATAAAAAGCCCAAACCACAAAGGTTAGAAAAGAATTCCTTGGAGGAAAAAAAAAAAAGAAGCTAAAAAATTTGAATAAGACCTTTTTTCTTTTCTTTTTTAAATAAATGAGAGGAAATGATTCTGTCATACTTCATTATGTCAGGGCTTTGTGAATTGCAAAGTTTCTAGCAGAAGCTTTATTCTATTTAAATGTAGACATCAGTATTTCTGATTTATGACAAGAAAAAACATAGATTACTGTATTAGAGGCATTGAATAAGTGAGTCATTATAGTTGCAGTACACTTGGATCAGATGTAGAGTAGATACCTGGGCTCCATCTTTATCCCTGAATCCACAAAGATTCTGAGCTCTGGTTTAAAACTAAGTCCACCAAGTTAGCTAGCAACAGACTGACTTTAGCTTTATTACCAACACATTTGAAATTGTGCATGTGTTTAATTTCTCCAGTGGCTTACATCAGAATCTGGAGCATTTCACAGTACCATGGCATAAGTCTGCTGCAGAAAATTTGGAATTTCACTCCATGATTTGCTGCAGATTCAGTTATACTGGTTTTGAGGAGATGTTACAATCATGGAAGAAGGGAGTACAGTTTTTCTGTTACGTATCTTAGATAGTTACCAATCTTCTCACAGACAGTAGCCAAAGATAGGTGCTTATTAAAGGAATATATTTACCTTTTGAAGCCTACTGTGTTGGTATCCGTATCCAAGTTTGTGATCATAGGCTCCCTTATACTGACTGTGATCAAGACAATAAAAAGGCACCAAAGGCTCAATTCTAACCCATCTTAAGACAGACTTTAACTTTTCACCATATGCACTACATCACTGATTACATGGATTGCCTAGGGTGACTTTCTTAGATGCGCATATGTCTTGCTTGCAGTATGCACCCATATTAAGAAGAATCTCACCCAAATGATATATGAGCAATTTATAACCTTCATGGATTTGCCTTTCCAACATCTACTTTACTGCCAATCTATTCATTTACTCCTCTGTAAACTAACTACAACAGCTAAGGCAAACAAGAAATCTGCTCTCTCCTGTGGACAGCCATGCTCTTTATATGCTGATCTTCTCCTCCTCATACTAGTGTTTTTAAATCTCTTGTCAGTTCTTGCATACACCTAGATCACAAACTCTTTTGGAAAGCAACAATTTTTGTATTTCAGAACTCGCAGTACAAGAAATACTATGACATTCAATTGAACAACCTATCCTAATAATTCTCAAGAAACTACTAAATCAGCAAGAGAAAGTAAATGGGGAAAAAATGCAAACGGACATGAAATAGATGAATGGATGGCTTTTAAAACAAACATACAAACAACAAAAAAAGCAATCAAGCAAAAAAACCCACCACCACAACTTGTCCTTATAGTTGAAGATCAGTAGTCTCTTTATCAACAAGCCTTTTGCATACTGCCTTTTAATATTAAAGAGACCTAAAAAGGATGCAAAACAAATTAAACCAATATATGAAACTGCAGCTAACACACATTTGCTTCAAAAGACCCAGCTTTATGCTTTCTATAGTCTTTCAAGCAGCCAAAATGTCTTCAAATGTCTTTCAGACTCTAGGAAGAACATTTGCACTCCTAACAATCCAGCAAAGATGAGACAGAGCTGATAACTTTGTGCTTATAGAAGCCCAAAATGCACTGTCCAACTGCAAGCATGAGGGCTTTGTATTTGGCAGTCCTTTGAAACCAGTCATTCAGTAAGAGAATGAGACCTTTAAAAAGGGTTCCAAGTTATTTATACATCTTCCCTGTGTCCCACTTAAGTCTCATCCTTCTCCTGCTGCAGGCTATCACTTTTTAATCTCTCCCTTCAACATACCTGCTCTAAGAGCACCACCAAGAAAAGAGGCAACAGAGACATGAATGCACCTTGACACGAGTTGCTGTGCTGCTCTCTGTCCCACTGCACAGCGGTTTTTCCTACTGTTTCAGTCCACATCTGTGTTACAGTAACAATAGATTTGGATTGACTCGACCACTGTGCTTGATTCAGCTCACAACCCAACTTCATTCTTTTGCTGCCTTCTGTGGAAGGTATTTAATTTTTTCATCATCCTTCATGATGAATAATGGGTATTTATTATCTTGAAAAGTTCTCATTTGCATTCAGACTTGCAGGTTAAGCTCATCAATAATACTAATTCACACTTACATAGCATGTTTCACCTGAAGAACATAAAGCACTTCATAATTGCCAAATGATTAAGTTTTACATTTCCCAAAGCTAAAAAGTATTTCATTCAGAGAGGACCCGGTCTCTATTGCCAAATGTTTAGGTACCTTTGTGCTAAAAGTAACTGGCCAGTTTGCCCTGACCGTGATACTGCATTTAACCCAGTGGTTCTCAGTTGCACTCAGACTCAGTCTGATTGCTAACACAGTCCAGGGTCAACAGGAGGGTACAACGAGGCAGACGCTGAGCCAAAGGAAGAGGCAGAGGAGAGGATGTTAGTTATCACTGTTTGGTTTTTTTGCTTGTCATAAAACCTGTTCAGTCTGAATTAAGTGACTAGCAGTAGATTGTTTAGATGTGCTGTCTTTATCTGCAATGATTATTCTGAGGTTTTATGAGTTAGTGAGAATCTGAATTAATTTTCACATGTACGCAACATCACTAGTTTTTCCTTTCTGTTTTCAGGGCTTTAAGTATAATGCATATCCAACCTTTGAGGTGTATGACACTTGAATCAACAGCTTCCCAGAGCACGTCCTCTTTTCTTTGGAAATGGAGAGGGGCAAGAGTGGGGGGAAAAAAACAGGTGAATTCCACAAAGAGTTATAACTACACTAGAAAATTTCTAGAGCCAGGCACTACCACCACTCACATACAGAAGGGAAAAGGGCAACACCAAGGGATGCCCTAGAAAAGAGGAGACCTTTAATATAATAATTTATGGCTCCAAGACTGAACACAAAATAAAGGAAAGCATTCAGTTGAACTCTAATAAAAGCAGCCCCAACTGATCTTCCACCAGGCACTCATGTCTCATGCTGCGTATTGGGTCATGTCACAGCCGAAGTCACAGAGTGGGGCTGCACATAGGTACCTATGTAGAGAGTACAGGGCGCTTCCCAGCTCCAAAGCTTCTTTGCCCTGCCCAGGATTCATCTTCTGGATAGACCTGGCCTGGCACAGGGCATGGAAGAGATAAGGACTATCAATAAATAATTACAGTTACCTGTGGTACTGTAAAGCAAGATTCTAGATCACATCCCCAAAATCTGTACCAGATGAAAATTAAAAGGAGAATTATTTAATTGGAAATGGATAGCCTGTCTTTCCAGAAGTGACTGCAAGAGCTGCTCACTTCCATTCTGCTAATAACATTGTCCATAATCTTAATTTCACTCTGTATGCAATACTTCTGACACTACATTTTTTTGTGTAGCACAGATGTCTCCTATACAAAGCAGCCACAAAAACCATAGCAGTTAGTGAGACTAAACATTTACGATTTTGTAATCTTTACAATTAAATTTTCTTTTTCCTTTCCGTAGTATCTCAGTTAAGTAAGTGAATAAAACGTTCTTTGCATATATTTTTCCTGACAATCATTGGTTTAAGTAGGTAAACATCTACTTGTGCTACACACAATTAAACTGTTTCCTACCCATCTGTGAAAGAGCTAGTGTTTTCTGTACATTTTCATGTCACAAAAATCTATGGCAGCCATAGCAACCTAAACCCAAAGATACAATTGCAAGATCTAGAAATACCACAAAGGGCCAGACGCACAGAAGTGTTCTTAATAATGGTCAATACAAATAATTTCCAAGTTGGCATTCACGTACTTTGGCTAGGATTACTTTGAAATCACCAAATCCTGGGGTTTTATGCCATCTGAATGTCAGAGCTTTGGAGTGCCATGTTTCACTTGAAAAAAATGTCATTTCTTACTAGGAGAGGTATGTTTTTCATAGTTATGCATAAAAGATGTCTCTTCCGTGGTAGTTTATGAAATAGATTATGCCTGTGTTAACTTTGCTGTGTAATAACTCAATAGTGCTTCCCCACACTACTGTGGTAAAGAAACCCAAGATGCACAACAATAAGGGAGTAGTTTTTACACCATTACCATCTATACAAGAATACTATGACTTGTCATAATAAGTAGTTTTTGTAACATCAGATCTGGTAGACATGATGCACAGATTTCACTAGTTTATAGAGACCGCTGATTTAGTCAAATGGAAACTGTCTCTCTCAAGGGTTCTTTTCCAGCTCCCCAGATCAGGGTGAGGAAGTTGATGAGGCCTTCTACAGGCAGCTGAGAGCGGTCTCACAATCACAGGCCCTGGTTGTCGTGGGGGATTTTAACTTCCCTGATATTTGCTGGAAGGACAACTCAGCCAGCCAGCCACAGTCCAGGAGGTTCCTCCAGTGCATCGATGATAATTTTCTGATGCAAATGGTGGAGGAGCCGACTAGGAGAGGAGCACTGCTGGACCTCATCCTCGCTAACAAGGAGGATCTGGTTGAAGCAGTAAAGGTTGAGGGCTGCCTTGGCTGCAGTGACCATGAAATGGTGGAGTTCAGGATCTCATGTAGCAGAAACAAAATAGCAAGCAGAATTGCAACCCTGGACTTTGCCAAGGCAAACTTTGGATTTTTCAAGCAATTACTAGAGAAAATCCCATGGGCAAGGCTGTTTGAAGGTAAAGGGGCCCAAGATAGTTGGTTAGCGTTCAGGGACTGCTTCTACCGTGCTCAAGATCAGAGCATCCCGACACGTAGGAAGTCAAGGAAGGGAGCCAGGAGACCTGCGTGGCTAAACAGGGATCTGCTGGGTAAGCTCAAGGGCAAGAGGAGAATTTACAGATCTTGGAAGGCGGGGCTGGCCACTTGGGAAGAATACAAGGCTGTTGTCCAAGGATGTAGGGAGGCAACTAGGAAAGCAAAGGCCTCCCTTGAATTGAACCTGGCAAGAGGGGTCAAGGACAACAGGAAGAGCTTTTTCAACTACGTGGCAGATAAAACTAACACCAGAAGCAATGTAGGCCCACTGATGAATGAGGTGGGTGCCTTGGTGACAGATGATACAGAGAAGGCAGAGTTACTGAATGCCTTCTTTGCCTCTGTCTACTCTGCCGGAGGCCGTCCTGAGGAGCCCCGTTCCCCTGAGACCCCAGAGGAAGTCAGGGCAGTGGAGAAGTTTGCTTTAGTCGATGAGGACTGGGTTAGGGACCAATTAAGCAATCTGGACATCCATAAATCCATGGGTCCAGACGGGATGCATCCACGGGTGCTGAGGGAGCTGGCTGATGTCATTGCTAGACCACTCTCCATCATCTTTGCCAAGTCTTGGGAGACGGGAGAGGTGCCTGAGGACTGGAGGGAAGCAAATGTCACTCTAGTCTTCAAAAAGGGCAAGAAGGAGGACCCGGGTAACTATAGACCGGTCAGCCTCACCTCCATCCCTGGGAAAGTGATGGAACGACTTATCCTTGGTGCCATCTCAAGGCATATCAGGGATAAGAGGGTCATTAGAGACAGTCAACATGGCTTCACCAAAGGGAAGTCGTGCTTGACTAACCTCATAGCCTTTTATGAGGATATAACAAGGTGGATAGATGATGGCAGAGCGGTGGATGTGGTCTACCTTGACTTCAGTAAAGCATTTGACACAGTCTCCCACAGCATCCTTGCTGCTAAACTGAGGAAGTGTGGTCTAGACTCTCGGGTAGTGAGGTGGACTGCGAACTGGCTAAGGGGAAGAAGCCAAAGAGTTGTGGTCAATGGGGCAGAGTCTGGTTGGAGACCTGTCTCCAGTGGAGTGCCTCAAGGGTCGGTACTGGGACCAGTATTATTCAATATATTCATCGATGACTTGGATGAGGGACTAGAGAGTACTATCAGCAAGTTTGCTGATGACACCAAGCTGGGAGGAGTGGCTGACACACCAGCAGGCTGTGCTGCCATCCAGAAAGACCTGGACAGGCTGGAGGGTTGGGCAGGGAAAAATTTAATGAAATATAACAAGGGTAAATGTAGGGTCTTGCATCTGGGTAGGAACAACCCCAGGTTCCAGTATAAGTTGGGGAATGACTTATTAGAGAGTAGTGTAGGGGAAAGGGACCTGGGAGTCTTGGTGGACAGCAGGATGACCATGAGCCAGCACTGTGCCCTTGTGGCCAGGAAGGGCAATGGCATCCTGGGGTGTATTAGAAGGGGGGTGGTTAGTAGGTCGAGAGAGGTTCTCCTTCCCCTCTACTCTGCCCTGCTGAGACCCCATCTGGAATACTGTGTCCAGTTCTGGGCCCCTCAGTTCAAGAAAGACAGGGAAGTGCTGGAGAGAGTCCAGCACAGGGCAACTAGGACGATTAAGGGAGTGGAGCATCTCCCTTATGAGAAAAGACTGAAGGAGCTGGGGCTCTTTAGTTTGGAGAAGAGGAGGCTGAGGGGTGACCTCATTAATGTTTACAAATATATCAAGGGGGAGTGTCACAAGGATGGAGCCAGGCTCTTCTCGGTGACAACCACTGATAGGACAAGGGGTAATGGGCTGAAACTGGAACATAAGGGGTTCCGCTTAAACTCGAGAAGAAACTTCTTCTCAGTGAGGGTGACGGAGCCCTGGAACAGGCTGCCCAGGGAGGTTGTGGAGTCTCCTTCTCTGGAGGCATTCAAGACCTGCCTGGACACGTTCCTGTGTGGCATAGTCTAGGCATTCCTGCTCTGGCAGGGGGATTGGACTTGATGATCTTTCAAGGTCCCTTCCAATCCCTAACATTCTATGATTCTATGAAAGGAGTATCAGCAACCCTTTTTTTGCTGATTGAAGAGAGTCCCTTCGGAGAGCCGGCCAAGATAACAATCATCACACCATTATGGCTACAGATCGTCCTCCCTTTATTGTTCCGGACAGCTCAATATATATACAGTTCAGCAGTGTCCACGCGCCTGCCCCTTAACAGAGTTGGTCAGTTACAGGTTCACACGCGCCAGCGTTTTATTGGGTAGTGCCATTCCACTATGCAAGCGGCTCTCGCCCCCCCTTCTCCCCCCACGGCCAGCACCTCCAGCCAAGCTTCTGGCAAAGCTCTCACAAAACAGATAAAACCTCCTCCTCCTTGTGTTCCAAGGCAGCTTCAAGGACAGAGCCTTTGTTTAGGCCTAAGCTGGGTTGTCCACATCTTTAAAATAATACCGCGCCTCTGCTCCACAAGAAATTCCTCTACATATCCCCCTTTTTCTTTTTGGACAACCCAGGCTTCATCTGCTAGCTTGCTTATAATTTTCTTGATTATACTTATCAAACAACTAAACATAACTAAGCCTATAACAATTAAAACTGCAATAACCAAAAAAGCCTTAACTAAACTCTTAATTCATCCTGTCAAAGTTCTCACACCCATCACCCTAAATCATACTTTGATCTTTAATCACACACTTCTAACAAAGCAAAAGGCAGCTGATTTCCCTGCCTTGCTTTTAGCTAAAGAAAGATCACTCTGCTGGTTAGTACCATAAACCTTAACACCTATTATATGGCTTTGATTAGACAGTCTCACACAACCAATATAAGCCTCATTGTTAGTCACACAAAGAGGATACATATTAATACAACAGGTAACATTGAGAACAGTCACATTTTCCCATAATTGCTCTGCCATCAGCTGTAAGCATCTTCTGCCAGTCCAGTCCATATCGTCGCTGGTAATCGGTACCTCAGGATCCCATCACATCACTGGGCAAACAAGGGGTTCAACAGGCAGGCCCAGTGCACGGTCATGTTGCTGCTACACTGTTAAGTAACAGGATGCTGCACAGCCACATCATGCAGGATCATGCGGTTCCCAGGTCCCTTGTCCGTTATTGATAATAACAGGACACGCAATTGAACTGGCTGCTTCCCAGTCTCTGTCTATTATAGCGTCTCTGATGACACCGCTCCGTCACTGTTGCAAAGGATCCTTTATGGTTCAGGCTTGAAAATATTAGTTCATGTATTACTTCAATCACTCATCACACAGGGAGAGCAGAACTTCCCAGGTCTGTTTTGATCATACTCTCCCATTCACTCCCATGCACAAATGGTATACAAGTGTCTTATCTGTTCATTCTCACGGACAAGCTCTCAACATGTGCTGTATCTGGCTGGTCAGGGTCTCTTTTCATAATTAGCAAGCAAGAGTTATGTACTTGTTTAGAAAAGAGCTCAAGGTCAAAAGTCTTAATTCTGCAACACAGTGCGCGTGGCTAGATGTAAAATGTAAGGTATCCACAGTTTGTTTTTTTTTTTTCTTCTTTTTTTTTTTTTTTCCACCCAGTCCGGACGAGCAGGGAGTTTCTCCCTTTGCCTTTTTCCTTTCCTGTCCTCCCCGCAACGCTTCGATCGCTGCCGCAGCAACTTTCTTTTCTGCTTGCATGATTTCTAGAGTGCGTATTACGGTTTTCCAAACTGTTCCTAGTTCTTTCGCTTCCTTTCCTTCTTTTCCTCCCTCTAGAGTACAGCCCCACAAAAAGTCTCCTACTTCACGCCATTCCGTGGAACTAAAGATTAATGGCGGGTTGTTCATTTTCTCCCGTTTCCGAGCCCATGGGGCTAATACGTCTCGCTCCTTTACTTTTTCTCCTCTCTTAGAGAGTATACTAAGGAGGCGAGTTGCCGCGTCCGTTTCCATCGCGGTCTTACCTTGGCAGGGGCTTGATCGGCTGCTCAAGCTCTGGTCTCCGGTGCCCTTTTGGTCACACTCGGAACTCTCCCGCCTCCAGCTCTCCGGCTCCCAAATCGGCTCACGTCCAATGGTTCGGAGTCTTCCCACATTTAAGCAATCCGCATTTAAGCGTCCATAGAGGGTCCCTTGTTCAGGAGCCAGATGAAGAGGGTCCCTTCGGAGAGCCGGCCAAGATAACAATCATCACACCATTATGGCTACAGATCGTCCTCCCTTTATTGCTCCGGACAGCTCAATATATATACAGTTCAGCAGTGTCCACGCGCCTGCCCCTTAACAGAGTTGGTCAGTTCCAGGTTTACACGCGCCAGCGTTTTATTGGGTAGTGCCATTCCACTATGCAAGCGGCTCTTGCCCCCCCTTCTCCCCCCACGGCCAGCACCTCCAGCCAAGCTTCTGGCAAAGCTCTCACAAAACAGATAAAACATCCTCCTCCCCGTGTTCCAAGGCAGCTTCAAGGACAGAGCCTTTGTTTAGGCCTAAGCTGGGTTGTCCACATCTTTAAAATAATACCACGCCTCTGCTCCACAAGAAATTCCTCTACAGCTGATGAGCTCAAATGTAATTCTAACATAATAGCTGTCGCAAGTGGCAAAGGAGTAAGATATTTGATGGGGTTGCACCCTGAGAATATTATACACAAAGTAATCTGAAAATTATGTTCAAATGAATACAAAAGAGCTAGAGAGAGAACGCATGCTGTTTTCAGTGTGATACTACATAAATACCTAAAAACTATTTAGCTATTACTATTTAGCCATACCTAACAGTACACAGAGTAGGTGCTTATTATTAATACTCTGATCGCTCTGTAATTTTACCAATTTGAGCCTGAGCATAACTGAAGAACATTCCTAAAAAATTCATTCTAAATAAATTTGAAATACATACAGGACTTTAAATGTAACTGCAGTGGTGTAAAGCTGGGGACTTAATCTCATAAAATAGAGCTGTGTCAGTGCGGTCAGATCTGTGAAAAGAAGGAGTATTTTGCAGTTTACTGACCATTCAACATAATATCTGCACTGCCTACAGTCCTATCAAGACATACACAAAGACTCCACAACAGAAGCACAAGAGGAGTGGGTGAAAAATGACAGCCAGATCGCCTTTGCTTTTTGCAGTGGGCATGTAGTCATGCCTACTATATGATAGTGGAATTGTTGTTAAGTGAAACAGCCAGAACCTTGGAAGAGAACTGTGAAGTTGACTAAAACAAGGGTATCAGCATAATTAAGCCTAAAGGGACACTTGCTTTGTCATGTCTTCAGTCTGCCCTCAGAGAATACTGTGTGGCATATTTTCAACAGAAAACTTTGAACACGAGAAAGGAAACCATTTTCCTTTTCATTTGTTGAATATCTTGTATTGCATGCAGTTTCTTGGTTAAAAATTCATAAGTCCTTAGCATTCAAAATTCTCAAGCAGTCCTACTTTCAACATGCTTTATATTCAGTTGGCCTTATTCTTAAAAAACAACCAGTAAAATTCCACTTTACACCCTATCCTGCACTAAGGGAGTTTGCAAGCAAAACTGCTCCCTGGATCCTGGGCTACAATCGTTCACAATTAAAAATTAAAAATTCCTGCCAAAATTAGCTAGCTGTTAATTACATTTCAACAAATGGGTCTCCAGAGGGTGTGGATAAAGAAAGGAAAAGCATGAAGATGATTATGTGCATTCTTAATTATTAATGCAATGTCACAGACCTGCATAGGAAGAAACAAACAGGAGTAAAAGATTGGCCTATGCCCTGAGGTTCTTACACTCTCCAAAATTTAAGTGCACGCAACTGCAGCATTTCACAGAATCTTGTGACTGTAGTGAAAATTGAAGCTGAAAGTCAATGAACAGCCAAGAAACAATTACTATTATCATCTGTAAGAAAACCTAAATTCACATTAAAAAAGAATTTTGGGGAGGAACCAATAACTACTTTCATAGACTTCCATCAATGACATATTTGATTTTGATAACTTTTAACTGAAACCTTTAAAAAAAAAATGGAATAAATCACCCCAAAACTCTTTTGTTTGAATGGGGAAAAAGAGTTTTCAGATGACCATAAAGTCAAGGTTTTTTTCAACTGAGGAGAAGGAGGGGAGAATAAACAAAACCACACACACACAACTGTGTTGTTCTAGTTCACTCAAGGTTTTCCTTCATTTTCCATTTCAGCAGTTCAGATGAGGAATTCATTATTCATCCAAATCTACTAAATACTCCATGTGAATTTAGCAGCTAAAGTGTTCTTTATTGCTATGAAGATTACTATAGCACTGTTTCTATTTTACCTGTAGAGAACTGACTTGGTGTTTTACTGCCCTTTCAACTGAAATAGCCTATTATTCATATGATCTGGTAATTCAGTGTCTTCAGCTTGTCTGATCAAGTGCTCCTTGAAAACATAAAGAAAATTATAAAGTTTTAGAAATTTTAATAAATAGACTTCAGTTAAATCTTACAACTAAATTAAAGCTAGCATTGCTCATTCTACAAACTTAAGTCATGTAACTGCAGTTTTCCTGAGACTGCACAGTGAATTCCTGGTGAAGGTGAGAAAAAAGGCACTCCCAAAAATCTCAATAGACCACCACTCTGAAATAGGACTTCTTGCTATGCCTTTTTTGTTATATGAATAGCTGTAAATAAAAATCTTCTATTTAAATAAGTATAATGATGTCTATTTATTAAGAACAAAGGATAATTCAGTATAGCCATTTTTCACATACGCAGGTCGTACTGATGCAACAAATCCAAACCTCATTAGTGGTAAGATGATCACAACGGTTTCTGTAAATATTATTCTAGTAATTGTTAACAGTCTTTTTTCACATGGAAAAGAAAGACTAGCAGTAATGTTTGCAGTTAAAACATTAAAAAGTACAAACATTTCTATCAGGATACACAAGCCTTTTTGTAATTCCAAGTTTCATCTGGTAACCATTGTGGTTCTAGATACGCTTTGCCGTTCATGAAGGACTGGTTTAGAACAGTGTAGAGTGCAAGAAGGGAAGAAAGTTCCTGAAGCTGCCTGCTAACTATACGTGTCAGGAGGCCGGCTCCCAAACACCAGAAATCACACATCTACTACAGCACGCTCTTCACACTGCCTCACTCATCCACACAGGCTGTGTTAAAGGGAAATGCAGGGAGTAAGAAGCAAAGAACGTAGCAGACAGATGGTATCATCCAGTATTTCCTACAGACAGATTCTGTACAGCCTCTGATGCTTGCTGCCTGGCTCCTTTCACAACTCCCCCAGCCCATCCAAACCCTCTTCAGTGCTTTCTATCTGTCTGTCTTCAGTTAATTGCTTTGAATTTAATCCCTACTTTTGCGGTTTTAGTGACAGAGCTGTCTCCTGTCCCTAACACCCAGTCATCACTAAAAGTCATGACTGAAAAATGAAACTGAGAAAATATATCTAAAACATGCTGAAGGATGGATATGGCATTGGAAATCCATAGCGTATCACAGAATGAATTCAGATCTCCTCTGATGCAAGATATTCTGTAACTGTATTGTGAATACTCTGTATACAATCTGTGTCATGAGTGCTCCTTCATATCTACCTATATCTTTGTAATTCTTGAAGAGCCAATAAACAGCACCTTACCCTGCAGATTGCTAACTGTTGGCAAAACCAACGCTGTTTAGTTCTTAGCCTGTTGCAGCACCTAGCAGCACAGATACCACCTCCTTTAAAGAATGCCAATTAGTTTTAGTGCTCCACTTTAGTGCTAGAAGAGATGAAGTATCTCATGATTTTCATTCTACCTAGTGCAAACTTAAAACTACTACCTTACTGTTATGGACTAATGAGAATATTGAAAAGGGTTGAAATTATATTCTAAAGTTATAAAAATTTGGTTTTGTATTCCAGAATTGAATTCTGCATTTTCTATTTATATATATATAAAATATTTAGACGTGCACTTTCACGTATATACCTATACACACACATACTGCTTTTTGTAATGCTATTGACATTTTGTTCTGTCCTTAAGAGAAGAGCTAAATTTGATGCGAAATTCTATACATAAGTGCAAGACAGGTTGGTCTGCTTGGAACCAAATGAAAGTCATAGAATCAAGGTTAGAATAAGGCACGTTAACAAGCTCAGCACCAAGCTAAGGTGGCCACATAACTTCAAGTCAAATCGAGATGCTGGCTGTTCCCACATGTCAGAATCCTCTGCTATTTCTGAACATATTTCTTATTTGTAGAATAATTTCTGAAATAATACAAAGATTATAAATTCCTGGTCTGTCATTTCCAAATGGATTAGGGCAAGTATCTGATATTCAAAATTTGCACTATATGGGCTAGCTGTAATTGTATTCCAGGACAACATTGCAGACTGTGAATTCCTCTGGTTGGAAGCTGCTTTCCCCTATCAATTAGCATTTATTCTGGTGCTTCCCTGAGCCAGTCTTGAACAGTTGGTGGTTTATGACTCAGGCAGTTTCTTCTGTTGTATTTCTTATATGTGCCAATTGAATGCAGAGAAATATGATTTGCTCCCTGAAGGAAATCTCCAGAGTGATATAAAATATATTGTAATTGCTGCAACGAACTAGAAAGGACAGTAAATGATCTAACAATTTTAAATGTTTAAGAATATTTGAAAGAATAATTTACAATCAAATAGGTGGCTACAGACCCTCCTCAACAGTATCATAATATAAAATGGCACTGAAAACACTCAACATCCATTTAGAAGACATCAGTGTCAAGATTTTCATTATTTGGTGCAAATCCAAACCCCTTCTTTGGAGCTGTATGTTTTTCAGTTGCATTCACTGCATACAGCAGTCAAGTCCTTGAGCTAGCCAGTGTTTCCATTTTGTAGGAATTAAAAAAGATATAGTTTCTAAACTGACACTGCATTTATCTAGACGATTTCATCTGTAAAGGAATTTATACTGCCTTGAACATATCTTCGTGCTCAAATTTCTGTACCTATTATTGTTATACACAGTCAGTGTTCTTAGGTGGCCGAGTAACATATGGGAGATGTGTTCAATGACAGTCTCCTTGTCTGTATTAATACATGATGTATGACCCCCAGTATGCCACATAAGTATCATACAGTTGAAGTATTGATACAGTTAAAAAGAAGTGTTTGAGCCCAAGTCCCTCAGGAAACACATAATTTTTAAAAGCTGCACTAAATTGTAGATGGTGAGTTTCAGAGAGGTTTGCCGTTATGCTAAATAACAAATCATATAAATATTTTAGCAGCCCTATATAAGAAGGTATGGGAGATGCTGACTAGCAACTTGACTAAAGTTAAAGGACAAATTCTTCTTTCAAGACCTGTATCACCAAACTAGAGCTATCGGTAGCATTCACTTTTTCTTAACTAAGCACAAACTAGAGCAAGGAAATGAAACAAGAACTTTATAGAATGTGTCATCATGAACAACTGTATTTGTACCACAAAAGGTAACCTAAAAAATATGAGCACTTGCAGTTAGGTACACCAGCTATTCAGAAAAGAGTGGAACATATGTTGCTACATACTTGGAAACTTGAGCTTTACTCACTTACAAGACAAACTAGGCAACTAGACATCTATTTAACAGTGCATTTAATCATAGAATGGCTTAAGTTGGAATCGTAAAGGTCTTTTCCAATGTAAATGATTCTATGATCTCAGAAAAAAAAGATGAGTCTTAACCCGACTAAGTTTTACTTCTGAGTTACGGTGCCTTATTATTAAGCAAGGTGTGAAACTAACAAACTGGAATTTCTCTATCTGCAGTGGCAGTAAATCCAGTAAAAACTGGTGTAGGCATACACTCTCACAATAAACATATTAGAGGTATTTTTTTTTGAGGGACGTGGAAGTAAAGCACGTTTCTTTCCAAGATCCAAAGGCCAGAGTTGAAAGAATGGTATTATTACACAAGGCTGTAACAAAAACTAGTCCAGCAAATACAAAATAGTGCTCCCCTGGCAAGGACCAGATTTCAAGAGATGTTCTTTACTGCTTTAATACTGAAAGAAATCCAAAATTTGGAACAGAATTTTTCACAAAAGGAAGTATGAATGACTGTACATAGACAGGAAGGTACTTCACTTTGCATATTCTGCCCTGGAAATTTGCATCCAAAAGATTACTCAGAAATTCTAGTACATGATATGTCCATAAAATGTTAAACAGACAGGACTCATGCAGACTATGCTTAATTTAAACTACAGAGATCACAGCACTTGCTCAAATACCTATTTCAAAGGAAACTTACAGATATGTTTTATGAGAGCCATCCACATGTAAAACACTTGAAGAAGATAACATTGCTTATCCTGAAATGCATAAAAAGGAAAAATATCATGGTTTCAGTTTAAAAATTTTAGCAACTTTAAAATGGATTTTTATTTTTTTTTTTACAGTTATTGAGTCTTTACCTCACAATTTCAAAATTCTCTCTGAAATTATCCAGAATACAAATTCTATTAATTTTTTTAATGGAAAGTAAAGTTCTCAAGTTATCCCATTGCTCTGGGACTTAAGAAAACCAGCCCATAATTGTGAGTTTTGTAATAAATGGTCAACCTCAATAATCTTATTAAGAGAAAAATTAAAGAAAGGCCCACAGGGAGATGAGATGCCAAGAATGTAATAGAGAAAACAAGTGCAAAAACATCATCAAGAAAAGAAGCTTATGTAACTTATGGCAGTCTACTTTAATAGCATTATTTGAAGAGAGAATAAAGCTTACTGGTTTTACACCTCAACCCATAAAAGCACTTAAATAGATACAGGCCTTCTAGCACACTCGAGTGGCCCCACTGAAATGATATTTCTGCTACTTCTGGTTATCAGCCTTGTTTATTTTTAAATATTATGTACCAAAGTCTAGCAGACTTCATTTCATTAAAACGTACAAAACTGTACAAGTATATCTTTTCTTTTTTCAAGTGCTAAGGAAGCAAAGAGTCTGGCCAAACAGACATTTCTCTGGAAGGTTTAGATACCACTTTGTGCTCCAGGAGTATAAAACCCGTGTGGTAGTCTTGGGCAATGGCATTATATGAATGGAATAACAGCAGCCTCTGAATCCAGCACTAACAACTACGCAATGAAAACACAGCCTCTGCAGCTGAGTGCTCCACATTGTGCCCTTCCTGTCTCTGCCACTCACACCATCTTGTTCCATGTCCTTCCAACCCTTATTCCTAATGTAAAGGAATAAATGCCTGCCCATACATTTCTTTCCTTCTTATCAAACATACATTGTACCTCATGGTTTTCTTGCTGTCTAATGCACCATTTAATGTGTTTCCACGGGGTATTTACCAACTGCATTCAGTATACATAGTGAATTCACTGTATTAATTATTTTTTTATTTTGTCCTTACCCTAGTCCCAAAGCAATAGTTTGGTTTGCAATGGCTTTCCTATCACTTGCTCAAACGCACTGATCTCTTCCCTGTGTCTCACTCCTGCCCAGTTCGCTCAGTGCAGTTCTAACATTGCATCAAGAGGGCAGGAGGAAAAGTGGGACACAACCTCAAGTAGGATACAGGCAACTTTTAATCATTCTTTTACTAGAGCGTGGTTAAAATAAGTACAAGAACCATTCACTGGGAAGCTCCCTGGTACTGAGGGAAATTACACCTTTTGAAATATCCATGTGGTCATCATATCATCCACAAGGGAGATTCCTGATTCCATAGAAAAGATGGAGGCTTCACCCCTTGAGTCAGTAATGATCTGTCTCCAGACCTATCAGATCTGTCAAGGCAACAATTTCTTTTTCTGTACATTTTTCCTCATCATTAGCATGGTACCAGTCTTACTGTTTTACCACAAAGTTGTATGTGACAGAGACTGAAAGAAACCAACCCAAACCTGCATGTTGCCTGTGAAATTTCCTGCTTTGGCTGGAATCTCTCCTTCAGCAAGTCATTCTTATGCTAATAAGAAGCTGTTCTTTTCAAACAGTATTTACTGTTACTGTGTCATAAGTTACCAGAAATGGCAGACTCATTCACAAGCTTCCATTACGGTTGGCTTATGTAGTCTCATCTTTGCATCCAGAGGTCTCTAATTCAGAATATACACGTTATTACTTACTCAAGTCGAAGAAAATATTACTACGTTTTTCACATACTTCTAACTTCAATCTTGCCCAATGCTTCTCTTTCATTATTCATACCTCTCTGGTCACGCGAAGATTCTTTTCGATCTCAATCTCCTAATTCTATCAGGGTTTCTTCTCTGCAGCAGTACAGCACCAGGTTTTGAGGACTCAGTAATTTCTCTTCTACTTTAACAAATTCTAGGTTGCTGCAGGGTGATTTTTCTGTGGTTCATGCCATGGTTAATTGCTTTAATTGTTCTCTCTCTTGTATTATTTGTATCCTCACATTACAGTGATTCTAATAACACTTAAATTAGATCACTATGGGTCACTAGTACACCTGCTAAACTGAAAGCTTTAGGTCAAAGATTGAAAAGTAAATGTGGACTCTTAGATCTTGCTGTCAGTTGCAAGATTTAATATCTATCATTTTACCAGAAGGTAATCTCCAACACTAAATTTTTTTTTTCCTTTTTGCTCTTTTAAGAGTAAGAATGAGCCATTTTCCCCACTTTAATACTATTGATTGTTTTCTTTATAACCTCCTCTGACTGGTCATTTCTAATTCATTTCCTCCAGTGACAGCTGCAAATGTTCTCTTCATTTTCTATAATTAAACTTTCACTAACCCATACACATTTACAGCAAATGTGTTGCAGTTTCCTTCCATGAAGATTTAAATAGCTCTCTTGGTTTGCTCTATTACCCTTTAGGTAGTGATGGCAAAGCTACAGATAACATACTATGTAACATGCTGATTGCATTTCAGTTCCAAATTCAGAACTTCTACACGGAGTAAAAGTTCCAAACAGTACCTGCTCCCTGGGAAGACCATCCTCACCAGAACCCCTGTACATTTGGAGCAGTATTTTAACTCTTTTTGATTTGCTTATCCCTAACAGGAAGGAGAAAAAGGCAAATTGGAAGGGGGGAAGAGACAGTCAGAGAGGTAATTATAAGCTCATAAACAATATGACTGGTTTTTTTAGATTTGTTTGCAAGTTCTCTGTACATAAATGACAGGACTAATAGAAAGGGGGAAAACAAAAAAAACATTGTAAGCAATCTAAGGGTGGAAAAACTAAAAACAACTTGTAAAAAACCTCAAAAGCTGCTTCTTTAGATAAAATTATGCTAATGACAGCAAGACATTGTATGGTTTCTTTCACATCATGTAATTCCAATTTTGTAAATGTATTGGAAATGCAAAATTTCAAAATAGTTAGAAAATTCCATGAAGACAATGAATCAAAATAAAACTGAGGACAAATTTGTAATGTGAAAATGATGAACCAAAAAATTATATATATATAAAAAAAAATTGATATGCAAGCTTCCAATCTGTTTCACAGCTCTTCATTTCTGTTGGGTTTGGGAATGTCTACTCCACAAATTTTCAGCATCAGTTTCTATTTTATTTATTAGGGCTGGTAAAAGGACAGAGAGGTTCCATGGAAATGAAGCAGCTCAAACAAATTAAGGTCCACATGTGTTTTTCTGCTGGAAAATATATGGAAGCAAACACTAGTCCAGAACAATCTGGAGGTTCTTGGTTCCTACAGTTATCATTGCCTAAAACCAGTGCCTCATTCTGTGATGATTCAAAAACACACACACCCATTCCGACTCTACAACATGCTAAGCCATTGCAAAGGCATTTTGAAGCAACTTGTTATCGTCTTACAAAAATAACAAGGATTTAATCTTGCTCAATCTCAGAGGATTTGGAAGATGTTTTTTGTTACAGCCAGATTGTTTTTTATTGCATCCAGACTGCATTACAGTAATGCTTTGTTTGCAGATTTGCCAACACCATTTCTACAGATCTTGCAATAGGACCAAAATGCAATAGAGAAATCTCCACTTGTGGGAAAGAGGATCAGCGTTTTATCCTGCAGTGATTTGAAAACTGCTTTTGATACCTTTCATTCAATATTCTGATATGCCTTTGACGGATATGCTAGAATGAACATCCTAAATTATATTGTACTTGCTGTCTCCTAGACCAAATAAGTACTGGACACTGGGAAAACCCAAGAGATGCCAGAGAAAAAGTAGTTGTTTTTTTTTTTTTTTTTTGCAGAATTTCTTTCTTAAATATCACAAGTTTAGCCCATCTTTTTATATTTCAGAAGTGCTACAATAATTTATACTCCAAATGAAAATCCCGTGCAAGTAGTTGGGAACTGCTAAAAACTAATAAGGTATTAAAAACTAATAAAGTGTTATTGTAACATATTGGAAATGATAGAGGAAAAACCACTAATTTAGGCAAACTTCATTTGCAAGTAATTTCAATCCCATAGTCTGGTCTTGGTGTAAATTTCCCACCTAAGCCTATTGCTTGGGACAATATTAAATATTGCTTTAAATTGTAGATATTCGTGTTGTATTTCTCTGCAATATTGTTTATGCCTCTGCAGAAAGCTTGTATGTCATTCCCAACCTGATTTACTTGCATTTTATGTGTACTTTACACTCATGTGATTGTATGAAATGTACAGGAAAACAGGATGTGGATCCCTGGATCTTATTTTGCTCTTATGATTTGTTGACTCCACAGCTGTATGGAATTCACACAGTAACAATGCAAGCCATTTTCAAAAGATTACGTTAAAATTTCATGAATACACCAGGACTTGCATAAAAAGCATTATTTTCATTATATTTCAGTAAGAATTATTCAATACATTTTGATGATATTACTCTTGCATATGCTTAAGTCCTGCACTGAAACTTGTGCTCCTGAAATCACGTGGGCATTTCTACAAATCATACTCTAACAGAGTGATCTCAAGCTACTGCAGAGATTGCTTTTACATGCTTTTACACATAGACTGAGATTGTGTTTAGGTTTGTGGTGTGTTTTATTTGTGTTTTTTAATTAGATGATAACTGAATTACTAACTTAACTGGTTAAAGAATTACACAGGCAAAGTACCTTTAAAATGATTTATAGGGAAGAACAAGTGCATTATAAGAAAAGCAAATAATTTAAATAGTGGTTCTCTATTAATTGAAGATTTTTTGCCTTTACTGTGATATAACACACAAGAACAACAGAAATAGATTTTCTGCACAAATTGCTAAGTTTCATGGACAAGTATTTTAACAGAAACTGTGTACATGGTGATTCGCAGACATTAGCACACATTGCAATCAACTAGAAAGATAAATCACAAAACTCTTAAGTGTAGTCCCCCTTAAGAAATCTCTTTGTATTAATAGAGTTGATCTTTTGGATTTGCTTTTAAATACTCTTATTAACAGTGCAAAGCACCACAATAATATTCTGATAATATTTTCATAGAGAAAAAACAATTTTTGAAGATCTTAGAGAACCAGGATAACCCAGAGACTCCTGCAATTTATGGCTACAAAGCAGTCTTTCCCTCAATCCTAATTAAACAGAATACTCTGCAAAATAAATGCCAATTAGAATTATTGTTTTCTGTTGTTTATCATTTGATGTATTCTTATGTATTCAAGAGTTCCCCAAACTGAGCTTGACATACTTACTCCCCAAAACAGAATACCAATCAGGAACTGTGCCAGAATTAAACATGACAGAATGACTAGCAGTGGAAATGGAAGCCTCATTTCTGAGAAAACAGCCACAGTGCTACCACTTTAGAGGTAACTTCATGTTACTGTTTTGGGAGGAGACATGCACTTTATAGCATTAAGGTAACATGCTTCTTACAGGTACAGTTGAAAACAAAATAGGGAATTATAAAAGTGATAGAGAAAAACATTTTCCTGAGAAGTTCACATCTATTTTACAACAGATTGATTTCTCTAAACTCACATTTTGCCTCTGCTTCAGGCCATCCAAACCTTATGATTTATTGCTCTAATCAACCCCCTTTCTCCTGAATCTACCATTTTAGATATTTACAGCAGAAAATAAGAATCTCACTCTTCTTAAACAGCTTCATCAGATCCTCTCCTCTTCCTCCCTGAGATGGACTGCTCATAAAATGCTGCCCTCTGTATCACAGACAATGCCTTCTTCTGATTATGCTCCCCACTAAAACCTTACTTAAGATCTATATGATAAAATCTAGCAGGGTTGGAGAAGCAAAACAACAGAAGTCAAGAAACCAGACGATTCTGAGTACCAGTAACACTGAGCAAATGTTCACCTGCCAGCTCACAGTTTATTGGTGCGCAGAGTAGAGTACCACTATCAGGACTGGCCAGATGTTGAGTCAAGGTAAAAGCATTATCCAGGAACACACACCCATGCACAGCTCACTGGTGCTGTGTGCCTTTTATCACTTTTAATCCCCTGTTGTGTCTGGTTTTGTTTGCCCTGTCTTTCAAAGAAAAGTACTTAGGTCAGAAATGACATCCTCATCTACATTCCTGAAGCACTATTTAAATGTTTTGCATCATACAAATGGTCTTTATTACAGGCAAACCTAGTTTATCATTATATAATGACAGCTGATTCACCTTATTTGTCAAATTAAAAGACTGAAGAAAAATGCTCTTTCTTCATGGCTCTGAATGTTTTGTTTAAAGAAAAGAGAGAGAACAGTTATTACTGCAAACTCTCTACCACATTACATAGGCTGAATCTGGATAGCCGAATCCCTCAAAGCCTTTGCTCTTTAAAATTCAAGCAGAATTCCTGTTTTATCATATTTACTCCTCTTTATGAGCAAAAAGGGAGCTGATGAATAGATGCAAAGATTCAAAGGGCTTTTTCTTTAAGTGACAAAGTAACCCTGACATAAAAAGCCTAATGAAAAGAGAAAGGTAGAAGCAGATTTGTGCATCAACTGGAAAGGATGAAGAAAGAATTTGGTGGCTTCATTTTACATGTGAGTTTACATAAGGAGTGTTTGAGAAATGGAACCCCGTCTCTATTTATAGGAGTACAAGTTTCCAGTGGTTTCCTCAGTGTTTGCCCAGATAGGTTTTTCTGTTGCAATCATATTCTTTTAATCTGAATATACTGTGTATTTTTTGCCAAGCTGATTGTGCAAGCAAATAAAGGCTAAAGTTTTAGTTCTTCATTGTGCGTGAAGAACACACCACCACAATGTGTATACAGCAAGATGCTTCTTTGTCTTCCTTCTGCTTGCGACATGTGAGATGAGTCTCCTGGTATGAGTAAGTCCTGGCAAAAGCCCATGCCTGCCTGCCACACGCTGAGCTGCCAACAAGTTCTGGGAAGCTGGCTGAGAGCAGAAGAAGGTTGCTCAAAGAACTAAGAACTGAGTTCATGAAAACTGTGAATCTTCTGTACTGTTTGATTCTCCTGGGTCTGTCTTATTTTGTATATGAATCTCTATTGACAATTTTGCAGTTCCAGATTCCTGCCCACCCACCACTGTCATCCGTGTCTACAAATGTGCTAGTTCACATCCATGTCTACAAATGTGCTAGAACACTAGCAGTAATGTCAACTCATACAGCTTGAAATATGTCTCGAAACTCAAGCCTAGTTACCAAAGAAACTCTAGGCACAACCTTTGTGATGCTATCATAAACTTAATCCAAAGAGTTTTCCAGTTTGCCCCAAAAAAGAAAAAGGTACAAATCTGAACTTCCAAATATACAAACAGAAATGGGACTCAGTGTACCCACTCCACCATCCTAGAAGAGTTGCCACCATTAGTAACACCACCTTTGTAATTTACAGGCCATTTCTGTCAAAGCAGTTAAGATTCTATAATAGGTTGTAATTCAACACTGGGTGGCAATTACAAATTTAATTTAAAATGCTAATGTAACACTCACCACTCGAGCTTAAAGAAAGCAAAAGGAAGTGCTACTGGCTGAAAGAGCTCACAGCAGGGTTGGAAAGCAGTGACTTCGCAGTCTCACTGACTTCAAGCTCAACATACCTTTGTGGGTGTCTCCTGTGCAAAGGAATACCTCCTCCTATACTCTGTCATTTGCTCTTTATTGGCTGATAAAGACAATTCCCGAGTTACACCCCTACCAAATAACTCTTTGATATGGTTAAACTGACGATTTTTTTGTCCTTTAAGAAATATAGAAAGCTTAAACATATCTAAAATAACATAAAGTCACAATCACATAGGGTTTTTTATGTGACCAAGCATTTAGACTAAGTTAATTACTGTTTGGAGTTTTATTTCCCATTTTCACTCTGAGCAATTCACACATCCATAAAAAGTACTCACAACATTTCATGCAAATATGTTGCTTTACATGATTTATATTAACATCTTCTCTGTGTATACATAAAATCATAAGTAATTAGAAACATGGCTCAAGGTCACCATTTATGGTGTATATATTACCATTTTTCATTTCTAGTTTGTTTTACGATATCTTCTCTTTAATTAAGAAACTACCGTGTACCATCTGCTTTTAAAATAGATGTGATTCCAGACCAGGCTGAAAGCCAACTGGACAACATGTATAGAGTAATTGTGATTAATGCAAAGGCCTTTTTAAAAAAAAAATAAAAAACTCCATGAAAGTATTAATCTGAAGATGAAATTGGCTTAAAATATTCCAGAATGGAAGAAATACTTGACTTCTTTTTCTAAAAACATTTTATCTTGACCTGTCTTCCACCTAGGTTAGCACTCACAAAAATAACATTTCCATGGTAACTGTTCTTTTGCTTCATTTTTAGAGCTGCTGAGGAACCTTAGCTGCCACTGATAACAAACAAATATGTGTATGCTTCACACCCCTAAAATTCATATTGCATCTATTTTCCAGTACAGGCACCCATTTTTTTGTTTTTCTTTAAGTTTGACACATCTCTGCCACTGAAAAGCATTTGAGTTATGTAATTAAAAGTATATGCGTGCCTGACAGTTTACAGAGCTGACAGGTAGAGTAAGAACTGGCTCAACTTTTAACGAGAAGTTGAAGGTATTTAGATGCCTACAAGTTTTGGAGAATGCTGCTACACATCTATTTATCTCTTTCAAGAGTAAATACCTGTAGAAGCACGTGTCTAAATTTCATATGAGAGGAAGGCCCTAAACTAAAAGATCAGTACAGCTACATGTTAGCTCATTATCATAAACATACTTTTTAATATTATATCCCAGTGTTTAACTACATAAAGCATTTATAAGCACACAGACTGGAAAGTGAAACCACTACCTACAATAGACAGGAATTGCATTAAAGCATTCCATTCACAATACAACTCCGAACATCTCAAGAGGCTATTACCCTTGTTTATACTTATTCAAAATATTTTGGTTTTGAAAAGTGGTTATGAAGTATAGCAACAGTTTTAACTTGGTTCTCATGACACAACAGAATGCATTTCATAAATGACAGATGAAATATGTATTCAAATGTGGATTAAAATTTTAAGTGACTTGCATGGCAGCTCCAGTAGATAAAGAAAAAAACCAAACAAACCAGATGCTCATAACCTTGGGGAATTAGCTTATCTCCTAGGTGGCTGGTAGAATGTAGATTAGTTCCATTTCTTTGAAAATCCAGACAAAAATGAGGAATGAGAACTTGATCTTATACTGTATTCAAATTCCTATGGATGTTCTGGACAAGACTTCTGTCATTTCCAGTTATCAGAAACTGAACTGAAAGTCTTTTTTCCAAAAATCAGGCCAAAAAAAAAAGGTAATTTACTGAGTATTAAAAAAATCACCTTTTCTTTTTCTCAAAAATAGGAGGATTGATTACTTGCAAAAGAACAAAGCTGCTGTCATTTACACAATATGATACCAATTCTGTAAATACAACAGAAGGACTGAGATCAGATGAAAACAAAGACTTTTTCTGGAAAAACTGCCAGGTAAGACTCTCATCACTAAGAAGGTTTTATTTCAGAGTGGAGGTTTTTGTGGTGTTTGGGTTTATTGTTTTTTTTAATCAATTGAGAGATATCAGAAAACAAAATGTCAATATCTAAAAAATGTCATATGTCATATTTCTGTAGGCTAGCACAGCTCTTTCCCTGAATAAAACAGCTTAAAAATTAGATACATTTTGTCTTATCTTTACCTAGGGTAATTCAGCCTATCATCATGCCTTGTGTCTTAACAACAGCTCTACATAAAAAAATCCCACAAAACTACACACAGCTGTATCAGAAGTGGTATTTTTCAGTCTCTAAAAATCTACATGCATAGATTAAGGTATTATTGGATAGATTAAGATATTATTTGACTGCTTTGCTAATACTGCAATTATAATTTTAAAAATAAATTTTATATTGAAATTCCTGTGCACTTTCATCTACAGAACTATTACAGCATTTGTAGACAATCATTCTTCAGTAAAAAATCACATTCTTGAACAACCTTGATACATAAGAGGTACGTGTATTTCTTGTAACTTCTGCCCTACATTGCTGAGGCTCATGTACAGTTGTTCAATATTTTAGGATTAGTAATATACCTGCATATTATACCTATTGTTATTGAAAACATATGCACAGTATATACTACACATATATCTCTTCATTGATATACAGAGGTACTTTTAATGTGTTAGAAAATGGCTAGAAAATATATGGACAAACATTTTCAAGAAATATAGACTGAATAGTGAGTGAATATTTCAAAAAGTTCTAATTGATATCTCTTTTTAATCTCTTTTTCATAGAGTACTTTTTGTTTCTGATTTGTTTTCATTATTTTTCTAATGAATCCAATTGAATTTTGGATACTTAAACAAGATGTTAAAAACCTGTATTTTGGTGCAATACTTATCATCCACCTGGGAATCTCAAACAATATTAAACAGGTCTAATTAAACTGCCTGTATCATAGCATGCTGGGCACTGAGAGTTTTATTCCTCATTTATGGCTAAGTTAGTTTTAGAACGTATTCCTGTTCTAGTACACAAAAGAAAAAAAACAACAGAATTTCTTTAGGTAGTTTTCCCAAATACTTTGAGAGGCATTTAGTCTAAGGGAACTTGTCATGCAAGTAGCTGCGTGAAATCACATTACTCTTGGATCAACGTGGACTTGTTTTTCCCCACATGCCAAATCAACTTCTGAAAGAAATGTTTGACTTCCCTGGCAATGTAATGACATTTCTGGTATCTTCCATGGTGCGGAATGACTGATTCACCACAGGTTAAAGGTTCTGTGCAGTTTCTCTCCCTGCCGTTTCATCCTTTCTTGTCCTCCCTCACTGCATCTTCGCTTGAACCAGTATGACTCATTCTTTCCCTCAGACCTCTGTCTCCCCTCCCACTCACTCCCCCACCCCTTTTGCCTCTCATCCCCATGCCATCATCATCTGCTGCTTGGGTCTCTCTTCAGAAATGGAGCTATGACTGCCACAAGAGCAGACAGAGGTAAGCCGGAATCATAACAGACAGCAGAGGGTTATAAAAAACAACAGATACGATACAGTCAAATAATTGATTTCATATGTAGCTAATCTAGATACCAATTTCTTCATCCTGCTAGCCTTTGCATCTCCTGAGGACTGCTGCCCACTCACCTCTACTGATCTGATTTCTCCTATAGTGTAATATATAGTATGCTTAATTAAGAAAAGTAGAAAAAAAAAAGATTGCATTTAACAGATTTTAACCTACTAATTTTACAGAACTGGGATGGAGGGCAATCAGAAAAAATAAGCTAGGAAAACCAGAAAGTAGGGAGGGCATAGAGGCAGCAGACTGAGACCCTAGCTTGTGGGAGGCTAAAGGACAGAGATTTCTGTATCTGGATTGTCAGCAACGAGTTGCAGAGGCCATCAGTGAGCAGCATTTTAGATCTGTGGGTATGACTATAGGCATTCTCTCTTAAAAAGGTGTTTGGGTAGCAGTCAATTCAGAGTGCCACATACCAGAAATCAGAGTGGTGACATTGAACAGTACAATACAGAATAGAAGCACATACGCCCTTCAAAGTGCCTCTGGAAATCCTCTTTTGATTCTCTAGTTACTTTAAAGATACCTTTCAAAAATGGACTGTAGATTTTAGAGACGGGCTGAGGAAGGCTATTCCACTCCATGTACAGGAAGTTAGTTTCGTCACTTTCATTTTCCCCAAAAGACCTGCTTTAAAATAATGTGTTTGTCTTTCCTCATCTGATAACGAACAATCCTAAAATTCTGAGATAACAAATACAGTGAGCAACTCACCATATAAGAGCTTGTACAGCAAAACAATGCCACTGTCAATTTTATAGAAACAAAAATATACGTGTTCTGCTAGATGCTTTAAGTCTCTTTCTGAAGATACCATTCCCTAGGGATGAGAATTACATTTACCAAGTTTATGCTGAAACATACAAGATGTAAATTATATTCTTCTGTATTTATTGTACTACTTGACTACAATGCTGAACAGCCTGGCTCTGCAACTTCTACCACTTATCACATTTAAACCAAAACACAGAACTGAGGCAATTTGATGAATTCCGATAAGATATTCAATGTAGTTAGTGTTACCAAGGAAAAAAAGAGTTATTATCTATCTTGCATTGTAAATATTTTTTATAACAAATATGTATCTCTGTGTATCTTGTAACTTTCCTTGCCACTCTTTAGGTAGCAAAGTTCTTAATAATCGTAACATAATCCCCCATTTTCATCTCACAATAAAATAGTAGCAATGTGAAATAGCAAAGCAATGCTTCCTAAGCAGAAAATGCACTTCTGTAGATAAATGACGCTACACTACTTCCTTATAGATCTGACCATATAAGCACAGTAAATTCCTACTATGGACTGGACAAATGCAATTACAACTTAAAATAAGCATGACACATCTATTACCATAGAAGTTTTCCTGAACTTTCAGAGGAAACTTGTAATGATAATATCATGAAATACTGCTTCACAACTGCAAATCTTAGAAGACATTCACCTCACCATAAGTTTTTAAAACATTTCTTATTCTCCATGTTTGTAGCTACCTCTATTACATCCACAACATCCACATAACATTCACACAGTAACAGTATGCTTTTCACACCACACTGTAATTTTAAATCCAAGAAAACAGGGTACTCAAGATGTGTTTGTCTTCAGTAGCACCCTATGGGGAGAATACATGGACCTTCATGAAGACTTCTCTAACATTGAAACGCTAAATTCTAAATGGCTAGTTTCAGTGACCAGATTAGTCACGAGGAGCAAGTAGATCAGGAAAGGGACCATGTAACAGAGGCACTCACAAACAAAAGAAGATCCTGCAGTTTTATCGTATCTGCCAGTCAAAGTAACTGCTATTGAATATCACACTCCGCAGTCTCATAGAGGCAGCACACTAGCTTAACCACTTTTATTAAAAGGTGACTATTAAACTGAATATTGCAGACTTATCCAAAGATCTGTCCTCACAATTTTCCTGTAGCTGTGTTGAAGGGGATAACAAAACCCATTTCCTCTAACATTATGAATATCTGCACACTGATGTTGAGAACAACTGGCTGAAACACCATTGACCTACATAGGATTAGTCATATTGTGCCAACAGAGACCCAAAGTTTCAGGTAGATATGATGAAGAGGGGGACAGACTTTGGGGAAACACATAAAATCAGCTAACCTAGTGACATTTTCATGCTGGATTAATGAGATTAAAATTTGTTCATACAATTCCAGTATAGTACACTTCTATCAAAGCAGAAAAAGCAGATTTATCTGTTTTAAGTGAGAAACAAGAATCTGTACCTTTCTGTTAAATCTTCCAGCAAGCCTATTTGTCACAAGTTGGGTTTTTTTTAATACTTATGTTGTAACTGAGACCTGCAAACTCACTCAAATAGACCGTGAGAAATCAGAGGATTACTAGTTTCTCTCTTAGTTCCCAGGTGGTAGCAATCTGCCTAAGAAAAGTGCTCACATAGCTCCCATTATGAGATTATCCCCCCCACCTTCCAGCCTTTAATGAATGTAATGTGCGAATGCCCTGGTAATACCAGCAAGAGCCTATAATTCTCATCCTGCTACACCTACAGGTTCAGAGGCAGTTAGGCACCTGACTCTGAAGGGCTTGCTGATCTCACAAAACATCTGCTGTTTTAAGAGGCTTTCTCATGAAGAGTCAGAATGTCATAGCAGCAAAAGCGTTTTTGATGGCCTGCGTACTTCAGCTCTCTCTTTCCATAGCAGAGTTCCACTAATACAGTAATATCAGTGGAGACTCTGTCAATGTTCCATGTCCACATGACCGGAACTGTGAGGGAGATGGCAACCTTCTCCATCCTTCTTAACTTCCTTTCTTCCATCTACTCTTTCTTATCACTCTGATGTAACTGTTCAGCTCAGGAGAATTTTGATCATAGAGCTAGATTCTGTAAAAAATTCTAATTATGCAAATCTCACTCATGTTGACACTGTTGAATTTTTCATTGCTCCATTGTTCTCCCTTTTAGAAGTCATTCGTTCTGGACCAAATCAGTATAGTAATGCTTTAGCTCCACTTTGAAATGTGAAAAACAAGTAAGAATTGGGCCAATTGATTTAAGCATTGTAGAATTCTGGAACACTTAAATCCGTAAGTTCATTCACATGTATAGAGCTCTTTTTTTCGCCTTTTATTTTTATATTCACACCTCTGCATATGTATAGTACAGTGGATCATATGTGCACTATAAGACTGTCTGCATTTTTTCTGTATTTCCTTTCTACTTCAGTCTGAATGCTGTTTCCATCTGTTCCTATGGCTGTCAGCCTGCAGACATTCTAATTTTGTGATCACCTCTTCTCATGTAATCCTCATTTCTTTTAGCATTTCTTCTTCTTGTCTCAGAAAAATCTATATGCTTCTGACATCTGTTCCCCATCATTATCTTTTATGAACTCCCAGGCAAAAACCCATTCAGCGATGTTGTCAATGTCAAACTACTCTGTCAAAATATTACACTTGGCATGTCTGACAGCCTGCAACATGCTGACCTTCATTATGTCAATGAACTTGAAAAATATCTTTTTATGTCATGGCTTTTGTACATACTGACTTTAGCATTTCTCAAACAACAAAATCATTAATACAATGCAATAACCATTACTGAACTGACCAGCCTGCACATAAGACAGGAACTAATTCAGTCCTTAAGGAGCCAGTGAGAAATTTAGCTGAAACACAGTAATGACTTTACTCACATAAGTAATGAAACCAAAATACATCTGCCTTATCATCTAAAAGAGACTGAAATAGTTTCCCCCCAAGATTAGAGCATATGATTGTGCGTGACTGAATTCAGCAGAGACGTGGACAATTCAAAACCCCATACTGTTCCCTAGACACTGGACCAATTTTTTAAAACTTTATCTTTTGCCCTGTTAGGATTCAAACTGTAAGTTTTCACTCCAGAAAGGAAGAAAGCCAACCCAAAACCCATCACGCACTCTGACAGAAAAAGCACGTTACATATTCGGATACCAGTTGAGGATTATCATTACACAACTTAATTTAGGAATTTGCAACTATTCTTCTAGAAATATAACGAAAAACGTGCACACACTAGCTCACAAAAAGAGGAAAAATCTCAGGCACCCAGAAAATTAATCAATCACTCAGGGAGGGGCAAGGGCTCTCTGAAGGGTACCCAGGAGTCTCGCTCACCAGTGGGGGGCAGCGGGCGCTCTCAATCCCAGGAAGTTTCCTTGGGCAGCCCGATCCAAGGGGAGCGTCCCCAGCTGCAGCCCCGCTGCTCTGAGGAGAACGGATGCGCATTGGCTCTCCGGCGGGGCCCCGTTTATACCTGCGCCGAGTCTGGCTGTGGGCAATTTCTAATTAGCTCAGGAGCCAGTGCACAAAAGACGCGTAAACAAAGTCATCAAGCCTCCGTGATCGTCCCTGCCAGGTCCTCAGGGCAGGCCTGTTATCAGATCTTTTGGAAGGCCCGTCCTCAGGGAGGATGCAACTGCCAGTTATTACTGCAAGAATATTCGTAAAGCACTGTTTCTTAAAGATCCAGACATATAAAGGAACAAAGACTTTCACATTTTCCTACATTTTCACAGCCCTGGGATTAAACCCTACATAAACTATAAGCACTTAACTTGCAACCGTCAGGCTAACGTAACAGTGAACTGCAGAGTATTTCACTAACTGAAGGTCTAATTGACTCATAGTAAGTGATATTTAATGATCACATGGCACTTGAGCACTGTTGGGACATAAAGGTTTTAACATTAATTTTACCTGTACTCCATGTAGCAGCTGTCTACATTGTTGCCATCTTAAGATATCCTATTTATTTTTTAAAAACCCACTGTTTAATGACTGCTAGGATAATGTAAACATCGAATTTTTTACTGTGTTATTATGTATGTAAAGATTTGTTATAGAATGCTTGTTTTACCTTACATTTTAATACAACTAAAAGCCAGTTCACTTCTCTGGGAAAACTCATGGATTGCCTTTTGCAATTAGGAAGAAATTTCCATTTTGGGAGTGCACAACTAACTGACCCATCATTTTCTGAAGGCTTCTGCAAATCAAGACTTTTCATATACTTTCAATTACACTTGCTTTCAGAAACATGAACCAAAATTTTTGTTCAAATTATTATATTAATAAAATTTTAAAACACTGTCAGTGAATGACAGATTCTACTATTTTATTATTACTATAGATATTGTACATAGCTATTACTAGAAATTTTGTCATCATTTGATATTGCTTTGCTGAAAACAGGCACATATTTAAAGAACAGTACTGATGTTTCTTCCTCTGACACGTAGGGGTTGCAGTTGCCTCACAGTAGGTGTCATTATTTCCTTTGTGTTTTTATCAGAATAACTGCAGGGTTTGTGGTAGATGCCTAATAAGCTGTAAAACTAAAAATTTGGACCCTAGTGCTTTGTCATTCTTCTCAGTCGATGCACGAAGGAAGGGTAAATGGGTGAAATCCAGGATTTCTCACTCTCTCTGTGTATGGATCAGTGCGTGTGCATGTGTGTGAGTAAAAGCAAAAGTGTTAATCAAATAAAAGTTTTTTGCCACTGGTCTTTCATTGCGGTTCCAGGCTAGTCTAGAGAAACAGCTAGGAAGCTTACTGCCACTCTATGTGGGCTGCTATGGACTTGGAACATCGCCTTCCACCTGAATTTGCTGGCATATAATTGTGCAGAGACAGTGCTTTCATCGTTCCTTCAGATACTCTCCAGGCGCTTGGATTTGCTTCTTATACTGATACATTCCAGAAGCAGAATCTAATAATGTGTCCCTGTGGTCATATAGACAAATCATCACAGAAAGAATATAGACCTTATATTGAAAGTGGATCTTGTTTTTGATTACTCCTATTTACACTTAAATGCAATATATGTATGAGTCCCACCTCATCTAATATGGAAAGTTCAGCACAGCTCTTTTAACTCTCTTCTTAAGGGCCTGGAGATCTATTTCAGAAAAACAAACAAACAATGTGTATGTAATGAAAAAAAAAAAGGAAAAAAAAAAAGAAAACAAGAAAAGGGGAAAAGGGGGACAAAAAAGTAATTTTTTTTTTTAAAAAAAAAACCTGAACAATTATTCTCTTCTTGTAGGAAACAATTTCTTATAATGAGCTCCCAGCAGGAACATTGTTTTATTCCCAATTGCCATACAGTGTTCAAAAGACTAGATTTACTACAATTGTCAATTGTTTAACAGGGCAAACATTCTCTCTACCTTTTAAGATGGACTTAAAATGGGGAAATTAATAACAGCTGTGGTGCATCACTGACTGTGATCTGTAGTTTAACCATCATATTAAATATTTTAATTAAAATTTGAAAAACAAACTGTGGTATTAATAATTCAATAATCATCTTCATGTTGTCTGCTTTTTACCTCCATACTTGTTCACCCAGGAGAAATACAGTTATCCCATATTCATGATGGTTTTACTGAAATAATTTCCTGAGCCTACAGGAAAGTCTTAACTACCTAACCTTATTTTTAACTTTTGTTAAAAGATAATCAATATTATCTTATTAACACAATAGGTAAATTTAAGTCATTGAGTGTGTCTGAATATTTATGATGTCCTATTTACATATTATTCTTGATTAGCAAGCAAGTAACGAGGAAAAATAATGAAAACAGCACTTGAATAAATGAGAGGGGAGAAGGAAACTGAAAAACTTTTTGAAAATGTCTGTGAATTCAGGGGAAGACAAAAGTGCAGTGCCCCCTGCACTTTAGAGCACTCTGTTTACAAATAAATTTATCAAAATACCATCCTTTATTTATGTAAAATCTTAACCTTTATTTTCAGTATCAGCAATGATACCTCATCAGTCAAAACTCTGGCATTCCAGTCTCAAGCTGTCATCAAAAAGACATACAAGAATTTCATAAATATAGGCGATGCATGATATTATTATTTTGTAACCAGGTCACCATCCCGAGAGCTCTGTTTTTTCTGTAAACTAAATTTCATTCCCCTATTGAAACACTAATGTAAGTGTCTAACCTGCTGGTTCAGACTCATGTTTGCTAACTCTCTGTGCAGCCTTACAGAAATCAGCATCACAGCATACCTCTGACATCACTACAGTCACAACGTAATCCTGTTCAGAAACTGTTAAACTGTGTAATCTCACATCAAATAGAAGCGTGGAACAATCTTTCCCATGTCAACAGGCTGAGTATATCCCTGCTTTTACAGATGTCTCGTTCACACCATTACTTAAAAAAAGGTTTTTCAGCTTTCCCCAAAATTAGCAGTTTTTGTGGCCAAACAAGTTTTGCATTACACCACAGAAAAATTACAAGTTATTAATACGGGTATGTATATTTGCATATATTTTTACATATACACACCCCAAAGACAAAAGCTCTGAACTGTTCTGCAAATATATTAAAAACAAATGCTGAGACATTCCTCTTACTCAAAGTCTTTGTTTGCATTGTATTACAAACTTGGCTCTTGAGAGCTGAGCATAATGAATGCTTTTTCATGTCTGAGAATATTCGTAAAAATTAAATGTTCCATAAGCATTTCCTGGTTAACTATTTTGCTTAACAAATCGATAAATGGAGTAGAGCAGGTCAACTTCAGTATTTCTCTTGCCTTTGAATTACATTCAGCCAGATGTAATGTTTTTTCCCCCCTCCCTTACTTTCTTCTGGTCACAGAAATCAATATTCAAGTTCCAATGAATTCATCACAGAAAACAATACACCTTTGATAATAAGTTTTTATTAACCTTTAGTGTTTTAAAGCCTACATCTGAGATTAAATTCCATGGTGTTAACTGTCAAAGGTTAAAAAAAGTGATTGCTGCTTCTAATGAGTATCTGAAATATACTCAGTTTTATTTTCCCATAATACACTCAATACTGAAGGAAATCACAGGCTCACAGTAACTGGAAGTAGAAGACCTTTGAAAACAAATCCACAGTGCAACACTTTTTCATTTTCTCAGAAACTAGACCTTAATTTAAATGGGAAACTTTCACAGTTAAATAGTTTTGTCTTGTCTTCTCTTGTCTACTCTATTTATGTAAATTTTCCTTTTAGCTTGCCTAAAACTACATAGCAGACTTGCACTTTATTATGGAGGAGAGGTACAACATTTCAGCAGGAGTTTCTTCCTACGTATGCACTGGGCTTCCATAGAAAGTATAGAACAGCCGTTTGCTTGAAAAAGCAACAGTTGAACGCATCAGTGCCTCGGAAAAGTAGTTATCTATACCTCATAAAACACCTTGAGCTCTTTCCCACTTATTTACTGAAAATTCTCCAGTGAACCCATCGATAAAGCCTAACCGAGGGTTGAAAGAAGATGCTTCTTTCAACATAGAATCACAGCCTAGAATCCTCTTCTGACAGTAAAGTTCTGCATCCATTTTTATAAGAAAGCAGACAGAAGATGAGGTCTAGTGATACAATATTAAGAAAGCCAGAAGGGTTACTAAAGCCAGGAAAGTGGTTCGGAGACCTCTTTCTAGAAGGGTAATCTTGAGTCATATCAAAGTCTCTAATTATTTCAACTGAATTGTTTTAAGAAAAGTGACCACTAAAAACAAGGGCATAATTACAGGCTGTGATGGAGCTCATACATCACACATTGTGGTAGTTCAAGAACAGCTCAAAAATTTCACTTTAAGTTGGGTGTGTTAGTCTTCCTATCACTGATAAGATGTAAGCGGAACATTAGAGCATTTTAATCCACAAATTGCTGTTGACTTGGAGCAGAACAGAGGCAATCCTGCAGTCAGAGAAAACATGCTGCTGTCCACACATAGGACACATCACAGGATGCAAGGGGTGAAGGAGAATCTTGTTTCCAATCGAGCCATCATCAGAGTCTCTAAACATGGAAGCAGTACTAACCTTCAGCTCAGCTAAGAATATGAAAAAAATTCTTACCCAATGATACAAGTAAGACTTCATTACATAAATCGTGAAGTCCTCACTGAAGATACTTTGATTTGAGAAATTCATTTACCTTCATCACATCACCTGTAACTTTCATGGTTTGGTTCTCTTCCATTAAAAGACTCAACAACTCTACAAAAGTAAACATATTTCCATGCATATTTCCTTGTCTGAGAATCCAAAATAAATAAAGGTTCTTTCACTCATTAACTTTATTTCTTTTCATAGAATCATAAAATCATTAAGGTTGGAAAAGACCTCTAAGATCATCAAGTCCAGCCATCCACGCAACACTACCATAACTATTAAACTGTGTCCTGAAGTGCCATGCCTACACATTTTCTGAACACCTCCAGGGATGGTAACTCCACAACTTCCCTCAGCAGCTTGTTCCAATGCTTCACCAACAGATATTTTTTTAAATATTACCTTCTACTTCATAGTCTCAGTGATACAGTATATAAATAAGGCATGAAATGGGAAATCCTTGCCTTTCCAGTGGGATGCAAGTGCTCACTAGCAGAGTGTCAGGTTAAGACACCTACCGCCAGAAAAAGCCAAACAGGCTACCTAGTGCTGGCATGAACTGGAAAGCAGAACAACAAGGCTCAGAGGAAACAACCAAGAACACTTCTCTCCTTCATTTGCTGCTTGCATCAAGGCTATTTATAAGAGCAGGGCCTACAGGCAAGAGCTGCTAGATGTTCTTTCTAAACCTTCTGAAAGGAAAAAAAAAAAAAAAAGGATAACATAAGGTCATAGGTCTGTAAATTCTTTGCCACAATGAACAGATATTGTCACTCTTCTAATACTATGTTGACATCTCGTGTCTTCTGCTAGGAGCTCTGGGAGAAGCTACGCTTTACTCCTTTTCCTCTAGTGACAAGAACAAGGAAATAGGTGTGCTTAGCATGGAGAGAGAAGTGCTTAGCGAAGAGGCTATACAGTAATATGTGATTTCCTAGGGTAGGAACTGCTAGAGCATTTACAGACCAGAACATCAGAAGTGTGAAAGAAAATGAAGAATGGTACACACAGAGATACGTACCTAAATCTCATGTAAATTCAATAGTGAGGAAAGAGTTTTAAAGGAAGAAAATGTTTTTTAATATTCAGGGAGAGGGTATTTTTTCCTTTAAAACTCCTTAAAACTTGAAAGTGATTATACTATGCATCCATAAAGTAGCCATGATTATAAGTAAAGCTACTTATAGAAACCATACAGTCTGCCTGTGTTTTTCTTATTATATATAAATGAAATATTATGATCATCTAAATAAAACTACATTAAAACACTAAAACATTAAAAATATAATCTAAAAAACCACCAAAACAGTAAAACAGAAAGTATAAGTTTCTGTGAAATGAGTAATCATGAACATGAGTCCACAACGGAAAAGATCATTTGTCTTAGTGGTCAAACATTTATCTATGCAGTTAGGTTTAGGTTTTTTAGTTTTCTTGCAAAGTCTGTGATGTTCCACATTAGTTCCTTTTCTTAGGTCAACAGCATAGTCAAGCCTTTTATTCTCTAGGCATCTTCAGGAAGCTCTGAATTAGTTTTCCTGGTAAAGGATTAGGGTCTACTCTAACTCTGTTTGGAATGTATACTTCAAGGACCTGAATTGCTTTACTAGTGCAAATACTAAGCACAAATACTGAGCACAAATGCACACCATAGTGAGCAGAAATACTAGTTTAGTTTACTGCTATATACTGTTCCATGGAATTAATTGTGCTACACTGCAGCAACAGAAACTTAATCCCCATAGTCCATTCTTGAGACACCTCTATGTATTTACATGTTTGTGTCCATGTGCATGCATATATTTACATGTGTTTATAAATCAAAGACAACATTCTATTACAAGTGAAGAGACATTCGTTCATGGATGTTCATGAAACAAACAAACACTGGTATACTGGTATCACTGCCTGTAATGTGTGTGTGCCAATAAATAATAACGCATTTCAATAACTTTACGAAAATGCAAGCTTTTCAGTTTTTCTGAATCAAAATGTCTTTAAAAAAGAAAATCTCTTCAGAGCTGTACACTAGTTTTCATCATCTGTTTCTTATATATCTCAACCTACCACCTACAATTAGTAATATAATGTGTATACAGCTGTGGGTCAGTTCATAGTTGTGTTCAAGCAGTTCAAACTAGAAAAACTACCCCAAAACACCAGTAAAAAATAGCCTTTCTATGGGGAGAAAAGTTGCAGGACAATCAAACATGATAGCAGAAGCCATTTAAACAAGGATATATTGAAATGCAAATATATCAATTCCACTAGTGCTTCTGTGAATATTTGTGAAGAAATTTTCCTCAAAAGCGCTTAAACAAGACGACGTTGGTTTTGCATCAAACCATACATAAGAACACAATGGGCTCTGTTAAATAGAGATAAGGGAGAGGAATAATCTTGTTAAAGGCATGACTGTATGAAACAAGGTTGTACATTTACCACTGACTCTAATTATGACTTGTAGAAAAACAGCATGTTCCTTGTGAATTAATACAGTGACTGCTGGATTCTTTTATACTTAAAGCACTTGTCATTTTGGTTTTAACTCTTTTCATTTCCATTTCAATGTTCTGGAGGTTTTTATTTAATATATGACAACATATTTTCAGTAAGCACAGGACAGCAGGAAGGAAACAACCAGCGACCGGTGTGTTATATGCACTCTAGCATACTGTAGTGGAAAGGTCTCACTGCGACTTTGGAATGTCATGGAAATAACCAGTTACAGTTTAGATCAGGTCAGAGCAGAAGCACCTTATTGCTATAGCTATAGGAAGGAACACTGAGCAACGGAGTGACGGGCTCTGCCAAAAAGAACTCTTCTGAAAAGGGGCGGTTACAGAATCCATATAGCTCTAGGTTATACAGCTCCACCAAAATTCAGTCAGATAAACTGACTATGGTAAAAGTACAACGGCCATTGAAACATTCAGATGAAGAGACTCTAGAGAGTACACTCTTTTGCAAAGAATTCACTCCTCTGTTAATTAAGTTGTTCTGCTTGGCAAGCCCCTAGCTGCAAATATTTCTTTACTAGCTACATCTGCAAAGGTACAGGAGATGTTAACTCTTTTGCTTCCACAGGATGCTATGGCTGAGATAAGGGATAAACTGTTTGGTATTTTAAATCCAGATTTTTAAAATTCCAATCTACAGTTTTGATGCCACAATGATTTCTGTTCCATATAGCTCTCCATTTGCTAGAGCTCTGTAAATTTGGACAAACCAGGAGCCAATGCCTCTCTTGGATTTCTACCCAGTCAATGCCAGCACAGCCTGTGAGACACTGAATAAGGATGTGATTGCCCGAGCCACAGAAAACTGACACATTAGAGAAACTTCAGACATCCAAGAATCATGAATCAAATTCAGACTTGCCCTCCAAAGAATACCAGTTGGTATCCTCCAAATAAAACACATGGGTTCCTTTCAGTTGTTGTGTGAACTTTTGAGCACCACGTTGTAAAGTTTTGCTCTGCAAAGAAGGCAGTTCTCACCGGAACAAAAGATTCTGGGAGATGAAAACCACCAAATTTACATGCTTGGTAATAATATGCATCTTAAAAGAACTACATAAACTGTGTGCTAAGTTGAACTGTTGGTTTTTGATACAGTGATTAAATCAAAAGGAGATTCAAAAAAAGAGATAAACTTAAGAAAAAACAATTGATATAAAGTTTGCATTTTGTTTACTAGTACTTTGCTCAACATCCTGCTTCATGCTTGTTTAAATAGTTTTGCAGCATAAAGTTTGATAATATTTCCTATTTCACCATATTTCAGAAAAACATGAACAGCTTTACATTTTTAGTGTAGGTCTGAAAAATATTTAAAAGCACTTCGAAGACCATTTCCAGGATATTTGATTATCTAAGTAAAGAAAGAAGATCCAAACAAGTTTTGTTAACATACACACTTCAAATCTATCATCAGAGACTTCCAGTTTGGTGCTATAATCTTATTGATCTCTTGGAGGCTTGGAAGAAGGGAGATGGGGAAGGTAGGTAAACAGAAAATCCAATAGGTTTCTGGAAAGACTCTTCAGAAAGAGTTAATTTGTTGTTCCCCTCACTTATTTTAAGCAATTTAGTGATGGTGAAAGGCGGCAGCTGAAGACACAGTAGACAAGTTGGAAGCAGCTTGGGTTCAGCAAGCCTCTGAGCAGCTCGTGCCAGCTGCTCTGCAGGGACTCGAGGGCTGGAGTTCAGGGAACTCATCTGTACCTGCAGGAAGGGGAACTTCCAGCTTGATGTTCCTCTTAGCTTCTGCCACCTGGATCTTACCTGAGTTCATTGTTTCTGTAGGGTATATGCTTTTTGAGGGATAGTATCTTTCTTATTTTTTCTTTCTTGTTTCTTTTTTCCTAGGTAATGAGATCCTGATAGTAGTTAAGCCCTACAGATACTTCTGGAAAAAAATAATTATTGCCATGGCATAAATTCCCAGTATCATTTAGCTCCAGGAAATGAGTCTTGCACTGCATGTTTCAAATACATCCTAACTATTTTTTAGCAACAAACAAACAAATAAATAAATATTGAGGGTAGAAGAATGTCCAGCAACAGTTTACAAAGATTTACAACAGAAATTATGGAGCTTGAGTACTTGACCTCCAGTTTAGTTGCTGTATTATTTATACTGCCGTATTCCCAATATTTATCACTACTTATATCAAAATGACATAGAATTCCTTTTTCTGATACAAATTAGATTTAAGTAAAAGCTTTTAGCTTCAAAGTATTCTGAAAAGTGCGAGGATGTACTGATTCCCATAAGACAGGGGCATCAGTTTTTCATCTCTTCCATACTGTTACCAACTAGAAGAAATTGTCTCAATGACTTTAAAATGAATATTGCATATCAAAATAACTGATACAAGATACAAGATCCTTTTGATTTAGGAAGTAGGTATGAATTTCCTCGGCTTTTGAGACTCTTGTTTTCAAAAGACATGAGAGAAACCCAGATAAACCTCTCTAAGCAACTATTTTACACCAGTGGCTTCACAGCCATCTGTTTTTTGTGTCAACAATGCATCAGAGCTGAAATTCAGACTCTGTCCTGAACTGGGAACCGATGCTTTTGAATAAACACTATCATCCAAAATATGTTCCATATATCCAGAGCAATAAAAGCAAGGAAGAGAAGAGTGGTAATCTCTGTAAATGAGCCATTCCTCCAGCTGTGTTGATTCACAGTTTTGCCTTGAGTACACTGCTCTCATCTGACACAGTGTTTAGACTGGCCTTGAATTTCAGTGGCTACAAAATATAAATCACCTGTGCACGTTGTGTTTACAGTTTAGCAAACCACCATGATTATAGCAAGATCAGGAAGTACAGAAAAAAAATGGAGGAAAAACACGGATCAGAGAAAGTTAACTCATGGTCATGGAAAAAATAATTACACTGCTTTCTTGATAAAAGGGAGTTTCACAAAGAAGTTGTTTCATTTCAGTAGTTATAAGGGCTGAAAGTGACACATATATACAAATTAAGCACTGATTCAAACAGTATAATCAAGAACCACTCTGCATAATGTAGCACTGGAGAGGAAGATAATTAGAAATATACAGAGGGCAAAATTGCTCTTTGAATGAAGAAGCGAGATTTTAAAATAAATATCCATTCAAGTTCTAAGTGGAGACTAAAGTCTACAGAATTCTTAAAGCAATAAAAAAGCCCATACGTACATGGAATTTTTAATATCTAAGAGCAAAAATAAAGAACACAAAAGGACATTTCAATATGTGAAAATAAAATATAGTATTTCAATCTTGGAGTTTTCAGTATTCATTCTAAACAGAAGTTTATCAAAAGCAACTTTTTTTTTTTTATTAGTGGTGGAATATTGCACTGTCCAAGTTCCAGCAAATAGTTCTGCTGCATGGCTAGAAGTGATAATCTGACACTAAATGAAGTAGTTTTGTCATATGTTACTGTCTTTTAATGGTTTAAGCAAAAGGAACACCAGTAAGTCAATTGATAACAGTACGTGTGGTTAACAAAAGCAAACTGATTCTAAATAATTCTGAAAAAAAATAAACAAATACAAATGACAAATAGCAGTTTACCTCCTTGGATCTGCCACAATCTTTTACTGCTGTTTCCTCACAACACGCTATTGACTACTTCCCCCCCCCAAAAAAAAAACCTAAAAAATATCCTGATTAATATCAGTTAACTTTCTACTCCCTTGTCACTACCAAAAGGCACAAAAAGTTCCAAGTGAAACCACGTACCTTTTCCACGCTGCTCTTTCAATCTCAGCAACTACACAATACATATTCCAGCATTCTTTATTGTCCTATTAACTTCATTTTTAGTAGACATATTTTCAATATATTAAACATAGGAAATGCTGATCACAGGATCATAGAATTGTTTAGGTTAGAAAAGACCTTTAAGACCATCGAGTCCAGCTGTTAACCTAGCACTTTTATATTCCTGAGCACCACATCTACACCGGTTTCAATCTTGCATATAGAATGCATATTGTGATCACAGCTTTCTGTGCTAACACAAACCTTGACTGCATTAGAACACATTAAGAATTCATAAACAACATGGATTGCTGAATGAAAGAAACAGGCCAAAACAGATTCATGGAAAATATAATCAAGAGTATAATAGCATAAACATTGTGGCCAAGGTTCTTCATCTTTGATATACTAATAAATGTGGGGTTTTTTCCAAGAGCGCTATTTAAATTTCTACTGGGTCCTTAAACTGTAAGTTTGGGTATCCTAAGATTGTCAAATTAAAAAATGTACACAAAACAAGACAGAAAACTTTATTTAGGTTGCTACTTTAGACCAATGATAAATCAACTGTTTCTGCAACACAGGTGTATTCCTTTTATTTTCTGCTTCTTTCGCTGTAGAGAGAAGACCACTGTTCCGGATTGTAAAGACAGTGACTTCGTTTTGCTCTCCACATGAATCTGAAGTCTATGTCTTTGTAGGGACAATTTTTCAGTCTTTGACTGAAAGACTGCAAGTGACTTTCATGAAGCTCATGAGAGGAGCTGTAATATTTTCCAGCTATAACCTTGTCACGAATGTTGAATGTACTCAGCCTTGTGCTAAACAGGAGAAGTTTATTCACTCCTACAGACTACTGGCACTGCAAATAGTACTGAAATTCTCCTCTAGGCAGTGCATGAAAAGCCTGGAAATAGAATAAATAAAATACAGAAATGGAGTCTCTGTTCACCTTTATATATCCTCTAACGTGTTCACTGCAGGTAAACTAGGGAGAAAGCAACGCTCTTATGAGTTCTACTTGCTCTTTCCTATTCACTATTTAACTTCTACAAATGAACAAATATATAAAACATGTAAGTGCAAAGTTAAGGTGAGCAAACATTGAAACATCCTTTTATCTGCCTTTGTTAAGTGAAAGGTGTTTTGAGACGGTTCCTACTAAGAGGTGAAAAAAGATTTTGATATCACCATAGCATATACATCTGAATACACACATAGGATTCAATTTTGAAGCCTTTACAAAATATCACTACAAAGCAGACACAGTAAAGATATAATATGACAGCAAATGTCCTTTCCAGTAGAAAACAAAATGTTAATTAATTCATATAAGCCAAAGAATGAAGCATAATTCATCTAATCAACAGCTTATTATGTAAACATAATGCAAAACCTGAAGTGCCCTAATGCACTGTAAAATATAAATTAAAATAAAGACCAAACTGGGAAGTGTGTTACGTAAGAGTTAGTATAATTGGTCAGTATAGGAGAAATATATGTGCGTCTATTATCAAGGACACACTAAACCACACATATTCTTGATTTTCGATACGGTTCTGTTCTATTAAAGGTAGAAAGATGAACTGTGCCACAAGACAGACAACCATGGGCAAGTACATGACAAAGATATAACAGTGTGAAAATTTCCAAAGCATTCACATTCGGCTTTTAAGGTCTAAATCAACATTATCAACACCAATGTTTCCATCTGTCCATGCCTGAAAACTAACCAAAAGCTTTCAAAACACTGACTGTAAATATTTCTTTTCAACCGCAGAGTAGGAGAGTGCTCCCCATGGCTCACCTTTGACAAATAGCCTTGATAACAACACTTGTAAAGATAGGAATATGGGTGTAAACAGCATGGGTGAATCAAATTACACTAAACTGTCTGGGAGAACACTTGCCTCGAATTGTTCCTATTAAAGCAAAGGAGAACCATCTTATAAAATATGAGAAATTACAGAGATTTCTGAAACACGTAAGTCAGAAGCACAAGCATTTGTAAAAGAGAGGAAAATTTGAAGTTAACAAAGAGGTAGTCAAAACCTGTTTATCTGTTGCCACAAATTGATCCACAAGCAGCACATTCTCTGTCAAGGCCTGACAGAGCATCTTTTAATAAATGTAATTAATTTCCCCAAAATCGAATCTGTTTTGCCCGGAATGGTAAGTGAGGGTGATCTCCCTGTCCTTATCTCAAACCCTGAGCCCTTTGAAATATTTTCTCCCCCAGTCTAGGGAAGAAGGAGGGGTAAGAGAGTGGCTGTGTGGGTACCTGGCTGCTGGTCAGGGTCAAACCACGACAACATATCTCAACATTTTACTTTTTTTCTCCCTAATACTTCAGCTGGACAAAGCCTATATACATAAACTCCTAACAGTCAAAAAAACCTAAAAGTTAGTCAGCTTAGAAATTTTCAGCTGGTGGTAGTGTCATTTTTTTGTGTGCATGACACTCCACACTTCACAGGAATACTTTGAAACCCGAGTACTAGCAATCCCTGAATTCCATCTGTTCTAGACAATCATATAACTAGCTTTACACTCTTCACAATTCCCTTAAAAAGTTAAATATCATTAGTAACTCTATTTGCAGCGGGCATTTCAGAGAAGTAAAGAATGAACCTGCATTCATACAAGTGGGGCCTAGTTCTGGAGACAAGTTAGTTAATCTTTCTGAGAAAAATCTATCCCTGTTTAATTTTAGGGACTTTGGTGAACTAGTTTAACTTTCTTGATTTTGGTTTCCCCACCAAGAAAGACACAGTAATACTTGATAAGTTACAGCACAAAAGTCAGTACTCTTCAGCTGTCTTCTTTAACCCAAACCTGCCAATCAGTCTGCTGCTTCCCACATTTGATGACTGGGTTGATTAATTAGTTCAGAGAACTTGTTAAAACTAGTCAGGAGAGAAGAGCGATGGGAATAATTTGCTAAATCCTAGCTTTTGAAAATATTTAGGGCTTTGATTCATGACCAGGGATCATGACAACTTCGCTTGTTGTTGATCTAGCCAAACAGCTCAGTGCATTCTGGTTCTGGGACAGAGGGTGAGCAATGGCGTAGGAGCAGCCACATCCATCTTCTATTATGCGACTTACTCTTGTGATAACAACTTAAATGACTGAAAATTCCAAATATTTCTAGAGCTGATTCTTTTAAAATAGCAATAGCCTCAGCGGCCCGGCGATTTTAAACACGGTGATCAGGAGGTAAAGGCCATTTTGCTGTCGAGCCCAGCTTCAGAGCAGGTAAGACTGCACTGGGGAAGGAATCTAAGCAAAAAAAGGCTGGCAAAAAGCTTTTGGGGGGCTTTTTTTAAGCCGGCTACAGCAACCACACCTGAGGCCGCACCGGCAGCTCCAGGGCGGACACCCGAGATAGCGTGGGCGGAGCCACCCTCAGCGGCCCGGCGATTTTAAACACGGTGATCAGCTGTTAACTGTGCCCTCAGGGTATAAGAAGCCTTGGGGAGGGCAGGGACTAGGCCCTGCCCACTCAGCAAAAGGCCTAGAAGGGTAAGTCTTTGTTAAAAGGCAAGTACTTAAAAAGCCTGTAAACTATTCCGTGCTTAGCTTTCCAGAGAGTCTTTGTATTGTAGAGCCAACTATGGTTGCCACCAGGTCAATGGTTGTTAGAAAAACTGTGGGCACCCAGACAGAGGCCCCACGTAAGCATGTGGGTGTTCAGGCCTCCGGCTGCAGAGAATGCTGGAGCCTGGCACTGGCCATGGAGGGTAGTGGAGGTGACACTTGTGTCCGATGTAACCAGGTGAGCGATCTGCTCAGCCTGGTGGCTGAACTGAAAGAGGAAGTAGAAAGGCTGAGGAGCATTAGGGAGTCGGAGAGAGAGACAGATCGGTGGAGTCACGTCCTGAATGGCGAGCAGCAAGCTCTGCAAAGAGCTGAATATCCCCCCACCTCTGGCCATCAGGCAAAAGGGGGGGACCGAAAGGATAGGGAAGAGTGGAAGCAGGTACCTGCCAGGAGAGGAAAATCCCTGCCCGGCCTCCCTCACCTGCCCGGTTGCCCCTGCGAAACAGGTATGGGGCTCTAGACAATGCGAGCCAGGCAAAGGAAGAGTCAGTGGAGGGTTCACCCATAGGGCTGTCTAGGGTGAGTCACTCGGATACAGGCATTAGGACTTCTTCATCTAAGAAAAAAAGGAGGGTAATTGTAATTGGAGACTCCCTCTTGAGGGGATCAGAGGGCCCTGTCTGCCGCCCTGATTTGAGCCACAGGGAAGTCTGCTGCCTCCCTGGGGCCCGAGTTAAGGATGTTATCAAGAAGCTTCCTGGTCTGGTCAAACCCACGGACTATTACCCGCTTTTGGTTATGCAGATCGGTAATGATGAGATAGTAGAGAGACGGCCAGAAGCAATCAAAAGGGACTTTAGGGCACTGGGGCGGATGCTAGAAGGATCAGGCGCACAGGTTGTGTTTGCCTCCATTCCTTCAATTATGAGGGAAAATAGTGGAAGGTTTGACAAAGTGCAGCAGATTAACACTTGGCTAAAGGGGTGGTGCCAGCGGTCTAGCTTTGGATTTTTTAACCATGGGGAGATCTACAGGGCACCTGATCTACTGAAACAAGCTGGGGTTCAAATGACACAAAGGGAAAAAAGGATCCTTGGTCATGAGCTGGTGAGACTCATAGAGCGTTCTTTAAACTAGATATGAAGGGGGATGGGGTTATAGTTGGGATTGCGGCGGGGCAGTGCTCTAGAAATTATGAGGACCGGGTGGCCTTCCATCCCCCTAGGGTGAGATCAGTGTGCTCAGCTTGCTCCCTGAAATGCTTATACACCAATGCACTCAGCATGGGGAATAAGCAGGAGGAGCTAGAAACCTGGGTTCGGGCAGGAGATTATGATCTGTTGGCAATTACAGAGACATGGTGGGACAGCTCACATGACTGGAATGTGGTCATGGGTGGCTATGTCCTTTTCAGGAAAGACAGGCCAGCCAGGCGAGGTGGTGGAGTCGCTCTTTACGTGAAAGAGCAACTACAATGTCTTGAATACCATCCAGGCATGGATGAGGAGCGAGTTGAGAGTGTATGGGTTAGAATTAAGGGGCAGGCTGGCAGGAGAGATACTGTTGTGGGTGTCTATTACAGGCCACCAGATCAGGGTGAGGAAGTTGATGAGGCCTTCTACAGGCAGCTAGGAGCAGTCTCACAATCACAGGCCCTGGTTGTCGTGGGGGATTTTAACTTCCCTGATATTTGCTGGAAGGACAACTCAGCCAGCCAGCCACAGTCCAGGAGGTTCCTCCAGTGCATCGATGATAATTTTCTGTTGCAAATGGTGGAGGAGCCGACTAGGAGAGGAGCACTGCTGGACCTCATCCTCGCTAACAAGGAGGATCTGGTTGAAGCAGTAAAGGTTGAGGGCTGCCTTGGCTGCAGTGACCATGAAATGGTGGAGTTCAGGATCTCATGTAGCAGAAACAAAATAGCAAGCAGAATTGCAACCCTGGACTTTGCCAAGGCAAACTTTGGATTTTTCAAGCAATTACTAGAGAAAATCCCATGGGCAAGGCTGTTTGAAGGTAAAGGGGCCCAAGATAGTTGGTTAGCATTCAGGGACTGCTTCTACCGTGCTCAAGATCAGAGCATCCCGACACGTAGGAAGTCAAGGAAGGGAGCCAGGAGACCTGCGTGGCTAAACAGTGATCTGCTGGGTAAGCTCAAGGGCAAGAGGAGAATTTACAGATCTTGGAAGGCGGGGCTGGCCACTTGGGAAGAATATAAGGCTGTTGTCCGAGGGTGTAGGGAGGCAACTAGGAAAGCAAAGGCCTCCCTAGGATTGAACCTGGCGAGAGGGGTCAAGGACAACAGGAAGAGTTTTTTCAAATACGTGGCAGATAAAACTAACACCAGAAGCAATGTAGGCCCACTGATGAATGAGGTGGGTGCCTTGGTGACAGATGATACAGAGAAGGCAGAGTTACTGAATGCCTTCTTTGTCTCTGTCTACTCTGCCGGAGGCTGTCCTGAGGAGCCCCGTTCCCCTGAGGCCCCAGAGGAAGTCAGGGCAGTGGAGGAGTTTGCTTTAGTCGATGAGGACTGGGTTAGGGACCAATTAAGCAATCTGGACATCCATAAATCCATGGGTCCAGACGGGATGCCTCCACGGGTGCTGAGGGAGCTGGCTGATGTCATTGCTAGACCACTCTCCATCATCTTTGCCAAGTCTTGGGAGACGGGAGAGGTGCCTGAGGACTGGAGGGAAGTAAATGTCACTCCAGTCTTCAAAAAGGGCAAGAAGGAGGACCCGGGTAACTATAGACCGGTCAGCCTCACCTCCATCCCTGGGAAAGTGATGGAACGACTTATCCTTGGTGCCATCTCAAGGCATATCAGGGATAAGAGGGTCATTAGAGACAGTCAACATGGCTTCACCAAAGGGAAGTCGTGCTTGACTAACCTCATAGCCTTTTATGAGGATATAACAAGGTGGATAGATGATGGCAGAGCGGTGGATGTGGTCTACCTTGACTTCAGTAAAGCATTTGACACAGTCTCCCACAGCATCCTTGCTGCTAAACTGAGGAAGTGTGGTCTAGACTCTCGGGTAGTGAGGTGGACTGCGAACTGGCTAAGGGGAAGAAGCCAAAGAGTTTTGGTCAATGGGGCGGAGTCTGGTTGGAGACCTGTATCCAGTGGAGTGCCTCAAGGGTCGGTACTGGGACCAGTATTATTCAATATATTCATCGATGACTTGGATGAGGGACTAGAGAGTACTATCAGCAAGTTTGCTGATGACACCAAGCTGGGAGGAGTGGCTGACACACCAGCAGGCTGTGCTGCCATCCAGCGAGACCTGGACAGGCTGGAGGGTTGGGCGGGGAAAAATTTAATGAAATGCAACAAGGGTAAATGTAGGGTCTTGCATCTGGGTAGGAACAACCTCGGGTTCCAGTATAAGTTGGGGAATGACTTATTAGAGAGTAGTGTAGGGGAAAGGGACCTGGGAGTCTTGGTGGACAGCAGGATGACCATGAGCCAGCACTGTGCCCTTGTGGCCAGGAAGGCCAATGGCATCCTGGGGTGTATTAGAAGGGGGGTGGTTAGTAGGTCGAGAGAGGTTCTCCTTCCCCTCTACTCTGCCCTGCTGAGACCCCATCTGGAATACTGTGTCCAGTTCTGGGCCCCTCAGTTCAAGAAAGACAGGGAACTGCTGGAGAGAGTCCAGCACAGGGCAACTAGGATGATGAAGGGAGTGGAGCATCTCCCTTATGAGAAAAGACTGAGGGAGCTGGGGCTCTTTAGTTTGGAGAAGAGGAGGCTGAGGGGTGACCTCATTAATGTTTACAAATATATCAAGGGTGAGTGTCATGAGGATGGAGCCAGGCTCTTCTCGGTGACAACCACTGATAGGACAAGGGGTAATGGGCTGAAACTGGAACATAAGAGGTTCCGCTTAAACTCGAGAAGAAACTTCTTCTCAGTGAGGGTGACGGAGCCCTGGAACAGGCTGCCCAGAGAGGCTGTGGAGTCTCCTTCTCTGGAGACATTCAAGACCTGCCTGGACACGTTCCTGTGTGGCATAGTCTAGGCATTCCTGCTCTGGCAGGGGGATTGGACTTGATGATCTTTCGAGGTCCCTTCCAATCCCTAACATTCTATGATTCTATGATTCTATGAATATTGAAATGAAACATTACATGAGGAAAACAAATACAATAAAATGATTATAAGCATGAAATTTTAAGTCAGCTGTAATTTGGATTTTGCCAGTGTAAAGTGATACCAAAACAAGAAAAACAAGACACTCCTCTCCACGAAACCAGTTCTCCACAACTTTCCATAACCTGTCATTTCATGACTATAATGTATATAAGAAAAAATAAGAAATATCATTTATTTCTAGGATCTTTGGGATTATTTATTCACCACTCCCCCAAATTTGTCTTATGCAGACCTTTGGTTTTATACATGTCTAATGTTTCCTAAGACAGAAAATTATTTAGTTATATACCACATTTAACAGGGCTAATAAAACAATTTCTTTTCAAAAGTGAAAATTATTTCATATATGCTGTCAGTTACAAGTGCTTTTCTCTTTTCACACCATTGTCATGAAATTAAAATGGGATTTACTATTAGAATTTTCCCACACATTTGGAAGCCCACTTCTGAATACTACAATTATGCTACAATACATCATATTTGATTACCTACCTCTAGAAAACAGAACAGGCTTAATTATAACAGATTTCGTAAACTTAGTGTGCTCTTACACTAAGTGTATCTTACACTGCTGAAACTTTCACACAATTGGTAGAAATGAAGGCCACAACAGATGATGTGGTTATCAATCATGTCTACCTACTTAAAGCAGAGGGAGAAGCCTGGAAGCCTAAGTGTGCTAGTTATTCAATATCATAACTATTAGTGGAGTCTGGCTTATTTTGATACCATTCTAATAAAAGAGCTTTCTAAAGACAGTGTTTCCAAGGTGAGTATACTATATAATAGAAGTGGTGTTGTGAAGCTAAGGTAGTTCCGAAGTGCATTGCACAAATAAAAAGAGTAAAGTGTTCTTAGAACAGAACAGATTGCAAATCTGCAAACTTTCAAAACTTTCATATCTCTGCAATATAGTGCCTCTCAGAAGATAACATTGTGATTCCCTCAGTTTGAGAAATACATCAACAGTATGCCAACACGCTTAGATAATATGCAATATTCAAGGTCAAACTCAGCCAAGCAGTTGTGGAAAAAAGGCTCTTTGATTTGTGGTGGGGTGTTTTTGGACAAAGGAAGTGACAAAAACTTCATTGAGGTTTATAGCACCATTTTGCAGATCCCACTCATCTGACTAATTAGCATGCAGGCAGAGTGTAATTTTAGATCTAAAATATCTAATATCAAAAAATAGCCACAGTGAGTTTGAAACATCCGTGGTCCTAATTCTAATCCATTCTACATATTGCTGTTATGATGTAACTCAAAAGTATCTACGGGTAACACTTTACCATTCAAACCAAAAAGTGAGATGCATATTATGCATCTGAAAACTCAACCTTTTCTAAAATCCAGTATCTTCGCAGAAGAAAATTAAGAATCAGGTGACAAAATCTGCTATATTAAAATTTCATGAAGTAATGTAAAAATTAATTTGATTGAAAAACACTTTCATGGGACTGATTATGACTGTTTTTGCAAAGTAAAGTAATCTGTGGTGGAAAATTAGACAGGAGGAAATTAATATCTCATCACACTGTTTTCATGGTTTGTTTTCTATATATTCTTAGACTTATATTAACTTAGTGTCCTAGTGTTTCTTTCTACAAATTCCAGTTAAAGAGGATTTTTACAAGGTTACTGAAGGTAGTGGAATGTTTCCACAGATGACAAAAGACAGCTAAAAGCACATGAGAGATACTGCTAATGGCTCAAGGTGGTATTCATCCCATGACATTGCATTTGGTAGATGATCTATGACTACAGGGATCCTTTGCCCCTACTTATAGCTCATTCCAACTTTCCTCCTTTCTTTCTACCCTGCCAATGAAGCACTGTGGAGTGCTGCTTCATCATCCTGACACTTTGCACCAGCTCGCTGTATTGCCATCCATAGCTACACAAATTTGAAATGTGCCTCTGCTGACTTGGGGCTCTATCAATATACTCCAAGGTAAAAGGAAGGGGAGGAATAAGATTTTGTCACACATAGGTAATATATTGATTCTTTGAACATAAATTTCACTTATAAAACCATGTATTGACTTTCACACTTTTTTTTCCAGAGGATTACCAAAAGAATTTCCAAACACCACAGACTTTTGCAAATCCCACTCCCTTCTAGACCTGAAGATCATTATGGTTTATAAATAAAAGCCACAGTAGCCTGAGAATTTCAATTGTGCATCAGTTTCATTGCAGCTACAGATATTCAGTCAGAAAATATTTTAATGGCTTTCCTCCTCCACATAAACGTTTCCTTCTTACAAAATGTGTTTCTTATATTTCATCAGTTTAAGAAATAATCTAGTTTAGTCTAGGCCAATAAACAATAAAATTGCACTATGATTAAAGCAGTTTAAGAGGTGTGAAGCTTTGGGGTCTTTCTACATATGATTCATAGTTAATCCCAAACCAAAGACTTCTCTAACTAATACCTTTGCCACTGAAAACCATATATCACAATATAGATGTGGGAAGCTAGGCCCAAGTTGATGTAAGGAAGCTGTTACATGAATAGATACAGCTAATTCCTTATCTCCTCTCCAATGTTGCACACAAAAATATTAAAAGCAACAAAGATGATGAAAAGACTAGAGAGCGTGGTTTAGGATGAGCAGCTGAGGATACTAGGATTGTTCAGCTTAGCAAAGAGGAGGCTGAGAGGTGACTTCATTGCTCTCTACAACTTCCTCATGAAGGGGAGCAGGAAGCAAGGCGATGATCATTTCTCCCTGGTGTCCAGTGACAGACACACGAGGGAGTGGTTTATAGCTGCATCACGGAAAGTCTGGATTGGATATCAGAAAAAAGTTTTTCACCAAGATGGTGGATAAGTGCTGGATCAAGCTCTCCAGAAAAGTGGAGATCTTGATGGCTCCGAGCCTGTCAATCTTAAATAATCATTTGAACAACATTTTTAGATACACGGTTTAACTTTTAGGTTGCCCTGTATAGAGTCAGGAGTTCGACTCCAAAGCAGGATATTGCATTAAAAATAAATATAAATTAAGTTACTTATAGTCTGTTCATGACACTTATTCCTGTGAACTATTAAAATGTCTTATACATTCTAAGTAGCCTGACTGTTGTCATTACAGGCACCCTGCTCCAATGATCAAAGCTCTTTATTTATCCACAAAATGGATAACTGCCAGGAGGCAGTACCCAGTAGCCTGTAAGGGTGCTACTGATGTAGCCACATCGACCTGAAGGCACCCAAGCTAGGGCTGTGCTTGGTCTTGGCTGTTGCTGCTGAAAACATGAAGGATGCCAGCAGTGCTGCTGTGGTAGTGAGTCTCAGTGTCAGCATCTGTCCTTCAAGAAGCAAGTAGAAGTTATTTTACCAAAAGTAAGCATATGTTGCCAGTCTAGAATACACTTGTGACTAACTGGCTGCCTAAAAATTACAAACTTTGAGCTGAAGAATGCCCCTTCTTAAATGGTGTGAAAAATCAAAATCAAAGCGCTTTCTTTTGCATGTTATACTGAACACAAAGAAAAATACAATTTTCCTTTACGCCATTTGCCACATTCTCTAACTTAACACTAAATTATTCCAACAATGTTTCTTCTCCTCTCTCTCTGCAATGAAACACGATTCCTTAAAAGGCAATGAAGAGAATTTTTAATTCTCATTCAGAGCACATAGATTTCTTTTCTGTTTGGATTAAAAAAAAGCCTCTGAAGGATCAGAGTTAGAAGGACCAGTTAACTTTGGTATATTCATGCATCCATATCCACACTTTATGATACTATGATGAAGAAAAACTATGTATGAAATTTCAGTCTTACAGAAATACATAGTGAAGTCACCGTCTCTTCTTTTCAAGAAAGTTTTATCTTCTGTCGCCAATTAGGCCTGGTTGTCTCGCCTCTGTTCCTCATTCAAGCCTGAATTTCTCCTTCAAGCCTCAGTTCTGCTCTCTGCTGGAGCTGCAGGCTCTCAACTTCCTGCTGTAACTCCATGTTTTCACATGGTAGATGAGGTGCTCTGGGACATAGCTTGTTGGTAGACCCGGCATGGCTAGGTTAATGATTGGACACAATGACCTTAAAGGTCTTTTCCAACCTAAACGATTCTATGGTTCTATGTAGGTCTGGAGCCTTTTCTGCCTTGAGCAGGCTTAGGAGTTATCAAGTAAGAAGCAATCTCCCAGTTCTCTTTGCAGACTTATTAAAAAGAGTATTCACTGAAATGTGAAAAAAGAAACACTATTCATCACATATTCTAATATGTGATCCCAGAGGAAACAGTACATTTTGATTTTAATATGACAATTTATTTTAGTATGTTCTAAAAAGAATAATTCCATCTGCTCATAATATAACCCAAGACATAACTCATAAAATAAAATGGGCAGACAGAGATTAGAAGGAAAATACATATAGAAGAAAAAAAAGCACAGATCTAAGGAGTTATTTAACAACAATGAGCAGTAAAAAACATCATATAGTTGTTTCAATAAACCAAGGAAAATAATGCAGTTATTTAATAAAAATATTCAAGTGAGCCACATATCCAAGCATGACTCAAACTGCTTCTACTGAAAATGACCATCAATGGAAGAAAGTGGGGAGACTCTTCTTGATTTCAGCTAGCTTTGAATCTGAACCAAGATGACTATATTATCCCTTGTTTTGTTCTTAGTTTTTATTAAAATATGTTTCAATTGTTTTATGGACAACTGTCAACATAATAGTTATTACATTTGTGAAATATTTCATTTTTAAGCAATTAACTTCAACAGTGTTACTGCAAACATTTTTCTTCACTGTTTTGTGGTACGAGAAAAACAATCTGTGCTAGAATGCGATATTAAAAAGACAAAGATGGAAATTTTGAGATGAAAAGGCAAATATATTATTTGAAACACATTGACCATTAAATGGGAAAACAAATATGGGTAACACCTAATTAAAAACAGTTTTGAACAAATTTTTGGTTATTTTTTTCACCTTTCCATACAGCCATAGTAACAACCTCTTTAAATGCGAACACATTTTGCATTATTTGCAACTTTGCAGAATATTCATGTAATATATCCTTGAAGTTTTACCAAAAGATCCTTATTTGTATGTATAAAACTAACAGACTCCTTGGAAGTATTTCAAATTTGTCACTCCCAACCCATTATTCATTGTTCACATAAATCAAATTTTGTCTTCATGAAATAAAGACACTTCCATCAAAGAAGGGAGTTAGTTTGTGTATGTTCTCTCCAACATAATGCAACAGCCAGTAATCCCATATGAATGAGACAATAAGAGACCAAGCTGCAAACCACACATCCTTCCTTATTTGTACTTAATGGTAGCTCTACTCTACTACTGTTGAATGAGAAAGTTGACAAGATAAATGCTGAAGAAATGATGGTGGAACCCTAGTAGCTATTGGCAGGTTTTTGAGAGGCAAATACTGGTTTTGCTTTGTCCTGTACTTCAAACCCATCTGAGACTACAGGATTTTAGCCCAGTAACCTGAGATTAATTAATTCATTGAAAGATATAAGGGAAGTTTCTGTTAGTGTTCATTAAGCTTCTTATATCTTGTGAGAACAATATATTACTTGTCACTGACTGGGATCTTGGATTTTTCTTCTCACCCTTTATGGGAGCCTGTCATGGATTTGTGTCTCGTGGGGTTTTTTGTGCGCCTCTGCGATCAAGGTATTTAAGAGGTGACCCCCATTGTTCTATCTCTCTTTTGGTTTTGTCTTGTTAAGAGCTGTCCTGTCTTTAATGTTGGGGAGTTTTTCTGTGAGAGAAGGGGGAGGTAGGAAGAGAACAAAGGAACGTCACCCTGAGAAGAAAGAGAGGTGGAAGAGTCTCAGAGTAGAAGGTCTGCACAAATTGCATTCAATTTGTTAGTTACAGCTCTGAATCTGTCACCTTAAAAGATATTTATTTCTGATTTTAAAATCAGTATCCATGTATTAGTGGACATGTAGTAGAGCAGTAGAAAAATCAAACTCTTATTGCTTACAGGTTTCACTGATCTGATATCACAAAAAAAAGGCTTATATTGGTATTTGTTGAACTAAAGCAAAGTGCTTTCATTTATAAATTTTCTTAATGAAAAATTATGTCAATATGTTCAACCCTTGGCCTCAGTGGGCCTCAAGAGTACATCTGAAGTCAAACAGATGCTGTGGGCTTGACCGTTATGGAGATTTGTTCATTGTTTAAAGCTTTCAAGACACGAATTTACAAACAGATATTGCTCTAGAACTTGCTCACAATCTCTTCCTTATACATGTTCCTTTGGTGGTTTGACTGCTGTATATTTCATTAATGTATTAAGTTACATAATTCATCTGCAAATAAGATGCCTTTTTCAATTACATCTCTGGAAAAAAAGAAAAATGTTTTCTAGCCAACTTTTTGAGAGTACTTGGGAAAGAGTGAGAATGGAAAGAAAAAATTCTTGAAAAAAATGAAAGAATTTGTTTTGGGAGGGGTTTTGGTTTATTTTTCTTCAAAACTAAATGAGCCAATAGGACTTGCTCAGTTAATACTCTTCCTTCATATTATGCTTCTTCAGTAACAATTACTTGACTGTTCTTGTAATGAACGACCACTCTGCACATAGCTATATAGGCAAAATGTACCGTGAATAAATCCAAATTAATTATTTCTACATAAATACTAGTAGAGTGGAATTTGCTTGTGAGGAAAAAAAAAATAATCTTTTGCATTCCCTCAGATGTTTCAAATAGAAAATTCAGAACCACTCCCAGAGCAAGCATTTTAAAATAGCAGACTGAAACGCAAAGATTTAAACTAACAAGGAGGGGTGTTTATGGCTTTCTTAGAATATTGGATGATATAGGACAGGTAAATTTTGGTTAATTTGGCACCTCTAGACCATGACCCAAGGGAGGTTTTAAAGTAACGCTCTGTAACCTCTCATCCACAAATGCACAGATGTCGTGATGGACACTCCTCTCAAATTCGTAATAGTCAGATGGCAGGAAAAAGCCCAAGTGTGCAGCTTCAACCAGAGGGAAGCATTAGGGCCTCCAACTCCTTTGCTCCTGGATCACGCTCCTCTCCCCCATGCTGTTGCCACAACACACTTCTGTTTTGGCAGTGTCATAAAGGAGTTAGGGAGTAGCCATGGGTTGCTTCTGCTTTTGAGTTTACACGGCATCTTGCACAGATTTTTCTGTCTTCTAAGAAAATAATCTGGATTACCGACTACCACAATTTCACGGTAGACATTTTAACTGCCAGAAGCAAAATAGAGTCCTTTCCTGAAACCAGATCCAATAAGCAGATTATGGTATAGAGCCACTATGTACTTGAAAGTTTTTTGAAGCAAAAATTATAATAGTTTGGTTCTGCAAAAGAATTTGTAATTTGCACTTGGTAAAATGCATTTTTGTCAACACCTTTCCTAGTGTCTGAATAGGTAAGAGGATGAGAATTAATTTTGCATTGCAATGAGTCCTAGTCTGACATTCTTAAGGCAAGTGTCAGAGGACTTGTAAATAGAAGTAAACAAGATGCACTTTCTAAATAAATGAATAATGTAAAAACAATCCTTGCTTTTCACAGCTACTGCACAGTATAACTCACAATAGTTTTTTTTGTGTTGGGTTTGGGGGAAAAAACCAAAAAACTCAATGAAACCAATATTATCCCAACAAGTATTATCCTATAGATTAATCAATGCTACACTATCTGCAGTTCTTCAATCCAAGCATAGCTTTCCCTTTGTATTCACGCTTTCTTCTTCAGATCTACAGTCAAGGATACAGTATCAAAGTAACACAAGTGACAGTGGTACTCTTTATACCACTGGTAGGAATAATCACTTCAGCTAACAGCTGCTACCCTTAATCTGTTGATGCATTTTGTAACAGGGCTTGTTTGAAATTCAGTTTGGCTGATTTGAAAACAGGATTCTGAGAGGAAACATTTTCAATGGCCTGCCAGAGCAATTTTTAAAAGTATGAATAAACATAAACTAGAGTAACAACTTACTTTCCTTCCTGTGAAGTTTTGTTAGTGTAGGTATAACTGGAGGGAACATAGGAAAGTACTTCCCTGAAAATATAATGTAGGTCCATACTTGTCACTCATTCCTTATTTAAGGTCGCATGTTGATTATTACGTAAGAAGTGTTCTTCCACTAGCTAGGGGCATTTTTTTGTTAAGTTCAAATACAATGAAGCAAAAAAAACCAAAACAAAACAAAAATGAAAAATCACTTTATGCAGATTAGGAAGCCATATTATGGCAACAGAAACAGTGCAGCTCAACAAAATCAGCCTTAAAGTCATAACTAGTCAGGTTTGCCCTACATTACATCCTTACTGAGGGATTTGATCTATGACATTTTCAGAATGACATCTGAAAAAGACATTAAGGAAATCAAGAAAGAGATCCAGGAGACCTGCATGGTTAACCAGGAATCTGCTGGACAGACTCAGGTGGAAAGGGAGGGTGTATAAATTGTGGAAGGAAGGGCTGGCCACTTGGGTGGAGTACAGGGCAGCTGTCAGGGAGTGCAGGGAGGCAATCAGAAAAGCTAAGGCCTCGTTGGAGTTAAAACTTGCAAGGGAGGTCAAAGACAACAGAAAGGGCTTCTTCAAATACATTGCTGACAAAACTAACACTAGAGGCAATGTAGACCCTCTGTTGAATGAGGTGGGTGCCCTGGAGACAGAGGACAGAAAGAAGGCAGAGTTGCTGAATGCCTTCTTTGCCTCTGTCTACACTATTGGAGACCGTCCTCAGGAGCCTCAGTCCCCTGAGGCCCCAGAGGAAGTCATGACAAAGGAGGAGTCTCCCCTGATTGATGAGGAGTGGGTTAAGGATCAGTTTGAACACCTGAACATTGATAAATCCATGGGCCCTGATGGGATGCACCCACGGGTGCTGAGGGAGCTGGCGAGAGTCATTGCTAGGCCACTCTCCATCATCTTTGGTAAGTCGTGGGTAACAGGTGAAGTGCCTGAAGACTGGAGGAAAGCGAATGTCACTCCAGTCTATAAGAAGGGCAGGAAGGATGACCCGAGTAACTACAGACCGGTCAGCCTCACCTCCATCCCTGGAAACGTGATGGAACATCTTATCCTTGACGCTGTCTCTAGGCATATCAAGGATAAGAAGGTTATTAGGAGCAGTCAGCATGGCTTTGCCAAGGGGAAGTCATGTTTGACCAACCTGATAGCCTTTTATGAAGACATAACCAGGTGGATGGATGGTGGCCATGCAGTGGACGTGGTCTACCTGGACATCAGCAAGGCCTTTGACACCGTCTCCCACAGCATCCTCATAGGTAAACTGAGGAAGTGTGGTCTGGATGACCAAGTAGTGAGGTGGGTCGAGAACTGGTTGAAGGGAAGAAGCCAGAGGGTTGTGGTCAATGGGGCTGAATCTGGCTGGATGCCTGCGTCTAGTGGGGTCCCTCAGGGGTCAGTGCTTGGGCCGGTGCTGTTTAATATATTTATCAATGATCTGGATGAGGGATTAGAGAATGTTGTCAGCAAGTTTGCTGATGATACGAAATTGGGAGGAGTGGTTGACACACCAGAAGGCTGTGCAGCCATTCAGAGAGACCTAGACAGGCTGGAGGGCTGGGCGGGGAGAAATCTTATGAAGTTTAACAAGGGCAAGTGTAGAGTTTTGCACTTGGGAAAGAATGACCCCATGTGCCAGTATAGGTTGGGGACTGCCCTGCTGGAGAGCAGCGCAGGGGAAAGGGACCTGGGGGTTCTAGTGGACAGCAGGATGACCATGAGCCAGCAATGTGCCCTCGTGGCCAAGAAGGCCAATGGCATCCTGGGGTGTATTAGAAGGGGAGTAGCAAGTAGGTCAAGAGAGGTCCTACTGCCCCTCTACTCTGCCCTGGTGAGGCCGCATCTGGAATATTGTGTCCAGTTCTGGGCCCCTCAGTTCAAGAAGGACAGGGAGCTGCTTGAGAGAGTCCAGCGTAGAGCCACAAAGATGGTGAAGGGAGTGGAGCATCTCCCTTATGAGGAAAGGCTGAAGGAGCTGGGTCTCTTGAGCTTGGAGAAGAGGAGGCTGAGGGGTGACCTCATTAATGTTTATAAATATGTTAAGGGGGAATGTCAGGAAGATGGAGCCAGGCTCTTTTCAGCAGCGTCCACTGACAAGACAAGGGGCAATGGATGTAAGCTGGAACACAGGAGGTTCCATAAAAATATGAGGAAAAACTTTTTTACTGTGAGGGTGACCGAGCACTGGAACAGGCTGCCCAGGGAGGTTGTGGAATCTCCTTCTTTGGAAACATTCAAAACCCGCCTGGACGCGTTCCTGTGCGCTCTACTGTAGGTGATCCTGCTCCGGCAGGGGGGTTGGACTAGATGTTCTTTAAGGTCCCTTCCAACCTCTAACGATTCTGTGATTCTGTGATCAGGAATGGAAGGAACAGGGAAGCAGTGAAAATGTTACATACTAACTGCACATACAAATATAATTTATTACCATTTAGCAGGTTGATAAGTAGAAATTTTCTAGTCGGTGTTTCAGCAAGGGTCACACCAAACAATTAGGAAACTTTTTGCCCTCTTGGGCCTTGAGTTAAAGCACCTGACTCTGTGATGTCATCAAATGTCATCAGTGTGTATTTTGTATATCCAAGGGAAAGTCATTCATATTGCATGAAATGAAAATTGTTTGACATCTGTTCAAAAGTGAAATGGATTATAGCACAGGCTAGGACAGTCAAAGTGAGAAATATACTTATCTACAAACAAAAGTTCAGAGTGATGCAAGAAAGAGTGAAGTATGCAGTCATGCAAGCACAAAATAATATTCCTGAAGCCTGTTTCAGAGAGCATTTTGGATCTCCTAATAGTTTGGATTCTGTGATGTAGATTTTTCCTAAACCTCAAAACTGAGTCATGAGAATGGATAAAAAGTTCCTGACAAAGTATTGAGAGCAAAACAGAATCTAATTTAACAGAAAAAAAAAATTTAAAAAGGGAGATTTTTACATGGATATATAAAGACTGTATTATTAGCTGTCTTTACTGCAACTGTTTTTTGTTTTCTGAAATCCAATATCTACATGAAGAAATTAAGTCAGAAATGGGATTTTTTTGAAACAAATAGATAATTTTTTACTGAGTGTCCGCTCTATTAATTCTTCACAAGTTAGTTACACTAGAAGGAGGAAGAAGAAAGGGACCGGCAATGAAATTACAGAATGCAACAGACTTTCAAGTTTTGTGATACCTTTCATGGGCCAAACACACAGCAAACTTTGAATGGCATTACTTTGACTAAAAATACCTGCAAGTGGATAAGAAATGAAAGGAATCTAATTTTTCCCATGATAAGAAGAGACAATAAGAAAAAACAGAATTGGTGACAGTGTAATAATATTCCTGTGAATCCTTAATAATGTTAATTCTGTGCTGTTTCTGGAAGATGATAATCCTTTTCTACAGTCATAGCCTATTCATGGTCAGCCTACGAGAATCTACCTGCTTCTGATACTCCCTGAAAGTAGGAAGCCATCCAAGAATTCATAGGCTCATCTTATATCCTCTGTCCAGGTGTCTGTGGAGAGGTCTTTACTTCTACTCTGAGCTAAGGAAACAGATGTTTATAGTGCTGTTAACATGGATGGACCATGGCAGGCATAATTAATTTCTCTGTTTCCTTCGCTGAGTTTCCTGAAAAATTCTAAAATTCATTTTAACCTGTTTGACCCTTGAGCATTGAGTCAGGGCTTCACAAATCTGCTTAAACTCACAGTAGTAACACTAGCATTGAGTTGAATATCAACTAATTCTTATCTAATTCACTACTACATCTGTCAACCAGGTCTTACCAGCCAGATCCAGCCAGCAAACAATCAAGCATTTCCCTGAATGCATAGTAAGATTTTATCTTAACTAGAGTAATAATATTATCATTATAAATTAAATCTTGCTCCTTTTGATCACCCATAAGCAAATTAAGGACTTAATTCTAGCCAAGAATTTGAAGTACTTCTCCCTCCTCCACGCCTCCATATTTAAACTTGAAAAATACAAAAATTAATAATAATGCTTATGCAAGGCTCTGCATCTTCCCCCGGTAGTGGGGGATAAGTGAGATAACACAATGCAATAAGAGGTTTTATCTGATTTCTCCAATGGTGAAAATAACCATTTTAAGATAGGAAAGGTATTTCTAACTAAACTGTGGCACATAAAGAAGCAGCCTATCTGCTGATCTCTCAGTATGTGACGCAAAGAATGAAAGATTGAAGTGTGATTAGAAACTGCTGAAGTGGAGAGAAGAATAGGAATTTCTTTTTCTTTCCATTTTTAAAGATCTCAAGTAAACACTTTGAACATTTCATAGACAACTGATTTCTGAAATGCTCAGCACTTTAAATCACAAGGAATCTAAGCCTGTTACCTTTTTTACCTTAGTTTTTGTCACAAGATATGATTCTTATGTCACGCTCCTCTATATACTGTTATTGCTACTAGACAAAGTGCCTAAATACTTCACAGAATCAGATATAAAACTACTGTAGAACTGGTAAGTTAAAGTTACAGCCAGTTACAGCACTAGTTACAGCACTAGTCCATATTGGGCATAGTGTTGTTAGGAGGTAAGTATTGCTAGAGCTGAAATCAGGCTTGGGGTATTTATTTATCTCACATTAAACATTTTCACTTTTACTGTCATGACCATTAATTTTACACTGTATGAGTCTTTAACCCTAATGCTATGGTACTTGCCTTTTAAGATGGGAAAAAAATGCACTAGCTGAAAGGGAGATGAGAAAATTTCATTTGGAATGTTCTGGGAGATGAAAGAATTTCATTTAGAATATTGTCAATAGCTTTACTGTCAGAAGCTGGAATATGTTTTAGCATAGTCCCAATATTACAGAGAATTCTTAGGAAATTACTTTATTATGGGCAAACATTGGAGATATATACATATGTGTGTGCATATATGTATATGTGCATATTTACACTATAACGAGAAACTAACAATACAAAGTCTCCAAATTTGTTGAGGATAATAGAAACCTCTCTCCCTCATGAGACTGAAATGGTTTCTATTCACTCATAATTGTCTGACAGAAGGTAGAAAGGTACTCATCAGCCTCATAAATTGTGCTGGTTATTAGTCAAACAGTTTCAAAGTAATTCAGAGGCACTAATCTAATTCTTCCCACCCCTACACCCCCAGTGCTCTCATTCCAGCACTCCAGGATCACAGTCACTCACACCCACTTCTCAGCTCTTACCTACTTCACACTACTCTCCTCCACATCAAGTCAAGTAACAGCATGCTCCACTACCCCGGTAACCCAGGTGTACCATAGTAAGCACTTTACTCCAATAAAATTGCACTGGCAGAAGCTCCACAATGTGCTGTGAAGAAAGCAGTCTAACCCCTAAGATAATATCTCTTAATGAATGAGATCTTTATTAGTCACTGGGAAGTAACAATAGAAGTAAACTACTCACCAAACCAGTTCTTAAGGAGACAATACACAGAAGACACAACAGATTAATTCAACTTCTAAGTATGGATATTTCAGTAAGTAACCTGAAATTAACCCCTCACTGTTTGCCAGTCCACAACAGCAAAAGTGACTAGTTGTTTGTGGTCTTGCCTTTTTTTTTTTTTTTAAGCTAAACTGATTCACAGAGGGATATGCTTAGGGAGCTGAGGCAAGATAGAAAGTAAGCTAAAACCTGAATGCTTTGGAAAACAGAAGCTGAAAAAATAGGAACAATACATCAATAACAACTTTTAAAATCTACCATACAATGAATAAAATCCTCAATCAAGTGAAAAATCTGAATCCAAGAAGGTTTCTCACGGGTATATCACAGTGAAAATAGTACATCTCCAAAGAAAATGAGAAAGAAAAAACCAGCAGGATCTGGTCTACATCAGTCCTGGGGAGAAAAAAAGGAAAAAGAAAAGTTGGTAAGAACACCTTTCTCCAAGCCAGGACTGACAAGTTAAAGGAAACACTGTTTCCACTGTTCCTTCAAAAAAAAAGCCAAAATAATAATAATAAAAATAGCCACTCAAATAAAGACACTGAGACATTAAAAAGACAGGCATCAAATCTAGGCCAGTTCTGTAAGTTTCTGACACTTGTCAGATTTTAAGATTCTCCCAACGTCTATCTTTGCTTACTTTCCCTCACACACAAGTGTACCACCTCTTTCTCTCCGACCTTAACAAAATGGTCTCTTTTTGAGTAAAATTGTTTTCATAGCTTTCTGAAGCTATGACAGAACAGAATGAGCTGCTGTTTTATTTCCTACAAATCCTACATGTGGTCTCAGCATTTTGAGAGGAAACTGAGAAACAAAAAGTGACAGTAATGGCCTGCCTCCTTTGTTCTTGAAGGGATATACTGTACAGACCTAATGCAACATGACTTTCTACAGTGCCTGCTTTGCTCAGCATGTCAGAGAGATGTGCCTGTTTTTGTCCATTCACTCTTTGCCTTCTTGCACGATTCCATGTCATACCTCTTACCCAGGTCCTACAATGGTAGGTTTGTTTTCCTTGAAAGTACCTACACATGTCGGTCTTAGATAATGTCAATTAAAAAAAGATAAAGATAGATTTTAAGATGGTGGAGAAATCCTTAAAGCACTAAAGGCTTTAAAAATATGAAAGAAATAAAAACAAAACTGTATTTATTGTTTGTTCAAAAAATATTTCAAATGTCTGAGCCAACTGTGATCTATCTAGAGGAATAGTAGCAGCTCTGCAGATATGCCATAAATATTGCTGGCTGTCACAGGGAAGTAAGGAGGTGACTTATTTCTCCTCAATCCTTTAACAAAGGCATATTATATAGGCTACACACTCTGGCTCCAGGGAAGTTAATACAGTACTTCATGTTCTTCAAACTGAAAAAAAGCTGAATGAAGTTCTTTCAGGCTGCTTCTTTCCATAACTGAAATATTTGCTTTCACTAATGTTGTAATACAATCATTGTTCATGCATTAGCAGCAAGTAATCAAATAATATCCAGTAGAAATATTTTCCTCTAATTACACCACATGAATTCAGGTGTTCATTATCTTCTAGAAGTACTGGCACGCAAATATAGAGCCTCTGTCTTTCTCAAAGATTAAGAAAATTCCTAGATGAGACTTTTTAATGTTACAGACAGATACTTAACGATTTGTGTCAGGTCATCAGATGATTGAAGTGGAACTATCCATGGTACTTACTTGAATACCTGAAGGGTTTGCTATTATTGAAATCACCACAGTGATTCCATAAAAAAAAGGGGGTCTAATCTTCTAGTACTTGGGTATTTCAAGCTGATTTACATCAATAAACTAAAGAAGAACCAGGTAGCATCTAGATAGGTGAAAACACATCACTTTTCAAAATTTACTGTCATGATGTTCTCATGTTCCTTCACCTTGAGTTTTTTGGAGTTTTTTTCAGTCTAGCTCTCACTATCCTTGAGTAAAAGTAAAAAATACTGATTAGAAAGAGATATCTTTTCGACTTCCCTCAGTGAAGTGGCTTGAACTTTTCAGAATGCTGAATAATGGTTAAGTCTCAAATCTTTATTTGCAAACATCACTGCTATTTAGTCTGAGCAGGATGGGAGGTTGTGACATACTGATTTTTACCAGTGATATCACCTTGTTCTCCACCCAATTAATCTATAAATAATTAGTATGTGTCATCATCCTATTTGGAGTCTGGTCTTGTTGAACTTCCATTCCTACTGAGCTCACTTAGAAAAGGGATGAGCAAAAGCATGTCTCTTCTTGCTCCAATAAAAAGTGCAAAAGTGTTTACAAAGAAGTATTAAAGTTTGGAAATATTAGACATTATGTAATGCATTACAAAGCAAAGAGGAACTGGCAGGTAGTCAACTTGTCATGCATTAGAGTTTTTGGCCACTTAGATAATTTGTACACAGAATCATAGAATAGTTCAAGTTGGAAAAGACCCTTGGGATCATCGAGTCCAACCATTAACCCTACACTACAATTCTGCCCCTAAACCCTGTCACCCAACACCGCATCTAAGTGACAGTTAAACACATCCAGGGATGGCAACTCAATCACCTCCCTAGGCAGTGTGTTCCAGTGTCTGACCACTCTTTCTGTGAAGTATTTCTTCCTAATGTTCAGCCTAAATTTGCCCAGTTTCAAGTTGAAACCATTTCCCCTGGTTCTGTCCCTAATTACCTGTGAGAAAAGACCAGCACCAATCTCTCTACAATGTCCTTTCAAGTAATTGTAGAGCATTATGAGGTTCCCCCTCAGCCTCCTCTTCCTTAAACTGAACAGTCCCAGCTCCTTCAATCGCTCCTCGTACAATCTGTTCTCCAGGCCCTTCACCAGCTTTGTTGCCCTTTTCTGCACTTGCTCCAACACCTGAATATCTCTCTTATACATGACACAGGGCAGGAAATTTAGGTGTACTGAATTATAGTGAGACATTTTAATGTTCTGTGATTAGTTAAAGGAGTTATTTTGACCCTTAAGCAACTGGAGTATTGGAAAAAGAACCATGCCGTGCTAATCTATATGAATTTAACAGACAGTGACAGAAAACCTAAACAGCAGTTAACAAGAAGTCAGTCTTTAATAATGTCACTCATTCTAGACTGTGAAAAACTGTATGGTTTCTTGGCTTCTCCTATATTGAATATCCCATAAAACTGAATCAATGTCAACAAATCAAATAGGAACTTTTGAGAAGCAGGCTTCCTACACATACTCAAGGTAGGCTTTTTTTACCCATGTAATTGATGTTATCATTGGATGAATAAAAATCACAACAAAAAAGGAAATAGTTAATGTCAAGCAGACAATTTGACTGAATACTGTCACAGTGATTCTAATGGAGTAGCTTAATATACTTGTGCATTTCTTATAAATTACTTCAGCTGTCACTTAGCATTATCTGTTATGAAAATATAGCCTACATTTTATGCCTGTGCCAGTAGTTCATTAGCACTAGAACACCTTTGTGGAGTCATTTAAAACTGTGCACCTCAAATTATGCTTCAATAAGCTACACTTTTGTCACATGAATAAATAAGTCAAGAAATCACAAATTTGAGATAAATCCATGACTATTGCAAAATATCCTTCCATTGAGTTTAAGAAGCTGCAGTTGATTACCAGAGACAGGCCATCTAGAATAGCAGACTTTATGCAAGTGTCTGTTTTCCCAACCACAGTTTTTATGACGCAACAATAGTGCATGCAGTAAACCTTACATCACTTGTAGGAAAAGAAAAATAAATTTCAGAGTATTCTTTACCTTTTCAGTGGAAAAAAAAAAGTTAAAAATTATAATAGCCTTACATTTTGCATCTTTAGTCATCACTAAAATTTATATGAACATAATTTATCTAAATGAAATTTGCTCCCAAGGTAAATACAGCGTGGCTGGTTTTATCAACACAATATTCTTCAAGAATATTGAATAAGAGATGTTCAAAGCATTATAATAGTAAATTTGCCAAATGTTAGTCCTATTCTGGACGCAACAAGTGTTGAAGTCCCATATAGTCATGTAGTCTGTTCACACCAAGCCTAGGCTTAGAAATCCTCACACAAAAAGCTCTCTGTCTCCACTGTAAGTAGTTTTCTTATAAATCAGAAAGTTTCACAAGGGTAGATGGCTCTCTTCACACATGGAGCAATGGAAGTAGAGATTCAGCACAGGATCAATAGACAGCAAAAAAATATACACTTTTCTCAATTAAGTTTATTGGGGTTTTGCCTGAATGTGAACCCATACCTTGTCATCATAACAACTGTGAAATTGCTAGTCCAGAAAGCAAAAATTGCTAAAATATGTTACAACTTCATCCAGCAGTGTGCCCTAAAAAGACCATAATAGATGTTGGAGAAATAAATACTTACTCTGCATAACTTATGAATTACACAGTGGTGCAAACCAATAACCCTTTCAAGGCTCTTTCCAGGTACTGAACAGCATGCAGCTTAAATAACCCTGTCATTCTCTTACTAGGTAGAAAAACCACATATAAATAAGTTAAAAGTCTGTAATTACTTATTTGCAAACCAGAAGATAATGGACCCAAACAAGGTTCAACATTCAAATAGGCCAGTTCTCCCAGGCTACAAAATGGACTCTTTTATCTCTTCTTTGAAGCTGCTTTTTGGGTTTGGTTTTTTTTTTTTTTTTGAACATTAGTGGTGCAAAGGATAATGATTTCAACTCATATTTTATTTTAAAAATACAGAGAAATTCAGAAACAGTAATAAAAATGTGAAGTGACTTATACTGTTAGATGTTATTCTTCTCATAATGACACATGTATAGATTGCTTGCTTTTTTCTGGTTTAAAGTTGTATCTTTCACATCATTTAAGACAGATTATTTCTTTAGAGTATCACCTGACCAATAGCGTAAAATCGTACCTTAAGTCTTAACCACTAGACCCCTCTTCCTAGATGATGTGTTTATTTTTTTTCTGTCAGATAAATCACAATCCTACTGCTGTACTTAAGCATATCAACACAAGTAGCTATAGTATGGTGCTGAAACATTTATCCTTCTCTCCAGTTAGTTTAGGGTAACAGACTCAGGTAATAGCTTTTGAATAAAATTTCTGGGATAATACAATTCAGATAGATTTAAAAAACAGGTCTCATAGACCAGTTTTCCAGTGGTGTTTATTTTTGTCACTGTTCCTGATTCTTGTCATGTAAACATTAGACTTGTAGGATGTATGAGTCTTTGTTACAGCCTTGATTTCTTTTGTATAAGAGACAGTAACTTGTCATTGCATTAAAAGTTAATGGACTCCTAAAAAAAAAAAAACTCTTTAGTTTGCTATGCAACTTTCTAAAATTTGGGTCAATGATGGCCCAAATCATCTAGCTTCTATTGCATTACCATCTTTAAATATACATAATTAGATTCTCCATTAATTAAAATATTACTTTCATATGTTTTGCAGAGCTTTTTGAAAGAGGTCAGATTAAACTACAATGAATGGTTGGAAGGAAACTTGAAGATGATGCTGAATTTAGCTACCATGAAGGTGAGGGGCTAAGAAAGGAAGAGAAAAGGCAGAGTTGCACCAGGTTCTGGGTGGCAGCAGAAAAAGGATTTAAAGTGCTAAGCTTGCTGACAGTAGCAGTTGTAGTCAGTCTAAAACTACATTTAACCCATGATTGTATTAGCAGCAGCTAATACACTTTATAATTTACTTCAGTAATGTTAAATTTGAGGCCAACCATCCAACAGGGATAATAAGTACAACAGAAAGGTACGTGGCCACCAGGACTGAGTATATCCCTTCTGCATCTGTCTGTACATGAATTGTTTGTGACACATCTGATTTAAGTTTGTATCAGTGTCCCTGAAAGGTTTGCATGTCAAAATATTGATGTTATTTTAAAATACTATTAACCTGAAGGTGTCCCTGAGGGTGCATAATGTACAAAATTAAAAGGTCGATAATGACTTCCAGCAACACCATCAGCCTGATTCTCCAGGGCTATTAATCTTCTATGTCTGCTTAAATTTGTGCCAAGAGAATACAAAACATTACAATGGGCACCAGTGAGAAGAGAATACATACTGGGCCATGGACTATGAACTCTATGTCCAGGTGAACTACAGAGTCTTTGCATGCAAATACCCAAAGGGAAAGGGAGCAAAGAATGAGGCGTATTACCTCAGATGAAGCAATTACAGAGTGGTCACAATGTTTTATTTTGCTTTCCATCAATGTCTGATTCCACTGTTTAGCCTTGGAAAGTGCTAACTGACCACCTTTCCAATTGCCATGTGTAACTTGGACTTGCATACCTAGGAAGCCCCAAAGAATATAAGGCCACTAATTCTGAAAGCTCAAAGTCTCTCTCCATAATGAAAGGGCAAATACATGAGCAATTTTACTGTCTGTCATTCTTTTTTGATTTTTTTTCGCAGTGAAGCCCTGCATTACTCTCTTTAGACTGACAAGGCAACTTGTTATAAGATAGCAAATTTACTGTTTGGATAGGCATCAGAATTGCAAAAAATGTCATCGAGTGCAGTTTCAAATTCCAATAAAGTCTGGCATGCTCTGCTGCTTTTGAGCATCTCTGAAGTAAAGCACTGTAGTTAAGCTTTCACCTTACACACCAGTCTAGAATTCATAGAAAGAACATAGAAAGAAATCATCATAAGATCTCTAGCTATTGTTGAGATTCTTAGTGCTTTACTCTTGGCAAGACAACATATTTAGATGCTTCTCAATATTCACTTTTTCACTTTGCTTCCCTCTCTTGTACCCACTCTTTAAAAAATATTGTCTACTGTGCAGCCTAGGAAACAAAGTACAGGGTGAAAATCTGTTTGGGTAAGAGGTCCAATGTCTTCCAAGTGAAATGAGCATAGTAGAAAGTAATCACAGCATACAAAACACTCTATTGCAGCAATTATAGAGCAGTAAGACTCTAGGTATAATTTAGGTGATTTATTACACACTGTTGGTAGTCACTGGAGAAGACAGTCATGTAAACAGAATTATCGTATCATGTTAAAATGCTAAGTGTGCATTCTTGTTCTTCAGATTTTCATACCTGGTGGTACGGTAGGGTCTGATGACCCCATACTGTCTTCAGAATGATAAGGCACGTCCTTCATGAACCTCTGGTTCAGATCCAGAAATCTTGCTTCAGTTACCATGGATAACCAAACCAGGAAGCCAGTGATACTTGTCTGCAAATCTCAACCCACCAGGGGCTCAGCTCTGAGAACTCAGACTTGAATTTAAACCTTTCACAGAGTACACTAGACATACACTAGACACATTGTAGCATTTTGGGAGAAAAAAAATAAAAAAATTTTAAAAAAAAAAGGAAAAAAAACTTATTTTCTCAAGACTTTTTGTACTGAAGACAAATTTTTTTGAATCTTTCTTAGCTAAATTTTTGAATCTTTCTTAGCTTAATTTTATCAATTACAATGTAGGCTGAAATGAGAATAGCTATACAAAGTCACTGCTCACTAGGGCAGATGGAAAAATATAATTTTCTCAATTACATAAAAAGCCCCCGTAGATGCCTTATGATAAGCACCTACAACTATGCAATGCATAAATCATACAGCTGATACAGAATACCCTAACTATCTTCTTGCATGCCTTCCTCTCCTGGATTAGTAACTGGTTGCCAAGCTATATTGGGTCCTGCGACAAGAATAGTAAAATATATTTTACTTTCATTCAGGCTTAAGTTTCCTGACATTCAATGTAATTAAGTCATTCTCCACAAAACAGCCTTTTCCTACCAAGTACATTTTTATTTTGAAAATAACTCATATGTTGTAATGAATACCATCGCTCAGTCTTCCCTGGTGGTCAGCTACTCAGATCCTACAAATAATAATCTCTGACTCAAATACACAGAGGAGTTTGTTTCTTTTTTTGCATGGTCAGAAGATTTTCAGCACTCTTTTGAAGAACATGAATACTGGAACTTCACACAGAATTTCAGTATCACTCTTACCTATCGCAAAAAGAGACTAAAGTCCTTCTCTTCTCACCACTCTCCACTGTAAACAGCCAAGGACTCCCTTAAAGCTCTTTCAACAGCTTTGTCATGAAAACTCAGTATTGACTATCCACCCTGACATCTATGCTGCTTATACAAACTCATCTTTTTAGAGAAAACAGAATGACTCACATGGAGTTAATACTCATCATCCACACCTAATAAACTTATCAAATAATTTTCCAATCAGGGAAAATTCTTTCAATCAGAATAATCCAATGTAATTCAGGTAGTCATTGATCAAAAGGGCAGAAGTTGACAGATCTTAATATCCTCCAGTAATTTCTCTTTAGCACCATAAAATACTCTTGGCAGCCATGTCTTGTGAAAGTCAACATAGAAGGAGAAGGAAGGGAAGAATGAATGAAACGCTGTGTCACAAGACTCCATTCATAACCTGTCACATGTAGGTATCAAAGTTTCAAGAATTTAAGCCTCAATTTCATCTCAGAGTGGAATCATTTAATGCTTAAGTAAACCTCAACAGGTAAGTACTATGAACTAGGGGAATCAGTGGGGAAATATACTTCATGAACATTGCTGTTGAAGCATGACAGCAACCTGAGAAGTATTACTCTTTATTCTTTCTTCTTCTAAGAGTACTTATTCTAAGAACACCTCTTTCTGAAACTTCCTAGCCGGTCACACGCGTTCTACAGCTGCAGCTAATTGTCCAGACTGGCTACTTGTGCACTTCTTCAGCAGTCAGTCTTCACAGACAGTCTGTGCTCTATGTAGTACGTATGAGAGTCATTTCCACATCATCTTAGCTGCTGTTTTTCAATCAAATGGTTTTGCAGTTGCTGTACTAAGGTCAACAGAGCTGAGCTGCTGAATACATAAATAAGTAGTGACATGTTTGAATCTGTCGACTTCTCAGTACCTCTAAGTTCTTCAGATGGTCAATGATACAGTAAACAGGGCCTGGAGTGGACTCATCCTTTGACATCTAACAGATTATATGGTCATGAAAAAAATAAATACCAACAATACTAAATTAGTCTTATTCACAAATGAGGGATGATGAAGCAGGATTGCCTTTTTATTACTCTGACATGAATAAACAACTTCATTGTTCTGGCAGACTCAGTTTTGTGACTGGACAGAGGAGAACAATGTTTCCCAAATTTTTGCCTGACATTTCTTTTCATTTTTTATTCTCCAAACAGCCTAGACATCTCTTTACTTTTTCATCAGATAGGGAAGAATAAATGAACTGTCAGCTTAAGCACCCGTGGATCTTCAAGTGTCTTTTTCTCCAGTCAAAGGAGAGGCAGTTTTTATGGAACTTCTTCCTCTGTAGCAGAAGGGCCAATATGTAACTCTGCCAGGCATCACTCCTTTTTCAATTCTTTGAATACAGTTGCAAATTGCATATCAGCAAGAAAAGGCTGGACATAAGAGAAAAACATTTTCATAGGAGGATAGTACAGCACTGGAACTGATGACCAGAGAGGTTGAAGAACCCCCAACTTCAGAGGATTTTTGACACAAAGCCTCAACTAGCCTGATCTACTGTTGGCCAAAGCAGGAACTTGGACTTCATGATTACTAAAGATCACTATCAGACAAAATTTCTACGATTCTGTGTAATTGCAGACAACTACATGTCCAACAGAAATTCTTCCTTTGGCGTATTCCCAAACTTGGGCCCAGATAGCTCTAGTAAACCTGTAGTTTTCTGGTATAAGCCAGACTTAATATATTTAATATACCAATTTGTGTCTGTTTCTCTGTGTATAAATTGGGATTAATAATATTGCATAAGAGTAGCTGTCAGGATGACACAGCTAAAGAAGGTGCCATGCTTTGATGTTTTGACACTTTTTTCCAAAACCAATTTGAAATCTCAACCCACATGTGTCACAGCACTACTATCATCATTGCATTTTAATCACTTGGGGTAAGAAAATATACTGTGAACAAAAGGATTTGGAGGTGGCATACACCTTCTCCTCACTGACCATTGGTAGTACAGGAAAATGCAATTTCTTTTCTGAGGCTGGCAAACATCTCAGCATACCCACACAACCTGCCACAATCCTGATGCATGCATTGCACATAAAAATATATCCTAACACATTTTTTCTTTTATTTTTTTTCTTAAAAGAAGACTAAGTCATCCCTCCCCCCAAAATAAACCAAATCACAAACTAAAACAAACCAACAAAATTTGGACAACGTAATTTGTTTTGAATTACCTCTTATATATAGTTGTTACAGTCTGTTTGCTGATTTACAGGCAGCCAATATAAAGAAGACAAAAGTAGTGTAATCTGCTCAGGATTGTTCAAAACCAGAGAGCAAATACGTCCCTGAACTCTGAAGAAGCAGAGCAGATCAGGTACTCTGCTGGAAGCCTAACTGAAGGAGAATTGCAATAAATCAATCACTATGATTATGAGAAGGATGTCTTACAGGCAAGGTCAGCATAGAACTAATAAGAGCACAAGATGATCAAAATGTACAAATTTTTGCAACATGACAATTAGAAGAGGCTTGCTGCAATGATAACTTTTACTAGTAAAATCAAGTAGGCAAACCACTGCATTCTTTACATATCTATAGCATTGCTATCATTTGCATCAGGCAATTCTTGTGTCCTTGCAGCCATACATTGTAAATTTGTCTGAGCATGGAATATGTGTTTATGTACATGTTGATAAAGACACCCTGAATGACCTCCCCTCGGTAGCCAGGCTAATGTTTTTATAAAACTAAGAACAAAATAATTTGTTTGCATCCAGATGGCAATGTCATGTAAGCAATTCTCCAGAGCAGAGAATAAACTCTACAGAGTACAAGACACACAGCTGTGCATTATGAGAGTGCTGATGTTATTCTATGCTGTGTTAGGAAACAATTTTGTCTAGAGGCTTCACATGTCCTTTGAGCAACAAAGGTTTGGAGATGGATCCTTGAAACACATACCTCTGGGCACCTTGAAACATACCTCTGGGCACCATCTCTGCAATTTGATTATTGCTTACTGGTCTTAAGAGAGTATTAAGTTCTGATAGTCCAGTAGCATCTCTTAGTTGCTGAGGCAATCACCCATGATTAGTCATATCAGATGCTGCTGCAACATCTGCTCCAGAATGCCTACATCTTTTGAATGTCCACATGGATGGAATACCTTCCTGAAAAGCTACATTTGTCTCAAAAGCAATGAGTAAAGAAACATACTCTCTTTTTCATGAAGTGAAAAACCTAGAAAGTAACTGATAGGTCAACAGATGGTTTCTGAAAAAAAAATCTAAATCCTTGTTAAAAGCAGTCAGTATCATTCCAGCACTCAATAATGCATTTCTAATATATCATGTCCACACATATGTTTTCAAGCATCTGAGGACAGACCACCACCAGAACCGCACATACCACACCTTTTAGTTACTTTTCACTTCATGTGTCAAAGTGGCAGAGCAGGTTACTCATAATTTCCCCACGGATGGTGGGGGTTTCATTCTACTCCCTGACCCTGTCTTCCAGCTCATGTAGGCTAGAGAACAACTGGTTTGACTACGAAAGACTGAGATAAAGAAGGCACACAGAGGAATAACTTAGATACACCTGTGTTGTACTATGTCATGCACATAGTCTACCCTGGAGTGGATGTGACCTACATAAAAAAAACCCCAACAAACAGTGGAAGTAACCCCTGGATGGAAATGCCAAATACAGACACATAATTGCCTTGAAGAACCTATATTTTATGAGTGAAATATCTTGCATGTAAATGAGGGTGTATGAAGGATGTTATTTACCTGTCGACAACAGTAATATTCCAGTTGTAAGCATTTTCAAGTGACTGTCTTCTTTCTTTTTCCTCTTCAGTCTTAACGTAGAATCTCTCCTACAAATTATACTGAGGAACTGTTTGCAGGGGTAATTATTCTTAGTTGTTATTCATGATTCTTCTTATTCATCACCTGTCATTGGCCCTGATCTTTTCAAGTAAAAAAGAAGTACACAGAATTGAATTAACTTCTATCTAAAAGAAGTGTAAGCTAATTCAGACAGTAGCCAGACAAGAATGAATCAGGAATAGTTAGCTCCTTTAAACACAAACTGCCATAATACAAATCAATTTTAGCCGATTAGACCTTCACTATATTCAGTTTTACATCAGAGACGACCCTAAGATCTCATAGCTTGTGAATCAGTAGGGGTGAAAATGTGAACATTCAACCATCGGAAACTGGCTTGACAGCTGCATGAAAATTAAAATAATGTAACTACAGTAACCACTATGTTCCTAGTTCTCAAAGGATTTCATGTATTAGTAATTCTGGAGAAACACGGGAAGTGTTGTCAATAGGTTGCTTAGGAGGCAACTACTTAAAAGACTGGGCAAATGTTCCTAACGACCATGTAGGTCTGCCCTGTAGGATGTACTTTGCACCTGGAGGATAGGGCGAGATGCAGAGAGGACGTGAGCCATCTTAAACTCTCTCAGTAACTGTGTTTGCTATGCCATTATGTATTCTATCAATATGCATGCAATTTCTTCCAGCTAAAGAATAGAATTAGTCATTAAAAATATAATACAAACAGTTTCTATCCAGAATCAGCACTATTTTTTTTCTGGTAGCAGAAAGAAACCGACTTCCAGCATGAACAATGTGAGAAACCTTGTTCCTTTACAGTGTTTTTGCTGCCCTCGGCACTTAAAGTGGTACAACAAGACACCGTCATGACTTGCACTTTGAGACACATGCAGAATGAATCACTATGATATTAAAATAAAATAATTTGTTATAAGAAAAAAAAAAAAAAAGCGGGGGGAGGTCGGGGAGGTACAAATCCAGCGAGGAAGTAGTTCTCCTAACACGGTAAGCTCAACAGTGCCACCTGCTGAGAAAAAGTTCACGGCATTTGTGCCGCCCATGCCAGTAGCTGGTTCAGACAGTACGTTTCGTTTTACTCCCTCTGCACTGCTTCATGATCGAAACTTTTCACAGTCCTTCTTTGCATAACATAACGCAGAAAGGCTCCCTTCCCCCGGCTGGTTTTCATCCTGTTTTGGAAGTGGACAGACACAAACGGGGACAGAATCTGTCTGGCAGTTGCCTAGAAATCAGTACCAGCGAGATGCAAATGAGCCGTGGATGTAGGTGGCACGTTACCCATCTGTCTTTTCCTCAAGTTACAAGAGCCAGTTTAAAGGATATATCTTCAACTCATTCTTTATTTATTCTTAATATGGTCTCCTTTCTTAGTTTAATCAGGCTTTTGTCATCCTGTATTAGTAAATGCCAGCAGCTCAAGCAATAGACATTCTTTTCCTTTGTTTCAGCCAAGAGACAAGTTATATGAGAGATAGATAAAACCACAGCATGTATGAAGGTAAGGAAAGGAAGGGAAGCAGACACAAAACATAGTTTTCACTGTCAAGCTCACAAAATTGAAGAAACTACAGATCTCCTTCTGTAAGTGAATGCTTGTGCTTTCACATCAGAAGATCTCAATCTATGTCAACACTGCTCAGCTTCTACAGCAGTTAACCCAGCTTTCCTGTTAAACCTCAAAACAAAATTCTTACAGTCAAGGTCATGCACAGGCAAAGGGCAAATACGGAGCTGAAGATCTAAATCCTCTTTGGGGATGGACTTATTTCACCATCATATAATGGCAACTCAGAAAGAGAAGGATGTTTTCAAGCTCCTGAAAGATGTCCAGACATCAGAAGTCTTGCATACCTCCCGAAGATGTGGACTACTGCTGCCCCTATATGCATACAGTTAGCATTACCCTCGACATACATTGCCCTGGAACAGAGGGATAATTCAGATGCCTGAAGCACATAAATTCTGCTTTTCCTTCCCTGCTACATCTTCACATGGTAAAGTGTAAAACAAGACAGGGAAAAACCGAAAAACCACACATGTCCTTTGAAAGTAATGGAACCATAAAGAAGGAGGACAAGACTACAGACAGGGTGATCTGTTTCACAGTTTGTAAACTGTGCTTCCTAGCATGCAAGTGAAGCCTGCATGGGTAACCTCATAGCAAATCTAATTCAGGAAATGTTCCTAAGAGAAAAATCAAGTATAGCTCTAGAACTTCAAAATGTGCAGCCTCTAGAGGTACAATAAAGAAGGGTATCTTGACCCACACATTTTAAAATTAAACTGGTAAACTGTCAAGATCTATCACAAAATTCAAACCAGCAGAAAGCACCCAGCTTCCACGTCACTGAAACCAGTAAATTAGACCTAAGGATTCTTCTTGAAGTCTTTGGAGGTGGGGGGGAGGAGGGAGAGAGAGAGAAAATTTAGAGCAATTAGAGCCGAGGTGGCTAGGTTTACTTTTACATTTCATTACAAAAGGTATTAATTGGGCTCCATGCAAGAAGTCAGACGTGATTTTTAATCATTTTTAATAATAATCAAACTACAAAGTTAAGCAGCCATTTACCCCTCCATGGTAATTTTAAATTGACATAGTTTACTACACCATTCAGAGAGAAAAAATAATTCTTTCTCATAAATATTCAAATTCTTAAGTGATAGCCATGTACACGGACAATGCCTACGAGTTCCTAAGTGACATATCTATAGGAGGGTGCACTAGACTTTGCCATCCCTTCGCTTACTAACAACTTCCTGGAAAACAGAGTTCTCTTCCTCCCCTCACCTCTCCCCCCTCTTCCCACCCCCGATGAAGAATGAATTACAGTCTGAAGAAAAAGATGCCAGCAGTGTGTCAACTATTTATATCAACTTTCAGGCAGACTATCATTGTGCTTCACAGTATTAGCCCCTAGTCCTCCAATTTCTTTCCTTTATGTAACTATGACATGAACTTTCCTATCAGAATAAAGATAGGAACACATGGTGTGTAAAAGCTTTCAGGAGTGACATGCAGAACTATTTTCACAAGTATTTTGAATTTTACTATCTCTAGCATGCCATACAAGATATCCTGTTCTACAAGCAAATACTTCCAAAGGAGAAAAAGGTCCTGTTTTGCCACAAGTCTCCTGATTTTCTTCACCATATGCAAGCAAATGCAATGCTATTTTGGAGAAAAATGAATCTATTTGTCAGATGCATGCACTTAATTTTCCTAGACATGTTTCAATCTGTACTAATTCTATCTTGATGATTATTCTGTCAAAATATCATTTCCCCTTTATTTTTATATGATGAGAAAATTTTCTTATAATTATCATCAGGATGACAGTGTCAGCTGACTTCAATTTTGCTCATGCAAAAGTGAATATACAAGATGGAATATATGCGTTGAAGTGACCAGCTAGGCAGCAACCACTGAGTTCTGTAGACTCATTTCTGTTACCTTAACTAATAAACAGCGATATCTATTCAGTTCCACACCAGATGCAGCTAACACAAACCAGTGAATTCTATACTATATGAATTGTGTGGTAGAACCCAGAGATCTACATTTCCCTAAAATGTAATACAACATACACGTGGGCTGGTATGTGTTAAAGTTACTTGACATATCCTCCCTTGAATACAGAATCATACAATCATTAAATTTGGAAAAGATGGCGAAGATCATCAAGCCCAACTGTCAATGCAACACTATCATGACCACTAAACCACATCCCAAAGCGCCATGTCTACATGGTTTTTGAAGACTTCCAGGGATGGTGACTCCACCACTTCCCTGGGCAGCCTGTTTGAATGCTTCACCAGTATTGCAGTAAAGAACATTTTTCTAATATTCAATCTAAACCTCCCCTGGCACAACTTCAGCCCCCATGTGCTATCTAAAAAAAAAAAAAAAATCCCCAGGCTGCTTAGGCTTCTTGTGTAAGACTGCTTAGGCTTCTTGTGTAAGACACCTACATACCTAAGACCTCATCATACATACCTACAGCCTCATCAGGTTACCTAAACTTTCTTTTTTATTCACTTTATAAGACCTTCAGGAGTTTAATAGTACTATTCAGCCAGAAACCAAGCAGAGGAAAAGAGGAATCACATCCAAAACAGTGAGGACAGACAGAAAAATCTCAACTATATAAACATATAAAATAATTCCTCAGTCATCTCTTTTATTCATGGCTCTGTTTTTCTTTATACTTCTAGAGGGGACAATACTAATTTGTTTGAGTTCAACTTCATTTAAACTCTGAGCATCATTAATTGCCAAAACAACGCCAGAGTGAATGTTTTAAACATTTTGGTTTTGGAAAGATCTTTCTCCTGACAAGAATTTACATGAAATTTTGCAGAGAACCATACCCCAAAATTATGGAGCTCCTGCAAATACTAGAAAGGAACTAAAACCAGTACCAAATCACTAAAAACAGTGATGCCTATGAAGGCAGGTATGTAATGTCCAAAAGTTAATGTTACAAACTGGATTATCCTTCACATAACTGGATGTGAGAAAAAGCTGCAATATATCAGGGACTTCTCATACAATAAAAGGTTTCAAGTCAACAAGCTAGCATTAACTCTGCATTTGGGACTTCTCCTTTCTTGTGCTGATCTCATCATAGACCTTCGTCGGCTTCACAAATTTATTCGGGAAGATTTTTAGCTTTCCTAAATCTTAAGTCAAACTACCATGAAGATTTAGGTTTTCTCCCCTATATTGGTAATAGACACTTGCTGATTGTATGCTATATCTTCAAGACTGTAACTTTGTTCTTGTCAAGCTGCGAAAATAAACAGCACTAACTGCTATTCAGACAGTTTTTTTCTGTGTGCCTGCAAGGCATCCACCAAAGTACAACAGTGATTACCTAAAAGATTTTTCCCAGCTTGCTTTCAGTTCTCTTGACCTCATTTTGCTGGGTGCCAACAGAAATTCTTGACCATAATAGCAGTAGACGAGAGACTGCAAGAATTCTCTATGGAAGGGCTCAGAGCAGCATGAAGTCAGATACACAAGACTCCCAAAGAATTGATAAAGAGTCTTGACCCTTGACCATGGGTATTAGAGCCAGATGAAATAGAGAAAAATAGCTTGATTAGTCCACTCAAGTTGTAGTCCCAGCGAAGCAGCATGAAGCTCTCTCTCAATATGGCAACTGTACCATTGTAGTATGAAATTTATTTGTTGCTTCTAAGCATGTGCTCTAAGAACAAGGGAATTCAAATATCCAAATTCTACTACAACTACCTCAAGTATCAACAGCTGCATGGCACTAAGAACTTCCTAGAAAATTAACACTCAGTGACTTCAGTATATAAGAAATACACTGAGCTTCCTAAGGTATTCTTCTAAGTAATGTACAGTTTCATTCCAGTGCTTTAATGTCAGTTGAGCCAGCAAAATTTACTTATTTTTAATATTTTCATGGTGCATTTCTAAAATTTCCCAATTCATTAACCAAAAAATTAACCGAAGGACTCTTAAATGTTATTAGTCTATAGGTATTATACTGAATAAATTTTTAACAAGATCAAAGAAAGAAAATAATTTAGTCTAGTTAGACTAGTCTAAAGCATGGAACTACCATTTTTATACTACTACTGGGACTGTTGTACATACATCATTTCCTTTATGTGTTAATTACTAATACCATTCTCTAAGTTAAACATAGTCGACTAGTTGATTTTATGAATAAGAGACACCAGTTTCATTTTGAGTCTTAGATGATGTACCTTCCTCTTACAGAATAATAGATTTCAGACTGAGAACAAACAGAATTAATAATTATCTGTGTACTTCAGATTATACATATTTGCATATAGATGCTGTTGTGCAAGTATGTGTGTGTGTAAATCTATAAACAAAAAAAAATGAGTGCAGTATATTCTAAACTCTAACAGAATATCTTAGTGTTCCATCACATCACAAGGGATCAGAGAGCTTATTTATTTAGATAAATGTACTCAATACGGTCCTCTCTGTCATGATGCTATTCCTTTGTAAGCTACTATATGCAGTTTAAAAAAATTCAAAACTACAGCAAGAAGAAAAAGTTACTTTACAATCATGGAAAATTTGTATGCAAATTGCTACAAGAGGAGAAGTTTGATATAGCTTTTTTTGGAACCTCTTCTTTTTTTCCTTCTTCATCCCACATAGTTAGAAAAGTCAAAAGCAATTTGTTTTTCTTGGAAGCATCAAATAACCTTAAAAAGTCATGGCACTAATATCCACTTAGGCCTAGTTTGATACATAGTTAGGAAAAATGTGTGTATAAGTAAAAAAGTTTTTAACAGCAACAGCAATTAGAACAAAAATCACAAAGAACTTTTAAAGTCCTTTTGCAGTGCTAGGCCATGAAATCAGCCCCTAAAATGCACTGATAGCAAACCACTGAAATTAATGGAGGGATTCTAGAGACTTTGATAGATTTAGACATAGATATTGCAAAAATAAACAAAAAACCAAACACACACACATCAAACCAACAAACCAGCACCAGACCTTTTCATTCCCTTGCTGTTATGATTAGGAAGAAATAAGCCATGCTGTAAAATTGTAGTCGTGAGGTTTCTACCAGGAGCTATAAAGAATGCATATAACAAGGCTTTCTGGCCCACATATCCAGCATGAAGGTCCTCTAGTGAACAAGTGAAAATTAATAATCATATTGATTTACCATCCCTAAAGCCATGTTAATCTTTCAGTGAACAGTGGCTTTCAACTTAACCTAAAAAAATGAACATATGTGACTTGTAAATTTCAATATTACTAAAAAAAAAAAAAGTTTTTGTCTTCAGATGCTCTTGCATCTATTCAGTAGAAGCACATTCAGTTTTATAAGAAACTTTAATTTCAAAGCCTAATGAACATGATGAAATATCGGGTAATAAAATGTATCACAGCTTGAATGTGTCACTCTTCTCCCTTAACCTATAGAAAAGTTTGCTCCTCAGCTATCAGAAACATGAACTCCCATGGGCTAGAAGAACCAGTTATTGTAACTGTAGCCATTTATTCTACGAAAGAATTTCTGAAATGTTGGAAAGACTTCTCTCAAAGTCAACAGTGTGATGGAAGACCACATATTGGAAGAATGGAATTGGGTTTGGAATGCTGGAGTTGAAAAATACAGGTTTGGTAAAAAATACAAAGTCTACAAAAACATTCTCTACTTAGTTTGAAAAGTGGAAGTGGAGCCTTTGGTGTAGAAATTAGTATTTACAATTAAAGTAGGCTATTATTATTTTGCTTTCCTTTCTTAATTCAGTTCTTTTGACTGAGCATTCTGAAAGAAAAATAACACACTATATCTGAACTACTAGTGAAAGGCATGATCATCCATTTCTAAGTTTGCTTTAATTGCTGCTTAATGTTCATTAATTATTTCCATGTTTAAAAGGCTTTTTCTTAACTCCCAGATAAACTAGTTCCCAAAAAGGAAACCTGGCATGCCAATTTATCTTCCTGTCCATGCTTCTGTTGCTACAAGTCCATGGGAGAAATCTTCAGCTGGTGTGCACTGATACACTTCAACTGACTCTGCAGAAGCTGGGAAACCTGTGCTGAAGGTCTGATGCTTCATTACAAAAATTCACGAATCTCGTTCTGTTTTGAGACTCCAGCCGAATTCTCAGTTTAGAGACTCAGTTAGAGTCTTGGCTCCTTCTAGATGCTTTGCTCCGAGCTGTATATTGATCCTCTAATTAGTCATTCAGTTCACTTCAAAATAAATCCTGCTTTTAGATGCTTTTTGTCTGACCTTGTAGCACTCTCAGCTTCCTACGAAGAATCTTGTTGCTACGAAGAATCTCCGGAGAAAAAAAAACCACAAGACCAACAACAAAAACAATGTTCGCAAAGGTCTGCTCCATTTCCTTGCAACTGATATATTTCATGTGGAATTATCAAGCCACAGGGCTGTTGTCAGAGCTTCCTAAGGGCATACTTTCTCACCATTCTGACATAATAATATTAACTAGTGTTATTCATCATCTCAACACATTAAAAATCTCCTGCATTCAACTGGTCTTTGAGTGGCCTGTGTGAACACATGAAAATATCAGGAATAGCACTTTGGGATGGTAATCCTGGCTGAACGGTGTCAGTCTACTGCAGTGCTTCCTTGAGATCTTATGCAGGACTTCTATTTGTAACTGTCTTTGCATGGAATTCAGAGATATGCTTTACATACCAGCATCATACACTTAATAATTTTCCCCTGACAACCCTGAGGACTTAGATACGCTCTGAATCATTTTCACCAATTAACTGCAGTAGGCTAAAATATGCCTTTGCTCTCACTTTATTTGCTTCCACTCATCCAGTGACAACAGCTGGGCTCTAACAATGCAGGCATTCTTATTTCAACTCTTAAATAAATATTAGCAAATAATCACCCATGCAACAATGCTGATGTCTTGGTAATTTAAAATAAAAAAAAAAAACAGAGCAAAGTTAGCTTTTGCAAGTTTCTTAACTCATGCTTCATTTTGGTACCATTTTCCATCATCTCATTAAAATGGGGGCTTCCTGTAATATTTTTTCCACTAAAAACACCCTAATTCACTCACTAGGTTGTGACCTGTAATCAGAATACATCAAAGACATGACATGTAATAAAAATACAGACACCTCTCTGTCCTTGCCTGCCATCTCTGAATTATGGAACAGGCAAATAGTTGTTTGATTGTTGGGGGTGTGGGGTTTGTTTGTAGTTCCAAACTAATTTATACAAATTGTTCTGCTTAATATTAAAAATCCTTCTACTACTGCAATTGCATAGTTCTAGCTGGGACTACGGCTTTCCTGTAGAATCATAGAATGTTAGGGGTTGGACAGGACCTCTAGAGATCATCTAGTCCAACCCACTTGCTAGAGCACAATCTCCTAGGGCAGCCACACAGGAACACATCCATACAGGTTTTGTAAGTCTCGAGAGAAGGAGACTCCACAACCTCTCTGGGCAGCCTGTTCCAGTGCTCTGTCATGCTCACAGTAAAGTTTCTCCTCATGTGGAGGTAGAACTTCCTATGTTCTAGGTTATAACCATTATTTCTTGTCCTATTACTGAGCACGGCCAAGAAAAGACTGGCCCCTTCTGCTTGATACCCGCTCCTCAGATATTTGTATACATTAATAAGGTCCCCTCCCAGCCTTCTTTTTTCAAGACTAAACAGCCTCAGTTCTCTCAGTCTCTCTTCATAGGAGAGATGTTCAAGTCCCTTAATCATCCTCGTAGCTCTCCCTTGGACTCTCTCCAGTAGATCTCTGTCTCTCTTGAACTGGGGAGCACAAAAATGGACACAGTATTCCAGGTGTGGTCTCACCAGAGCAGAGTAGAGAGGGAGGAGAACCTCCCTAGACCTACTTGACACACTTTTGTTAACACACTCCAGGATCCCGTTGGCTCTCTTGGCCACAAGGGCACGTTGCTGTCCCATGGACAACTTACTCTCCACTAGGACTCCAAGGTCTTTCTCCATGGGGCTGCTTTCCAGCAGGACATCCCCTAATCTGTAATGGTGCCCAGTGTTATTCTTCTCCAGATGCAGGACTCTACACTTGTCATTGAACTTCCTGAGGTTCACCTTTGTCCAGCTCTCTAGTCTGTCCAGATCTCGGTGGATGGGAGCACAGCCTTTCTGAGTGTCAGCCATCCCTCCCAGTTTTGTATCATCAGTGAACTTGCTGAGGGTACACTCTATCCTCTCATCTAGGTTATTGATGAAGATATTGAACAAAACTGGACCCAGTACTGATTCATCAGGAACACCACTGGCCACAGGCCTCCAGCTTGACTCTGTGCCGCTGATCACAATACTCTGAACTCTGTTGTTGAGCCAGTTAACAATCTACCTTACCATCCAATCATCTATCCCACATTTCTTGAGTTTTCCTATGAGGATGTTAATGGGACACAGTATCAAAAGCCTTACTCAAGTCAAGGTATATGATATCCTCTGCTCTCCCTTCACCTACCCATTTTGTCATACTTTCATAAAAGGATATCAGATTAGTCAAGCAGGATTTCTACTAACAGCTTCCAATATTTTCTGCTTGCTCTGGCTATCTGGTAGTCATAGACATAGCTCACATTTTTCTGAGGTATTTCTGTTCATCTCCTTCATAAATTTAAGATGCGAAAAAGAAGAGATTAATTATCCAATTCTCTTACACCTGTGTATCATGTGGAACCTTAGCAAGTCCATTACAAGTAAATTTCCATCTCTAATAACATTCCTTTAAAATACTGATATTGCGAGAGTTTTTGAAAATCGATAACTGATCCTGATTTTTCAGGGAGAAGTACGATCAAAATTGCAAAAGCAGAAGGGGAAAGTAATACCAATTTTTATGAGTAAGAAAAACAGTTTAAAGTCAGTAAGGCAAAGCACTGCCCACAGGAAGGAGAAATAAAGAGCATAATGCAAAGAAGGGAAACAATCAATCAGATTATGTTAGGAAAGAGTCCACCTGAATAAGTGTCAACAATACAGGGCACTTATCCTGATCTGTACTAACAGGAATATTGTAAATATGAAATGGAGCAAATTGCTTTGCTTTTTGTTGTCCTGCTGAGAGCTCAGCTAGAACATTGACTACAGGTTAGCTGGTCTGTTTAAGGCAGACCAAAACAAATTACCAAGTCCTGAAGAGAGCATTAGGAGTAATAACAGGCTTTAAAAAATGTGAACTAAAAGAAAAAGCTGCAGGAATTCAGTAGGGTTAGTCTGGAGAAAAGAAATCATACAGGTAACATGACAACAGTTCTCCAATATGAAGGTCAGTAAAAATGCTACAGTGATAAATTGTTCTCCAGTCTCACTGGAGAAGGAAATAAAGAAACAAACTTTGGTTGCAGCAGAGATTTCAGATATATACTGGAAGAAATTTTTAAATTCAGAGTGTTTCTGTTTTTATCATTAGAGTGGCCAGAGCAGTTCTGTCACTACTTAAAAAAGGACAAACCACCTGCCATTAATCCTATCTCACCAAAAGGAGAAGAGCAGGTTAAAAAGTTCTCTTTATAATATGACATTTCTAATATTTGTATGCATTCTTTCACTAAAAGACACAAAACTAAATACTGTACAATACTGGTATCTACAGTTTCACAGTCAACATGTCAAGCAGCTGTTTCTCTATCTTAAAATAACCAAAAGCCCAGATGGTCTATGAAGTGCTTCAATTCTATTGATTGTCACCTGTTCTGCATACAGACTACATTCTTTTGCACATTCATACTGTGAACACTTTACACATTCATACAGCTTTATAGTGAGAATGATAGGCAAGAGCAATCTTTAACTGTTTAATGCATATGCCACTCCAGAATAGAAATTCTGACCATACAAATCTCATTTGCTTGCTTTTTAAAGCTTATTTTAAAGTCATGGAAAGAGTTTGAGTAACAGCTAAGCCATTTGCTGCTATCTAAAACAATCTGCCTGGTGTTTTCAGATGAATCTTGTAAAAAAAAAATACAAAGTATTCACAGCAGACATGTTCTTTTTTAAACCTTGATTCACAACATTCATTGCCATCATATGTCCGAAACCCATGGAACCTAGTGTTGATGCTGGGTTTTCCCTACTTAATTACTTGTATTATGAGGGAAAAAAACCCACACTGTTTTTAATGTTGATTTCTCATGGAAATGTTAATGCTGTATAATTCCTTGTTAATGATATTTGGGGGGAACAGTGCAATTTTCTTAATTAGTAAATGTGATTAATAACACTATGGTATTCAAGCCATTATGTCTGTAATTTATTCTTGGCAGTGCTGTGGTGTATTACAAATACATTCCCAAAATTTAGGGATGCTTAGCAATCTTACTGTCTCTGCAAGTATTTGCTTAGGATATCCAAATAAGGATACAAACATATATATCTGCCTTCTCCTGATCACATAATTAATCACTTCAGTCACCCTCCATTAGCAGTGACCCTCCAGCTACTCCCATGGTTAACTTGATGAGCTCAGTTTTTCTAAGTTAGGAATCTCTTGCTCAAGTTGTAGCAAAAAGTCAGGATAACGCAGCAAAAACAAACACAGAAAATACCCCCCACACAACCAACAAATCTATTTCTGATATCTTCATTCACTGTTGGTAGCACAGTCAGAAGGCTATAAGGCACATTGTGCATTGTGTAATCAGTTGATTACACAAATTCAGTTTCTCTGAATACAGAAGTAAAGCAAGGGAGGAACAGAGAAAAAGCTTTTATCCAAGCTAGTTGAGTCTGCTAATTATTAAAGCAGCAACCTGATAATAGGAGACTGATATTCAAATACTTGTTTTAAGCCAGCTCACAATGGTCTTCATGGAGTCAACTAATTTCAACAGTCATCACAATTGTGAAAAATAAAGAAATAGTGTTCGTAACAACAGAGACCTTGAAAGCTTACACAGCTGAAAGGACAATGCTTTGCAATGAAAATGTGGAATAGAAGAAACAGCAGCAACAAATCATGAAAAAGGAACAAGAACTTTAGCCTGACTCCTAGATGAATCACTGCCTAGAGACTTGCTAGCAGAGATTGATATTCTTTCCACTTCCTTTCTGTCTGTGAGGCATTTTACCTTGCACTGGTATTTCCCAGGTATTTCCATCAAATGGAAAAGAGAATGAGAAGAGGTCTTAAATTAACATTAGCCAATGGAGATACTAAGTGGACCAATGGGGCAAAATGGCACTCATTATCCCTCTCACCTGAGTACCAGGGCTTTTAGCAGCTGTTATCATCCAATTGCTCCATATCCACTTGAGGGTATCCACTGAAAGGGCTGACGTATTTCTTAGCATTCCTCTTCTTTGTAGGCAAACACATTTCTGTTCCTACATAAACTACCTCTTCTCTACACATCATTGGATCAGGAGCAATATTTACTATTTTGGCAACGTATCTCCAGATCTTCTCAAAAAGATGGTGGTGGTACAGATAGTCATAGAATCATTAAGCTTGGAAAACACCTCCAAGATCATCAAGTCCAACCATCAAACACTACCACGACCACTAAACCATGTCCCCAATTCCCATATCTACATGTTTTTTGAACACCTAAAGGGATGCTGACCCCATCACTTCCCTAGGCAGTCTGTTTCAATGATTCACCACTCTTTCAGTAAAGAATTTTTTCCTAATATCCAATCTAAACCTCCCCTGGTGCAACTTGAGCCACTTCCTCTCATCCTATAACTTGCCAATCCCCACCTCTCTACAATCTTCCTTAAAGTAGTCGTAGCAAGTGATAAGGTCTCCCCTCAGCCTCCTCTTCTCCAGCCTAAACAACCTCAGTTCCCTCAGTCACTCCTCATAAGACATGCTCTCCAAACCTCTCACCAGCTTTGTTGCCCTTCTCTAGACCTGCTCCAGCACCTCAATGTCTTTTCCTGCCCCAAACTGAACACAGTACTCAAGCTGTGGCCTCACCAGTGCCAAGTTGAGGGGCACGATTACTTCCCTACTCCTGCCAGACACAATGTTTTTTGATAGAGGCCAGGTTGTCATTGGTCTTCTTGGTCACCTGGGCACACTGCTGGCTCATGTATAGGAGCTATACTCTCTCTTGACTACGCTGGCTTACAGTATTGCATCTGCGTACCACATTTAACGCATGTAAAAACTATCCATCAAAAAGGAGACCATCAGTTGAGCATTCTTGTTAATAACCATATTCCAGACCTTTAATTTTCCTTAGAAGCTCTAATCAAGAGCTGTTGAAAAGCATTTTTACCAAACAACAACGAAAGAAAGATTGTTCAAGAATGACCGATCATTTTTGATGCCTCCATTTTTTGCCCAAGTTCCTTTGAAAGGACTTCTTTGGCAAAGCACTTACAAATATAAAACCTTACAAAATGTCTCTAACTAACAAAAGAAGACAATGTAAAACCATTCATCACATTTGAAGAGTTGGACTGTAGTATGTCCCCAATGAAGACTGCACTTGAAATATACACCAAGATACAAATATATGAACTGCAAAGTGCCATCTGCCAAAATGAACAGCCTTGTCTGTTATATTTCTGGGATGAGCATATAATCATCCTAGTTCATAACTGTTACTGTTTCAATGAAACAAGTCAATTTTTGTCTTGTTCTCTGACTTTAATTTCAAAGGCATAATACCACATGCAAGCCAAAGTACCAAATATTATTGAAATATTTATTTTAGAAGTGTGCTGTCTGCTTGTGTCCCAACTGGAAGGATGGTGAGAAAGTGAATTCACTGGCATTTCAGTACTCAGGGCTCTTGCAGTGATAGTGACACACTAGCTAAGGAGGATGGTATGCTTGTTCCATTTTAGTCTGACCTGAAATATTTTAAGCTGTGTCTGCCAAACCCTGAGAAGAGTTTAACTGTGAATGTCCAGATAAAAAAAAATCAGAATGCAAGCTACCAGCTCCATGCCTGTCAAAACTACTCTCATTATATATTCAATATGAGTTATGCTCTCTCATCAAATCTTGGCAGAATATTGCAGCAGCGGATTCTGTATCTTATAAGAACAAAAGGCTCTATTCCAATATATAGATATATTTTACAAAACTAAGCCAGCTACAAAGGGATGCTACAACCACCCAAAGATGTCCTATTATACTAAGAACAAATGGGAAAAAAATCGATCCGGCAGTCTAGTTCAACAAAATACTGTTTTAAAGGATGGCAACTAGCCAAAATACTGGGATTGTGTGATCAGGACAATCCAAATTCAGCAGGGTTGTCCTAGTGACTCAACCTCTTAAACACCTGAATAAATGCTATTGTACACAAAAATGTCTTCTAGAAGTCTAAAGCTTATGAGAAATATGGTAACAGAGTTAAGAATAATTATCACTGTTGAATTACACAAGTTGAACAAAATCAAGTAGCAAGTTGGTGCACTTTAAGAAAAGGAAGATACAGCAAAATAGAACAAATCTGGCAAGATCTCTTTCCCCTTTCTTCCTTCTTCAGCTTCCGTCCATCAGGAGTTTCCTGACTTGAGCATTATGAGTTATAGGTGATCACCAAGTCGAGCACCAAAAAATGATGAGTTAGGCTTAATGATTTGCACAGTGTCAAAGCTGAGTTAATATATGTTCACTTGGTTCAGGGATTATTAGTTTGATTCAGCACTACACTCACTGACTTCAGATCTCTGAGCACAGGAAGAACACATTCATGTCTGCTTGCAGCAGAAATATGCAAAATAAGAGTTCACTCATATCTGTAAGAATAAGACCATTTAGCCAATATTCTCATTTTTTAATTCTGTACAATAGGCTCAAAAGGAAAGAAGTTAGACATGTTGAACTTCTGAAGGAGTCAGCTTTTCAAAGCCCTTCTCCTTGAACCACTTTTGATGGGGTTTTAATTACCCTTCTTCTCCTTGGGCAGTACATACTTTTTCACAAATATGATGTCTTGCTTGTGTAACATTAAAAAAAAACCTCTTAGTAAAGCAAATATTTGGCACCTAGCATTTTGTATTGGAGTACTTGGTGTTTGGCTTGCACTTGTTTCATCATTAACTTATTGCTGTGGTGGACCTTCACTGGAATACAGCCTGTCACATAGTAAATGTCCTTTCCAGTTCTCTCTCCAGCCCACATCCAACTGCCATGTTTTACAGATTGTAGAAACAGTGTTTTCATGGCCGGCACCATTACAGTTTTCCCAGTTACATGAACTCCCCCTGCACAGCTGCTTAGAAGCTTCAGAACAGTACTTAGGACCTGCATTGGCTGTGTGCCTGTCTTCTGCATAGGACTGAATTTTTTTTCTGGTAGTAAAAGGCTAGACAATGTCAAGAAAAGAAAATCATCTAAATCCCCATGTAGGGAATGAACTGAAGCTAAGGATTATGTTCTTTAGAGTCATAATACCCAAGGCATAAACCACAGAAACAGTTTGACATGCATTTGCTTGCTTCTACCTTAGAGGGGCTGTTGCAATTACCACCAAACCTTAGAGCCCCATTTTTACATCTTAAAGCTCTGCTTTCTGCATCCTGAACTGTGTCTAGATTATCCTCTGGAGCTTGCATGCTCTCTCCCCTTTGGATGAAGTTATTCAAGTATGTTCAGCCCTGTTTCCAGCTCGGCTCAAGTGTTAAATGAGGCATACCACTGCAGTAGTCTAATACTCACTCCCAGCAGAAAGTGCTCTGAGATTCAGCTATGCAATCCACTGTCAACATCACTGACTGCTCAATTATGGGCCATGATTGGCAGATTAGGAGGAAAAAAGAAGTTGGAGAAAGAATCATAAAATACTTCAGGAACCACAAAGAAAAGCTATGTGAGCAGTCCAGGCTTTAGGGAAGTCAGAGGTTTACACACTTATCACAAGCATATGAGTAGTATGTTATGAAAAAGAAGGTATATGCTTGAAACCTAGCTACTATTCATGAGTCTGACTTTAAAATGGTTTGGTATTTGTGAATGACTTTAACGTGTTTGTGGCACTGTTACTGAGATTCAATCATTTCTGAAAGTCAAATCTAGCCAATTTTTATTCAAAAATTTGGAGGTTTTTCCTTTCAAAACTATCTCCATTTGAAGGCTTAATACTGTATGTTACTGAAAGAATGTTTACTTGTAAGCAACAGTGTCTAAGGTGTAGCATACACATTTTACCAGATTATTTTCATTGTTATTCTTTTGGCAAAAATCTTACAGACTCACCTGCCTCCTGCTAAATTTATTTTTTAATTAATTATATTTTATGAGCTCCTCATCCTTCAGATATAATTGACTAACTAGCAGCTTGCAAACAGATACCTAGATTTGCCCTTGCAAGTCATTTATCCAAGGACAACTCAGTTCAGACTTATGAGTTACAGAAGTTAACATGAGATGAGATGTCTTACATTAATGAGACTCCCAGTAAACCACTACCTAATCATCAGTCAAAGTCAAAAGCAGAGTCAAGTTCATACTCCCAGTCTTAAAATCTACAGAACCAAGATGAACTGTACAGTAATGCAGTGCTGAAAGCTCAGCAGTTCAACAAGCTTGCATTCTTCAATCCAACACCAAAGCCTACCACTATACTCACACATTTTGTCATGAACAACACTACATTTTATCTCACAGTATAAAATTTTCATAGCGATTTTTCCACTGATGTGTCTTCTTTCTCGGCTTCTCATATGGGTCTAACTCCTTTGCCAATCAAGTCAATGGGAATTTTACACTTGACTTATATCAAAGAAATACTTGCTCAGGCCTACTGAGTTACAATGTCCACACAAATCACTCTAGAGGGGTGTTTTTTTCACTTCACACAAGATTGAGGGCTTTTAAGAAATACATGTAAATGAATAAGGTAACTAAACACAAGTCAAATAACAAAACGCTCAACAAAACTGAATTAGTGACATTCAAACTAGTACCAGAGCAAAGCAGTTTCATAAAAAATAAGACTCTTATTCAGAGAATGAATGGTATCTGAACATATACTAAAAGATTTTATACCTATTACAGCAATGAAAGATGGGGATCTCCAAAAGATCTCCAAAGGGTTTAATGTAAAATACTGCTAAAATCAAATTCCCTTGTCCAGCAAGAGTTTCTAAAATCTTTACTCAAGTTCATCAGATATGCAGAAAACACAGAGATCCCTCTTGCATTAATTTTTTTTCTGCTTGGTGCTGGTGGGATTGCTACAAGATAAAAGGTTGTGAGGATATGGATTTGAAAGTATTACAATGGCTTTCTACTGAGTATCAGGTGTCATTCTATTGATAATGAGGGATTTACTGACTATTTACCACTGACATTTTGAGAAGTTGTTCTGTAATCCAAAATGATCTCCTACTGTACTGCATTCATTTTTAAGCTAGGATCCGGAGGGAAAAAAAGTAGGCGTTCAGCGCAGCATGACATTTTGATGTACTCTGAAGAGTTATTAAAGGACTTATCATCCAAAGTAGCAGGATAGATTAAAAAATACATAAAGATATTTTCATTAGAGATTGGCTGTTCTCAAAAAATTCACATGTTTTTATGTGAAGCGCAAGAGTTCAGATACTCATCTGACATTGTGTCATTGAATTCAGGTCTTTGGAGTCCACTGGATTTATTCCTAGAAAGGTCTTTTTTTGCAACTTTCCATTCTTTATATATATTCTTGTATCAAGGAGACTTTCCACTGTGCCTTTTGCAATTGGACTTGTCTATCCCCCTTCGGCCTTTTTAGCCATCAGCACGCTTGTAGGAAGTGTGGGTAGATCCCTTCCCATATCTTTGTTCGCGAAGCCTAGCCATGACGTATCAAACGTTTAGCAAGTTGGAAAATGAAGGTAAAAACAGACTTCCACAGATTTCCAAGAGGTTCAGATCACGCAGGCACTAATAGCACTCTTTTAGCACTCGATTCAAAATTAGTAAGAATCAGGAACTTAGGAGAGCCTAAGGGGAGACTTGAAGTGGAGGCACTGAGCTTTCCTTAAATTTCAAAAGAGTTCTGATATTGTTATGTGTAAACCCAGGATGAATTCAGTTTCCTCTGCATTTGGTTTCCTTTATCTAACTACCTTGTTTATCTGAGTTCTCTTCTACTTTTTCTACAATAATTTTTCTACAATGACCATTCTGGCACAGTTGCTGGGGAAGAAATCAAGAAGAGGAAGAAGGTATTTATATCTCTGAAAAGCAGCAGAAGATCTTGGATTTGAAAAACTGAGAAAGAAGAACAATCAAGCAGAACACTGAACCGGTTCATAAAACCAAGGTGTACTACAACAAGTTGTTTATTGTCCCAGAAAACACAATCCATTGGCTCCTTTTATAGGAGCCAATATATGATGAGTATATGATGTACATACAGAGTTATGCAGAAAATCTGAAACTTTTCAGTTTGGACACTTCTACTGTGGTGCTAAAATGTGAACCTTGGAGCCTTGCACTGGACATGCAACTAAGACTCTTTTTTTTTATCCCCTCTAACATATAATAATGTGCATATGCCTTTAGGAGGTAAAAGAACACAAGAAAAACAATAAACAACGTATGTCGTCCAATAGGAGGACAGATCTGAAAAGTTACTTGTTTGACCAATAAATTAGTCAACTATGGTCTACCAGAGGGTAGCTGGAGGAAGGAAAGGAAGGAAAACAAAAAAAAATCCCAAAACCAGATGCTGAAAGATTAAAGAAAATTGAGGGATAACTCCACACAAGTCTGGGGGAAGCCGTCCTCAAGTTTCAGTACAAATGTGACTTTGAAAGACTCCCCCTTCCAAAATCTTAAATTATTCTATGATTCTACAATTCTTCCACTTTGAGTTAAAAGCAGCTTCCTTTCTTTCATGCCATGAAGTGGCTCTTTAACCCAGTGTTGTGCTGGGCAGAATGAGGGCAGGAGAGTCTTCATATTTTACTTGCTGCAACTAAATTTACAATATTATATGTCTACCTTTTATTTTCTCTTTTAGACTCCTTAATTTCTAAACAATAAATTACAATTGAAAATACCTGCAAAACATTAAATAAACATAAACTGAACTATTTAAGAAAATGTTAACTTTGTTTAGGTGTTCTCTGACTTATTCTTCTGCAGGAAAAGGATGCATATTGTGCTTGCTTTAGAAAAAACCAAAACAATAGTTTCTTTGTGAAAAACTACATCATTGTATTCTTGGTAGCTATTTACATTATCCCTTATTATGCAAAAGCTTTATTATATCACATCACTGAGCATTATTTCAGTATCTATTAAAGTCCCACTTTTTGAAAATTTATGCACTTTATGAAAGCACTTTAAATCAACAAGAACACAGTTCTACTATACAATTGCCACAACTCTATTTTAGACATTTCTTACTTAGACATTTCCACATCTTCAAACAACTTTCCTTCTCCTGTACCTAAAACTGTGTTTTGTGCTGTACAGAGAAAGGTGCTAGTAATAAGATTTAAATTTACAGTTTGCAAGACTGATACACTTTATCTTGTTGAACAGAAAAACTTCCATTAAGGTAAAACCAAGCCGCCTTGGTAATGTGTGTTCCAGCTGTGACTGTGAAGGTAAGAGGGTAGATTTATCTCCTCTTCCATTTGAGGCTTAATCCAACATCCGCTGAAAACACTTACATCTTTGCAAATATCCTCAATACTGAACTAACATTTTATATTCTTTTAGCAATTCACAGAGATACAAACATATTGTACAATTTTTTCCTTTAGACTCTTTCTAGATCAGACCTGAACTTTAGTCTAGGTTAACAAACTGGGCCAGTGAACACTAACCTCCTTTGCAATCACTATAGGTTATTCTGTTTCAGGAATCAGCCAGTATTTTTCCAGCATTCCAGGACCATTACCCTGGCAATTCTAGGAAGCTAAGCCAAACAACATTAACAAAAAAACCCACATCTGACCTCTCAGTCCGCCTACATCAGGTGAGTATTACTGGAGAGGAAGGCTTCTTCCCATTTGCTTTGGAGGCAATATGGCAGCTTTCTTCCTTCAGGTCTTCTCATTTCTTTTGTCCTGCCACCAGTAGCACAACTAAGTCCTCTTCAGCAGATGAAGACTTCTTAAACCAGGATAGTTTGGCATTATCCTTGTATTCTTGTATTTCCTACTGTCAGTTTCATCTTGTCAACCTCTAAGTTATCTACTATGTTCAGCCTAAGAAGAATCAACCAATGGAAAAAGTTTTTTACCAGACCCATATTTCAGGCTCTGATTTGGACAGGACTCAGTAACCAGGCGACTTTGGACAGATGAAAACCATTACTGTTAAGTTTCCTGCGGTAAAGCTGCAAGATTAAGCCCTCAACCTCCAAGCCTTCACTTCGGAGCACTGATGAGCAAACTATGCCCCGACAGCTCCATCCCGGGTCCTCCTCTTCCTCCTCCTCTGCTGCTGCTGTGGCTGTCAGCGCCTCCAGCTGCCTCAGCAGTGCCACAGCACCTCTCACCCCAAAACCCTGGGGCTGGGCTAAGGGACGGTTCCTCCATCCAGCTGCTGCATTGAGAGATGGCAGGAAGGAAAACAAACGGGGGAAAAAAGGACAAAAAATAGACAAAAAATAAGGACGGAAACTCTGTCTGAGGGAACCGCAGGGAACCTGAGCGCGGGGCGGCTCGGGTGCGGCCGTTGGGCGGGGCGCACGCGGGCGGGGCGGGGCCGCCGAGAAAAGAGATGCGCTTTAGCACATGAAACCTAATTGCTCTAAAAAGAAAAAAATAAAATAAAAATGGGCAGAAACCTACAGAAAGAGGTTGAATTTCAAGGAAACGTCTAGGACCGCTGATGGCTTCGCCCGCGCCCTGCTCGGGCTGGTTCTGCTCCCGTGGTTTATGCCCAAAGTTCCCTCAGCCCCTGAGCCCGTGAGGGTCGCTGGGACCTGTTTGTCAGCAGCAGTCCCTGCCCGGTGACTGACAACATGCACGAAATTGCACCCAATTTGTGCTGCGAGCCTGGAGGTAAATTACCAGGGAAAGGTTTATATTTAAGTCTATTTAAGCTTGAGCAGAAGTAATTTTTTTTTTTGCCATATGCTTTTTAAACATCCATAGTAGCAAAAAAATAACACGAAATGCCACATAATTAGTTTTTGTAGCTTAGATCACACAGAAAATAATTTCTACAAGGGAATAAAAGAGCTCAATCACTTTGCTGTGCAGATGGCTCCCAGACAAGCTCAGAGTCCTTGAAGCTTCTCGAGATCCGTACATTTATGAATTTGTGGTAGACGCAGACTGACAGGGTTTATGCACTGAAACCTCCGTCCCTCCCTCTGTGCCGAGTTCCCAGGTGAGACACCTGCACTTCACAGGCTGCTCTAAGGTGGTGCAGGGGTTGATAACATTCTTGCAGTTTTGGGACATTATCCTGACAACAATACAGGCTCCTCCTGCAGTTTTTAAGAAAGGAACTCATTTCACGATCTTGTACACCTCCCTGTGCATGGTTAATTATTGCATTACTTTGGAGATTCTTAAACCATTTCAGATCCTCCCTGACTCCCAGGAGCTACTATTCTGGGAGTTAATGTGTTGCCCGCTACCTCTCTGTGGTATTTACACTTACAAGGATCCAGCTATCAGCTTCAGGCCCCACATTTTTCCACTGTCTCTCCCAGCACATTGCTACCTTTAAAACTAAGTTCATTAATGCATTTAATCTTTATTACAGCTGATAACAAGGATGCCACCACTGTGCAGAAACCAAGTTATCAAAGAAAAAAAATCTGAAAAACTATTATTCTTTTGGTCTTTGAAAACTTCGCTTGCTATTGAAACAGGTAAAGCAACATTAATTCAGTCTCAAGTAGAGCACTCCTTTCTATTAAAATTACATTGATTTGCTGCTGATACAAAATGAACCACCAACGGCATTGATAAAAAAAGCTTTATAAAGGGATATGGCAAGTGATCATCAATTACTGAAGTGTAACTTTTAACAAATTTTAGCACCATGGGCAGGTGCACACACAGTATTACAAACAGAATATTAGCCAGCAGGCACGTTTCTCCTTGGTTGTTGTGGACTTGGTTCATTATTAATAGGTCTAGGAGAGGACGAAAGGAAGAAAAAAAGTCCTGATGCCTCTTAATTTATCTGCAGACTGTGGCCCAAAGTAAAAGCATCCAAACCTTTTCAAACCACCTTGACTGTCTCCTTGGCAGACAGAATATTTTTAGACTGTTGGATTTGAACAACTTCTGAGAACAGATGGGGTAGCACTTCACAACTGTATGTGCAGTGCTGTAGAACAGAATGAATAAAAAATGACCAGATTCTGAAATCCTTATTCCCCACTTACTTTTGGTTGACTTCAGCAAATTGTCTAAATATCTACTCACTGACAGAAGACAGATGTCTGCAACAGTTTCACAAAGCCTCTTTTCTTCCGCTTTGCAAACTAAACTAGAGTGAGGAAGGGGAAGTTTTTGGGTTTTTTTTCTATCATGGAAATATTTCAATGTATCAAAAGTTTTCACACTCTCTCTTGACCCCATGTCTCTTCAAACAATCTACAATCTTTGACAGAGGAGCCAATACCACACTGACCTGGAACTCTGGGTGAAATCAATGTTTTTAGTCCAGTTTAAGGTGAAAAACCAGAGTCCAAGTTAGTATTCATCCTTGCTACATGACAATGGTTATTCTATGGGTTGTTTTGCATTTGCAGGCAACAGGTTCATTAAAAACATTTCCATTTGCTATTTGAACGCATAGACAGAATTTTGTATTTCTTAATCAGGGACTTCCATCCAGGAGAATTCTGTTGTGATTAGTCACAATGATAACTTGGAAAATTAGATCCTTTTTCCTGTAAAAGGTCATTAATAGGCTTAGTCTTTTACATAACCACGGTGTTGATAGAATTAGCCATTTTCAGAGAAACCAGAAGAGCAGACTTAATTTCCATTATGTTATTTATTATTCAATTTAAATAGTGTTATGCTTTTTAGTAGTGTATAAATGGAAATCATACTGTAAGAATATAAGCATGTATCAAAAAATATTCAAAATTGTGAACACATGTCAGTTCTTCTTGAACAAAACATTATATGGGGTCTTATTTAAACTTTCATAAATTTCAGTTGTCAAATAAGATATTTAATGGGTGTGATATCTTGAATAACAGTTCCCTGGGTATTTCCATTCTCCCTTAAAAGGAAACTAGCATTAAGGGTGAGAATGGATACCTAATGAAATGTCAAAACCACTGAATATCTGTATTGACTTTGGAGAGAAAATATACTTTCTCTTAGGGTTGAATAAAAACCAGATTTTTTTTGGTGTTACATTTGTGCATACTTGTCATATTTTCCGCAATTAAAAATGCCTTTAAACACTTTTAATGTTTTTTTTTTTACTCAAAAAAATGAAACAATTTCATTAAGCTTTCCATTTTGAAAACAAGATGTTTTCCATTAAAAGGTTTCAGTGGAAGATTTTAGACCAGCTCAGTTTTTTTACTGGGAGGAGTCAAAAGCGATTATAAGGGAAAGTGATTTATAAGGATGAACAGTCCTTATAAAGAATTCTCCTATTTACCAACTAAGGATTGCCACACGAACTCCAGTGGATGTTGTGGGGGCTCAGGACTGGAATTCGGTGAACATTTTCATCCCGTAGAACAGTTTGCTCACATGCACAGCTCTTTACTGTTTTTTTTATTAAAAAATGTAGATGTTCCAATGCAGCACGCAGCATACTGAAACTTAAAATGAAAGAATCAGCATGCTGTGAGCACAGCACATAAAAGGTAATAAAATACTGCCTAGCAGTCAGACCATAACTGAGTATGCACTTAGAATTTTAGAATTAGTTTTTTTCCCTGGGATTTCCTGAGAGAAAATGTTAACGATAAAAATTATAACGAAATGTATACCTTAATATATCCGCCATAAAGCTGGATTTGAATGACTTACTAAAAACATATTTCTCACTAGTATCAGGCTATCACAGCCAAATGAGTTTGAGAACCAAGAATAAATATTAAGTGCAACAGGCTATCTTACTCACTGGAGTGCAGTGTTCAGTGTACAGCTCTCTGAAATGATTTACTGTAATACTTAAGTCCATTATTAAGCTTAAACTCCTAGATGAGAAGACATTTTCCTGTTTACAATATTGACAGTATTTCCTACAGGAGAGGAGTATAAGCAGGGATAGCTTAATTCTTTGTTGACTTTTTAAGTGCTACAAAAATTAAAATTGCGAAGTTTGTTATGCTATATGCGGTAAGCAGTTTTAGCTTCTACATCCTCATATCCTGATAGTGATGCATCATACATTTTAAAATTCTCTTCCCCAAATTATCATACGATAATGCATATTAACTCTTGTCTCAGACAAGTATTTCTGATTTTCCTTTCAGGCAAACAGAATATGCATCAGGATTGGCCACGTCTTCACATGCGTGACAATCGTATAACTAAAAGAATTAACTTCTGCCAGACAAGAATTTGTAATTGCTGCTAGCTTTACACACCTATACACAAAATATGTCTTTACCATGTTCTTGATTTGCACTACTTCTGTACCATTCCCGGGGCACTGCAATGTTAATCGCTCAACACCATTTGAGCCGTCTTTACACCCTGTATGAATACCTTGCAGCTGTTGTTGCGAAGGGAAAAGTAGTGATGACAGTATCACAGCTTAAATCTGCTGAATGCTAAGCAGAAAAGCACTACATCTCAGGAAATACTTAATCTGTGACTTTACCAGCTGTTACATGTAAAATTAATTGGAATGACACAGTCCTACCTCCTCTCTTTTCTCTCCTTTGCTGATGAGCATATGACCTTCTCCTGTACACAGTTCTCATTAAAACTGAGAAGAAATGGCAGCTAAACTTTAAAGGGGGCATTAACATGCTAAGTGTTTTCTTTGCACATAGATCAAATGAATACAATTAGGAGCAAACTATATGTCCAGTCTCTTTTGAAGTCACTTCTCTGTAAGAATTATCACTTACTGATGTTTAATAAATATACCATAAAATGATGTTACCTTCATTCAAAACTACTGGAAGAAATTCTCAGAGAGAAGAAGCCAAACTCATTGAAGGCTCCAGTCTAGTAGAAAATCTGCATTAGCTATGGGTCATAATGTAAGTATAGAAGCCACAGGACTAATCACTGGCAGTAAACAAATATTTGAAGAGAAGGTTTCACACAGTGCTTGCATGGCAAGAAATCAGCTATAAAAATCAATTAGCATCATTATCATCCGACAGTATGTATCCAGAAGACGCATCTCAGGAAACACAAACATCTGGCCAAGTGCAAACACCTCATTCTGCAATTGACAGCGCAGCCAGGGACACATTATTACTTCGGAGAGGTCACAAATCCTATCCACTTAGGAAAGGAGAAAGGAATCTTAAAGCAAAGGCATAATAAAAAAAGAAATTCAGTCTCTGAAAATCATTGAAAAATAAACTCCAACATGTAAATTATGCAAACAAATTTATTACTACAAAGGAAGAGAAAAATTTCTCCCCCTGTGAACTATCACATTTCACCTGACACCAGGTTTGCACATGGCATTATGTAAAGAATTTAGAATGAAGTGAAAAGTGATGTAACTCCATTACTGCTCTGTATTCAGGTCTGTGGGAACTTGGGGAAGAATAAGCAGAAGTGGATCCCTAGTACATACAAAACTGAATTGTTTTACTGTATTAGTCTTGGCTCACCTCAGCAAAGAAACAGATTTTATTAATTTGATTCAAAGTAATCTAGTGCAAATTTTTACTCTGAATCTGCTTTTTGGAAACAGTTTATAGTCAGTAAGTCCGAAAATAATCTCTCTTATAACTAAAATTTTTAGGTACTTTGTGAGGCAGGAGCTATCTTCTTTTGCTCAGTACTTGTTCAGTGCAATAAGGATTTAGTACTTAATATTTGCTCTACCTTATTCTTTTATAAAACTAATATGTAAAGACATACTACATAATTATTTCATTACAGTAATTGTAGAAGGTAACAGACTGGCATCTACATTCTTTGAGTAGCCTTCAAAATTTCATCCATGACTGCTGTCAATTTCTTCGTCTGGATTTTTTTCTCTTTTGGAAAAGGGACCAGTATTAAATTGCAGATGTCCATATACAGTAAAAAATTCAAACAAAATTAGAAAGAACTTGTGCATCTGTGGATCCAGGAAGAAGCAAGAATAAATCCTCAAGAGATGCTTTTTCAAAGATATGTGCAAACAAACTTGGGACCTCATATGCCATATTTTATTGCTGTGAAACAGATATGAAGAAAAGTTCAATTCACTTAAGAGTTTAGAAGTTTTCCTTATGGCTGTAGCATTTTTCCTTAAAGACAGAATTACCATAATAGGTGTCTCAGTGTATTCCCAGTGGTCTCACTGACAAGAAACATTGACATGAAATCTTAAAATGAAAATTCATAACACACACCTCTCATGACTCAACAATAGCTACCACCAGAGAAACAGATGGGAAAGCAAGACTTGGAAGGTCACTGTGTGATAGGATAAAACTAGCCATTCCAGACAATGAAACTGTAACACTAAAAAGATTTTGTATACAGTGATGAGCAGCTTTGGACAGCACTAAAGAGGCAAACAGAGCAGAAGAAGATACAACATTCACGGCTCCAGTACAGATCAACCCAACTCTTAAGAGATTGAGAATGTAAAATCTATCTCCAAGGTACACTTAGCTCAAAGATGAAAACTTTGAGACTCGTAGAGTGAAAGGGAGGTAGCAGTGGCCAGTTTTCCTCCCAGAATAGCAAAAATGCAAAATGCTTTCAAAACAATGGGATAAGCAGATTTTCCCCTTTCGTATTTCCTTAATTTTACATATTTACCCCTTCACTGCTTTCCCTTCTATTCTTCTTACTAACTGGTCACCTTTTGATAGTCCATTTATTTTCTAGAAGGCAACAAGCATTTTTTAAGCTTAGAAAACATCTCTGTGTTTGCACTTTGCCCATAGCCCTCAAATGTAGTGGTAGCAGCTGCACTTCTCTACCCAGGAAAGCTTCTGTTCTTAATTTCTGCTTCCTATGATCTCTTTTTGTTTCCTTCAAAATTTATCTTCAGTAAAGTTGCACTGTATTTTATTGCTGCTGCTTCTGGTTACGTATTGCTGAGTTTTTCTTTCCTGGTAACTCTATGAATTGGCTGGCTATTTTTCATTATTTCTGTGGGGCTATGGGGAAAAAAAAAAAAAAAAAGGAATTTCTTTACTTGAGAATTCTGACATTTATTAGCATAATAAAACTCTCAGGCAAAATTGCAGTTTCCCAAGTAATTTCATTTGCAGGGGAAATTACAAGGGATTTATTTTAAAGCCAGGTAAAACCTAGAATGAGAAATGGATGGAATTCAGGCAGAAAAAAAATAGAAAATTGGAAGTAGGAAATGTGCTCTGAAGTGAAAATGATGATGCTGTTGCGACGTTAATTATATCAAAAACGGACACACAAGCTAAAGGGCTAATATTTCTGAGCCTTCTCATCAGCCAAACGAAATGCAAGCAGTTGCTAGGAAGTGTGTCACTAGAAATAAATATCTCTATTATTATCAGTCTCTGAAGGTGAATACCTCATGGAAAAGTTCTTCAGCTTTCTGTCTATAAACATTCCTCAAATTGTTGTGTACATTGGGTTTAGTAATCTTCCAAATACTTTGAAATTGCATGTCTTCTTTTCTAGTATGCCTAGCACCTTTTCCAAGAGAAGGCATCTTACACCTTTGTTTGTTTGTTTTCACAGCTCATAAAGGCAAAACACCAGTCTGCAAAGAGGTCTAGGAGAATGAATATCATCTTAATTAGTCAGTACGACCTTTAGACCCTCAGCCCTGTGCAGCCAGCTGCTGCTCTCTGGCCTCAGAGGAGTCTATGGATAACTACATATTTTAACTTTAAAATGTCCCTTTCTACTCTCCTTTAAAGTAGGGGTCCAGTCCTTCTGCGATCAAACATGTGCAGCTGTGACTAATGTGAGGCTGAGGTGGTTCTTGATATGCCTCTATAGACAGAGCAAGTGCAGAGGTAGTTTCTCAGAGGAAGCAGCTGGTAGATACTGCGGCTTTCTAGAGGAGATGGATTGCATTTAGTGAATGTTCTACTGGAAAAAAGCTACTTACTGTGTGATTATTTTACAATTTATTAATTACACATTATTTGAAGCACAGTGAATTGTCCTGTGCTGCACTCAACATTCTGGTGGCTGGATTCAGTGCCTGTATATACCTGTACCAGGTGTATTCTGATCCCAGATCACACATACCAGGTTCCTCATTTAATGGAGACTATAGAGCCTATCAGAGGCCTACATATGTGTTACTATGTTCAGGATTGTAGAGCTGTATTCCATTTTGAGAATCCAGACCCTGATGACCTGCAAAGGACCACAGTTTAACAAAGTTAAAAGCTACTTAAGGCAACACTACTTGCAAGGCCATTTGGCTATCTTGATCCTGTATCTAGCTACCAAGTCACTTTGTTTCTCAAGGCATCAGACACCTACATTCAGAATATCCTACCTCTGTAAGCCTACTTGCTGTGAAAAGCCCAGCTGTCATCTTCCCCGAACACTGCACAGCTTATTTGCTGTGTCTTGATTTGCTTCGTTAGGAGGTGTTAACAGTAACTATTTAAAACCTTCTGGAGCCAGCAACCCATGTGATTAAGAAAGAAACAGTCCAGCTAAGTCTTTGTGGGAAGTTCATTAGAATTTTCTTTTCATGGGTCACAAACACTGATGGATTAAATCACAGAAAAAGCAATGTCAACTAAAGAAAATTTTCAACTTCAATGAATTGTGTGAAAAAAATTTGTACTTTAATATGGGTTAACTGTAGAATTAATTATGAAAAAAACTGTTGTTATTACTACCACAAGTATTTGTTATTATTGTAGCACCTTAAATGTATAGCGTGCTTTGTAAGCTTGGACAACGTTCTTTTCCTTGATGAGCTTACCATCTAGGTCTAGAAATGACTATTTGAGGAAAGATGGATTTACATGGAGTTTGGGAGAGAAGTCTTCACTGGGATTTAGAAGAGAAACACATAACAACTCAGAAACTGCCCAAAGAAACAGTATATAGAAATGTACTCAGTGTGCCCTTCCTATGTGTTCAAAGAAAATATTAACCATGGAGGCAGAGGAACATAAACAGATTGGTCCACTTTACATCTAAAAATACACATCATATATGAAACAGTATTGAGAAGCTGCCTGTTAACGGTAAGTAGAGAGACTAACCAATATTGGTTGGAGACTAACCAATGGGTACCCAGCTACATCCCTTAAATCCCACTTCACTCTTGAAACAAATTAATTGTGTACAAAAGTGTCACAACTCTTATTATTTGAAATACGGCCCTGCAAAACAAATGTTTGGAGCTGAAAAGAACACCTCTATACCCAGCAGTTTCTATCTGGACACTCAAGGGAATGGAGCAAGGAAGACAGGAAGGTAATAGCAACAGTTCTGCAACTCTTTCCCTCCATTTCCTGAACTGGCTGCCTCAGCAGATTACTGGGGAAACAACACAAGACTACATCTGTACCGTGTGACGGTCCAGAGTGCAAGGACTGCTAAGACACAAATTTCAGGAGGGGCAAATTAACTAACATGATGAGATTTATTTATGTTTTGTATATATAGTCCAAACACTAAGCAACTGCTTGACAGATCTAGGCTACAGGGCTATTTTCACGGGGTTTAAGTATGTGTAAACAAATGGATCAAGAACACAGTGTGTGCATCTTTTCTTAAACACGAAATAGCATTATGATAATGTAATTAGTTGTATCTTTTCTGTGAAGAAATATACCACTCTCACTTTCAGCCACAGTTCAGCTAAGAAAAATACCTGGTCCTGTAGCGAAGCAAAGCTAGGAATCTCAGCATGTGTCTCGCATACCAGAAAGCACAAAAATACAAGGCCAGTGAGAGGAGTCGTTGCTGCAAATCAATCTTTCATTAGAATAACTAGTTTATTCTAAATTGACCACTTTCTGTACAGGAATAAAATTCCTCCCAAGGCTGTTGGAATGCATGATATTGTGAATAAAATATGAATGACCTTATTCTGTTTCTGCTGTGAACTTTGTACACCTGAATTAAAAAGCACAGTGGCAATTTTCCAGCTACACCTAACTCTTTAAGCAATCATAAGCTGTGAAAGGACGTTTTAAGACTGCGTCTCTTGTTATCAAAAGCGCACTACTGAGTAAGGAGATGGTCCACAGAAACTGACAAACCTTGCTTTGGAAAAAAGAATCCGTTCATCAATATTGTTACTTCGTACAATAATCTATGAATAGAAGCAATCAAAAGGGACTTCAGGGCACTGGGGCGGATGCTAGAAGGATCAGGCGCACAGGTTGTGTTTGCCTCTATTCCTTCAATTATGAGGGAAAATAGTAGAAGGTTTGACAAAGTGCAGCAGATTAATACTTGGCTAAAGGGGTGGTGCCAGCGGTCTAGCTTTGGATTTTTTAACCATGGGGAGATCTACAGGGCACCTGATCTACTGAAACAAGCTGGGGTTCAATTGACACAAAGGGAAAAAAGGATCCTTGGTCATGAGCTGGCAGGACTCATAGAGCGTTCTTTAAACTAGATATGAAGGGGGATGGGGTTATAGCTGGGATTGCAGCAGGGCAGTGCTCTAGAAATTATGAGGACCGGGTGGCCTTCCATCCCCCTAGGGTGAGATCAGTGTGCTCAGCTTGCTCCCTGAAATGCTTATACACCAATGCACGCAGCATGGGGAATAAGCAGGAGGAGCTAGAAACCTGGGTTCGGGCAGGAGATTTTGATCTGGTGGCAATTACAGAGACATGGTGGGACAGCTCACATGACTGGAATGTGGTCATGGGTGGCTATGTCCTTTTCAGGAAAGACAGGCCAGCCAGGCGAGGTGGTGGAGTCGCTCTTTACGTGAAAGAGCAACTACAATGTCTTGAATACCATCCAGGCATGGAGGAGGAGCAAGTTGAGAGTGTATGGGTTAGAATTAAGGGGCAGGCTGGCAGGAGAGATACTGTTGTGGGTGTCTATTACAGGCCACCAGATCAGGGTGAGGAAGTTGATGAGGCCTTCTACAGGCAGCTGAGAGCGGTCTCACAATCACAGGCCCTGGTTGTTGGGGGGGATTTTAACTTCCCTGATATTTGCTGGAAGGACAACTCAGCCAGCCAGCCACAGTCCAGGAGGTTCCTCCAGTGCATCGATGATAATTTTCTGATGCAAATGGTGGAGGAGCCGACTAGGAGAGGAGCACTGCTGGACCTCATCCTCGCTAACAAGGAGGATCTGGTTGAAGCAGTAAAGGTTGAGGGCTGCCTTGGCTGCAGTGACCATGAAATGGTGGAGTTCAGGATCTCATGTAGCAGAAACAAAATAGCAAGCAGAATTGCAACCCTGGACTTTGCCAAGGCAAACTTTGGATTTTTCAAGCAATTACTCGAGAAAATCCCCTGGGCAAGGCTGTTTGAAGGTAAAGGGGCCCAAGATAGTTGGTTAGCGTTCAGGGACTGCTTCTACCGTGCTCAAGATCAGAGCATCCCGACACGTAGGAAGTCAAGGAAGGGAGCCAGGAGACCTGCGTGGCTAAACAGGGATCTGCTGGGTAAGCTCAAGGGCAAGAGGAGAATTTACAGATCTTGGAAGGCAGGGCTGGCCACTTGGGAAGAATATAAGGCTGTTGTCCGAGGGTGTAGGGAGGCAACTAGGAAAGCAAAGGCCTCCCTAGAATTGAACCTGGCGAGAGGGGTCAAGGACAACAGGAAGAGCTTTTTCAAATACGTGGCAGATAAAACTAACACCAGAAGCAATGTAGGCCCACTGATGAATGAGGTGGGTGCCTTGGTGACGCATGATACAGAGAAGGCAGAGTTACTGAATGCCTTCTTTGCCTCTGTCTACTCTGCCGGAGGCTGTCCTGAGGAGCCCCATTCCCCTGAGGCCCCAGAGGAAGTCAGGGCAGTGGAGGAGTTTGCTTTAGTCGATGAGGACTGGGTTAGGGACCAATTAAGCAATCTGGATATCCATAAATCCATGGGTCCAGACGGGATGCATCCACGGGTGCTGAGGGAGCTGGCTGATGTCATTGCTAGACCACTCTCCATCATCTTTGCCAAGTCTTGGGAGACGGGAGAGGTGCCTGAGGACTGGAGGGAAGCAAATGTCACTCCAGTCTTCAAAAAGGGCAAGAAGGAGGACCCGGGTAACTAGAGACCGGTCAGCCTCACCTCCATCCCTGGGAAAGTGATGGGACGACTTATCCTTGGTGCCATCTCAAGGCATATCAGGGATAAGAGGGTCATTAGAGACAGTCAACATGGCTTCACCAAAGGGAAGTCGTGCTTGACTAACCTCATAGCCTTTTATGAGGATATAACAAGGTGGATAGATGATGGCAGAGCGGTGGATGTGGTCTACCTTGACTTCAGTAAAGCATTTGACACAGTCTCCCACAGCATCCTTGCTGCTAAACTGCAGAAGTGTGGTCTAGACTCTCGGGTAGTGAGGTGGACTGTGAACTGGCTGAGGGGAAGAAGCCAAAGAGTTTTGGTCAATGGGGCAGAGTCTGGTTGGAGACCTGTATCCAGTGGAGTCCCTCAAGGGTCGGTACTGGGACCAGTATTGTTCAATATATTCATCGATGACTTGGATGAGGGACTAGAGAGTACTATCAGCAAGTTTGCTGATGACACCAAGCTGGGAGGAGTGGCTGACACACCAGAAGGCTGTGCTGCCATCCAGCGAGACCTGGACAGGCTGGAGCGTTGGGCGGGGAAAAATTTAATGAAATATAACAAGGGTAAATGTAGGGTCTTGCATCTGGGTAGGAACAACCCCAGGTTCCAGTATAAGTTGGGGAATGACTTATTAGAGAGTAGTGTAGGGGAAAGGGACCTGGGAGTCTTGGTGGACAGCAGGATGACCATGAGCCAGCACTGTGCCCTTGTGGCCAGGAAGGCCAATGGCATCCTGGGGTGTATTAGAAGGGGGGTGGTTAGTAGGTCGAGAGAGGTTCTCCTTCCCCTCTACTCTGCCCTGCTGAGACCCCATCTGGAATACTGTGTCCAGTTCTGGGCCCCTCAGTTCAAGAAGGACAGGGAACTGCTGGAGAGAGTCCAGCACAGGGTAACTAGGATGATTAAGGGAGTGGAGCATCTCCCTTATGAGAAAAGACTGAGGGAGCTGGGGCTCTTTAGTTTGGAGAAGAGGAGGCTGAGGGGTGACCTCATTAATGTTTACAAATATATCAAGGGTGAGTGTCATGAGGATGGAGCCAGGCTCTTCTCGGTGACAACCACTGATAGGACAAGGGGTAATGGGCTGAAACTGGAACATAAGAGGTTCCGCTTAAACTCGAGAAGAAACTTCTTCTCAGTGAGGGTGACGGAGCCCTGGAACAGGCTGCCCAGAGAGGTTGTGGAGTCTCCTTCTCTGGAGACATTCAAGACCTGCCTGGACACGTTCCTGTGTGGCATAGTCTAGGCATTCCTGCTCTGGCAGGGGGATTGGACTTGATGATCTTTCGAGGTCCCTTCCAATCCCTAACATTCTATGATTCTATGATTCTATGAATAGTTCCCGCCCATACTTCTTGCTGCATTTTGCATTTTCAACCTCAGACATCAAGAAAATTAAGATAAGAACCTAGCATTCAGTGCAATTGGCCACAACCCCTTGAAAAATTTCTAGGAGTAGTCCGCATCCGTATTTTGCCAGCAATTTCTCACCTTTGAAATGTTAGTAATATGAATAATGATGATAATTCAGACGCAAAATAGAAATATTTTGAGACTTCTAATGAGGATACTTTTTGGCCACAAGACCAGTGGCTTTGGAAGTTTGTTAACTATTTTTCATTGTTTACTTTTGTAGCTATCTATTACTACAACTATCCAGAATGCATTCCTGTTAGTCCTGGATCAGTTATTCAAATAAAGGGCTGTAGTCTGGTGGATTCTTCTGCTGTCCACATGGCTCCAGTAGTAGCTCCCCACCTGAGGATGTGATGATTTCTTCCTAGAAAGATAAAACCAATTAAAATATCAAAGGTCTAAGCCTTTCTCTGTCTTCCTAAGAAAAGCCACTGACAGCAATAAAGACCATCACTCCACTGTAACTGGTAACCAATTATGAATAAACGCTTAAAAAAATAAGCACAGCTCAGAAAAGGGTTCCTATCAACTAATCATCTTCTTTGGGCTTTGTTTATCTCATACTTATGCCAGTAGCAGTTTGTGCTAGTATCAAATAGGGAAATCAAACAGTTGGTGTAAAAAAGGCTGTGATTTACACTACCTGTAAACTGCTACGGTACTTAAGAAAAACAGCTACAGACTCCTTCTCAAGGGTTAATTTAACAGACATGTCAGTCTTAGTCATTGCGATGAAAGAAGCTTCCCCCAAAACGAGTCAGAGCTCAATGTTGAGAGCTCACACACAATAGTAACAGCTTTCTGACTGGTTACAGAGCGGTGAAAGCCTTTCTATGGTAAAGACAATCTTTACAAATAGCACCTATTCACATTAATACCTAAATGCCAAGTCTGTCATTACAGTAACTGATTACCAAGACAATACGGAAAAACTTACTGGAAAAGTAGAGAACTTGGTCTTTGCACTTATTCCTAGAATCACAGCAGCTCGTTTTTATTTTTGTGGTGGTTTATGATTTGATTTATAGATGCACCAAAATGAGTCAGAATCCAGAATTATTTTGACTAAAATAGCAATCCTTCATTTGAAAGTTTAGATCCATGTTATGGATCTATATATGGGGATAATATTTGCAAAACTTAACCAGTTTATACTGAAATTCAATGGAAATTTGGTGCCTGATTTCCTCAGAACACATGCAGCCTCCCAGTTGTGGCTCCTTCCAATCACCACATCAGACTGAGTATAACTTCAGAATGTTACTACTCAAATTAAATGCTTTTAAGATGGTTATGAAGTAAGTACAAAGATTTAACAATGATCGTGGATATATTATTTCTGTTTTCCACACAGTATTTAAATGCAAGTAGTAGTAAGAGAAAATGCACACTCCCTCTTCTTTAAGAACTTTGTTCTTCTAATGGTTACCCCTCCCTTGTATCTGTCAGCTGAGTTGCTTGAATGCTTGGATTCTATTTATTTTTTTTTTAAATCAAAATGAAGCAGTTTTAGATGAGTAAGTATAAGCAAATAAAAAAAGTAGTTATGCCAGTCCTCTCATTTTGACTGAAAGTGATAAAGACTCTCACAAGTCCATGCAACTTTTGGGACAGTGAAGTATACTCCTGCCAAACGTAGCCCTGAGGAAGCAGCAAGTTTTCCAAGCAATACAGCAATAGCTGCAAAAGAAAGCGTGTCCACAGTGCAACTGTTTACATAACTACTGCGTAGCTGGTTACCAGAAGGCTTTGGAACACGTGACAATGTACCTCACCAGAAAGAGCAGGCAGAAAAGCTTCGAAGAAAAACACACGAGAGACAGGATAAGATGCCTCCCGAAGCGATTGCCAAAGAGATCAGTTTTAATACAGCTATTAAGTTGAAAGGGAATTGTGTGGTAACATTAAAGGTGAACCAGTTTCTCTGATAGCGGGAGCTGTTAACTATTATCAGGGGAGACCTAAGAAAACTTTTTTTTTTTTAAATGCCAGGAACTAAAAGCCATTCTGCTTCTGACAAGTGCCCAACTGCTGTCTGTAAATAGATGTTTCTAGTACAGTGATTGCCTAGGATAAGTGTCCTGGGTTTAGCTAAAAACCCAGTCCTGTTTAGTGATTTTTACTTTTCAGTTTAGTGTCTTCTAAAAGGCTGCACATTCTGAAGTCAGCAGCATGTTTCTGCAGACAGTGTGTGCTACTGGCAGTGATAACACCTGATGTTTACAGTCACTGCCTGGGACTGGTATGTAGAAAGGCTCTTGCTTATACTTATTCCTATAGTGACCAAGGCCACTGCTGGCTCTTGTGTGCCATGCTGGGGGTGCTGGGTAGTAAGAGGGGGACACAAGGAAGTAAAAGGTGGCACCTCCGGGGGGTAATAGACAGGACAGGTGACCAACGAGAGTATTCCATCCCATATACGTCATATTTAGTATAAATTGAGTGATCACGAGAGTTTCAGCCCTTTTTCGGCCCTTTTGCCCCTTTTGCCCTTTTTCGGCCTTTTCGCCCTTCTTTTCCTGCAACAGCCGGTGTCCAGAGAGGACTCCATCTGACCTCCTGATTTTGATCCGGATCCTGAGTTCCCGAATCCAGCTCCCTGTATCCAGCTCCCTGTATCCAGCTCCCCGCCGCCGCTGAGCCTGGGGCTTCCCCGGCGCCTCCTGCTCTGCAGCACCAGTGGTGATTGCTATCGGGGGAGGGAGTCGGGTTTGATATCGGGCTACTATCTATAGTTGTATATAGTTCTTTACTTTTATCTTTTTACCATTATTTCTATTATTTTCATTAAAGCTGTTCTAGTTTTTTTCTTCTCTCATCTGTAAGTCTCTCTGCCTCATTCCCTTTTCTCTTCCCGTTTGGGGGGGGAAGAGGGGGTTAGAGAGCGTCTGTCCGCGTTAGTGGCCGGCCCAGCCCTAACCCGCGACAGATTTATTGGCGCCCAACGTGGGGCACGAAAGAAACACCAATCAGGCTCAGACTATTTTACCAGCTATTTAGATACAACTGGGCTCTGATATATTGCCCGCATAGTTTAAATTCCATCCGGTGCAACTGAGAGCGTATCAGATCTTTTCTTTGAGAGTTCTGAAGGGTTAGAGGAGAAAAACCGGACAGCTCACATCATGTTATCGGTCGGTGAAATGTTATGTCATGTTCTTTTAAATGTGGGTTCCTCCCTGGGTGTCAAAATTTTGTCCAAACTCTCGAGTGTGATTTGGTATATCGTTCTGTGGTTTGCCTGTTCTGATTTAAAAACGAGAATTTTCACTGTGTTGGTTTTTTTTGGGTCGGTGTATTCTGCAGTAATTTGGGTGATCGGCATACCTGAATACCTTAAGAGCACAATGATGAATTTTGTTTTTAACTACACTTTCAATTTCACTTTAGGAAATTATACCCATTTGTTTGCTAATCTGAGTCTACCAGATTTTAATGATTGTGATTGTGAATGTGAATGCAGCTATCTTAATCGAAAGGCTGAGATTTTATTATTAATATTGATGTTAATGCTGATTTTTTCAAATCTGTTTATGTTTTGGCGGTTAAGTAAGCATTGGTGTGGGACAATGACAGACACTGTGGCCTCTGACACTCAGTCTGTATCAGCAAATGTCGTCCCTGTGACTAGAAAGAAACATCGGAAAAAGTCAATTGCCCTAACACCAGATAACACAACTCCAGGACAAAGCCCTCCTAAAGTAGCACCATCAGATGACTCAGATTCAGACTCAGGAAAGAAAGCTGGTATCCCTGTGACTGGGAAGAAACATCTAACAAAGACAAATCACCCAACATCAGATGGTTCTGATGCAGGAAAGGGTCCTTCCCAATCGAAGTCATCAGATAGTTCAGGGTCAGAATCAGACGTAGCTGTCAAACCTTTAACTCTGAGGGACATGCGAGATGTGAGAAAGGACTTTGGCCGTCGTGAGGGTGAATCATATTACAAGTGGTTACTCCGGTGCTGGGATAAAGGAGCCGAGACCATTAATCTGAACGGTAAAGAAGCCAAACAGCTGGGGTCCCTGTCTGGAAACGCAGGTGTTGACACAGAACTTGCAAAAGATGACAACAGTCTCAGCCTCTGGAGAAGACTCTTGACAGCTATTAAGAACCGGTATACCCACAAGAACGATATTCCTATCCACACAACCAACTGGACCAGCATGGAAAAAGGCATTAAGTTCCTGAGAGAACTAGCAGTGAGAGAGGTGATTTACAGCGATCCACAAACAATTTTAAACCCTGATCAAATGCCCTGCCACAAACACGTTATTCAGATGTTTGTGAGGAGTGCCCCACCAGTGTATAAGCACACCTTGTCAACAATGGTCTGGGCATTAGATGGAGATGGTCAGGTACCAACAGTGAGTGAAGTGGCCAACAAAGCACGACAGTATGAAGACAGTACTGCCAATCCCCAACAAATTCAGATTGCTGCCATGGAAAAAATAATCGAGGAAAACAACAGATCACTGGAGAAATTAATTGAGAAAGCAATGGAGAAAACCAATGAATCAATTGAGAGAGCAATGGAGAAAACCAATCAAGCAATTGAGAAAAATAGTGAATCATTTGAGAAAAACAATCAATCATTAGAGAAGCTGATTGAAACATTGTCCAAGAGAGATGACAGACCTCAATGGAGCCGCGTTGATGCTGTTAGAAAATACAGACCTTCAAGATCAACTAAAAATGATGGCAACTTGTCACGGAATGACTTGTGGATTTTCCTACTTGGATATGGTGAGGACATGAGAAACTGGGATGGAAAACCTACTTCTGCTCTACGAGAACGAGTATCCAATTTGCGAAACACCAATAGAAGACAGCAATCTGCCACGAGAAGGAACAATCGGAATGTAAATGTAGTTAATACTGTGAATCAGGTAAACCCCGTGAATCAACCTCAAAATTAGAGGGGCCCTGCCTCCAGCCAGGTGGAGGAGAGGGACAACCGAGTTTATTGGACTGTGTGGATTCGGTGGCCTGGCACATTAGAACCACGAAAATATAGAGCTCTGGTGGACACTGGTGCACAGTGCACTCTAATGCCATCGAATCATACAAGTACTGAAACTGTTACTATTTCTGGAGTGATGGGTGGTTCTCAACAATTGTCTGTATTGGAAGCCGAAATGAGCCTTACTGGGAATATGTGGAAAAAGCACCCCATAGTGACTGGTCCAAATGCCCCATGCATTCTTGGCATAGACTTCCTCAAGAAAGGGTATTATAAGGATCCAAGAGGGTATCGATGGGCTTTTGGTGTAGCAGCTGTAGAGACTGAGGACATTGATCAGCTGTCTAGCTTGCCCAAACTGTCAGAGGAGTCTAGTGTTGTAGGGCTGATGAAAACTGAAGACCAACAGGTACCAATTGCTACTAAAACAGTGCATCGACGACAATATCGTACCAACCGAGACTCTGTAGTTCCCATCCATAAGCTGATACGTCAGCTAGAAAGCCAAGGAGTGATCAGCAAAGCTCGCTCACCATTTAACAGTCCTATCTGGCCTGTCCATAAGTCTGATGGAGAATGGAGATTGACTGTAGACTATCGTGGCCTAAATGAGGTTACACCACCAACGAGTGCTGCCGTGCCGGACATGTTAGATCTTCAGTATGAACTGGAGTCGAAGGCAGCTAAGTGGTATGCCACAATTGACATTGCTAATGCGTTTTTCTCTATTCCCATAGCAGCAGAATGCAGGCCGCAGTTTGCTTTCACCTGGAGGGGTATCCAGTACACCTGGAACCGACTGCCCCAGGGGTGGAAACACAGCCCTACCATCTGCCATGGACTGATCCACACCGCCCTGGAGAGGGGTGGAGCTCCAGAACATCTGCAATACATTGATGACATCATTGTATGGGGTAACACAGCAGAAGAAGTTTTCACGAAAGGTAAGAAAATAATTGAGATTCTTTTGGATGCTGGTTTTGCCATAAAGAGAAGCAAGGTCAAGGGACCTGCACGAGAGATACAGTATTTGGGAGTGAAATGGCAAGATGGGCGTCGCCAGATCCCAATAGACGTGATTGACACAATATCAGCTATGTTGCCACCAACTAACAAAAAAGAAATGCAATCCTTCTTAGGTACTGTGGGTTTCTGGAGAATGCATATTCCTGGTTATAGTCAGATTGTGAAACCTCTTTTTGATGTGACTCGAAAGAAAAACAAATTTCAGTGGGGCCCTGAACAGCAACAGGCCTTTGAACAAATCAAACAAGAGATTGTACAAGCAGTAGCTCTTGGGCCAATCCGAACAGGGCAAGATATTAAAAATTTGCTATATACCGCAGCTGGGGACAATGGTCCTACCTGGAGCCTCTGGCAGAGGGCACCAGGAGAAACTCGAGGTCGACCCTTAGGATTTTGGAGCCGAAAATATAGAGGCTCTGAGGCCAACTATACTGCAACTGAAAAAGAAATACTGGCCGCATATGAAGGAGTTAAAACTGCTTCGGAAGTGATTGGTACTGAGGCACAGCTTCTCCTAGTACCACGAATACCAGTCCTAAACTGGATGTTCAAGAGTAAAGTTCCTTCCACACATCATGCCACTGATGCTACTTGGAGTAAATGGACTGCCCTAATTACACAGAGAGCTCGAATGGGTCATCATAATTGTCCAGGACTTTTAGAGGTAATCGCAGACTGGCCACAAGGTAAAGACCTTGCAGTACCCCCTAAGGAGGTGGTGACACGTGCTGAAGAAGCTCCACCATATAATCAGTTACCAGATAACGAGAAGCAGTATGCCCTATTCACTGATGGATCTTGCCGCCTTGTAGGAAATCGTCGTAAGTGTAAAGCTGCTGTGTGGAGTCCCACACGACGAGTTGCAGAGGCAACTGAGGGAGAAGGTGGATCGAGTCAGTTTGCAGAGGTAAAAGCCATCCAGCTGGCCTTAGACATTGCTGAACGGGAAAAATGGCCAGTGCTTTATCTTTATACTGACTCATGGATGGTGGCAAATGCTTTTTGGGGTTGGTTAAAACAGTGGAAGCACAATAACTGGCAGCGCAGAGGTAAGCCTATTTGGGCTGCTGAACTATGGCAAGACATTGCTGCTCGGCTAGAGAACTTAGTTGTAAAGGTGCACCACGTAGATGCCCATGTGCCCAAAAGTCGTGCTACTGAGGAACATCGACACAACCAGCATGTGGATCAGGCTGCTCAAGTGTTCCAGATAGACTTGGACTGGGAACACAAAGGTGAACTGTTTCTAGCTCGGTGGGCCCACGACACTTCAGGACATCAGGGAAGAGATGGAACATACAGATGGGCTCGTGACCGAGGGGTGGATTTAACTATGGACGCTATTGCGCAGGTTATCCATGATTGTGAAATATGCGCCGAAATTAAGCAAGCTAAGCGATTAAAACCTTTGTGGTATGGAGAACGATGGTTAAAATATAGGTATGGGGAGGCCTGGCAGATTGATTACATCACACTTCCTCTAACTTGCCAGGGTAAGCGCTATGTGCTCACTATGGTGGAAGCAACTACTGGATGGTTAGAAACATATCCCGTACCTCACGCCACTGCCAGAAACACTATCTTGGGCCTAGAAAAGCAGATCCTGTGGCGACATGGCACTCCAGAAAGAATTGAATCAGATAATGGGACTCATTTCAAAAACAATCTTATAGACAATTGGGCTAAAGAACATGGTATTGAATGGGTATATCATATCCCTTATCATGCACAAGCCTCTGGGAAAATTGAGCGATACAATGGACTGTTAAAAACTACTCTGAAAGCAATGGGAGGTGGAACTTTTAAAAACTGGGACAAGCATTTAGCACATGCCACCTGGTTAGTTAACACCAGAGGATCCATCAATCGTGCTGGTCCTGCTCATTCAGAGCCTTTGCATACAGTAGAGGGAGATAAAGTCCCTGTGGTGTATGAAAGGAATTTGTTGGGGAAGACTGTCTGGGTATTTCCTGCTTCGGGCAAAGGCAAACCCATTCGTGGAGTTGCTTTCGCTCAAGGACCTGGAACTACTTGGTGGGTGATGATGAAAGATGGTGAAGTTCAATGTGTACCTCAAGGAAATTTAACTCTGGGTGAGAATACTCGATTTAATCCTGTATGATGTTGTTACATAATACTAACAGTGTTCAATAAGTGTTTTTCAGAATAATAACCAGTGATGACCAGAGCTGACCTCATCGAGTGACATCCAACAACTGAGCTAGCCTCATCGAGTGACGTCCAGTAACTTCTTCGAAGTGAACCTACAACCTATGGACACGAACTGTAACGAATCCCACATGAATTTTCCTGCCCTGAGAGACTGCTATGATGGATAGAACCCACGATTATGAACTTACTGAACTTTTCCTATAAGTAGATCATTAGCTCGTGATCAGTATGACGTAAACGGTATGGAATAAGGGGTGGAATGTCCTGGGTTTAGCTAAAAACCCAGTCCTGTTTAGTGATTTTTACTTTTCAGTTTAGTGTCTTCTAAAAGGCTGCACGTTCTGAAGTCAGCAGCATGTTTTTGCAGACAGTGTGTGCTACTGGCAGTGATAACACCTGATGTTTACAGTTACTGCCTGGGACTGGTATGTAGAAAGGCTCTTGCTTATACTTATTCCTATAGTGACCAAGGCCACTGCTGGCTCTTGTGTGCCACGCTGGGGGTGCTGGGTAGTAAGAGGGGGGCACAAGGAAGTAAAAGGTGGCACCTCCGGGGGGTAATAGACAGGACAGGTGACCAACGAGAGTATTCCATCCCATATACGTCGTATTTAGTATAAATTGAGTGATCACGAGAGTTTCAGCCCTTTTTAGGCCCTTTTGCCCCTTTTGCCCTTTTTCGGCCTTTTCGCCCTTCTTTTCCTGCAACAGCCGGTGTCCAGAGAGGACTCCATCTGACCTCCTGATTTTGATCCGGATCCTGAGTTCCCGAATCCAGCTCCCTGTATCCAGCTCCCCGCCGCCGCTGAGCCTGGGGCTTCCCCGGCGCCTCCTGCTCTGCAGCACCAGTGGTGATTTCTATCGGGGGAGGGAGTCGGGTTTGATATCGGGCTACTATCTATAGTTGTATATAATTCTTTACTTTTATCTTTTTACCATTATTTCTATTATTTTCATTAAAGCTGTTCTAGTTTTTTTCTTCTCTCATCTGTAAATCTCTCTGCCTCATTCCCTTTTCTCTTCCCATTTGGGGGGGGGGAAGAGGGGGTTAGAGAGCGTCTGTCCGCGTTAGTGGCCGGCCCAGCCCTAACCCGCGACAATAAGCTGCGATAAAAACAGGAACACAGCTGGAGCAGAGGTGGTTGGAATTAGTTGTCACTATCACCCCTCTCCAGGAGCACAGGGGATACTACTTTAGCCAGAGCTCCTACATCCAGTGCCTGATAATCTGCAGTTGAGGCACTGTACATGAGCTTTTATTTCCCTGACAAGGCTCTAGTTAGACTCTTTCTAGTTGTACCGGGTCTTGCTAGGATGGAGGTCACTTTCTTCACAACAGTCTCTAAGGCAGTGTGTTTTGAATTTGTGGCTCAAATAGTGTTAACACACTAATGTTATGGCTGCACAGCAGCAAGGCTTTCTATTTTTCCCACTTAGGCCCTGCTGGCAGTGAGTAGGCTGGGAATAAGCAAGAAGCTGGGAGGGGACACAACTCGGTTGGTTGACCCAACCTGTCCAAAAGAATATATACGATATAATGTCACATTCAGTAAGACTAGGACAGAGGAAGAGGAGTGTGGGGAGGGTGGGGTTGGCTTTCAAGGTGGCCATTGAGAGAGAATTTCATCAAATTAGGGAAGGAGGCATTTTTCTGGTCAAACGGGGCACCCAATATCCTCCCATGTGGAAATATAAAGTCACAGTGATCTTTGAGGGGACACTAAGGCAACACTGAAGAGATGTTGCAAACTAGCTGATATAAAAGAGAAGAGCAATTAGAAGAAAAATAATGTCTGCTTATTGTCTGTAAGATTGAATACTGAAAAACTTTAAAGCTGCAAAGAAAAGGAACAGCAAAAAATTAACTAAATTAGCTTGAGACAAGAGTGAGAAAAGGATAAAGAAGGAAAAGGAAGTAGAAAAGAGTGGATGAAGAGAAATTGTAAGGGTGGCTAAATAAAAAGCAGAATTAAAACTGATGAAGATGGAGAGAGGTGCAAGATGATGAAAAGAACCTACACTGTCAGAAATAGTGCTGTTGTTTAGTCACAGAATGGCAACAAGAAACACGAGTTAGAGGCAGCATAATTCAAACCCATCTAAAGTCAAAGATGAATACTAAATTGCTTTCATAAGATTGTTTTGGAAAATAAGGAATGACCCTTAGCACATCTCTAAAAGAGATCCCCCGCCATGTTCCCAACTTTATTGCAGGGCCCCAGTGCTTTTCTTTTGCACATTACAGCCCTCACATCAGAGGTCGAAAAATGCTGAAATTTCAATGCAAGACCTTTTTACAGTATTTGCAATCTGATTTTGCACAGCAAAGAGGCTCAAAAAGTGTCAGCTCTGTCAGCCCTTATTAGTCCATTTTTAGCCCAGGAGAGCATGCATCACGTAAGAATCTGCTCAGAAGGGGACATAAATAGATGCTGAAACATCTGAAAGAAGAGAAGAAGCCTTATGATTCACTGCAACAAAAGACACAAACTATAAATGTTACGGCTAAGCTTACTGTAGAATATATACATATATTCCTTTCCCCACTATGGTTACTACTACTTGCCAGTGTGGTTTCAAATTACATGGTTCTTTCTTAAATTATTAATCCATTCCACTCAGCTATTGATCTCCACCTAGCAAGTGTTACCTTGTGAAAATCAATAAGATCCGTCAGTGTTGCATGTCGGTTTGGATCTACCCCCAAGAAGCTGTAGAAATCCCCTGAAGCGTCAACCAGGAAGTGTTTGAACCCACTTTGCTGGCGATAAGACAATGCATAGCCCCAGATTTTCTCACTGACTCGCACCAGGAATGTTCCTTCAGATTTATTCATCAACAACTCTTCTGCCTCCTGGCGGCTGATAATACCTGGAAAGAAAAAAAAGAATATAGTTATGCAGATAACAGGTCTGCCAGAGGAAATCAAATGCAACAAATACAAAGCAGAAGTGAAATTAAAATAGAATAACTTCTCAAGACTAAAATGTTTATAGGGGGCATCAGAGCTATGGAGACAATGTTTATGCTATTTGCTTTGGAAGGATGGGTCTGAGAGTTTTGATGGAGTCTGGTGGGATATGCTTTTAAATAATCTGTTTAAGAATTGCTTTTTCCCATCTTTACTACTTTTTCAAAGGAAGTGCCTAAATGCAACTTGCTGATCAGACTGTACAAGTGACTATTTAGCATTGCTGCTATTTGCAAATGCATTGCAGTACTTATGGTAGTGTTGCCTTTTGTTGATCCATACACACAGAGAGAAGCACAGAGACAAATGGTAGCACAAAAAAACACATCCTGCAACTAAGCTGTTAACAGAGATGATCTGTGTTAGATTATTTATTCACAGCCTTGCATTTCCAGGGAACATTATCACAGAGGAAAACAAGAACCAAAGATCATAGTCCTTTTCTTCTGGGACCTTTCATGCTTAACATATTAATAGTTTCCTCTAGCTCTAGCCATGAGCTAAACAGAGTACCAACACAAAGAAGAGATTGAATATTGATTCATAATAAACAATGAGTCATGCACCTTGTTTCATGACAAGAGAAGATAAAATTAGTTGGGACTTCTTGCAGTATGTAACTGTCACTCTGTAGCCATTTTCTCCATGAGCCAACTTACCTGTCTGGACAAAGTAAATCAGTGAATAAACTCTTCTCATATCCTAGTCACCAAGCAGCTGTTTTACAGGTGAATTAATTCCTTGGTAAACTCTTTTGTCAGGGCAAAAGAAGGATCACAAATTCAGATTTTCAGACTAAGCAAGGGGAAAAGCTGAACAGGGGTAGAGCTTTCAAGAACTTTCGTATTCTATTCTTCTTTGTTGGAAAAATCTTCATCTCTGTCTTTCTGATCCAAGGACACAACACTGAAGTTGCTGGTACTTCTGCTTGGAAATAGGGTGTAACACACAAACCCTATTCTGATCACATCCCACGTAAAAGGCCTCTGAACCAGGTCTTACCATCCACCTAGAGAGCCTGGTTCCAATTTGTCTGTCTGGCCTAGAGGACAGTAAGCTCATGTCTCATAATTATATCTGTGAAATACCAGATGCTCATTTCAATCAGGAACAGATGTTGAATTAGGCCATCCTGAATGTGAACATGGCACAAATGTCAATAAATAATACATGTGCATGTTCCAAAGTTACTCTCAGTGAAGCTAAACTTTCTCAAAACAATACCTGTAATATCTAATGGAAGTGCTTGCATAGAATCCTACACATGTCCTAGCGAGAGTTCCATGGAGTCCAACTACTGAAAAGACACACTGTTTTAGTGTAACACTAACTATAGCCCAGGGATTACAATTTGTACAAAGAAAGGCCTATCTGAAGGACCAAAGTTTGAGATGTTCTAATTAAGCTAACAAGGAAAATTGTGCCTCTGGGAGACATAAGGAAGGGATAGAGGACATCTGAGTCCTAAAAGCAATCACTGTGTGATGTTAAGAAAGACACGAAAGCATCTCCTTTCAGTTTTTGTCTACTTTGAGACAATGAATTTCTTCTACACTTCAGCTTGATGCAATGGTGAATATGACAAGGGCTCAATCTCGGCAGGGCTCAGAGGTCCCTACTGAAATATCCTCAGTCCTAAGAAATATACACATATATAGCCTGCTGACTGATGTACAGTCTCTTTCCTGGAGGATGTTACATCACCTTTGTATCCGACATGCAAAACAGGCAGTAAACATGCAAACATACATGTTTTTTCTCAAAAAATGCATAACTGCTCAGCCATCAATTGCTGCAGTTTGCAAAAGTAAGAAGTTTTATTGGAAGTATGCCAAGATGAATTGTTAGAAACTTTTGAGCTCTCTTCAGATGAAAAGGCAGTACTAATATGAATCCACAAGGTGCGACATATTATGTGAAGCTCCGTCACTACATCCCAATACCAGCTGCCATGTGCCAAGAATTACACAAAAATTGATTCTGAAATCACACTGTTTATTAATTCAGTCTTCTCTCAGATTGCCCTAATTGAAATATACAACAAAAGTTTTTATAGTGATTATCATGTGACCTTCCTTGATAAATTTCTCCTAGAAATACGTGTAGATGAGGGTTTGAGCGGCCATCACTATCAGGCATATAATATAAAATTCATTTAGCGTTGATCAGCTTAATGCTAAACACTCAACTCCCACCAGTAGAGCTGAAACACTGCAGGCTTCCACACGATGTTAGCTTCTTTGCCAGACCTTATTTTTGTCCTGGGTGCTTTATATTGAGTAGGTGAAAAATGCTACATTGCTCATGGCCAAGTTCTTTTCTGTTCTAATTCTCTTTTCTGCTAAGCATGGTGTAATAAATTATCAGCCAGCTGCTTGCTTCCTTTTTTCTCTCCTGATTCTGTTACCAGCTCATGAGAAACCATCTCTCCCCACCAACTCCTCTCTCTCTCTGCCTCCCAGTCATTTTATTTTTCTCTGGTTCAATTCTTCAGTGGGTGGTGATTGCAGCAATGAAAGTCTCCCTCCACCCTTTAAAAAAATGTTATACTGCTCTCAAGACAACTAGAAGAGTGGCACTGCTCACTCTCAAGATGGCTGTAGAGAAATAGACAATATCTGCAAAACTAGAAATAGTATTTAGAAAAGAAACCACTAATGCATTGAATGCTTATTTCCTCCTTTCTGTAATTCTTTTTGATATCTTTAATTAAAAAAAAAGGCAACATCTTCACTTGGTGTAAGCAACACTGTGTCAAAAGCAGTAATCCTTTCACATAAGCACAACTTTGCAAATCAGTCACTTAAATAAGCACTTCACAATCAATCTATCATCAGCATCATCCTTTTAACTTGTCACGTGGCTAAACACACAACAGTCTATTTGGACAGCTGTTAGCTACCCCACTGAAACTCCCAGCTCGTAGCTATCGTGCTAAATAATTTCTCTCAGGGTACACAAGCTGCTGTTGTCCATAAACCATAACAGAGCAGTAGAGTTTTGCCTGGAAGAGGAGCAGAGGTGTAACTAGCTTCTCTTGAAAGCATGGAAACCCCACCAGCTGGCTTGAGTTTTAGCCTCCTGTCCCCTAGATTCACTCCATGCATCTACTGCATTACATCAATCTACCCACCCACTTCAAATATTCGTTTGGCAATGCGTATACATACTGACATTTTGGATTCTTAGCAATAGAATAACATTTTGGAAGACAGTTATTTCAAATCATAAGACATTCATCATCAACTTATATGTTCTAATTTCCTTTTCTAAGTTTTGTTTTTAAATACAGTGTCTGTAATGACAATTTGTAGATGATATGCAAGTCTTAAAATTTCTGTTGTAATTATGTTCTTTTTACAGCTACCCATCTTCCAAAAAGGAAAAAGAACATCTTAACATTTCGAATATATTAAGTTCACGTGGGAACTGGAGAGTCCACTATGAATTTAGTGGGGACAGCTAAGAAATCTTGATGCTGCCTTCCAAGTTTACGGCAGCCTCAGTAACAGAAAATGCTATTCTGAGATATTATGCAATGACACTTCAGCTTCCCACTCTTCTCTCAGCATTATCCTACACACATTCTTGAGTGAAATTCAGGAGATGAAATATGTAAATATTTGCTAAAAGGATGCCATAACAAGCATGAATCTGAACTAGAAAAGCTGATAAACTTTGCCAACAAGGCAAGTCTATATCCTATAAGTCTAAAATTATTTTTTTTTATTATACAGATAACATTACATCATGTCCATTGTTGTACTCTACCAGCAGTCTAATACACCACACATAGTAACAAAGTAAACATATAAAGATGATTTGCCTTTAACGATCGATACATTTTTAATATGTCTGTTTATATATGCCAAGAGGCCAACTAAGATTAGAGGGACAGCAGGTACAAACACAGCCCAGAAGCTTTCATTTACCCTTCTGCAACAGAGTTACTTGCTTAGCTGTTTACTCTTTTCATATTTTTTCATTAGCTTGATCTCAAACATTCCAGTGCATGAGGTTTTATTCACAAAGCAAAAGCGTCACAAATACTGGCATGAATAAATATTAATGAGAGCATTTATGCCAAAAGTGCTTTCACGACCATTACAAAAAGCTTTCTATTTCACGCAAAATTGATTTGTTGAACAGTTATGAATATTCACAGTTAATCAATGAAGAGGAGAGAGACTCATCCTGTTTATACAACTTAAGGCATTTAACCAGGGAAGTGTGTGATTCAGGTCACCGATCAAAATTAGGAGCAGAATCCAAAACAGAGAGGAGCCAATACCAGTGTCTCTTTTGTTTTCAATGGGATTAGATCAAAGCCCATATGAATACGAATATTCCTGGCAATCATTACATGAATAATTCACATGCTAAAGGTCATGATGACACACTACACCTAGAGCAAACAATAAATAAATGAATAAACACAAGGAATTATGAGGAATTAGCAGATAACTCCTGGATAACGTAAAGGACTATATTTGTCCAATTATGCAGGGAAATCTAAACAGTAATTTGAAAGATGGCGGTAAAATGGCACAAGGGTTAGGAGATTCAGTTTGCTAAGCATCAGCCAATTTCCCTCTCATTTTTTGGAAGAGAAGAACTGAGTTAGACAGACACGCTACTGTAACTATACCATTTGGAATAAAATGTTTCTCAAAGGGAAATAAACAAGAGAATTTTCCAAAAACTTCCAAATAAATTTTTGCTCTCCAAGACTTAATTTCGAAAGTTAGATTACACCTCAATTTGCAAAAAGCTTAAACAAATTTCAGAACAAACAGCTATAAAAGCCTGGAAATAAGTTTGCATAGAACAGATTTTAGGATCGTGGGTATTTTTAATCAAAACAGAAAAGATCCAGTTTGAGGAGAGGAAAATATACCATAGGTTTTTCTGCCTACATCATCATAATAGAAATCATTTAGTTGGAGGTAAAGATCCTACCTACTTCAGACCAAAATATGAATAAAGGCAATCAGTTTTGAAAGATATAATCAGAAATACAGACAAAAATTCAGAAGTGATTAATCCAACTGCAGCCAGTGTGGTTTAGGAAGAGCTGACAGCCTGTGTTAGCCAGCCAACATCAACATAAACCACTGTCAGGAAGGCCAAGAACAGCTTGTAACAACACTGGTCTATGAACCTAATGGAGAGGGTCACAGATCTCAGAGCCCACAGTGAAGAAAGATATATACAAGGAACAAGCACAAGGTAAGAAGAAAACTGAAGCTGGAGATCTAAGGTTTAGAATAAATCCGACCTTTCTTAGATCCCACAGTAGGATTGGACAGTAAAGGCTTGAAACAAATGTTTGAATGTATGACATTAGCAACCAGCTCTGGTCTAGGAGAAAGTGAAAAATTCAGCTCCTTCAGCCACTCAGAAAGATCAAAAGCAGAAAACCAGGGAAGATTAAGTGATTGCTTCCCTGCAGTGCAAGAACTAGAGCAGCTATAGTTTATGCTCTCAAGGAAAAGCAGCTTCTCTGTCATTCAAAGCAATAGTTTCCTCAAGCTGACTTTTTCAATTCTCTCCCATGGGTCTAAGTATATATGTGGATCCTTAAATTGACTGAATATACTAATGGTTGTTCATTGGGAAGGACACAGTTAATCAACAAAACTATGTTGTCTAGACTGAATACTTTACATTATCCTTGAGACTATCAATGTCATGTATAATTTAAAGAACACAGTTATCAGTTATGGTGTTTTACACACTGATCTGCAACTGAAATAAACAAAGAATAATGTAAATATCTAGGTTATACCTTGCAATTTCTCTGGCATTTACAGCAGGAGTATCATGCACAATTAAATATGTGCACAAATATTTGCAGCAATAGGATCTTACAGTGTGCCACTATTCAAAAGCTTTCATCCTGTCCTTCTCCTTCCTTTTAGTCACAATACTTTTTTGGATAGTGCAAATAGTGAGAGAAGAGATCAATAGTATTGTGTGAGAAAAGCTATGACTGAGAGATAACAATAGCTCTGCCTCTGCTAATTCAGAGCAGAAGCAATAAAGACTGAAAAGCAAAGCAAAGGAGTAAATCAAAGACGGCTGGTAATAGAAACAAAGCTGTTGAAGCTATTCACCATCTGCTGTTAGTGCAGGATAAGCTCACATGGGACTAGATCTTATAAAGACTTCTGTTCCCATTTAGGCATCAAAATAAACGTCCAGTTTTTCTTAAAAAAAGAAGCCCCCCAAACAGCACAATGACTGTTTGTTGTGGGTGTTTTTCAAAACCTGGCCACAAGTATCATGACAAGAGCCCAAGAGCCAAGGGATGGCTGAGTTCCTATGAAATGCTTTTCCTACTTACAGCTGGTGAGAAGTCAGATATTTCACGCTGTGCTGCATGTTAGTAATTTGATTTAGGTTCTAGTAAATAGCACAGTATCCATAAACGTTACGAAGTAAGGAGCTATAGACTTCTGTGTTGACAACAGAGACTGTGCAATAGGTCACAGAAAGCAAATCGAAAATAGGAGTTAATAAACTAAAACCTTCTTGTCTGCATAGAACTGCAATGGAAGGTAAAGCTGGGATACATTTACAAATCAACAGGTAAAATGCAAATTTGAAATACATTGGCCATGTCACAGGTTATCTGAGCACTCATTGCTCATTCCATCCTCTCTGAGCTATACAGGCAAAGTGAAGTGACACTGGTTAGGGAGCCTCTGGAGACAACTTTCCGTGTTCCACAGTCACCATCTTTTATTTTGCACAAGCTCAGGAGCGATGCCTGCAGTAGCATATCTAAGATAGACAAATCTGTGCTGTTGAGAGGTGAGCAGCAGTCCATCCCTTACCCCTTCTTCACCATTTCTCTCTTTTCTAACCACGCTGATACATTTAAGACATACACAGAATTGGGAAACAACACATCAGCGAATCTCAGCTACCTCCCTGGTGGGCCTTGCTCAGTATGGAAAGCGTGCCCTGGGCTACATACAGACATGTACAGAAAACCAAGGCCCAAAGGAATAATATTTTTCTGATGGCAAGAGAGATCCCCTCAGGCAACGACGAGCCATATCGATAATGTTTTATGCCCTAAACAAGCTCTCCTTGAAGACTTAACGCAGTGCACAGGAATATCCTGACCCTCTAATACACGGGAGAAATTCACCAAGTATCATTTGCTATAAAGAAAACTCAGACCTCAGAAGTTTTCTTCATTCCCTAAGGTTATGATTCCTTAGAGTAATTAGAAACCTACTGCAGTTCTGAAGGAAATGGGTGCCTTACTCTCCTGGGAATCTTTAAAAATCCTTTCTAAATGAGTAATGCAGTTATAATGGGTATTTTTCTTCTGGTTTACAGAAAATCAGGTGTGCTACATCCATTGTTGCCAGTGTGGCTCACAGATAATTCCCTATGCACTCCACAGAAAATACACGCCTTAATTGTCTCCTTTAAAGTTCATTCTATATCCAAGCTATCAAATACTGCATAAACCCTTTATACTCACTGGCAAAATATTTACACCGTATTCACTAACACGCAGTGCAGCACATAAAGGCGTTTGCATTGCTTGTCTGAATATACCACTGGCATAATAGAGCTATAATTTTTTCTGTTAATGTCTCCTCAAAGCATAATGCTGGTTTCTTTCTTACCTTCCTTTCAGATCAGCCTGTAGAATGCATTAGCTATGAGGAAAACACAGATTTCAAACTCTCTTCTCTCTGTACATTATTGATTGTCATCTCTCAGAAGAGAAAAGGTATCACAAAAGACCTTTAACCTTTTATATCTCATATAAGTATTGCTTGATTCTTTTTCCTTAGAGATGGTTTCCAGCCTGCAATCCCTGCATTAAACCTCTGCTATTAACCTTTAACTTTTGTGAGTTTTCTAGTCTGAACAGCCTTTGAAAAGAAGCTCATTTTAAAAACTGGAACAGTTAACCATTCCATTTTCGTGGTTTCTCAAACTACATTACATTCTCTGTGTATTTTACAGTGCACAATCAGTAAATTGACATAAATTTAAGTGCAAGGATATTTAATTTAGTACTGTTTTCACTGACTAAAGTTGGAAGCCTCTGTGTTCAAGTAAGTCAATGGAAGATCAACAGCATGGAGGTTCCAAGCACCTGAATAGGATGCCTTACATAAACAGTACAAATACTCTTAATAATGATAGTTTGGTTTTTTGCATGCTGATAGGATGACAGGAAAATAAGGAAGTGTGGTTTTGTTTGGGCTTTTTATTTATTAAAAAAATCAGTAAATACTTCTGGGCCTAGGTGAGATGTTGTTACATATATAGCTGATATTTCCTGATATATGGAAAGTAAGTGTATTCGTGAGGATGCCTGCAAGCTCCAAATAAGAAACAAACATGCTTTGAGAAAATATCAGTACATTAACCCAGATAGGGAACTTTGTTACAAATATTATTCCTGTAGAATGAGCTCATCTCCTTCGAATACAGATGGGACTGAATTTTTATTTCTATTGTGTGTGAAAAGGCTAGCCAACTATACAGGCTCTGTGAATAACCTTTGGTGATAGGTGCATGATGTGACACCTGCAAAGTAGACATTAAGACCTTAACTGTATCTTCTGAAACATTATCATTTGCTTAATCAGTAAAGTGCACAGAAACACCTCACTAGAGCACTCTGACAGGGCTAGAAATGGTACAATGGTGTAATACAAAAACACTGTACAGCAAAGAAGCTGATCTAAGCTCTGATCCTGGTCTAGCAAAGAGAAACACATCTGTTCTAGAACAACAATCACTGATACTGTAGTTTGTGTTAAAATTGAGAAGTGTGGTAGGTTTTTAGAAGGTTAATAGTCAGTATTCACTATCCTTTCTCCAAGTAGACAAAGTATTTGCATTCATTTCATTCAGTCTTGGTCTTGTAAGCAAGGGAGGAAAAAGAAAGGGAAATTCCAGCTTGTGGGCATCATTTGCAAACACTTCTTATCCAGTTCACTTGTTTACATTACTCACCTTGTTACTTCTCATTTAAATCCTCAAATTTTGCTGAATTTGAAAATTTGAGGGAGAAAAATCTTTTGGTATGCAAATGAGATCTAAATCAAGGAAAAATATGAGAAAGCTGATCTGTGAGAGGATGAGAGAGGAAAAACCCTCCTGGGATCTATTTATGTTCTCATAACTCAAGGCATTGTAAGCCCTTGTTCTTCCTAAATACTTGTGAGGGCAACATGGACATGATAAAACATGGAACACTGAGCTTTTATCAAACGAATTGCACAAAGTAAAATAAAGCCCACAGTGAGATTAATGTTTGCTTTAGATTTCTGCAAAAAGGCAAAGTAGAAGAAATAGTTAAAGGTAGTCTCTTTGTAGTCGTTGTTCCTTGGCTTTGTACAACGCCTTCTGAGACACCACTGCCAGATGACACTGCAGGGGCATCACATGGACAAAAGCCAAGAAGAGTGCATAGAACAGCACTACTACTGCACCTGATCGAGTTAAAGATGTCCCTGCTCACTGCAGGGGGCTTGGACTAGATGACCTTTAAAGGTTCCTTCCAGCCCAACGCATTGATTCTCTGACACTAAATAGCTCAGGCTGGGATGAAGTTCCTGTGAAGACACGGTTTCAAAGAACTCATTACCGGTTGATGGATGGTTGCTGAAGGAGAGTTGGGAGATACAATTCTGAACACATAGAAACCGAGAAAAGTTTGTGAGGTGGGGGGGAATTATTTCTTCAGTCAGAGGCTCCTCTAACAAAAGTTAAAGAAATATTCATATAAAAGTAGAAATTATTTGTAACGCAAAATCAATCACTGGACATTTTAAATGCTGAAAGCATTAGAAACAGAATTGAACGCAAGTTCTCTGATTTGCTATGCAAGCTGCATTTGGAACTTAAAGATCTACACACCTGCTCACTTAGCATGTGTAAACGTTACCATTTCCCACCTCCTGCAAGTGGAAGACAAGTATGAAGAACTGCAAGTGTTAAAGCTACCATTAGTCTCAGTGAGAGCTTTTGAAAAACCCGGGTCTCATCAAATTTTTCTCAGCTTGCTGCTTCTCCCTTCACTCAAGTATATGTGTACATTTAGCCACTAAGATTTGCTTTGAAAATCAGTATCAGAAGAAATACTGTATTTGCAAATCAACAGGTGTTTAATCTCAACAAGAAAGATAAGTCAAGAACAAAATTTCTACTTGGAAGGATAAACTCTGCAATCTTTTAAACCAGCATCCATATTTTACTAGCTCCAAACTAAGCACTAATGACTGGAGTGTGGAATACGTTACAAAACATCTAATTCCATAAGCACTACTAAAAAATTAAATGCTAAAAACATACAGTATGTTTATTTTAGCACCAGATTCTTCTTTTGTACTACACATTTTAATATAGTGATGTTTCTTAAGGAGTAAGATGCTTCTTTTTATCCTCAAATAATTTTGACACGAGAAAAACACAATACGTTAAAATCAACTACATATGGTTTCACTTACAGTATAAAATGTAAATTATTTTTATGCTTCCAAATTGTGAATAAATGGATGTTAGGCAAACGATCACTTATGTTTGTAAATGCAGATTGGATCCTTTGTGTAATCAGCCTCTCTTCTGAAAACGTGGCCATATTTAAGGTTGTATAGAACAGAGAGCAAAAATACACACTCATTAAAAAAGCCCACTGTAGTTACCCCACCAGGTTGCATCCTCTATCACGAATGCACCAATTCCACAGGAAAACGGGGGATTTAATTCAGTGCTCATGAAATTCTTAAAGTCTAGGCTGTGACTATGACATTAGATTGAGTAAAAATTATTATATAAGTCAACAAAAAATCTGGCAGGGCATTTAGGGCTTGATTTGCTCTCGCCTGGTGTGTTGTGCAGTCATTTATTCTGAGGCGGTTTTGAGACCCATTATACCCATTTTTTCATCATGTAATCAAGTGCAGAAAATACAGTGAAATTAAGAAATTAGGCCCTTGTCCACGCAGATTGGACTGTGACAACCAGCTGCCAGAAAGGTTTTAGTAATAATAGCAATAAATTACTGAGAGTTGTAATATGCTATGATTTCATATCAAAAGGAAAAAGTAAGACAGTGACATTAAGCCCCAGTGCAGTTCTCCTCTGCCACTATTGCCATAGCTGGAAATACCAATGAAACACAGCCACTGGATTTACTAAATGAAGAAAAGGAACAAATTTCTTAGACAGTAGAAGGCTACTGGCAAATTTCATCAAGCCATGTGAGAAGTCGCAAAATGAACAAGATTCTTAATTCATGACTTAATTGCACGGCAGGCCGCATGATGCAGCAACTGACTATAAAAAGACAAAAGCAGAACATTCCTATCAATTTCATCACCTTTCCTGGGTACTCCTGCCTTTATCAGACCATCTCCAAGAACCATACAGAAAAAACACAAACAGACAAACTAACAAAAACCAAAAAAAACACCCCAACAAATCAAAAACAAACTGGATGGAAAAGCAGTGCATTCAGTCATGAGCTAAATTATAAAAAGCCTGCAATTTGTAACGGTTAAAACTTAGAGAAAATCAGCAGTGACACCTTCTCAAGCTCATCCCTACGAAACAAAAAATAGTCTCTCAGGCATTATTTTCTTCTCGATATCACCATAAAGCTTGTCAATATGTCTCATATAAAAGCAGTACAATTTCTCCATTATAAAAACAAAGCATATTTAAGAATATCTTCTACATGCACTTAAGTTTTTCACAATTTTGGTGAATTAAGATAAAATTTCAACTTAGAAACTGAACCTACTGTCCCTTATTGGAGGGTTGACATACATTATTTGGGTGCACTAAAGCAACCACAAATATAGATTACGGCCTCAGGCAAACAGTAAATACAATCTAATCCTATTTAGAACAAAATTTAAAAAAAAAATAAAAGAGACTTACTGAATGAAAATACATTTTAAGAACATCTGAAGGACAACGATCATGTGTATGGTATAAAAAGGAAGACAACCGGATTGGCTTTAGACTAGCAGTTGTCATTGATATTTCTATTAATGCAAACAGTTTTCTATAGGATGCATCTCTGCAGCAGAAATAATGTTGAATAGATATTTAAATTACTGTCCATAAAGGCAGTTAATTTGCAGTTCTACATTAAACAAACAAGTTTCACATTTGCTATTGTGAAAAAGAGAAGTAAGATTTTGACATGAGTGAAGGACCATTAGATATTCAGAATCTGTTTGTATACAAACTGAGAACCAAATTTCTCCATATACAACCGTACTTGGTAAATTCTATGCAAATGTCAAATTTCTGTGAACAAACATCCTGAATTGTGTAATATAATGTGCACAGCTGTGTGGGAAAGGTTTTGAAAGTTGACTGGTTCAGGACAGAGAGGTGATATCTAGGTTGATCATGGTTTTGAGGAATGTTCAGGGACTTCTTCGAGAGTCTTCCTGACACATTGCTGGTTTAAATGGTTTTACTTTATGCTAGTATTGATTTGTCACTCAGTACACTGGAATGCATTACGAATACAACTTCATTAATGTAGTGGTCTCACTTTAAAAGCATTTGCCCAATGAACGGACACTGAAACGTCTTGAAGTTAATTGAGGTACATGGTAGTAAACAAAATATCATATTGCAGCCTCTGACAAGCTGCTAATTTGCTAGCGATGCTAATGTTTTCCACTGGCCTTTTCATACTAAATACTGATTTGTATTGATGGACCTATGCTGTTTTAATTTTAGTTTCCTTTTTATCCGAGTATATGGAGGTTGGATTTTCATTCTTCATTGCATCCAACAAGACTCATTAAACTTCTAGTTCGACCTTCAGCTCCAGAAGCAACAAGAATTGACTTTTTGATTCTGGGGTCCATTCTACATCAGCCCAAATTAGGCAGCCTCAGGCTCGTTCATGTGGGTAGGGACCAGAATGGCCTTGCCACGAGGTTGCAGAGAGCTCCAGCTTTTTTCTTCCCATCGTACAGTTCCTTGTACCTTATGATGTAGCAGAGCGTTATCGTATGCTGCCAGCACAAAACTAATAATTTCAGGAAGAACCTACACTATTTTTATAAAATGTGGCCCATGGTTTATAGCCAGTTTGACATGCTATCATGAATACACTGAGTGGATATGAGCGGTTAATGGCAATTATATAGTCCAATTGCCTCTGTAATCACCACAACAATTTGTGAGTATGAGGTATAAAAACGTTTCAGGAGGCTTTAATGGTAACATTTTTGATTGTGAATTAGACAGAAAAAAAAGCTTGAGTGAATTCTCAATTCCTTTAAAAATAATTAAAAAACCCACCTTGCTTATTAACAAAAATACACTCAAAAATAACTGATCAACTCTTCTTTTTATAATGAAAATAATAGATAAAAAATTAGGAAAACTTCACATGTATACAAATACTTATACGTGCCCATGATGGTCTTCAAAAGCACATGTATCTTACAGCTTCACTAGAACACTGTAACCTCATAGGTGTTGAAGACACTGTCAGGATACATTTTCCACAAACCTGAATGTAAACTGTAATAGTAAATCACGGCATCAGCAAAACTCACTCAAGAGAAGGAGTAAAATAAAAGCCACAGTTAACACGGAACCCTGGAATTCAGATTTTACAGCTGGTGTTACAACAGACAATTAAGCAGAAAATATACTGTGCTCATTGCTTTTCATGCTTTTTTTCATAGGTGAAGGAAAATGTTTTTGTCTCCCAATGTATTCAATTCATGTAAGATTCAAGAATGTATACATTTTTTGGGTACATTTGCAGTCAAATCTGAAATCTATTTACACCCATGAGAATCTTGCAGATGACATCACTGAAATTAGAAGAAATCTTTCTGTATGTTTTTTAATCAAGTAAACATTAGAACTTGTATTGCTAAAAGGGAAAACAAATTTAAATCACTCAACCTAGAGTATTTTTTCATATTCAAATTATAATAGCAGTTCCAGATAGATTTCTACAAAGCAGTTTGCTGGTGGTATTTTCTGTAAGTACTTAAGAAAATATACTTCTTTGCCCAGCTCAAAGAAAAATAAATCTGGGGATAACATTGATAACTAATTTTTCTTCTCACCCACTCGACTAGATTTGGGAACATTAAGCTAACTTTGTTAATTACAGTGCTTTCTAGCTTTTTCCAACATTCTTGCATATTGATTTAGTGTACTGTTCCTCAGGGGAAAAAGTTACATTTCATCACTCAATAACGTGAACCAGACAGTGAAGCACTGTTGAAAGTCAAACGAGAATAACATTGGGATAGTAAAAACTTCACACCTAATGAGCAGAAGCATAATAACCACATGCAGCTCTTACACTGATGCAGTTCTGGACATCCTCCAGGGTTTGACTCAGTTCACAGTTAAGCTTCTAAGGAGCCTCATTTCCTACCAGAACTAGAATTAAGGTGAGATAGCAGCTAGGCTCAAACTCACAGCAGGATAATCTGAATTAGGTGTTTGAAGCCACCACTTAGTAAACAGAAATGGCTTCAATAAAGGCATCGACTTCATCTGAGATTCTGAAAAAGTTACAACCAGAAACAATTAGAATTTTTCAGTTGATTTCTAATACAAAGTCTGGAATTCAGTTTTTCCTTTATGCTAAATTCTATCAGTGGGACTATTCCAGTTCACATGACAAGCAAGCACGCAGAATCAGTTTTTGGTACCACCACTGTAGCTCCGAAAGCTTCTGTCCCCTTCTGTCATCACCCTGTAAACAGCAGCATGGTTAAGAGAAAATAGGAGAGGGAGCTCTACCTCATGATAATGAATTATTCTTTCAAGCACCTTGGACTGAGATATCTAGAAATGTTTGCAGTTCACTTCAAGTACAAAAGATTCTTATTATGAAACAGTGGAATGAATTTATAACAGCCACATGCACTCACGAATTATTTATGCTGTGTTTAATTGTGAGAAGCAGTGGTAATAGCAGTAGCAGAATGTTCCATGGAATTATATGTAATTTAGAACTCAATCCTCCCTATCATGGATTAAGAACTATTGTGTATGATATTACAGATGCTAATCCTGAATAGTGAGGTAAGATATGATCCAGTCAGAGCCAATGCTAATCTGCATAGCTCTGTTGGAGTTTTACCTCTTTAAAAGACTCACAACTTTGCGATTTGACAGTCCCATATCCTGAAAGGCCATGAGAAGAAGGAAGAACTGACCATTCTGAAATCCAAGAGGGGAAAAAAGGGAGCTGTCATTTCCTTAACTTTTGCAGGGGAAGGGGAAACCTGTATTTCCCACACTCCACCTCATTCTGCCTCCCTGCCAGCATCACACGATGAAGGTGCACACACGGGTTAGCTGCTTACAGAGTCACAGAAGTTGCTTTGCTTTGTTTTCATATCATCTCCTACTGAGGTGAAAGCAGTTTAAGCATCATGATCTCCTCTTAACTGGGTGAACTGGAGTTAAGCTAAACCAGAAACACAATTTTGCACAGTTGCATGCTCTTCTCCCCCTGCATGACTACACGCCATGTCTGCTGATACCCTGTTTGAGAGAGCTGTGTTTGCTTAGCAGGAAAACAGCATCATTTCAAAGGAGCTGTCGAACTAATAACTTGTAATCTTTTGCCTTGAGGCTGGATCAATAGGACTGTGGTTTCAATACCTTCTGAAGTAAGACAGAAGGACCAGTAAGAAGGCCACCTGCTGGGAAACCAGTAACATTTTCTGACCTTGCATCTGCTGTGATTTAAACAGAAAATGCTGCAGACAAAATAATAAATATAACTTAGCCTAGCATAAGCCAAAGAAAATAATATATAGAAGCCTGTAAAATAGAAAGCATGTTATTGTAAGTGTGCAAACAAAGTATCAAGCGCTGAAGGCACGGCTGATAAACAGTTAGATATGGACTAACAATAAGCAGGATATCTGCAATTCATCCAAGACTAACAAGGTTCGGCACAGAACACCCGTGACACGCTAGAGGGGGTGATCAGGAAACATTCAGACACAGCCTTTAAAGATACATCATATGAGCTGAATGTCTTCTGTTGGTAGGGACTGACATCTCAGTGCATCTCATGCGTGGATAAACTAACCAACAAAGTAACACATACACAATTAACACTGAAAGGAGAAAGCATGATCCAGCATGTAAGGAACAGAATACAAAATACATAAAAGAGTACCACAGCTCAGATTCAGGCTGCTGGACAGATGAACAAGGTTGCCAGCATTCGTTTTGCTCACCATAAACAGTCATCATGATTTCTTCCAGCCTTAACAGAAACAACCTTTGTAGATGTCAGGGTTTTTTACTTGAATCTCACATTATTTTCTTTAAAACGGGTCAGTTTCAAGTCTTTACATACGAGTTTTTCCAAATAACTCATGCTCTTATATCACTTATTTTCTACAAATGATTCCTCATTTCTAAACCCCAGCAGCAGAGCTTTCCATTCAGGAACATATCTGTTCTTTGTTTTATGTAAAGTGATAAAGAAAGTCTGACCGAAGGACCTGCAGAAGTACGAAATGTACTCACACACAGACCAGTTCAATAAGGAGACAGAACACAGAACTGCAATGTAAAATTACAGGTAAATACATTAAGCTACCACAATGACTTATTAAATGGAATTATCATTGCTCACTATGTCATACGTACATATAGTAGTAGCACACGGAGAAGAAAACCTTAAAGTATTTTAAATGAAGGGGGTAAGCAGTCTTCAGAATTCAAAGCAATTTGATTTTCAACAGCAAAATATTTTTTCATTAAGATATCAGCAAATTCACCTGGAAGTAAACTCTATGAAAAAGCTGGTGCATATTCTTCACTGTTTTAAAATATTTGACTAGCAGTGCAGTGTATGGGCACTGCACCTGACCTGTTTGTATCCATGAAACTGTTAACACTTCATGAAATTTGTTTCCCCTTTGTCCTCAGATGCTTTTTGTTATAGCTCATTTTTAGCCTCTGCAATACCTGCTCACAAAAATGGCTGCCTTCTATCTTTAGAACAGGCCTAATCTTTAGAATATAGCTTCCAGTTAAAAAGCAGTCAGGAAGGACAATGTATTGTAAAGGAATAGCAAAGCTCATTTCACACCAGCAATTAGCCTATTTACATTAATTATTCAGTTGACTCATTCTACAATTTCCCTGCTGTTCTTTTGTGCTTCCTTTCTCCTTGCAGCATGTCACTGCTCACATTACCTCACTCTGACACTTTGCTCCCTTCCAAGGAGAGCCTGAGTCTAAAACATTTATTTTGTTTGCTAATCACCTGCCTGTGTGGACACTTTGGAACTGTAATGGCACTAGAAAAACAATTCCAAAGCCTTCAGAAGAACTGTCAGACTGAAACAATCATTGTGACCTAAGTGGAATGACTTATTATGTGAAGGATCATCTTACTTCTCAGAAAACAGCAAAAGACTTCTCGTTTCTTATAGAAGAGCTGAGAACTGAAAACTGAATCAGAGCTGATGAAGTATCTGGCTTTTGTCAAAAGTTACGGGTCTGACTTGACTTGAGACATCCATAATTAAGTATTAGTATTAAAGAACATCAGAATCTATGATGGGATCTAAACACTTAACTCCAAATACCGTACTATCTTTGAAAAATACTGTCAGAACCTTCAGTAGATGCTTGATAGGAATATGTACTGGAAATATAAAAAATATTGTTCAGTCTTACAGCAAGTAAATAAACTTGTCTATGTAGGTTACAAATATGACTACTCTACAATTATTTCAAAATGAAGTAAAATTACAATATTATTACTATTTAAAGGCCATGGTGCAAACACCACAGTGGACCTATCATCAGTCCTTCAAGTGCCAGATACAGACTTACCAGCCTGACTTGTCTCATTCAGTGTTTAGCATCCCCTTCATGTAACACGATAGAGGACTCTCATTCATCCTGCGCAACCATCGTGATATGAATATAATTCATCTCTGTGTCCGAACTCAACAGTGATGGAAAGCACAGAACTAAGCAGCCTTGGAAACAAATGTGCTCTGCTTAACCACAGACCGAGGTCAACTGGGGTGACAGAGGCAGGAGCCTCCCCTCTCAGGTCTAACAGTCTGCCTCAACCCAGTTTCTGCCGCAGGGTTACATGACGAGAGCGCAGTTTGGTGTCCAAATTTGCTTCGTATCCCTTCTTCCGCCAAGATTCCCAGCAAAGGTAACACTCCTTACTAGCAACAGTTTTGAGGAAATCCTCACAGATTAGGAAGGATGATTAATGACTGTGGCATTACTTGTTTTACACAAAATCAACCAGGTGGCAAGAACTCAGCCTGTGACAAGAACCCTCAGCCTGTGCCTGGGTATATTCCGGCAGCAGCCACAACTCACAAAGTTCTAGAGGTACAGGGACTGCTGGTCACAACTCTGCCAGCCCTCTCTCGTTGAGAACAGGATGGCAGAGAACAGAGAAATGTGCCCTTCTGATAAAGGGTAAGGCACAGTTTCTCTAAAATCTATCATCTCAAAAGTCTTCTTTTAATCTTTCCCAGACAATTGTTCAAAATAGATTTTCATACTCCGTAACTCTTTTTTAATCTCGCACTTCACCTCCTTTATTTACTTGCATAGATTCATAGATTCATAGAATGGCCTGGGCTGGAAGGGACCTCAGAGATCATTTTAATCCAACCTCCCTGTCATGGGCAGGGACGCCACCTCTCGACTAGGTCAGGCAACACACGTGAGAACCGAACCGGAATCGAACCCGTGACCTTGGTGTTTCAAGCACCACGCTCAACCCACTGAGCTAAACCGGCCCTCAATCAGAGCTGTCCTGCACATGTGTGCAAGATAACAGCTACTTTGTAATTACAAACTTATTTTAGCTGTTTTATCATTTGAGTCAGGAATTCTGATTCCATTCCAGATGTTCCCCAATCATGGGATGTTTCAGATACCAAGCTTTGCATATAGCTATTTTTTGGGTGTACCTTTCAAGGCCTGTGGAAGACAGTGGGAAAGCTCTCAACGAATTCAGGGGATTTTTAACAAGAACTTTTATATTTTTCCCAACAAAGTAACCCATCAACAACAATTCTATAAGGGAAAAAAAATCCTAGACCCCTGAGATTAAGTTTACTTGGAGAGAGTCACCCTGTGCACTCTCTCAGACAGAAGGAAAAGCTAGGTAACGATAAAGGAACAAACTAGAAATAGATCATTAATATCAAGCAGGCTGTACTTCTGGATTTACAACACTTGCTTTCTATCTTCCCAGTGGCAGGGACACCTTCCACTAGACCAGGTTGCTCAAAGCTCAGTCGAACCTGGCCTTGAACACTTCCAAGGAGGGGACATCCACAGCTTCTCTGGGCAACCTGCATTTACTGAATGGTTGGAAGGTTCTTCTTCGAGAGCAGGAGAAAAAGTGTGCTTTTGTGTTCAAAGCAGCAAACTGGTAGATGATTTTCAAACTAAACCACTGCTATTTCTGTGTAATACAAGCTACATTTTATAAGATTTATTCCCACAGTTCAGCTACACCAATATGCTCAAGGACTCAAAATTAGTAGACTTTCAGAAATATTAAGTCTTGGATCCTTTACTGAAAGCATCTGATTTGAAGAACTATTGTCACTATTCAGGTCTGCTAGATTTTCCTCTCGAAAACAACTTTCTTCCTGGAAAGAATACTAGCCATCTGAAATCAAATCTTGATCTATAAACATCTGTTAGACCGAAAATTGTCTTTCCTGGCTCCCCTGACCTCAGGAATTACTCAGTTTCTGCTTCTCTCAGCATTTTTCAATCCATCCTTCAACTTGCTCTGAGTAGCTTCTTCACAGCTTGACACTCCCTTAGCCAGGAACTGCTCTGCCACCCTGACTTCCCTTGGTAAAAATAGCTCTGCACAATAGGAACCATGCTACTGCAATTACGTCTTTGAGGTACAACCCTCAGGGCAGCTACCTCAAGTTTCCAGATCCATGATATCAGCCTCTGAATTTTCCTTTCGACCTGAAGGCAAGTAGAGATCTGATAGTGCTACAGTAGACGCTTGGCAAACACGCTTACCGCCACCTCACAGACAGGCAATTAATAAATCCCTCATTTTGTCATACCCTATTATACTCGTTATACACCTGAGAAATCCCTTTTATATCACAGATAAATAACATCAACAATCATAAAATGCTGGTCTCAGCTAAAGCTGGGAAAATATTCATAGCTCAGCCCCTCCCTCCCACAAACAGCAACAATTTCTTATGTTCTGAATGGAAAATAACCAAACGTAGAACAGGATATGTGAAGGTGAGAAGTCTAACATCTCAAGTTAAAAAAAAATAAATATCAAAAGTGTCAAAAAAACCAGCTTACAAAACATCAGGAATGGAAAAAAATGCTGAAGCAGATTTCGAGCAAAACAGAAAGGTTAAAGGACAAATGAAAGACAGAGTAAGCAAATGCAAATATTATCTGTTCCTGTCACCAACATCCTGTTGTTAAATACTTATGGGAGGAAGAGGCCTCTGGTCTTGTCATCATACAGAATTCTATTCCCAGTGTCTCATGGCTGCAGTCAACTGAAAAGTATTATTTCCTCATGTCTGTGATAAAGTTTGGGAAAATTCTTCAATGCATAGGGGAGGGTGGTAACTTTCTCTACTGTGGGTCACACAGAGGTTTGAAAAGAAAATTCCTCTTCAAAGCTACACTTGGCCAAAACATCTCCCTTTCTTGCCCTTTCGAGAGGTCTCCCATCCTAAGCACCAAATTACTCTCCAGTTTTCAAAGTCTGTCAGCAACTGAGATCTTGGCAAAACAGTTCTGAATTCAGATTTACAGAAAAGTTTCACGCTTCTTGATACATTGGGATGCCCTTGTAAAGTTAGATTCACCTGCCCATATTTATCAATTAGCAGGTAAGAAATCAGAATAAGATTATTAACTTCCTGGTTATCAAAATGATCAGAATTTACCTTTAAATAAATTTAGCTCAATTTCTTATTTTTCATATTCAAAAAATTGAAGGCGTAATTCTTTTCACTGAAACCTAAGGCAACTATCAATACACAAGAAGCATCTAGGTTTTGTACAAAAGAAATAGGTACCAACTACCTTATACTCCAAGACAATCTCAGTGACACCTTCATCACTTGCTCTGCTTTTCCTCTATTTTAGCAGTTTAAGACTGAGCATCACTGCACTGTGGTCATTAAGTGAGCATAAGCCACTTAAAAAAAAAGAGGTTAATTGCTTCCTATTCTAAATGAAATAAAGATCATCTACTTGTACGGTTTCTGAATGGATTAAAGATGGTTTCAGTTATAAATAACATATAAAAATAGATAATTAAAAATAACATTTTTTACTTTACAAACTTAAAAAAGTTACCCTACCCTTTAAGGGGTAAGTGATCTAGTTTTTGGCAAGGTTCTGTTACTCAAACATAGCTAAAATAATAGAATTTATATCCAAAATTCAGTTAAACACTATAGTTTGTACATTTAATATGTTATTTTTTTTAATCAAGGAAACAGTAAACCTTACTCAAAATGAGTTAAAAGCATGTTGGTGGAGTTCAGGTAACTGATAATTTGTCAAGAGACAGAAAGAGATGAACGAAGTTGAAGCTGGTATTTGCTTAAGTAACTTTCCATGAATAAGAAAGGAAATGCTCACTACTTTACTGTGAAAAGACACTTCTTTACTACAGATGTTACCAGCCCACTTGAAACATTTTGTAGTAATTCTTCAAATGAAAATGAAAACTTCAGCTACATTAAGTATGACATATGTCACCTTGTTTCACATACAATGAAAACGTCTAGATAATACATATTTTTAAACAGAATCCAGATCAGTTTGATGACTTAATGTGGGAAACATGTCGGGCATACGAGGCTAAAGACATTTTTCCATTATTATTTGGACTTCACTATTTTAGACAAACATATCCATCTCAAATCTTCATTTCTGTATCTAATTAGAAAATATCAAATGTCCATAGAATAATTTGAAGAAAGTGAATTGGCTAATGATTAAATTTAGCTAAAAAGCTGAATAACCTGATGGTCAGACCAAGTAAGCAAAGCTCTATTGACCTCAGCAAACAAATCAATGGCTACTTTTTTTTTCAGCACTGCCATAATAGATCTCTCAGTATGTTGCAGTCAAAAAGCCCTTAATGTGAGGCAGAATATTATCTTCCCATTTTATGGTCCAAAACTGGGATATAAGAACATACATAAGTTGTTCAAGGACACGAAGGACCCGATTATGCTGCTTCTGAGAGATGCTTGAGGTTTAAAGAACCTGCCATCATAATACTAGATAACATTAAATGCTAAGCAGCAGTTCTTTCCACAGAAACATCCATCCATCCAAACGATAATTCTCTTACTGCCCCATTGGCTCAAGTGGTTACCCATAATTCTGGGCTTTGCAGAATGGCTTTCATTTGTATTGTCAGCTTCTTATACAAGTCAGATACATTCTGCTGTATTTTTGTTCATACACAAAAAAAGCATGTATGTATATCCTGATTCCCTGACAGAAGAACACACAGAAGATCCTAAGTGAATCTGACCGGAGCTGCAGAAGCTAAAACAGCAAACCAAGCAAATATGTACCAAAGCAACATTCCTGTGGAGATCTGCAAAGAAAACCATCAAGCTTTGTGCTGGGAATCCATCTTAATTACCTTTGTCAGGCTCCTCAAGTGGGAAGAGACAAACAAGGACGTTTGCTCATGTTTATAAGTGTCATTCTGTAGTCACAGTTTCTTAAGATATGACCACTAGGATCTGAGAAACTAAAGAAAGACCATGAGTTCCTCAATTCCTGCTGTGATTAAGAGAGTAATGCAAAAGCCACTGAAGTTAGTAGAAAGACTGCACAGGTACTAGCTCAAGCTCAGCTGCCTTTTTATGGCATGAATTAAGCTCATGACTACTCAAGTCAACTTAGGTGGATTTGAACTTCCCACAAGCAGGGAAAACATTTACCATTGGACCACACAGAGACACCATGGTTGAAAAGACTTTTGAAAAATGTCCACTGCTGAAATCTTTAATCAGTTTGTCTCTCAGAAAGAAACTATACCAAATGGCTTTTGTTAGACAACAAAAAAAACCCGTCTGCATCACTGTTCATAAGAAATTGAATCATGTAGCATTACAAGCTTATTCATGACTGACTTCCCTGTCTTTGAGTAATTAAGCCAATGAAAACAGCAGCTTGTTATCTTGCTGTCTTTTAACACATAAGGATTTGAGTATCATAAAAAGAAATCTGAAACATATGAAAATCTAAACTTGTCCAGAAACTTGTGTAGTTTAGAACGCCCACACATCTTCTTATTATGCTTTGGGAATCAAGAAAATAGGATCAGGGTCAGTTTAGTGCTTTGAACAAAGAGATATCACTCACCAAAAGCAGCAATGAAAAAATACTGAGATTTAACTTGAAAGCCTTAATACCTCAATTATCTTAGCTATTAGGCCAGAACTCTTTTTTTTTTCATGATTAAGTATCACAAATATAAAGACCATTGCTAATACCTATGAAAATAGGATGTCTTACTTGTGAAGTTGATATGAAAGATTCAACAACATAGCAAATGCTATCCAGAGCAACAGCCTCAGAGATGCTATGAACCTCAGCAGATGTGACAGCAAACTATGAATCTGAACAGGAATTGTTTTTCTCATTTCATGAAAGCTGCCTAAAATCACACACTCTCAAGTCTTAGTAAGAAATATCAAGATATTTCAATAAGGTTTTTTTTGCAAAAGAAAGAGAGAAGGAAGAAATACTACCCTGGTTTAGAAAGTACAACAGGATTAAAGAGACATGAGTTTGAGTCTTTGTTGCAAATCTGGTAAAGCAAAAACCCGATTGCTAGTCATCCACATACCATATCACTACAGTATTTGCCAATTTATTTTGGGGTCCTCCTCACTCTCTTGGTCTCATTTCTCCTGCTTGGATTGCTATTTTATAGCAAGTATACATTGGCTAAAACATTCCTGAAGAAAACTTCAGTGATATGAGCCACAAATCAGTCTATGTAACCAGAAAAAAGAAAACAGGAAAATCACACGCTAGTAATAGGAATGATGGAAAAACCTTGTTTTAACGGGCACTAGGTTTCACAATGTCAGCAAATGTTCCTTTTTGCAACGGATGCTGGCAAGGTTTATTTCCTGAGCGCACACTTACAACTCTGTTGTATGAGACATGAAGGATTAGGGTGTTACCATGAAACCACTGAGCAATCCTGTTGGTGTTCCTCTCAAAGCCAGCACGTCGAGGGATTTGCTCTTCTTTGAACCAGCGGATGATGACATTTTGAGAAAAGGGCCTAGAAGGACGCTCCCAGATGTTACTGCATTGAAAGACAAATAATTACAGAAAAAAAGTCATACAGAGAATTAGCAGCATATGAAAGCAAGAGGCAATAATCTCTTTTTTATATACTACAAAACATACAGCTATGAAATGGTCAGTCTAACTGCTCTTCAATATATCTCACTGTTTTGGTTTGGCCTGGCCAGATTTCAGCGGCAGGGGGGGGAGAGCTGCAGGGTGGCTTCTGTAAGAAGCTGCTAGAAGCTCCCCAAGACTGATAGAGCCAATGCCAGCCGGCTCCAAAGAGGGACCAGCCGCTGGCCAAGGCTGAGCCTATCAGTAAGGTGATAGCAGAGGAATGCCTCTGTGAAAAACATATTTAAGAACGGGGAAAAGAACTGCGCCATAACAGCTGGCACAGAGATGGAGGAGTGAGAATCTGTGCAGACACCAAGGTCAGTGAAGAAGGAGGGAGGGGAGGATGAGCTCCAGGCGCCGGAGCAGAATGAGTCCCCCGGGTCCGTGGTGAAGACCATGGTGAAGCGGGTTGTCCCCCTGCAGCCCATGGGCGAGGTGTAGAAGTCCACCGCGAGGATCACCGCGTAGATGTCCACCGAGGATTCCACGCCGTGTGGGTGGATGCCTGAAAGGGGACTGTAGCCCGTGGGAAGCCCGCATCAGAGCAAGAATGCCCATGCTGGAGCAGGTTGGCCGGTGGGACTTTTGGGACGTTGTGGGTGGCTCACGCTGGAGCAGTTTCCCCGAAGGACTGTGCCTCAGACTCACGAGGGGTGGGCTGCCCCTCGTGAGGTGTCTCGCGTTGGGCAGTTTGTGATGAATTGCCCTTCGTGGGACGACTCACGCCGGAGAAGAGAGCGTGAAGCTCGTCTCCCGTGAGAGGGACCCCACAGTGGCCCTGGTTAAGAGTGAAGAGTCCTCCCCTGGAGTGAAGAAGCGGTGGAACCAACGTTGGGTGAACTGACCGCAGCCCCCATTCCCTGTCCCCCTGCGCCGCTCAGGGGGAGGAGGTGGAGAAACCGGGATTGATGTTGAGCCCGGGAAGAAGGGAGGGATGGGGGGAAGGTGTTCTGCTTAAGATTTGTTTGCTCTTTCTTACTTCTCACTACTCCTCTCTGATTAGTTCTTAATAAATGTACCTAATTTCCCCAAAACTGAGTCTGTTTTGCCCAGGACGGTAAATGAGGGTGATCTCCCTGTCCTTATCTCAAACCCTGAGCCCTTGGAAATATTTTCTCCCCCTGTTCAGCAGTGAAGGGGGGGGGTGAGTGAGCGGCTGTGTGGGTACCTGGCGGCTTTTTCTAATTTGCTAATATTATTTTAAGTTTTTATGGAAACCGGAGTATTTTGATTTTACATTTGCAGTGGAACTCTAAACATCTTCTTAAGCATGGAGCTTCATTTGAAAAACAATTTACCACAAAAGATGGAAGGGACATTGCAGTCAGCTTTCCTTTTCCACCTCATTTTTATTCCAGTGTACATACTGACAAGAGAAGTTAGGAGCTTTTTTTGTTTGTTTAGAGTATACTTCTTTTCACTGGCAAGAAATTCTAAACCAGAATCAGCTACAATAGGTTGTGTATCTAAACCATCAAGCATGATAGAAAGTTTTGTTTAAATTCTTATGTTCCCTTTGCATTCTGTACTTGCCAGCCTCCCCTACTGTTTTCTATTACTTTATACTAATTTTAGATTATTTTAGCTAGTAGGAGGCAAATCAGGTAAAATATGTGGAAAATGCATCCAGCTATGCCAAATAAGAACTAAGATATATCAAATGAAAGTATGATTGCATTTCAATTAAGCATACAATCTCATTTACTCTGATAACAGCAGTAAAGCAGAGGTTTTACAACGCATTTCTGTATAGCTAAAAATCCCATGGGATTCTGGGTGCTCAACCTCTTGGCATAAATTGCCAAATCTTTGTCGCTGTTCTTCTTCAGATAAATGTGACAGAGGCTGGTATGAGTATGCCTACTTGTACCATAATTTCACTTTCATTTGGTGAGACACACACTTCCCAGTGCCCAAATACAGCAGCTGGCTGCAGACTTGCAGCCTTCCTATGCCACCTGCCATGCGGCAGCCACATAATGTACATAGAACATTACCTGGCTGCTCCATAATAGTAATAGTTCACCCTTATGTCATCTAGAAATACTCATTCTAGACAAAGTAAGGGAGAACTACTACTACAAGTGGAGAAGTCACCAATGGCACTGAGCTAATTTGCAAGATAATCAAGAACCCTCAAAACCAGTCAAGGGGCTGCAATTCATGACAGCAAGGTGCTCTTTCAAAAGGAATCGGAGTAAAAAGATAAATATCATCTGTCTGATGATATGCAACCGAGTCCTCCTTTCAGCTTATCTTACCAGTACTTATCTTACTGTTGATACCAAGTTACAAAGACCACAGTGAATGTAATAGTTATTGCTAAATTACACAAATACATGTGCATAGATCTGACCAGTATTCATGATAAAATTTGAAGATACATCCATGAGTGAGGGAGAAAGTGAAAATTCAGTTATTACTAAAAAAAAAATAAACTACCTATGTTTCTTACTTCTGTTTTTTAATATTTTCTGTAAAGGAACCCTTTAAATTCCAGGGGCCCTACAATCCACTCTCTTACCTCATTTCTCTTTAACTCAGTTTGGTTTCGAAAAATTTGTCAAATTCATAATTTTTTCTGACCTGGGCCAACCCCCAAAATTACTGTGTCAGTTTCTATACAATTATTGTGGTTGAGTCTGTCCAGCAGGGACAGGAAGAAAGAAATATTACCGTAAAACTAAGAATAAAAAAAAAAAAAAACCAACATGCAAACAGATAGAAGTGAGTAAGTGAGCCAAAGACTTTCATCAGAAAGAGAATGCTTAGCAAAATAAGAAAGATAGTAAGAAAAAAATCCAATAGAAACTTTCTAAACTATACAGAAATAAAAAGAAAGAGATATCTCAAGGCAAAACAAAATGATACAATTTTCATGTGATTTGCAATAGAAAAAAGAAAGCAAGATAAAAACTACAGGAGCTATGCTTAATGCTGAAAAACTTAAGAGACATTAGCACTGCACCCACATTTCCCTGAGGCAAAGAAATGTCTCACACTAGTGGTAAACACCAACACACTGTGCATCTGCTCCTTAACCACCCGGGTCATTGGCAAAGTAAAATTTTGGATACACATCTGCTCATGCTTCACCATATCAGTGTTAGGTGTGAGAAGTTGAATTATATACATTTATGTATACTCACTATTAAAGTACATGTTCAAAGGAACTTCTATTTTTCTTGACACCTTCACAATCAAGTAATGGACCAAGAGGAGTGTTAAGAGAAGAAAAGTAAATACTGTTTGGTTTTTGTAGTATAGGCATAGCTTAGAAACAGATAAATACTATTGGATATGAGCTGGATAATGACCAGAATACTTTTTAGCTTTTTATCAGGCCCTTTTTGAAAAGGACCACATCTAGCATCACCAGATTCTATAGTAAATAACCTCACCTCAGAAGCTCTGAACTTCAGATCCAAGTTATGGACTGCGTTTTTCAAAATTTGACGCTTTTACTAGTGTTGTTATTACTTCAATTTGAAGATGACAATGAGGGGCTGATCCTCTCTGGGGCTACACTGACTGGTAAAGAAAAGCAATGAAATGAGACATTTTCCTTTCTGAGGATATGAGTTGTTGAGATTTTGTATTTTTTTTTTAGCATTTAATACTGCCATCCTGCCAGTGCTCATATTGCCTTTATCACTTGTCGCGGGTTAGGGCTGGGCCGGTCACTAACATGGACAGACGCTCTCTAACCCCCTCTTCCTCCCTCTAAACAGGAAGAGAAAAGGGAATGAGGCAGAGAGACTTACAGATTAGAGGAGAAAAAAAAAACTAGAACAGCTTTAATGAAAATAATAGAAATAATGGTAAAAAGATAAAAGTAAAGAATTATATACAACTATAGATAGCAGCCCGATATCAAACCCGACTCCCTCCCCCGATAGAAATCACCACTGGTGCTGCAGAGCAGGAGGCACTGGGGAAGCCCCAGGCTCAGCGGCGGCGGGAGCTGGATACAGGGAGCTGGATTCGGGAACTCAGGATCCGGATCAAAAGCAGGAGGTCAGATGGAGTCCTCTCTGGACACCGGCCATTGCAGAAAAAGGGCGAACAAAAGGGCAAAAGGGACGAAACTCTCGTGATCGCTCAATTTATACTAAATATGACGTATATGGGATGGAATACTCTCGTTGGTCACCTGTCCTGTCTATTACCCCCTGGAGGTGCAACCTTTTACTCCCTTGTGCCCCCCCTCTTACTACCCAGCACCCCCAGCGTGGCACAAAAGAGCCAGCAGTGGCTTTGGTCACTATAGCAATAAGTATAAGCAAGAGCCTTTCTGCATCCCAGTCCCAGGCAGTGACTGTAAACATCAGGTGTTATCAGTGCCAGCAGCACACACTGTCTGCAAAAACATGCTGCTGACTTCAGAACGTGCAGCCTTTTAGAAGACACTAAACTGAAAAGTAAAAATCACTGAACAGGACTGGGTTTTTAGCTAAAAGTGAGAGTTTCGTCCCTTTTGCCCTTTTGTTCGCCTTTTTCCTGCAATGGCCGGTGTCCAGAGAGGATTCCATCTGACCTCCTGATTTTGATCCGGATCCTGAGTTCCCGAATCCAGCTCCCTGTATCCAGCTCCCCGCCGCGGCTGAGCCTGGGGTTTCCCCAGTGCCTCCTGCTCTGCAGCACCAGTGGTGATTTCTATCGGGGGAGGGAGTCGGGTTTGATATCGGGCTGCTATCTATAGTTGTATATAATTCTTTACTTTTTTAACCATTATTTCTATTATTTTCATTAAAGCTGTTCTAGTTTTTTCTTCTTTCACCCGTAAGTCTCTCTGCCTCATTCCCTTTTCTCTTCCCATTTAGTGGGGGGGAAGAGGGTGTTAGAGAGCGTCTGTCCGTGTTAGTGGTCGGTCCAGCCCTAACCCACGACATCACTACATGAAGCCAAATTAATGGCATAAGAAATAACCAGGAAAGGAGTAGAAGGACTAGTCAACTTTCTAGCACCCGTTTGCCAGTGTGGATTCTTTTCCTCTTCTGTAATACATGGCACTCCCTAAATAGTCAGATGAAAGATTAAGAAACATCAAAGACACTTGATTTTGCCTGAAAAAAAAATTAACCCCCTTGACACTTAGGAGTACGACAGCTCACTGCAAAATGTTTCAAAGAACTGTTAAGCAGTTGGCAGTTTTATGTTTGAGGCTTAAGATTTGCCTAAGAATTTGTCCATTTGACTTATCCATATCACAGCCTTGCATACTAATCTAATGCTGACCTCTTAATATCTCCTCTCTCTCCGTGTGAACTCTAAGAAAACTATCTGATGGCATTTAATTTACATGCCATAAATGGCATTTAGTTTACATTAAGTATTTAATCTGTTTTCATTTTTCTTTAAGCGTTCTTTCTCTGGTTGTAGTGAAAGAGCAAGACTCTGAGAATTTCCAGCAACTGAAGAAGAGCTTCTTCAAATTGTGGGAATTGGAGAGGGAACAATTCAACAGAAAACTGCTTCAGCATCACTCCTGCCCAAACCAACCTGGATGCTGTGGAGAGACACAGCAAAGGACTTGCACTGTTGTTCAGTTTTATCTCCTGATCGTTATTCAGGCTTGTGCCCTGGAACAAATTGCTCAGGCCAGCCACTCTTCCCTTCTGGATGGCACGCAAGGATTGTCGCCGGTATTCATCCCGGGCCCTGCGGGCTTTGTGGCTCCTTTCTTCATCTGCAGCTTTGGAGCGACGCACTGCGTGGAATGAACAGGAAAGGTGGGGAGGAGAGACTTTAGAAATACAGCTGTGTACCCCTTTCTTTACCGAACAAATTACTACCTCTATTCCTTACATGACTTGATTTTAAGAACGTTACAATTCCAACACACTACCAAAGAGATGGCCAACTGGATGACTTCCCCAGTGCTTCATACACAGGCCCACCCCTGGAAGCCTCATGCGAGGCTTGAGCTACCGAGGACCTGATCACTCCTGGCATAACTGAGCCTGTTACACACTGTGATGACATCTGACACTTGCTTCGGCTGTAATGAGAGACAGTCTGCTTCAGGACATCTTTTGCACTGGCAGTGCATCACGTTTTATGTTTTGAGAAAGAACGTTAACTACTGCTTAAAATTAAGCCCGTGTTTAACAGAACTCTATGCAGCTATGCGCGTAACTAGAACTACAGGAGCTGTTCCCAAAATTTACAGTCGCGTAGGCTACACTTCTTGCTGTTAATGTTGTTTTCTTTTTGAAAGGCATATGCTGTATTTGTTACAGTATTTCATGTCACAGAAGTCTCCATTGTGAAAACTGCAGTCTAAAAATTATTTCAGTAACAGCGGAGAAATTAACAGCCATTGGAAAGAGCACACTGGTGCTAGGGATGGGGTTGCCTCATACCCGAGTCTCTGAAATCGCATAGAAAGAATCACAATGCGTACTGGAAGATTTAATAGACACCTATCGATGGCACTGACCAGGGTATTACACATTTCCATAACATGAAATGAGAGTGCTGTTATGGCCATTGCAGATCAGGCATCTTTCACTAAGCTTCTTCAATTAAAACTAACATACTAATATTCCTGTCTTCAACACGGCATACTTAAATGCACCAAGAAGTGTACTGCACATATTCATCATCTATCAGCTCTTTCATGGTGCCTCCAGCTCCATTCTGACAATTTTTTTAAGACACAAATAACTTCAGGCAGGAAAATTATTCCAGTGCAAAACAAACCTTTAACATCCAGTGAAGCAAATATCAAAGAAGCAACCTATTGCCTCCAGTACCAATTAGCAATCCTGCTGTGACTATCAGGGCTTAGATCAAACCCAAATTCCTAAAGTGCACACACTAATTCCTACTCTACTGTGACCGTACCTGTGACTAGGAATGCGTGATAGGATACCAGACAGCTGCATTGCACCGGGCTTCTTGCATGCATTTTATACTCCTGATTTAAAGCAAGCAGAAGCATAAATTAATTTGCCCAAATTATGAGAAGGTTTAATGAAATAAAAAAAATTAAAAGCGCTCAAAACAAAATGAAACTAATTAAAATCCTCTGGGCAAATGAAGGAAAGAGGAAAGACCTTTAAGTTTGGAGTTATATAATATCATAAGTAGAAAGATATATAAGACTAAAAGCTCATCAAGATAACATAATAAACGAGTCACAGATGCTTCATATGCATATAACTGGCAGGATTTCAGTTTCACCTAAACACACACCCTGTAGTTTTAGCTCAGCACTGGAACAACTGTACAGTGCAGAAAACACGAGTAACAAGTTTCCCTGTTTATCTCAAAAGTCATTATGTTTAAGGGTAGATAATGTCATCTAAATACTTCAGTGGTTCAAGTATATTAGTTACAAAATTTCTGTGATTTAACCTTTGGCCCTCGTTTAAATCTCGACTGTTTTTGCAACAACATGAGAGACAGCAAGGAAGAGGAGTGCACTGCAGCTTGGCAAGACATTGAGAAACCAGTTATTGTATGTCACAATCCCAGTACCCACATCAAGGGCAGAGCGCCTGGAGCCTTCTGGGATACTTCTCGACGGATGTACAGGCTGCCTGGTAAAGAAAAAGGCAAGGTAGCTTCATGGCCCACTTGGCTCAGCAACAGATACACTTTTCATCGGACATTTCCACTGTGTTTTTGCTAGCTAATAAATCCATGCCATCAGAAGGCAGTGATCTTGACCACATTTTCCCAACCTGTATCAAATTTTAGTATTTCTTATCACAAAGCAATGGGGAAAGGTAGCGTAGCTTGTAACTGTCAAATATTAACATATGGAAAACTTTTTGAAAAGACATATGACATGCGGCCTTCCCTCTCCGTTCACATATACGCCAATGTGTTTACATGTATGTGTATACCCACACGTGTGTATGTGCCTACATCTATATGTTGGGATAAGGAAGGTTGGATGCCACAGAAATCTAAATGTATGCATATAGATTATATATATATATCCCCATATAGGCATATCTTTCATGTTACGAAAAAAAATAATTGAAATTTCTCAATCAAGGTAACTGAAGAATTGTACCTACTACAGGGATGCATAGGGTCTCTTAATTCTTTTTTTAGTGTTGGGTTTTTTCTTGAGTCTTGATTTTCTGCCTATCCCACTTTTTATAGTTATTCCCAGAAACCGCTCTTTTTCCTCACATTTCTCTATCTTTAGGAATTCTCTAGAACAGTTCCTACTGCAGACCTGTGTTGCTACCTTATCACAAGTTTCTCTTAAAACTGACAGATCAAGGGACTTAGCAGTGGGTAAATAACCAAAGTCATTGGTGTCAATAACTGGGTTTAGTGACTGGAAAGAGCACTGTGCAGAAAGATTTATCCAGCCACTGCAGCCAGGAATTTACAAAAAAATTTCCATTATGCTCCAGACAAGACAAAGTGAGTTACATGAACTGTCCTCCCTTACCGATATTTCCCGCAAATTTATGTGTCTTAAGAAAGTCACTCAAAGTCTGAAGGTAAATCTGGACATATTTCTGCAATGGGTTTTTCTTACAATTGAGATAATGAACATTCATATTTCTCTCTTTAATTGAACCATCTCAATAGAAATAAGAACTTCATACCCAGATCAAGCATAGCACAAATACTCTCCATCAGAAATAGTTTAAAACCATCTTGGACATGTCTACATGACCTGCAGCATGAACATATTCTAGCAACAAAGAGGAAAGCAATAGCTCTTATGACTTGAGTTTGTCTTGTTTTCTTTGAACAGTTTATGAGAATCTATTATTCCTCCATGGTAACATAAGTTGTCTTTCAAGTGAAAATGCAAGATTTCCCTTTATATTTTCACTTAGGACTGGGAAATTTCTATTAACATTCATGACAAAGTTCTAATACGGAATCTTTTGATGCAGATGAGCTGTGCTGCAGCTGAACTTGATCACATAATTTGTGAAAGACTAGGAACTCTCCATTTCGTCTAATCCATTTTGCTCTTTTGAAGAGCTGTGAGTTACAGTTGGAGCTATGTGAAAGCAGAAAAATTTCTTGTATTATGAATATGCATCCCTATTTTTAAATTATTTTGTTTCAGCTTTCCCCTTGTTAATAATCCCGGGAAGCTTGTTTATGAGCAATTGAAAATGATTACTTAATAGATAAAATTCAATCTTCACATTTTCTAAGTGCATATACAAATCACAGTGTTTTTCCCATTCCTAATTGGAAAATAAATTCCCATAAATACTCTGCAATACGGCTCCAGTTCAACAATGTTTTTATCTGAAAGCATGTGAATAATCCACCCTATTCAACAATGCACTCTGAGATCTACTGGAGTTCAGTGAGTACGTACTTAAGGTTGAGCACTTGCTTAGTTAATACAGAGCTGAACTAGGGACTACTCACTTTAAAATTCAGCGTTTTTATCAAATGCTCCTGACAGTAAACTCACTCACTTGAATTTCTGTGAAAGATAAGTACCAAACAAACATAAATTCCTTTAAAATTCAGGAAAAAAAAAGTAAATATATAGACATAGTTTTCAGCAGAACATAAAATTACAACAATATAAAAGAAGCTATAATGAGTCAGTCTGGCATCCTACTTCCAATAGAGTCCGAAAGTGGGTGATTGAGGAAAAGCATAAGAATAATCAAGTCGCTCAACCCAGTTTACATTTTTACTGAGCTAATTTTTGTCTGGAGATGAGTACAGCTGGTCAGATGGAATCTGAGCACTTCATTGCTTGATGCCATTTGCAGGGGCTTGTAAGTGTCCTAACAATGCCTTCTGCAATATTCAATCAGATGAAAATTTATGCTAGAGTTTTTCCTATTATGTTCTCCAGAGAGGCCACCCTTAGAGACTGCAATACATGGTATTCTTTATTGAATACTTCGAAAACCTACAAATGTAACAGCCTGTTGAAAGGGCTAAAACTACTCAGAATTTAAACATTCCTCTATCCAAGCTTAGCCACAGTTCTTACTTCTCAATTTTAAAGAGTGAGAGCTCTTAGAACAGAGCACTCTCTGAATCAGTCTTTTCCACTATTCATCTTCTCATTTGCCAAGCAATGTACTTGCTCCACATATTAACTCGTAACTGCCCTCTAATACCCCAACATATATCCATTGTCAAAGAGTATAATTGTTCTTACAACATCATTCTTTTCCTTTTAGCACAAATTTCTCTGGTTATTCTACATTTGTTACTTAGTATATTAAAAAGCACTAAAAATATGGATTTCAATTAACACAGCAGTTCCACAGGCTTTTATTATTTGGTACAATCAGGCAAACAGCAGAAGCAAACTGAACCGAACAACAGAAACTAATATTAGCAACACTTTGCTTATTGCCTTGGCAATAAACAGCTGAGGGATAATGTGACGAGGAGAGATGAAGCCTCATCACACTAAATTCCATCCACTAAATAAATTAGTAGTGTCATCAATATCATTGCTACATTTGCTCTCCACAATAGCAGCTCCAGCACTGCTGTTCCTCTTCAGCACTGACCCCCTAGCACCGTTGAATACAAAGGGCTGACTTCAAGGGGATAAGACACAAAGGAGCCTGGCCTTGCTCCTAATGGGCAATATGGTTTCCATTGCAGGTGTGCAGAGACAAAAGATGTTAATATTACATCTGCTTGTCATTCTCTTATGCATTCATCTGTTTATTTGTTGCTTAGAAAAGATGACAAGTGGATAGCTTTGACTAAATTTCTCTCAGCATCTCAAAAGAGTATGTGAAGACAAAAGGAAAGGATTACCATAAAAAGGAAGAAAAATAAATACCTGGAACCAAAATAAAAAGCAAAAAATCTGATGAATCTAAGGTACTATTCTATAGCAATTTTGGATGTTCCCACCTTCAAATATTTGTTACTGCCTGTCCGCTGGAGGTTCCGGTTTCTGCAGTTAAGTTAAGGGAACAGAAGAATTTAACGTTCCTCAGGAAGCTCAGTGCAAAGTCTGATTGCACAGTCTAAACCAGTCAGGAACTGGTTTCAGATAAGGCACTAAACACTATATCTTCATATCCTAAACTGTCACACCCACTTGCTAATGGAAACGTTCTAAGCCCTCAAACCTACTGGGATAAATGGAGCCATGGAGATAAGCATAAGAGGATTAACAAGCACGTGATACACTCCAGTCATTAGTCTGCAGTTAATGGTAAATCAATTACTGATAGCAGCACAGAATTTATAGCAGGCTACAAAGCCGACTGTGGTGCTGCCAGCCAGAGGTTCTGAGCTTTTGTTTGGTCACAGCAGGACTATCACTGGTGACCAGGTCAGAGAGACTGACACTGCGTGAGCTGCAGCTGGTCACCCTTTTGACCACAAGCAGACGGGTCTGTAGGCACTGAGGTACACCAATCAAAGACAATCAAATTCCTTCGCAGCACACAGAATACTGCGAAGGTTACACAAGAAAACATCTGGTGGTAGATTATATTCATCAGCATATCACACAGTCAAAAGTGTTGTGACAGACCAAGAATGCCATTACAGAAACCATGGCTGAAACCTTCCATAGCTTATTCCTTTCCTCTCTGTCTCCTCCTCTGTTGCATTTCTGGCACGTGTCCCTGTACAACCAGAATTCCTTGAAAAAACTGAGGCAACAATTTAAAACCTCAATTGCCTCTCTAATGAAATAGTAAGAAAATGAGAGCTGGTTTTACTAATGTTTATATTATTTTGGTTTGTTGCCAATTTCAGTGTACAGACAGGTTGGGTTTATTTGACTTTTTTTTTCCCCCCTTATCTTCATCAAAGAAATGCTAAATTGCGTAACACCGCTCTTTATGCTAGGTTGCCAGCTGATGCTAATTGCTAATGCCTCATTTTCTACAAAACTAAAGGCCTATTTTTTCCCCAACTAATTCTTCTGTTAAACACTCAAAATATATAAAGTCACATTTTCCCTTTCTAAATAAACATGTGTACCTGGATTCAGATAGTTCTGCAGGCAATAATTACCTTCTCTTTACTGACAGTGTAATATACAGAGATTCTAGCAATCAAAAATGAGCGTAGCCTGCTTATGAATTTGGAAAATGACACCAGTGCATCCTGTATAGATTTACTTCATATTGTACTGAATGATTCACTATCACATCAATTCCAGGTAACAGGACTTCAGTTAGTAATGTTCAGAAACTCCTGAAATTATGACTAAACCCATAATATAAACTCATTGCATATTTTGAAGCATTTCTTTTACTTCTGTCAGAAAATAAGCAATGCTACAGCAGTATTTTCTTCTACTTCGTGCGGTACTTCACGCAACACATACTATCAGCTCCCTAACTCACCACTTCTAGTGTCAGTTGATTAACCTTTGTGTTATGGGCAATTAATACAATAACCCCACATGAACTAAAGCTTTTCCAAACATTACATTTCCTTTTTCTGCTGAGTAATCAAATCAGTATAGATGAGGAAATAAAAAAATATTCTTCCTCCAATGAAAATGCACCATTTTTTTGGCAAACAAATTTCCTATTTCTACAGGCAGCTATACAATAGACTCCAGATGGAGTAGACATACATTTCATTCACAATAACCTAATAATTCTTATTTACTCATAATGTGGACTTTTACATACTTACCATATGTTTATATGCATACACACATGCATATATACAGTTGGTCTCTTCTTTCATGTAACAAGCAGTAGAACTAGAGGAAAACAGCCTGAAGTTGTGTCAGGGAAGGTTGAGATTAGATACTAGGAAAAAAGTCTTCACCAAAAGGGCTGTCAAGCATTGGAACAGGCTTCCCAGGGAAGGATTCCCTGGAGGGATTTAAAATACACGGCAATGAGGTGCTTAGGGACATGGTTTATTGGTGGACTTGGCAGTGGTAGGTTAACAGTTGGACTCAAGCTTAAAGGTCTTTTCCAACCTAAACAATTCTATGATTCCATATATATATAAAAATAAATATCTTCTGTTCCCTATAGGCTTTTAAAAATCACTAATGTATTTCTAAATTAATCACAATGATGATAAAGGTTTTCAGGGTGGCTATAAAGGAAGAGCACCTCCATAGAGTGAGATCACAGAACGTTAAATCATCATCATAAGGAATTTTTTCAGGGCAATAATCTAAATATTATTTACTTTAATCTTTTGAAACTACGTGAGTTTCAGTACTGTTATCAGAGCTTGACCCCATCAGCATATGGAAGTAATTAAAATACAGATGAAGACAGATTTGTACCTCTTCAGAGATCGCTGAGGACAAGCTGTCAAAATAACAGCATCCAGAATCATTATTATTAAGCTAAAATTGTTCATTAATTACTTAGATGAAAATAAATGATCTCAATGACTGCACATGAAAAAAAAAATCTATAAAGGCACTGATATATATTCTTATTCAGAAAGAAAAGTGAAATTGGTAAACTCCCTGTAACTTGTTTGTAAGGTAAGGCCAGTAATTTCCTGCAAAAATAATGCAGCATTTGGCATTGGCCTAGGTAGAAAAGATTTTCAGCAACACCTTTTTCCATTCTACAAGTCTCCTTTTATTTGCATTTAGAAACACATCGATCTTGCAAAGGTAATTTTACTCACACTGTTCTTCCCACTCCTGGTCATCATCACTCTGTTGATTATGTTGCTGAGCTTGCTTGAGGCTCAGATACAACTCTTTTGCTCGGATTTCTTCCTGCTGCCTTATTTGTTCTTCACCCTTTTGTCTTTCCTCTTCTTCTCTTTTCTAGGCAAAATAAAGTAAAACAGCGGTGACCAAAGAGGAAGAGTGTGTCAAAAGTTAGGACACTGCTTCACTTGCTTCCTCTCACAGAGCAGCTACGTTACCTTGGACACATCACTGTCTTTTATAATGTTGGATTTCTCATCTATCACACCAGGTACAACAAGCAGTTTCCTACCTCTTACGAATTTTTGAGGAAAGTATGTTTTGAGATGCACAGGTATCACAGGAATAAGGAACATGTAAGTATCTAAGAACATCTATATGGAAAGCATATTTTATCACGTGGCATCAAAGCCTGTGCTGTCCTACTGCCCATGAGCAATGCCCATTTTAAGTCCATACATACTCCCACTGGAGATACCACTGTCACTCAAGCAGTATTCACATCATCTACAGAACCTGCAGAATTCAGTAACTGATTTAGTCGTGTTCTTACTTTCTAACTGTCGCGATGTGTCATAACCAACACAGTGAATAATGTTTTCCAAATATCAAGAGCATCAGGCCAGGTCCTTCAGCACATACCTGTCACTCTGCAAAATGTAGCTAAAAGTAACCTACAAAAAAGTTCCCTTCCAAGAAGACCTCAGGGAAGATAGAAATCTGACAAAGATTGCCTCTCCAGCTGGCCTGCCACATATCAATAACACAGGAGCTTGATTAACTTAGAAATAAGAATCTGTATTCCCCCTAAAACAGAAAACACCAAAGTGTTATTCATATTACTGAAATAACTTGAATTATGAGTAAGAACATATTTTTATTTAATTTTATAATGGAACCAACACTGTATCCTTTTGGTTAACAAATTATGGGTAAGATTTTTGTTATAAAACAGAGTAAAATCACCCTGAATTACTAACCTAGTTACCTAATCTAAACTGTAAGGGAATACCAGAGTAGATTGTGAGTCGTTCCAAAATGTTAATCCTATCAAAATTTCAAGGGTGAAGCAACTGACATGCAGTTGAACAAAACCTGGTGGAACTCTGCTTTTTACATTAGGAGGTCAGGAAGAGATCTTTCTGTCTTTTTTAAATAACTTTTGTTTATTAAAGGTCAGAAGTGGGATTTCATAAGATCTTTGCATTTTCCTAAATTTGCTTCCTTTCCGTGGGATTTTGATGTTTCATTGCAATGAGACCAGCCATAGTTGAACACATAAAAGTCCCAAACCAATCAAACAAACAACTCAGGGTAACTTTAAACTGGAAAACAGTTTTCTCAAATGCACAAACATGTTCTATCAATCAGCTGAGCTGACACATTTGAGCAAATGTTTCTTAGCTACAGACTTTGTACTGGTAATTTCTTCTTTTCTAAGCCATGGTATGATGCAAAGTATAAAAATTATGCTCAGATGGGACTGTTCCTGCTCTCAAAGGGGAATCACATATATTCAGCTTCCTGTTTATAATATCATATTTGTGCACTGTGACCTCTGTGGAAGGGTACATCTTCTAAGTTTGAAAACAAACCTTAATCTCAGCAGGATTTGCAGCATGATGAAAACAATCCACAATCTACTTAATACTACAAATAGGAGTGGAGAGTTTTAAAAAAAATGTGGCCAAAATCTGACTTTTATTATTCTCTAAACTATCTGTGGGTTCAGGAGACGCAAAACAGGTTTCATGATGTTGGTCAGAACCCTGCAAAATGAAACTTGCATAATTTATTTTTTTTTTTACATGTAGGTTATTCCTCAGTGTTTGAAGATGCTACTTATGTGAAAGCTCACGCTACGTATAAAGGTTTGTTATAATTCAGCCTCTTTTTAGGCTGAAAGGGGCTGAACTATCCAAAGGCTACATTAATTCAGCAGAAGTATAGATTAACACATCCCTACAGCAAATATATTTTATAATACACTGGAGCAGTACTCCTTCAAAGGTCATCTGTCCTAACTTAACATCTATCAGGGCACAAGTAGCAAAAGCAACTCAAATATAGTAACAGATGTACACACAATGCTGTTTAATGGCCCCAAGAGGGACTCCTACAGGTTTCCTCAGGGGTGAAACAAGTGTCTGGACTGTCTGTCTGGGAAACAGGAAAAAAACCAAACCACTTTTTGTCCCCCGTGGGGAAGCAAAGGTGCTTTTTTTTTCCTTTCTTTCCTCCCCACTGCCCCAGTTCTTTATACCTCTGCAGAGGTTATCTGTTGTCAACCAGGCATCTGGAATTACAGGAAGACAATTCCAAATCTTTTCAGAAGACAGCTTTCCAAAGGAAACAATATTGCTGTTTGCAGACTCTAGAAGCTCAGTGAGAGCCAGAAGTAGCAGGAGATCAAGACTGTTTGGTTGTTCTGGTCACGGAACATGCAATTGCACGTTTAAGGAAGAATGACAAAAAAGACTGGAAAGTAGAAAGTGATTTACCAGTGAGACAAGCAGCACAATCTTCAGAGTGGGAAACTAGAACAAATGCACATCTCCATCCTTTGAAAGGACTCAATCACTTTTCCATTTCCCTAAGTAAATAAATCAACATTTCTCCATTTAGCACAGCCGAGCCCTACTGGTTTATACCAGCAGAGGTCCTGCCTTCCTGGTAATACAACAAATCAGAAGACCTGGAAACTTGGGTATTATTAATGATGTACCTGTGTAGTGAATGACAGTTCCATGACATAAAATGAACATTAGTCTGCTTTTGTTTCTGAGAAAGGAAAGCCTCATATTGTTCTTCAGTCAATTTTAATGTCAGTATCTTTGTTTATTTCTAACATCATCCTCCCATTGCTATCTCCTGAGTCCAAAAGAGATTAGTTGAACCGAGTTTGTTATTTTTGAAAAGTCGGTGCTTTTGGGAAGCACTAAGTTCAAAGCCCAGAAGCTTCTTCAAAATAAAATGAAAAAAAAAAAAATTCTTTTAAAATACCCTATAGAATTAGGGATTCTATATTTCAGTTGCCAGTAAATGGCTCTATTCTCTTCTTGGAAGAAGTATGCAGGCAGCTATTCTTTATTCTTGTGAGGAGAATATTAGTTCACTTATCTTCACTACCTAAAAACATCCAAAACATCTAGGCTATCTTTTCAGGAAGATGGACAGACACTGGGTTATCAAAAAGTTTTCTATTCAACATCTCAAACCACAAGGTAAAATTAATATGGAGGGAGAAACACATGGAGGGGAAAAAAAATAAAAAATAATCTCTCTCACAGCAGTTTCCGTGAATTACAAAAGCATTTTTTCACGAATTGGTTTGTTTTTTTTTTAATGTAGTTATTATTGAAGCATTTGTAGTAAAAAGATGAAGGTGCCTGAAAAAAACCAAACAAACCAAATCTAGGATTCAGTTAGAGTTCCAGATAGAAAGCAGTAATGCTTACTAAGAAAATCTAAGAAAATTAAATCTCCTTCTCACAAAAAAAAAAAAGTGAAAGAAGAGACAAGAATAAAAAATGCCGGCACTTGATTCTGAATTCAGAAAACTTTTTCATATTATTTTCCATTTTAAAGGAAGAACAATTTTGCATTCTATTTATTCAAATTAGCACAAGCATGCATGTGCAAGCATATTGTATAGCTCCTTAAAGGTGTGTGTGAGGAGAACAATGCTTGTTAGTACGCCACAGAATAGTAATCCTTTTACCAAGTAAGAGTAAAAAGTGTACATTTGTATTTAAAATGAACAATTGAACTTTTTAGTTTTACTCCATTGGAAGAGTAAAGCAGTTCACCTGCTACTCCCCATGAACCCAATCCTGCAGGTCAGAGCTGAGTATGAAGAGTTATAATAAGCTACAAACATCACCTCCTGCCTGTCAGTTGAGAGAGACTGTACTGAGCGCCGTGACCCTTTCAGCTCTTCCAGAATAAATAAGAAAGTGATAATTCAGTACATAGTCAAAAATTGCCAAGAAATACCAACTTGCTGCAACAAATCACATTGGCAATTCAACAGGCAGCAGCAATCCTCTCCAGCTTTAACTCCACTGGAGAATTTGACGATGCTAAATCATCTTATCTAGCCTCTGGCAGTTGAGTATTTACCATAAAGTTGTTACTGTAAATCTGTGCTTCACAATGTTTGATAGCTTTACTACAGCTAGCGCTAAATAATATTTAATATCAGCCATGGCTAGCTTCTAATGTTTCAGTCAACGTGTATGAGAGGAGATCAGGTCAGCATTTAGTTCTCCCTGCAGAAAGATTTAAAAAATACACTGACGAAACGTCAAAATATAGCAGTTGATTTTTTTTTTTATTTTTTATTTTTTTACAATGGAAAACTGTGCTTCTGGCTGCCACAGCTCTTGGGGTCTCTGGGGAATCTTACGCGATGATGCAGGGCAGCTGAATAACTGCCATTTTACTCAGGGTAAAACCTACAAGAGGTATTTGTTACTGCAGTACTCTCTGAAGCAAAGGACAGCTGGGATTCCAGGAACTGCCAAGCACTCTTCAGGCTGCAGCAGTTGTCTTTGGCAGCCCGAGAGCTGCAGCCTGTCAGCTGCGTTATGGCTGTGGTGAATCTCCTGAGCAGCCTCAGTGATAGTCCCTGAGCCAGGGCAGACGTTCAAGCTACTTGCCACGAGAGCAGAGCTTGTCTTCAGACCTGAGCCCTGCTCTGAAGAAGGAAATCTGGAAATTTCGGGGTCCCTGGCTCCAGGACAGGCTGAATTCAGGGAGCAGAGCTCTCCACAAACCCACTCGACAGTTTCCAACAGAGCTGTATCAGCAGGAATACGCCCAACTCTTTCCCAAGCTTTTTCTGAGAAAATTGTCTCACTTGTATCAGAAAAGAAAGTGTTTGCAGAGACATTATTTTCTTCTCAACTATCAGTGTCTCAAAAGGAACACAAGATCAGTGTCACTTCACGGTGTCTGTATCTGCACACAGAGAGATGTACAAAACGCAGCCAAGCTTTATGGAGAAGTTAATTTTCAGTCATAGGTATGCCCCAGGACATGCTGCTCACGCAGGAGTCATACAGGGAGGCAACAACATAGTCTGGTTCACAAATCCCCTCTTCCAGATGAGACAGAAAACAAAGGGCTACTCCCAATAGGGAGAGATCTGAGATTTATGGCATGTGCTGGAGCAGGCTCAGCTTACGTAACTTGTCATAGACAATCTACCAAAAACTGTGTCATCTGAATTCCTGATATTTCAACTATCCTCATCAGTGGCTCAGGTTTTCCCATTTACCCATGGACAACATGAGAGCTTTTTGCTAGTTTGTTTTTTTTTTTTTTTTGCTAGTTTTTGCTAGCAATCCAGAATAGAGTTACTTTAGCAGTTTAATCATGACTGATGTCACCAGGGAAAAATTAATATTACAGTTTGTCACAAGTAACATAGAAAAACATGAAGACCTGATTCCCAGCAATAACTAACCACTGCCTTGCTTCCAACATTGTTGAAGGGAGAGCTACATAGAAAAAAAAAGAAATTTCTGAACTGTGGTTGCATTGTAATTTGTGACTGAATGAACCCAAATGAGGCATTTTCAGAATGAACTGGGTGTCAAACCCCAGCAAGAAGCTGCCATCACATTCTAAATACAATGTCCTTGGGAAAGAGTTCAGTGTTTTCTTGACACAGCAAAGCACAGAGCTCAACTTACAGCTTATTTGCACTTAAAGATAACAAGCCCACTCAAGTGCTTGATGTTTACTCGGAGACAGGAGGTTTTTTTCAGACAAGGACAGAATACTTACTGCCATATCAGCACTGTAAGTAGTGATGGTGACACTTTACTGTAATCCTAAACTCTACACGTAGCAACAATTACCTGAAGAATCAGGTCCACAACACTTTTGGGCACAGTAAAGCACTCAGACGTGTTGGAAGCCCATCCAAGCCAATAGCACTGAAATGTGTTCTTTCTGTTAAGCATAAGCTGTCCTTTTTAGAGATTTCCTGAACTGAAGCACTAACTGTTCCCTGAAGGTTGTTTCTAAACCCGTCTTCCTTGACGAGAATGGAAACAGGATACAGAAGCTCTTGAATCTGCACCTTAAAAAAGCTCACTTTACTCACCATAATCCCAACTGGAATGAAAGGTCATGGACCTCCATCCAGATAGAAAAAAAAAGTACATGAAAGGAAATTAGAATGTACCATTACTCTCTTGTTGCCTATCAAGAGAACTAGGATTATTTCTCCTGAAGTGCCACTCTCATTAAAATTTCAACTAAATATTTTTTGATGCATGAGGAAGAATAATGCCCATAAAAGTTTACATGCAGCTTTTGTTTAACACACATTGCATCTCCAAGGAATTTTTAAGAAGTAATCTAGCTTTACTGTCAACTGTGCTTTTATTATCAAGTTTGGCAGGTATCCGATGCCATCATACAGATAGTACTTGACTCTCTATATTCTCTTGCTTTATGTAGACCACATGAAGAACAAGCTGAGAGAGTATCTCTCTGTCATTTCTAAATGCAGCTGAAGGATACCACCCACCCCTGGCCGGCTGACACTCATACCTTCAGTTTGCCCTAGCTCTGCACATTGTTCAAGACTCTTAACGACAGCAGCTGATAACAGGAGGAAATTATGCCTATGATCTCCGAGCTTTTGTGAATTAGCAAAAAGATTAATGGTAGTAATTGGCTCTCTTATTTGTCCTTTGCAATCGGTTCATAAAAGAATAGCTGTCCTTAACCTGCAAAAATAGAGCAGTCAACTTTTATATTCTAGCATCATAAACTACAAGCATTTCTGCTTGAGAAACACCAAGGAAAGCAATACTTTTCTAATAGTGCTGGAAAAGGAAACAGGGATCATCATTCACTTGGATAGGTGAGATTCCATTTATCGAGTGCAGACAAGCCCTAAAGTCCCATGATAGGTCAAGAGGAGTAAAAGCATTTTTAAAAAGCAGCATTTGTGATACAATACTGTTTAGAAATTAAACACATCAGCAGAAAGGACAGAGTTTCAGTCTCCCAAGTCAAAATATTTCAAGAGGATGAAGCATTAGCAGAGACTGAACTTTTCATACTCCAGTTTGGAGACTGCTTCAAACACCGTCTGGCCATCACCACCTAAGGTTGATTACCAATGCATTAAATATTTTAAACCTGTTAAAGCGGGCTTGCTAACTGATCTGCATCTCATTCCACATGCTGAATCATTCATGAAAGGTACATTCCTTCGTAATTTCAATGATTGCAGTCACACCTGAGTGGATTCATTAATTCATCTTTTTCCCAACGCTTTACTTCTATTCGCTTTTTGTAGCTGCAGGTAGATGCCAGAAACCTAACCTTCCTATTTTCCTGTCTAAGTACCTTTCTTCTCATTCAGCTGGTAAATATTTCATGTGCTTCTTCCACTGCACAAGAGTAGCTACAAAAAGAGTAAAATTGGAAGCAGAAACTTAAATAAGCCAATGGGCAGAGAAGCTAATGACTCGCCCACATTAGCCTGTGAGACTCACTTGTTTTTGAAATGCCTTTGCTCTCTTTAAGTACAGCACCACGTACAAGATCTGCTCTTTCAAGACCAAGTAACAGGTAAGTTGCTTTTCTGAGTAGCAAAGGTGCAGCGTTTTAGCACCAGGGGTCAATCCCCTGATTTGGAGGTCTGCTGATGGAACCCTATGTTAGTCCAAGTCCCTCCTAGCAGATCTCAAATTTCAGACCTAATTGAAAACCCAGGGCTGGAAGCGTAATTAGATTATGTTGTCATATTGATACAGTAAATGCCAGGAGCACACTCAATAAAGGGGTGTTCAAAAAATAACACTGCACAATGTCGTTTCCAAAGTCATTTTTGAAGACAAAGAGTTCATTTCTGATGGGTTTTTTCTTAAAAAATGTTGGTCCATTTATTTAAATTTTTGCAAATATTCTCTTCAAATGCTTGATTTTAAGGAAACCATGGGGCAAGCAGGTGAAAGGGTTTCTGTTTCTTTGATAAATACATTGGCAACTTTATGAACAGGGCTAAAGAAATCCTGGCCAGAGGTTAGCATTTGTAATTCAAAGTAGAAACTGAACTAAATTCTCATCCCACTTTCAGCAGGGAAATTCTTGCTCCTACTAGGCACACAGTTGGACAGAGGATACCTGCTCACTTCCTCAGAAACAGGGGGAGCACAGATTATTGTATTGCGATGTTACTTTTCCAAATGAGCAGAATTTGGTGTCGTTCCTTTTAAATTGTTTCAACAACTGACAAAAATTAGTTTTCCTTAACAGAAAATTATGATTGCTGGCCACTGAAAGTCTCACAAGTTGCTTCCACTCTGCTTTTTTAAAAAGTCTCTTTGAAAAAGAACAACAACAATGAGCTTGTGGACATTCACCCCAGTGAGTGCACTGTAAATCAACCACAGAGATATGAGTGAACCGTGTGTCAGTCTTTGTTCAAGGGCTTCGCTTTCTGGAAAGCAGAGGCAAGAGCATTTAATTAGTTGCTCTGCTCATTATTCATGCATTAATAAAGTACTTGAAAGGTATAGTTTCATTACTCATTGACATCAAATTTTAAAGGCCCTGTTCTCTCCTATGAATTCATATTAATTGCACAAAGGTAAATCAGCAACTTTGTGCAGAGGAGGCTACAGGAATCACCCTTGCTTTGTGCTACAGTAACCACCCTCACATCCCAAGGCCACCGTTTACAGAACAAGTAACTTGCTGCCTCTAGTTTGTAACCAAACTGCATAAATTCAACACCGAGTTTTTCAGCAGGGAGGAAGGAGTCTATCTGCACTTCCCACACCTTTAGTCACCGTCCTAGGAAGGAGAAAAAAGATGTGGCAAGCTGTTGGCAGGGGAGAGGAGCAGAGACAGAAGTTCCTGGATGCAGATCTCCCAGGAGTCGTGCTTTGCGACAGGCATTCTCCATGGAAACCCAGCCTCACCGATCTTGTGCAGTCCCAGAGCGCACATCCCTGACCCAGAAGACTGCGATAGTTTCTCTGCATGCTAAACCAACTGCATTTTGTTATCTCAAATTTAAACATATTTTTATCTTTATGAAGTAATATAAATGGGGTAGACAGAGGTCATCTTGTTCTGTTTCGTTTTCAAACAAGTGAATGTGAAAAAAAAATTTCTGACAAACATTAAAATGCTGTAACTGAGCTCATAGAAAATTCATGAAGAGGTCAATAAAAATCAGACAAATGGAATTCCCCCAGCAGAACCAACTGGACTTTTCCCCATATGTCGAGTAGGAGAAGAACCAACCCCTCACTATCTTAAAGAACACAGTAATAGAACGTGCAAGTTAAATGTGAATAACTCATCCAAATTACACAAAAACGTGTTCAAGCAAACTAACTTAAAATGAGACATTTCACAACTGTACATTTCTTCCCCCACTATGAATCACTCAGCACAGCTGACTGAACAATTCTGTTAATGTGTGAGCTGAATAACCAGTTTGATTGTCCTGACACTTTTGAATGAGATATGTAATCTTCTCACATCACTCACCCAGCTGTCCTAGTGAACACCAGCTAGTTATTTGTATATTCTAGGATGAAAAAATTACAACTCTGGGTTTTAAAGCTTATTAATAAACAAGTTTAAGTCAAGAACTTTGGTTCTGTATAAAAACATATCAAAAAAGCTAAATTACTCTGTGCAAACCTTCAGTTCCTCTTGAATTTTCTCCTCCTCCAATTTGGCAGCTTTCCGATCTTCTATTTCTATTTTCCACTTTTCTGCGACTATTCTGGCTTTTTCTTGAGCCATAGCATCCCGAAATTTCTTTGTAATTTCGGCCTCCTTTTGCCTCCTTCAGAAAATAATTTGAAAATAAAAGTTATTTAAAACACTGAGTATTTTTTTTAAATGGAGGATCAACACTTGCTCACCTGTTGCAACAAATAATTAACATAAGACTTCATGGAAGTATACAGGGGAAGAATTAAAATGTATTTAACAAGAGACCCACCACAAATCAGATTTGAGGAAACTATCCAGAAAGTAGACATTTTCAATTTTTTTTGATAAATGACTAATTAAAATAGCACCTTCTAAATTAGAGAGGTACTTCTTGGATGTCTTTGAGTCATACCCTGGATTTTTTCCTTCCCTGGCTGAACAAATAGATTTTTCTGTCAGTCTACCAAAACATGACTGGGAATTTATTGTCTCTCAAATATGAATGCAAACGTCTGCCAAAGTCCTACACTAGATTTTTTATTAGCACTGACAATGTAAAAGGAACACAGCACAAGTTTAAGTTTTTAACCCCTGCTTAAATATGCAATCACTATAAGCAAGCAGAATCTCACATGAAAAGGAATAATATAGAATACCCGGTATTTAAACTGTCACTTTTAGATGCTGCACTATTAAAAAAAAAAAAAAAAAAAAAAAAAAAAAAGGGCAGGAGGCAAGTGCTCTCCTTCCAAACAAAAGCATCAAAACACTTTTGAATCTCCCCCAAAGCTGTAAGAGGCCCTGCTGGAAACACCAGCCTGGCACTTTGTGTAACCAGTTTCTGAATTGCTGGGATGAGAATTAATACAAGCATTATGCAAATAAAACCAATTTACAAAAGGATTTTATGTACCAAATCCTCATTGTGGGCATAGATGTGTGATACAACAAATGTTTCTAATTAAATCATCTCAGAACCAGATTATTTCTTTTATTGATTCACAAACCGGTCAATGTTTTAGCAAAATTCCCCAGGAAAAAAAAAAGGTTTGCTTCACTTTTTTTCTGTATTTCAGTATGCAATAACAATAAAATTATGTTTTTCACACGCTGAAAAATTCCCAAAAACAACTGAAAGCAAATGTTCACAAAACACACTTATCAGTTTTACCCACCATTACCTGCCACCTTTCTACAAGGTCATGTCTCCCATTATGCCAAGTGGACCCTGAATTCAGATTCTTAAATCCTCACCATAGTTCTTCTGCCTCCTTCTGTGCTTGTTGCCTGGCTCGTTCTGCTATGAGCTCCTCTGATATCTGCTCATAGGGCTTGTCACCCGGGGCTTCTCCCATCACCCAGACCCAGACCTCACCATCCTTCCCACGGAGCCACTGCACGTGTTTGCCATTACCTGCAACAGCCAACAAAAAGACAAAGGTTTGCTCAGCTGCTGAGCTAAATATAGAGGAAATTATGGGAAATCTGCAATTTAGAAACATTAAGCTTGCAATTTAGAATTCAGAAGGAAAGCACTACTAAGAGGTTGGATAAAATTTTCAGATTTGATCAATTTACCACGTTGGGGTAAAAAAAGGGCTTGTACACTCCAGATCACCCAATTTTAAAGTCTCATTGTTCTGCAGAAATAAGGAATTATTAATTCTGGCATGTGTTTCCCAGAATTTAAGTATTACAATCACTTTTTAACTGTTATATTTTCTTGCTTTAGGCAGCAAGCGATGAATGAAGAGAACGGAAAAAGAGACAGAGCGACACCAATAACCAGTGACATTACATGACTAGCAATGCTTCAGCACACAGAGCATGCCAAGCATTAAGCATACTGAGATTTCATCGGAACCCCTGCAAAAAAAAAAAAAATGCAGTAACTTCCTGCTCCCACTGCATGAAGAAGTAGTTCATGTTCTGAGCGCACCGGTCAACGCTGCAGAGGCTTTTCTGTTCATGTAGGCAACTGAAAGGGATTAAGTTTTCATGAAGGACTCTATGCAAAAAATCTACAATTATTATGTTGACAGAGTGATTTTAAAAACGCCAAAAACCCCTGAGTGCTCTTTACATAACAGACCACTTGGTGAACCTTCATGTCCAAGAACCAACCACAGGATTCCAGCAGACTACAAAGGGTAGTGGATTAGATCCTATCTGGATACATTTTAATAGTCATATACACTACCTGACCTAGGGTGGTTTGGTCTCTTCCTTCTGCTTTTATGTGTATAACTCATAGATATTTTATACACTTGTAGAGGCTCATAATAAGGAAGTAGTAGAAACATCTCTTATGCATCCATTTTTATGCTTTATTTCTTGCAAACTTATTGAAACTGTTCTTCACAAAAGGAGATTCCACCAGAAAGACTGTTGCCAAGATGGATAATGGATTTATTTTAAAGAATACAGACTAAAAGGCCATAAAGGCTCAGCAGTTCATCTCACTTCCGCTATGTTACAGTCCACTGGATTCACCCTTTTATCTAAATATTGAGGTTAGTAAACTGTGCGCTGTCACATAGCTTCGATAAGGTAGCACCTTGTCTCATTTGAAAACTTGAAGAAATGAACATCCACCCTTTTCCTAGGTAGTACTTCTCTGGTGTTCCCATAAGAGTTGTTTCCTGTTAGAATGGTCCTTGCTTCTGCTCTTTACTGCATCTTTCTCTACTAACATGGGCTTAGCTGCTCTCACCTTCAACTACCTGTTGTTCTGCAATGGGGCAGTACCCATTTAACCAGATCAAGTTTCCCAATGCACAGTCAATAAAGTGGTTTTGACATCCCAGACTTAAGAGAGAAAACTGCAGGAGGGAATGACGCAGGGCTGTTGACAGCTGGCACTGCCAGGGCCAGCCCACACTCACAAGCATTGACAACATGAACTGAAGGCAAAGAACATATCAGATCTCTCAATGAAAGTTAATATTCCATATCAAATTTGAAAATGTGATTTATGTGAATTCCCTGTGTTGGTCTAATGGTACTGACCTCAAGGGGGGTGTGTGGAAATTTAACCTAAGAATGTTTTCCTTCGATAACTCTCAAAAGCATTTGCTCTTTCACAGTCTATCAGATTATGTCTCACATTACAAATGTGGATGTATTTTCTTGTGGTTCCACTTTTGTACATTTCTGTGTTCCTGTTAGCACAACATTTATGTCACATTTTTTGGATACAGCATTTAAACACCATCTGCTGAGAACTGACTGGCCATATTGGTATTTTCACCTCCTGCATTTCATGGGAAAGTATCTTGAGAATATGAAAAGATTTCCCAGGAGTCCTGATCCTACCTAACCAACTGCACCTTTTGTTTTAAAAGTGGCCTTTGCACTCTTTCCTAGGAGTAATCTGGATATCCTAGTTGTTCCCCTTTATTCAGTACTTTAAAGAAAACATGGCACACAACATGTCTCACATTAATTTATTTGTATCATAACTGGTAGATACCAAATACTTCTACTGTTCTGAGACAACTTCACTACTTCTGCTCATTTATGAGCCTACCAGATGAAAAGCAATTAAAATTCTTTTCAGGTAAGCAGACAAATTTATTTTTTTTTTTGCTTCTTTCCAGGCTTTCTGGACCAAAGAGTTATTAATACGTTCCTCAGAGGCACAACTTATCCATCACCCAGCCCCACGAAACATACAGTTGATTTGTAGGCATGTTTTGAGAAATTGTTCTCTTTCCTCCTTTTAAAACAATGGATATCTCTTCTAAAGCTATAGACAGTAGATGTATAAACTCTTCTGAAAACATCAGTATAACATATTGTTGGTTCAGCACTAACCACTGTGTACCACAGTACAGGATACTACTGTAGATGGACCCATAGCTCAGGTTGAAAGACAACAGGGCTATCGAACAATCCGGCAGTTTTAAGCTTCAGCATTAAACGAATCTCCACATGTACAATTTCAAAACAATTCAATTCGAGCACATATGCTTTTATTCATTAATTTTTTTAGAGGGGAAGGTCTTTTTAGCATCCGGCCACCCTTTCTAATTTGCTTCACAAAATGACTCCCATGCAAATCTCCTCTTAAATCTACCCTCCCATGAAGCTGGAGATGGGCTTTACTGTAGAATCTCATCATAAAACTTGGTAGTTTCTTAGCACAGAAAAAAAACCCCAAAGCATTCAAAAAGTGAGCGTGCAGGAAAAGAAACAAGCAGCTCAGGGAGAAAACCTGGCACTGTGAAAATGGAATTCCTGCCATATAAGAAGACTTTGCAGCCTGCAGAATCAAGTTCACAGTGGCCACTGTCAGCTCTTCCATGCGAACAATACTGGGCTTGCACTTCTAAACTGTAGAACCAATTGCAAGACCTGAGCCTAAAGTATAAAAAATTATTTTCCTTAATATCTTTAGGAAACTAGATTTTGCTTTGCAAGCAGAGAATGACCACCATTGAGTGTTGATTATAATCTTATTAAGATGCTTCTCAAATACTAGATTTTTCTGCAAAGTAAGGTATTTGGTTAACACACTATTTCCAAATGAAACAGAAATAGAAAAATTCAACTAAATCTAAAAGGAAGAGACAGGTCCTGACTACACAAATTTGAAACCTGTATGAGAAAGAGGCAAGGGAACCTCATGTTTCCTGTTCAAAGCAGACTTCTAAGCCCAGCCACAAAGCTTAATGCAGTCAGGAAATAAAAATTAAACCTCTTGAGTCCCAGTTTTGTGCTTTTGTTTTCCCGGAGAGAGCATGGCAGGCTGCAAATCATTACCATTAGGAAGCAGTCGACATCAAAATTAGTCTGGACTGGACAGTAGGAATGAAAGTGGTTTAGAAACAAACACTGCTTTATCAGGAAAATGTACTGAATAATTTATCAAGTCTCTTCCATCTCTGCTCTTTAGACCAATGATTTACCAGCTGTAGTACTCTACCATTTTTGTCTTCTTTCATCTACAATAACTCTGTAGCACCACAAGAAGGCAACATTAACTCTTGCAGATCTTTTCACCTGTAGCTGCTCCACAAATTAGTATCTCTCATGGAGTTCCCCTAAATCTACATCTATACCACTTTAAGACCAGTAAATTTGTTTCTGGACATTGCTCCTTACACCAGACAAATGCAAAATCGGGGATCTCAAACTTGCAGCACAAGCACAGATCATCACAGCGAAAACTTTGAGACCTACAGCCTGAACCAACAGCAACACAGATTTGCTCATACAAACACACACAACCAAAAATAAGACCAAACCACTTTTTCTGTTTGTATTTATGCAGCCCATTCCCTAACAGCGATCAAAGTACAAAACGACACCCTAGAGAGTAACAGCAAACTCAAGGCTCTCGCCTGTAAGACTTATTAGCCCCTGCCAGCAGCACCATTAATCTCATACACACACGGTGCTGGAGTGCAACCACGAGCCAGCTGTGCGCTCTGGCACCGCGGGCTGCCCCCGGCCTCTGCACTACCCTTAGCAAGTCCCCGGTGTGGGCAGGGAACCATCACTGCCACAGTTCAGAGCTGCCAGAAAAGAGGACCAGTGCCAGCCACCTCGGGAGACAGAGAAAACCAGCACCTGAAGGTGCGTAGGAGGGAGACTCCTGGCTGCAGCGACACTCAGGCTAAATCGGGATTCAATTCCAGTCACCTCAGACGTCCACATGGTGACTAAGGCTCAGAACAAGTGGAGCTGCACAAAGGAGAACTGGGCCTTGCACTGCCTCTGCCGGCTGGGACAAAGGAGCAGAACCACAGACTGCGTCTGGGGATTTTATGGGTTCCTAGTTTGCAGCTGGCTTCATCTCCTTGCATGCTTTTAATTAAAGTGCCCTAAAACAACAGTAGTCAGAGCAAATGCTGGAGTCAGCTCCCTTCCTACAAGCTTATTTGTCGTTCCTTTAACAGTTACAGCATCCCTGACCACTCCCATTCGCGATCCATCTCCAGTGCTTGTGATGGGATTACTTCAAGGACCACCAGAGGCTGGACTCGGTGTGGAGTCGTCACCCAGCCGCAGGCTGCCTGCTCCGGCCAGCAAGACGATCGAGAACACCAGGGAGCCCTGACTGCCTTTCTGCCATCGGGAACATCAAAGGCTGTGTCGAGTGTGAACTCAGAAAATTAGGAGATTGCTGATTTATAATCTCAGAAACGTGGACTGGCACTCAAAGTCTGCTGAAACTCTCTCAAAAGAGTCTGCTGTTTCCATGATTAGTCCTCTTTCTCTGATGCTGGGGCTTCCCACCACAATTTTCCTGCTCGGAAGCTACAAATCTCTGCAGTAGTAACTGACTCTCCTTCCTCACTTGCCGGAAAGCTTTGTAGTCATACCAATATCCTTCCACTCTCCCTTTAGAAAATATACCTGTTTTCCCTCCCTCTCTGCACTAGAAAAAGGCTCCTGAAACATATTCTCTATTTGAAATAGGCTCCATGAGTATTCACTGCTGACATCAAGCTGATCAGCCTGATCTACTTTTGTCATTCAGAGATAAACTATAGTTTGTGGAGTCTGATGTGTTTGTGTGGTTGGTTTTGTTGTTTGGTTTTTTTTGTTTCTCCAGTTTAGATATCTGGTATACTTTGGTCTAAGCACAATGCATTTCATACGAGATTTTACTCTTGGCTTTTTTGAGCAAATGATTTTTATGCCTTCTTGAAAAAGTAGAAGCTTGAGTTTTGGTAGTCTGCAGGGCAGATGAGATTCCATTCAATTTCATTAGCTGCAGGACATGTGTTAGAAGCACATTGATTAGGATGAAAATGAAAGTGAGCTTTAGGCTGTTCTCGGTTCCTTGAGCTTACTCCGGTACAAGTATTTTATTTAACTATATTTCATTTTTATCCAAACACACACACACACACACACGCGATTTCTTTCTAAGGAAAAAATCTAGGAAATTACTGTGAATGTTTCTGAGAGACTTTTCAAAGGACAGAATGCACTTTTCCAAACATTAACTGCCATAAATCCGATAAATTACATATAGAATAATTAGGTGGTAATTATGAAAGTAATGAAAATAGCACAATCCCACAATAAACTGAAGATCTGCTATAATTAATTCTGTGGCACACCTCCGCTAATAGTCCCTCTCTTCCAAGAATACATTAAAAAAACCCCAGTCACTTCAACTCTTAAATCCCCAAAAATGGGGAGAAATCTTGAACTTGTCAATCTCCCCAACATTTCAGTTTACACACCATCCAATTTCAACACTGTTTTGTGTGCCCTCCTATTTAAAGGAGGATTTGCAGAGGGAGGAAAATTTAGCTGAATCACATTAATATATCAATAATAGCTGTAGGATCTCAGCACTGCTGAAAAAATCATCATTCATGGCTCTCCAGCTGCTTCCTCATCATAAAACAAACTCAATCTTCTGTTTATGGAATTACAGCCTGTTACCATGGAAATAATTATGCTGCACTATACCCCTGCAGGATTAAATGAAAGAAGAGTGACTGCAAGAGAGCAAACATTAAGGAAGGTAACAGTTATTCAAATAAGACTACAGTAATTAATAAACGTTGCAAAGATAATTGTATGTAACACTCAAAGGTGGTTTTTTGCATTATCATATGTATGTATGTGTGTGTATATATATATAAGCAACAGGTATATATAGGATTGCATATTGTAAACCAAAAAAGAAGGAAAAAAACCTCAAAAAACCCAAACCACAGAAATAAAGTATCATTTACGTGGTCTTTATCTAGTACGTCCCACATACTGTCTTGGCTGCCTAGCTATGGCATGCTCTTACACAATTTTGAGATTTGCTCACTTTCAAATGAGAGATAACATTCAAAACTCATTAAAGATATTTTTCTAACTCCAGGTACAATCTAGAAATAGTCTCTTGTCCATCCATTTCAATAACTCTGTCATTGTAAACAGTATAAAAATGCAGGTACATACAAGATCAAAGGTTGTAAAATCATTCACATCAATATCATTCAATATTTTTCTTCATAAAAAATTAATATCAAGACCATAGCACCACAATTTCTGATTCCTGATCTCAACTGTCTCTTGTAAAGAGTATATACAGGTCTTGGTTGCTCATACAGAGCTATCACAAAGCACCCAGGTTTTCCCATTGCTGGAGAACAAGCAAAAAACCAGGTCTGCATGGCTACTTCAGGGTCTGCTGGAAACTCAAGGCAGAAGGGAAAGGGTTCTCTGTCACAAAAAGAACAGAGAACTGTGGATCACTTTCTGCAGCAGAGTCCCTTACTTCATGCAGCAGGGCAGGTTTGCACCAACTCCTTTTACCAGGCAGAGAGGACCACAAAAGCAGCGAGAACACCGCCACTACAGTGAGATCTTCTAGTACAACAGCACACGAGTGGGCTTGAAGGTTAATGAACCACCACCAGCATCTGGCTACATCTACTGCTGACTTGAATACATTTGAGTTTTACCCCATCTTCCAAATCCTGTCCTCAAAACCTGGTGCCTCTATTCTTAAATGCTTTAGTTGTTACTGCTAAAAACGGGCAAAATCAGCACAGAATATTTAATTAGCTTGGGTGAACCCCATTGTCCCCTTGGCCGCGGTTCTGCTCTCTTTCCACATCAAGTCCTCACGAGCTCACAGACAGTCACACTCTCACAGCATTACCAGAGCATCAGGACATACAAGAAAGGCCACCTCACACCCCTGTGTCCAGACAGGCTGAGGAACATGACGCTGCAGAGAAACACAGGAATGCTCTCCACGCCAGTGGCTCAATTAACCCAGTAGCCTCTCTCAAAAGCGGCTGATGCCAGATGCTTCAGGCAACAGGAGCAGAGGATTGCATGAGTGCAAGAGAAAGCTCAGTCCCCTAATGAAAATTATTCTAATGTTCTCCTATTACTTTTTAAATTGTACCTGAATCGGAAACAAAAGACAGGGCTCTGCTGAATTCAACACTGCATACAGCCAGGAACTTCAGAGAAAGTCAAGTCTGATGTCTCTGGTTAGACCCACATTCAATGATACAGAGACAAAGAACACTGCCAGAAGCAGTCTCTGCAGGAGACAAAATCTTAGCTAAGCATTACCATGGCATGTAGAGGCCTTAATATAAAAGAGGAACACATTTCCGAGTTCAAAAACACAGAAAAACATGTCACTGCACGTATGCCCACTCACCCTTCACACACACCCAAAACACAAGTCCACTCGCTGGTCTTTGCACGTGACACTGATGTATCCTCCAACCATCCACTTGTGGTATTTGAAATACTTGCTTCCAAACAGCTGCTTCTGCTCTCACATGATTTTTCTAACACAGATGCCATTTAGATAAAGAAATTATTTTCCAGCCACACTGTGATAAGCTTACCTAATTTTCTCCCAGCTACTCTTGTTAAGGACAGGTAAGTAAGAGCATTTACCAACAGCTCCCGTCTGAACGTCCTGAGCTGCAGCTCACAATGAACAGATGTCAGAAGCAGCAGCAGACCAGCGCTGTCTTCCCTCCCACATGGCTGTCCTTCAGCTGCCTAATGCTCAATAGCTTCTGAGATCTCATTTTGAGTGTGCTGACAGCTCTCGATGCTGCATCGGAGTCAAAATCCAAACTGGCAAGGTCCTTTGCTCACTCCCAACTCAGCTATATTGGTTAAAGGGCTCCTGCCTAATAAAATAAACATGTTTCTCTGCAAATTGCAAAGTTGCCTGTCAGTCAACTCTCAGCAAACCCCAAAAGGATCTTTAAATTTTGAGGAGGCTTCCTTCAGTGATTTTAGTGTAAGAAGAAAAGGCAACCTGTTTTACTACAACGAAAATATGTTCCTGAAAGATCTACCCAGGAGTAATTTGTAAATGAACTGGAGATGGACCTTCAAGAATTCATCTCATCCGTGAAGCTGTTTCAGTAAAAGCCAGCAGTCATGATTTAATTAAAGCTACAAAATACTTTTTTACCTTGAGTAAATTCACTAAACACTACAGTTTCAGAAGACCCAACTGATACTCAAATTCTACTAATACTTTTAAGCAAAGTACAAACAGCAAAACCAAGGTAACAGCTTATTCAATAATATTTTCTAAAGGAAATACTAAATACATTCTAATAGTGGTGTTTATATATTGCTCCCTATTAGACATCAATCTGTGCTTTTAAAATGGGAAGGAAATCAAAACTGTTAAACACTCTGAAAACATTTAATTCACTGTCAAGGTGAAATAATTTAACATTGACTCATTCTGATACAAATTTCAGTCTTTACCTTTCCTCAAGGCACGTGAAACCAAACAATCCAAACAGAAAAGCAGGCACAATTCAGCCTTTACTGAAGTTGACTAATATTATTTAAAAAAAAAAAAAAAAAAAGAAGACTAATTACACCTAGACTGGTACACTATTTGGCTCGCTAAACAATCTCAAAAACTTCCATGTTATTTCATGGTTTGGACTTGGTTTTGATCGCCAAGAAGCAAATTTCATAGCACTGGATAGGACATTGATGAACGATCTACGTTCAGTGGCCCTTCTATAGAAATCACTGTAGACTTTGGGTCTTTGCTAGTTTGTTTCCAAACAATTAAAAAACAATCACAGTCATGAGCATTCCCTAAACCTGCTGCTGATTTTCATCTCAGCACAAAGTCAATCTGACCTGCATACACCAGTTTTTCCCTGCCCAACTCTGCACTTGTGGTTTCTGTAAGACAAAACATCTTGCACCAGAACCCTTCACCCTCAGGTCACTGTGGAAAATCAAAACTAGGTTCACAATCACTGTTCTGTTCCAAAAATTCGACCCCTTTTGCTCTGCTGCTGGGTTCACATGTACTGTTGCAGGTAAACTCTTGAAATGAGGAATTGTACCAACCAGGGTGTAGGACTGCAGATCAAAGTAGGGCACTTTTTGGACCATTTTTAAACAGAAAAGTGCCCACTGTCATTAATTCCTTTTGTCCATCTTGCTCTATCGCATCCCAAAAAAGGCAGGAGAAAGTTTTCTTACGTAACTATTCTGAGAGGAAAACTGAAGGATGTGAAAAGTAGTCCTATAAAGATAATTCTGATTAAATTAGTAAAAAATTTTTTTATACAAATGTTACGCCATATTCACAAACAACATACATGTTGGTGTGACAACTAGAACATTTCAGAACCTTGGTACAACATTAGAGATACTAAAGTCTCAGCTCTGTTTTCTAATATATTTCAGGCTACAAAGATCTCTATAAAGCCAGAATAACTCTTGGTTTCAACAAAATAGCACCAACATAAAACTCGTGTCATGTAGTACAGGGTCGAACTCAAAACCTTGCCAATGAAACTGTTCAAATCCCTGTTTCAAAGGAATAAAGCACATGTAATTGAAGTAGCTCTAAAATTTATTAGTAGCCACCAATTTAAAATAGGAATAAAAATACTCCATGTTCTACACCACATAAAAAAATTAAAAATCATGCATTTTAAGAAAAGACTATTAGATTCAGCTACTGTGACTCTTTGAGACATACAGGTAAAAATATTCGGCAGTAATTCTTACCTTAGACCCATAATTTCTCGTTGACTTTTCCACCTTTTAAAAAAACCCAACAAATCCAAACAAAAAAGACAACAAAGAAACTAGCTCCACTGTGAGACCATTTACCACTGTACTATAGAACTGCACAGTAAAAATCAGTTACAAGTATCTGTATAGTTAATGACTGACGTGCCTGAAGGATGGAAGTTATCTTTTGTAACCCTCACCCACATCAGTTGATGGAAATCAAAACACATTTTCAGCAGAACCAAATGCCTGACCTGCAAATCTAATTCAAATAGTTGTCTCCACAAAAAAAAAAAGTAAGATCAGTTCTCTTGTATGGTTCTGAAAGAAAGTTTCTAACAGTGGGCAAAAGCCAAACCCAAGCAATCCTTACACTGGCAATTTTAGAAGGTAAAATGGAAATGGATTATTGTGCAATTTAACTGCACGTGTATTTGTGAATACTTTTGTCAGAGCAAATACAATCTAGAGGTGATTCTGCTACTCTTCTTTCTCTTATTCTTTATAAATCAGAAAATTAATTACCCAGAAAATGGTCTCCTGTTCTAGGAAGCTGAACAGGTTTAATGTATAATTTATATATGGAAATTCAGGTGTCAACCTTGTGACAAATCATCACATAAATATTTTTGCAGTTAGATTTTTCTGCATCTGTCTTCCTCAAAGAATGAGCATAATACAGATTATCTCAATGATATAGCGTTGTTTTGGTATGTGGAACTAAACTGCATTTTTAATTGTTTCTCAGCTACAAATCAATCAAAACGAACAAGGTTTTTGCGCTATTTTGATGCAATCCCTCTTAGGAGAGCACCATTCGCAGGAACAACACTAGCATGAAGAAAACAGAAATTAAACAGAACAGGGCTTTCCAGCATCCACCTTGCCATATGTGATGGGAAATCTTAAACTCCTATCACAGCTGATCAGGGTGTGTTGAACTTCCCCCTTTAGTTTAAAGAGACCATTTTAATTTATTCTGCAGTAATTTCGTAAAGGCTTTTGTTTCAAATGAGTCTTGGAAACTAGTTTTGCTTTGAAACATTTTTAAAATAATAGCCTGAATTGTTAACTAGCTAATGCGCACTTTGTAAGGTTCAGAGTCTCTAAATATTTTAAGAAGTCTGACAACTGAATCCAACAATCTATCTGTATCGAGGTGCTCTGAGTAAAGCTTTCTGCCACGGGTGTGCTGAGACGAGCAACACTTAAAAGGCTGACTGCAGAGTCACAGAGCTATTAGAGCACTTTGATCAGCTCTCATATCAATATCTAATATCTAAAACCAGCTACCCTAAAATTATTAGGAATTTTGAATATTTAAGTTTTAATAGATTTAAAGATATTATCCTATCTTTGGCATTTCACAGGGGAAGAATGCTGGAGCCTTTGACACGTGTGATATTTCCTTGCTGAGTGAAGAATCACTGCAACTACATTTCTAAAACAAAAATGTTTTCTTATCTTGTATGAGCCTAATGGCTTCAACGTGTGAATGGGAAAAGAGCTGGAAGGCACTTGTTCAGAGAATAGAGTAAGGAAATAAGTATTTCTGTTGATTCCAAACCACTTGAGCTCAAGACCAGACATTTGGAAACAACATTTGGAGAAGTTATTTTGTGATGTTTTCTTCCACGATTTTCCTTATTTGCTTCTTAAGTCAACTCACAGATTTAGCATTCATAACAGCCTGTGGAAGGAACTACATAGTTTAACTACATATTGCATGAAAACATATTTATTTCTTTTTCCTTTTTTTGGTGTTTTTTTGGCTTCGGTGTTTGTTTGTTTGTTTTTTTTACTTGCTCACCCCCACTATTATCCTCTATTCCCTATAATTTTCTGGAAAGTGTTTACTACTACAGCCGAAAATTTAGTTTCATATGCTATGTCTGTTCTGATGTCACATCTTATTCACAAACAGCCCTCCATGATAAGCTCAAATTCATGAATTTATCTCCTATTCAAGCCACATGGAAACATTTAATGCCAAGTCCTCAAAAAGGCAAGACTATCTTTTGCCTGACTGAGGGGCAGGGGTCCAGATGGTGGGTGAAGAAAAAAGCCTTAGGAGTGGAGGGGAAATTTGATCGTGGTCCATCCGTTCCCTCTGGAAGAACAGGAGCAGTGACTCCTGACTTAAAAGAGGCACTTCAAAATGATTCCTCTTACTCTCACACTAAACTATTCCCTGGGAGGAATAACCAGCATTGGGAGACAAGGAGCAGGAATGTAGTGCTTTTGCTGCCCCAGATTGTCTTTTTGCCTATGAGGACAGCTGGCACCCTGCCTTGTAACCTCTTCCGGACGTGTGTGCACCGCAGTGTGCCTGCCCACTGTCCCCAGCTCGTAAGAACAGAAGGAGGTCACAAATCTTACTCTGTCTGCACCTCGCCGTCTTTCTCAGCATGGCCTCCTCCATTCGCGCTTTTTCTTCTCTCTCCTTCCAGCGCCTCAGCTGTTCTTCTCTCATCTTGTAGAACAAGATCTGCTTCTGCTCTTCGTTCAGCTCTGCTAGGAGCTCAGGGTCAATATACATATCACGCAAAATTTGCTGCAGCATGACGACTTCAAAAAACCCGAGACAGATAAACCTGCTTCCAGTTATACTCACTACAGTGACAAACCCCGACCGAGGGCACTCCGGAAAGCAACCTGCAGCAAAGGGGCTCTCCCACACCTGCTTGCCCAGGAGAGGTGTGATTCTTGCTCTGGCCCTCTTCGTGCAGGCATATTCTGCTCCTTGTCTCTTACAGAAAGGGAGTTCTCTGCTTATCTCATCCTCCAAGGGTAACGACAGATGTCAAGTGAAAGGAAGGGGGAACAACAGACAAGAATAAAGGGGGGAAAAAAAAAAAAGGCCAGGAGGGAAAAAAAAAAAATCACTTCAGTGCTTCTGACTGTAAGCCAGTAAAAATAACGGATTCTTGATTGAGCCCTTCAGTTTTTCTCCCTTGAGCAGAAGGAAAGTCAATGTGAGAAAGTCTCAGACTCTCAGCTCAAGTGGTTCCCTTCAGCAGAAATACACTCCCGAGGGTGTAACTGTTGCCCACAGGTTTATAGTGATGTCATGGTTAAAGGTATCACCTACACCAACAATATCTATGTCACTCGGGGAACCGATCTCTCCCGACAGGAGAGGAGAAACGAGTTTGCATATTATTTCCCAGGCCAGCCTGTGAACTAGTCTCAACAGGGTAGGTCATGTTAGAGGTCTTATTTACCTGGTGTTGACAAATATTGTCATGTAGTAACTTCATTAATATGCCTCTAAAATGAAAAGAGGATGTAACAAAAACCACAAGAAACTTACCACTTTATAAACAGTAAATTGATATTAACCAAGAGTAAGTTCTCAGCAGTTCACACAGACTACGCGAGTCCTGGTGTTAATTCATTTTCCATTTTCTGACTGGAGAAAGTTACAATGTAGCTCCTCAAGCAAATCGAGGGATTTCACTGTGCAACAAGGTTTCACCAAAAATTGGTAAAACAAAATTATATCAGGGCTCACAGCCACTGAATTGTGTAAAAAAATCTAAACCGAAACCAACAAAACCCCCCACAACACACCACAAATAAACCCCTCTGGATTCCAGCAACAGCTTCCACTGGGCAGGGACCCAGGTCTCCTGGGGACTGGTGGCACCTTGTGGGAAGGGACCATTTTCTGAGGAGAACCAAAACGTGGCTGCTCAGAGTCACAACAAAACACAGATCACACCCCCAGGCTGAGCCACATGCCACAGCATGACGGGCACACAAGAACAACGAGCAAAAGCAGACTGGTATTTCCTTACAAGAAATCTGCTTTTCAGATAGACATCTGTCAAACACATAACTTCCACAATCCTCATATTCAAAAACTTAACACTGTTACTGTATCTAATTCCTGTGATAGCATTCTGAGGTATACAAAATACCATTCTCTTAATTTAGGAAGAAAACACATCTGATCTAAACTAGAACTTAAGAGAAGACACTGTATCACCTAGAAGCACGAATCCAAAGCTTATACTGAATGACGCCTTCAGCTGGACCAGAATTTCAGAACCCATCACGCTTGGGCTTTACAGAGTTCAGTTCACACACGTGCTACTCTGCAATTCAGGGTCTCTTATATATACAGATTTTGTTTCCTAAAATAAAACACTTTGGGGTTTTTTTTGTTTTTTTTTTTAAATAGTTTGACTGTTACTGCTTCTTCTATTTTACTTGGTCAGGTATAGAAAGGGAAGAGCCTGGGGGTGTTGGCCTTTGTTTCTCTGCTTTTATTCAATTCTATTACAACTGTGGCTCTGCTTTTGGCACTAATTGAAAAAGACTTGCCTCTGCAAAGGCTTCAGGGCAAGCAATTTTGCTTTTCTACCCATTTGTCATCTTTTTTCATTTTATTTTACTTGACTTCACAGAACAGAAATCAAATCCTGATCAGAAGCTATCACAGTGCAAAGAACAAACTCTTCACCGTGGATTATGTGTATTTAAACATGATAAGAAGAACCATTTCTGACCTGCATTTAGCTGTAACTTAGGATAGAGATACATAATACAAGAGAGCTTAGAACAAGTTTTCAGGCAACTACTGGTAACGTTCAACAAGAAACAAAATTATCAAGAACAAGGAGATGAAATGAATACTTCCTGAACAACCCATTGCCTGAAGATTATTCAGCAAAAATATTCAAAAATGGTAACCAAATGATCAAGTGGAATCAATCTATGCAGGATATCTTTTACATTAAAAAACATCATATGTTTTTTATCTAATCACAACAATGAATGTGATCAACATCCCCGTTATAGCTTTTCTTTTTTGCATCGTAGCAAACCCAAAATAAAACACTGCAGAAATGCAAAGGGGAAATAAGGAGGATAAAGGAATTCTCTAACATAAACCAACATCCAACAGAAGTAGAAAGATACACCATAAAGTCTGCCATTAGTTCCCTGTCCAAGATAAAAATACTCAGAGAACATTTGATCTTCAAACTCTCACATGAGTGGCCACTCTTCATCATCTCTCTCCCTTTGTTTTCACCAGTGGCTATATTTGTTTAAGATTTATGTTTCTTTATGGGGTGGGAAATCCAAGTGAAACAATACGAAGAATCAAGTGTTTTCACCTGTCCTTTCCTTCCCCTTACTAATTAACATTTGATTTGATAACAACTTGGGAATGGAGTGAATGGAAGGAGATAGTTACCCAGCTGCAAATCCCAAAGCTGAACATATAATGTTCGTTAGGTAAGTAAATACAGACATGTTTGAGAAACCACCTGATGTTCCATTTATCAGAAAAGACTAATGGCAGATGGCGTTCCCAGAAACGCAAGCTTTGAGTATTTTGGGCAAATGAAGCATTTGGCCCAAACTAGGCCTATTAGCTTCATCAGGAGCTGGCAACACTCAACTCATCTTGCAGGATATGAAAGAATTTGACATCAGGTCCTCCTTCCGAGTACCCTCATCAGACTAGAAGTGCTAAGGAGCAATAGATAACTCAGACAATGAAGTGTCCTCACTAATCACCATTCCAGCACCTAAAATTTCTACTGCATCTGACACAAACCCTTTCAGAACCACACTTCTCCTGTCAGAAGAAATACTCTTGAAGAACTATTAGAAAGCAATCTCCCTAACATAGGGAGAATGGCTCCAAACGTGCGCTGTAAGGAATAAAAAAGCCTGACTACACGAAATGTAGACATCTGCACCCTTGTAACAACCATCATGGGGAAGATGGACTGCAGGAAAATTCTCCATCTCGCTCTTTTTCAGCCCAAATTATTTCCAAGCCTCTCCACTTGCTTTCCTGTCCACTGTGATGGAGCTTATCGAGAAGCCAGTTTCCTCAGCTGATGGCCCAAACTTAAGAGTCTTCTTGGCTGCCTGGGACCCTTCATCCAGAATGAGAGAATATTTGTGTAAAAATATTCTCTTTCTTCACTGCTTGTCTTCCTGTGGGAGGCATCATCTTGGATGTCAACGCTCTCTTCACATTTGACCTTTAGTGTTCTTTAAAAGCAGGCTGTTCTCACAGCTCACTGTCCTGCTCACCTTCTTCACTAAAAAAAAGCCAGAGCCTCAATTCTGTTGGGGATGCCGATCTCTAGAATGACCTCAGATAAAAACTAACAGAGTCTGATATAAGGTCGATGTCTGACAATCAAAAATTCAGAACCTATCCTGTCAGAGGGAGAGGAAATGTCTGTCCACTAGGAAACTATTTTTCTCTTTATTGAAGACATGGTCCTGTGAAAGTGATTAAAGGGCTGCTTTCTCTCTTGGCTATCTCAGCGAACCTGTTGTCTGCATATGAAATGTTTCAAGCAGTACCCTATGCAAATTCAAGACTGGATTTTTAACCCAGTAGAAACTGATTCTCACTATAGTCCACTCTTCCATAAATATCCCAAATGAATAGTCTGAATTATCACAAATTGTCACAAACTCTCCTGATTTCTCAGCAAATTTGGAAAATGTATGAGGTCTAAAACTCAAAAAGCAACCCGTAAGAAACACCAAACCTTCTTTAAAAACTCTTGCTAGTCCTAGGAGTATCTCACATTTTGTAATGGATGAGTTTTGCAGCTCCAGCCAACCCAGAGTCAGAAAGCTGAGGAACAGGAGATAACTCAGACAAAACCCAAAATAAAACTTTATATTGTAAAATAAAAATTCGCTCTCTTCCCTGCCTTTCCCACGCCTGATTAGGAAACAGATGAATTAATGACTCAGGAGAGCGGAGAGATTTGAAGTAAGGGTGTCTTTCTGGGAAGCATTGACAATGATCTTGCTCTTCCGTCTTGGTTTCCCCTATATACAAAACGAAAGGTTACCATTAATGCAGATCTTTGTTAAGGTAACTGCCACACAACTTGGTGCTTCAATTAGTAGCAGTCTCTGCAAGGAGCTCAACACTTTTAAAAGGCTTGGAGCTTCCTTTACTCTCTAACAGTATCTTCTGGAACTAGGCACACTCTGTCCCATCTCCGGTACAGCATCTTTCTGGCTCTGCAGTCTTCAGACACTAGAATTCATCTGCCACTAGAATTTTTCTGCTGGGGAAGGGAGAGGAAAAGGCACAGAAAAACATTTCGTTTTTAAGAAAAGTGGAAGTGCTTAATTGGCCAAGGCCTGCAAAATCTCCTCATCCATTTTCTTCTGAGCATGTGCATCCGCCATTCCCTGAGCTGAACAGCTCACTGGCAATGCTGATGACTGCTGAGGCAGCAGAACAGAATTCTCATTCGGATTTTATGACACAGCGATAAAATGTACTTTAGCCATGTCATTAACATAAAAATATTCTGCTATAACCAACATATTACATGGAAAGAAATGGGGGTAATGCACCCCTACCCTTGAAGAAAGTGACACAATTAAGAACAAAACAACAAACAGAAAACGTTGAAAACATAGGTTTTCCAGACTGTCAACTCCATAGACTTAATTTTTTTGTGGTTTGTGTCTTTATATTTTTCATTTTCTAAGAAAAAGCAGTGTACAGTATCTGAATTTTTCAAGTCCTGCTGTGTCAGCATGAAAAGGAGAACAGTGGAATCTGGAATTGAATGGTGCAGGAAGGAGCTGACAAGATGAAAGAGGAAAGGTAAAATTAACATTTGTTTGAGGTCTTTTAAATGTTACAAATCTGTCACTACAAAAGCAAATACATTAGGGCACTTACCACACAACAAACCAGTCTTGTGTCTGATTTGCACACTGCTGTCAACTAAACACCGGAAGAAAAAGAACTACAACCAACTGAGAACAATCCTCTCCTCACCTTCTCTATCACCGATGGATGTAAGGAAATCTGTCTGGTTTCTCTCCACTTGCATAGCCAAGTCTGTGGCTCCCTCTAAGGGCCAAAACGAGCTCCTCAACAGCCCAATCCGCAGCCGGATCCGAGATACCAATTACTTCCCTGAAGCTGCTATTCCATCACAAAGCATCACACAGAGCAAGAACGAGGGTGTGCTTTTTCAAGACCCGCCTTTTCCACACAGGGTCAGTATCAGTAAATCGGTCTGTGAAGTGTTTTGGAGCACAGACTGGAGAAAACTTGAAGTCTGTAGAGCAAAACAGGAACAAAAGAGATGAAAACTTCATCTTAAAAACATTAAATGCAGCAAAAAAAAAAAAAAAGTCTACAAACGAGCTGATAAAAGATGTCTTATACTGGTCAGTCACATAACTGTACGTGAAGTGATGCTAACGCGATTTTAACGGTGCAACAATGATTTACAGCAGCAGGAGACTCATCAGATCGCTGGGTGGTTTCTTTTTTTTTTTTTTCCCCCCGAAGTTCAAATCTGTTACTCCTCAGTCCCTCACAGAAATTAGACAATCCCAAATACAGATAGCACTAACAGCAGGGAAAGAGAAGGGACAGGAACTAACCAAGACAAAGTAGTATTTGAAGCCCAGGTCTGCAGCCAACAGAGTGATCTGTCATTGCTCCACTCTCGCAATTCTGTGCTCTGCAACACTATTTGCCCTTCAGAAGAAGTCACGTCAGTGATTATTTTTGCCTGGCAGCATGGCAATCCTACCCAGCAAGATTACTTTAGGTCTATCCCTTTGTGCTCTGTGCTATGGCCGTTGTGCACACAATTACACCAGAGCCTGTAATGCCTTCATGGTTCAGCACAATTTATCAGAGATTCGGGAAGCTGGGTAGAAAGGGCAGCACTCCAATTTTTCTTCAAGTTGATAGTAGATATTTGAAATTCTGACCTACATTACAAAGGTGCGAGGTTAATACAAGTTTGTCAACTTTAAGATTAGACTTAACCTAGAACGAAATCCCAAGTACGCAGAGCTACCTAAAAGAACGTTGGTGTAGCCCATTCTTCTTCCCCTGCCTCACAGCACACGCTTCCAAGAGCCAGCTGTTTGCACAACAAGGGGATACATACCTTCAAGCAAGAATTCAGTATGACTCTTCTTTATATGAATTATTTGCTTTGTCTACCTGCAAATCCCAAGAGACCTTTGGATTCCATGACCTAATTGCGACACGAAATTATTCCAGCGTTTGGTAGGTTTTCAATGAAATTCATTACAATAAGCTACCCAAGAGATATCACACTAAATTACGTTTCTTCTCTCCGATATATATTAACTTATGGAGATGTTCAGTTAAATTCAGCTTTTTCCATTTAATCATAAGAGCATCAAAATCTATCATGTGAGAGCTAATTTTTCTTTAATCTACTCACTGGTACAGTTTAGCTGCATTATTGTTTTGGTTTGGCCTGGCCGGATTTCGGCGGTGGGGGGGGGAGTTGCAGGGTGGCTTCTGTAAGAAGCTGCTAGAAGCTCCCCAAGTTTGATAGAGCCAATGCCAGCCGGCTCCAAAGAGGGACCCACCGCTGGCCAAGGCTGAGCCTATCAGTAAGGTGATAGCAGAGGAATGCCTCTGTGAAAAACATATTCAAGAACGGGGAAAAGAACTGCGCCATAACAGCTGGAACAGAGATGGAGGAGTGAAAATCTGTGCAGACACCAAGGTCAGTGAAGAAGGAGGGAGGGGAGGATGAGCTCCAGGCACCGGAGCAGAGAGAGTCCCCCGGGTCCGTGGTGAAGACCATGGTGAAGCGGGTTGTCCCCCTGCAGCCCATGGGCAAGGTGCAGAAGTCCACCGTGAGGATCACCGCGTAGATGTCCACTGAGGACTCCACGCCGTGTGGGTGGGTGCCTGAAAGGGGACTGTAGCCCGTGGGAAGCCCGCATCAGAGCAAGTCGCTGCCGGAAGCTGTAGCCCGTGGAAGAGGGAATGCCCACGCTGGAGCAGGTTGGTGGGTGGGACTTTTGGGACGCTGCGGGTGGCTCACGCTGGAGCAGTTTCCCCGGAAGGACTGCGCCTCAGACTCACAAGGGGTGGGCTACCCCTCGTGAGGTGTCTCACGTTGGGCAGTTTGTGATGAATTGCCCTTCGTGGGACGACTCACGCCGGAGAAGAGAGCGTGAAGCTTGTCTCCCGTGAGAGGGACCCCACAGTGGCCCTGGAGAAGAGTGAAGAGTCCTCCCCCGGAGTGAAGAAGCGGTGGAACCAACGTTGGATGAACTGACCATAACCCCCATTCCCTGTCCCCCTGCGCCGCTCGGGGGGAGGAGGTGGAGAAACCGGGATTGATGTTAAGCCCGGGAAGAAGGGAGGGATGGGGGGAAGGTGTTCTGTTTGTTTGCTCTTTCTTACTTCTCACTACACCTCTCTGATCAGTTCTTTTAATAAATGTACCTAATTTCCCTAAAATTGAGTCTGTTTTGCCCGGGACGGTAAATGAGAGTGATCTCCCTGTCCTTATCTCAAACCCTGAACCCTTGGAAATATTTTCTCCCCCTGTTCAGCAGTGAAGGTGGGGGGTGAGTGAGCGGCTGAGTGGGTACCTGGTGGCCGGCCAGGGTCAACCCACGACAATTATGTATAATGCAGCAGTAATATATCAACTTCACATCACATTAGACACTGCGTTATGGCAGCTAAATTGATTACTTGTGTAACTGAAGGCCACCACCAATAGGAAAATTTTTAATAATTTAAATGACTCATCAGCTTTATATACAAAATGCCTTGCTTTAGTGGCATCATGCTAGCGATTTTCTTTCAGGGCATAGCACTCTGGCCAATCAAGCCACTTCTTATTCTTGTCATATTCATTGGCAGTAAAATCCTACAGGTTCACAAAAGGCAGATCATATTCTGCCTGCAGACTATATACGATTTCTTTGGACTATCTGACTCCGGTTGGCAACACATGATCAACAATCCACCTAGACAAAGCTAGTTGCCATTCTAAATTGCATCACCAAACTTTTGATGATTTCTGGTTTGGGTTTTGTTCCTGGTGGTTCTTCTCGTGGCTTTGTTTTGTTGGAGTTTTGTGGGGTTTTTTTAATATTTCACTCACCATAAGAAGCTAGTCTTTTCTTTGTTTTCAAGGGTCAGATTGAAAAACACACAAGCACTTTTGGCATCACATTGTTCTTTGAAACCCTTCAATTTTCAGCTTCACCTGCTGCCCATCTCCTAAGGTGGTAAAATCTCTGCTGTAAGAAAACTAACTTCCTGCTGCAGATCATATTCAGCATTTTCCATGTCTTGACACTGAGGTGCCTTTGAAAAGGTTTAAAAAGCTGTACTTAAAGTATTCTGAAAATCCTTCACTTCAGACTTTTTAAGACCTTCTCCACTCCTGTCACATTCTGTGGAACAAAGAACAGCTCAGGACACTGTTGAAATTCATTTGATTTTTTTTTTTAAACTCTAATCATCTTCACAGTTTCAAACCACAAAACCTGGATTAAGCCTAGTGACTCATTCACACAATGCAATCCTCAGCAGCTTTAGCATTCATGTCTGTGCTCCATTCACCTGACAGAAAACGCGCTCTTCAAAAGCTATTTGCAAAGTCACGACAGACCCAAGTTTCACAATGGGGATGTGCCCCTATCAGTCTCTTATCGCAGACTTAGGAAGTAAGAGGAGCTCTGTTTTTCCTCATTCTCTTTCACCATATCCTCAGTCATAAGTCACCTCCTCATTCTTTTCCAGCAGTACCACACAGTGCAGTTCTCCACACTTTTGCTTATTTTCTCCTTTCTTTTAAGCTTCTGCATTTTAGATTTCTACTGCTACTTCCTGTGTTAAGCCTCTACCAGCTCAAGTAAATTTGTCCTCGTTCCCCTCACTGCAACTGAGGACTGTACTGTCCCTGCGGTATCCCACCGTTCCCCTCCTCCAAGAGGAAGATGAGCCCCTCTACATTCTCCACAACTCAAATCTGCAAAGATAACTCATTACACAATACAGCCACAAAATGACTGAAGTACTCAGGTGACTCAAGAATCTCTTTCTACAGAAACTCCTGCTTTGGAAAATATGTCACTCAACTGTACAAGCTAGTTCCTGCAGACATCTACCATACGTTGGCTGAATTTTCTAGCCACGCTTGAATAATGGAATAGTAGTGAATAGTGGATTCAACCAGGTCATGGCTATTACTCCAAGTCTTACCTTCCTTTTACTAAGACATCTTGAGCCATCTACAGTTCTGAGATTTCAAAAAAAATAGATTATCTCAAATTGCCAGACAAGTTTATTTTTGTATGCTCATCTCAGAACTCTCTAAGAACTCTTTATCCTACCTTTGGGCAGGAAAGGTACCACCCAGACAGGAGACAGCCTGTTATCACTGTTTCACATTTTTCTGCTCTCTCACTGCTACCTGTATGGATCATAAACAGTTCAGATTTCTTCCATTCTTTGCAAAGTATGGAATGACAGAAACCGCTGCCAGCTGTCTTCAGAAACCTGGAGCAGAGTTCAGCTAGCCACTGCACTTCGGTTATCAAAACAGGCTCCAGCCATTGGCAGTCATGCTTGTAACGGTGAGTCTCCAGCCACTCATGAGGGACTGCAGCTGCCTACAGGTCCACCTCCACCACAGCTGGAACTGCTTGATGTCTCCTAGTCTTCCACAGACCACCTGCCCTAACTTCACAACCAAGTAGCTCAGAGGTCTCCTCCACCTACACTGCCAGGAAGCCTTGGCTAATTGTTCTGCTCTAAACTACAGAGAAACTCATAGTTGTTTTCTTTAGCCATCTTTCAGGCCTCTCTCCACAACTCCAGTGCCCAGGCCAGGCTGACACACAATCTTTTTACCTGTGGCCCAACTCTCCACACTAGCTCTTAGGCTGGTCCTTCCACAGAAGCTGGGCTTATGCTGCCCTCAAGCACATTGCTACCTCCCCGCTAAACCTGTCAGGTAGAGATGGTTTATTCCTCACAAGAGCAAGCAAGTAGATCAGATCAGTTTAGGGAAGGGAAGGAAAAGGTAAAGCATCGGGGAATTTAGTCACTCCTAAATTCCCACACCACAATGAACAGCAGTCTGGCTCAGAGCCTGAACTGCAGAGGAAGATGTGGTCCCTCCGATTTGACTGGTGAAATGTGATTTATTTACTAGACGAGGGAAATTTTACATTGATACTGTTGTGACCGTAAACTGAGTCATCCAGTAGGTTACATCTCATCCATACAAGCAACTCCTTTGATTAAATTATATTGATAATCATTAGTCTAGTCACTGATAATCATTGATAATCAATGAGGCTAGAATGACTAGTCATACACTAACACAAAGCTGAAGGCCCAGGTTAGTGAGAAGTTTTCAATTTTTCACTACCGGCATCACAAAGAGTTCTTTACAGACTAGATTAACCATCAATTCTGATTGCTAGAGTACTCCAGCAATCCCCGTGAAGCCACTTCATTTTCTCCTGTGGATTTCTGAAGGGCATTGATCTGTTATATCCAGCCTTAAGAACAATGCTACATGGATAACTGTGTGAAGTTTTAATGGCACGTGATGATCAAGATGATCTAATAATTCCTTCTGATTTATTCACTATGAATCTATAAACTCACCTGAGAGTGAGACAGGCTGCTCCCAAGTGGAGTTGACATCAAATAACACAAAGAAGTTTGTGCTTGAAGATAACAGAAGGCACTGGAGTAATGTAGTACTCGTGTTGACAATTTTATTTAGCTTTTACTTTGATCACATAAAGTAATAATCCTTAAAACCATAACTATTAAAGGAATAAAACCAAAGCAGCTTTCCATCCCTTTCTAAAATTTATTGGATTTGCTTGCAGATTTGTTACCAGCAGAGTCTTTTTCCTTTGCTGGCCTGGCTGTTAATGAAAATATAGACTGAAGCAAGCACTTTATGCTGTATGGTCAACTCTAGTAAAATCAATCAGATTAGCTAGAGTGTGTAACATTAAAAAGCTTCGTAGGTCACTGAAAAAATGGGATCAGACATTGCATCTTCCATGAAAAGAAGCCCAACAAGCACAATGGTTATTAGGCAGTATTTAGGGGAAATAGGCAAACACAGGCCAAATTCTTACACCCAATATAGCTCTTTGGAAATCACCGGGGCCACACAACCAGCTTAACTAATTTCCGAAGGACTCCCCGTTCCCTAAGCTGTGTGGCTCTGTACTGTCTAAACAGCAGCTCAAAAATACAAGCAAACACATCAGCTGAAGGACAAGCTACAAGGCACCAGCAGGATGCTCTACAACAGGCGCTTCATTTACAGAGAAGACACAGAGAACCAGGTCCCTTTGGGTCAAGAAAACGTAGGCAGAGCACTGTAACGCCCTGAGGCTTCTCTAAACTATGCAGGAATTTGAACCGCCCCAACTTTGCTCCAGGCCCTTCCCATGGACCCCACGGCTACACAAAGAATTCAACTGAGCTAAACTGAAGACTAATCCTTGAGACTGTCAGCTGTTTCATTTGCTTCCTTCCTATTTCAGCCTCTTTTCATATGATTTTACAGAAATATTCAGAGATCATAATTCTTTAGCTGTTACTCTTTCATTACAAAAATGCTGCATTAAAATTTCTATCATGGAGCAAGATGGACAATATTTGCATTCTCTGGGAGCAATACTACAGACATTCAGGACGTAGAACTGGGAGTAAATAGCCTGTTTAGAAGAAAAAAAAACAAAAAAACAAACAAGCTGCAGGAAGATGAAGATGGTTGATCTAGGAACTAATTTTAAAGTCAGATGCATTAAAAAAAGAGGGAGAAAGGAAGAGCTAACAGTGCTTCTAACTAAAAATAAAATAGATATAGTACACCCTGGTTTAATAAAGTGAGATCCTGAATTTTAACCACAAAAATATTGTAATATGGATCTGCAATCAGAAATGTTTTTACTAGAGGGAGTCCTTTGTGATTTAAGGCCTACAGGTGCTTGACGAGTGAAAAATTCTGAAATTGCAGCCAAGATCCAGATTTCCATGACATTTACCTCCCAGAAATCCATAAAATTCTAGACCTATTCTCCGTTCGGTCCTCATGTGTTGCATGATGTAGTTGAGAGGCATCCCTGCCCATGACAGGGAGGTTGGATTAGATGATCTCTAAGGTCCCTTCCAGCCTAGGCCATTCTATGATTCTATGATTATGAGCAAGTTCTCAATTCAACATTGGGCTGAATACATAGGCAGCTCACCACCACCAGTATATCAGTGTATTTCACAGCTGTTGTACTTCAACAGTTTAGATTAAGGATACTTCATCTTCTTGTGAGCAAAGATATTTTGTGGTCAATAAATAAAATCATATATAAGGATATGTTTCTGTGTTTACACACTCCTTTATCATACAAATATTGCAAGAACTTACATATGCCATCCCACTTTAGAAGGAAAAAACTCTCATTTCCTAAGTTTTTAGGTCTAATGCACAATGAGATGAAGAAAATTCACAACAATCTCAGAATACCAGCAGTTCCGACCATCACAAATATTTGCACATATCCTTCCTTTGCCTTTTTTCTTTTTAAGTTCATGTGTACCAGCAACAAATCTGTTTTATGACTTTACAATGCATTTTACAGGGTATTCCAATCATTTCACATTTTCTTTAAAAAAATACATTAATATCAATGTCAATCTTTTAATTCGCAAGGAATTTTGTATAAAGAATAAAGCAACAGCCCTTTTCTCTGAACAAAGCAGCTTCTGCCTTGTTTTATTGCTGTTCAGATATCCATTTAAAAATAGGCAAATTCCTCTCTCAAATGGTTTAGAAGAGTATTTCATTTCGGGAAGATGCCACAAGGAACAAGTAATGTTGGGTTCTCTGTATCTTCGCCAGAGTTCTGCCAAAGGTCACTTGGAATGATCCTCCAATGTATATCCCCAAGCAAGGACTCTGGTCATTACTTATAAAGCTGAGCTGTAAGGACCTGTCTGCTCTGTTCCCTTGATGTTACAGCATTCACTGAGCTGGGAAGAGCACCTTGAGTCAGAATTCGTTCAGTGGGCTTTGAATCTGTCTCTTGAGCCTTAGTGTGTGCAACAGGAGGAGAATTCATCTAAAAAAACCCCAGCTATTAATGAAAATTATGGGAAGCAAACCCTCAAAGGTCCTCAGAGGACTGAAGAAAAGATTTGACACCCAAAATTAATCTCAGCAGTGAAGAAGATCCTCTGATCTCCATTATAAAATGAAAAAGAACAGCAGGTTTTATATAACAAGAGGTAATTAAAAAGTGGCATAGACGATATTGAATATTTCTCTAATAGTGTTGAATTCTGGAGTCAAATGTACGAGTTCTCTGAGCCTGACAGAGATAAGGTACTAACAACTGAATCTAACACCTGCTTCAAAACCTTTTCCTTGAGCAATAAATAAATATACTAATTGTAGAAAGGAAGATCTAGCTTCTCTTTTATGCTGTACATGCTGTCACACATGGATGGAAATAATTAGAGATTATGAGAATGGGTTTGACTCAAAAACATTCTATGAAAGCCTAAATATTTCAGCTTCTTCTCAACAAAATTTCATTAAGAAATGGTGATTTGGGCCAGGCCTAAGTACGAAAGTGAAACATTCTCATTGCACTGGCCCTAACATTGAAGTCTTTGATGTCCCTGGCTGAATCATCATTTCAAACCCACTTCCAGCAGATAGCAGACAGCAGAGGTGTACATTTGCCCACTCTCAAACCAGCTTTACCAGCCCAGCTGGACACATATCCACACTCTTCTAATTGATATACTGAGGTTTCAGGTCCAGAGATAACACCCCAGTACAGCTCTGGTTGTGAAAACTTAAAAATGAAGCCAAAATCTTCCCAATGGAGAAGAAAATGAAACATCAAAATCTCAAAAACTTTCCTGTAACCAAGTTGGTGGTGTGTAGTCAGTTGCTCTTGTAACACATTATGAGGCAAATTATCTTTTTACTGAACCAGATAGGAAGAATGAAAAAATCTATAGCTAATTTAAAATCTGCCTGATACACACAACACCTAGAATATTTTGCAAGTGCATAGTGGTAGAACAGTTCTCCTAAACAAGGAATTTGCTCATTTATTCTTAAGATCATCACTGACAGTCCTTTAACCATTCCTTACTCTGTGAAAATGAATTAGGAAGTTCAATTTTCTCTAAGAAAGTTTCCTGACCAATGTCCTGAGGAAAAAAGGATTTAAATGTGAGTTATATGGAAAGACATGACGAGTCCTATCCTCAAAGCTAGGGAACCTATAGAAAAATCAATATCCCTTCTCTTTTTTTTTGTTTGTTTCTTTTTGTACATATGACTAAACGCTCACAATGAACCAATGACAATCTCGGATTTCACCTATGCTACACGTTACTAGCCAGAGAATCAAGGAATAGAAGTCTGACCTGTATTCACAAAAATAAAGGATTCAGAAATTAAATAAGGTCGTACTAGTCAGTAACCATACTTGTCCTTTGGTCACAGAGACCCACAGTTCTGAGCAGAGTTCAGGAACAAGCACATTAAGATTGCGTAGGTGTTACTAGCTTAATGCAATTCACAGATTTCTAACTCACTACAAGGCAGTCTATTCACTGCCTAATTAGTCAGGCCTCAATATTCCAGGGAGAGAGGAAAGCATTAAGCCTGTTTTAACCCCTTTAACTAAAAAAAAAAAAAAAAAAACCCAACAAAAAAAAACAAACTGCAAAGAAATAAAACCTTATCACACAGCAGGTCAGAAGCAGCTCCATACATGCAAGTCTACGCAACGGCCTTTCAAGCAGCCCAAGGAATCTCACTGGCAGCCTCTGTACAAGAACACCAGACTTCCCAACAAACACACGCAATAGCAAGAAACAGCAACAAATAAAGGCTTGTGCTGGTCCACCACAACAGAAGCACAAGACTGCCAAACTAAAAGGGGAATTCAAGAGCATGAACAACCTTCTGGACTGAAGCCACAGCACCCATTTTGTCCCAACACCACTCTTTTAAATGTTCTGGGAGTGAAGGATAATAAATCCAAATCCAGTAAGCATGGAATAGAGCTACTCTTTACAGAAGTTTCACCAGCATCCTGAGACTAACGGTGCTCATGACTTAGAGCTAACCTGAATTTCTTCCATTTTTCTGCTGTTGCAGCACCAAACAAGGCTAGCAATAATGTTTTGACAACTCAGAGAAACGTTAGTATGTGGGCCTCATAAAGTGACTAACACAAAATAAGAAACCAGAGCATTACATCATTATCACCATCGTGAACTTTCACACGCAAGCTTCCTGACCGAAGTTAAATTCGGCCAGGATCACAAACATCTATTACTGTTAAGTCATTTATTTGCCTTCCAGAAATATCTTAAAAACGAAGACTGAAGTCACTGGTATTTTTCATCTGCCTTTTCTGAAAAAGGAGAGTTTCCTTCTTGTTCCCAAAGTCACAGACTTTAATTCCTTCAGGTCTCTGTCCATCACAGAAAAGCTCCAGATAAACTTCTCTGAAATGTAAAGCCAAGGGACAAGCAGGAAAATGATGGTGTATTCTTCTCAGTTAAAGGTATTCAGGCTGACTGCCGCTTTTCGATTTTCACTTCATATTTCTATTCTGTACTAAAATGCATAAAAATCTGTGGGCATATGTACATTTTTATTGTATCAGCACTACACAAAACAGGAAGCAAAAAGTGGTCCATAAAAATCTGCACCAAGGGAGAACAAAGACAAAACTATTGAAACGTGAATAGCCTTGAAGGATCTAAGTACTTCAGGAGTGCACAGAAAAGGACAACTCTCCTGTCCCTGAAGTACTGCAGCTTGCATTCAAGTAGTAAAGATGGGACAGGAAACAAAGACTGACTTGAATAGTAACACATTACTTGCTACAAGATATCCTCTTCTACATCTTAGCGTTCATCATTTAGGTCAGCACACTTCTCCTTGTAGAGCTCCCTGATTATTCACTGTCAAAGCACGAACATTGAGAGGAAGAGAAAACAGTTTGTAACACCAGCCCTTACTCTTCTCAGCAGATACTCATAAGCACACTTTCATAAGTCATTTGATCTTCAGCAAAGATGTTGCCTAGAGATATTCCTAAGGTTCTCAGCCTGTTTATAGTAGGTAGAGACATCACCTTTTCCAAGTAAATACAAGTATTAACCTGCTTAAAACTGCATGGCATTAAGTGAATCCTGGACCCTGAGTGATGCTTTATACAAGAAGTACAGTCGTACAAGACAACAATATGAAACCGTATTACTAAAAATTTATCATCTCTGCTTTTTCATATGATAGGAAGACCCTATTCCAGAGAAAGATAAAACTTATACCATGGACATGTGACAGAAGGAGAGGCGACCACTTCTTTTTGGCAGCCAAAGAAAGAAAAATAAAGGTCCAAAGAGATGCCATGGCCAGTTGATCTTGTTTACCATGGCTCCAACTTGATGCAATCAATTTTTAAGCAAATAATTTAAAATCTTTGGTTGGAGTGTCTCCCTTAAGAACTAAGATTTGCTGCTTTTAATTAACTAGGAATACTAACCAAAGCCAGTATGAAAGTCAACTAAAATTATTCAGATGACTCGCTACCTCAGTTTCGCAGAGCCATGGCTTTTTAAAGCTTTAGGTGGCCAAGTCCTTCTCATAATATTGAAGGTGTATTGGTAAAAACTGCTTGAAAAGAAGTAGCACTGACAACAGCAAGTCATAAAATCTGTGGCTGACAAGTCCTTTTTTGCCATCAGGAAATATTGTACTTAGATTGAGAACATGACCACTAGGTACATCCCAATACAACCCTGACCAAATTGCCAGAACTCTAAACACGACTCCCAAATACACACAAACTGGATCTCCAGCGTGTGCCAGAGTGCTCCAGATACTTAACAGCAATTAGTCCTGGATTTGGGGATATCTGTAGCCCTCTCAAGAATGGAGTTACAAGAGAACTGTAAAACACTGAGAAATCCAAGACAAACAGCATGCTCAGGTCATGTCCAATATGCACAGGAGCACATACAGTAAAACCAGACCACAGCAGTTGTGCTTGCTCCTCTCCAGGAAATCTTGCACAGAACTCCAGAACTGTGGTTACCTGCTAAGAATAATTATTTTCATTCGTGGACTTTGGTTCAAACCACAAGGCAACCGTCTTTGCTGGACCACCGCAGGAGTGCCTAACTCTCGGAAATTAGTTTTGAACCTTTCCCACCCCGTGTAATGTGGGATAATCGTCCAAAATGACTCAAATTAATTATACAGTATTGTTCACACATTAGAACATCAAGAAAGTTTCCAGGACAGTGTGCAGCTGGTATGTAAGGAGCTCTCCCCACAAAGGTTCCTAAGGAACCTTAGGAGTTGGTAACATTAAGGGAGCTTGATGTTCTGACTGTAAGAGAAAACCCCACAGAACATGGGATGGAGTGGGACACCGTGGTCAAGCTCTGTGCACACAAAGGAGCCTGGAGACACTGGGGAGGGGGGCCAGTAAGCCACACATTTGCTAACCTGGGCCAAGAGTCTGTCATCTTTTGATAAAATGACATCCTTTGGGTGAACTATGCTCACTACAATCTCATTATAGTGCCAAAACACAGCTCCATGCCAACAGCTACCTGCCTCTGAGGTGTAACCACCCCTCACTGAGCCTGCACCCTGAGTTTTTCTAGTCTATACCTTCAAAAGCAAAGGAGGAAAATTTGCACCAATCACAATAAAGATATGTATGAGTAGAGTCACTCAAGCTCCACCTGAAAGATAACAAATAATATAAAAAGGCCCAAGAGAGGGGGGGATTTAAGGGAAGATACCATCATCATCAGAAAAGATACCACCACGGGGACCACCTCTGACTTGTGGGATCAGTCAACAGGCTGAGCTTCTCTTTCCCCGCATAGGGACACCTTTGGGTAAGACTCGAACATTTGGTCATATCACGTCCTTCCCCAGGACACTTAGTAAATCTCTACAGAGTCACTCATAATCTAACATATCTGTAACCAGGTTGTACCATTTGCACTCTTGCACATGCTTTGCAGACAGTCACTATCACCAGCACCCAAAACAAATTTATGTATCTGTTGCTTCAATAAACTACATTAAATTCTGATCTGACCACGTGAATCCCTGTTGGCACTGACACGCTGAGTTTGGCCATGTGAGTTCGTGAGGAAATGCCACCACTCTCGTGAAGGCTGGCTGTGTGAGTCCAGGGGCACTGCCAGATCGAAGGCGCATTGGCATGTCACGTTAGTAGTCTGGAACATTAACGCAGAATTGAGCATCACTCAGAACCTAAGCCTAGCCGCTCCCAGCCCTTCTGATACCTAATCATAAGCTGGAACGCAAAGGGGTTTAGTTTCCACCAGACTGCTTTTGTCGCAACATCATAAATCCAAAGTGTACCTCTAAGTCCAGTAAAGGTATTTCTAATATGGATTCCCCATAAAAGTACTTCAGAGTAATCTCAATTGCAGAGAGTAATAAATCTTTAACATCCTCTACACAGCCAGAGCAGTGCTGCAGCACACTGGGAGAACTGCAGCCATGTCTCTCCCAGCACCGTGGCGTTGTGCACTGCTCCCTGTGTGATGTTACACTTCACGATAAGAAGGGGACTTGCTGTGGATCTTAATGGGATGTTACAATACCAGCTCGTTTCCAACCCTTTCCCGAAAAAAAATTTGCTGAAGCACAACAACAGACCCTAGCTATACTCTCTGATATACTCAACCTCTGCTCTGAACTCCTCCACTTTCCCTTCTGTTTGGTTTATTTTCATCATAGTTACAGAAAAATTCTTGCTGAGTAAGTAAGCTGATGGTAGTTCCTTTTCTAAAAAAACTGTTGACTTTTCCAAAATAACTGCATCTGCTAGACCTGTGAACCAGACTGATATCCTTCCACTACCACTCAAAGGCAGAGAAGAAAACCACCACCGTATATGGAAGCACTGTGTATTTCCCTGCGTAAAGAGTCCTTCCCAGTAAGCCTTTCTCGGGCATTTTACTGCTCAGATGGACACAGGTATCCACTGTTCACATTTTTTTTCTGAAAAGAGGCCGCTTGAAGCTGTGATCAAAGAAATCACATTTTCACCTTGTAAAAAATTCAAGCAGTAAATTAGCCTTCACATGAGAAATACATCACAACGCAGGATATTAGATTACCTTAACTTAAAGCAATCCATCAACTAAGAGAGAAAGAAACTCTCCTCCATTTATTCTAGAAATTTTCTTTTGTTAAAAGGAACTCTTCCCTCTGGCATTTACAGAGAAAAGAGTTTCTCCATGTCTTTCGGTCCTGTGAGATGCCTAGAAGAGGAGGCACAAACACACCCCAGGTCCCCCAACCAGAGTCCTTGATGACCCAGTTTTTTTTTGGAAGCTGTACAGGCTCATGGCCAGTCTCAGACCCAAGAGCACTGTCCCTCTCAGTGCTGCTGGCTGGTGGCTGCTTCACCAGAGCAGAGCTTGGGCCTACCTCGTACGAGGAACCCCACCGGGCCCTCCTGTCACCTCGGCCACTGACCCTCCACCACGTTACTGAGGAGGTATTTTCTGCTGTTTTCAGTTTGGTTGCAAACTTGCCCAGGGTAAAAATTACTCACTGTGCATTTGTACAGCACCTGATGTTGATAAAAATTTTACACAGTGGCTCTTACAACAGGTTTGCAATATTATATAAAATAGAATCATAGAACAGTTAGGTTGGAAGAGACCTTCAAGATCATTGAGTCCCACCTTTGTCCCAGTCCTACCAACACCACTAAACCATGCCCCTCAGCACAACGTCTACCTGGCTCTTAAACACCTCTAGAGATAGTGACTCAACCTTATCTCCCCAGGCAGCCTGTTCCAATGCCTGACAATACTCTCAGTAAAGAAATTCTTCCTAACATACAACCTGAATCTCCCCTGGCAGCACGTAAGGCCATTTCCCCTTATCCCATCACTAACCACTAGGGAGAACAGACCAACCCTCACCTTGCTACAATCTCTTTTCAAGTAGTTGTAGAGAGCAATAAGGTCTCCCCTCAGCCCCAGATCCCTCAGCTGTTCCTCGTACAGCACACGCTCCAAATCCTGTCCTAGCTTGGTAGCCCACCTCTGTACCCCCTCGGCACCTCCACGTCTCTCTTGTAGTGAGGGGCCCAAAACTGGACACAGCACTCGAGGTGAGGCCTCACCAAAGCTGAGTCCAGGGGCATGAGCACCTCCCTGCTCCTGCTGACAAAATATTCCTGATAAAGGCCAGGATGCCATTGGCCTTCTTGGCCACATTCAAACAACAAAAGCATTTTAGCTTGACAGTGTTGTTCTATAACTTTGAGTTCCCGTACTGTCTTATTTTGCCATAATCTTTGCAAATGATTAGTCCGCATATACAATCACAGCTCATTTGGCACAGGATTTCCATACCCAGCTGCTTGTCAGCACTTTGTGCAACACTATGAATCTCTGGTCTCCCGTTAGCATTCCCTGCAGCAAGACAATGAACGGCACTGAAGGTAAGTTTATCTGATGCGATTTCTTACTTGTCTTCACCCATTTACTGTATCCGTCATTTTGTTTCCTTTTTCTCTTTGGTCTTTTACAAAGGGTAGCTGTTATTTTTTTTTTCTCCATTATTACCATTTTCTACATATCCATAAGCCCAATCCAGCATTCCTTTGAAAAAATTCCCCTTGACTTCAAAAGGCTCTGGAACTGGCCCCTGTGGAGGCTGAATGTTTCCGGCATACCTAATACTGCACGAACATCATCTACTCACCCCCTCTGTACTTCGTATTTTGTCTCTTTTGAGGCATCACACTTTACCATGTCTGCTATAAAATACTAACATCTACCCCTCCTGCTTGCATTTCACAAACATTACAACCTCTGCCCATGCTGAGAGTATGTAATAATTCCATTTAAGACTCAGTCTGCACCCTTATCTCAATAAACAGCAGCATCTTTGATATCCAAAAGTGGTCAAGAACTGAACTTTCAATCCCTGAACTGGCAGGAAAGTCTCACCATTTTGTGACACGCAGTTTAATTCATGACTGATACCAGTCCCTTTTAGGTAGTCAAACATATATGCTATATATATTTCTCCAGTATCCGTAGAACATTTTTTTCCGAATGTGACAATGTAAACAACTGATACACACATAAACAATTTTCCCCATTACAAGATGTAATGTAGCAATCTACCTTAGGACTTTAATTTTCCAGCTCATTTGCAACTTTGTGAAACATGCCATTACAACTGGAAAAAAATTCCATAAAGCATTCACAGCTCACCCTCCCTCTCCATAAGCCCAGCCAAAGGGATCAGCTTTTTAATTATCTAGCAAGAGAGCCAGTAAAACATCCCAGCCCCCTCAACAGGATCCTCAGGCTCCAAACTCATTATCAGATCGCTCTTCATCTTTGAGAGTCAGCAATTTAAACTCCCTCCAGTGTTATAATCACCGCAGCGATTACGGTTCCACAGCGCAGAGAAGTTTTAGAACGCTACAGACTCAGCCCACTGCTGCTACCCGAAACACCACCACACACAGCCACTGCCAGGCAGCACCACACTGGGAAGCTCAATCTGCTTACTGGAGCAATCTTTAAATAGCATTAACTGGCAGACAGCATTTCCTCCAGCTCATGCTGCAGCCATGCTCCGGGGTTGTAATGCATCCTGAACAGAGCACAGCATGCGCTTCGTAAGCCATCCTGCAACTGGCTCTTACTTGTTAGATTTCAACTCTCCCAATAAAGTGGGCCGAAAAGGCAACAGGAAAAAAAAAAGTATATTTTTAAAACTGTTGCTTGAAAGGTAGCATGTTCTTTTTTAATAACAATTACCAAAAAAATTAAAAAATAATAATTCTGCTTGATCAAAAACAGTAAGCCAGAGACAGCAGCTTCAGGCTCCAATGTTGTCCTTACAGAAAAGAAAAGAGTACTCGCATGTACCTCAGCCACACAAACTTGAAAAGTGACAACGAAACAGAATGAGATGAGTTCAGATCAGGCATTCTCCAGCACCTAGCACCCACCAGGTAAGATTCAGGCACTGATATACTTGGGCTGGACTGTCAGAGGAGCTTCTAGGAGCCAAACACTTTTCAAATCTGGTTGGTGTAGCTGGATGTCAGAGTGACCTGGTCTCTCCTGGAAATCTGTCCCTTATTAGATTCCATCATCACTCTTCTGAATGACAGTAGAGGAAAAATCAATATAAATTATTTTGAAGATCCAAAAGGTTCTCTCCCAGCATGATAATTGCTGTGTTTCCATTTCTGTTAATGACATCTAAGAACTGGAAACACAAGCAGCGGCAGAGGATTAAGTAATTACAGAGCATTAGATGCATTTGAAGAGCAGGGTCACAGAAAAAGACAGGAGAAAAGAGAGTAAGCATGCTGTGGGCTGCTCATCAGCTTGAAAGCTATAAAATATCTCTCCTTATTCACAGCTTGCTAGCTGTAAAGGACAAAGGCTCACAGTACAGATCAGCTATTCTTTATTGTCCCCATTTTGGAAAGCTACAGCTTTTATGGGTAAGTAAAGCTGTTGTTAACTATAGATAGATGTGATCCCTAGTAAGTGATTAATTTTCTCTCATGTAGGAATTGCAAATGTACATGGTAGAAATAGAAAACTGATTCAGGGTCATTTAAATATAGAAGCATAGTTCTATGACAAATGCATGCTATACATATGAAAGGAAATTCTTGTGTGTCCTATTTCACACAATACTTACCACTTAAGGCCACATGAAAGCAAAGGTCTGCGTAAAGAACACTAGCATAGTGTGAGAATGGCCATGAAAAAATAACTTAAAGCATTGTAAGGTTATGAGTTCTTATGAATGTTAAATATTTCAAAAGGAACTAAAATTCATTGTTCTCTATTGACAGTAGAACAAACATCAAAACAAAGCTGCCCACATATGCCTCTGCACACTTACCACACTTTATGAAGCTGCATTTAAGTGGCCTGACCTTTGAATATGTTTCTGTGTGACTCAGCTCTCAGCCTAGGTAAAGCTGGAGTGTAAACCCTTAGCTACAATTGTTCCATGTGAAAGGCACAGCATTTAAAACACACCTTTGAGATATTAATTTCCATTATTCTCCAGAGCATTCGAAGGTATCAGGTAACTCGATCAAAGAGTTCAGCCTTCCACCTTCATTACATGACGGTAACTTTTCCACAATTAGACCTCATGACGCCAGTAGGACTAATCTTAGTATTACTCAACATGTTTAAAGGTGAAATAGTCTGTCTCTGAGTGGAGTATGAAAACGGAGTGGTCATTTAGAGTAATTACCGTCCTAGTAAATTAGATCATTATTCAAGTGAAGTTAAAACATCTCAGTTTTTGGCCACTGATAAAAAAGCAGGTCAAAATTTAACTTAAAAGCACCTTAAACTGTCAGAGAGACAGACACAAGATGTAAGTGGACTAAAGCAGTATTACACGGTATTGCTTCTGGTTAAACCACCTCCATTTGTACCGAATTACTTCTGGGGGACTGACTTTCTATTGCAATTCAGGTGGAGATAACTGAATTCAGCGGATTGTTTCTTCTCCTATTCCTACATAACTTGTGTGTACCTGTCTGCTTTCTGAATGCTCTGTTCAGAATGTTTGTTCTTTTGGGTTGTTTGCTGATTGTGGCTCAAAGCTTTTGTTCCCACTTCTGTTAGCGCTCCTCACAGCCCACATTTGGTCACAGACCACTGTTTCTGCTTCCCAGGTGTGAAACTTTGGACAGGAGGACAATAAATGACAAACAGAAACCCCTACGATTATTCTATGTGCAGATTTGTCAAACTTTTCTATTTGAAAGAAATGTTCATTCACGTAAAACCACATAAGAGTTCAGACAATTTTTACCTTCCTTATAACTAAAAATATTAAAGCCATCCTGGACAATATTACAACTTCCTTATGTATGCAGCTCTCGGCACTCCCCAGCATCTTGCCATTTGCTTCAACAGCATTATACCTTTCATATATCAATACCATAGGGAAATCCCGCAGCTGCTGCTTTTAATTTAAGGCTTTTTTTTCCCCGTATAGATTTTTAAAGCATTGTGTCAGATGTGCTTAATAAATAGGAGTGCACAAAGCTTCTTGCTCTCGAGTACCTAATGGAAATTCAGCCACTCTTGTTCTGCAGAATTATAATCCAGACTGCACCAAAATCAATAAAGCTGTCCTGACCTGTGCAGGCTGAAGGAGGAGAGATCGGGTCCCAAAAAACATGGTTTTGAGCAAACTCCTCAAAGTCTCCCAGGATCATTTCAGCTAGATGTTCTTTGTCAAACAAAGCTCTTGAACTTCAGAAAAGACATTTGTTGAAGGCCTGCCCACAGTAGCACTTCGTTATCCGCATTCTCATCTTTTCTTCTGTTTCTAAACATCTGTTCACCTTGCAGGGTCACCAACAATCTCAAAAACACCACCTCTCTGCTCTGTGACAGTCCAAGTAACTTTTTATATCCACTCACCTAAAACTATTGCTTGTGTGCTTTGGGATCTCCTCCACCTTCATTAAAAAAAAAAACCCAAACACTAAATTCAGTAAATAAAATAGAGTGCAGTTGGAACAACCTGAATTTTTTTTTTTACTATTCTAATATCAAAATCCAATTTTATTGGGGAGCTTTTTTTCAAATAAAGAGAATAAAACCTATATAGAAGAAGTACTTCATTCAGGACTGGGTCCAGTGAAAGTATAGTTACAGTATATTCCTATTTATAAACTGGTATAGGGACTTGGCTAGGGTCCTTTGTAAACTGGAGCGTAGAATTACTGTCCTGTTTAGTCTAGAAATATTTGGGGATAAAAGCTGCTTGTCTTTACTGAAAGACCTCTAGAAACTCTTTCAAAGACACCAATTCCAGAAAGAATAAATACTTACTTACCCATTGAAGAGACATTAGCCCATGTCACAAATTAGAGAACATTTTACTTCTAAGACAGTAAGAAATACCAAAAAAAAAAAAAGTATTTGGAATCAGCACTATTCAACCCATTTGTTTTAACATCCAGTACCCAAAAACTGTTTCAGGAAAAGCATTTTGTCATTCTTTAACTTACCTGTGCAAGAAAAATAGAGCAATAGCAAGCAATATATTCACAAAGTACTTAGACCAAAATGCATGAGCTTACCACAGCGAAAGAATCTTATGATTCACTCACAGACACTTTCTTCTCCCCTGTAATACATCTCCTTTATTCCTTTCTCCAAATCCCCTCCCATACACTTTGCTATACATTTTAATATTAAAAAACTGACTTAGATAATTTCTAATGATTGCAAATGCTTCTTCCAGGCAAATAAAAACAAGAGAACCTGCAAAGCTTTTTGAATCTGAAAGCTCCAGCTACTCTCAAAGAGGCTTGTATAGCTTTACGTAAACAAACATAAGTTTGTGCACAAAACCCTTTAATGCGATATTCAGCCCAGGAAAAGGTAATATGAAAAATTTGTATCCTGGGTATCCTGCATAGGCTGGAGCTATTGTAGACATGAACTCTGTCTAAAATGCTTTACAGCTGAACGTGTGCTAATTGAACTTATTTCATTAACACAACCAGGGTCTTCTCAAGATGTCAATCTGTATGAGCCTGCTCCCATTCAAACAGGACTGTCTGATATGATCACCCACTTGTGTTGGCAGAGAACAGCTACTGGGAGGTCCCAGAAGCAAGTCCTCTCTGGCTGCGATCCAGTCCTCCTGAGTGCTCCCCCTTCAATGCTCAGGCAACGCTAACCCACTTGGGCAGCAAAGCTCAAACCTACTCAAACAGCACAGGTAGCACTAGGTCAACAGAACCGAGTTAAAATGAACAACAAAAAAAATTACCCAGATGGAATTTTCAAAAGCGTTAGGAAACCTGTACCCATTTAAATACCTTTAAAATTTGATCCTTCTTTCCGGGAATGAGTGCAGAAGTAACACTTTATAGGTGTCAATAAAGTGACAAACCAACAAGCAGATTCTGCTGAACAATGCATGTTTTGGAGCAGAGCTCTAAAATACAGGTTATATGCTATAGCAACATGTTACTTGCATTAAACAATGACAGATCTTGTAAGGCCATAATTCTACCATGGGCACAATGACACAAGCAATTAGCAAGGACAAGACAGGTGCAGGCGGAGGATGAGTTGCAGACAAAAGCTCTATGCTTTCGAGAATTACATAAATACACTTTTTTCTCTTTTTTTGGCAACCGTACCAGAGAAGCAAAGGAGAAAGGAATGCCCTTTCAACTCTGACAGCATAGCTTTGTACTATAGCTTCCTGAATCTACCTAACATGCGTACCTCAAACAGCATTTGTTACACACAAGTGGGGCAGAAAAATGCTTGGGCCTATGAGTTTTCCTTGCACACACAAAAATCATTCATCAAATCCCAGAAGTTCAGAAGTTTTAGTCTGCACTGTGGGACCTTTGTGCTGTGACTGTTTAGGTGGAGTCAAGGCACAAAAACCCTATAATTGCATTTGCCTCATTACTTGTTCACGCAGCTCCCACGCTACTGAGCCGCCTGGTGGGTCCTCCTCTCTCTGTGAGCCGTGCCACACGGCTGGGTGTCCCAGTGCTGCCAGTCCCGTTCTCTTGAATCTACCTGGTGATGCTCTCCTGGCTGCAGATGCACATTCTGGCTTCAGTTGTGCATTGTCACGCCCCAGCAATACAAATACACCAATCAAAACATCTACAGCCAACAAGAGGGCTTTGTAGTAAGTCCTCTGGGGAGAGCCGGCTGCCACAGCCAGGGCTGAGACTTCTCTGCTTCACTGCAGAGGCAGCTGGAGGTCAGGGACAGAACATCTTCCTACCTATCCAGCCCATCATTCTGAGGTCTACCTCCAACATCTGCCAACATCTCTTCTCATGACAACACATGCTGTGGCCTGGACACCACCAGTTTTATTGTCACTGTCTACAGTGTCCAATATCCACCCACACTCCCAGCAGACTGTTCAGCAGGGACAGTTGCTGTGCTGGTCTGATGCTTCAATATCGGTGCAAAGGCTTATTTTTTCAGAGCTGTTCTTTTACTTGGCTGAAAACTCCCTTGTAGGAATTATCAGCCAAAAGAAATTAGTGTTTTCTCTGCTATGGAGTCTAATTGGCTTTTCCTCCACTGATAGCTCTTCAAGCTAAATTTAGGGAGCCAGGGAAATTAGACTGAACGCTCTTTGGCTGAGACTATGGCCTACTTCCCATACACACACAATGACCAAAGCGATGGGTTCCTTTAATTCCCTTCATGCTGCAAAACTACAGAATGTCAGCAAATAGCAAGCCCATCACACAAAACAACCTGCTTAAGATGTATATTAACTGTTTGATCAGAGGTACCTTTAGAGACCAACATCACCCACAAAAAAATGCAGAAAACTACCTCTCCAGGTAGCAAGACAGAGGGATTTCATTCATTTCCATAGATGAAGCCAGTCAATTTATACCCAGCCATCGCAATTTGTCCGATTCCTTATCTGCTCACATTGTTGCAGTCAGCATGTAGGCATGTAGGTAGCTCTGGTAATTTACCCCTATTTTTCACAATACTTTGCAAAATAAACATCTCCTGGAACTAAACAGCTACGAGAAAAGCCAAATTTTGATTTAAACCAGTAAGTTTCCTGACCTCTTGTTTACAAAGAAAAACCTGCAAAACATGACACAAATGTAAATTCTTGATCATGGAGAAAGAAATTTTTAGGTGCACTACTCACTGCTTTTGAGCACAGCATATTTCTTGCTATTCCTGCAAGTCTGACATCTACACCCAAACACTGGTGTTGCCCTTACCTTGTGCCAGAAATTAGAGCACCTGGGAGCTCAGGCTCAGCATGAGCTTATGAAGCTAGCGTACATCAGACAGACCTAGTCCCTAAGCACTAATTGTCAGAGCTAAATTATCAGGCACATAAAATGGTGTGTACTTGTACACAAGTTTAAAACATTTTGCTTCCTTCACACTAAAGTGAAATTTTCCATCCCTCAAAAAAGGAGTAAGTTGAGTAAGTTTAGCAGAATACGGCTAAGTAGCTTTTCGTGCTATGGGTCATCTCTTTAGCACATATGTTCTCCTCGATTGCACTCGGCTGGCTTTCTTCTGACTTATCTCATTGACCCATTTTAGGTTATCCTAGGATAATCATATTTTTCCTCTTATCTGTTTCCAGTCAGAGTTCTGCAGCCCTTTTTCTTGACTCCACAGGGCACAGCATGAGTCACAGGACAGCAGCATCTGCTTTCTACCCCTAGCTTTCCACATGTACACTTTCCTGTATTCTCTCCTTGGTGGAATTCAATTATCCAAGATTAAATTTGCCTCTCCCTCACCAAAAAAAAAAAAAGAAAAAAGAAAAAAAAAAAGAATTGTTTTCCCCCTCCCAATCAATCTCCATTCTACAATCAATTGCTATTTTTCTCATCAGTGAAAATGTGTCAGTTTGTGTTACCATAATGAATATGTGTCACCTTTGTCCAGGGCCACTTTCCCCTGAGCCTGAATTTCTCTGCTACTTTTCTGCAAACATCTTTTGACCATGTGAAGTACAACTGAGTGTCTCACTGTTAACAAAGAAAAAAGCCTTTGGTCCATGCACTTACAGCTTTGTACTTCAGCCATTGCATGGTGAAGATCTAAGCTTCAACCATGTAATTCCCACCCAAATAATGCAACATTTCTACTCTCCTTCAGTTCATTACATTTTCAAGTTCTTCATTTTTGCTTTGCTCTAGTTAAAATTATGCACAGGTTCTCAAAGGATAAATGCTGTTGACTAAAACTCCTTCTTGCATCAGCATGCTTTCCTCCTCTTAAATCTCTCATCCATATAATGAAGTTGTCTTTCACCACTCCGGGCAGTCATGGTAAAACTCTCGCTCAGAAGCAAACCCGCTGCGTCCATCCATCTGTTCTCTGCTACTCGCTCTGAGCGTGCCTGGAAAGAAGCCTGCTGTCAAAGGCCAAAGAAGAACGAAGCTTTCCAGACAAAGCACAGGCCAAACAGTAGGCAAGCAGCAGGAAACCCTTCAAAAGTCAAGGTTGACTGGTGCTGATCAGCAGCGGAGAGATGAAGGAACAGTCGAAGGCCAGCTGAGGCACATGCTGTAGAGACACCAACACCACAAAAAACTCCTTCTAAGACTATCTGCTCCCCATCCCCTCGCAATGCTTTTCTAATGGTTGGTGTTCAGGCATTTGAAAACTCAACACTCGGCCTCCAGCCACACCAAACAGATGCTGACCCACTTCTGTTCTATATCTATTTTCTATTTCTCCTCTACCGCTAGGAGGTTCCTATTTAACTTGTTTTTTTAAAAAAAATGCCACACATTAAGAGCATTTGTGGCTGTCCTAGCTGATCTATGATGATTAAGAGAATTTCAGACATGGATTATGGAAAGTTTTCTTAAATCCTTGAGATTAATAAAGAATATCAATGTAAGTACTAGCCAGTCGGGCTTAAATTCCTGTTCTCATCATGCTTTCAACCTGAAGCTTAGGCTAAACAGTAAAAATCTCCTTAAAAACCTGTTCCATTCTCCTGTTCTTTGGATAGCACGCATTTGGCCCTTGAGAATATTTACTAACAGTCTAGACCAGGAACAAAAAACATTGAGGAAAATGATTACACGGCTCCAGCCTTCTAGGACAACTTATACCAGCCCTTCATTCCTCCTCCTTTTTTCCTTGAAGAGGGTTCCTGATGGATGCAGGGGCAAGAAAGATATAAAGGTCCTATATGCCCACATGACTGTAAACTACAGCACTATCCAGGCTGAATTAATAATTTAATGTCAGGTGCCATTCCAGACATTTTAGATTTCTACCCCATGCTGCTGTACACACTGGATCAAGCCATGATGGTCAGTTCAGCTTAATTAAACCAAGTATCTTCTAGTGAACATCCAAGAGAACTGCAAACTAAAAAGCTGTCTCAAGATTTTAAAAATGTTTCAAAATACTTCTCCTTTATCTGATTCTAATAAACCAAATGGGTCCACAATGCAGAATTCATTGCTGTTCACAGATATTTTATGTCAAGTAGCTTCCATACAGAAAAAGTTTAACAGCCTCAGTCACAAGAATCCTTAAAATTTACTTTTATTGTGAATTCTTTACAGCTACAGAACAGACATGAGTTATCTAAAACACTTTATAGAGAAACAAGAGTGGAAAAAAAGTCCAGGTGAGAGGTTGTTCATAATTATATCCCTATCATCCTTAGGATATTGGTTTTAAATCCTCTCCCCAGCTCCTTTTTAATCTAAGGATTTTTCTCCTACATCTCATCACCCTTGAGTGCAGTGACAAAGACACAAAACACATCTTTTAACATGGCCATAAGTGGCTTTCCATGGAGACATAGATAATAGCTTATCTGATTTATAGGACAATTTTCTTACCGCGGGTTTGAAAGTCTGAAGAGATAGAGGATCTGTTCCTCCAATACTTCATGCACCAAGATAAGATAGCTCTATCGGAAAGAATATAAGTCAGTCCACTCCCAAAACAGTTGCACGACTTTCTAGAGATAGAAAACAATAATTCACGAGAAAAATTAAAAAACTTTTCCTCAAACAGAAGTGCACCTTTTCTCCCTTCCCTGGTAGGGTCACCAAAGTCAAAAGAAGCAGAGTCTGCAGGAATGGGAGTATTTAACCTTACAGGCTTGATTTGCTTGTAAGACACATACACTTACCAGCCCTTCTAGATTTCTCCATCTTCAATTTACACCTTTTTTTATGTTTCATGATGAAGTAAATATCACCTTTCTAGACAAGGAGACCTGGAGCGTTCTACTACTAATAATAATTCTTCCACTCAGCATGCAGGTGCATTTGTTACCATAGTTTTATATGGGAGATGCCATGGACCAGGAATTATTTTTGTTATTTCAGGGAAGAGCATAAAAAAAAATACTGTGAGAAAATGAAGGCTTACAGCTACATGATTTTGCAAACAGCCACACAAATAAGAATGTAGGTTAACTTTTCATTTTGTTTTATTATTGTTAGACTCAACAGCTATTTTCCAGTATTATAACGTGAAATTTTAGTTTCTTCAGGACTTTTCTTATAACTCCTAGCTACTCTTGACCTGCAAAACTCAAGCAGTTTATCAACACAGACTCCTATTCCTCAGCTGTTACAACAGCTACATTTAACAGTGACTTGTGCTCCCTGCCCTGGTGATGATTTCAACAGGAGAAAACAAGAATGAGTTATTTTCTCTCTCAATCCAAAATCACCTTATGGAACTCATCACTAGTGTATGTTCTGGAAGCTAAATTACAAACAAGTTCAAAATAAATACTTGCATGAATTTAAGTGCAATTAAACATGATGAAATTCCCAGTAAAGAAAATCCCTAAGGAGTTGATTACTAAAAGTTGAGAAAGGATACCAGGGAAAGGATGTGTACTGTCATCTTTTAGTGTTCCTTAATCATTTATTACCAGTGACATTACACCAAGCTAAAAGGACCTCTTTGTAAATAATTATCACATCTTTATGTTCTGGAAAAACACATTAACTTGTTTTTCAGCTTTGAATAGTAATAGTAGTCCATGGAAGAATCCTATGAAGCATACCAAAGTTAAGCGGCAGAAGAATAAATTTAGCATGAAAAATTCCTGAAGGAAGAGGCAGCAGCTGAGATACCCAAGGCCAGGTGTTTGACTGGACTAAGCAGTTTCAAGCCCTCACACAAATTAGATCATACTGACTTCACAGTGCTCAGGATCCAAACAGTAATAAATGATATCAAACACTGCATTGGTATTGCAAGCTAGGTTCTGTATTTCCTCTAGAAAAAACAGAAATAGTTCCTGTACATGTGAAAGGCTATAAAACAAGGAAAAAAAAAATCAGATAAAGCATTGACATTTACAGAGTGGGTGGGGGGGCATTATCAGTCACTGAAAGACAGAGATATGTGGGATGTCTTCTTTGTTACTCTCCGAGGACTTTATAGGTCAGAACTTGTGCTGGAAATTGACACAGCAATGGTCCAGGGGATCTGAAGAGCTCACACCTCATGGCTCTTTCCCCACTGCAGAAACCAGATGAAATCTGCAGTGCAGCACGTTTTCTGCATTATTGTTTCTGCTCTCATTAGTGTGATCAAAAACCAAGTCCCACAGCAAAAGTCTGGTTCCTATATGTCACTCAGTCACTTACAGATTTAAGTGTGAATTAATAATCTAGCCCTCCAGTTCAGGAAAAAAGCCTTTTGTACTTCAATCTCCAGAGAATTTTAAATTCAGATTCTGCAGGTAATTAGTGAGAAAGTAAAATTAGAGCTTTCCAGACCAGAGCCCAAGTCCATTTCCCCTGCTTCTACAGCAAATTACTACAGCTGATCAACAATGTTCTGATTAAAATGCTGATTCAAGAGAATGGAAAAATATTCCTTGAGAACATGTTTATTCTGCCAAAACCCTCCTCAGAAGCCAGGCAGGCAGGCACTCCCCGCTGTCCAACCAGCTTGGCAGCCTGGCTGGCTTCTTTCCAGCTTGCCTACCAGCCGGCTGAGCCGCAGGCACCCCTAGAAAAACCCAACACTGATACAAATTGTTCTGGTTTGCCTGAAGTTCCACCATGTCAACATTCTGTTTCAGCATGGGATAAAAGAAAACGTCAACAAGCAGAATCTTTCACAAAACAGAAATACCCTTTTCTGGACAAGCTGTGCGTGTGCTGTTATTACTGCCTCTCCACAAAAATAATTGCGTCTTGCAGCGGTGGCTTCAACTCTGCTTCAGAAGCGTAGACTTAAAGACAATGAGTATTGAGGAATCAGTCCCATGTTGACTAAATTAATCAAGTTTTTCTAACTAACAAAACATGATAAGGTTTTGAGTATCTGAGAAAAGGGTTCAGTATTTTAAGACTGTTACAGTTACATACTGCCCTCTGCAAGACTTTTATAAAAACAGCCCTTTAGTCACCTACTTAGTCCATTCTGTTGCTTACAGTAGTGATTTCATAGAATCATTTGGGTTGGAAGGGAACTAGAAGACCATCTAGTTCCCAGCCCCATGAAATGGGCAGGGACACCTCCCACTAGACCAGGTTGCTCCAAGCTCCATCCAACCAGGCCTTCAACACTTCCAGGGATGAAGCATCCACAGCTTCTCTGGGCAACCTGTTCCAGTGCCTCACCATCCTCAGAGTACAGAACTTCTTCCTAAAGTATAATCCAAATCTGCCCTGCTCTAGTTTAAACCATTGTTCCTTGTCCTGTTACCACATGCCCTTACAAAAAGTTCCTCCCCAGTTTTCCTGTAGGCCAGGCCCCCTTGAGGTACTGGGAAGGTCACTATAAGGTCTCCCTGGAGCCTTTCCTTCTCCAGGCTGAACAACCCCAACTCTCTCAGCCTGTCCTTCTAGGGAAGATGCTCCAGCCCCTTGATCATCTTTGCAGCCTCCTCCAGACAAGTCCACATCCTTCTTGTGTTGGGGCTTCAGAGCTCCAGGTGGAGTCTCACAAGAGTAGAGGGGCAGAACCAACTTCCTTGAGCTGCTGGCCACACTTCTTTTGATGCAGCCCAGGACACTGTTGGCTTTCTGGGCTGCCAGCACACACTGCCATCGCATGTTTAGCATTTCAGCAGCCAGCACCCCTAAGTTCTTCACTGCACGGCTGCTCTCAATCCATTTGTCACCCACCCATCTCTGCTTGGGATTGCCCCAACCCAGGTGCAGGACCACACACTTGGCCTTGCTGAACATCATGAAGTTGGCATAGGCCCACCTCTCAAACTTGTCCAGCGCCCTCTAGACAGAATCCCTGCCCTCCAGAATGTCAATCGCACCACACAGCTTGGTGTCGTCAGAAAATTTGCTCAGGGTGCACTCGATCCACTGTCCATGTCACCAGCAAAGACGTTAAACAGCACCAGTTCCAGTACCGATGCCCAAGGGACTCCACTCATCACAGGTCTCCATTTGGACACTAAGCCATTGATCATCCAGTCAATTCTGCATCCACTGAGTGGTTCATCCATCAAATCTGCACCCTTCCAATTTAAAGACCAGGATGCCGTGCAGAACAGTAACAACAGTTGCTCTTCCCTCATCCACCCATGTTGTAACCCCAGCATAAAAAGCCACCAAATTTCACAACACTGCAGACTGCAACCAGAGGGTTATTTTACAAGGAATATGTCTGTCGTCATGCACATGGTGTCATTCTACTGATCTACTCCCCGGAGAAAAAACAAAGCACCTGGATTTCCAATGATCACTAGACCAACCTAATGAGTGGCCAATAATATAGACTGTTCCCTGCTATTCATAAAACTCCAACTTAAGAGATCCTGAACTTTCATCTTTCTGTATATCCTATTTGTATTAGAAATGTAGCTGCAAACATTGCTACTGCTCTAACTAGAGAATAGAGTACTAGAAGCTGAGTGCATTACCTCATGTCAACACATTTTGGGTCTTGGTAAGGATGAACACAGAGCTCAGTAGATAATTCACTCCTACAGGCTCTTAATTATTTCTCACAACTCCTTTCATGTTTTTCTTCACAGCTGTAGCCTTCTGTCCACTCTCACTAGATCTAGTTAAGATCAAAGCTGATTCAGCTGTGAGGTTGCTCAGGTGGTTGTGGATTTTTTCAAAGAAAATTGCATTCTACATGCACTTCATTCATACAAAATAATTTAATCAACAAATTGTGGCAGAAGAAGTGGACAGAAATGTACATCAGTGATTAATGTTACTTTTTTTAAGCAGGTCAAAGGAAATCATCCTCGCTGCACATCTATCTATTCCAGGAATTTTCAGCCTGTTTTCATTAATAAAAATGGCAACATATCCATTGTTATTTTTTCTTGTTTTTTTAAAAAAAACATTAATCTATTAACTTTATGCCGGTGTTGCCCTTTGCACATGATATTGGAGAGGCCACAAAAAGAACATGGAGTTGCTTTCAACTACAATGCCTTTCCAAGAGGCATCAATACATACAGCCTCAGTTTCTTAATCAATAAGAAAAAAAATAGTTTTCCCACAGAGATTTTTAACCTGATGGATACATACATTTTTCTAAAGATGGTTTCTTGTTTCAAGCACAAAACCAAAATTGCTCTTAAACAGCTGGTTTTGATTTTTTAAGTCAAAAAAATTTTCTTCTTAAAGGACAAAAATAGCCTTTAATTATGCCCTATTTCTCCTCCTTTAATTCATCCTCTCTCCAAAACAGCTCAATAAGTTTCTGGTTCTTCTCAAGTAAATTCCTGTATGCACTAAATTCATGCATTCTTACTTAAAAAAAAAAAAACCCAACAAACCAAAAACCCATAAAAAAGCCCAAAACTAACCCAAACAGCAAAAAAAAAACCAAAACCCCTCACATTAACTAACCGACATATGAGGAATGAGAAAATAGTGAATCTAAACAACATGATGAATTATTAATCCTCAGCTGAAGAACTTCTGGGCCAAGACTCATGACTCATCTTTTTCAGTGAAACAGTGTGTGAAGTAGAAATGCTATTTTACTAGTTTTCATAATCTATTACATTGTATTCTACTATAAGTTAACTACTCCAGCCATGAGTTTTCCAGCATTATTTCTTACATTCATTTCAATCATTTTAGGTTTTTGCTTTCAGGAAGTAGATGGAGGAACCTTCAGATTGAAAGGACATAAGGTTTCGATCAAAAAAATAAATGGCAACCAATTGTCAGGACTGACTGTCATTCCCCAGAGTTAGAAGGAATTAAAAAGTGAATTGTCAAGTCCCCAATCATGACATGCAGACTGCCATTTAAATCAAATACAAGATCAACAGGGTGGAAAGCAGTAAGAGTAGCACGAGTTTAAAAAAAATTATATGTGATGAATTCAGGAAATTAAAGTACAGAAATCTGATCTCTGTACATGTAAGTTGTAAGATTACAGTAAAGCACAGAATCACTAGACACAGCTATGATAAAAAAAAGAAGAGTCTATAAGACTATCAGACAAGTAATGCTCAACATGTCCCCTCTTCAAGCACACTTTTAAGAATAAAAACCCACCTGGCAATGAGGTGAATAAAGGAAATACTGTTAACAATGCATTTTGATTTCCGTAAACCTTTCAATAATGTTTCTCATCTAAGCTACGTTGGGATATGAGAGAAGGTTCTCTGATGAAGTCTGAAGGGCAGAATAAAGACTGCTTTCACAAGAGACTCATTATTATTAGAGGTTGCCTTTGCTGGAACCTGTGTCATTCAATACATGCACAATCAATCTAGAAAGAGCAGAACAATATAATGTTTTTGTATTATTTGTAGTACTCAAAATTAAAGCTAACTGTAGAGAGTTGCAGAAAAACCCTATCATCCTGTTCAACTTGGGATAGAGAGGCACATCAAGTTCAGTGCCTGCAAATGCAGAAAAGATGGCCTAATTATTCGTAATAGCAGGCTCTAAATTAACTTCCTCTGCCCAGAAAAGATCAAGTAATTTTGAACAGCTGCACAAAACACATTCTCAAACAAAGATGATTAAAAGAGTAGGAAACAAAACATTAGAATCTCTGTCTTAACCCTGGTACACCTATATCTTGAAAATACTTCCAAATTCTAGCTCCTTGTCCAAAAAAAAAAAAGTGAACTGGAAAAATATTCAGGCAAGTTATCAAAGCTTCTGTAGAAGAAATATTCAACGAACTGGCAGAAGAATTACAAAAGAGGGATACAATAAAAATCCATCTAATCATGACAAGTGCAAATAGTAAAGGATCATTGCTTTCTCTTATTACAGAAACTCAAAGGTAATTAGCTTTGAGATTTTTGGTAGTTACATTTTGACATAAGGGAAGTATCTTTCTCTCACAACAGTGAAACTATGGAACTTAGTGCCACAGTATCCCATGGAGATAAAAAGTGTAAGTTATCTTAAATAGAAATTAAACAAGATTATGGAATAGAAGTCCATCAAGATGTATTAAACACACTGATGTAAATACTAGATATATTTCCAAAGGCCAAGACTGACAGAAACTAAGGGAGAAGTACCTTACTGTATATGTTTAATTCTTGCCCTCTTTCAGTGCCTGCTACTGGCCTCTATCCGAGCAGATATACAGCTAGCTGAATTACAAGTACTATCTCTACTATAAAGAGGTATTTAAAAATTAGAGGCTTGATCTGAGTTATCTAATTATTCCTCTCTCCTCCCCACCTCAAACTCTGGCAGTTATTCTGTGTTGATTACTTTTTCCAGATAGAATTTACCACTGCACATTTATGCATGAGAGTTCTGTGTGCTGTCTGAGAAGCAGACCAAGCCTTTGCCCTCAAACTTTTGGATTAAATGAGTTATTTAATGAGCATAGTTAGATCTGGGACCTTCAGGAGATGCTCTTATGATCAGCCATTACCAGTAAAATGAAATACCAGAAAGAATGTTTTTTTTCCATACCAGCTCATCACAGTTTTCTATCCCATTCTGTTTAGAAACCCTGAGCCAGCACCTGGAGTACCTCAGGCTCTATGGAGATGACACAGAAGCTGAGGATCAGATCCTTGAAAGTCTGAATGGGCTTCTCCTGGCTCTTACTGAAGATAGCTAAGTACCACTCCAGATCAATCTCTAACCATTTGCACAATCCGAAAGCATTCACTGGAGGTTTTCATCTATTGTGATAAGAAGTGACTGCTGCTGGAACCACAGCCATCCTCAGCCTATTTTGTTTTTTTCCCTTCAATTTATATATTCACGAATCTACCTTCGAGCAGATAAAGCTACTGGTCACCTAAACACCTGAAACTGGAAAAAAAAAAAATGCAAATTTAATACTCCCATTCATTACTAACCCTATGATTAAATTGGGGTGACCTGTCAAGAATTTAAAAAGTGCTGTATAGTCTCCTTGTAAGAAAGTCTTTAAGGTCTTTGCACATTCTTCCAGAATTACATAAATCTGCATTTATTTGTATCTCCTGACAGACAGTGATTTACTACCTTAAGGACAATTAGCCATATTTTTCATGAAAAAAACAGGCTAAGGAAATCGACTCTTCTAATTACTAGTCTAATAAAAGATCTTGTGCCTATCAACAAAATTAATTGCTAGGCTGTACCTCAGGAATAGAATCTTAATCCCTGACTTCTCACACCTTATTCAAGCATCCTGTTATAGTCAGAGAAGATGAAGCTGCTTTCCTCTTTGCTTTGCCACCCGTGCTTCAGTTCAGCATGAAGCAGAATAATCAGCTCTAACTACACTTGCTGCAATTCAAGCAGATGTCTGTTACCATATATTTACACTTAAACAGCCTTTAAGTACCTTGATAAATCAGAACCTTGGATCCCACAGATATCCACTCAGAACCCCAGCAAACAAAGCGACACGTTAGCGAAGCAGCTGAAAACCTACTGCAGGTTTTGTTAACTCTCTTATCATTACAGAGCAGAGATCCTTCAGCCTACTCAGAGAAAGAGGGATCTTCCTAACTTTGGCAAAAATCCTGAAGGGCAATCCACAATGTGCAGTGAAAGCAGCCCAGGTGCTTTCAGAGATAGCCAAGAATGGTATGTTGAACTCAAGTGTTACTACAAGGTGTATTACAGCACATTAAGAAGAATTTCTTTACTGAACGGGTTGTCAGGCACTGGAACAGCCTGCTCAGGAAGGTGGTTAAACACCTAGAGGTGTTTAACAGACAGGCAGATGATGTGCTGAGGGACATGGTTTAGTGGTGTTGGCAGGGCTAGGACAAAGGCGGGACTCAACGATCTTTCAGGTCTCTTCCAGTCAAAACTGTTCAATGATTCCATGATTAGCTGTACGGTTCCAGCCTTGAGTTTTGTTTTAAGGTTGCCAGCCATTGGTCTTGCAATTGCTAGCTCAAAAAGCAGTTCTGAAGTTGTTTTACTTCAACACGGCAAAAAATCCCACAAGTCCCTCTCCTTTACCTACACAGAGGAAATGAAGAAACCATGTATTGAAGCAGGTTTGGTTTTAACTTTGATACCTTTGCTGGAGAGCACAGATCAAGAAATGTTGCTTCATGCTGGGCGGGCTATTGGCCGTATCTGTTATGATAATCGTAAGTATTGATTTGAGAGAATCTTATTTGCCCTAGCTCTAAGGCATTATTTTGCAAGGCATTATTTTGCAAGGCATTATTTTGCAAGGCATTGTAACCTGCAACTCCATTTTCTGAGACTTGAGCACATAATTCACACAGCTTAGAGACATCAGGCTGAATGCATCCCAAATACCTCCTAAACTCTGGGTTTGTATTTTGTAGTTCCTGGAATTCTCATGATAGTTCTAGATACTAAGCTTTCACTCATTACAAGACAAACTACAAAAGGTCAGAGAACATTTACCAGTGTTCTCTCAGCAATTCTGCCTGGGGATGGAGACAATTGTAGTAAATATACTAGAACCAGGACCAAGTAATTTTTACTTATTGTACTTTGTTGACTTCCCATAAGTCACACAAATTTATACCTGCTTGAAAACCTTATTCAGCCTATAAAAATTCCAAAGAGATCTTGAATTCTAGTACTCCGAGACTCCCTCCATGCTGAGCAATTAATATTCAAAAGACTGGAGGAGGCTGATTCCTCTAGATGAACTTTAAATCGGCCTGTCTCTCAGTGATAACTTATAATAGCCCAGGTATTAGTGAAATGTCTTGTTTTACAAAGGTGTTTTATTTTAAAAAAGTAATAATTCCAAAATGCACAAAGCAGGTATACAGATACTTACTATATGAATCAGATCCCAGAAAGCAGTCGTCACTTGACTCTACTTTATCTTGGGTTTCTAATCCCTTCCATTTCCCTACCCTTCAGAATAAAAGACAGCATAGGATAAGGTTGAGATTCACTTTGCCTGAAAGCAACAAGTCAACTGTCCATTTCTCACTCAATTTTCAGATACATCCCAAGAGATACCATCCACCAGAATTCACTTTAGAAGTAGAGACTCTCATGCAATTGCTCTCATACATCCACTGTAAGTGGCTTAACTCCTTGAATCAAAGCAGAGGTTTAGCAAAACTCTGTCCTGAACTCACTGCACAAAATCCACACAAATTCTAACAGTGTGAGAAAGAACCAGACAATCCACTTGCAAAGCATCTCAGACCCTTTCTGATTTAGCTGGTCCCTGTTTAACCACCTGTAACTTCTATGCTCACTCATACCAGGTGATCTTCAGGAAGAGCTGGTGAAGGTCGGAGTAATCACATCGCTAGTCCGAATACTGACTGATTATGCAGAGAGCGAACCGCTTGTCCATGTTGATCTACTGGCCTTGTGCAACCTTGCAGACCTTGGTAAGCTTTTGCATCTTGGAGTAAAATATCATCTTCTCATTGTTGCTGCCCTTCCACATAGGTGCAGAATGCCCACAGGTTTATGGGTGGTGGTGTTTTGTGGGTGGATGTTTCTGTTGGGTTATTTGGGGGGAGGTTTGGTTTTGTTTGCTTTAGGTTTCGTTTTTTTTTAAACACTACTGATACTAATCAGGGCCTGTCCACAGTTTGCGTATTGGAAAAGTAGCTACTCCTTCCCAGAGTACCAGCAATTGCTAGTACTATATTCAAACAATTAAGATTTAATAGATTGAATAGATAGCTTTTGACCCAGAAGATAGTAAGGGCATCATTTCATGTGGCAAATTGACAGTTTCAGCTACTTCAGATACAGTACATTCAATACTCATTTATTAAAAGTGCATTTCTAATTAAGTTTATATACCTCAATGAAACACCTTCCCTTTTCATTTACACAACCTTCAAGCCAAAGGTATCTCCACTGATTTAAAAATACATGTGCCTTACTTCACACAAGCTGTAAGTAGCAATGGAAGAAAATAATAAAAGAAAAAAGTAGAAAATTACCACACTTTGTATGTGGCCTGAATACAATTTGATCTACTGCATTCTGCATTTGGGGGAGAGGCAGGGAAGAAGGTATGGTATAATTCTGTCACATTCTCTAATAAGGTCTGTCACTTACAGATATATTACTTAATATCATATTCCTTTCAAATGTGTTCTATGTCAGACAGCAGCAAGCTTTAAAAATATTTGATCTTTGGTAACATACATCTTGTAGATGTCAAGCAAGCTAGAACCACCTAATCAAGGCAGAAAATATACTACTACAACAAAGTGGCATGTGCTGATCTGATATATTAAATAATCATACTACAGATGGATTTATAAGAGTCAGTGGAATTAAGCCAGGATTAATTTGACAGCTATTCTAAGGTCATAGCTACAGGAATTACACAAAAACAGTGTTTAAGAAGAAAACGGGAAGGAGAAGGAATTGAGTAGTTTTGCTGTCTTAATGCTATCCAAAGGGACCGAAGCATCTATAAAACCAGAAAAAAGTATTCAAAAACAAAGTAGTGTCTAATCGCTTCAGATTATGGGAGATAGGCTTTTAATGTTTAATCAGATAACGAAACATTCAAAATCCTGCCTTTATTATAAACACAGATACAGCCAAGGAAGCTCTAAGCAAGACAAACATTGCTGCACAGCTGGTGAAACAACTGAGAAGAGCAGAGAACCATGAGAGGTTAGAAATTGTCTTTGAGGTCCTGCAAGCACTTGCAGAAAATGGTAAGGCTCCTTTCAGTTTGGGGGAATAAGGAGAGACAAGGTGCTGGTATTCAGCTTCAGCTCCAGATTCCGAGTTTGCCATGAGATCCTACCAGTGAAAGCAACAATTCCTTCAGTAGAAATAAGCCACAAGAACATATGAAATCCTGGCCTGAGCAAGACTTTAAAGTTTAATAAGCGAGACAACAAAGAAAGAAGGGAGAGAGTAGCATTTCACTCATATATTCACCATGGTGTGTAACAGGAAAGCAGACTAGATAGATTTGTTTTTATATAAAGAAAACAATTACAACCAACTATCATAGTTGACTGACTACTCTAAGCAGTTGCATACAAAGCGCCAACAAGAATCTACTAAAAATAGATACTGGATACAAACTCTAAAGAAATGAAGACTCGTGACTGGTAATTCAAGAAACATCAAAGATCAATGTAAAAGCTTTGCTCATTCTGCCTTATTGTCATCAAGTGCCAGAATGTCCGTTACAAATGCAACCACAACAATGATCAAGCCTAAAAAAAAGACTAGCTGAAGTTCAGGGATTTAGCTTCCTAGTTTGAAATATTTCAGCAAAGATCCAAGAAGCTTTTAGTGTTTTTACTGTGATTTCTACAGATGCCCTGAAAGTTCAGTTGGTGGAGGCAGGCGTGCAAGAGGTGCTGTCTGAGATCCTGCTGAGGCTCCAAAGTAGTTCACGAGCTGAAGATACGTGCATTGTCAAGGCCGCATCAGACCTCATCGTCTCTCTGCTTCTCGGAGGTAAAAAAGAGAATGCTAGCAGTCCAGACAGAGAAAGAAACAATACCAGTAATTCTCCTTTGCAGAGGAGTTGCCATCTGCCCTGTTGCTTTCACTTCCTTATCAGGGACACATCTGCAACCTGTCTCATAATCCTTAGGGGAACTCCTCTCAGACAACCACACTTTTTCACTTTTTACAGGAGCCTGGTGCTCACGTAATCACGCTTCCCTTCAAGCATGTACCTCTGTTGCCTCAAGTCATCTAAGACCACTGCAACTGCTCCTGCACAGAGCAAACACACGCACAAGAACTTCAGGCCATTGGATCCATACCTGTGGTTGCCAGTTCACACTCTGCTTCTATAACCTTACTTTCAAAGGCAGCCTAAGAGCCAGTTCTAAATCTAAAGCTAATTATCAGATTAAGTTCACATGGTACTGAACCACTCATGTTTCCTCATTCACTGTTTCAAATCTATGTACACACTTCAAACATTTGGATTAACAAATGAAATGTAGGAACTGTCTCATAATGTAAGTTCTGCATCTATCTATTAGGAACAGACTACACACACTGCTGACCTAGATTTTTCACTAAGTCCTTAAGCTGATTTCCAGAGCAATACAAAAAGGCTAAAGACCTAACAGCAACTTAGGTTAGGTGGCCCTGCTACATTGTATTTTGGGCACTACAGGTTAAAGAATAAAATATCAAGAACTGGACATTTACGCTGCATCCCGCCACTCCTAATCCCAAAGCAATCAGCAACTGAAAGACCTTAAATTATTAACTGTAACAACAATCTTTAAGTCATCATTGATTCAAATCTCCCCAAAGACAGACAGAACAGTTCACTCTGGGGCTAATTATAAGCAGACACGAAACATTATTATGCCGGAGATAAGTACACACAGAAGCTTTTTGCATCATCTTCCAGAATGCTGGTACTTGTACCACATCCAAACACAGGAACAGATGCAACAGCTATTACTAATTTTACCAAAAAAAACTGTAGGGCTGGTTTTTCTTTACCCTTCAAAGATTGAAAGCCACTACCAGTGGAGAGAAAAGCAACACAATTACATTGCTCCCGAGCTCTGAAACACTGACATCCTTGCTTTTCTGCAGACTGGAAACTTACTTGCATACCTTTAAATTACAGACACTAATAACACTGAAGTAGCTTGAGGGACATAATTCTGAAAAATGAGGTGGTCGGGTATGCAAGCTCTCACACTTATTTCTTCAAACACATTATTACAGAGGAGACTGGAAATATTGCGTGGTAAATACATTTGTTAGAAATACAAGAAAATAACATACTGTTTTCGATGGTTTAGGTTTAAAGTCACTTTTAGAAAGAGAGGGCTACTCAGACATCAGGGAGGAAAAGTAATCTCAAGATAAGCCATTTTATCTTTCACACTTTTCTATTACAGAAAGCAATGAGCCTTAATACTATGCAGAGAGAAACAGAAAAATCCCTACAGAAAGGCAGGCTATGCTGAATCAGTCAGCAGAAGATATCCCATCATGTCTTCTGTCCTTTCTCACTTAAAGCTACTGTACGAGGTTCAAATTCAATTAACAAAAAGCAGCTTTGACAACATTGCTCAACTTTATTAATAAAGTGCTTAATTATCATAAAAGATTCCCTCACAGCTGTCTGGTGATAACATCAATCTGGTTTTTGTGGCTTTGGGGGTTTTGGGTTTTTTCTGTTTTTTGTTTTTTTTAAAGCAAGCTATCTTACACACATCTCTCTATCTCCCCCTCACATCCTTTCCAGCCTCTTTTTCTTCCTTGTCATATACCTTGCTATGAAATCAGCCATTGCACATTATGGTTATACTAAGGCCACAGAAATATCCCCGATGCCTTTAAACTGGCTATCTTCAATTTATTCAGCTGAATGATTTGCTTTGTCAGTCACTTCTTCCTCCATCTCCCCCACAACTCCATTAAACGTTTCATGTGGAAAAACTGAAAAAACCTTCTCAGGCCCCAGTATGTGGCACCAATGTATGCACAGCCTTTAATCTAAGAGAAAAAAAAAAATCCCATGGAAATTTGATCTTAGCATCAAACGGCTTCTGAGGCAGTGAGAACATGACAGCTTTTGCAGTTATTGTAGATTCTGCTGCTACCCCATGCAAAAATCCATAGGAGAGAGAACTAATCTGGAGCTCTGTGACAAATCAAAGCAAGGCAACCACTAATGGGTTCTGCCTGTTCACATTTTACTACAAGAAAAAAAAAAAAAGCTCTCCCGTTCTCTGGTTTGAAAGGTGGGGGGAAGAGAGAAATTAAGTTCAATTAAGCTTAGTCTATATGAAGATTAAAGTATTTTGCCTGCAGAATTTTATCAGACCAAAAGAGATGGTCTATTCCTAGAGAACCTGTTCCTAAAGAGGACTGGACAATTTTCCTCATACTCTGATCTCCAAAGATTAGGACTAGGCAAGAGAATGTTTGAAGAAGCACAAGCGAAAACAGCAGAAGGCATGCATAAATTGATATCAAAAGACTTCTGCCTGAGTAGAATTTAAACTATTTCACAGACTGACGCCTCTCTTATAAAAATACCCACTTACATTTTATATACATTGGACTCATGTAGTAATACAGGAGAAAAAAAATATGCTACTAATCGAAATGTGAAGAGATTAAAGAGTAGTAGGCACTGGTGCAAAAGACAACATGGAGGAGTTTCTACTGCTTTGGAGTGGAAATAGCATTCAAACCAGCACAGGTATTAAAATTACTAGAGGCATTTAAGTGTCATACACACTAAAATTAGAAGTCTTACGCATGCATTTAGTACCATGAGAAGCAACTAAAGCTACTTTGGCCCAGATGCTGTATTTACATGAAGTGTGTATAGTTCCATAGATAATTGTTTACTCCAGGTGAAGATGTCGTTTTCCTACGCAGCGTTCACACTGTTTTGTCACATTTTACAAACAGCATTCACATGGTAACAGCACAGCAATGAGGAAACGTTGCCTGGTGTCAGGAATATGCTTCTCTTGAGCTATCCTGAACTGCATAAAAATAATTATAGAAATATTTGCCAACCAGCATCTTCAAAACACTTCCTTCAAGAAGGAAGCAGATCATAATATGGAAGGTTTCCTTTTGGTCTTTAGGAGAGCACATTCTCATTTCCCATCAAGGTGAGTCATGTAGCTTCTGACAACAAAAGGGCTGTCACCTCTGCAGAAGAAGTTCTCAGAGAGAGAGAGTCACACAGACACGTGCCGACAAAATATTGCAGAGTACTGGGCAAAACAGTGGTTCTTCGGAATGTACAAACCTGCTATGTCACCAGCATTAAACAGCTCAGAACTCTCTCTAGATCAACTCATTTTCCTAGCTTCATATGAGTGCAACACAATTAAGACTTTTTATTTCGCCAAGTGCTTTTCTCACCAACACTAGTAAGAAAAACCTAGGGCAGATTCTTTCTATGATTAATGACAAATAGTTTGGCTGAATACAAGCAGTAACAACAGTTCAAACCTGGCAATCAGACTCACCATTGCTGGGTAGATCCCTGGTCTCAGAACAGGCTCTTAAACAAGCAAAAGTGGAATACTAAAGCTATCCTTGGGAGAAACGGAAAATGCCACTAGTATTCTACCATACATGTAGTGGGAAATAAAGCAGTATTGAGAAAGAAATTGACTGGAGAACATAAGGCTTTGAATTTGACAGGGTGTGTCCCTAGAAAGTTCTCTCAAACAGAGCTTTACTAGTGTCTCAGCATCAGTTTGCAGGCGGCTGATGCTCACAGTTCCCTAGAGAGTTGAAGGTTGTAAAAAACACTGCAAAAGCTATAGTCTCAATCTTTTCAAGATATGAAAACAGTCAAGGCAAAGACTCCCTGGATTCTCAATTTGCATGATTAATTTCTATCACTGTGCCTTTTGTCTCTGTCACCTGCTTCGTTTTGCCTCTTTCTTTAGATGGTAACTGTGGACGAATGGTACAGCTGGGAGTCATACATCAGCTTCTGGACCTTTTGGAGAAACATGTAGAGAGTGAGGACATCTCTGTTCAACACGCTGCACTCAGTGCACTTCGAAACCTTGCCATACCAGGTACAGGGTCTGAAGACAACCGACTTACTGTGAGTCTTTGTAAAGACAGGTTATTTAATGTAGAACCGTGCAGCTCTGTTCAGCTCACCAATTCCAGTCCCCTGTATTTTGAGGGCAATTGACCTTTTTTCCCCCCTGCAGAAACATATACCTTTGAGTAACTCATCAGGACTTTACGTAAAGGGTCTAAGTATAAGAAAGTATGACCTTATTGCCAGCTGCTGAAATGCTTTCATATTAACAGCATACAGGATTTCAACCAAAAATGCAGAACAAGGTTTATAGCTCACCCCATACTCTATATTTTAAGCTATCACATCACAGGTGGTAAGGATTTCATAAATCTGTTCCTCTTCTATAAAGCCAGCATTCATTGCCAATTCGGCCTTTGTAACACAATTACAATATTTATTAACAGCTACTAGGAAAAAAAAATTAATTCTATCTCCATCGAAATCAGGACACAATGCTATTTTCCAAAAATTACTTGAAGTTGGTAGACAACTTTGTCATGTAAGTTAAACTGCATGCTTGGTTTAAGTTTTATACATAGTGCCTTGAACAAGTGAAAGCTCTAGAATATACTAGTTGCTATTTTGTCTCCACTACTTCCTTTTAAAGCCTGATTGTCACGTCCCACCCAGGAGAGAGGGACAAGTGACTTTCAAATTCGTAATACACCACCGGCGTGGACAACGGTGAGACAAGTCTCAAGGCCCATACACAAACATTCATTAATTTATTACAACATATGGATCGAACTCACGACAATAAACTAAAATTTAAAAGCACGATAGGGCAGACAGCATAACAAAAAATCCAGGAAAAGGCTAAACAGAGCAAACGAACTTCAAACAACTTAATAATACTAACAAGGAATAATAAAGGCTATCTAAACACAATATCGAGTCAGGCAATATCACACTTAACCATCACAAGAAAGAAATTTAGGCATAAACCTATATAAACAGTATGATAGACCCTGCATTACTTAGTGAGGAAAAAGAGAGAGACTTAATGATAACAAGGAAAAAAGACATAACAACTTCTAATAGGCAGCATTATACTTCTAATTACAAGACATAAAGTAAGTATAAACTAAACAAGCAGTGTGATAGGCCTTGTATTACTTAGTGAGAGAGGAGAAAAGGAAAGGGGGGGTGGGGATAGAGAAAGAGAGAGAGAGATGGGGAGGAGCGGGGTGGGGGGAAACAGGGAGAAACAGAGATCACCGCTCCTGATTCTTGCTGTTTGCTGCCAACGAGGGTTCAGGGATGGTGCCGTCATCTTTTCTTCTTCTCCTGCGCTTTTCTTCTCGATATTTTCATCTCGGGCTACATGCTTCTTCCGTCTGCTTTCTTCTTGTAGTTCTATCTTCTAGTTCTCTCTTGTAGTTCCATCTTGTAGTTCCCAACTCTGGTTTACCTCGCCTCAATTTATACACCATTTTCTATGAGCAGATGTGCAGAGAACCAGGTAGGGGGATCAAGGCACTTAATTGTTTCCAGTAACTCTCATTAACATGTGTGAATGCCCCATCTCCTTGTAAGCACCAGGGCTGTCTGAGGCATTTGTAGCCTTATCAGATCGCCCCTCTACAACATTCCATGGGACCAAAAACTGGTTTTCTTTTCTGACCATGACAAGAAACGTTTAAGGCAAAATCCACAGTCCGCTACACTGATGCACTCTCATTCCTTCTTGTAGATAGATACCTTCAGAAGAACTTCATGTATTTTCCAACTTATTTTTTGTATGCTCTCAGATAATTTATGTAATTTGCCTTACAGTATTATCACAGTCTCTGGATCGTAAGAGCTAGTCTGGTCTGTCTATTCGGTATTTTAATGAACATATTTCATACCATTAGCCCCTCACTATTTCCATATGTTTCATTTCTCTGTGAAGAGATTTTTTTCTACCACCATTCACACGAGCAGAGAGGTGTGCAAATCGCTTTTTGGTGCTACTAGGGGATGCAGTATTTTGACCATGAGTGCCAGATACCTTACATTAGTTACAACCTAACACAGAGCAATTAGAAGAGAATCACAGAATCATGAAAAGACACAGAGAGCCATCCAGCTGAAATGAGGAAAGTAATTTAGTAGGTAAAATGTAACTACATTTATTAGAATGAAAAGGTCGTGTTTTTTTTTTTTCTTTTTACCATAAGCCTAGGAGTGTCCCAAGATCAGTTCTCACTGACTGCACTCCTACATGTACAATAGGATTTAATGACTACAAGCCGCAAAGACACCAATTAATCTCATCTGAAAGTAATTTTGATGTAGTTTCCTTTGACAAGCAGAGATCATCACATTCTAACAGAGCCCATTCTTCAATGAATACCAAGGGCCACTTTTTGCAATGCCAAGTCCAGGCATTTCTTGTGAGTTCCTTAAAGCAATGAACACAGGTGGTCTTGCCAAAATTACAGGATCTAAAATTCCAGAAAAAAGAAAAAAGAGTGGTGACAACCTACCACTTCACCTCTGTATCACTGCCTGCTACACACAGTATGAGCACATCTTGATGTTCTTTGCAGCTGTACTTTAAAAGGTTTAACTCTGAAATATAAAATAATAGTGTATCAATAAGGAGTCTATTTTGGCAATCTGTTCTGTTCAAGTCTATTACAAACCATTTTAGATCTTTCCAAGTGCATGGGCAATGCATAGCACTTAAAGTTATCCCTACACTGTACTCTTCCTCACTAATTCATAAAAATACCAGAATAAGGAAGCTGTAAGATATTTCCTCACAATAATATATCACTTCCAGAAATAAAACTCTATCACTTTCAACATTATAGTCTGTTACCTGGGGAAAAAAAAGTCATACTGTGGTGAATAGAGTTAGTCTGTGCCACTGCAAAACAAGGACATAGAAAGCAACTTACTTAACAGGGCCTGCTTCTAAGTTTTCCCAATAGAAAGAAGAAGGGATGGAACATTTATCTCCCTAATTTCACTCTCCTGTCATCCCCACCACCCCACAAAGGCAAGACGGGAAGAAAATTGCTCTGGAGGAAGCACCTTTTGGGAGCACAGTTTAGCAGCATTAGGACTCTCTCCAGACATGCTTCTGATTATTACCAGGGATTACTGTACTAACAAGTAGAGCAAAGACACAAGAATCAGGAGACGAAAGCACAGAAACAAAGGCATGAACAGGGGATCAGTGAGCTCAAGCACAAAAATAATTTTATTTCCGAGGAAATATGGCTACGGAAACCACTTGCGCCATTCAGGTTCAGTTAAGATGAGCAAACATACAAAAAGCTTGCTCATGCGAGTGGATGGGTAAATCTATTACAACTAGAAAAATGAAGAGAAACAACAATGCTGTGTTTATTCTTCTAGGTACTTCATTCTGTGCAGGGCTGACATGAAAATGAACCAAAATACCATAACGCAAATTCCTAGGAAGTTTTTAGTTGAAAAGAGAAGCCTTAACAGTCAGGTAGTTCTGACTTCCTTTCTGAGTGCTCTAACAAGTTGGACCTTTTGCTAAGCACATAACAGAGTAAAAAAATTCAGAACGGTTATATCTACATCTTCAGATGCTCATGTAGTTACTGAGCTTCACATCAATGTCTTTTTTTCCACTTTCTAGTTGTTAATAAGGTTCAAATGCTGGAGGAAGGTGTGGCAGAACGGATTCATGCACTTCTAAGGTCCGAGATGCCTCCTGTGCAGTTTAAACTTCTTGAAACGCTGCGGATGTTAGCAGATGGTCAAGGTAGGGAACTGCTAACATTGACTGACATGAGCTATACACACACACCCCCCTCCCTGCCCTCCACAAGACAACAGAGGTGCAAGGAGACTACAGGCTCGGTGTCCTGCTAACCTAATTCCACTCAATCTGGAGACGTTCCAACAGAGATGGTTGCCCAGGGTCACAAGCCTTCCTCACTGACCCTGCCAAGCCTCAGAGGCAGATAAGAAACAAAATGAATGGAACAATCTTAATATATCCTTACACTTATCCAGCTTCTTACCAGAGTACAACACAAAAGCAAGTGGTATGGCATTTGGATTATTATTTTTTTAACAAGTGTTCTAATTCGTTCTATCACCACAGCGGCTGCTCAACAACATTGACTAGTACAGAACACCTTGATGCGCAGGGATACCAAGAAATAGGTCAAATGCAGAATCAGAAAAAAAGTTATTGCTGTTTTGCATGTCCAACAGCTGGTATAAAACAATTACAACCACAAATATTTTCATTATATGGAAGGAGAATACACCTCACTCTCTTACATTCCACACTACTCATTTGCACTGTAGACAACACTTCGATGTGGCAGCTACTCGCATCCTTTTTCAAATTAATATTCATGATGTACGATTTAGATCTAGCATTGATTCCAGCCCAGCAAAAAACTTCCACTTCTTCCACCATAGTAAGAAAGAGACATTGCAAGATTACAGACTTTGCCTCTTCCTCCTCTCAGGCTTTGACGGTCATCAAAAGGTCACTCTAAAGTTATATTTCAATTGTGACAGGGGAGACCGTTTTGCTTTTAAAAATGATGTATCAGAGTAACACAGATCTAAATTATCAAACACTAAATTATGTCGGTGTTTTTTTCTTGGTTGAGGCTTTTGTTTGTCTTTTTTACTCAGTACCATTTACAAGCCCTGGTATGAAGTCAGAATTTGGCAGAAAACAGTACAATTTCTGTATCCAAAACAGCACAGAAATCCATGTGTAGAGTAGAAAAAACAGATGTAGTAGATTAATCAGTGTTTACCCACTCCTGCCTATAAACTCACAATTCTCCCACCTTTAATTACTTTCTATTCTGTTTACTCATGAGCTAACATTGTCCTTAATTAACTCGAGCTGAAACTCTTATGAATACACAGGCTAAGAAGTCCACATTAAATCAGTCAATTGCATTACGTAGCATAAATTCGTTACTCTGAGAAGCACTGGGCATGCTGAGGCCTAAAGACTAGAAGAAGTAGGTTTCTTTCTAACTATAGAAAACATCTTTATTACCCTAAAGACATGTTAACACTAACTTGTGTTTTTTCCACTGTTTTGCTTCAGAGGAGAAGAATGTGTGTGCTTCAACAGCTAAAGGACTTTCAGCTCAGCTCAAAGTTCAGTCACACATTTTATTCAAATCTGGCATTTCATGAGTTACAAGGTCTTCCTGTTTCTGTTAAGAAAAACTAATTGGATTTTATCTCAAAGAGCTCTATTCCTGGTAGACACCAGGAAGTTCCTGTCAAACTTTGTCACGATGCCTCTTTTGAACAAAGCTTTTAGACTGGTCCCATTCACCACCCTCTTACCTCTTTCAGCTTTCTGTATTAAACTGGATTACCACGATCTCCTCAGACTACCACGTAACATCCGACCTAGAAACAAAAGCCTTTCTGTTACAGGAGGCAATACACAGGTAGTTGTGCAATGACAAGTAACTTATCTCAAAACAAACATGTTCAACCAGGGTAGAAGCTCCCAGACTCCTTGGGGGATTTTGACCTGTTGATTGTTCCTTAGTGTACTGGTAAAATAAAAAAAAAAAATAAAAAAAACGGAAGTGTCTGGCCTCCCTCAGCTCCATCCCCAAAACAGAAAGACTAAGTTGACTTTACATTTCCTGTAAAACATGAAGTAATCATGTGGTTTATTGACACTGACCTGCAAGCGTACACTTTATTTGACCCCTTCAAGAATATCTCAAAACAAATGCATCACACAGAAACGGACAGGCAAAGAAACGGGAGCAGGGTGATGCCCCTATGAGGCGAACTCATTCCTTCTGTTCCAGATGCTAACGTTGGTTCTTCCTCAAGTCTTTGCTTCAGCAAAGCTCCAAGAGACAAGCCTCCTGTACCTTAAAACCATGCAGATTTTGCCACACAAATAGAGCATTTAAATCCTCAGGATCCTAATAACTTTTTTTCCTTTGCTTAGGAAATCACTTTCCACCAGTTAGTCAATTTTGATCCACAGCACTTTAAAGATGCATTATTAAATTCTAATAGGACTCGTGGAACCACACATTAGACTGATGCAATATTGAGAGAGCATGAGTAAAGTCCCTTTGATGCTGCATTTCTAAGAGCTTTAGGAGTAGCCTCTTTTAATGGCAACAAGCCTCAAACCACAGCATATCATTAGAGCTCCACTTCTTAGGAAAAATTATCTAGTGAGGGTTTTTTCCCCTCCAAATATCAACCACACAGATTAATACTTCCAGCAACTCTTGAGATAGGGTTTCTGAAACACAGGGGAAGGCAAATTAAAAGGCTCCTCCAAACTCTGAGGGAAGTTTTGATGATGCCCAACACACAGTTCAACAGTCTTGAGACATGCAATTACAGACAGCCTGCAATCCTGTACTGAAACTCAGCTTCCCACATGCTACCAACAGTAATTATCACCACTACTGAGAGCATTGAAACAGCAAGAACAGGCTCTGAAGAGCTTGTCGTTACTCTGTGCAGTGCTCAAAGAGCAAGTGCAAGAAACCAAATGGGAAAGGGACAGTCCTCAGGATATTTTCAGTGTACAGCAACAGTGTTTGCTTTCAAAGATATGAGGTTGCTCAATTTTAAACTCTGCTTCAGCAGGCTCTTTCCTTTGCCTCCAAGAGTTGCCTTAATGCAACTGGCAATTCTCAGGTAAACACTTCCAAGATCCCTTAAAAGCCCAGTGCTTTAGTTATAGGTCTTAAAGGATACTGAGTCCTGTGGTCCTGGTTACTTCTGCATTCACATTTGGCAGGGGGTTTGGAGCTAGATGATCTTTCAGGTCCCTTCCAACTCAAGCCATTCTATGATTTCTATGACAGATACACAGAGAAGCCTGACTTTTTATGTCTCCTGATTATGCTTTTCTCTTCAGCTGATGCAGCTGAGATCCTGGGCCAAGACCCCACACTGCTCAACAGACTTGTGCAGTGGTGCAACCCTAACGACCACACCGGCGTTCATGGAGAAGCAAAACGGCTGCTGGCATCGATCCTGCGGCACAACAGATCCCAAGTACGAGAGCAATGAATCTGAGATGTTTCTACTTTTCCCTCTTGAATATTTTTAAAGCTTGTGCATATAGCTAGGGGTTAAGTGTTAAGACAGCATATAGAGCTTTATCATTAAAACCATGAACATTCACAATAAAAACCACTCTAGGCTGCCTCAGTACCAGTTAAGGGGTAGGCAAGCAGGAAATCTGTGCTCTCCATATCTACAGACACAGAGTTACTCACTATTACCTGTCAACATTTACCCTGCTTGAAAGTAAGGCAGGTAAAGGTTCGGTAAGTAGAGCTTTTCTAGTTCCATAAATATTAGCTGCAATTTTCAAATTAACATGGCAAAGATAATCTACACAGTCCTCCAGGAGCAAAGAATCCACTTACCTACCTAGTGATGGATGAATCTAGCATGATCCGTATCTGTTAGCATGTTAGAACATGCTTCTGTTTCTTGTAAATAATGCTATTAGACACAGGCATCTCAACCATGCTTTACTTTGAGGCAGTGATAAAACAAGTGGATATTATCTGCACAGGCTTCGATAAAGTAAAACTATTCTTTGCTAGTCTGAAGGCCTGAAATGAAGAATTGAATTAAGATCAAACTATAACTCTTGAAACAAAACATATGTACTTTATCTTACATATGCACATACAAATAACTTTAAGTATTGATATTCCAAGTAGATTAGGCCAGCCTTAAACAGACATGTATGATCAGTGCCAAAACCAACGCTATCTCTTCAAGTATCATCAGTTCACATTGCAGCAGACAAATCATTTCCATCTAGTCAGAGGCTGAAGAGTGCAATCTCATCTCTCTCCTCATTGGACTTGATTCAGAAGTCAGATTTCCACTTGTGACAATTTACTTTTGCTTTAACAGGAAGTGGTCAAAGCCATCCAAGAGGCACAAGGCATGAAGCATCTGGTTTCCATGACAACAAGTGAGAACAGTGCCATGCAAAATGAGGCTCTGAATGCCTTGGCAATAGCATCTGCCATTGATTTAGGTATTTTTCTCCTGAAAACATCTCTGTGCAAGATCCTAAATTAAGAAACATTATCATGCTGTTAATTCTACATAACGCGTAAGCAAAAGCACATTTTTTTGCCTAGATTTAGCTCTTCAGAATGAAAAAAAAAAAAGAAAGATCAGCCATCCAGAAGATCACAAAAGCAACAGGCTTCAGGAACTGCCTGAAGGTTTTTTCATTTAGGGTAGAGTCAAATGATCAGGTTGTGTGGAAGGGACAAGCTGTTGGAATGGCACAGTATGACACTAGAAACTTAAGCAAGAAAACACAGAAGGAAAGTAAAGGTGATTAAGATCTGGTAAAAAGATGAAAGTCTAAATGAAGACAAAATTCAGGACAAATTATGGACTTGAGTGGTTACTGAAGACTACAAACAGGAAACAATCTTCAGAAGAGAGACATCTGAATGCAGGAGAGAATAAAGCAGAAGCATAGGCAAAAGGGCCTTGGAGAAGCTACAAAGAAAACAAGTGAGAAAACTGTGAAGGTTCTAAACACTGTTACTGAGCTAATATTCAGAGAGTGAGTATAATGCCAGATTCTTCCTGTACGACTGATCACATTTGAAAACTGGTCTCAATTTATTACAATTAAGACAGTCACCACAGGAATCTACCTATGTTAAAAGATAGACTAAAAACAAATAGTCCAAGTTGAAATTTAGAATTTCCTATACCAACAAGCAAGATGGTAAAGAGCTCATTTTACTGCTTGGTTCCCCATTAAGGCTGTCAATCTCAACTGGAAAACCGATGTGAATCAATATTTCCAGTATTAATCACTGCAAATCTTCATCTACTATGAGGTTATTTTATACAACCTGTAGTATAGATCTTCTGTCTCCCAGAATGAGGAGAGTGAAGAAACACTGTACAGAAATTCTCCAACACAGAAAACAGATACCCAAGACAGCCCTGTCTAGTCAACACGAAATGAAGCCAGTATGAATTTTTAAAAAGCAAGCATGTTCACTTTCTAGCTCCTTTTCGGGTAAGAGCTCAAGTATTCCTTTCCTTATTTTTCAGAAACCCTTGAAGAATCTTTTAAGGAATCACAGCTAGTTCAAAGCTTACACAAACTTCTACAAGATGATAAGACAACTCCTGAGGTGAAATATAATTCAATGGCTCTTTTGTGCAGTCTTCTTAATTCAGGTAACTTTGGTTTAAGTTGTCTGCAATGAAAGGATGGATATTTGTGACAAAAACACAAGTGTTTTCTGTTACTGGAATGTGCTGCTTGTGATGTTGCAGGTCAATGAGTGGTAAAAGATATTAAAGAGCTTCATTCTTTACTGACCACCAAAAATCCTAGTCAAGTAGCTTCTTTATGAAGAGTTGATTAAACCATCAGTTGAATAAGAAAAAAAGAAAGGCTTTATTCCAGTAAATCAATGGCATAACCAAGTTCTGAAATAGTAAAATTAAGAGACTTGGAATAAAGGCCTCTTTGTCCAAATTCAGCGTGCACCAATGTCTGTCAGTCCCAGGCCCTGCATGTATCACAGCATTTTTGTGTGCCACGAAACAAAGAGTTTGTGTCATCCTCCAGAGGCAGGCATGCATTTGTTCTGCCCATGCTGTAAGCAGAAAGTCAAGATAAAACAGTAATTGTAGCAACGCTGCCTTTGCACAGCAACTTTTTGTAAAATATACAAAGGATATTATTTCAGTTTCTCTCACTCCATGGTTAGGGAAGACTTAAAATGCTTCAAGCAAGATCAGACTCAACCTGGATATGTCAAACTGAAACCAACTGCTTTAAGATTTCAAGCCAGTTTACACGGGTTATGTATTAAGATATGAGAAACTGAAAATAATCATTGTGCTCAGGCAAGGATCTGCCACAAGGGGAGCTCCCTTCCAAATCCTGGAGCCACTGTGTATCAGCAGACAAACCAGATTTTGCGATATACTCTATTATTTTCCCTGTAGCTACACAGATATTGGAATAGGGATAAGCATGTGCATCCTCCAAAGCTACTATAAAGTATTAACGTGACAGACATGATCTATAAGACCTTTTTCCCTGAGGTGTACATACTTCACACTTTATAGACTCACTATAACACGAGGAGTTAACACTTACTAATATAAAAGCTAATGCAAAGCACACAGGCAAAAAAAATGCTGGAACTTGTCCTGTATTACATTTTCTCAGTGCTTTTCTTCTATTCAAACAGATCTTACAAGTTAAAACAGGAAAAAAAAAACTTAACATGTTCAATAACTTCAATGGCTGAAAGGGTATCTATTGAGAGAAATTTATTGGCATTAAAGCAGCTCACTTTAAACAGCAAGTACTTCAAACTTATCTTGCAACAATTGTTGGGAGCCACTATGCCATGGCATGCCACTAAAAATCAGCATTTCATCTCCCATTCAGGTGATCTGAGACAAGAAATAGAAGAGAACAAGATTAAAGAAACCCTTGCAGAACTCTGCAGCCACAGTAATCAAACTGTAGTCAAGGAAGCTGTCGCCACACTACAGGTTTTGAGAGGAGAGACACCTCACTAACCTCTTCTCCCCCACAGCAACCCTGTACTGCTGCTGAGGCAAATGCAATAGAACGCCAGCTTTGCCAACCCCATCTTGCATTTGTCACGTTGCTGCATAACCTAGGTACAGCTCCTGCTTTTAAAGCTCTCTATAAACAAAAAAAACAACCCAACTCATTTGCTCATCTATTTGGCCTACAGATACTTGCACCACTGCTGCTTTTCATGGACCTACTAAGGGACATCCGTAGGATTAAGGCCTGTGAAGAGAGTGGTGTTAGGAGTCACCACATGAGAAGCATCAGGCAATTGCTGCCTCTGTAACGTTTTTAAACTGCTTGGTTTTGTCAGATGGGGGTATCACTTGCAACCTTGGAAACTTCAAATCATTACCAAAAAAATCTCAAGCTTATATAGCACAACCTGAAGCAATGGGGTTTTAGATTAGGTAAGAGCTGTAACTTAAACAAAGCTAAGTGCTAATCGGCACCAATTTAACCTCCACACTTTGTGGATCGATCTGTGAGCCCAGCTGTTAACTGAACATGTTAAAGCCACCACAGAACTGTACTTCTAAACCAACTCCTCCTTCCATTTCCAATTTTAAAGCTCATCTCTTGAGCTTTCACCTGCTAGTCTCACAAGCTATATTCCTAAGTGTCAGAGGTGACAGTCTTGTCTTAATTTCAGAGTTACAGTTACTGTACCCTGGAATGAGACTCAGCAGAAGCAAACTCTACAAGAAACTGCCACCAAATACCACTTTCAAGAGCATTCTTGAGAAAGGGAATTTCATGAAACCAATCCAGACAAGTCACTTGGCAACATACGAAGAGATCTTGTCCACACAGCAGGAGAAAAGAGAAACAGGGGCCGAACTGTGTGCAGTTTCCTTTGGCTTAAAGCACAGAATGATACAGGCATCCTACAAATTTCCAATGTTAAAAAAAAAAAATTGCTTCAGACAACCTCATCTTCAATAATAAGATCTGAGGTTGTGCCTATACCAAGCATTAATATGACATATATCAGGATCTATTACAAGTTCTATATATACAAACCAAATAGCGACAGTCAAGTCATTCTTATCAGAAATGATCCTGCATTCTAGACTAATTCCAATTATGGCATTACTCCAATATACCCATTATCTATTGGTTAAATGTTCCTCTGACCTTCATAAAGTAAAAAAAAAAAATCTTAAATTATCGCATTTTAATGTATTAAAGAAATATTAAAATGGTCAAATACATAGAGACAAACCCGTTTCTGAAAGCCTCATGGTCAAACCTCGAAGTTACTTCCTTTCTGTACTCATAAGAGTAGTTTCAGGGATATTGCTCAGACATGACAAACCACAGACTGGGCAAATCACAAGAGCGACAACAGCAGATAATGGCAGACAAAGTGCAAACAGAAGTTTCGACTTTTTGGGTGTCCAGAGATTTAATAAGCTCTTTACACCATTCTGTAGCTCTTCAATTGCTCCTGGCTTTCCACTAACAATGGAGAGAAATGCATCAGTGTTATCTATTATCCAACAGCCCAGACTGAAAAACAATCAAGAATTAGTTTCATCAAACACACACACACAAACACCAGCAGACCTTGACCGTTTCTGTAGTTAGCCACAAACTGCAGTGTCAGTAGCCAGTCTAAACCTTATCAAGTGGAAGCAAAAAATCTTAGAAATCAAACTCCAGGAGTACAAAACATTAAATTTTATTTAATCGCATTTAAGACTTGAGAAAAAAAATACTGAAAGTCACTCAGAAAAGCCATCTCAGAAGAAGAGACAGAACATCCCCTTCCCCTGGCTAAACAACATTCAGGCTGCATGATAATCCACGGAGGGGAGGGGGAAGGAAGGGGAATGGATGGAATGGGGAGACAACACCCAAGGCAGTTCTACATATAAGCCAGTTGCCCCCTCGATCTCAATGGGCTGGAGGTATAAGTCAATCCACGTGGCACTGGATGAGGGTCACCACAACTAAAGATCCCTTGGGAAGAAATATTCCAGCTTTAAGAAGGTAACTGAAGCAACTTCTCTCAGTGCTTATATTCATCCTCCTCTCTTCACATACACGAAAACAAGCTGCGTCCAAATGTAGGTGTATCAACAGAAACAAGAGGGCGGTTGCACTGTTCCACGTTGTGACATTGTTTCGCAGAAATAAATTGTGCTTGTTTCTGAAAAATAAGTGATCACACTGAAATGTTTCCTTCTCTCAGTCTAGTTATTTAAGTCTGATCTCATATTTGAAATCTTCATTAAAAACCTTGTTTCCATTGTAGTGTTTGTGGAGCCGTTCCAAATGCAACCACCAAAACCTCAACATCAAAAACTGACCAAACCTCTCCGAGATCACTGAATTGCTTCTCCTTCAGGGCTTTAGAGGCAGGCTCACACCCAACTGGTTTTGCCGACAAGACTTATTAAACCATAACCTAAACCTTTTGCCACGAAGTCACTGCAGGTCCACAGAGGAGGTGCTAAATACACCTAAAAGTGGTTACAAAGCATTCCAAGTCTGAAATTACACCAGCCACCAACAGGGGTACAATTCAAAATGCCAAAGGGTAAACAAGCCCAGCACCCCAGGGTTTGAAAAGTGATACTGAACAAGCACAAAGAAGTTGATCTGCAGTGCAAACAAATCACTCCATGAACTTAAAGGTCCTCAAAGAGGTTGAACTTGCTCCCTTGAATTTAGTTTCAAATAACTGAAGCAATGATATAAAGCTGATGTTAATACAGCCAAAGCCAATAAGAACTGTGGAAAGACAACACTTCAATTAAATTGTTTTACATACAAACAGTACTTCAAAAAGAAGCTGAGCATTCATTTGTCTTCAGGCAACTTGACAAGATTTGTAGACACTGGAATCCTGATCCATGACACTGGCTCTCATCTCAGTCGATCTCAGTGCATGAACTCTCCAAGTATCCGACACTGTGCTGATTTTTACCAACTGCTAAACTACCTCCCAGCATTAGGGGCTTTCTTCTCCAATTTACATCAGATTATTACACAGAATAACCAGATTATTACACATAACCTGACAAATTGGTTGATGAGGTGTTGTAAAGTTTCAAGCACCAGAGTTTAAAGCAAAGGTTGCAGCAAATTGTGGGCTGCTCCTAATGGAACAGATTCAACAAATAACCAATACAGACCTCAAATTCAAGGCTCTACAGAAGAAATGCCTCCTCATCTCCCCTCAGTGATCTACTGCTATTGTTTCCTTGTTGTATATCAAAGCTAAAAAACTATTCAAAAAAAAAAAAACACAGTACACTTCTAGCGACTTTACTTTCAGGTTTTCAAATGAGTAAAAGCAGACTGTTCTCTGCCACTGTAGGGAAATCAGCCATCCTTGGACAAGCTTCCTCTTCCTGTTGTGTCTCAATCAGTGGCCAGAAAAAGAACCATGACAGCTGAACTGAAGTACACATGAGAGTACAGCATTGTCTCTGAAGTGCTTCACAGACTGAAAGCTAGAAGGATATCTGGACAATTGGTACAGACACAAAGATTCTTCGTTTGTCAGCTTCTGCCAGTGAAATGTTTGTTAATACAAGCATAACAGAAAAATGGACATTAAAGAAATTTAAAAGTTTGGCTTCCTAAGACAGCCATATACTTTGGAAATACAAGTATTAAATCCTTCAGGCAGACTACATGTAGTAAAATATCATTATAAAAATATATATTTTTCTAGAATGTACACTATATTAGGCACTGTAAATAAACCTGCTCTCCCTGAAAAAAAATGGTGTCACTGGAAGCAGTAAACAATGTTAGTCATGGCCCACAGTAAATCTGACAGCTACAGCTACTTCCAAGAACTTTCCAGTCACATACTTCTACCTTAAAGCTAAAAATACTATGCCAAAGCCTTATAGAGAAGATTGCAATTCTTACTTAGCTACAAAACCATCTACTGAGCCCCCAAGAAGGGAGGACAGGAAGAAGAGAGTTTAATTTCCTTTTGATCAAAATAAAAATTGCCTTCAGCAGTAGTTCAGTCTGATGCAGAAAAATCACTGCGAAGAAAGCACTCCAGGTCACCATGTATCAGAACACAAGCAGAACTCATGAGTCAACAGCTTTACAGAAGATTTAAAACTTCAACAATTCTAATCCCTCATAAACTCCTATTTCTTCATTGAAAGCCAGTTTTGAGTAGGAATCAATGCTAAATTTAAACTTTTTTCACCAATCCTGACACTAGCAGGTAGGATTTGAGAAGATAAGTATAGCAGTTGTGAGAGAAACTAGAGGAAAGAAAAACCATCAACAGGGAGCACAGCATGCTTGGTACTGACTGAAACCAGCTGTATTTCAAAATCTCTGCATAGAGCATTTTTAAAGATATTACTGATCAATAAAAAGGTAAGCAGTTTTAAAGAGTTTTGTATTCTATAAATAAAGAATATTTATATTTTTTTCAGATGGGAAACAGTATCAGAGATTCACACCCCCTTGCCTGAAATGAAGATTTCTAACATAATGCTACAGTCAGATTTTTTTCCCCCTCTTGAGAAAAAGCTTGCATTTTTAAAACAGCATGGGTTACTCAAGGCTCTGATGCTGAGCACAAGTTCCTGCTCCCACGAAGTCAACATTATTCCCAGTCAGAAATATCCTTACTTCTGAACAAGAGAAAAAATGAAGAACTAAACTACCTGTGACCATTTTTTTCAATATCATGACAATTACAGTTGTTTGGTATCTTGCCAAAAAGACGACTGCATGAGTCTACTGGAGAGATTAAAACAATTTCAAGATTTGTGAAGAAATTGGCACACCTTCTGAAGAGATTACATTTTGAGATTGATGACATTTAAGAGTGAAAACAGAACAATCTTCACTGTATCCTTCAAGGAAAGACTTTACAGCAGTTTCATGTTTCCTTGCTACAATATTCAAAATCTGTTCCACCAATGTCTTGTGAAATTCCGTTTCTTCCTCGGAGATCAGCACTGGTGCACTGAGTTGTCTCATCAGAAAAAAGGTAGATATGTGCATGTTCAGAAATTTGCTTTTTGTACCAGTTTCTAACAAAAAGCATGAGCAGGGTAAAATCCACATAAGGCTTTTAATAAAAGTATTTCACGGTCTCTGCACTTCTTCCACCTTGGTGTCCAACCAATAACCACAAGATACATGTTTTTTTGCAACACGTGTCTGCTTTTATATTCAGAAGGCATTACTTGCCTTTACAGCTTCAATATCAGAAATCAATGTCCTGGCTAGGAAAATCCCAAATATCTAAAAAGACAAAAAACAAACTATGTGTGAGTTGAAACACTTGTAATATATCAGTCTGCAAGATGTTTCTAGAAGTTAGAGCCTATTACCATCAGTCATTACCACAGAACTGGAACCTACTTCTGATGTGTTCCTGTTACACTGCTGACATCAGCGCAACTACTCTTGTGAATAATGATGTACATGCAGAAAGTGTTGGTAGGTTCAGATACCACTTCTTAGCCAGAATCATCTGTCAAAGTATGGCTTTTACTAAAAAGTAATAAAGGCAGCAGAATCTTGCAGGAAATAAAACTCATGAGAAAAAGATGCTTTCACATGTAACACTTTAGGAGCATTCAAAGTAATAAGCTTCCAGCTGCCCTAGACTTTGAAGAAATCCACTTAGCCAGTTTGAGTCTAATAACATTCACACTTCCCTCCTGCTGAAGTTGTAATCAGTCAATTTTCTGATCTTTTTAAAATACATACAGAATGTACAATTACTTGTACTAAAATGAAATTCTTTTCATACACAGTAGTGAGAAAAGTCCCAGATTATTCTGCAACATTTAAATTTGAAACTTTTACATTCACTCAAGTTCTCAGAGAAGTCTTCCCACACAAATTGAAGATAAATTCATAACTCAGTATATTTCATGAAACTTTCTTAGCAAAATAACAAAATACTTGGGTGAAGTTTTAGAAAAGATAAAAAATTTTTTATAAGTAGTCAAGTTACATCTAACTCTCAGTTTCACCATGAAATAGTTTATATAGCAGTCATATATTAGCATATTGAAATATTAATAATACATCATTTATCATATACTGTATGTATTAAAGCTGTAGTGTATTTTTAGAATTACCTTCACCGCTTTAAGGATCAAAATTTCAGAGAACTAAATTAGCTGATATCAAATATTTTCATTAAGTCTCCATCCCTATAACTATTTTTGTCATATTAGTCTCGTACCTTAAAAAAAAAAATCCAGTGTCAAAATATTTACCTCTCTCCATAGCTACTTTTACCTTTGGCAGGTCTGTGTCTGCAAACTTGAAAGTTTTGGCAAAGTAGCATAACAAAACCAACCAACCTGGAGCAGTGAGATAGCTATGAAGACACCTGCAACAATGTAGATATTTCGGGGTAGCCAAGCTTCAAGAGCAAGAATACATCCTTTGACAAAAATCTGGTCATCCCATTGACTCTTGCTCTGAACACAGAAAGGAAGAATATCATTTTTCTGTTCAAGTTTATTAGATCAGTCCTATGATAGAACTAAACTAATGACACATGCACTAACGTTTTTAACCAGACTTCAGAAATACATATATGCCAAGATTGTACCAGGGAATGTTGGACATTGGTGTTAGCATTTTCGTGCAAATGCTGTTATTGGAATACTTTAAAATTAGCAGATAGAGTTCAAGAGTTCACTATTATAACCAATAATTGGAATGCACCTTTGAAATGCAAATCCTACCCCTTATGAAACACACCTTTCCCAGCTTCATCACTTGATTCTTCCACCCTCTCCACAGTACAAGTTCACTTTAAACAACGGAAAATCTCTACCACACACTATCTGTAGCACAGTCAATTAGTTTCCAGAATTTTAAGCTGACACATCTACAAGAAATTCCACCATTTTTATACTTTTGTCTATGCAGACACAGAACATGACAGAGCAAGACCCCACGGCCTTACCTTCTTTCTGACATCATAGCCACACTGCGTATTCACAACTTTTTGCTGCAAAGCAAAAAAGACTTAAATCAATTGAATTCTACTAGTGGCAGTTTTTCTGTCTTTCAGATTCACAGACAAAAATCAGGACTGCCAGAACCAACCACTTTAAGAAGGGTTTTTAGTAAAAATGAACAAAGCACTAGCAGAACACAAGAATAATGACAAAGCAAAGGTGTAGGCTAGCAGGAAAACATTCTCCAACAGAAATCCCAGCTTCTTCTAGCACTTGGCTTTCAACTAGCAAGGACCTTTTCACCTGAAGTGTAGCAACTCCACAGCCAGCACACAGACAAGACATCTGCACCTCCAAGATCTGTTTCACATTAGCTATTTCACATAACATCTAAACACTCTGGTAACAATAAAGGTACCAGGGTGATTTATTTAGAAGTGCAGTAGAGAAATACAACTTACAACTCCATCATTCCAAGAGGTACACAACCTGCTACCCAATTTGGTCAGAACAAGTAGCAGCTGTGAGCTGCTTGAGCCCCCTCAGTTGCCAGTTCAAACTCTTACACATAACCCAGCTCCAAGACATATCTACTCTCAAAGACAAAACACTCCTAACTTGAAGATCCCAGGTAGGGAAACAATACACACCTTCCAGATCACAACCCAATGACAGTATTTACCTCCAAAGATGAAGACATTCCTTTTAAGACTTTTTTCTTTGGTTTTCTCTGTATGAGACTTATAAAAACACTGAGTAATATTCAATTATAGAATAATTTACACAATGCATAGTGAGTTATCTTGAAATATTAAGAGTAGCATATTAAATTGAGGGTCGGTTTAGCTCAGTCGGATGAGCATGGTGCTGAAACACCAAAGGTTCACGGGTTCGATTCCCGTTCAGTACTCATGTGTTGCCTGATCTAGTTGAGAGGCGTCCCTGCCCATGACAGGAAGGCTGGATTAAATGGTCTCTAAGGTCCCTTCCAGCCTAGGCCATTCTATGATCCAAATTGATTTAAATATGCCTATGTCTCCTTAAATACAGGAACTTTTTCAGTTGCAGTGGAATAATAACTCTCCAAATTCAAGCAGAAAATAATTACTGGGGAATCTGAACATGGAATATTTCCCTGACATATAACCTACCAAAGGCTACCTGCTCCGCATAAGGACTGCTGCACTGACTTTGAGCTGTAACTGTTCCCACTTATAAAGCATTATAAGTTAGTTCCTACTTCCATATTTCAGCTTACAGTGAACGGGTCAGATTTCTAAAGTTTAGCAAAACAGAAAACCAATTCAATTGCTTTAAACTGGTTTTATGCATAAGCCCTTTGCCAGTTGCTGGTAAACCATCAGCAAATGGAGTTAACTTCTACTTCTCTGGCAGAAGAGTGGTGTAACATTAGTTCTAACTGGGGAAAACACACTGCTCAAACAGTGTTCTCAAGCCCTTAGAACCTAGGTAAGGGTACTAGAGTTCAAGGAAACTATGAGAGTAAAAAAAAAAAATAATTTATCAGTCTTGAACACTTGTGGATTTCAGACACACAAGAGTAGCTTGAAATTCCTGGTGATCGTACATTTTCAGCTGTGTAACGGGTTGCCACACTTAAACTCTAAGAAGTGTGGGACAGAAACATGGAAAGAGTTTGCACGAGTAATTTTTGATCATTTAGAAGACCTTTTAGAGCTCTAGTCAGCACACTTTATTCCAGAAGTAAATCCTTTCATAACTCTCCAACATCAGAACAATACAAAGCCAGGAAACAACTTACGGCAGGATCAGGTATACAGCAGGAAAAAGGAACGCCACACTTCTCACGACTTTTGCTTTCGCTGCTGCAGTTAAAGTATATGTTAAAGTCCCAGTCTTCTGGACCTTGGGCACCACAGCAATGGTTCTGCAGCAGACAAACAAACACTGAGTGTTTGGGGGCATTTCAAAGACAATTTATCCACTGAACAAACTCTCTGGAATGAGATTTGTTCATCTTCACTTTCTCTAAGGCTGTGCAGAATCAATGGCAACATCAGGGTAAAAAAAAAAATAAGCAATGACTACTATGGCTGTGTGAAATCCAAGCAATACATCTGGCATACTGCTTCTGGAAATAAGTGTCAGCACAACAAGCAAAATCACACAAATTATCACTTTAGATGCAATTGCTGGATGCAATCAGTGTACATCCACAAATGGTGCAACAAAGTAGTTTATACAAATGCTTTGTACCCTGTTATTTCCAAGTCAACCAAAATCAGAACAGCTATGCAAAAAAGATTTCTTTAAATTTGTGACTCTATCCTTAGATCTTCATGAATCAACAAGCTTTCTTCTCCTTGTTTACTGCACAAAGTGGATCTAAACATCTGTGAATGTATTTCTTCTAAGGTTTTCATATCCAAATGTAAACTGTTGAACCAGTAGTCTCACTAGCTCAAACCTCAGTTAATTCCAAAAGTATTTCAAGTAAGTTTCTCAAGCTAAACAGTATAATGTAATTAGTGTAATTACAGGTTGGAAAAAGCCCAACATAGCAAGGAATACTCAGCTCCTGGAACTAGTGAAAGCTAGTTTCTTAATAAGTCATGCTTTGCAGTTTACTGGCCTGAATATTTAAGGATGCAAATATTTCTCTGTGGTTTGAGGACTTGAAATGTTACACCACTGCATAAATTTTCCTGGTACCTCACACAGTTCCATCCTCTTGGGATATCTCTAGTATCTCTCCTCTCTCCACTGACCGTTTTCACAAAACTTGTATTAACCTAACTGGGTGCAAGATGACCAAAACATGAAGTCAATAAATGGACTCTGAAGTTACCAAGCTGTGACAAACACAGATGTGAATGGAGAGCAGAATTGTTTACATAGAGTTTTCACAGGAAATATGACTTAAGAGTTGAACAGAATGGTCAGAACAGGAAAAAAACACTAGGAAAAAAATTATTTTTAGTCACATTTACTGTGAAGAAAGAAAAAGTAGTTCATTTCTGTGGTGGGTGTTGGTCATGGCCAGGAGGAGCTTTACGATACAAAAATGTGCCCTTAGCACTGAAAACTAAGGCAAAATAGCACTGAAATCCTTCCAGGGAGATCAGAGGGTGCTTTAATACCAATGTACGCAAGAGTGGATGAATAGGATAGGTAAGCTGCTGGTAATATATAGATGATCAAAAAACTGGTATCTACTCTAAAACCCTGCTTTGTTATCAAACTGAGCTGTAAGCACGGATTTCTAAACACGATCTTCTAGAAGATGGAAGACAGACATAAACAACCTTCCTTTGTAAGGGGGGAAAAACCCACATAGGAAGGAGAAAACCATTTTACTTCTTTGTGAAATACATATATACAAAGAGAAGCAGAATACTTGTTTTAACCACACACAAGTTTAAAAAAAATAAAATCAGAAAAGTCAGGTTGTTTCCTGAGCATGACTGCAAAAGCTGCTGATGAATGAAATCCACCAGGCCCTTACTAGCACGGGCCTCACCACATCCTAGTGTCATCACTGTCCTCTGGTAACTGAAGATTTTAAGACCACAGGAGTGTGAAGTTGGTTCAAACTTCCTTGACAACTGCCTGACTACAGATTAGCCTTTCCCAGGTAAAAATCTTCTTCTGCTTCAAGCTGGGGTGCATCTCTTGAGATAAAGGCCCCATACTGCATCCCTGTGCAAGACTGCAGTGCTGCTTAAAATAAGCGTGCAGACTACCAGTTGCACTGCACAATTTTTTTTCATATTAAAGAGGTTTTCGTTGCTCATTTCTCACTTAAACTGATGCAACACTGATCAGAATAGCGGAGCAAGTCAAGAAGGTCAAAAGGCAGATGGATGCTTGGCAGAGCTTCCCCATTCACAGTTTTTCAATGCAGCAAGAGCAAAACAGCACATCTGTAACATGGCACTAATAGCTACAGAGTATGATAAATCTGCAAGGAAAAAGAGAACTTCCAAATCTCTCCTAGAATGTATGAAAGAGTGACAGGATACGAACTTACTATTTTCTGTAGCGAATCAATGAGGTTCTGGAGGTCAATATCATCTCGGTAGGATTTAATGTTATTCTCAAAGAATTCCTTGACCCTGTCCCTCACCCAATCCTGGAACAGGAACGCCAGAACTGCCACTGCCAGCTCCAGCAGGAATATAAACACAATTGCTCCACAGAACTGTAATAAAAAAAAATAAAAGCCTACATTAGAAAATATCCATTCACTTTCAATGCATCCCTACTCCAACTCCACCACCACAAACAGGCACAGAGAATTAGGTTAAAATTCTCACTCAGCAGAGAAAATATGAGACCACTGCCTGCTAAATGAGAATTCAATGTAAAGAAACCCTCAAGAGGTCGGGTGATCATTCGGCTTTGGTCACATGAACTTCTCTGGAAGATGAGCACCATACCACAGTCATTATGCAGAGCAGTGAAAAATTTTTTTTAAAAAAAAAAAAAAAAGCAAGAATCTGCCAAACAGAGGTAAAGTAGTCTTGCTGGTATTTCTAGCACTATTTCGAGTTTTATATTTTTCTTGTCTAGCTTAATTGTTTTGAGATCTAAAGCGAAGAAGCAGCCTCAGTATAAAAGCAACCATCTAATAAGAGCCAACACTCAAAGTTTTGCCCACACCACTCAGAATAAATTTTTCTGGTTTCAAAGGATTTCGGTCTCTCCAAGCCACTCTACCATCTCCTGTCAGTAATTTCTAACTGACTAAATATGTTCCAAACATCATATTTTGTTACACTACATAGACAATGTTCCATTCTGGCATTCATACTGTAACAACATCCATGTATAGAAGAATAGATTAACAAGGGAAGAAACATTTTCCAGGAAGGGGAATAAACACATAGGTTTAAGCCTACACTGCTTTTAATAGCAATACTCAGAGGCACATCAGGGGAGTAAGTTTACCATATAACATCATAACAAACCAAATTCTAGGAATTACCTCGGCTTGCTACTAGTTCTTCACACCCATCATTCCTAGTTCTCACACACATAATAATCCATTTATATAAAGATGTTACTTACAAATTTCAGAAGGCAAATGTTTTCCCTCAGTGCTCCTACACAACCAGCAAATCCCAAAGTAAACATCACTATTCCCACCACTAAGACAAGCACCACTGGGTCCAGACCATGAAGACCAGTCACTTTCGTCAGATCAGACAACACACCCTGAAAGAGAAAAACACAATAAAAGAACAAGGTGACCACTATAAGCATGTTTTTCATTTAACACTCCTCTAAATGTCCATGATTCCTATATGATTACAAATGAATCCGTTGCAAACTCTTGAGCTTGCCAACTTGTCTTGTTCACAGAATCACAGAATTATTGAGGCTGGAAAAGACCTCCAAAATCATCAAGTCCAGCCTATGACCCAACACCATCACATGGGCTAGACCATTGCACTAAGTGCCACATCCAGCCTTTCCTTAAACACCTCCAGGGACGGTGACTCCATCCCTTCCCCGGGCAGTGCATCCCAATGTCTGAGCACCCTCTCTGTGAGGAACTGTTTCCTGAGATCCAACCTAAACCTCCCCTGGCACAGTTTCAGGCCATGCCCTCTCATCTTGCCAAGGAGAAGAGCCCGACCCCCACCTGACTACAGCCTCTCCTCAGGTAGTTTTAGAGAGTGATAAGGTTCCCCTTTGAGTCTCCTCCAGGCTAAACACCCCCAGCTCCCTCAGCCTCTCCTCACAGGACTTTCCCTCCAGTCCCTTCCCCAGTCTCGTTGGTCTCCTCTGGATCTGTTCCAGCACCTCAGGGTCTTTCTTGAGGTGAGGGGCCCAGACCTGCACACAGGGGCAGAATCACATCCCTGCTCCTGCTGGCCACACTGTTCCTGATACAAACCAGGATATCATCAGCCTTCCAGGCCACCTAGGGACACTTCTGGCTCACGTTCAACCAGTTGTCAACCAGTACTCCCAGGTCCCTCTCCGCCAGGCCTTTCTCCAGCCACTCCCCCCCGCCAGTCGGTAGCCCTGCAGGGGGTTATTGTGGCCAAAGTGTAGGACCCTGCACTTGGTCTTGTTGAACTTCATCCCATTGGCCTCAGCCCATCAACCCAGCCTGTCCAGGTCCCTCTGCAGTGCCTTCCTACCCTCCAGTAGATCAATGCTCCCCCTCAACTTGGTGTCATCTGCAAATTTACTAAGGGTAGACTCAATCCCCTCATCCAGGTCACCAATAAAAATGCTGAATAGGACTTGGGCCCAGTTCTGATCCCTGCAGGACACCAACTGGATGCAGGACCATTCACCACCACTCTCTGGGCCCAAATGGTTATTGTTGTTGTCAAATGGTTATTGACAACACCAATTTTCCTCACCCTAGCAGAAAAAGTATTAATGCAAAATTACAGCTATTAATTCTTTTAAGTAAATCCAGTGCAGTCAACTTCTAAGATCACATTCTCCTAGGTCAAACAAGTCTCCACAAGATGGTGCCAAAAGCTCAATACTATCACTGAATATTCATTTATTTTCCAGACAAAAGAATTAATGCTTTGTATTAACTTGAAATGCATCAGAGTCTGAAGGGCACTTCAATTTCAAATTCTTTAAAAAAAGCTAAGAAAATAATTCTTCCAATCCTAATGTTTGGGTGACAGAAAGGAAGAGACATTCTAACTACAAAACAGGTTAAGGGTGACATTTTAAGGGAGGGGAACAAAATCATGTTTTGGTTTCCAAAGGAAGCAGATTTCTCCTCTCATTCTAGTTACACTCATTCTAGTGCCGAGTACTCTGAGGAACGTTCCTTCAAAATTTTGCAGAAATAAAGAGGTATAGTCTAAATATTTCCCTTTCACCCCAGAAAAATCCTTACATCAAAACAAGTTATTTATTCCCTGTAAGATGCTTGCAATTTACTTAATTTAGCAGCAGTAATTTTTTTTCATTAACTATCCAGAGGCATGACTTATCTTGACAATTTTACCTATTTAGCCTGGCTGCCTACATCTCTAGAACAGGATTTCTAAGTCTACATAAGTGTAATGCTAACACAGTGAGGGTCTGATTTCTAGAACAGGTTTTAAATAAATTAGGTTTACATGCAAGCTACCATTAGAATTTCATCAAATACATATCACACAAGTTTCTCCCGTAGTGTGCAAGAAGGTGCAACACGCAGAAGACCAAAGGGACAAACAGCTGAAACCCTTAAAGCCAACATGAACAATTTGTAGGGACATCCAGGCAGCCTTGCAATAGTCAGAAATACACAGAACACTTTTAATAAGTCAATACTTTCCCTTTAAAACAGAAATAAGAAAAATCACAGTACAATATCCCATAATTACATGTTTACTGTATTTTGGTGTTTTTTTTCTTCAGAAAGCAAAGAAAGCATAGATAACTGTGTTTAGTATAACAGAAAGATATCAGAGAGACCAATAAAGGAATTCATATAAGCAGTCTGATTTTGTCAAGGGAACGCAAATTCTCATCTTGCTACTTGAGTATTTGTGCTAAAGTGCAAAGAATATACATCCTAAGAGAACACCTTAGGAAAATCCATATTGCTTTGAACTTAAATGCTTGCTTAGCAAGAATACCGTGTTCAAAGTACAGCGTTGGAAGAAAATGTGTACACAGAGAAAGTTCATCAGCCGATAAAATGATTAACAGTACAATAGTGACACACAGAAGTTCATCTTCTTTCACATTGTGTTTCGTAAGAGATGATTAGAGCTATTAATTTGGCAACAGCAAGACAAGAGTTCTTTTTACCAAAACTGGTTGAAGAGAAAAAATAAAAAAAAAAAAAGAAAATTGAACTGTAGAATTCAGAATTGCCTTGCAATAGCTGGTGACTAACAGCTGAAATAGCCTATTAAAAAGTAGTCACAGTTTATAGATTTCCCAGCAGTCAGAAAGTCTTGGGAAGCAAAGTGACACATTTCCAGTCTTACAGAATCCTAGAATTGCCTAGATTGGAAAAGACTTTTAGGATCATGAGTCTAACCACTAACTTAACACTGACATGTTCTTGACTAAACCATATCCCTAAGCACAGTGTCTACCTGACTCTTAAATACCTCCAAGCATGGGGACTCCACCACTGCCCTGGGTAACCCATTCCAATGCCTGGTAACCCTTCCAGTGAAGCAATTTCTCCCAATACCTAACCTTAACCTCCCTCAGCACAACTTGAGGCCATTTCCTCTTGAACTATCACCCGTTACCTGGTTGAATAGAGTGATTCCCACCTCTGTACAACCTCCTTTCATGTAGTTGTAGAGAGTGATAAGGTCTCCCCTCAGCCTCCTTTTCTCCAGGTTAAATAGCCGCAGTCCTCTCAGCCACTCCTCGTAAAACTTGTGCTCTACACCCTTCACCAGCTTCGTTGCCCTTCTTCAGACACGCTCCAGTACCTCAACATCCTTCTGGTAGTGAGGGGCCCAAAACTGAACACAGTACTCATAAACCATAAGACCTCACAGCTAATTACTGGGTTAATTCTGAGTCCCACTTAACCAAAGCTTGGCTCAGACACCACTCTTAATGACATCACACTCAGTAAGGACAGGCCAAGATGAGCAAGGCTAATCCAGCACCTTTGTAGAACCAATACACTAGGAAACCAAACACTCTGTGACCAGGATGTTGACACTTTGCCAACTATTTCCAGCCATCTCCTTCCCACACCCAAACTAAAGTTTTTTTTCCCACATAATCTCACTTGCTCAAGCATTATCTTTTGGAAGAAAACTTCCTCTGATCAAAGCATGTTATGAAGAAAAGTTGGTAGGAACTGGGTTCTATTATTTACCCTCAGATGTTGGCTCACAACAGTTTCTTCGTGTTCATATTTGATGTTTACAACATTCTATTCTGAAAAGAAGGTTGTGGGGTGTTGGTTTTTTTTTTCCTAACAAAAGATGCTAAGTGAAAAATCTAGAAAGGAAGGAAGCAAACAAGAATTCAGGAGACTATGTCATTCCACCTCATCTCTTGAAGGATGTTTCTGCCTGTGTCATCTGCAGGATGGCAAAAGCTCTTTGAAGCACAGGCTGCCCTTTACTACAGCACCTAGATTTCCTACAGGTATACAGAAATGAAGTCCGATAACTGAAGTCGGTGTCAAAAAAAACCGTTATTAACATCTACCCAGTTTTTATTGTGTAGACTTTCAAAATTTTATGCAATTTAACTTTTATATGACTGTCCAGAGTAACAAAATCTTATAACTAAGAGCATAAGGATAGGCCAATTAGATACACCACACCAGTGAGAGACAGGATGTTCAAAATTCCCACCACCTGTAGTTTATCTTTGGGTTTACCACTGCAGCACAGCTTCTGGAATGTTTTTCTCTCACTTCCCATCTATTGTTCACCAAGATGTTTATCTGTAAACAGACAGATCTATACAGGCACTATAGCTGAAGAATAGTACTAGTATGAAAGACCGTCCACAGAGCACAGAATGGATGTGAAAAACAATGTACAGATTTCACAAGTCATTCAGATATTCAAAGCCACAGAAAATGTTTTGAAGCACTTAATTACAGGATAGGACAGGGAGCTAAAATGTTTCTTAAATTTTGACTGAACTGAAGAGAAAAAGAGTATGTCTTTGCCTTTTAGTAACTTCAAGTCCATTTGGCAAATAGAGCTGGTCATTCCAACCACACCGATCCTGTGTGCTTCTTTACAGAACATAATGCTTCAACATGAGAGAATACAAATTGCAAGCTTAACACCCTCCCCCTAAAGGGTTGGAAAGAAAATCATTTTACAGCAATAGAACTGAAGCTAAATGCATCTGTGTGTGGAGATAGGCTGCTTACTACATACCAGTGATACCCCTAATCTAGTTGTGAGAACATGTGCTGGCATATAGGGAGCAGGGAGAGAGAATAAATACCTCAGCATTAAGATCATCATAGAACTCTTTCTTCACTTCCAAGAAGCAGAGGAATCCCAGAACCTCTACACATGGGTAGCTGCTGCATGTAAGTACTCCAAGGAAACATTACACTGAGATTAAAATTAGTGTTCCTACTCAGCAGCACAACTGAACAGTGAAGGCAACTGCCCTCCACTGTTAAGATGCAGATCAGTAGATCTGGTAGTAATTGTCAATTTTCCTACTGCTTGCAGTCATATTAAAGCCATGCTTTTACATTCGCAGCAAGAGGGTGAGCCATTTATAACATCTCTCTTGTAACAGAAGCCCGCAGGTATGTGCCCACACACTTCCTCTGGTTGAGGAAGTTATTCAGAAAAAAGAAATCTTTGGACCAAGCAGAAGTGTTCCTCAACTAGATCATATTCTCCAATTTTGTTCCTCTACATGCAGACACAATCACTTTAAGCAACTCCATGGGGAGTTGAAGTAGAAGACAACACATGGCCTGAAGATTGTAATACTTCACAGCAATGGTTCCAAAGATGAATGTTGTGGTGCAGGTTTGGTTGTGGGTTTTTTTAGTATAAAGAGATCTTTTACATTCCTCCCAAATGCTTCTTGTTTTTAACAAAGAGGTGGGTAGAAAAGTGTATTTTAGAAAACATACTTTCAAAACAGAACCAGTTCATAAAGACTATTCGTAAGAGCAGGATGCTAGGGATTAATCAACCTTTAAATTCACAAAAAAAGGTCTAAACATCAAGGGCCACAGATTAACATCTGATCAAGGACAAGAACTCTAACTAAACTCAGGTTAGGTCATTTGAACACGGTCTCAGGTGCTACATTTAACCTTTGCTGCTTCCCAGGGAAGTGGTTTTACTAGGGCAGGCAGCCACCAGAGTCAGACCAATCTTTTCTACCCTTACCTTTTCACTCCATGCCCACAGACCAGCTGCAAGGAAGGCCACCCCAGCTAGCTAAAACAAGAAGGAAAAAAAAAGTTAGATATACTAGTCAACTCATTCTCGAAGCATTTAGCACCAGTAGCACTGTTGCTCAAGTAAAACACTCTCTGTAATCTCAGGCAATAGTAACAGGACATTCCTCCCCATGAGTCAATCTCTTGCAAAAAGGAGTTAGAGTGCATTCTTGTATTTTATAAAATACTTTTTGAAAATAAGTATTCCAATTTAATTATTTGCGATTACTCAAGAAGAGCACCACTAAATTAACAATTCCATGCAGCAGCATGAAAATGTGAATTATCCTTGTACCAGTGACTTGCTTTAAACCCTTTGCCTGCACACTAATGAAGATTTCAAAATATTTAATGCATTTTGAGGTCATTCCCTATTTAGTCATTTTATAGTATCACCCCCAGACAGTAGCCATGCTTGACTACTCATAACTTCTCAGGGTCAAGGCTCATTATATTATCCTCTCCTCTAATTAGATACAGTTTGTCCTCTGAATCTGTACTTTGTTTAAGCTCTTTTGAACTAAGCTGAAGTAACAGTCCGTCCACTTACTTTCAATAAGCACCAAATCCAACTGACAATGTACAAACTCTACAACAATTCATATGTTCATATAACAATATTTCTCCATTATAATCATGTAAATGAAGCAAGAGATCCTTGTTCTGGTCTTTTGTTTCCTTGCTCCATTCTCAGGCAGTTTGTCTTTAGTATACAATTTCAACAACCAAACTAAAGTGATGTCTCTACAAACTCGGGGAAGCTCCCTCTCATTACTTAAAACAGCATTCTACCCTGCTATGCCCACAAACTTAAAAGACATTGAGTGCCAGAATGTGTCCAAAGAAGAGTAATGAAGCTGATCAAGTTTTAGAGAACAAGAGGAGCAGCTGAAGAAACTGGGGTTGCTTAGCCTGGAGAAAAGTAGCCTCAGGGGAGACTTTATGGCTCTCTACAACCACCTGAAAGGATATAAGCCATAGGATAAGAGAAAATGGCCTCAAGTTGTGCCAGGGGAGGTTCAGAGTGGACTTATTTCTTCACCAGCAGGGTCCTCAAGCATTGGAACAGGCTGCCCAGGGAAGCAGTTGAGTCACCACCCCTGGAGGTGTTCAAAAAACTTGCAGATGTGTATTAGTAGTGGACTTGGCTGTTTAATCTGTGTGCTTCAACTCTAAAATATGGCTTAAAGCGTGGTGCTCAGAGACATGGTTTAGTGGTGGACTTTAAGATCGAGTCCAACCAGTAGCACTACAAAGGTCTTTACCAACCTAAACAAGTCTGTGATTCTCTATGAAGGACTGAGGTTGCTCCCCCCAGCTAAGCCTTACTACATACAGATTAAATCAACAACTGAAAAAATTCTTTGGAAAAAAGTGCCCTTTCCTCTAGGAAAGGCAGCACCCCCCATGAACTTAACAGTCATCACAGGTAATTCCCCACAGCACGGGAAAAATGGGACCTTTCTCAGTTACACCAGAAAATCCATGTGTAGATATTAGGTACTGCTGCGTTCACTGCTCACTGACCCTAAAGTGCACTCAGGGCAGAGGAAGCTGTTCTAGATTTACTCTGCAGTGTGTAGATGGGAAAAGAAAAGCCAAAAAGGGCTGCAAGCATCATTCACATTATTATGTAAAAATTACTCAAATCATGCTAGACACTTCTCTCTAGGCATCAAGTATTATATGCCATATTTCAGGACTTAAGCACACAGATTAACCAGCCAAAGCCACTACTAATACACGAAAAGAGTCACAACTGGGCAAAGCAGTGCTAAGTAAGTTAGATTTCCAGATGTTGCTTAATAAGCAACAGCACAATGACTACTCATCTCAGACTTTGAACAGCTAAGAACATTTAAAGCCGTAATTTCAATCAAAGCACATATTTAAAAAACACCATTAAAATCCACCTGTATATAAACAAAATATCGACTCAGATTACCCCTAAATTTTAACCCAGGGACTTGCAGATGAAGAAACAAAATAGGAAAAAAATAAAAATCAGTAATCGTACTTGTACATCATTAAGTTACACGGTATATGCAATTGATTCATCTTTGACGACTCCTCATTCAAACACTCCATGAAAGCTGGGAAAGAGGTGAAGATAGCTGGTATAATTTGCAGTGATCAGGGCAAATTACACAATAGACAAAGAAAAAATAATTGGGAGGACACACATCTTCGACATTCTGTATACAAACTAATATTAGTCTAACACTAATACTGTGCTATTGCATATACAAATAGGGTATCCCAGACTGGTTGCCTTTCATTATAATTACCATCTTAATGGTAACAGATTCTTGATTAAGTAGATTTTTCACTAACATGCTTTATTCAAATCTCTGAATACAGACATTGCTCTGACAATTTTTTTAAAATATTCAGTTTTACAAAACCTCTATTTTTGCAAAGTTATTCCCATGAGCACCTATGCAAAGTATCTACATGTAAAACAGTTTGTCAGCAGAAAAATAAACTTGGTCGCATAGAACCAACTTGGATAAATTTAAAATTTAATTATGCCAAGACGCAAGTGGCTTGCAATTCTCACTAGAAGCAGCCAAGCTATGCACATTAGATTTCTTTAGCAACAGCGAAGTACAACATACTTGCAGAAGAAACAAAGCCATCAGCCATTACATTTACAGTAATTCAATTTGCAAGGAAGTAAAATAGCAGTTACTTAATCAAATGAGAGTTCTCTTCTTTAAATACCATGTGCAAGATACTTTGAAGTACCTCATCAAAAATTATTGTAAAACACACCATAGTGATCAAACTACCTCAGAAGTTAACACAATTGAGCAGACCCAATCCAGAGTTCTACTGAGAATTAACACCAGAGAAATATCCTCTACCACTCTTGCACAGAGGCACTCCAGTGACTGCTATGAGGCAGATCAGAGAATTGGAAAAAGTTTTAACCTTCATCAGCACACTGAACTGGCCACATGAATGGTAAAACAGGCAGCTGAGAAGTAGCTGATGCTAACCAAGTGTTTCCAGGGTGCAAGTATGCAAACCAGCTATTTCAAAAGAGGCATTTTGAAATTGGTCTTTCACCAGAATCTGGGTGATGTGTAAGCAAGAACAAATCGGGCTACCCAAGTCACTTCTATGCCATAGAGTCATTTAAGCCATACACTGCCTGAAAGGTGAGATGGAAACATAACACAAAACCGGTCAGTTGTATCCCTTTGAACAGGAGACTACAACTACTAAGCAGCGTTTGGTCATTTCCTGCTTTAGAACTGAAAAAACAACATTATTAACATATTGTATCAAGCTGTAAACTCTGCTCAAGAAACATACAATAATGACACCAGCTCACAGGTACAGTGCACATGACCACTTAGCTTAAGCTTTATCCAACCTCAACCACACTTTGACTGTGCTATTAGAATCACCCTACTAAAAGTCTAGTTTGTTTCTCAAGCCTAGGTTTCTGCTAAACAATTTTTGCAAGACAACCCTTGCACACAAACTGATTTGGGGTCAGCCTGACTCATGGTCTGGTTAACAGCAATGGGAACTCAGTATTCCTAGCACACTGAGGTTTTGTTAGAGAATACTTTTGTTAGAGAACACTTTTTCCAAGGCCTGGACAATCCTGTCTTATATTGCAGCTCCACCCACACTGGAGCAATCAGCAGCCTACAGCCCTTCCATCCTAACCTTGTTTCTTCCCAGACTTTTCCTCTCAGGGTCAGGAAACCAGCTGGTGGTGGATTCTTTCTGCTTCCTGGCACAACCTCCCTGTTTTAGATGTTTCTGAAAAAACAACATGCACTGCAAAAAAACCCAAGAAAATCTTACACTAGTCTGCATCTTCTCTTACTTCTCAAAAACAAGCTCAAAATTCTCTTCCAGAGCTCAAAAGACTTTTTGTCATTTATCATGTTAAAGCAAAAATGCCAAGCCTGCTATAGAATCATAGAATAGAATGGCCTGGGCTGGAAGGGACCTTAGAGATAATTTTAATCCAACCTCCCTGTTGTGGGCAGGGACGCCACCTCTCGACTAGGTCAGGCAACACATGAGAACCGAATGGGAATCGAACCCACGACCTTCGGTGTTTCAAGCACCACGCTCAACCCACTGAGCTAAACCAGCCCTCGGTTATAGCATCAATGAAAAGTTTCTTTCCTCCAAAAATCCTTAGAGCCACACAAAAAGCTACAAAGCATTAGAAAATAAATCAAGATGACAGCAGCTAAAAGCTATTTTACCTTCTCCTCTCAATTAATCCAAGACAGTGAGCTCACATACAACCCAAAAGGCTTTGGCAGAGCACACATGCATTCCTTCACTGAAACAAGCCACGTCCTGGCTGAGGTGCAATTCTTGGACCACCCCAAAAAATCCTGCAACTGAAGACACAGAAACAAGCACCAGAGACAGGTGAACAAGGCAGCTGGAAAGGAGATCCAGCCTGGCTGTAATAGGATAATTCCACTTAAACTTCCAAGTACTCTCTGTAGGGTTATCTTTAATGGCTGCAATACTGACTCATCACTACTCATTATAACAAGTGTGCTTGGAGATGTTAAATCTTATTAGCATGCTTAAAAGGCAAGATGAAAATAATGTACGTTAAAATCATGCCTAGAAAGACAGAGCCTTCCTATGACTTCTACTCCTTTTCTAAGAAAAGGGAAAGCCAAGCACAAGTAGAGAAGTGATTTTGCAAGCCAGCTATACGCAACCGACTCAAAGCTATCAGAACTAAACCATCTACTGACAAGTTGTCCATTTGAAAAAACAAAACCAAAAACACCCTGCCAACTTCCAAAGAATAGAGACTTACAGATTTTTAAAGCTGGATTAAACTGTGAGCTTGCTGTTCTTAAAAGAATCATTTTTGTCCTCTTTGAGTTAAATATTTTGTGTAACCCCAACATATATAAACTATATTTGAAGACTGAAGTATATATGAACTATATTTAGACAGAAGTAACCACCCACTAAAAAGTTCAATATTCTGTAAACTACTCGCTAAGTCACTATATGATTTATCTTTAAAGTTTATACAGTCATGGATATGATCTTTAGAGCTACAATGGGGAAGTAAACATGCATCTTCAGAGGAACAAATGCAATGCTCTATTTACATGCAAATTACCTGGCTTGTGAATAAATTGTCATGAGTTGAGACACAGGTGAGCTACCATTGTACCTTCAGTAACAGCTTAAACGGGTAAACAGCTGTCTGCAAACCTTTGTAAATACCATCCCTCACACCCATTATCCATTGGCTACACTCACTAACACAGTCACTAAACAAGCTCCCAGAAGCACCTGGTCCCGCAAACCAAGAAGAGTGAATCAAGACTAACATTGCCTACTTAAATGCTGCTTTTCTGAGTCATGGTTACACTTCCCTTCTGATTTTGTAATCTTTCAGTTCTTTTAAGGCACACAGAAAAAAAAAAACAACTTGTGTCTACACACAATCCATTTGCACAATTAAAGAGATCATCGGACTAGTCATCCCAGCCAGAGGGATATCATAGGCTCCTGAATCACTGCATCAGCTGAATGATTCACACATTGCCTATAGGAGCTCTGCCCTCCCACTCAAAATTTACATAGCTTGTTCTACAACTAAAGGTGCAGGACTCTTATCAAAAGAGCTTTAGTTACACTTGATTTACTAGGTCAGCCTGACAACTTCTCAGCAGAAGCCTCAAAACATTCATTGAGCAAGCTACCAAGATTACTAGTACCTGTTCAGAAAAAAAACAATTCCTCCAGCCAACAGATGACCTGAAACAAACAAGCTGTATTTCAAATTCTCCTCGATTTTTCTGTACCTCTTCTTTATTAATGATTTTTTTAAGGAAAAGAAAAATCCTTGGATCATCACTAATGTCAATAAAATACAGTAAAATACAAATCTGATTCAAGTGAAAAGTTATGCCTCTGTAGGGAATCAAAAAATGGAAAGAGACAAAACTAATTCCTGTGAAAAAGCAAAGGGAAATTTTCCCAGCAGACAAAAAAAAAAAAATCACTTTTTCAAAGGTTGTTCACCTATCAAAAGCAGTGATATACCTCACTTCACAAGACACGCACTAGAAAGCAGAGATTACAACAATCCTAATATATTCACGAGTAAAAGAGCCTACCAGTTTCTCACATACCCTCAACACTACCTCCTTAGTGTGCATTAATCAAGCAAAATACCAGAGTTTTTACTGACAAGTACCAACAAGATTCTGCAGGCTGCAATATGTATTTCGATACTAAACCTCTTTTTTTACTCAAGTTAAATATAGATTTGGGTAATAATTCTGTATATCTTAAATTTTGGGAAGCGAAAATTTGAGATCATTTAAGGAATCACAGTAAAGACATAGAATTAATATAGACTTCTGTAGCATTTTTTCCTGATTCTGATTTGTCTGAGATCAGTAGATTCAGTTTTTACTCTTAACTTAAACAAGTTGCTTCAATCACATACCATACTTTCATTGTTACTACCTGATCCTTTCGGTAACATCTGATCCTTCTAAACATCTTTAGAAGAGGCTGTGCACACTAAGAAATAGTTCAACTTTGAATCTAAATGTTATTCGATGTTGCAAGCACCAGGCAAGTCACTCTTCGCAGCTCTCAGTGACTACCCACACATCTGTTTTTGTACTCTTTTCACATTGAAAACTCTATTACAGCCAGGCTAGTCCTTAGCTAAACATTTCAAGACAGTATCAGACAATTTTGCTGCCCACAGAGCATGACATTAAGACCTTGACTATGTAATAATGCCAGTTGTCGACACCTTTGGAGCAGTTACTTTCTTTCCTTTAGTATAGAATATTTATAGACACATGACCCCAACACAGAAATCAAAGATGATCTGAAGGAGATATTAAAGAAACTTAACAGGGAAGCAACTTAACACACCACTGAAGAACGTATAAGAAAGGGAGCTTTAACCTTTGCCCAAGTACATCCAGCATTTAATAGCCCCCCTCATTCAAAGGACAGATGCCTTGTCAGCAACAGTAGAGACTATGCTACGTCCTTCTGACAAATGCTTTAATCAGATCTTCCCTTTCTCCATTAAAAAAAGCAAACAACAAACAACCCAAGAAATCAGCTTTATCTACTTCACTCCTTTATCTTCACTCAGAAGGTAAGATAGGAGGAAGGAGCAAGGAAGGAAAAAAATGTGAGGAATCAGTATCCATATAATTTTCCGCAATGATCGCTTTCTCACATGGGATTGGCTTCTTCAATTCCAAAACACCCAGGACACATCACAGACTGGCTTCCTGCTTTCACATAAATATTTCAGCCTCTTCTCTCTGAGGAAGGAAGTTAATAAAACTAAGGTATCCCTAACTATTTCAGTCTCTACATTTTGTACTCACCCAGAAGACAATGTTGTAGCTGAAAAGCAGGTATTTGTACCAACAGCTGACTTCTGCATTAGAATATCGGTAATAGTGCATCTTCTACAGCACGGTGTCTGCACGGAAGAGAAAGCATGAGACAAATCAGGCAGTGAAATATTTTAAGAATAAAGGGGTTTTTTTTCCCCCCAGATCTCTTTCTCTGTTGAGAAAGGGACTATAGTAACCCGTGCTGTATGCCACTGAGAAGTATGTTCAAAGTCAGCTCAGAAACTTCTGCTGACCTTAAACCCCCTCCAAGTATTTGTTGCTTAATAATTCTATCTTTTTTAAGCACCCTTATGTGGTAACAGGGAGGGACACCCAAAAAGGAAACTCGCTATACAGTTAGCCTAGGAAGATTTGCATCAGCAAATTGACATTCATCTGCTTTCTCACTCCTTGAAAACAATTTCATTTACGCAGACAACTGTCTGCAAAAGTCTAAACACACAGCCTGTAGATTGCACATCCAACAACCTAGCTAGCAAGACATTAGAAGTGGCTACATGGAAAACCTCAGTGTGTACAGAGTGCTAAATACAATCATCAGTTGTACTCTGTCTTTTCCATACTTCAATTTTTTTTTTAACCAAAGTCAGTACTCCCTAAGAGATTATACTCTCAAGAACAAAAGGTGCGTCATTAAACAGCCGATCTGGTCTGCAAAGTTCAGTTTTCCTTCTTCCTTACACTCAAGGTTCAGCTGCAACTGTTGCTGAAATATTTCAGAGAACTACAGGGTATTGTAACTAAACCACCTCCACAGAAATGCCACGCATAAGAAAAAACCAAAAAATCAACCACAACAAAGAACAAGCTGTTAAATCAAGAGCCAGAGCAGGGAACACAAGGCACTCACACAGCCCTCACATTCTAGAGAGCAGACCACGCTAGTGCTGCCTACAACAGACAAGAAGCAGTTCCACATCTCAACCTGCCAGTCACTCAAGAGAAACGTTTTTCTCCTGTAAGATGTCATGGAAAGGCCTGCAACAGGGCAGCAAGCATGAAGAATATTTAAACACCTTGTAACTAACAAAGACTTCAAGGACTATGCCAACCTGGATACTCATAGACAGCATGCAAAATCCAAGCCTAATCAGCAAAGGCTGAAACTAAGCACCATGGAACTGACAGCTCATCTCCCCACCACATCCACAGCTACGAGAAAGAAGGGAAACTACTTTAGAAGAGCAGCAAATACCTGTGAGCTTTGAGAATCCCATATAATAGAATAAAGAACTTGCTTCAGCTTCTAAGTGAAATACTGATTATTTTCCAGGGCAATTATGGAGTATCACCATCAATGCTTTATTGGAGGAACATATTTTTTGAAATTGCAACACAAATACTTCAAGCCTTGCCTTAAACCTTTTTTCCTCCCTGTAGCTAAAATCACACACAAAAATGGATCAAGGACAACACATCTCCAGCCCACACAACCATCAACAGAAATCCCAGAGAGACTTTGATTTTCTTTCCAGAGGTATTTCCATGCTAGGCTTGGCTTCCATCTGGAAGCAGATTGAGAGCCCTTTCTTGATCCAGACACATACCCACCCAAGAGGTTTCTTTGCTGACCAATCAAACAGAAATAGCATTCAGAAGTGCAGAGACCACTTAGAATTTTTAAGGAGAGGCCATTTTGGTAGAGTAGTCCACAGCTTTAAGCAATTATGGAAAAAAAAATAGAAAAATCACGTGACTTGGCATACCGATGTAAGACTGCAGAACTTGTTGACAGGGAATAATTTATGCTTTTTTCAGACTAAGACAAGCCTGCATATGCCTAAGAAGAATTTTAAGATCCTATGGAAAGTTGGCAGGTATTATATACAAGTCATGAGATCCACTTGACATGAAGTAGATTAATTTGTATATAAAGAAGTAAGATATAACTTGAGTAGCCTTCCTGCATACACTACCTATGCAGGTTGCTTAATATGCACTAATCTAGAGTCACTTGTGGATAATGTATACAGACACAATAGCAACAGAAAAATCATTAAAACTTACTCCTCCCAATTTCGTAGAAAATGGAGTAAAAAAAAATTGTATATGAGATGGAGTAAAACTGAGTTCGGTCAGAACTAAAACATTTTTTTCCTCAATAAGGGACTGAACACACAGAAACTGCTTATCTAGTTTCAGAGAAATGGCAGTCTGGAAAAAGATTAAAGGATATATTGCACATTCTTACAGAAACAATACCTGCAAAACTTGTCACACTAGAGTGTATGAACATTCACCATTAACACTTGAGCTTGGTATTTCCACAGCTGAGACGTTGATTTCTATACAATTTTAACCAAATAGTAAAAACAAGGGGGTTTTTTTGCCTTCTAAAACCTCACCTTGTAACTAGGTTCTAATGCTCACGGTTCATTTATAGCAAAAAGCACTTAACCTTTCTTAAGATAAAGAAAATTGTACTTTACGGCAGTACAGGTAAGGACTGGGAAGGACTTTCCTAGAAGTGACCCAGTCATACACATAAGCCAAGTTTTGCAACATCCATTCTTAAGAAGCAGACACTTTTGCCTTCTCATGCCCTGTCTCAGCTTTAGTTACCGACTTTTTCAACCATCTTCACAGACAATACAGACAACAAACACTTGATTTTCTCAACTTCCTCATTTCAGCCTCTAGGTCCAAACAGTAATTTATATTTCAACACTGGAAAGTCATACACTTGCCCAAGTCAGTAAGTCTGACAGGTCTGGGGAAGAGAGGGAAAGGAGCAGAACCCCACTAATCTCAGCAGAGTCCAGTACTCCATTAGAGCCCATGTCAGCCTGTATTACAGCAACACACTGGCTGCCAGCGCGCGCACACTCTCCGGATACAGCCGTGCCCAGGCCTCCAGCACTGTTCTGCTTCCCTCCCCATGAAAACCAGGATCCTGGCAAAACACAGGAGCAGCAACTGTAAAATGCATTTAGTGCTAAAAAGAAACATTGCTGTTGGTGCTGCTACCACTACAGGAGAGGAGGCAGCAGGTGGCATTTGGCTAGCACATCATTAAACTATTTAAAAACACGGTTCTACTAGACAAAGAGACTTGGAATATAATCTGAGGCAGAAAGGTAAACATACCATTTCAGGACTTAAAATACAAGCATAATCTGCAATTTGACTTTTTGTTAGGTTGTTCTCTCCCTGGCATTGGGACTTACACCCAGCTGTTCAAGTCCCAACTCCAACATAACTATTCACAGGAATAAGAGCAACAGAAAAGCCCTTACTGAGAAGCACCATTCCCCAGCTATTTTATCCTGTCAACCACCAGCTTGTAAGATATTTCTTCCCACTCTGTCATACAACTGGCAAGATGCCCCAGTCAATGCCAATCACAGTATCTTCACAGAATGAAAAAGTAAAGTTTTAATTATTTTTTTAAATACATTGAGGTTGCTTTGGGTTGCTTTTTTTTAATGCTCTGAAGCAACAAGGGCCTAGTAGTACTGGTTCCTTGTTGCAAGAAGCCGTCCTGTAACAGCACATGGCTTCTGAGACAGGTCTTACTTTCTCAAACACCTGCCTATATTAAAAGCAATCTGATTTTCTCTCTTTGCTTATCCCCATCATCTTTTGGTTCTCCTTGACAGACCACCAAACACCATAAGGAACAGTATTATCATTACTGGTGTGGGAGCGACATTTCAACATAATAAATGTGAAGTGTAGGTGTGATGACCTTTTCCCCTAACCCTACAAACAGTCCAAGCAATCTTCTCAAGGCCACACAGCCACCTTCCTCATGTTATTATACTAAAAGCTGTCATGTTTCCTAACATAGGAGGCATCTGCCACCAGTTTAGAAAACTGCTCCATCAGTATTTCATTTGATTTAGATCGCAGGCTACGTAACTACAGTTAGGCAATACGACAAAACACTTGGAAGATTAAAGTAGTATGTGGGCAGCATAGACCAGTAACTTTCTCTACTCTGCTTCAAGGTAAAGCAAGTCACACTGTGTCAGCTGACAGTTATCACCCACTCACGACAACAGGAATTTCTAAGAGTTAAATACGGAGCACTGCTGCTTTGGGAGAACATACAATTTTGTCTGGGTTTTTGCAGCTTTAGTGAAGAAAAAAAAAACAAACACCACCACAAAACACATAGTCGTTTATCAAGAGGTTACTGCCCTTTCCAAAGCATTTCTACACCCACAGATTTCATTCGTACCATTAAAACGCTACAGCAGTGATATTCATAGTCTATAGGTTTTAATTCTCGCAAAACAGAAGGTGTAATATATTAAACCATCTAATTTAGATATGCAGGGAAGCCCTAACAGATAGGATGTTAAAATTAGAACAAGAACAACCAGAACACTAATGCACATCTCTAGATCTTGGTCCACAAATTCCCTCGACTTTACAAGGCAGACCTAGAGTCACACCAACGTTCCAAATTCAGACAGCACTGCCACCATATGTGGTCCTGATCCCCTTCCCCACCCCCTCCTAAAAACCACAACCATTAATCATCCAACCCAGCAGAGCAATCATACAGCAAACCATGCAGCACATCTTCAATCCTGTGAACTTGTACCACACGCCAAGAAGAAAACAGTTTCAAGCCTTCCAATCTGTGCCTCCGGTGTTGATGCAAATGGCAGCGTGGGCGCAGCCAGGAGGCGGCAGGAGAACAAGGAGGGAAGGGCACAAGCAGGGGTAGCTTCTGAGAGTGCTCATGGAAATGCAGCGCCCCTGCAACACCAGGCTACACCGCGCTTGACGCTAACACAGTGAAAGGGATGAAGCTGGGGGAACAGGAGCAGAACCAAGGCAAGAGAAAGCAAACAAGAAATAATTCATTTTGTAAGCTGTTGGTTGTTCCCCCAATCATTCCTCAACACAAAGCATCAAGGGTGTATGAAGCTGGGTGAAGCAAGTCAGAGTCAAAAGAAGAACACACTGAGGAGCAAAAAGAATTTTTAAAATACATCAAGAGGGGTACTTTGGCCTATCATTTGTTTTGATGACTTAATTCTACTACTCCACAAACACCAAATCTATATTAAAAAAAAGCATCAGTTCCTTCACTCAAGACATGATGCCATTAATAATAAAATTGAAAAGAAAGACTTACCCAACTAAGGATAGTTCAGAGATTTTTCTTAGAACCTTCTGGAACTGAATCAACTAAGAAGCACCCACAGACAGCTCTCACCACGCCCCAGACACAACACAACCACAGAGGGAGTCTAAATGTTCAATCCAATACCTGGGTGCTGGGCATCAAATCTTCACATGTAAAGACTGAGTTGGTGCAACACAAAGGCAAGAAAAATTGACAGGACTTGAAGCTCTCCCTCACAGCCTAATCTGCTCCTGGAAACAGAGACAGTAGCCCTGACGGTGATTCAGGAACTCCCTGCAAGCATGTGTCATCTTTATTTTTGCAATTGTGTCTCCAAGGAACTCAGACTGGGGCCTCATAAAGAAAATACAAGCTTCTTCCAAGGAATACAAGTATAGTATATTTACTTCTGCTGCAGTCCAGAAAAGCAGGGAAATATTTTGATCGTTCTTAGAGGAAATCCAAGGGTTATAAGGGTACTTTTTAAACTGAAAGATTTATGATGCAAGACAGATACTACTAATTGATCATTCCTGTTTTACTAGAAAAATAATGGCAGATAACAGATGTCTGAACTCAAAGGAAAACACGACCAAAGCCAGACAGATTTCTTAAGACATCACCTTAGTTTTGTAGCATACTGAAGACTCAAAGTCCTCTAAGTATTTCACACACAATTTGCTCCAATACAAACTCTACAAAGCAATCCCTCAGAGTAGATGCAATACCCTATAAGTTCAGAGTTTCAAGTTTCAGTGACCAGGTTTTATTCACTACAGCACAAACTGCAGCTTAGGAAAACTTTTAAGGAACCAAAATATATAGTTGGCTGGCCTTGCTCTCACATGTTAAAGCCTTTATTCCTACTCAGTTATAAAAGCTACAAATAATGTTAAAAAAATAATAAACAAGCAGCTTCAAAAATTCTGTATTTTCATTTCTATAAACCAGTCAGAATGAAAACCAATGGCACTGTAGAATGAAAGTATTGACTACGTAAATTCAAACCACAAATACTTGTACATACTGACACTGAATATACATTCAGCTATTCACCAAATTTTACCAGGCTTATACTACTACTCCAGTGACCTCAGGTTCATTGAGGCAGTAAGTGAACACATAAGAGACCTGCTCCATCATACAGCAGCACTTGTCAAAGGCACCAACTAAAAAGTACAGATCTCTTAACTAGTTTCAGTGGTTTGACTCTGGCTGAAGGCCAGGTGCCTGCCACAGTTGCTCTATTGCTGCTCCTCCTCAGCTACACAGGGGAAAGAAAATGTAACAGAGGGCTCGGACCGGAGATCACTCAGCAATTACCGTCACAGGCAAAACAGACTTGACTTGGGGAAATTAACCTATTTCATTACCAATCAAATTAGAAGAAGGTAATGAGAAATCAACCCTAATCTTAAAAACAACACCTTGTCCCCACCCCTCCCTTCTTCCCAGGCTGAGCTTTATTCCTGATTCCTTCACCTCCTCCCCTGGAGTGGCACAGGGAGATGGGGAATGGGGGTTGCAGTCAGTCCTTTAGATGTTGTCTCTGCTGCTTCTTCCTCAGCGGGAGGTCTCCTCACTCTTCCCCTGCTCCAGCACAGCATCCCTCTCAGAGGAAACCATTCTTCACTAATTTTCTCCAATGTGAGTCCTTCCCACAAGAGACAGTTCTTCAGAATTGCCCCAACAGGAATCCTTCCCACAAGGTGCAGTCCTTCAGGAGCAGACTGCTCCAGTATGACTCCCTCATGGGGTCACAAGTCCTGCCAACAAACCTGGTCTGGTGCAGGCTCCTCTCTCCGTAAGTCCACAGGCCCTGCCAGGAGCCTGCTCCAGCACAGGCTTCCTGAGGTCACAGGCCCCTGCAGGCATCCACCTGCTCCAGCATGGGGTCCTCCATGGGCCGCAGGTGGACATCTACACCCCACCACCTCCATGGGCTGGCAGGGGGACAGCCTGCTTCACCACAGGCTTCACCACAACTCGGGAAAATCTCTGCTTAAAGCAAGAGACAAGCACAGGGAGAAGGAAGAAAAGGAAATGTCACACGTAAACTGCGTCTAAAAGCCAGCTATTTTCCAAACATGAGCACAAGAGTGAAAGACAGTAGACGCGAGAAGAATCTTTTTGTAAGCTGTCAGGTTCTTTATTAATATATAAGAACTGCAGGAGTACAGGATGTAAGGCCTTCACTGACCTTATCCTCAAAAGCGCTATGGGATAACCCACACTTATGCAAGTTAAAACTCAGTAAGTAAATGAAAACAACACTAGACACCGTCACCAGAATTCAATAGATGGTTCATTAACATCTTGTGGAAGTTTGGAAAAGCCTTTCATGTCTATGAAAATTTTCTTTATCAAAGCTATTGACCAGTTTCACCTGAATAGCAGCCTGCCTGTACTGTAACTTATTTAGTATATGGAACAAACCACAAACTAGGTTTTCCATTTACTTTGTAGAAAGCTCAGGTATTGCGAAATGCATAGAAGTGTGTCAGTCATTCTGACCAGTTTATTCACTCCAGGGAGCAAAACCTGTTAGAACAAGTAGGCAGAATAATCCTAGCTGATCAAAACTCCTCTAGCTGCTTTCTACTGCCTCTCATGAGAGCAGATACATGCCCAATCCCTGTAATGTCAACACTAACAAAGCAAAACTCAAGGTCTCAAATTAAAGCAAGCATGTAATTTGACTTCTTCCTTCCAACAGAAGGGTTTGGAACCCTTACAAATTAAGTATTTTATCTGAAGAGCCAGAACTTCCAGTATGGGGAATAATTTTTTTCCTATTTAGTGATACAACAGTAACAGGATCTACTCCATACTTGTTGTCTGCTCCCTCTCATATCTCCACATACAGGCCAAAAGGGTTCAAGCACAACACGGGTCATCCATTTGCTGTACCACTTGGTATCACAAAGCTAAGTCACAACTTAGAGAAGAAAAGACAGGAAGCTACCAACTTTGCTGACAAATCCACTCTTTCCTCACAGAACATGCTAAACTTTTAAACATATTCTGGTTTTCCTGATTATAGTAATACTGATTATAGTAATACACACTAAAGAAATTATGAGCATATAATTTGTTTTGGGTTTTGGTTGGGGGTTTTTTATTGTTGTTGGTTTGGGCTTTTTGCTTGGGGTTTTTTGTTTGGTTTTTTTCCTTAAAAACATTCCTTGCTTTGGGTATAACATACAGTCTGTCCACATCCACACCATATTTCTTAGCCTCTACCCTGAATGTTCCTACATACGTACTTATATAAATATATATTATGTATAATAAAATACATATTTTAACAACTTAACTTAGAAATGCCTTGATCTGATTTAAAAAAAAAATTCAGCATGATTAACACCTGGTCTCCAACAACAAGCATGCTAAAAAAAAAATATATGTATCTGTACAAAACCAGTTGTATCCACCACAACAACGCTGTGCCCATACCATGGAGACATGATGTGGAGAAGAATCCATAAAAAATTCAATTTTTGCTCCCCTCTGAACCCAAGTAATAGATTCCATGCTTCCAAATACCAGAGAAACACTCATTCCAAACAAGGCATGCTCCCGGCACCACAGGATGCTACTTCTTGGGGAGATGGGGTGTTAATGTGCATTGCATTTGGGAGACACTTTCAAAGTTTGCGTTCTTTTTCTGGTCTCCACCTTGTACACCAGTTGCAGCCACAACACACCCAAGAGAACCTTATTTTACATGCCAGGCAGAATGATCACCAGCTTACTGGCCACAAGAGCTATTTTCTCTTGTGGCCACCTAGCCCAGCCACCATGTGATTCTCTCTCCCAACCTACTTCCTGGCAAAGAAATATGCTTGCGTGACTTTCAAAAACCAGCTTGCGGGTAAGCCTCTAACACAACACCGAAAAACGTTAGAGATGTGACAAAACGGCATTCACCAAACACCTCACAATGTTCTGCTGTCAGCTCTTCAGCAGTTGTCTCAGCCCAAAGACACAGAAACAAGTTAACACTTCAGGAGACGTAGCAGGTAGGTTTGCAGAACACCTTACCTTACAACACAAGGAAAAAGAATTAAAAACAAAACCCAAAGGTGCTCCAGGCCAAGCCCATGCTTGAACAGCTCCAGCCCTTCGCTCAAGAGCCCATGCTCAGGCAGGTCGTGAGAAACCCTCGGCTGCCCCGCTTGGAAGGCTCTGCATTTGCCCCAGGGAAGAAGACAAAACAGGCTTTCACCTCGCAGGGCTATGCCAAGAACAACATGGTGCCAGTAGGAGATGAGGACAGCAAAGGCCTTGAAGTAACACTGTCAGAGCTCCTTCCAATGCAGACGTCAGCCCCTGCAGTAGCAAACAGCAAATGCATCAGCAGAACTAGAAAGTGCAGAGGTTAGACACAAACACTTCCTAATCCGTGCCTCTAATAAAAGAAAAAAAAAAAAATCACCACCAAATACCTCCAGAGGAAAGTAAATAAAAATGCAAGAGCACAGGAAACTGCCATCTGTCTTAACAGGCTGACAGCCTAGTTACAGAAGCAGCACAACTTAGACAAAAAAAAAGTGCAGCTGAACTCCACCTTCCCTTCTCAGTCATCCCAGCTGCACAAGGTGTTTGAGCTGAGCTCCCTTCTGCTTTGCAGCAGCAGACCACTGCTATGACCACTTCATCAAAATACCCCTTGCAACCTCAGCATGTTGTATGCTTTACAAACAAAGCCACCACATTGTCTATGGAGAGTCATCTCGCTAATCTCCTATCCATTAGTTTCAAGTCAGATGACTTTTTAGAAGAACCTTCCTCCTCCACAGCCTTGCCACACAGACAAACTGAAGTAACTTCATACTCGGGGCGGGTTAGAAAGCTTTGCTTTTTTTTTTTTTTTACCTTTTACTATTGCATAAAAGGTGTATAAACAGGCTGAATTTTTGTGATATTTGAGGGCCAGTTTAGCTCAGTGGGTTGAGCATGGTGCTTCAAACACCAAAGCTCGCGGGTTCGATTCCCATTCGGTTCTCATGTGCTGCCTGATCTAGTCGAGAGGTGGCATCCCTGCCCATAACAGGGAGGTTGGATTAAATGATCTCTGAGGTCCCTTCCAGCCTAGGCCATTCTATGATTCTATATATAGCTATACCACTGCATTCATATTCCACACAATATTAAGTACTTCCCTGAGCACCATTTAATAACAAATTGTTGAGGGGAAAGAAATGTGCACCAAGAGAATCAGCTTCATATGCTGGCAGCCAGCAGGCTGCTGTCATGTAGAGACCAAAACCGGGTATCCCAGGTGTCCTCCTTCAGATGCAAGTTACTGGAGGCTATTCCACTTGTGTTCTATTCCAAAAGTTTCTAGATGTCACTGTACATGTTTCAGCACTGATTTTATAACTCAAAGCAAGAATAGACAGCTCTCACCAAGCAGAACAAATAACACTCTTTTTGAAATACTAAAACTCACAGCATTCAGCTGCCTCTCAATACTGTGCTTCATTTTGCTTCCTGTAGCTGCAACTGGAGCCAACTGGAAGCTGCCTTGTTACCTCCATCAATTATTTAGACAAAACACCTTTCCAGAGAGACTCAAGTATCAATTATTTAGTCTGAGGAGGAAACAAAAACCTTTAAAAGAGGAAAAAAGATTTCTGGAAAGGGCTGCTGGACCACACAAACAAGTCTGGTTTTGTGCACTAACAACCTGTCCAAAACAGAATAAAAAAGCCAAAATAAAACACAAAAAAGCAAAAAACTCATATGCACACACAACCTCAGCAAGCACCTGAGCCTACTAGTGCCAAAGGAATAGCCTCAAGTACACCAGGGGGGCTTTAGCACAGATCTTCACATGGAAGACCTTTACCAATTTGTTATAAATGCCCGCTCTTCAGACCGGGAGTGTAAAACAGAGAAGCTTCTCTGTAACACCAGATCAACATTCAACAACACTTACTTCAAAGATGAAGAGGAAGTAAAGCCCTATGTTTATTACACCTTCGCCTTTCACATTCAGGTTAAGGATGAAGAGAGCCCTAAGATTTTCAGCATTTGCACAGACTTCTAAAGACAGGGACAGGAAAACAACTCTCAGAAGAAACACGTGTAGCAGGCACCCTGGATAAGAACGGAAATTCATTCACTTATATCATGTATGAACTTTACCAGAAGGAAAAGGATAAAACACTGTTGCTTTGCTCTCAAAAAAAAGAAGACAGGAAACACTAAAGCAAAACAAGGGCTGGGGCACAATCTGAACCAGAAAGGAAAATAAACTTACTTTTAAATCCAGCTAAGAGCCCTGTGTTTGGATACAGTTCCTCTTACGATCAGCATATTTTATTTTCATTTGTTAAAAGTTTTCTACACAAGCAATAACAGAATTAGAGTTTGAATAATCAAGTAGAACAATACTTCTCTCTCAAAGGGCTCCAATTTCAATATTTATACCAGGTTTGTAAAAATGGTTAGCAAAAGCCTGGCCATTCAAGGCAGTGATTTCAACTGCAAACCTAGTAATCTCTTATCCTGTCAATATTTGAGGTTAAATCCTTTGCTGTAATATTCACCTGTGACATGCCTAAAATAGAAGAATTTACCTAGCAATGATTTTTCTGTTCACTCATCATACTAAAAACCGGTTTTGTTCAGTCACCCAGAACACAGAGAAGCTATTTTACAACATGAAAAAAAACAAAAAAAAAAACACAAACCACCCAGAAAACCAAATGCAAGACATTCAGCTATATTTAGGTAATTAAACTGTGGTTGTTTTCAAAATGAAGTCATCTGTACCCAGACACTTCAGTTTTTCCCCCCTCTTTTTTTTTTTTTGATTGCTAGATTAAAAACAGATCTTAGCCTTTCTGAGGAGACTCAACCACACCTATCTAACCTTGATGAGCTTCACCCTGATAATCTCTGACACTGTTCTTAACCTGTTCTTTATCAGATGCTGTTGGGTGACCAGGAGCTAAAGGGTCAAGAAGAAGAATCCTGTTCCTGTCCAAGCTGCACTAGGCACTTGAGGTCCACCTCAGTACCCTCACACCAGCTACCTACACTACAGGTCCAGAAGAGCCATAGATTTCAGGCCTGTGCGATACTAGTAAGGAAGACACATGACCACCCTTTGCACATACAGGCAGAAGTCACCTGAAAAAGGACCATTCCTTAATTTCCTCTTAGCAACAGCCTGCAACATTCACTCTGATATAACAAAAAAAAAGAAATATCCGAGCGTTTGATTCACTTGATCTGAGGTACTTCTGCTCCAGTCAACATGAAAACCGTAGCACTTTCATGGATTTTGTCCACTGCAGCCTGTTAGCCTTGGAAACGAAACACACCAGAGATGCCAAACTACAAAAGGCCATTCAATCAGAAATGGGAAGTTTTGACCCAGAAAGCCACAGTGCAAAGTAGCATGGCACAAAAAGTCCACGAGTAAAAACATTCTCGATTTGCATGTGATTGACACATAAGCATCTTCTTTGTCAGGTGTCTAAAGCTCACATATTTTACCGTACCTTGCCCAAGTGGAGTTTTTTTTCCTCTCCTCTTAAAAGCAGAAAACGACATAAAGGGAAGATCTGTAAGAATGGTTTTGACAATAGCTCTGTGTACTCTACTTCCCCACACACACCCCTCAATGAGATTTCTAACCTAAGAGTTTCATTTATTCACACTCAGCAGTGCTCAGACTGCCACACCTAAAACACCATGGGATATTTGACAGAATACTACAAGAATTAATTTTAAGAGTCTGTCAGCAGAAAAATCCCCTCTGACTTTTTTTTTCCCCCCCTAAACATACATTTACAGGTAATTGTTCACTGGTAGCTACACACCAGAGTTTCACAAATATATCTAAGAAAATCAGTTCAGTCTGAAGACAAAACCACTTCTAAGCGATCAAAAAACATATTCCTCAGTTATTCATTAGAAGTTAGCCTGTAACTTCTGTCAAGCAGTAGAACAAGACAAAATGACCCCAAGGTGCACCACAGGAGGTTTACACTGGACATTAAGGCTGCCCAGGGAAGTGGTTGAGTCACTACTCCTGGAGGTATTTAAAAGACATGGAGATGTGGTGCTTAGGGAGATGGTTTAGCAGTGAACTTGGCAGTGCTGGGTGGACTTGATGATTTCAGAGGTTTTTTTCCAAGTAAAATAATTCTATGTTCTATGAAATTAAACTTCATACAGATTATCTATACATTCACATCTGGACATGACCAAATTCATAAGACACCATGTTAACAAAGTTAAAGTTAACTGAAGTTAGATCTTCAATACAAAAAAAAAAAGTGCCCCCAACTAGACAGCATTTTAGGGCTCAGAGCAAGGGCTATTTATGATCTTTTCATTAAGTGTTACAAGGCCTAAAGCTAGCAAAAGGTGGTCCAGAACACGCCCCATTTCAGCCCTGCCAGGAATGTTACCTGTATGAAGGCTCTTCCACAGTCACTGCTCCTAACAAAACATAGTATTTTTTTTCCTTTCTGCCACCACCTCCATCCCACTCACAATGGGGCAGGGGAGATAGGAAAAAGGTTTTAAACAAAAAACGTGTAACATTACTTATTCTACAATGTATTAAGTGTCAGGCAAATTCTATGTTCAGTGACAAGATCAGAGTTTAAAGGACACACATCATACTCATACCTTCTTCCAGAGTCATGAGAGTCAGACAATGAAGAACACCATTCTACCAATACAGATGTCTTGGATTTGTTAAAAAAACAACAACAACAAAACCACAAAGCAACTCACAGCTGCAAAGTTGTTTTCCCCACAGCTACTTCACACCAATGACTAGACTAGAGTTCTCACCTAACCACTTCTCTCCCCACACAATTCCTCATTCAAGCAGAGAGTTGCAGCATCTCAACCATTCACACCCAAGCATTTGAAGTTTCACACGTTTACTGTAAGCATTAAGTGGCTCAGGAAGTGATAAGAGTGAGTACTGATGCCTCCCACCGATAGAGACTGCCAGAAAGATCATCACCACACTAAGCATTTATGAACAAAATACAGCTTGTACTCCATTCTCTAGGACGTTTAGGTGACAAGCTTTATGTTCCTATTAAAAATAAATAAATAAAAACAGTGCTGAAAAATCTTATCCTGACAGTTATCTTAAAATATTCTTCCCTCCACCACGACCTTTGAAGACCTACTAAGGAAGGAAAAACTAACACAAATAAAACAGAACAATGCTGTAAAAATCAGTTATTTTTTATTTACAAAGGCTCAAAACAAAACCGCTAAGTCTACATTTATTATATGAGGTAAAGTCAGACACATGCGTAACAGTCTTAGGCAGAAACACTGAAAGTGAAAATACAGCAAAAAAACCCCAAAGCTGGTACTGAAGTTAAACTGTAACACCATGTTTACTCCACAACACCAAGCCTTTTCCCTCCAAGCTTAAACACAAGGGCTTAATGTACAAGGGCCATTCCTTTCCTTAAAAAAAATATATATACAAAAGGAAAAAAAAACCTAAAAAAAAATCACAAAACACTTTCCCCACACTAACCGTGCACAACGTGTTTTACTTGACCTCTCCTCATAGGGTCTGCACGCAGCAGCTCCTCAGCAGTGCTCTGTAGCGGTCACAGACCAGAAGTAAAACATTCATCTGAACCTAGAGACAACCAGGTGGAATGTAAATGACCAAACGGGAACTAGTGATGTGTTAATTATCCAAACACCCATCCCGAAATCCTGCAGGAGCCAAAACAGGCCCCGCCGAGCCCCGACCTCAGGTGAGGCCACGCTCAACAGCTGTGCCCGTTTCGGCGGGAAGCTGAAGGGGTGTCAAGAGAGGTCCCTTGCTAACCCAGTTCAGAAGTAATTAGAGCTCAAATTTGTAAAAAACTTACAGGCCTCAAACCTCACACACACGGAGCCGTCACCTGTGCTCAGAGCAGCGCTTGGGCAGCGGGCAGGTGCCGGCCGCGGCGACGGTGCCCTGAGGCGCAGGGAAGCGCCATCCCGCCGCCGCGAGCTCCCCGAAAAGGGTTTTGTTTGTTTTTTAAAAAACCATATTTTTCTCCTTTGGGGAACCTCACCCAAAAAAAACAACTTCATGTGAGCTCCCAGAGGAAGCCTTGCCCAGCCTCTCTGGCTTCCTTTAAAGGACAAGGACAATAGCATCAGCACACCAGGGCCCCCCTCTTCGTGAAACTTACCAAGTCTGAGGGCAGCCGGGCAGCGCCTGCGCCCCGCCCGCTTCTATGGCTGCCAGCTCACAGGGAAGGTCGCAGGGTAAAGCCGTGCCCCGGAGGGGGTCAAAATTCCGCTGCTTAAAGACTGGGAGGGAGAAAGGGACATTCCGTACGGGGGGGCCGCGGCGCGACCACCGGGTCAGGCGGCCGACGAAGGTGCCCGGGCCAGCGGCGAGGCGGGGCGGGCAGGGACTCACCGGGGGCAGCAGCCTGCTCACTAAGTTTCGCCAAGTTGGGCGGGGGGCGAGGCGGCGGCGGCGGTGGTGGTGGTGGTCCGTGTTAACCGAGGCTCTCTCCGCTGCCTCGGCTACTCCATGGACATGGCGCGGCGGCGCTCCCAGACCTTCCCCGCAGCGGCGCAGCCAGCCACCAGCACTAGGGCTGCCACTCCGCCCAGAGGAAACACGCTGCTACCACTGGGGGCCGAGGCAGCGCGGAAATACATGCCCGTCCCTCCGGCCACGCCCCGCACGCAGCCGTGCCCACACAAAGGGGACGAGCGGAGAGGGGCGCTGTCCCTCCCAGCCCCCGCGCTCCAGAGCGCCTCCGGGTGGCTTCGCCTGCTGGGACCTCTGTCGGCGTTCCCCGAGCTGGCAAGGAAGGCCCAGCGCTCCCCGCAAACCTCCAAGGCCGGGTGGAGGCTGCGAACGGCGGAGGCCCAGCCCCGCCCCGGCGGCGGGAACGGCCGCCCCTCACGTTCCGACCGCCCCTTCCCCACCGGCGACCCCCGGCAGCGTCTCTGGAGGAAGCTCGTGGTCGCGCAGGAAAGCTCTCAGCTTTTTTTTTTTTTTTGTCTTATTATTATTTTATTAAATGAATTTTTATGTTAAGCCCGTTTTCGGGTGGAGATGGCCGCGCCCTGCGGAAGAGGCTCGGCATTGAGCCGACCCCGCCCCCGGGCCTGGTCCCGCCGCGGCGTGTCCTGCCCGCAAAGGGCCCTTCTGAGCCGGGAGCGGCACGCCGGGTCGGCGCTTTGCAGGTAATATTGAAGGCACAGTCGAGCTTTACCTGGAAAGCCAGAAGGCGAATGGAAAAAAAAAAAAAAAAAAAAGATAGAATTACCCCGAAGAGTATTTTGAGTCTTCAGGCGTCCCAGAGCTGCTGAATCTCCTTCGAGGCGCTGGGAGGGCCGGGAGGGCTGAGCAGTGGTTTTAAACCCGTGGGGTGAGCAAGCGGTAGCTCACACCTGAGGTAGGCACTGCCTGGCAGCTGGGGAGATGCCCTCCCCTCCCATGTCTGGCTTAGCTTCCGACTTGCAAGCACTGCCCGTCTTGCCTTGTTTGACAGGGAAAACATTCCGGTCACCTTCATTCTGTTCCTCACATATAGAGCAGAACGTTTGGTTCAGTGCCTCACCAACTTTGAAAATACAGCTGTGTGCAGGAAGGCAAGGCTAAGGAAAGGGAGTTAGACACCGGTACAGATTTCGCATTCTCCATGTTTCCCTCACCTGCGCCAAGGCTTGGACTTCAGGGCTTCCTTATTCCCGTGATGAGGAGCGAGCGCTGCTCACAAAGATGGCAGCAGTCCCCCCCGAGTGCTTGGCTAAAGGTGAAAGAAACTGTAGAGCAATTTAAACGGGGTGGGCTTAGTGCTTCTCCCCTGTGATAATTCTCTACTAGGTCAAGGCTGGCAACTAAAACCATGCTGGAATTACCGTGGCGTAAAGGCACAGTTCCCCTCACCCACGCTGATATGAAGTCCCAGAAAGTGGATGGACACCAGCGCATCACCCACCCGTGGGTCACGTTATCAAGATTCCTTCTTATCCCCTACATGCAGGTGTTCAAAGAAATGTTAAAAATAAAGAAAAGTAGGGAGATTGTTTTGGAGGCCTCCTTGAGCTTGCTCGAGGCTTCTTAGAAACCAAAGTAATGTTGAATTGACTGGTAAAGATGAAAGAAGACGCTAGGGAATTTTAGGGAGGATCTAAGTGAGGAAAGGGAAGCTATAAAAGGTCATGGCATTATCAGGTGGCAAAAAGAACTAAAAAAGATACTTTCTCTACCTCAGAAGTACTTAAATCATTTTACAGAGCACTGAGTCACACCTCCAGAAAGTCCAGAGCCAAGGCAGAAAGCTCCAGTGTGCTGCTTCTGTAAGAGATGGGAAGATGGAGGGTGCAATAGTAACTGCTAAGGTTCGGCAGGGGAAATGGGAAATTCAGCAGCTTTAGGAGCAAGGGCTGTGGAATTATCAAAGGCATTCATCAGTAAAATAAAATTCTCTTGCAATTTAAAATAGTCTTGTAAAAGGGTTAATGTTAGCAGTTCACAGAGTAGTTGGCTTGACTGTGTTCATTGTTAGCAGGGAGATACTTTGAACAAACTCCCCATGTCTCATTTATTTGGCTTTGGCATTATCTTTGTTCTGTGTGCTTCACTGTGCGCCAAGAGAATTAGGGTAAAAACCTATCACAGAAACATGAACTAAGTGCTAGGGCAAATTGGAAGACTTGAAAAACAGTCACTTCAGCACTAAAAGGGTGTAATAATACCGGAGGAATGAAAATGTAAAATCTGATTATTTTTTTAGTGAACTTGTGCAGGCTGATGTTCATGTATGGTTTGTCAATGCTGTTTCCTCTGAGCACTATAAAACTTCTCCTGAAATTAATGAATGATCCATTATGAGGAGTAACTGGTGGGAAATGGTATGGCCAGAGCTATTCATCAGTTCCACTGCATCTGCTCAGTGTTACCACTATCATCAGACACAACTTTTCAGTAGAAGAAATTTCCATTTATGCAAGGAGGCTTCTGGAAATAAGAGATAAAGCTGGAACTATCATATGGTTTTGATAACTGGGGAGGGGAGGAGCCCACAGTAGCTACTGAGAGACTTAAACCAACTTCAAGTACAAAGAAATCAGTAGTTGGACCTAAAAGAGAAAATAGACATATTTTAGGAAAAAACACTGTAAAATTTGCGAGGTCAATCAGAAGAAGAATAAATTTGGGTGGAAGTATTCAGATATCAAATGAAATTAGAGTGGGTTAGACTTGACTCAGTGATTGAACTCTCTTCATCATGTTTCCGCAGTATTTTCTCCATCTCCCCTGCTCCCTCTGCTGATACCAAGTGGCTCCTGCGCTCGTCTGCTCTGGCTCCGCTACACCCGCCCCTGACACAAGCCTGTGGGATGGAGGAAGACACACACACGCACTAAATCTAAAATTAATGCTACTAAACCGTAAGACGTTAGTAAGGATTAGAGGATCTGTTAATAATTTATTCCCTCCACACCCATTTAAAAATATCTGTGTACCGCAGACATTGAACACACCATACCCTTCCTTTAAGTTTCTTATTTTAAAAAGGAAGATGGCCACACAAGTAAAAAGATGGCAAGAGTAGTTGTCTTTTCTAACAGCTTTCTTCTAGCCTAATCGGAATCTACCGTGGTCTCCTCCTGACATATTTTGTTATGGAAATCTTTTACCGCAGAAAAAAACTCGTGTGTACTGCTGACCTTCCTTTTGGCTGGGGTAGCAGTGACATCCAGCGGTTCGGAGCGAAAAACTTGCTCGTTCTTTTCTTTTTGCACGGTGCACCGCAGGAAAGGCATGAGAAAGTCGCAGGGATGCCCTGGCGTTCCCTTCTGCGTGGAGATTCGCAAACAGCACCAGCTGCCTGAGGCGGTGCGGCAGCCGTGGGAACGGACCACCCACATGGGGAAACCAAAAATACAGAACAGGGAATAAACAGAAAACACCCTGAGGCAACCCGGCTTTCTAAGGGCTTTAAACGGACACCACAGATAGCAAATGTCATTGGTATTTCTAAAAGTTCAGCTAAAAAGCAGCCTCCTATATTACACCTATCCCATTGACTTCACAGCATTTTGCTCCTTAATTTTATTAACTCAGATTTCATACTGAAAAAAAGGATGAATGGGAAAGTTGATTGAAATTTTTTGATTTTTTTTCCCTCAAGCTCAGAATGAATAAACTTTCAGTTACTAAGGTTTCCAGTAACCATGTGAGTGGTGTGACATTTGATGCAATCAGAAGCGATTTAGATTTTGTTTACATATTGTGATTAAAAAAAAATTGAAACATTATAAGAAAGAAACTGGGCCAGCAGAGGTAGCTGTTGGTACATCAACAACTATGCATTTTTTTTAATGAACATTCTACATTTAAATAAAACATTTTTAAACCACCATTGGAAATTCACTTAGAATTCATTTGCTCCTCCTTTACTGCCCATTTCCAATTCCTATTAACTGTACTTAGTGCTTCAGAACCATGAATGTTCTATCATCTCCTTTTGTATTTTTTCAGCGTGGAGTTCAGAAAGAATGAGTCAGCTCCAAATAATCCCATGGTTAGCTTAAAAAGACAACTGATTTATCAATAATAATTATTCAGAACATTCTAAAATACCATTTGGACCTTTTGTGGCTCCAAATTTGGACTTAATCTCTATAAGCTTGTGTTAGAAAACTTTGAAACGTGGGTAAGCTCATGTAACTTCCAAGAAGTACCTTGTTTATGGGAACTATCACTGTTACCAGTAGGAAAACACACTCTCCCAGGCCTAGGTCTTACGTTACTATATATATGCTATATATATGCTTTTGCTGAAGTTGACAGAGCAAAGAATCGTAGAATCATTAAGGTTTGAAAAGACCTCCAAGATCATCAAAGTCTGACCATCAAGCCAACACCACCATGACCACTAAACCACATCCCCAAGTGCCACGTCTACACATTTTTGAATGTCTCAGTCTCCATGAGTATTTTCAATAAACATCCTCAGAAGGACTTAATGGGTCTTTCTGAGAATGTATCTACACTAAAGGCACGTTCCATCATGTTGTAGCATTAGTAAATTAGTAAAGCTGCCTTTATACTTCAGCTAAACATTCTAAATGCTGGACATGATGGCATCCTGCTTCTGCTTCCAAGATCATAAAACACGGTCCCTTTGTGTGGGTTAACAGCAGGGCTGGCTCTGTCAGTGAATGGAATTCAATTGCATGTACACAAAACTAAAAGTGGACGCTCTCCAGGTTTAGCAAGTTCTAAAGGCACTTCATTTTATCTTAAATTTCTCAGAATTTCTCTGGCTTCCACCCCATTCTCCAAGGACTGTTTATGCCTTTCACATTTCATGTTTATGCAAAATGCATAAACAGCCCTTGGAACGGGGCCTGAAATCGAGGTCTAAGGTCTGTACCTTCATTGCCTGTCTCTGTGCAAGATCCCTTCTCTCCAGCTGGAAAAGCTTTCCAGTTCCTATTGGAAAGAAAAACTATAGGAGCTGTGATCTGTAATTCTTCTATTTTAAGGGCCTTTAATACCAGTAGCATCTTGCAACTGCAAGAAAGTAGCTCACAGCCATTTCTTTCAGCACCTTTTGTGCTTCCTACCACTAGCACTCCAAAGTAACAATAAGCCTCCTGCAGACGAGTGGCCACTTACACAACGCTTTGAACTTTGCAGGTTTCTGAAGGGTTTTAGGTGCCTTGTGTCAGGCAAACACTCATGGTGTGGGCACTTTCTTTCAGTAGTAAAATCCGGGACAAAAAAGCCCTCAAGCACAGTTCTTTACTTGACTAGAAAACTCTTGGCAGCTGTCTGGAATGCCTCTGAGCACCCAGCAGCTTTTTGACACCACCTTATAGGAATTCTTATCCGTGCAGCTCAGAACATGGACAGAGACTACACGTGCTTCTCTGCACCTGCTCGTGACTCACTCCCAGGAAAGCCTTTCTAGAGAAATCATATAGGCCATTTGCTGTAGGCTTTGTTGCTCTACTCTCCAAAATCCCATTCCTTCCTCCAGCCCCTAAAACAGTCAAACACAAATTTCAGCTTACAGTAGCATGCATGAGTCCAATTTTCATTTAGGTTTCAAATGAAACATCTTGATAAACATATGAATCACTCAAAATGCTCACTGCTAGTGTTCTTTCAGGGAAACATGAAGAACAGACTCTGAAGAGCACAGAAATATTTTTAGGTAAAATTAGTTCTGCCTGGGCAAAAAAAAAAAAAAGTGAGAATTTCATCCATAATGATGCAATTTTAAAGCCTGCATAACTGATTTAACACAGGCCAAGGTCAGGCCTCAGTGTTGATAAAGCACTGGCATTTGATTTCATAGTCAGCATTATGTATGATCATTTCTTTTTGCACACAGCTCAACAATGCAGATGGATAAGCACTGGCACACAGAGCAAAACCAGGCATATGTTTCAGAGCTGCAAAGTATCCCTGCCCTCAGTACAAAAGCCACATGAAGGTTTCTGAATTTTAAAGTCAGAAGCAAGCAGAACAACAGTTCAGACTGACCTGCTGTCAGGACAAAACAATCCTTCCCTTTAATTCTTCTGCTAGCTTACTATGTTCCAGCCTGCACTTTTTTCCAAAGTTACCTAGCCTTTTACATACGCCAGCTAATGAAGGATATGCAACACGTGATAGTCCTCTCCAAGTGCAATGTCAAAATTTTGTTTAGACTTTGGAACATCATCACATTTGGTAAATTCATGCTGTCCTGTTCATACTTCATTTGGCTATGTATAGTACTGGGTCTTAGGCACTGTATTGTGCAACAATACATCTATTTTTAGGAGTAAGAGCCCAGGCATTCTCCTGCCCGAACGGAAACTCTACCTCATCTCCTCTCTGATATTGTTCCTTTTTTTCAGAATCTTAAACACAAGAAGGAACTTGCCCTCATGCCACAATTATTTTCTGAAGTGAACATTCGATATCTTCAATCTTCTTTGCAGGGAATCACACCAAGACCTGTAGATCTCGAGTGAGTAGTTAACTCAAGAAACTTACTGGGTAGACATAGTGGCTTGTCTTGAATGCAGAATCTCAGAATAAGCTAGACTGACACAATTTAGTTTTCTAGAAACACAAGTGTGTTTATATGTTAATGAAAAGCAAAAAGCAAAGGATTTAATTTACATAAAGTTTTATTATCTTTCAACCTCAGCTGGTACTCCATTACTCCTGCCTTAGCAGAGTTTTTCTCCCCTAGGTAGACAGGTTTTCAACCAACTGTCTCTGACTGAGAACATCTAGGCTAGGTCAGATTTTAGACCCAGCCTTTCATTAACGCAGTCAGACACAGAGCAGTTGAAATTCTGACCACCTGAAAGGCTGCAAAGCAAAAAAAAGAAGATCCAGGAGGATTTTCATCATTTTCTATGTTTGAATAGAGAATCTTTCCTCTGCGTTGATTACTAAATAGTTAAGAAGCAATTAAACTGCACGTTCAAGAAGCAGATGCATTCTACATCTCAAGCTGTCATCAGAAACATTTTTCCACTTATGAAGTTTGTGATTCTATCTTCTCAGCAGCTTCAAGGACAGATGGAAGGCTGACTTTGTCTCCAAATTCTTTCTCACGATGCTCCAATAAAACACCCTAGTCAAAGACACAAGAGAGAAATTCATGCACTAGTCTCCCCACAGGAAATTGACCGACCAGCAACTGAACAATTCCAGAAAACAAAGGAGATGTAAAAGCCTCCTAGATGGTCTGCAGTACCTGTCTTCCTGCTCCAATCACATATACTCCTCCCAGGGTGAATCCTTCTCCCTCCAGGTTACCACTATATCCACTTTTCCAAGCTCGGAAGAAATTTTGCCAGACTCCAAAGCGGAAGAAACCCGACATTATCATTTTTCTTCTGCGTGGACCATAGAAGCCTTTCTGCAGGGAAACAGAAAGTATCTCAGCCAATGTGAAAAGGACATTTTTTCCCAAACAAAACTCAGAAAGTCAGCCAACCCTGTATCCAAGAAAGGTCACAACATACAAAAGCTAACCAAAAAGAACTAAAAAGAAATTGCACCTGAACCCCTCCTTAACACCATACCTGACCCCTTACCTCCACACAGCCAACTAGTGGCACTGCTGCCGAATTCATGTGAATTTTAAGCTGATCCAGCCGTACTTAAGCCCCATGTACATCTCCATCCCCAATGCTGACAACAAGGGTGCTTTGTGATAAACATTGTTTCTCTTATTTTTGAAGTACGGTAATAAAAATGCTGAAGTGGTACCAAGTCCTGACTTTATCAGCCATCTGTGTTTGTTTGTTTGGGTTGTTTGTTGTGGGGTTTTTTGTGGTTTTTTTTTAAGAAAAGAAAAAGTCACCCTGATTCTTTCACACAGGCAGAGTAGGGAGGGAAAGTAAAGGTAACTTCTAGTTGATTCTGAGTAGTACATATTCATTTTCCTTAAGAAGCCAAATAATTTCTAAATGTGTCTTCTTGTTGATTTTGATTATTACATATTCTTCTTCCTTGCAAAGCCAAATGATTTCTAAATGTGCCTTCTTGGTTAAGAAATCAGCAGGGCTGTGGTTTTGTAGGACGTGAGACTGGCTATTCAGCCAAGTGCCAGTGTACTGGAACAAACCACATCACTGCAATTTGGCCTGTGCACCATGAATTAATGATGTCTGTCACCTTCAGACCTTGATACATACATCATAAACATCAGCAAGTCACAGGGCCAGTGGAAGAAAGGAATAAATATTAACAGGCATCGTTGTTTACCTGTTAAAGGAGAGGGGAGAAATAAACCTGCAACTGCATGTTATCAGTGCATAGCTACAGAGCAGTTTGTAAGCTGAGCAGTATATATATATATATATAGAAAAGCAAAGCTACTTAAATACTTAAACTACAATGCTACTAAACCCTTTTTCATTCAGACTACATTCCATCTGTATTATTTATACAAGATCTTCAAAGAGGAACTTGAAAAGCTTGTTTTTAAACAAAAGGAGAACACCGTCTTCACTATACCTTTTCATCCAGAAAGATTTCTCCCTTGAAATAATGCTGAAAATCCTCCACTTCAGTCCCTATCTTCTCTTTCACAACAGCGTAGAGAGGGACACCCAGCTTGGACAGCTGAGGTTTTAGAGAGGAGAGCTCAGAGGCCTCCTAAGGAAGGAAAAAAAAAAACCAACAAAAGAACACCAAACATTTTAGGCAGTAAATGGAGGTTGGAAAGCTTCACCTTGAATTTCGAAAGTGTCAGAAATGTAGGTAAATTCTAGCTCGAGGACCAAAACAGAAACAGACTTGTAAATCAGGCATTTAAGCTAGCTCTACTCCTGGGCAGGTCTTCATTAGGTTTACTAAAACTTTCTTCATTGAGCCCAGAAGAAGGAGATTTTTTGAGCATTTACTGGATAAAATATTAAAATCCTGGAGAAAATGTATTTGTACCTCAAAGCTGTAGATACACTTTGCCTGTGCTAGGCCTTCAACTATCTTTTAAAGTGTTTACAGAACAGTAAAAAAAGATACTGCCTGCACATCAACATAACTTTCCCAGGCCAGAATTTCCAATTCTTTTTTCCAAGTAGAAATCACAGAATCACAGAACATTAAGGGCTGGAAGGGACCTCAAAAGATCATCTAGTCCAGCCCCCCTGCCAGAGCAGGATGATCTACAGTAGATCACACAGGAACGCGTCCAACCCTAAGAATGCCAGTGGCTAGGGCAAGCTGGATGCAAATACATCATTATCAGCCCTTTTGCAAAGTATCTTGAGGGCTCTGTGCAGGAGCAAGTCCAGAATAAGTAGTGGGGTGAAGATGCGCTCTCTTTCCTAGATACCCCAGCGAAAACAATCAGGGAATTTCTTCACACACCTTCAGCATCCCCGCAGCAGCACTGCTTTTTCGGGTGCATTAAGAGCATAAGGTGTCACCACTCATCTATTGGGCTTTTTGTCTGCTGAAGGAATCCTAGCTCCCACAGCTTGTACAAAGATCTCTCGGGTTTCTGCCAGACAAGAGTGCACACTGAAAATAAGTCTCTTTTCACCTCCAAATGTAGAAAGTTCATTTTTCCTGGATAAAACTCGCACTAAGGACTCCACGCTTTAAAAAATGGACACAGTTTAACAGGAATACCCTCAGCCACCCAACCAAATCACCCTATCTCAAAGGCTTGTAGGACATCTGGTACCGAGTACCAAGCAGCAGACAGATAGGAAAAAACAGACAGGAGAAAAGACATTAAAGACATCAGTAGGTGAAAGGGCAAAGGGCAGCTTTCCAGTTCATGACTCTGTCTCTTTCAGAGGAAATGAGAAAGGATGAGTCAGCATCACAAGTAAACACTGAGCAGGGAGAGGTTTAAAAGATCAAAGCTTATACTTGTTGGACCTTTCCCCTCTTTTCTGTTCTTACAGATGTGTAACTGTTTTCCATTTTCCTGCAATGAAATGCCTTATGATCTTCCAAAAACAGGGGTTAATAACAATTTTATCTGGGATTTTCTTTTATAGTTTAAAACCCTAATAACTAAAAAAAAATGAAAAATATTTGTATTGTGATCTAACACGTCTGAGAACTGATGTTCCAGGCTAGTGCAGTGGAGTGCTCTGCAAAGCCAGAAATCACTGTCTCTCTGGAAAGACAGGGAAACTATCAAACCACAGTTAGCCTTTTGGAGAAAGGCACTTCACCAGTGTGGTGAGGTTTATTTTTTGTCACTGTTCTTGGCTTCAAGCAGCATATCGGGACTAGGCTTGTTTTTTTTATTTTTTCTTTACTGCTATTTAAAAATGTGCCTATTTAAAAATGTGTTCAGTTTTGAGCATTGCAGTGTAAGAAAAACATCGAGGTGCTGGAGTGGGTCCAGAGAAGAGGAATGAAGCTGGTGGGAGGTCTGGAGAACATGTCTTATGAGGAGCAACTGAGGGAGCTGGGATTGTTTAGCCTGGAGAAGAGGAGGCTGAGAGGAGACCTCATAGCTCTCCACAACTACCTGAAAGGAGGTTGCAGTGAGGTGAGTGTTGGTCTCTTCTCCCAAGTTACTAGCAATAGGACAAGAAAAAATAGCCTCAAGTTGCACCAGGAGAGGTTTAGATTAGATATCAGGAAAAATTTATTTACTGAAAGAGTGATGAGGCATTGGAACAAGCTTCCCAGGGAAGTGGTGGAGTCGCCATCACTGGAGGTGTTCAAAAGATGTGTAGACGTGGCACTTGGGGACATGGTTTAGTGGTCATGGTGGCATTGGGTTGTGGTTGGACTAGATGATCTTAGAGGTCTTTTCCAACCTTAACGATTCTATGATACAATAAGAGAAGGCAAAGTCTATTTTTGTGGGCAAATTAGGTAGCACATACCAGCTGTACAGCCTTACCATGGGGGGATCTGTTTTGTTGTTTGTGAAAAAAGCAGAGAAGCTCACACTAGCAGAATAACTTCCTCTCTTCACCAAGACAGGGACAACCCAAAAGAATAATTCTCTTTTCAGTTTGTCCCTCTGATAGTTCAACTATGGCTCTTTTGCTACTTTAGACTGCTTGAGTTGCTATTTTAGCAAGCCCATGGCACTTTCACAGTGACCGGAGCACAGATCAGCACATGGCCAGATCCAGACTATGTGATGTAGAAGTGCAGTCTTGTTGAACATAGCCTATCTTAAAATTTAAAAAAAGAATCTGATGATTTAGGATGCAGATGATAAAGATAAGAGACTCCACATTTCTTATGTCTATGGGCCTCAGTTCTCAAAGATCCAGAGGTAACAGGCCAGTAGGATTTGTGACATGCTTTGCAGTGGATAATGGCAGCAAGCCCTCACCACTAACATCATGTCAGTGACATAAGAGGTAGAACGGCCACTTTTCCACACCACCACTGTGTCCACTGAAGCATATATTCCTTCTTGGTGCTGTCAACAAGGACTAAGTTCAACTTCCTTTCCAAGGTGTAAGTGGGAACCACGTGTGTTTTGTCTCTTGCGAAAAAAAACCAAAAACTACTGCCTGCAGGTTAACAGATCTGGCAAGTTACCTGTACTGAATCATTCCACCAGCTCAGACTCCGTGACAGTGGAGAAAGAATCAGCTTTCATTTTATGGTGAAACATCAATGAACAAAAAAAAAGGCAACTGAACTGTTCTTAGGCAAAAGGCAAGAATCAATTCAGAAAAATACTTTGAGTATACAACAATCAAAACTAACTTCAGTTTTGACAATTTAAAAGGTTTTTCAAACACTTTCACAGTTAATCATAGAATCACAGAAGGATTTGAGTTGGAAGGGACCTCAAAGATCATGTAGTTCCAAGCTCCCTGTCACAGCAGGGACATCTCCCACTAGATCAGGTTGCTCAGCGCTTCATCCAGCCTGGCCGTGGACACTTCCACGGATGGAGGACCCACAGCCTCCCTGGGCAACCTGTTCCAGTGCCTCACCATCCTCAGGGTAAAGAACTTGAATACGAAACTTAAGTATAACTTAAAATACAAAACAGTTCTTTGCCCTAATTAGCTGATAAGTGCCTCTGTTAAAAATTTGAACAAAAAATAAGAACTAGAAAATTAAATTTCTCTCTCCTATTTTTTCCCTGAAAGAAAAAACCTTTGATTCTTTGAAGGAGACTGTTTCTACTTACGCAGTTATCATTAAAAAAAAATAAATTAATGAATTCCTGTTGAACTGTATGCAATAGGCACAAAGTCAGGCATGCAGCGTGTTCTCTTCCTGCCTACACTACATCTGTTGAGTGAGCAAAATATTTTAGTCTTTAACCTTTCATGAATTCTACACATACTTAAGTAGTTACTACTGATGGGAGCAGATTCCTTAATTAAGTGGTTGCAGTATTAACTATGCCACATTATGAAGTACTGACTAACAACTTAATAGCTACTTTTCCCCATAGCTATGAGAAAAATAATGGCCAAGCTGCAAGTTAGGTCTGTTCCCAGGCACACAGTACATTCAAATCATATCTCAGGAGTTTACTCCCATCTCCATACAAGGAGCCTTATGCCAACTTGTTTGTTTCCCAACCCACCTTGTTATGGAACAGTAACTCCCTGTCTTCAGACTCCTGACACTCCTGCCTCACGTACTGCATCCAGCACGGCTAATGCACATCTCTTTTTTTTTTTTTTTCTTTCTTTCTTTTTTTTTTTTTTTTTTTGGATGAGCTTTATCTGATGGCTTTCTGTGTGTTCTAGTCTTGGGCTGCTTCTGACCAGAGACTACCTAGTTCACAGAGATTTTGGACATACGGAATACAACTAGCTTATAAGACTCAACAGCAATTGGATTTTGTGTCATCTCCCTTCCTAATTACCATGTGCGAGCTCCCTGGCAGATGTCACAGTCATGTAACCGTCACCTTCAGAACGAAAATGCTCAGGACTTGGACTATGCAAACCAGTTGCAAAGGAAACTAAGTCTGCTGTAAGCAGACAGCCATTTGGGACTAGGAAACAAGACTTCAGATACTTCAGATGTATTTGATGACTGTCCTATTCACCCTCTTCTTTTAAATAAAGAGAATATATGCAAGTAAAGCTCAACTTTTCCTAATTAATCCCCAAGCCCAGCAAGTACCTCTCTGCACAAAAATCATCCAGGTCTTCGCACAGCCATGATCACTGCACCATTCTTCTTCCATAGTTCACTTGCTTTGAATGTTCGTTGCTCTGTTTACACAGAAGAAACAGCATCAACAATAATATCAGCCATTCTTGTTTATGATTACACTTCAAGAACCAACACAAAGGACTGCAGAGAATTCCACATTCAAATACAGTTCTATCAGAAAAAAAATAAATCTATATGCATAATGGCATTACTGCTTTATTGATTTTTAGATATGTATCATGTTTCATCCAGAACTATCAGTTTTGGCTGCTTTTCCTTCACCAGAATCACTGGCTATCACCAGTAAAATATAACTACATATTATAATTACGAAAGACTAAGAAAAACTCTTCCAACCCTGGCCTTAAAAAGGCTTCTGTAAAAGCCCAATTATCAAAGAATGTGGGTTGAAACATACAGAATCTTACCTGATCCTGAAGTTTTTAGCTCTATCTCCTCTAAAAACTCCAGCGTAGCCTTTTCTGGCTTGGACAAAAATAAGTCAGTGTTAGCAAGGATGATCCCTGTCACAGCTGCACCAACGGCTCCAAGACCAATAGACCACACGCTCATGGTGAAGATCCCAACATCAGGAAGGAAGGACATTTCTGGAAAGAGAAAGAAGAAAGCAGCTCTAACACTGGATATTGATGATGCCGGGCAAGGAAGAACTAGATTAGAACAACAACTAAAAGCCAACACAGATGGCCAAAATTAGAGCTCATTAGTCATGCCTGCAAACAGAAATTACATGTAGACTTGCAACCATTTTATCAGACACTGTGCTCCAACATTACAAACATGCCCTGGACAGCACCTTCTATACGTTAACCAATTTCCACTCTTACTAAAGCAGAAATGACATCAGGAACAAACAACTCAAACTCACACCCATCAGTCAGAACTGATAACACTGCAGTGGAAGCCATTGCATATGTACGTTCAAAGTGCAAACACTGCTTTGTTGTTACTAGTGACTCTACTTTGGTGGCAATTTTAATTAACCACCATCCATCCACAAAACCCCCCATGGCCAATCCTGACCCTTGGGCATGCTTCTCAAGCCTGGAAAGTGCTGACAGCTCCCTTCCAGCGCCAGGATCCAGTTACGAGGATGCACGAAAGCACACTTAACCCTGCCTCATGGACAAAATTCAAGTAACTGGTACAACAGTCACTGGAGTTTTTGCAGTACAAGAAGTCACTGTACTCTTACATCACAACAGTTATGTGTTACAAAGGGCTGTAGATTTGCAGCCACACAACTTTAGCATTACACAATACGGAGAATCAAATTTTTTCCAGACTCATCTGCAAAACCCTATTCCCTGATAGACTGTTTTGGTAAATATGGCCGTCTGTATACACTTTTGTTGGGGGGTGGGTTTTTTCCTCTCATAAATATAAGAAAATACTACTCATTTGAACTGTGACTGGCAATAAACCAGAGATACACATAATATTTATGCCCACAGCCAGTCATTGCCAGATTTCAGAAAGCAACAACTATGAATAGCTCCTCCCTTTTGTGCAAAGAATCTTCTGGGAGAAAATCCCTTTCCTTCCTTTTAAGGAAGATAATTTTAATTATCTCTAGTGACAAACAAATACAACCAAGTGCGTGCCTACCTAGAGAAAGAGCTAGAAAACATTTTGAAAGTAGGATCGCTTTGTTCTTTCAACAGTATACTTGGCTCCAAGGAAGACAGTTATCACAGTAAGTAATGCGAGTAAGCCGTGATCCCAAGCAGGAAGCAAGGCCAGTTTACACAAACATTATGCAGATATGGGAACAGATTCTATTCCATTTCACCACTTACCTCTAACCAGGAGAAACCTTCCTTGACCATATCTGCCTTCTCTACAAGCTTTCTGCAACCATGAAGTTATACGCCAACAATTTTTTGATATCGCCTCTGACTCTTATCAGAGACCATCCTGACCCTCACTGAAGCTGTATTAGTGTAATGTAGCAACGTCTCTGTGTTAAGACCTAAAATCTCCATGGCATACTCAAAAACCTATAGCCCAATCCCTCCCAGAGATTGATTATCCAGCTATTCTTTGGGACTTGAGTCTTGTCTGGTCAAGAACTGTTTTTCTTTTCATTCTTAGTTACAAGGAGGGGGGGAGGGGAACCAAGGACTAATTCCTCGTGAAAGTCAATTTTGTACAAAAAAAATGTTGCCAAATTTGTGGCAGTTGATAAAGGAGTAGCTTTTTATTTTTATTAGCATTGTTATTATTATTGTTAGCATTATCCGCATTGCTAAAAGCCAGTTTCCACTCAGTTGTAGTTGATAAGATTATTAAGTATAGTCAACACACTTCTTTAGTTTAGTTGAACTCTTTGGTCTCCACTCAGTGACAAAACAACCCTATTCAAATATGTGAGTCTTTGCTATTTAAACAAAGTGGAAGAAGCAGCTCTACATGGCAACACTGAAATTCCTCCACTGCTAAGCAAACATCATAGAGAGCCACTATGAAAAGTGCCGGGATTATTAAAACATTTGCTAATAAGACAGGCAGAGCCCTAACACCTGTATCACAAAACCCCAAATGAAGAGACCAAACAGAAAATAGTTGAGCTTTTGTGACTAGCAGCTTCAGTTCCGCTTTGTTACTGTTTATTAAGGAAATCTGAAGCTTGAAATAACTTCACATCTCTCTGCCCCACCCAAAAATACAAACCCTACCGCCTTGGGATCAAACTGTGTGAGTTTCTAAGCATCAAACTACAATCAACAGTAAGGAGATATAGCGAAGAATCCCATAAGACATAATCCACGAGGAGAAGACACAACAGAGCATCCCACAAGCCTTGAACATTGAGGTGCACGCACTCACCAGAACCCACACAGCCAGCACCAGCACCAGCCACGAGCAGCTCCCTCGGAACGTGGGTGCAGGCAGAGGAGAAGACAAACTGCTCTGCCACGGGTGGCCAGAGGGCAGGACTAGGCAGGAGTCCAGCTCTGGAGCCTTCGCCTTGTGGCCAGGTCCTGGCCCTCACCCTCGGTGTCTCTGAGCAATCCGTGCCACAGTCGCCCTGCGGCGGTTACGAAAGAACAGCTGTCCAATCCGCGGCAAGATTGCTTTAAAGGTATCTTCGTAATTCTACTTTTTTTTTTTTCCCCACACACACACATACACATACTTGCCAAAACAATACAAACAGCCCTGGAAACAATTAAAAAGCCATCACAACACACAACGTTAGAAAAATTAACTCTGCATTTCTGTGCTCTGTTACTCACTTTACTGGCAACACCCTTTCACTGAAGAGCATCATTTTCTCTGGAACTGCCAGATCTTCAGGCTCTCAGCAGCTCTGCTACAACCTCCAGAAAGGAAAATGCACCTCTCTTTAGAGAGCAGATGCCAAAAACCATAATTTTCTGTGGTTTTTGTGCTGTCCGCAAAAGATCTCCAAAATAAGTGAGTTATTTTACAATCTGTCGGTACTCAACTAAGTAGAATTTAAACAAGCTTAGTCTTAATCCCGTTCTAAGTACCAGTTGATGGTCTTCACTTTGTGTCAAGAAGACCAGTTAAAACATGGTTTTCGAGACGTCTCATTTCCCTTCCACCCACAGCTGGAGAAGAAATTAAGAGGATAGTTACCCTTAAACATTTATTTTAGCAGTGTAAACAGGACCCACTGCAGCTGTGTCAAAAAAGCTTGGAAACTCTGTGTTTTCAAGTTGTCAATAAAACTCACACAGACTTACTTATGTACTTTTCCTAAGAAGACAGCCATGCAAAAGTAGAAAAGCTCAGTGAGCACTACCACAAGCTGGACTGCATTAGCACATATATACCCTAATCTAAACTGGCTCCGACCATTGCTTATTTTTCCCTTCTCTCCCACTCCCAATTTCCCCAAGACACTCCATATTGAAAGATTTCTAGGCTCGAAGCTTTGTCACAACTCGCATTTACCAAAGAAGTTGAGCTGATTTATTTTTAATGAGACATCCTCCCAAAAATGAGTCACAGGATTGCAAATATCTTTGTAATCTAACTCCTATAAAGAAAAATTACAATTTACAATAACCTAGTGACATGTTCATCAAGATTTCATGAGCTTTTAAATACCATTAAGGATTACAAAACACAGCAGGGATGTGACTGGAGAAACTTCAGAGGTCCCTTCCAACCTAAATTGTCCCTTAAATGCCAAAATCAATGCACAAAGAATCCTCCTAACATTTCTGATGCCATGAATGTAATTTTCACAACACGAGGAATTTTTTTTTCTTTTCACCATTGTAAAGAGGCTGTAACAAACCATTCCTCATGTCGAGAACAACAGCCATCTTTTTAGGTTTCTTCTCAGTCTGTGCACGTTTCACTACTGAATTCAGTAAAACACTGTGCTTGGCTCTATTTGAAGGGAAAGCTGCCGCGTCAAGCCAGCAAACCATACTCCTTCCTTTGAAAGGAACTTAGTTGTTAGGCCAAATAATCTTTCCCACTCCAAGGCTGTCCTGAAGAAACCAAACATCTCAAGAACCCTTTTCTCCTGAGCAAGGGAGTGCATAGAGCTCTGACACAACAACCTGGAAATCTTCCAGCCCTCTAGGTTTACTCAGAGTGAACGGGTTGCTTGATACCATATATGAGAAAATTCAAATCTCTGCTCAATCAGCAAAATGCAGACATCACAGAAGTACTTGGAGCACAGAACTGCAAGAAGTACTTGTGTGAAGACAATACAAGGCTAAACTCACTCCTTGGTCTGCTGGGGATCCAGAGCAGGAAAGCTGGGCGCTGTGGCAGTCTGCGGAGGTGAAGGAAGAGGAATAACACCAATAGCCTCACGAGTAATGCAAACCAGCATTCACCAAAACCATGGCGACTGGTTAGGCAGTGACTGGTCCCTCCTGTCCCAACCTGGCCATAACTCCCCCAGATTCAAGCTTAAATTAAGAATTATTTTTCCACCTTTTAGGATTCTAGGCCTTGCTTGTATTTTAACTTTCATGTTCCCCACGTTACGCGACTACTGACAGCAAAGCTGTTTGTTATCAAAAGCAAAAATAGAAAATAATGAATATACATTTCAACTCCAACCCATGGGGTGAGGAGGGTCTATGTGTGGGGGGCAGTAAGACATCAGTCTCTGCAGATACACCCAGCTGAGAGTCGCTTCCCCACGACCTAGCTGGCACTTTCTTCTGCCTGCGACGAACCTGCTCCGGCAGCGAAACTGTCTCTGTGGCTCGGCGAGAGAAGGCCAGGCGGGCTCCACCACAGCGGCACCGGCAGCTGCCTGAGGGCGCGCTCGGGGGATCTCCTGAGCGGTGCGATCGCACCGACACCAGCCCCGCGCCGCAGCATGAGGGCAGCGACGCGCGGAGCCTCTGTCGGTCACAGATCTTGCCGTGCCCGCTCCCGTTACGTAAGCGCGCAGGGATCAAGCGCTAAACCACAAGGACAAGCAGAGTTTTAGACCTCAAAACGCCGGGGGATACAACCGACGGGGGCCACCGCCGCCCTCCTGCGAGAGAGAGGCGATCTCCCCCGCGGCGCCCCTCACGCCGGTCGCGCTGCCCGCCGCAGCCCCTCCCCGTCCCTCAGAGGCCGCCACCGCGCCGGGGACACAGAAGACGCGCGGCAACGCGGAGGAGCCACTCGCGGGGCAGAGCAGGGCAGGCCGGTGCGGGTCAGCTGCTCAGGCCCCGCAGCGCGGCGGGGAGAACCCGCCCCCCGCGGCGGCTGCAGCGCCGGGTCCCGAGTCCGTCCCGGCGCGAACCCCTCCCCCCCCCGCCCCGTACTCACGCTGCCGCAGCGCGCGCCCTTGCGCTGCCGGTCCCACCGCCACCGGCGGGCACGTGCGGCGCGCAGGCCCCGCCCCCCGGGATCGGCGGCGGCCGGTGGCCTTGGGGCAGCGGGACTCCGCGCCTGCGCCCGGCCCCGCGGACCTGCGGAGCGGGATTATCCCTGGCGGCAGCGGCTATAGGGAACAAAACCCTTCTGTTCCCCGCCCCACCGCGCGCCCGGTGTCCTCTCACCAGGATTTGTGTCAGCTTCCGGTTGGACAAAGAAAGAAAAGAAATACAAAATACAGTGCTTGAGTATATTTAAGGTTAAAAAATAAAAGGCACCACAAAACCACTTAAATCCGAGAATGTAGTGAGCTTACCGTCCAAGTAGTCTGATTAATGAGGCACTTAAAATGCTTCTATGTGTATTACCGTCAAGAATATACTTGCTCAGATAAGCCAGCCTGTAACATGTCACAACATCGCTCAGCGAACGCGCTGCCGCTCACTCGCTTGTGGTCGTTTCGCTGCATCCAGCCAGGAACTCAGAGGACTCTAATTATCCAGGGACTATTTCCTGAGATCTCCTCTTAACCAGGCACTTGTAACTCCAAAAACCACACACAAAAAAAGGTAGTAGCAGTGACAGCACAGTCTGGTCAGCAACACAACAGCAGCTCAGGAGAACACATGTAACCTCTCTGATGGTACCAGAGAGTCTACATTCCAAACAACTGAGAGCCACTGTTTTTCAGCATGTCCTAAACTTACCTAAACCAAATCGCTCTTTCTTATCTCTCTCTTAACTGGGACTCACCAGCCACTGGTTAGACCTGCTCAGTCTACCCCTTATTTGCAGTTTGTTTAGCACAGAGCTTGCTTTTTTCCAAGGAATCTCACCACAAGACAAGGTCACTGCCAATTGGAAGCAACAGTATCGCAGTACAGGCCTAGCACAGCTCAAACTGGAGGCAACACACCGCATGTGCCGGGGTGCACCAGAAAACATCCCGCGAAAGTCTGCCTGGGCACCCCAGCAGCCCATTTTGAAGACAAGGCCATGCCACTTCCCAGGGGTTAGCTGCTCCCACAGCAGAGCACAGCGGTCCAGCAACATGGAACAGTTGTTTTGCAAAACTGAGCCCCGTTACACAGAATCATAGACTGGTTTGGGTTGGAAGGGACCTTGAAGATCATCTAGTTCCAAGCCACCACCATGGGTTTCTCAAAGCCCCATCCAGCTTGGCCTTGGACACTTCCAGGGATGAGACATCCACAGCTTCCCTGGGCAACCTTTCCAAAGTCCCACTACCCTTACAGTAAAGAACTTTTTCCTAATGTCTAATCTAAATCTACCCTGCACCAGATTAAAACTATTGCCCCTTGCCCTATTGCTACCATGGCCTTGTAAATAGTCCCTCCCCAGCTTTTCTGTAGTCCCCTTTAGCTACTGGGAGTCTGCTATAAGGTCTCCCCAGAGCCTTCTTGTACTTCTCATGTCCTTATGTTGGGGTCTTCAGAGCTGAACACAGTATTCCAGGTAGGGTCTCACAAGAGCAGAGGGGCATAATCACTTTCCTTGAGCTGCTGGCCACACTTCTTTTGATGCAGAATATGGTTAGCATTTTGGGCTGCCAGCGCACATTGCCATCTCATGTTGAACATTTCACCAGCCAGCACCCCCAAGTCCTTTTCCACAGGGCTGCTCTCAATCCACTCATCACCCAGTCTGTATTTGTGCTTGGGATTGCCCCAACTCAGGTGCAGGACCCTGCACTTGGCCTTGCCAAACTTCATGAGGTTGGCGTGGGCTCATCTCAAGCTTGTCAGAGTGCCTTTGCCCGGCCTCCCTGCCCTCCAGCGTGCTGAGTGCACACAGCTTGGTGGTGTCAGCAAGCTTGCTGAGGGTGCACTTGATCCCACTGTGTCACCATGTCCATGTCATATGTTACTTAGTACGTGTCAGAATGGCACAGTCTCAGGCAGTTTCAGGGAAAAGATTTTGGGTGGTTTTCCCAAAAATTGTGGTAGCTAAGTTTTTATCTATACATATGTTTTCAGAAATCAGATCATAAAAAGCACTGAAGTCACTCAGACTTACCAGCAATTAAAAATAGCTCAAGGAAACTTCATGGCAGAAACAGCATTACTGGACAACCTGAAACAGCTGAGGAGTTTGGTAGGACTGCAGGGTTTGAGGTCTTTTTTTCTTTCCTTGGAAATATACAAAAACAGTATCTCTACTTTTGCTCTTTAACCAGTGTGGGAAGGTTCTCTGTTAGCCACTTCAGCAAACTCTGTTTGGTGTTTTCTCACCATTTCTGAAATTCAATCAGTTATCTTTGCTCCTGTACCACAGCAATCTTCAGAAGAAACATTATGACACAAAAATGACTGACAAATTTGGTCAGCCATCACCATAAATTAAAACTCTAATTTCTGCAGACTGTCAACATTGCTTTCTTCCAAATTGTATAGCTGTGGCTCCAGCTGTCAACATTTGACAATGGTAGAATTGCAGCTCCATTATTTTGTTGCCATGGTAAGCACACAAAGCAACCCCCCAAACTTGACTCTTAATGATACTTCTGCACATTACACCTCTATCTGGCAGCTGTCCACAACTGAAAAGTAGCCAGTATTCCCGAGGAGGATAAAACCCCCACCTATTACAAGATGAAAACATCTTTTTATTTATTCTTCACTCTGAGTAGGAGTCTATGACAATGCATCAGGCAAGAATGAAAGCAGTTAATCACGTAAGTGATGCTGACTTCATCTGTCCCTATTGTAAAGGGGAATAATGCAGAAAAATCTGAGCCCACACATCTGGATTCCACCCAAGAATGTCTTCCTACTTTACAAACAGTGAAGCCTCTTGAATGCATGGACACTTCTAGTAGATGCACAACTCAAAAAAGGTGCCATGGAAATACTGGAATCTAACCTTCTCTGCTTCCATCTCCAGAAAGGCTTCCTTTCCATGAAAAGCTACCATGTTGCACAAGTGGACTTGCAAGAGCAAGTACTTTGTCCTTATTAGACTTCCTTATTTAGACTACCTTTGCCTTCGTTGCTTCAGAAAAGTAATGAAATTCTGGCAGGATAGCCGAATGGCAATTTGACTTCTTTGGATTTCTGTTTTTCCCTCTTGATAAAATCATACTATGATTCATCTCTAATGGTTTAGCTTTCCCATACACCTATTCAGATGTTATTCACACATTTTTCCTGTTAAAGAGAAAAATAAAGTCCCTAGCACACATGAAAAGAATACTTCACAAAGCAACAGGCACCAACATTTTACTCTAGTTTCAGGTTTTGAATAGTGCTCTTAAAAGGCACATTGAGCCTTTCTCTTCCTGCTTTCGTAAGTCAATTTTACAGCAGTTAAACCAAATGAAGAGTATCAGTCTGCAAACAAGCTTGTATATCAGTTAAATTCCCAAGCATGCCTGTGCATAAGTCACCCGGCATGCACTGTATCAGTATCTATGCTAAAACATGATCTAGTGTTACGAAACTTTCAATTCACGTACAGAATGATAAAGCTGTGTGTTATTTCAGAAGTTAATTATTTCTGTTTCTTGTTGGCTCATGCTTCTATAGATCAACTTTAGACCAAAGGCATTGTTAAACAAACAGCTTATAGGCAGTCTTTTCTATCAAGAAACAGGAGATCTCAAAAGCAATGAGGAAACAGACAGCTGTGGACTAAAGCAGGACCTATGTCTGTAGAAAGAACTCCAGGCTACTTAAAATTTCTGATACTGAGCCAGTAAGACTGGATGCAGATATACAAAAATACAGCTTGAACTTTTCACCCATGTACAGAGATGCAGACTGACACAGGTTTCAGCTAGAACAGATAAAAAAGCACCAGTCTGTCTACAGACAGCCTGCACACAGGATCTTAACATTTATCTTACGTAAGATCAGAGTGTGGTTGTCACTGAAGAAACGAAAGGACCTAAGTCTTTTGAAATTGGTATCATTCACATGAGCAGCTCACAGTGGAACACCAGGGAGAGATTGGTGCAACACCCTCTATCTGGACAAGAGCAGGAAGAAAGAATTAGTAAGGCTTTTTAACGGGTTTACAGCTGCTTATACAAATCTCTTCTGGCAATGGCACAATAAACACTGAACCACAGAAAAGCCTACCATTTACAACAGTGCAATAGATAACCAAAGTCTTTGGAAAGAGTGGATGAGGTCATTAGTCCTTCTGTCTGTCCTTCAGTCTCTAATATCTTTATGTCAGGTAAGTGTAAAATGAAAGCCAGATTGAATCCCTATGGCCTACAGTTTTGCTTTGTTCCGTTTACTGCAGTGCTACCTATACTGTTATTCTACTCCAATTGCTCAGTTTTTCTCACACCAGGTAGGAAACTGAAGATCAGTAAAGGGAGTTATTTTAATGACTATTCAAGGTTCTAAAATTGTGGACAAGCTTCAGGCTCTGTAAGCAAAACCAGGCTCTTGAACATCCCACAATATCCATACTGATAGCACTGAAACCGCAGTAACGGCACTTCTGTGAGGTCAGGACATCAGTGGAAAAGTCATTGTGCAGCAGTCCTGGTTAACTGCCCACAACCACTGCATAGTTCCTGCTAAAATCCAGACACCCAACATGTTTCTAGGCTCTCTCTCAAGCTGTTGGGACAAAACTGACATTTTTAATTCCTTACTACTGAGTTCAATAGTAGTTATGCATCTTGCAATCTGTACAAGTCATTAGTAAGGATAAGGCTTCCTGTGTTACTAATACAACCAAAGTGTCTTGCATTGTCCTTAGGACAGTTTCTGTACTCAGTCAAATAACATCTCACCAAGTTGGTTTTATGTAGCTAGAAAAACGGATAAATTTTATGTAAGTATGGAGGTGACCAATTTGCAAGGTTCAAAATAACACGTGGATTTACTTCTCAATTTAGCCATTACAACTACTTGTTCAAGCACTAAGGAAGAACACTGCATTTTCCCTAACAAATTTGAACTTCTTTAACAAATTTGAGCTTCTCCAGCAGTAGATGAGCTGCTCTTAATAGTTAACATCTAAGAGAAAAATCCCATAACCTCTTCTGCTAAAAGAACATTTAGGTTGTAAAAACAAAATAACCCTGTTATTAAAAGTGATGCCAATTTGGGTCATTTTGACAGAATGTGGCTAGGAATCAATCCTCAGAGCTTTCATTGGTAAGGTAGTAATGAGTAGTTGGGCACAGTAATCTAGTAGAGCTACAGCCACACTCTAACCATAGCCTTAGAGGTAAGCCCTTAATCCTCTTATTACACTGAAGTATGTCTGTGCAACTTCCTTCTGCTAGAGCAAAATACAAATGTTTTACTATCACAATTTCAACATTGTGTATCTGTACTTTCTATTATAATTTATTCTTTGTCTTTACACAACACATCAACCTAGGAAAGCCTACAAACTACATATTTCATATTTTCTACGTATGGTTTCCATTTAACTCTGTGAACTTTATTTTTAAGGGGTTGTGCTCATCTCAGGGGATACAGACTTTGTCCATGTCAGCATCTACAATCTTCACTTCTTAACGTTCATCACAACTTGAAATAGCAACGTAACAAAGCACCCAATGCACAATCCCCAACTATCGAAAATGAATAACTCTAAGTATGACTTAAACTGTCAAAGGCACAATAAATGCAACAGAAAGCCATTCTACTAAGCAAGGTACATTTCAAGTTCACAGCATCTCTTCTGCAGGTTCCATTTCCCTAAACATATGTTTATGTGCCTTTAAAGGGCATGTGAGGGACTTCCTGTAAATTTTCCAGCAGAACATGTAATTAATTCATGATCAGTCTTTCTTCCTAGAACCCAGTTATATTCTGTCACTCTTTTTGGTGATACTGGCTTAGTTACAAAGCCAGAACTAAAAGTTCATGAGAACATCATACAGATTTCACCTATACCCATAGCTTGTCAAAGATAGTAACTGGTTTAAGAAACATAAATACCTTTCTTTCTTCCAAGTAAAAAATGAAAAAAAAAAGCATGTATCAATATTGTTCTTGATGCAACTAAGATTATAGTTGGGTTACAAACAGTTGACAGCGGGACAGAATAATGGGTGGTGTGAAACAGCACACTGATGATGAGAACATTCAAGGTCACCATTTGCTATGCTGCACAACCAAAAGAGCATTTTAAAATCAGGGATTGTTCATGCATCTTGCAGATTAGGCTTAAAACTTAAGCTTTTGGGAGGGCAGGGAGGTTACTTAAACAGGTAAAAGGGGGAGTGGCAAGGCTAAATGCATGTCAGGCCACAACTCTTCTGGAATGACCATGTTATTCCTCATTCCTGTGGTTTTGCTATTATGATCCAAGAACATTCACAGGAAAAAAAAGTTTACACCCTGAGGTGATTTGGCAAGTGCTTTTCTGCTTATGCCAGCTATTGTTCTAATAACAGACAACATGCAGGGGCTCCAGTTAGCTGAAGGTGAAAACAACACTAGGGAACAGTTAGTGAAATCCTTATTAAACTACAGTTTTTCATGTGTACTAAGAGAGATTGTAGGCCTAAAGATTCACAGAATGTGAATGAAAGTCACTTCAGCTGTGAGAAGACAGGTGGAAAAAAACTCACAACTAAAGATCTACCAAGCCAGATGAGCAATACCCTAAAAGCTAAATAGACAAACCAGTGAAACCTAGAGAGAATTCTGAATTGTAGTCATTAGACTCACACGCAAACCATTACAGTTGTGTTGTTATTGAACCAAGGAAAGCCCTAGGTAAGCACATTAAAGATGACTCAGAGGAGTGGCTCTGAATTGAAGTAATTTCTAAATGAGAGAGATACCAAAGAAAACTGTATCATATAAATACCACAGGCTAAACCTTGGATGAAATAAGAATCTTGCTTCCATTTGGAATTAGGACGGTATTCAGGCCTACTCTAAGCAGTCCATTTTTTTCTGATTTAACTATTGCTATCTAACTCTTCAGCTTAAGAACCACAAAACATACACCGGAACAACTGCTCAAACAGCTCCAATGCAATTCACTGGGTACAAACAGTCCAACTTTTCTCCCACAGGAAACAGCCATCAGTAATTTCCCCTTCCAGTACCCCAGAGTTCTCTTTCTTTCTCAGAAGAACAGTAGCAAACTATTCACACAGTAACACAGACTGACAGCTTATCCCTTCTAGGACAGCGTTTCCTCCGTATGCATGTGAGGAATTACTACACAAAGTAATATAGCTTTTTGTTAAACATGATTTCATTAAATGTAAAGCAAAGCCAGATGGACTTTTCATGCTGTAACCAAAACCAAATTTTAAACATTTTGAATTTAGAAATGTGGCTATTGCCACAGTGGTCTTCACCTCATCTCTAGTTTAAAAGCACTTAAGTTGCAAGTGACTTCAAATGGCATTGCTGTTATCTTTTACCTCCAGCAAGCCATCAAGCTTCTTTCTAGAATGTTCATACTGAAGTTATGTCCTAATCACTATTTCCTTAATACTATTAGTCAGGTTATGTTTTAGGGAAAGTGGTGACTATATGTCGTGTCTTATCTGATAATATGCCTTTATCATCCTATGGTTATTTTATGATATGCCCTGTAATTAGTTTTTGGCATTCTCCACCTTTGTTTCTATTCCCAAATTTTGTAAAATATTCAATAATCACTCCTTGTCACTGCTCTACAAATAGAGCACCTGACCTGCAGAATACTTTCCGCTATCCCAAGTAAACGTGTATTGCTTGAAGCTTGAATATTAACTAAAAAGGCAAATATATGCAGTTTACAAAGTGACTTTTTCTTACAGAATACTTAGGCAGTTACACCTCCAAACTTCCAGCTAATGGACGATTTTAAAGACTGTTTCCACACCAGACAATTCATAAACAGGGTTTCATAATCACAAGTAAAAGCATAGTTCCTAAATAAACTGAGTGGATAAAGAAGGAAGCTGAAGAACAACAGAAGTCTAGTACTTGATTTAAAAAATGGCTTTTAATATACATCTGAATACAAAAATAACCAAAACACCCTACAGCCATCTCAAACAAATCATCAAAGTTTTTTTCTTGTCAATTCCCTGACAATTTGGCAAGCGCTTGTTTTCTCTGTTCTGCAGTCATATACTCACAGGCTTCCAAAATATTCACTATAATTAAAGTCTGTTGAACTGTTTTTGCTTTTACCCATATTCTTCCATTCATTCCCAGAACCAGCTCAAACGGGTACAGTTGTGACAATTCTTGAATTATTTCACATTTGGGAGCCAAGAGTCTGTAAACAAGATGAGAAAGAGTCAGAGAAAAAAAGTATTCACATTTGACAAGAGACCACATCATTATCACTCAATAACTAAACTGCAGTACTGGTGCTTTGGGAGCTATTAAAGCAAGACCAAAAGGTAAGGTGCATTCAAAATAGCAATTCAGGATCCGATTTTTAATTCTCCTCTCATATAAAATATATACACCTGAAAAAATACAGCACTTCAATGTAGTTATTTTTTCTAATTAGATTCAGAATTAACACCTGACAAACTTAAAGTGAATTGATACTTTTGTAACAATTCTATGATGTAATAAATTTAAACTACACTGTTTGACAAAGTGACATTTTAAAAATGCTGCTATTCATAAGCTTGACACCAGAGTTAAAGATGTCTTTCAAAACACAACTCCCTTTCTCCTTCAGGACACAATATTAACAGCAGTAAACAGTATTTTGGTTTTTATTAGGTGACAGCATACTGAAAAATAAGCGTCAAGAATATTATAAGACACCTAAGACTAAATCAAGCTTCAACAGGCTTTCTCAAAGAAGAAACAAATATATCAGGATTTTGCAGTTTATTTGTAACATACTTTACTTGCGTAGAGACAACATTTAGAAAAAAAGCAGACAGCTGGAAAAAAATGTGTGTAAATTCACACTGACTTCTGATGTGACATGTAAACCAGACAAATTGTTACTTAAATCCAGGTACAATTGCTCTGCATCTCCAGACTGATCTTCCAAAGAACAGACACAAACAGAAAACACTCGCCCAAAAACAACAACAAAGCTTGGCTGTCATTTATCCATATAGTCTGGTATTCTTTGATAGTCACAAAAAATTTATATTTAGATCAGCATAAGTAGCTCTAAAGTTCACAATATAATTAAAAGTTTATGAAATGGTTCCTGGGCTAACATGTCAGTTTTAAATTAAAATCCCCAATATCCTTATTTCAATGCAATTTATTTTTCTTTGCAAGTCAGAAAACGTGGAAGGACCCCTTTAATCAGCTAGCAGCCGAATGTACATTCCTCACAATCCCATTAGGCAAAAAAAGGACAGCAAGCATTTCCAAATTCTAAACTCCAAAGTAGTAGGTACATACCTAAAACACTAGCCTGAATGTCTGATTTAGCCAAGTAACTAGTTTTATCTTCCAAACTGCGTCAGCAATCACATCACTTTTTTTGAACAGGTCACACAATACCACACAGAGGAGCACCTAAATCTCTTAAAGGGGAAAATAAATGCTCCTCTTACTGAATACAGTATGGATATTGACCAAAACTAGTATAAATACACTAGAACAATTGCACACATTGATCACCAAATTGTCCACACTGGTCAGACGAAAGAGTTGTGCGAAACCTACCTGTCATATTACATGTCAGAGTAGCTACTTAATTTTCTTAATACTTACTTTCTTATTAGACCTAAGGAAACTTTAAAGAGGAATCCATCTTGTCCAATTATTCCCATTCCACTTGATCTTCCACTGCTGTCTATACAGACCATCTCTGGTTCCATGTCTTTATTTGCTACAAGGAACTGACCATAAATGAGATCTCCCACCTAAACAAAAGCAGTGTCAACAAGCAAAAGTATCAAACAAGCAAAAGATCATACTGTACATTTGTAAACACAGCTGATAAAGTTCTTCCCATAAGATCACAAAATAGTTTTAAAACATTGGTGATACAAAACCAAACTGGTATAATAGGAATTTTCACTTTCTCTTCTACCAAAGGCAGTATCCTCCAGGAATATCGAAGATATTAAAGGACAGAATTTCATTTAATGGAACACTCCTCTTACTTTTTAACTACTCAACATAAAAATTCATCTTTCTTCAGACTTTGTGTATTAAAAGTCTCACCAATCTCCTTTTATAATCATTTATCAGAACAACACAAAAAATCACACTAGAACCTATTCTGTTTTTCTTTACAGTCATTTTTACATTCTGGTGATGGTATTTGAGAAATATATAAAAAGAAATATATAAAAGCTGTGATATACATGTGCCACACAGCTGTCTATAATATTGTGATTTAAAAAAACTCTTCTACCAGTACCTGGTGGCGTAAAAGCTTGTTTTAAGACCGTTACCTTCAGCATGCCCACCTGGACACGTATCACTCACAAGCTGCACCCGCTCCTGGCAGTACTTTGGCCAAATGAAAATACACCGGAGCTCCAGAGCCTGCCCCCTGGCAGCCATCCAGCCGCAACAACTGCGCGGACTCCTGGCAAACCTCAGCAAACCTGACGGTGCAGCAGCTGCCAAGGAGGGCCAGGGAGCCACCATCGCAAACAAACCCGCACTCCTTAGCAACAAGCGGCTGATAAAAACACTTTCACTGGGAAGAAACTACCAAAACGCAGCAGCAGCACCACCACACGAGGAGATTAGCGCGTTGCTGGCGGCAAGCGGGAGCACGAACCTGCACGTTCGGCCGGTTCTTCTTCGTGGCCCCTTCGAAGGCCAGGTAGGACAGCGACGCCTGCTCGCTCCCGCCCACGTCCAGCTTGAACACGTCACCCGCCTTGGCCGTCACTATTCCTATGACGTGGTCGCCCTTGACTGGAACGTACTGCAGAGGGAGCCGGGGGACAAACGAGTCAGGCACAGGCGGGCGAGACGAGGGAGCCCCCCCACCCCCGCGGCCCTCCCTACCCGCTTCTGCTGTGAGTCCACCCAGTAGGCGCCGCCGCCCGCCCGCCGGTGCCGCAGCAGCCCGCACTTGGTCACCAGCAGCCCGCCCGCGCACCGTCGCAGGCCCGGCCCGCACAGCAGCCGGCCCCACGGCGCCGAGGAACCGCCGCCCGGCGCCAGCCGCAGCCTGTCGTCGTCGGGGTGGGCGGGGAGGAGCAGCAAGTCCCCGGGCAGCACCACCTGCCCCACGAGAGACTCCGCCAGCGCGCCGCGCACCGCCGCCATGGCCGCGCAGGCGCGGAACGGCCGCCGCGCAGGCGCAGAGGCGTCACGGAGGCGGGGTGGCCGGCACCGCGGCGGGGGAGCGCCTCTACGGGCCGCCAGTCAAAGGGCGTCCTGGCAGAGCTGTAGCGGCGCCCACTGGCCAGAGCGGCAATAGCTGGCCCCGGTGCGTGTCCCCTACCCGCTGTGCAGGGCGCGAGAAACACGGAAACCAGCCTCCCACCTCCCAAGAGTGAGTTTGGTCAGGCGGGAGCTGCAGCGCGTGCCGCGGGGGACTCGTTCTGCGCTCTTCTATTTCCGCTGTGGAAAGACCGAGACAAGGTGAGCGCCGTTAAGCTTCGGAATGAACGCAGGCACCGAATTAATTCTTTCGGTCGCAATTATTTGCGGGGTATTTTTATCGTGGACAGGGTTTTATGTTGTTTGTTGGGCGGGGCGTTTAACAGAAGTTACCAGTAAAGCAGAAGTGGAGACGAATGTCAGCCGAGAAGTTTGGCGGTGAGGAGGAAAGATCGCTCCGCCTTGGCGCCGCGCGGGGCGGGCGCTGTTGCTGAGCAACCCGACGCGCGCCGCGGCGGCCGTTAGGGCGCTGGAGCGGACGTCGGGCCGGAGGCGGACGACCAGTAGGAGCGGCGGTGCGGGAGGTGGGGGCTGCCGTCTCGGGGCTGCGTTCGGGGCTCCGGGAGCTCGTGTCGGGGAGCAGCAGGAGCGGGGGGAAGCGATGGAGGACGCGGTGCAGGGCGGGTAGTTACCTCAGTGGAAGCCCCGTGGCGCCGGGGCAGGGCGGTGACAGTGCTGGGCTCTGGCGACAGCCCACGGAGCACCGGACGAGGCGGAGTTACGTGCCCGGTCTACCGGGAAATCCGAACAGCAGCAGCGGAGAAGCGATACTGAGGCACAGACCCGCCCAGAGTAGCTATGGGGAGGAGTAAAGGCCCCAGCTTGTGCTTAAATGGAGCGCGGGGGCAGAGGGCGTGGTGGGCGGTTTCAGGTGAAAGCTGTCGGCGCGATGAGCGCGGAGTGCCACCTCTGGAGCCGCTGTGAACGCGAAGAGTGGAAGAGTTTTTACGCGCCCGGGCTCTCGCCCGGGGCACTGCGAAGTGTCCTGGCTCTCTGGTGCCGGCGGGGACCTGCTGCTGCTCGGCGGGCGCCGCTCCTCAGCCAGGGAATCGCTGCTTCCTCCGTGCCGGGGGCGAGACGGATTCGGTCCCGTTGGCAGCAAACGAAGGGTGTTTGAGCGTTGCAGAAATCGGTTTTCAGATGTGCTGCGTGTTCACCAGCACTGGGCCGGTAAAACGTTGTGTGCGCAGAGATTTGCGCCTTTCGTCACCGTACAGAGTGATCGCCTCAGACCCTGGTCTTGTGTTCCTGCCGTAATGATAGCTTTAATCTATCCTTAATCATTCACAGAGATAATTTGCTGCTCTTGAAATATCTGTATAGAATTTTCTATGTGCTCTTGTGGTTCTGAGAGTTTTTTGCTATCATGCTCACCTAGAAATACACACAGTTTATTTTCAAACTCTGAGACACCCGGGTCTGTTTTGCCTGGAGGAGGCTGAAGGGGGAATCTCACCAATGCCGTATAAATATCTGAAGGGGGGTGTCAGGAGGATGGGGCCAGTGACAGGACAAGGAGCAATGGTCACAAACTGGAAAAACAAGAGATTCAGCCTAAACATGAGGAAATACTTCTTTACTGTGAGGATAATGGAGCACTGGAACAGGCTGCTCAGAGATGTGCTCAGACATGGGGACTCTCCATCTCTGGAGATATTCAAAACCTGCCTGGACATGTTCCTGTGCAATCTACTGTAGGTGATCCTGCTCTAGCAGGAGTTTGGACTAGATGATCTTCAGCGGTCCCCTTCCAGCCACTACCATTCTGTGATTATACATGCCTAAACAGTAAAGAGGGGTACATGGTGTAACGGATCTATCACTGGATTTTTTAAGAACTAAATCAATATTAAATGACTTTTTTTTTTTTCCTCTGTTAATTGCCAGGTTAATAAAAACAGTAATGCTATATTTGGTATTTGGCACCTGAGGCAATAATTCTTAAAACCCCTAATTTAATTCTGACATTGATGGCTAATGGGTGTCTGTCTGTTGTTAGCAGATCTGAATGGAGTCTCAGTATCTGAAGCAATGCTTGGGAACTTGCTTGAAAATGGGACTGGCAGAGGTTGTAGAGCATCAGCCAGCGGATCCAATAGCGTATCTGGCACATTGGATTTACAATTACAGAAGAATTTTAGATGAAGAAAAAAAGGTGGTTCCATCTTGGGCAAAAATAATTGTGACAATATAATTGATGCTATTTAATCTCTGAGTTTTTTTTAATTGATTCTGTGTTATCTTTGAAATAGAGAATGTTGGAGAGGATTGAGCTAGAACAAGAACAAGAGGTGGCCCTGGCAGAACTTGAAATGTTAAGAAAAATGAAAGAAGACGAGCTAATGATCCAGCAGAAACTTGAAGAACAACATAAGGTTAATTATACTTAAAAATAGATAACTATAAATGGTATATGATGCAGTGACATCTTGCAGCTCTCTATATACTTCTAACCTTTGTAGAATTATTTTGATAGAAAGTAACAAAACCCAAGTATTTTCTAAATAATAACTCAAATGATCAGTCAGTGAAAGAGAAGGAAAGCTTAGATACTGTGCAGTAAAAAAAAAAAAAAGAAGGAGCCTAGGGTAAAAAGCAACCAATTTAAGACTTATGTGAGAAGTGATGTAAAATAAGTAGACAATCTTCTATAGTTCATTATGAAAAAGAGCTGATACAAATAAAGCTAGAAATCATTGGAAAAAGTTTTGACAGGTCTGCTAGGAGGTCTAGGAGTAATAACTGATCATTGTCTCAAGTGACTTAATGTAGTATCAGTAATGCAAAAAAAGGGAAGGAGAATGTACCAACAATTATAGAGTCCTGAAAATGGTTGGGGATCATTGAATGAAGATTACGTACTTAAGTAGTATGTGTAGCCTGTTCCAATGAGGTGTCTTTTTCTTTCCTTGGCTACCTGGACACACTGTTGGCATAAAGAAATTTGAATCCTATACTATACAGACTTTAAATATGAGAAATAAAGACAAAATCTTTGTTTCTACCTATTTGGTATAAAGAAGTCATGTGAATTTAACCACATCTTAAAATCTTTAGTGTTGCTGTGGTAAGGTTGACATTATGTGACTAGGTTTTTTTTTACCTGACTGACTTTCATGATTTTGATGATCCCACGGATCTTTTACAACCTGAATGTTTCTATGATTCTATGTTAAAATCGAAATATAATTTTAAATCTATGGTGAACTTTTAAAGCCTGGGTCTAGTGTAAAATATATTTATTTCAGCTGCACTTCTTAAATTTGAAATTTATTAATTTGCAGACCAAAAGTTCTGTGTTTAAGGATTTCACCAGTCATTTAAAATGGTAAATGGAAACAATGATATGAGGCTGTTTCTAGAGATAATTCACAGAGAGTTAAGAAGCTATTTAGTGTAAACTACTGGAGAGATGTTGAACAATACTCACCTTAGACACGTTTTTTAACCTAACTCACTATTTTGTCAATAGTCATGTACTCAGACATGTTTTGATTACATATACCAAAAAGGAACGTGAAAACTAGTTACTGTGATACAACTATATTTGTAGTAACTTGTGGTTTAACTCCAGCCAGCAACTAACCCCCACACAGCTGCTCCCTCCCTCTCTCCTGGTGGGGCAGGAAGAGAATCACAAGGGTTGAGATAAAGACAGATGAATAAGTAAAGCAAAAGCTGCACACACAAGCAAAGCAAAAGAAGGAATTCCTTCACCATTTCCCATCGGCAGGCAGGTATTCAGCCAGCCCCGGGAAAGCAGGACTCCGTCGCACATAAAGATTACCTGGGAAGATAAATGCCGTCACTCCGAAAGTCCCCCCCTTTCATCTTCTTCTGACAGCTTTATGTGCTGAGCATGACACCGTACGGTCTGGGACATCCCTTTGGTCAGTTGAAGTCAGCTGGCTTGGCTGTGTCCCCTCCCGGCTTCTTGTGCACCCCCAGCCCACTCGCAGGTAGGGTGAGAGGCAGAAAAGGCCTCAACTCTGTGCAAGAACTGCTCAGCAATAACTAAAACATCCCTGTGATACCAACGTTGTTTGCAGCACGAGTCCAAAAGACAGCCCCATACTAGCTACTAGAAGGAAAATTAACTCTACCCCAGCCAAACCCAGCACATAACTGCTCACAAAATGCGACAGAAAACAGTAATCTCTAGGCCTTGGTGTTGTTTGTGGAATGTGAACACTTAGATTATGCAGTTTCTGAAGTTTTGATGCACTAGAACTTAGGCTTACAAAGAATAAACACTTTGTGTCGGATATTTCTGATTGTAAATATTAAAAGTTGCTGGCAAAGATGAATAATGTTAGTGACACCGCTTACCAATCTATTCTATAGATTTGATTCTGTCTGGATTCATTTGTCTGTGCTAAATACCTTACAAAGTATCAAAGAGCTTAACTCAAGGCATAGGAGGTAATGAAAATAGACTGATGAAGAGCATGCTGAATGAGATCGTATCTTAAGTGTGCACACTAACTTCAGTTGCCTATTTCTTCTTTGTCTGGGTAGCCTTTCTATCCATGTGAGTCTAAAACCTATGAAAATGTTGAGTCAGATGAAACCAAAAGGGCTTTATGTTACTGATAGTGCAGTTACATTTTATGCTTTTTTTTTTTTTATTTAAGATTTCAGTCATCAAATACACTGTAAACAATGGGGTAGTGAAGATCAATGTGGGTTTTTTTCCTCCTAATTTGTCCTTTCTTAAACTTTCTGCATGCTCAGTTGGAACAAGAACTCGAGGAGTTGAAACTGCAGAATGAAGAAGACAAAATGCTGTTGCAGCAGAAAGATCAAGAGGTTTAAGCCAAAGCTTAGTCAGTGGTTTGAAAGTACTTTTAATCAGCTGCCTTTTCCAGATGCAGGCACTAAATATGAAACACAACACAGAAACCAATGAGTGTTTAACTGATATATAGTTTAAAAACAAAAAGTGAAAATGGGGGAAGAATGTCTAACATCTTGCCTGAAGTCTGTTTTTTATACCTGAATTTTGATCTGCTCTATTAGGTTTATTAAGTTTGTATTCAGAAGAGAGTATAAATTTATTGCAAAATTTGGCATAAGATCATCTTAGTGGATGCTTTCACATTACTTGATAGTAATTGTGAGAAAGCATTGAAACTTTTTAAACATGTCTAATGTCAGTGTCTAGACAGTAATGTTTTACAGTGTGTCAGCACAAAGTCCTTTTGCTGTAGCTGGAAAAGGAGCTGTGATCTGGAATTGGGAAGCCTCTTGATTCTGAGATCCTCATGGTGCACCAGAGTTTACACTAACAGAAGAGTGCATATACAGTGTAAATGTATGATCTTTTACTGCTATTTTGGTAAAAGCATACACTGATAACTGGCATGGTGATCTCAATAAAACTTTTAAATGTGAGTAGCTCTTATATTTACGTGGAGCACATCATATTTCAGAGACATGCACATTTTTAGAGCACTCTTAAAATACTGACAGAACATAATTGTAGAAAGATGGCAGTGCAAAAGTGGCATAAAAAATGAATATGTAGAAATTTAAACCAAAATTCTTGTTACTCAAAAAAACTCCTAGTCTTAACAAGCATACGGAGTCCATATTCACATACTATCATATTTGTATAGCATGCATGTGATGTATCTGCTTTATATTAATGCATACTGTGATTTTAACATATCTGAAATATTCTCTGTAGACAATTATTCACAACATGGAATACTTTTAACTGAAAACTGGTTCTTGTTGCCACAGGAAAATGAAAAGACGATAGCCGAACTTACAGATGTGCCTGGAGCACCTAATTTGACCAGCGTTGAGGAGCTAGATGAGAATGAGCAGTCTGAGGTGCGTGTTTAGAAAGAACAGGGAAATTATAAGTGATTGATTCTTACAATTTGCTTTTCTGTGCTGACATATCAGAGGTTAAATCTCTACAATTAAGACTGTGCTGGTTTGCTCCTATGGTTTTAAGGGATGGTATTTTGGCCACAACCTTCAAACTGCCCCTAGCCTCTTCTCTGATACAGGTTAAGCCATTCTAAAAGACTGTGTGGTGGTGGCTGACTGAATCCTCTAAACTGAAAATGCCCTTTTGTATTCAGAGATGTTGCAAATGAAAGTGTGAGTACTCTCAGAGGGGGCAGGCTTCCTTTGCCATGTGAACAGATAGTCATATACCGCATGTACTAAATCACAAGAAGGTGACTTGCTTTTGAATGAATGCCGTTTTTTTCTATTTTTCTATTCGGTGTGAAGTGTATTTTCTGTGCAGCAGAACGCGCTCTTGTGTGGAGATACCTGAGCAAACATTTAAAGTATAACACCAGGTACTAAGGACATGCAGTGCTCACTAAGGCTAGGGCCTGAGGAGAATCAGGTTATCTGAGCCCAACACGAATGTGTTGCTTTCAGTGCTGTAACAATGGCTCTATGTTGTCAGCCTCAGACATCTATGCCCAGCTCTTTTTTTTTTTTTAATTCCACTTATGCTTGACAGTCCAGTGAAATGAGAGAACATGAATCAGCCTTCATTTATTTTAAGGCCTGGCAGTACAGGTGATGCCAACTCCTGCAAAATCACTCAGCTTCATGAGTATTCAGTGGTTGTAAAGATACCGATATCTGCCTGACTTTTGCCAGTTAGAGTAGTCCAAATGGTATAACTTGAGATTTTGATATACCAGTTTTAGCATGTCATTATCAGAACCCTTTTTTCTCTATTAATCTTAATACTTTGCTCGCTTAATTTCTGGTATCAGTAGTGTAATGCTAGCTCAGACTTGATATTGTGAAATTAATATGGTTTATACTTAATGTTACTTTCGTAACAGCCTGTTTTATAAGTGTTCTCTAAAAATATTTATGAACATACCTTCGACAATTCTTAGGGTGAGGTTTTCATAGGTGTTTTTTTCACTAAGGTAAATCAGATGAGTTCTCAAGATCTTGTATAGCCCCCATTTTTCTAATTTTCTGATAATTACATATTTAAAAGTATTCTCGAGGCTTCAGCCATAATTTCTGTGTTCTTAAATAAGTGAATTGCAAAACCAGAACTGAAAATGAGTAGTAAACTGTAGAGGAATTTCTTGTGGAGCAGAGGCGCGATATTATTTTAAAGATGTGGACAACCCAGCTTAGGCCTAAACAAAGGCTCTGTCCTTGAAGCTGCCTTGGAACACGGGGAGGAGGAGGTTTTATCTGTTTTGTGAGAGCTTTGCGAGATGCTTGGCTGGAGGTGCTGGCCGCAGGGGGAGAAGGGGGGGCGAGAGTCGCTTGCATAGTGGAATGGCACTACCCAATAAAACGCTGGCGCGTGTAAACCTGTAACTGACCAACTCTGTTAAGGGGCAGGCGCGGGGACACTGCTGAACTGTATATCTTGAGCTGTCCGGAGCAATAAAGGGAGAATTACTTGTAGCCATATCGGTGGGATTTGTCATTGTCTTGACCGGCTCTCCGACAGGACCCTCTTCAGTAAACTCCCTGTTTCTTATTATATGTGCCATCTTCCAAGTTGTCATACCTGAGGTCATTGGAAGTTGTATTGCATTGGCCTTTGGTAATGTTATTTGAGGTTTCACAGTGATATGTTTGTTGAATTAAACTACACATTAAGAACAGATAAGTAAAAATATGTAGTTGTACTATTGCAGCTATATTGCTCTCAGAATTGTCGTACTTAATACAGACTCAACGAGTTTTATAATAAAAACCTGGTGATAAACTTTATATTTTACTGAATGGAAGAATACGTAATGATGTTGATGAATAACAACTTGTCTGACATGTGGATTTTTTCTTTTTTTCTCTTTTTTTCCTCTTTGCAAATTCAGTTAATGCTGACAACTCGTAGCATTTCTTTTTCGTTTGTTTTTTAGAGTGTAACGGATCTCGTGCCAGAAGCAGAACAAGAAAGTTCTGAACTGACCTAAAAGCAGTAAATATGTTTCCTGCTCATTACTTGCTCATCCCAAAGTGTAATATCTTGATTTGAGTATGTCATGTATGAAACTGATGTACATACCTGTTGTTTCAGTTTTTGTGCTTTCTGGGTGTTTCTATGAAGTCTGTTAATTCTGACATATGATGCTTCCTTTTTGTTCTTAAACCGTTGTAGCTAGCACTGCTGACTCGGGAAGAAAACCGCCATTGAAATGGAGGCAGTATTTTGTACTTATTGCCCATTGATTCTTGAAGTGTAACTGTAATAATTATAGATATGATTAATGTGTCAAGATAATTTTGGAGTAGAGGATACAATATGATAATTTAATCAATATTAAAAGAATAGAAGTTCATTAAAAAAGAACTTTCCAGGAATTTGAATGGTTTCTGGCAGAAAGCGGGAATGCTCTACAGGTTAGAAGATAGGAAAGAGTTATGCACATCAAACTAGATGCAAAAATCAAATCAGAAAAATTTTCAAATTTGTCTGGAAGAGATAAATTCAACACTGTGTGCCTCAGTAGATGTGTACTAAAAGATCTCGTCTGTCTTAGAAGTCTTGAGGTGCTTTTTGTAACACTGTTTGCTCTAGGCTTTGAACTAACCTTTTCTGGTTATTGTGTGATACTAGGTGAGCTGCAAGTGTGGGTATCACTTTTGATTAGTGAAGTCTTAAAATAATCTTTTCTACGTTTGTCTTGGATTTGCAGATCAATTAATTAGGTCCATGTCTTTACTAAATGCTATTATTAGTTCTCAAAGCTTCACTTAAAATTTAATATTTAATACTCAAATTCATATTTATATATAAACATAGTTTTCTAATCCTTAAATATTGCATTAAATTTTCTAAGAATAGATTTCTGTAATCACTGATGTATAGGCTGTCAAGAATGTTTTAAATCTGTTTATTGTAAATGGAAAAGACAGCAGCATTAAGAAACCCTATGCTTCTTGACTAAAATATGCCATTACATCTGAGTGTCTTCTGATAGTGCAGGTTAGTTGGATAAATAACATTAAGTCATGGCCAGTCTTGTACAATGAAAATACTCCTCAATACAAATTCAGTGCATACTTAGTGCATTCATTGAATTCTTCAGTTTTGGGATGAAAGAAATTTTGGGGATAATTTCACTCTAATTTGTTTTGTATTATATCTGTCTTTAAGGGTTTTGTTTTCTTTGGCAAACTGTCAGCAATATCTGTATACCCAAGAGGCAAAGGTCAATCACATAATATTTTTCTGCTCTAAACAACTTGTTCTGTTCTAGTTCATACTAGCATAATGCTATCAATTTTTAAAAGGCAAGCACAATTGGTTTCCAGTATAGTAGTATATTATTTTCCCCTTAATAAAATACGTTTATTTAAAAAATACTGTTGCCTTTCTTATTGCCATATTTCTTTTTGGATGCTGTTTATTGGTATGTCGTATATGAACAACCTTAAAATCAAAAGAGAAAAATGTCACTTTCCAGGTATAAATACTTAGAAATGTTTGTGTAACTTTTTGGGTGATGAAAAGTGGAATTACTTTTGTGACTAGGTGGCCAAGCTTTGCCATCTATTTTTATTCTGCATTAGTATAGGTTTGCAATTTCTATGACAGTCAAGAACCTTTTCTGTGGAATGAATATGCCCTTATGGTTGATATTCCAGTAAACTGATTTTGTTACAGTTTATAATTATATTTATTAGTAACACTTAGAAATAGCATCATTTTAAGGCCACATTTTAAGATACTACAGTTCTAATTGCACCTCTTCACATTGTGTGCATTGCAGCTTCCTGTGCCAGTCTCGAAGGGATGGAGTAACTGGATAAATAGATGGAGTTTCTCTTTTAGCCAGTATGTATAACTGAATCTCGTTGTTTAGATTAAAAATTTCAAAAATTCTTAAGTAACTTGCGTCCACTTAAATTTTGTGTCCAATCATGTTGACTATGAAAATTTCAGCCTTCATAGACCATCATATTTAATTAGGAAATATGTGTAAGTTGTAAGACAGTATTTTAAAACATGGTATTAAATAATTATAATTACTCCATCCAACATGTGCCTTTAACTTTCTGTCTTTTCATAACATTTGTGTCTTTGGTTGGTTTTGTTATATGTGTGTCCACTAGAGTGCATCCTAAATAAACACACTGGTGGCTCTGTAAGTTCCAGCCCATGAAAACTACAAGTTTTGTTTGTCGTTTTGTTTTTCACTTTCTTCCAGTGTATTTTAACTGAGGCTTTTTCTTTATGATCCTGCAGGTCATATTCTCTATTCTTTTTCTAGATAGGAGTTAAATTTTTGAATGGAAACTTTTTTCAGAAAATTGCTTAGCAAGGATCAAAATAAAATGGTAGATTCCAGTTTACCTTTTCCCTTGCTGTTATATTACATACAGAATACAGATGTTGTTCAAATGTTGTTTGTAGGAATTCCCATTGTTTCAGGATTTGATGTGCATAGACCTGGTGCACTGGTCGCCTTCTACGCCTTTGTATGTATTCTTATGTTAGACGTGGGACCAGAAGGTAAACAATTTGTGGCTTGGTGCTTTCTTTAGGTGCAAAGCAGCCTGTACGTAACTTGGATATGTAGTTCACAACAAAGATGATTATTGCTTGGGTCTCTAAGCCTGAAGGGAAATAAAGGCAGCTTAAAATCATCTTTGCCTTCCCCTTCTGAACTTTAACCTTCTTTAGAGCATAACAAGCTACAGCTTGGAACAGGAAGAGAACAGAGGAGAAGACATTATTTTATTGTCACTGCGTGTGATGTGATTTCAGAAGTGTTAATACAACTTAACATTTGCATACAATCTAAAGTATTGAAAAACTGTTGAAAAAACATGCAGTTGCCTAATGTAACTTCAGCTACAGCTTGCATTCTCTTTGAATACATTTTTGTGCAATGAAGAAGATAGATTTCAGATGCATGTGATGGAAAATGTTGCTGAAAATAAGATGCTAAACACTGGCAGAAGATTTATGAAACTGTCATTTTTCCTTTCTTCAGAATAGGAGCAGACTTATTTAAGCTGCTATCAGACCCCATGTACAGATCCTCCAAAGAACGTGCTGATAGGAACGTGCCCGTTCACAGCTGTTCTCATTCCAGCAATACTGAAGCATAAGGATGAAAACAGATATGAAGCCCAGAATAGGACAAAATGAATCAGATTAACTATCAGTCTGCTCACAAAGATGGAAACTCAGCTCTGTAATGTGAGAAGTTTTTCTCCCACAAGGATAAGACATGCTGCAGCAAGGACGTTTTACTGTTATCTTTTAGCAGAATGGGCTTTATTAAGACTGCAGCCCCCTTTCTTAGGATGGATATAGTCTAAAGGAATTAGCTTATCTTTTTGTAAGCAAAAGCTTTATACAGTAATTTGCTAATGATAATGAGAGTTGGAAGAATTCGTCTGGATAAAAATGAAAATTGAATTTCTGTCAGCTTTGCTAATACGATTTACTCGTGTTTGAAGTCAGCTATTAATTGCTTTACTTCTGTGAATTTTTTGTGTATTTAGGTTAAAGAATAGTGTTGTCTGTTGACTACAGCTAGAAAAGAGAGTCTAAGCCTGTTATTTGCTGATAAGGACTGATCTACTTTTTAAAATATTTTACCAGTACACTTCTTTGATTTTTTTAAAACTTTTCTTTGTTTTCTGGCATTATCATTATAAACCCTCATGCAGTCTTTGTGCTGTATAGATATGTATTTGCTTCAATTCATATAATGGAAGAAACTATATTATGAACATTTGTATAGATATTATTGGGCTAATAGTAATGGAAGAAAGGCACAGAATAGGAACATGCCATTTAATTGAGCTGTCACAGCGTAGCGAACTTTTTAAGAAGCGAAAGACTGATTTTGTGAATTCTTAGAGGTATATCCAACCTGAATGCTGTGGGTCTTCCCTGTCAACCTGCACCTCACGGGATCATTACCATAAACCAAATCAGTGTTTAACTTAGATCAAAAATCAGAATTGTTGTCATTTTTACTACTGTTTTATTTGAAATAAGTTACTGCAGAACATGCTATATCATGAAAATTTACATTCACTAGGGCCTGTGTGAAGATGATGAGTGCTTCCATTTTATCTTTAGTTATAGAGCACCCAAAATCAATGACAGTCTTGAAAAAAATTGAGATGATCCGTTCCTTAGTCTTCTGACTGTATGGACGTGAGTTAATTTAGAGGAAGGTAAGGAAAAAATTATGTTAAGCCATTTTATTACTAATACCAAGCATGATTGTATTATCATTTGAAAGTAAATCCACAGGCAAATGGTGAAGGAACGTAATAGGTAGAGTAGGTTGGCATTTGCTTCTTGTTGCTTAATCTTGAGTTGTTATCTATTACAAAAGCTGTGATGTCTCTGTACTGTCACCAAATATATACCTCACTAAAAATCAAAACTCTTCCCCGTCATTTTACATCTGGCATAATTTAAAATTTCAACATACTTTCAATAATGATGTGAAGCTTGGATTTGATTTAGAAAATGCCATTGATACTTAGGAATGTCATACCAAAGTTATCTGAATATTCTTAATTTCTCTAAAGAGCATTTAGAAGGTTTAGGAATCTTTTAACAAACTCTCTAAGGAGATTTTTGCCACTTTCTGCATGTAGTCATTCATGGATCTCAACAGAAGTTGCTGCTATAAAGGAATTTTTCTCCCTGTAATCTTGGGAAAGTAAGTGTGAAAAATATGTCATTTTAGTTCGATGCAAGAACCCATTGGTGTTTGAGTTCAGCAAATTGTTTTCTGGACAAAATAAATTATTTCACTTGGTGGTTCCTCTATAAATGAGATGTAGTCTAGCAGATTCCAGATAAAGAAATCAACTTTTTCTGGGATAGGAGGAAATATGTCTGAACTTGATCAGTATCTTGGTTAGTCTGTTTTTCTTAATGACTTGAATCATATATTCAATCCTGCTATAGAGCTGATTGTTGGTTTTTTTTGCTTAAAAAATAATTCAAACAAAACATTTTTTTGTGCACTGAGGAATTAGTCTTCCAAGGATCTCAGTTTTGTTTTCACTGAAGTTGCTGAGAAAGCTGTGGTTGAAATCATGAGAGGACTGAGCTCTCTACTAATGTGAGCATGAGTCCACCTCAAGAGAAGCCATCACATCTTTATTAATGTGAATAGGAAAGACTGCAGAAATAAAAAGAGATTAGTAGTTGTGGGGAGGGTGGGAGAGAGGAAACGTTCAGATAAGAAATCATTCCTGTTGCAGCAAAGGGTCACTGCAGCTCCCCTTTGCTCAGTTTCAAGTCACATTCCTGGGAGTGTGTTGGGCTTCTCCAATCATTCTGCTTCATTTCTACTCCACCTCCTGAACATACTTTCTTCCAGAAATGACTGGCTGTGTGTAGACACACCTGTATTTAGTTCATTATTATCTTAAGCAATTGCAGTTTTGCCACTGGTGTGTTTAAAAGATAAGTTTAAAAAATGCTATTTATTTAGCTGATAATTGTAACCTGGAAACAGGATCTGTTATTTGTTCCATTGTAAACCTAGCTGCAGTGAAAAGTTACCCTTCGGTGCTGACAGCTGAAAATTTCTAGGGCTGGGACTGCTGTGAAGTTCTGAGACAGCTGTTCTTCAACATTTTTTCAGTGGGCATATGTATCTAAGTGAAGCCTATAGAAAAAATGCACAACTGTTTTATTCTCACTTGTGCTTTGGTTAAGTGCAGTTGTATTTCCTTGTATTTTAAAGCTATTTAGTCAGGTTTCTCAGCAAGAACTATGATTAGCCATCCCTCTGAAACACTAACTACTATCTCAGTAAGATCTGGCTTTTATAGACAGTGATCTCTTATTAGCTTTAGGATAAATGTTTTCACCACTGCTCAGACATATGCCAGTGTTAGCTCAAACACATATTCCCTTTGCCCTTCTTATGTGGCTTTTCTAGCTTTTTTTTTTAAAAAAAACCCAAACCAACAATTATCACTTGGAAACTCAGTGTAGTTACATGCTGTATGAATATGTCTTAGAATTTGCCCAAGCTTTGCTTGGCACAAAAACCCAGGAGAATATACCCAGACCTAAATATTTCTTTATATTTGTCCTGACTCTTGACATAAAGTACTGTAAAGGCAGGTTTCCATATTTTTTTTGCTGCAGCTTCTTCAGATGTCTCTCAAGCAGCTACAACTGTCTCACTGCTCTGTGACTACAGGAAAGTTGCTACTTGTATGTATGGTAAGGTCATGCAGCTGGGAGCAATACACCAGTATTCCTTTTCACATTTCTTTAAATGAAAGGGTCATCTATTTTTTTTTTTCTAAAAAAAAAAATAAAAATGACCCATTCACTATTCTGTATTTTGCTTCATTTGGTAAGGTAGGTAAATTCCTAGTGTTAAGTAAAATGAAATTTTATTGCTTACAGTATTTCAAGTCTTATGTGTTGCATGATCTAGTTGAGAAGTCGTCCCTGCCTATGACAGGGAGGTTGGATAAAAAATGATCTCTAAGGTCCCTTCCAGCCCAGGCCATTCTATGATCGTCATCATAGAATGGCCTGGGCTGGATTCTATGATTCTATGCTATAAACACTGTAAAAATCAAACCTGCAGCTTTGAATAAGTTCAAATATTTGTAAATTCAAAATCTGGAAATGAATTTTATATTCTAGTTTTCTCTCTGTGGAGAGAATATTTTAGTTTCTAAGGAGATCGGTTCTGTGCTTACTGAACTTACTGGCAGGACTCCCACTTGAGTCATGGTAAAACACTCATGCCAACTGCATGGGAATATTTGTATGTGTCTTAAAAATAATTACATTGAAAACATTTTGCTGACCTTGCTTCTGAAGACTTACAGAACCCAAATGACTTACTTCATTTTACTTCAGAGGTGGAGAGGTAAAAAAAAATTAACTGATCACCCAAAATGGTAAATGCCTGTGACTGTTGTTGGGACACTAAGCCATTGGTAGCAATTCGGAAGTGGTTAATAAACTGCCATGTCGACTTGCCATTAGTTTCTCGCTAGCCAAGATTTCCAAAGACACAGAAAAGACTTAAAGGACTTGTTTTATGATGAGTGCCAATTTCAATACTAATTTTCAAAAGCAGAAAGTAAGTATGGGTCAAATGCTTCTTCCTTTGAAAGTTGATAGGTTTAAATCTACTCTGTTCTGTTATTTTCTGGTTGACTTCTTAGCTAACTGTTCAGAGGCCATAGGCAACACTGGTGTTTAATTACAACCAACATGGATTGTGAGCATAAGAAAGGAGTAGTAGCAGGAACCCTATAACCTTAGGAAAGAGTCCTCTGCCTAGGAAATGGAATCAATGACTGGTACAACTTTAAGAAATTAAGGCATTCCTTAAGTGCATTCATAGGAAAAGCTGGAAGAGAGAAAAAGAGAAAGAACCAAGGGATGAAAAAATATTGGAGTGGAAGAAGAAAGAGTTACACCCTAAGAGCAGCTCTTGCCCGCGTTTAGCTATGAGCTACTACCTGTATGTACCCTATGTACCCATGCAGGGTAGGGGTTCGAATAGTAAAATGAACAGTTAGTTGGTAGTTCTGTCATTCTCCTTACCTGCCTAGTAGAGCTGAAGAGTTCAGCTTCTCTTTACAGGATTAAAACTGTGTCTACTTCCTTAAGAAGATCTAGTGCTGCTGCTCCGTTTTCTGAGGTACCATGATTTTGGTGATGAGCATAACTTGAATACACTGCATTGCAGAAATGAAAATCACATTGCGAATACTGCAACCTCCATATTCAGGAGGTGCTTTTGTTAGTTTTAGTCCTTTTTGCATGTTTCAGTACAACTGGTAAGGTATGACATTCTTAGTCCTGACATTTCTCTTTGCTAAAATTGTTCTTGTTGCTAAAGCTCAAAACGAGATCATTACACCTCATAAGTCGCACTTCGGTTCCTAGGTGGACCTAGTACCGTTTGGCAGAAGGGTAAAAATTTTCTGTGATAGGGAAGACAAAGTTGTTACGCATCTACTTCTAGCAGAAGTGCCTGGGTTGTTTTAGCATTCTTTGCTTGCTCTCTGTTTTCCAGTACAGTGAGTAGGCTGTCAGTCACAAAGAGCACAGGGAATAAGAAATCACTAGGTGCATATGTTTTGGAAGGATCATTAAAAGATTCTATTTTTTTTCTATTTTGAAACTTCGATAATCCTGCCTGTGACTTTAAAAAAAATTGCTTTTTAGAAGAATATCACTTGCATTTCACTCTTTGTCTAGTGCTGTTTATATACATATTTTGGTTGATGCTACATACCCTTCATCCACTATCTAATGTCTCCTGCTTAGAAAGAAATCTAAGAGTATTTTTGGCTGTTTTTTATTTCTGATTTGTTTATCTGACCTTGCTAAATGACTAGTTGCAGTGAAATCTTTCAGACAGAGAGGAAAGATAATGATAGTTGATGTTTGCTAATATATTTGCCCAGGTGAAGTGTATGAAATTGCTACTCGAATGGCAAACTTCCCTGGCCGAATGAACTGTGGTAACAAGGTCAGGTTGGGGGATTTCTGAAAGATGTGACTAATATGATTGTTTAGTTAGCAGATTCCTGCAGATGTCAGAGCGCCAGTTCTGTATTCGAGCTCTGTAGCAATGGTGGTGGGACTGGTTCTGAAAAGTCTGTGAATTACACATGGATAGAAATCATTACTACAAAAGTTGCTGAATGTGTGTTGTATCTTTTTCTCCAGATAGCCTGATTCTGGAGCTCACAGCATTGTGCAAACATTTTCAGTCATGCAAAATGAATATAAAATTCTGCTATACATTATTTACTAGATTAGTACTGAGTGCGTAAGTAGATGTGTTTGCCCATATCAAGCAGTTCAAGTATGTGAATATTTTCATTGTGAGCATAAAAGAGGTACATCTGCAAATACCTGTTATTGTTTCACATACACTATTCATATAGGGTAGACTTATGAAGGTTTTTAATCAATAAATGTTTCAGAAAAGTAATTACAGTCCTATACAGTGTGAAAGAAATGTCTCTTTTGGCATTATGTATCTAGAAAAGTTCAAAAGTGTCTGAATTTAACCTAATGTTCCTTGTCAGGAAGCCAGAATTTACGAATTCCACAACTGTTCTTGCAGACAGGTTCGTGAAACCTGACTTCATGTACTAGAGTCAATATTTGTTTCAAAGTCCAAAGACCACCTGTACTGTAAACATCTATGAACACTGCAACAAAAACTCTTGGGTAATGGACTGATGTTTAAATGCGTCGGTTTGTTTCCTCAGGTACTGAGGAAATCCTAATGGTTTACATACAGACACTGATGACACAAGACACGTGAAAGGAGAAGATTGTACAGATGCCAGGCTGCTGGAAGACAGCTGAAGTTCCTCCTAGTCGCATTGGTTTTGAGATACAGATCTATGGCTGTAACAGGGTTTAGCCTGGGCAGGTGATCAGACCTGTCATTGGCAGCAAGGAGTCCTGACTATTCCCCCGGGAAGGAGCCGTGGCAGTGTGTGTATCTGATGTGTGGTCACACTCCACCCAGTTGAAACTAAGGGTTGTGCTTTGTTACATGTCAGATGACAATCTTTCCTTAGCCAAACAACTGACCGTAGCAACTAGGAAAAAAACAAACAAACATCCATGGAAAAAATACATAGATGGCTTTCTGTAAGTAAAGGAAGGCCATTTCTAATCAAAGGTTTTTCCTTTTCTGTCCAAGGCTTAGCTGTAGCAATGAGTGGATTAATTTATTAAATTTAGCATAATAGCTTATGAGCAAAGTGCTAAGTCTGTACATTATACACTATTACATTTGAAAACTGAGAAAACTTTTTGCCAGAATAGGGCTCCATTCTTTCTCACCTGCCTCCTCATCATTTATGGAAGACCCAGAGATTTGTGACTCTTGTAATAGGGCTCCACTTTGTACATTGCTCTGCAGAGCTTGTAACTTAAATAGGAAAACTGGCAAATACTAAAGCCAGAACTAATTATATGCCACTATGATTTAATGCTGTTTAAATGAAGCAGTAAAAAATAATCCACGTAAGGGAAACCTTAGACTTTAACTAGTCTTCCTATTTTTCCACCATTTCTGGTTACAACAATGCTAAATTGTGAAGACTGATCAGAGAATTGTGACTTTTTCATTTATCATTATTATGCAGGAACCTGAGGTGTCTGTCTATGAGATGTTAAAAATGCCTGTTTGTAAACAAGTGTTTAGTTTACAGAGCCTTGAGGAATAATCTCAGGGTTGAGACATAAACAGGTAGAACTTTTATTAAGTAAGTAAACAGAAAATTAAGTTGTAATCAATTCTGCCTAGAGTCCCAGTTCAGAGGAAATAATGCTCCCAGTGAAATTAGTACTACAGCCAACTTTAATAGAAGTAGAATTTAGCCCCCAAAGTTGCTTTAATTATTTCCTAAGAAGCAACTCAAAGTTGCTACTTCACGTATAAGGCCTTGGCATGGGTTACTTCTGTTAACATGGCCATGAGCAACCTGTTCATGCTGGTCCCGCTTTGAGCAGAGGGTTGGGCTAGAGACCATCCAGCCTCACACATTCTGTGATTCAGTGATGTGTCAGAATAAAGAATTTGAGGTCAAACAGATGCAAATCACATGGGAGAGGAGCAAAATGAATTATTTTCTTTGATGTTCCTAATGGAAGAACTTCTTAGGGAGTGGAAGGGAGGGCAGATGCAAGATGCAGCAAAGGATCTCTCTCAGGCTGAAGTAACTGTGGAAAAAGTTGCATAGAATGCACCGTGACAGAAGTGTTTTATCTGTAAGCTATCAACTCAAACTCATTTTCTCATTTCTACAAATATCGTTCATCCACGCAGGCTCAATTTTCAGTTGTTTATAACATAAATGAAACATCAGTAGATACGGTGAGGGAGATGGAAAGGATTATGTACAAGGGGAAAAAAAAAGAAGAAAGGGAAATTCTGTAAATGTGTTTTAACCAAAAGGATGTAAGCAAGACAAAATAAGAGGACTAAAGAAGAAAAGCAGATAAGGTTAGAAAGGAGAAGATGAGCAGGTAAAATGATCTGATGAGAATATGTTGTGAGAGGCATAAGGTCAAGAAAGGAGAAGGTGAGCAAGTAAAACGATCTGATGGGAATATGTTATGAGAGGCCTAAGTTCAAGACAATTTATCAGTCATATCTATCTAGAGAATCAGCAGCATCAATAGCAATCATTCATAAAATTCTTCCTCAGTTAAATCTTGGTAACTTCATTCTTTTCAGGGCTTCCTTGAGGCTGCAGTAAAACCATGCCTTCTGACAGCTGTTAAGTGAACTAGAAGGGGATAGTTTTACAGAACTGCTATGAACAAAAGTAGAAAAACCATGGGATGCTGCCACTTTTACAGTGGTTGGGACTGACATTATAGTCAATATGAATAAATACTTAGAGCAATACAGAAGGCCAGTGTTATTTTTACATTGTGATTTTTCTGTCTGTAGCCTTATTTCTAAGCATGGAAGTCATACTGATTGAGAGGATTTTGACATTAGGTAACTTCTGAGTAAAAGTCATAGAATATAGTCAAAAGATACTTAATACAGTGATGGAAAATATACAAATTATGAAGAGATTTGCAGAGAAACTGACTTTCTTATGGCTCAGTCCCAGAAAAGTGTTGAGTATATTTAACAGAAAATTTGGAAGTCTGTTACATTCACTGATGAGTCATTATCAGTAAAATGGAATAGGGAAAAATGCTGATATCAATTTATTATCATGATCCTCTTTTTTTTTTTTCTGTTTTTTTTTTTTGCATGGGCAGATCTGTGCCAAAAAGACATGATGGTAGAGCACTATCTTAACTTTTTACAAATATTTAACAAGTCAAATTGTCTGGGAAGAGAAGCCAAATTAAACATTACCTAACCCTACAGTGGTTTTGAGTTGTCACATATGTCCTAGAAGAGAACATGCTGAGATGCTTCGTGTCCATAAAGCAAATGTGTTGCTCTTGATAGTAAAACCATAACTGGAAGCAGTCTAAACTGGAGGTTTTACACATGTTATGTAAAATGCAGCTGTGCAGCATTTCTAGAGTACGATTACCAGAGAGGCTATTTTAATGAAGGTCTCAAGGGCCAATGCATTTAACTGGCCAGAAGTGAGTCCGGAAAGAGGAACTGTAATAGCAAAATAAACAATAGGCCTGCAAACTCGTTACTCATGTATGTCAAATTACTTGCACTCTTCAGCATTTTAGGATCTTGAGGTTTTTTCTTTTTATTATTATTTTTATATGGGATAAGAGGATTATGTGAGAGCCCTGTTTCTGCATTCTGTTTGTTACCTTAAAAACAAGGATGCTAATTCCCAAACTAAAATTTCTGTTCTTAAGGGGCATTGAAAACCAAGAAAAAGCAAACCCAGAAGCAAGAAAGAGTGGAACTCACAGTCTGACAATATTTGATGTCTGATTTTGCTGGAGGATTATTTGTAGGGTTAGAATAAAAACTCTAATGTGTACAAAAAGAGTTTTTGTCAGAGGTGTTTCCCATGGTGTCTTCCTGTGCTTCCATTGGGAAAAAAACTTTTGGGTTTAAGAAGTTAATGTAATATTTGAATGTTACCCATTAACTAGGGTTAATATAATTAGTTACTCTTTGGTCTTCTGTGTTTTTTGTTTTTGCAAATTGTGTTTTTCTAGTTGATGTTAATGTGTATTTTTTTCAGGGTGGGATTATGGCAGTTTACTACAGAGAAAGCTATGCCTTATAACAGGTATCTTGTGTGAATTCTGCATTTTTAAGTAAAACTAGTGCTTTTCATTCCATGAAATGAATTCTGTACAGCAGAAGCCCAAGAAAATGCCTTTGAAATGAACAATTCAATGTCAACAACAGCAGATTACTAGTGAACATTGACAGGCATTAGTTATTGTTTTCAGGAATGTAGGCAGAAAGTGAAAATTCTAATGAATTCTTACATAAATATGTAGCAGTGTGGAAATTTGAATCCAAGGGGCCCTGTAAAGTGTTCTGTTAATTCTGACTGAGAGTTTGAAGTAAACTAAGCCAATTTTTAAACTGAAGAGTGATAAGGCTTTCACTGCTGTCAATATTACAAGGGCTCTGGAAGAAGCAGTGTGCTACTCATTCCAATCCAAGAGATACGCTTTGAATGATTAAAGGATTATGATTCAATATTCATTGAGGTAACGGCAAATTTTTATTGTGCAGACCAATGATCTGAGATCAAGACTAGAGTGGTTTCTGTAAAGGAATGAAGAATAACTACCTTTTTTTTTTATAATGGCGTAGGACTGCTGGGCATTTTCTGGACCTGCCTAAAGGGTGTGTTTACTTGTTTTTTGTGTACTAACTTAAAGACACATGTACCCACAAAATGCCATCTGTCTTCATACCTGTCATGCCATCAGCATATTCCAGACATGAGTCATCTGACTATAAGAAATTTTCTGTAGCGGAACTGAGCACTGAATACTCAGATGTGACATTTATTGTATTTTTAAGGTTTATGGGTTATAATTTGAGAATATGATACGAAAAAAAACAGAATTAAGTTGCATCTAAATAGAAGAGAGGATAGAGGAAAAGAAAAGCAAAGGCTGAAGGGAGAGGTCTGCATAAATGAAAAACACTCATGCTAGATCTTATCAGATGTTTCGTCTCTCAAATGTGCATAGAGAATGAATGAAAATGGAAAAGAATATTTCAGGAGCGAATTCCACATTTTGAGAGTTGAAAAGGTAAAAGGAAAATACATTTACATGATGCAGAGCAAACATCTTCCAGTGTCTTGTGAGGAAACACATGCATTTACAGATTTTTCATCTATCCCCGTAAAACCACAACACACAGTGGGAAGCACAACATAGGTCCCAGAATTAGGGGAGAGACAAACTGAAGAAGCAGCTGACCTGAACTGTCACCGGTACTCATGCGTTACTTCATGCTCAGTTGAGTTGCTAAGATAACCGATCTTGCACAGACTGAATTCAGAATGTTTCCAAGAACTGAGTTAATTAGTGAAATATCCTAAAGTTAACCAACTCCCCTACCAAGAAATGGGCTCTTCCATTTTTCTCACATGATTATCTAGGCACTTTCACTTTTCCATATATAGGAGCAGCTGAGGGACTGACAGATCAGGCTAGGTAGGGATACAGACTCCAGGCACATGCATACTCCTTGCACGTATACACAGATGCAAACACATGCCGATTTCACACACTGAGACTCAAGTTAGTGTAAGAGTTCGCAACAGAAGACAGCAAAAGTCCTACTGCTACAGAAAATTTTCCTTTAAGAGAAGGCACAAAACGTAGAACTCTTCAGCCACTGCTTATAATAATCCATCAGGAAAAGCACAACAAACATGAATGGGCCAGTGGATGGTTTATGTGATTACACACTGAATGATGAAGGGGCTTTCATGTTCACATCGGAGTCAGTGGGAGAAGGACATCCAGGTAAGAAACCAGCTCTGGCAAATGTGTAAAAAAAATAATATTTTCATTTAAAATGTTTTAAAGGCCTGAAGAAGAACTCATTAACTATTAATCTTATTATGGAATTTATTTATAACAGGGAGCTTTTATTTTCTTTCTGTTGGACCTTGTCCATATAGGCTGTAGAACCGCTATAACTAGGCTGCTTCCAGCAGGAGTTTATGTGCTTTTGCAACCTGTGTGTTACACTGAGAAGGGCAGTGGGGTCTATGTTAGCTGCTCCTTCCTTTTCATCTGAATTTCTTTCAGTACTACTGTGGAGACTCTGCTGTATCTCTGATATTCTCAAGTTTCACATACGGGTGAGAATGCATAGCTTGCTTCTCAAGTTCCATATCTTTATGGTCCCTGTGAAACTGTCCTGCATATATGCTATGCTCTGAAACTCTCACCCATGACAGAAGTATCTCTAAGCAGGCTATTTTAAAGCTTTAAAAATCAATGGTCCCAGAAGATCTACGTGGCAAAGTTGATTTTTTTTCCCCCCATTCCATCATCTGATGCAATATATGGAATTGCTTAAGCAAATAGCGGAGAGTTATTTGCTAAACTTCATGTATGGTCAGCAGAGCTTAGTTCAATTCTATCGAAAACAAATGTTCATCTTCCGTAAATATGTACCTTATGTCAACAGCAAGTGTTCCCCCAAATGAAGCCAAGGGACAATAGACTGTTTGATGTCTTGAAGCGTGTATTTATTTTAGAAGCTGATTTGGCATCCTGTACCTTTTGCTATAATAAGACTTTTTCGGGTCTACACTTGTGTTATGTGAGTAAATCATAAATGGGTGGAATAACATAGCAGAGAATAAAAAGGTCAGCTGTGAGAATTTTATATCTGTAATTCTGATACTCTTTGATAATATTAACTTATTACTATAGATCAAATCCATGGCTGATGCAATTGAGTACACCTCTGTCAGTGCCAAGGCACCTACATCAGGTTAAGCCAGTTGGGGTTCTTTCTGATGTAACACAGTCAGAAAATGACAACTACGTTCAGTCCTTGGGACACAAGTCCGATCTCAAATTTATATATAATTATGTCCAGTGTCTGTGTGGTGTAATGTAATTTCATAGGAAAAATAACATTACACAACATGGTAATTTTAAATTATGATGGTATTTCCAAAGATGACAGGTCACAATTTAGGCTACTCTAATTATTTTTAATTCCCCTTGGACAATAACAGATAAATCTCTGAACAGGAAGGGTTCAATCAAGTCGCCAGGTTTAGTTTTGTCCCTTGTTTTCCTTCCTTTACCAACTCTCTTTGTTGTCTTGTTTTTTAATGTAGATTTTGTCCTGTTTTTAAGTACTTATTCAAGTTTATTTCCAAACACTCTATGGTCCCTCAGTAAGCATTCTTTTAAGCTCCATGAACATCATTTCCCTCCTGCACAGCAACACACACCAGACCTTTGAGAAACAGTGTTACCACCTGTTAGATTCATGTCCCGCCTTCCATCTGGCACAGGTTGCCAAATCTCTGGGCAAAGTGGCAACCGCGGAGGCTTTTTGTAGAGGGAGGGGAAAACTGAAATGTACTTGAACGTTTTCAAGACTGTGATGCTTATAGCTTCCTAAACAGCTTAGGTCTTCATGTAGGGTACCGAAAACCCAAATTCCTATCATGAAGGAAAGATAGAAATTTTACAGATTCAGAGAGGCCAGATTGATGTAACTCTGGGTCATCCAGCAAATTCTTGTTCGTAAACATGGCCCAGCAATAGGTATTCATTGTCTCAGCGATACTTCTATTTTCTGTCAGCAAGCTGATCACCCTTACATCCTGGCCAACCCTCCTTTTCCCTGTGTGTGATATTACCTGAGAGGTGTAGACAAGCCATTAGGTTTTTATCACCTAGGAAAATCTTAGCTGTTTCTTCAAATGGGGCCCAGAGTCTGAGGATGTAGTTTGTCTTCTGACATTATCAGTAGCACTGGAATTTTATTGTGCATTTTGAGTTCCTGTGCTTGATACCGAGTGGATAATTTGTGTGTTCTTGATTATTTCTCATCTGTATATGATAGTATAATTTTGCTAGCAGGCATTATGTGAAGGTCCTGAACCAGATCTTTGTCTGGTGGAAATTTGAATTGTCCTCATTATATTAGTTGAGGACTGAATGGTTTAATGGAGACCTCATTCTTAATAAACAAAGCAGCCTATACAGAGAACTGCATTATACTTGCGAGATGCTGAAAAGTTGTTTGTCACTAAGAAGCCTATAGAAGCAAGTAATAGATTGCAATAATTAAAATACGTCTCCTGTGCTTCCCAAAGACTTTGTAGAAGACTCTGTTTATCCCCTATTCTCAGTCCAAGTTCTTCAAAATCATTTGGGTATAAAATTTGGGACTTCCAGGTCTTTAATCTTGGCATTCAGTGGGGTAAATTCCAAACTCCCTGAAGACTTACACATGACTTCTTCATTTCAATATACTAAAAGCACATAGATAGCAGCATGGGGAAGAGAAAGATTTTTTTTTTTAGATGGCTGATTTTTGTCGCTTTGTCCAGTAGTGTCTGTCCATGCTGCACAGCGGTTTCACTGTGCTATGAAAGGCATTGTGTGTTTCTCTGACCCACAATGTCTTACAGGTGCCAAACCACTTAGGACTAATTCCTTCCCCTATCTGGTGTGACATCAGGTGGAATTGCCTGCAAACAGAATTCAGTTTTCCAGTAAGTATCAAGGGATGTCTTTGAAAACATAAGAGATAACATCTGCTAAAAGCGCCCTCAGATTTTCGACCATAGTAAGAACACATTTGTCTTCTGAATAATCACAAGGAAAAAAGTCACAAAAAAACCCCAACAAACAAACAGAAAATGCAGATATTTCTAACAAGCTGATGCTTGCATGTCTTATATCTAACATTATATATACTTAATAATATCTAACATTGAATATACTTATCAATATACATACTTCATACACTGTGTATTGAATGGAGAGCTGTACAAGATATTTTAAAAGTGCAATGTTCATATTGAAGTACCATTGCAGTTATCAATTAGCACTCCTCAGGAGTCTTTTAAATAGGAAAAATGTAATACAGCACAATTCAGCTGTTCAAAGCTTCTCTAAACTTTTTGTGGTCAAAAGCTTATTTTCTTGATGAAGTGTTCATAGTAAGTATCTGCATTTCTTGACTGTGTTATTTTTTTACCAGGAAAAAAAAGAGAGAATTGCTCAGTTTATCATATTTTAAATATATATTTTCACATTCTAGTTTAAAATTATTTGTTCTTTTTATATAAAAACTTATCATTATAAATTCCAAATTTTATATGTCCCTTCCAGCCTAGGCCATTCTATGATTCTATGATTCTATGATCATGTTTTTAAGGAAATCAGCCTTACTTTTTGAAATGTTCAATCAAATTCAATCAAATGACCATCAAAGCCAGAAGGGTGGTTGTACCTATTTGTTGTGCTTCAAAGGACAGAGCTATTTTGAGTTAAATTTTCAGTTGTTACTGCTGTTCATAGATTTTTGTGTGTGTGTGTGTGTGTGTGTGTGTGGTGAATGCATGAAAAAGTCCTGAGGACTTGCAGATGTCAAGGCTGGTGTTAGGCTCTTATGTAGTCTTGACTCACAAAACAAACTTAGGTCCAACTATCTGGAAAACTGTGAAGATCCTTCTAATTATTGCTCATCACTTTGATTATTGAATGCTACCTTTACTTTGGTTTAGCATCAGCCCCCCTAAACTCATTCATTTCTTTTATAATGAGCAAGAGCTGTTTTATGACTAATTGGCACCTCTGCCATTAGGCTGAGTCTGTGGGATGATTAGATTTCATGAAAAGAGTTCATGGCTATCTAACACTTTCCTTCTCAGTCAAGAAATCATCAGCTTAGGCATCCCTTTTGCAATATTTTTCCTGTTGGACAGTAATTCACCATGTGAAGGTATACATGAACACAATTCTTACTTATTATATAATATTTTTAGATGATAGTGCCTCACCAGAGGTGGTCCATTGTGCTTTTCCTGTTTCCAAAAATGAAGGAAATAATGGACAAACACATCTTGTTGCATTTAGCAGCTAATAAGACAAATGAGATGATTAAGATGAGAAATCTAAATCACAAAATGAAGTGTGCATAAAGCCTGCTAAGCATTGCTAAAGATAGAATGCCTGGTTTTATTTTACACCAGAGACATTTACTAATAGACGTGTCTTCAATGCAATGCATTAATCAGCCAACCATCCAGCTAGATTCCTCTTACCAGTCTTTATAGATGTATCTGTATTTGGATCTAGTTGTACCGGAACTGCTATCTATTGCACCAAAAAACAGATATGACAGGAATTGTCAAACTGATTTGTCTCAGACTGATTTAATCTGAAGGTATACTATCGGTATAGTAGATTAAATTATTCTAATTTATTATTTTAATTTAAATCCTCACATAGATTTTAAAGACCAGAAGGGACCTCTGGTGTATAATCAGGTCTGACCTTCATACACAGGTAATAATATTTTATGCAAGAGTTCTTCAAACATGCTGGTAAAGGATGGTTGAATTTCATTCATACCTTTTAAAAAGATATCCAATTTTCGTCTAGAGATTTGAAGGAACAAGGAATCTTGCTTACCTCCAGATGAATAGTTTCAACGGCTCTCACACTTTTAAGAGTTTCCTTTTTGAATTTTTATCTCTTTCTCTTTAATTTTCAGCTATTAACTGTAGTTACATTACTGTCCATCAGATAAAAAGTCTCCTCTCAGCGTATTATTTTTAGGTTCTTAGAGACTGCGATCCCAGTGCCTATAAGGATTTCCTCTGGTAGGTTTTCTTTCCTTCAGCCTTGCAAAACTAGATTGAGCTTTACTGATTTCATCCTGTAAGATAGACTTAGTCTGTCCTAAACCTTCCCATAGCTTCTTAATGTCATTTTTGGAATACCAACACCAAAAACTAGTATTTCTGTAGCAGTCTCACTAATGCTATTTTATGGAGATAAATTCATTTCTATGGAGGACTGTTTGTCTGGTTTTCTATTACGATCTTTTCAGAATAGCAGTTTTGTAAGATAAACTTTCACACTCTGCAAATGTGGACTATGCTTTTTGTTCATGAATGTTTACTGTGCTATTTTTGTGAGAGGAGAGCAAAAGAGCTGCTTTTCTACCTACCAATATCCATGATATACTGTAGATACTAATGGTACAGTTCATCCAAAAAGAAATAAAGTCATGAAAACATTCCATCATATCTTCCGTTATTGATTTACTGCCTTCTATAGCTAATGCTCCCTTGACGCATTTCATGAAAGTTTTAGTTCATAAATTAATTTCAATGGGAGCATGCAAAGCTAACATAAGGTTCTTTGTACCAAGTAGGTGCCAGAGAGAGAAATGAGGATGAATTAGTCATATAGGATTACCTGTACTCTTCTTGAATATGCCTCTGTATGTGCCATAAAGGGAACTTTGGCAAACATGGGACATGCATCTAATGCAGGTGAGATATGCTTCACGTGAAGCAAGGAGAGGAATAAAGTTTGTTCCTGGCACAGAAATTCAGGGTGGTGAAAAAAAAAGACTATGATGCAGTCCCAATCACTAGGAGTTTACTGCAGGGAACTGGACAGGTACATTCTAACTTCCACTTGAAGAGATGGAAGGTGATAGTGGAATATCACCTTCTCATTAGGATACTACTGATGGGAGTGCATGCTGTATTGGCTTTTGATGTTAGAGAAGCAGGCTGGGAGCAAAGTCTCTTAGCCTCTCAGGTAATTCTATGCATAATGTAATGGTTTCACACTTAACTGCAGAACACTGCAGGTAAAGTTATAGGCAGTATTAGTTTACGTGGGTAAGTAAATTTGTCATTGTGTCTACTGACTTTGCTTGCAGGATGTTTTGGGGAATGACTTATTAGAGAGTAGTGTAGGGGAAAGGGACCTGGGAGTCTTGGTGGACAGCAGGATGGCCATGAGCCAGCAGTGTGCCCTTGTGGCCAGGAAGGCCAATGGCATCCTGGGGTGTATTAGAAGGGGGGTGGTTAGTAGGTCGAGAGAGGTTCTCCTTCCCCTCTACTCTGCCCTGGTGAGACCCCATCTGGAATATTGTGTCCAGTTCTGGGCCCCTCAGTTCAAGAAGGACAGGGAACTGCTGGAGAGAGTCCAGCACAGGGCAACTAGGATGATGAAGGGAGTGGAGCATCTCCCTTATGAGGAAAGACTGAGGGAGCTGGGGCTCTTTAGTTTGGAGAAGAGGAGGCTGAGGGGTGACCTCATTAATGTTTACAAATATATCAAGGGTGAGTGTCACAAGGATGGAGCCAGGCTCTTCTCGGTGACAACCACTGATAGGACAAGGTACCCCTTGGGCTACCTTGGGCCCAACAATGGACAACCATGGGCTGAAACTGGAACATAAGAGGTTCCGCTTAAACTCGAGAAGAAACTTCTTCTCAGTGAGGGTAACGGAACACTGGAACGGGCTGCCCAGAGAGGTTGTGGAGTCTCCTTCTCTGGAGACATTCAAGACCTGCCTGGACACGTTCCTGTGTAGCATAATCTAGGCATTCCTGCTCTGGCAGGGGGATTGGACTTGATGATCTTTCGAGGTCCCTTCCAATCTCTAACATTCTATGATTCTATGATTTGCATTTATCTAAACTGAATAAGCAATAAAGAGTTCCTTACTGAAATACGTACTTATTCAAAGTGATGCAAACAGTCCATGTTTTGTATTGAGTCCTATGGTTTTGAATCACAACTTTGACATCTTGCAGATAAAATCTGTGACCAAATCAGTGATGCTGTACTAGACGCCCATCTCAAACAAGACCCGAATGCCAAGGTTGCTTGTGGTAAGATTTTTGCTGCTTTGCTTTAAGACAACACCCAGTCACTGTTCTTTCTTTATGATGTCTGCAAAGACCTTGTTTCTGTCATTTGATAACTCATTTTACTCTCAAAGAATTGTGTATGAATTACGGTCTTTAAGAGGTGGAGAGAGGAGAGGAAAGAGTAAAAGTTTTTATAAAGACTGAAGCCTAAGCAGTCTGTTGAACAGTAGGATAGTTAATTTTGTGTGTGTACTGAATTTTCCTGAGAGAAACAGATTTGACTTCATTACAGTGCGTTTTTGAAAGAATATTTAAATGTTTTCTTGAAAAGTCTATTTACTCTATTTGATAAAGTAATAATCTTTCAGTCCCCATAACTGCCTGTTTTGAAAACTCTTCAGAAAGAGTTGTGCAATCATTATCCCAGTTCATGTATTATGTAACTAAACTCTATCTTCAGATTCTTCCTTCTGCAAGAATTAACTGTTTTCAAAATAGTTGATCACTGATGAATTTTCTTTAGTCTCAGTATATATCTTAGAGTGATTAAGAGGATTTAGAAATCATGTCTTAGCACTACATTTCTCTAAAATCTGTGCATATCCCTGAACCATGCTCAGTGTTTTGACTTTCCCATTTGTAAACTGGACATATTAGTCTTTTCCTTACTTTCAGACATTTGGTAAATATGAAAAGAATTTGCTGTAGAAGGAGCTAACAATGCTGAAAATATGGGTAAAAGGAACTTACACTGTATATACCCACTAGATCTCTCAAAATCACCATCATCACAAACACAGTCATTTGTCGTGGGTGGATTATTCTGCTGTTGTAATTGTTTTCATCTGTCTTTTCAGAGACAGTATGTAAGACAGGAATGGTGTTGCTTTGTGGTGAGATCACATCTCGTGCTATTGTGGATTATCAACGAGTTGTCCGAGATGCAATCAGACATATTGGCTATGATGATTCAGCAAAAGGTTGGTGGAAAAACTCTTGAAATCCTTGAAGAGCAAGTAATAGGCAACTGCAAAACAAGTCTCCCACCACTTCGATGTATAGGCTTTAGCAAGCATGATAGAAACTGAATATCTTGTGTGAAAGTGAAAGCTGCTTACATGGTGTTACATGATACGCTTTCAGGCTTTATCCTAGTAAGTAGAAAAAACATCATATATATTAATTAAAAATGAAGGGGAGTAGGCAGAATGTACTTTGAACTGTGGTATTAGGCCAGAGTAATTAACTGCAACTTGGGCCACAAACTCTACCACTCTTCCAAACTTGCAAGAACTTGAATCTTGGTTATTTATTTGGCAAGCCGGTGGATGCATTTTGGTGTGAAAGAGAGGTAAGAAGAAACCTAGTTCATTTTGGTTTCCCATTATATATTTGCATTGTGGTAGCATCTAGAATTTCCAAGTTCTCACTGTGTAAGATGCTCTGAAAGCTCTGAACAACTCCTCCTACATTGAGGAGTGTGCAGTCCAAATCCAGCTTGTGTAATGTATAAATGATAAAAAAGACAAAATGCTTTATATATCAGACACATTTCGTGATTTTCCATGCATAGAATCATAGAATGGCCTAGTCTGCAAGAGGAAGAGATCATCTAATCCAACCTCCCTGCCATGGGCAGGGATGCCTCTCAACTACACCAGGTTATACATCTGTTCATACATTATAAATATCCCAAGTATAATGTTGCAGTGAAGTGTATCTTTTAAAAGCTTTTGGTTAAAGACAGAAGTTTCATGCAGTCCTTTAATTGCTATTGAATTTATAGGGAGATTGTGGTGGGAGAATACTATAGCAGCACATCTGCAGGTTACCTCCACCATCATGTAACAACAGTGCTTTCAGAAAACACTGGCAAATCTAGTAGGTCATAAATCTCCTTTTTATCCTAACTGCCAAAAATGATAAGGAGAGAAACAGTGACCCAGTAAAAAACAATTTCTATGCAGAAGTAAACCTGAAAGTTAATCCAAGAAATTACACACAGAAATATAACTTTCTTCTCTACATACCCTACTTAAAGGAGTGTGATGAGTGTTCTTCAAGGGAACTGCATGGATCATATGGCTGTGTAAGCGTGTTGTATTGGCTGAACATCAGTTTGATCAGCAGCTGCCAGTAGCTGTAGTGCTGGAAAAGGATGGATTTGGAAAGAAGCAAGTTACTAATAATATACTACTAATAATATAATAATAGGAACAGGTAGAAATTTCTGCCATAACCTTCCTTTTTGTCTTTAAAAGTAATGTAAAGTAAACTCCCACTTCCAGGTTTACTGTGAGACTTGTATCTGCTTTCTTCTCTTTTTGTGGCTCTCACATGAACTCCCGTGAGAGATTTAGGTATAGATGCTGATTTACATGTATTACCAATAACGTATCAGAGAGCAGAGCCTTCAGTTGCTGAAAATATCTGCTCCTAGGAATTTACGTAGAATTTTTAAATACTATTTATTTGGGAGAGGCTCAGTATTTACTTTTCTGACTGATTTTCTCCAGTTAACAATTCATCATCTAAATTGGCTTGGCGCAGTGTGCCAATGCAAGACAAAACAAGCAGTAACAAGCACTAAAAGGTAACCCTATATATACCACCCTTTCCCAAAAAAATGTTTCAAGCATATTGACAAAAAATTAACTAAAATAGCAATTAGGTTTTGAGCTCTGAATGCATATCCTTCAGAATGAAAATTTTATCATATGCTTCCACGTTATTTTCCTTGATTGTGACAGGAAAAAGCTAATTCACTTCTTTTTTCCAAACAGGTTTTGACTACAAGACCTGTAATGTTTTAGTGGCACTGGAGCAGCAGTCACCTGATATTGCCCAAGGTGTTCATTTACACAGGAATGAAGAGGATGTTGGTGCTGGAGATCAAGTAGGCATAACATCACATCTAAAACATCAAAGCTATTTTAACAGAAAAAGTTTAGAGTCATAGAATGGTTTTAGTTGGAACGGACCTTAGAGATCATATAGTTCCAACACCCCTGCCATGGGCAGGGGAACCTCCATCTTAATGCCTTATTTTCTAAAGCAAAACCCGTATGAAGACTGCCACACTTCCTTCTTGGGCTGCCCCAGAATAAACCCCATATTTTTATTACAATATTTGGAAGTTCCTTGAGAGCAGACTTTTGCCCATTGCTTGTCATAGCACTCTGTGCAAGTCAGGAAAGCTCTGGCAGTTTGCAGTAGCTGAAGATGTGTCCTTTAGAACTTAGTGAAGGTTTTTTGCTTATGTATTTCATGTTTTCGTTGAGTAGCTTTAGATTTGTTAGACCATTCATCTTGCAGCCAGACTTGTCATGTAAGATGGAATAAAAAAAGGAACTTTTTACATTCACAGAGCTCTTGAGATTTTACACAGCAAAAAATTAGGCAATGTTTCAACTGTCTTCAGCATTAGCACAATGAAGGCAAATACATCAGAGTACTTTTAATTCTCACTTATTTCCCAGAGGCATATTTTAATAGGTATTCCACATAATTAAGGCTGTCCAAACTGCATTTCTATGAGCTAAATAACACATGTAGATAATTATGGTATGTTCCCAAGAGAAAGATGCTAGCATAAAAACTCCATAAGCTGACTGATGCCAGCATGAGTGAATTTAATGTTTACAGTAGTTATCATTAGTAGTAATATCTAGTTTATGACAATGCTGTTGAGAACCATAAGTGCAGATTATCAGAGTCCAGGAGCCAAGCTAATATTGTTCAAAAAACCCTTGAGGACTAAATTAAAATGCTTTTATGCTGTCATGGGGACATAATACTACATAAGATGAGAAGATAAAACGATACCTGACTTTCTTTGGCACTTTGATGGGCTCCCTTCCCATTATATCAAAGTACCTTCCTATCTTTTTTTTTTTTTAAAAAAAAAATCACAATATACACTGAATGAGGAGAAAGAAAATGCTGATGCAAAAAATGATGATCTGATGCAGAGAGGATGACTGAAGAAGAGTAGAAGCTGTGACTAGAAGCATATGGCATTGAAAATCTGAGGCGAATGCCTTAAGCTGTTGAATGGTACATTCTTCATGGAGTACTCACATCCCATTCCACTAAAATTTCAGATGCAAGCTGCATTATAACTGTGTCTATATTCATACATAAAAGTCGCTACAACCTTTCCAGGCTAATAACACATTTCCTATGACAGAATAGTCCTGAAATTGTTTTACTCTGACAGACTTTTTTCCATGAAAGAACCTGATTTTTTTCACAGAAACTTCTCCATTTTTTTTCAGGTTTCCAGCTCAACACTTAACCTTTCAGGTTTCAGTGAAAAAATCTAGGAATGTGGTTTGTTTCTCATTATGCTGTAACATGTTGGAGCCTGACCTGAGTTTAGGCTTCTCGCATTGCGATGTTAAACATCAGAAAATGAACCTGAGGGTACTGTTTACATTTTGCTTCAGATGAAATCTTGTTGCCTTTAGTTGTGGTGCTTTTAAGAGTGACTGAAGTGTATCTTCTCCTGCTGTAGGGCTTGATGTTTGGTTATGCCACAGACGAGACAGAAGAATGTATGCCTCTAACAATTGTCCTTGCTCATAAACTGAATGCCAGGTTAGCAGAGCTGAGGCGTAGCGGACAACTTCCTTGGCTGAGGCCTGACTCTAAGACACAGGTAAATCATGCTATGAGTAGTCTAAATAGTTGAAAACTAACACCTTTTCTTTCCAGAAACCTTAAATATTTTTGAAGAAGCAATTGATGGTGTTCAGAGTATCGAGATAACCTACAAGCATCAGATAAAGCATTTCCCATGCTTATGATACTGCTGGAAAATGGTTAACCTGAGTGCTAGGAGTGCTTAATCACCTAGCAGTGAAGAAACATTTAACCCTTCAGACCTCACTGAAAAAGTTTCACAAGATCTAAAGGATTTATTTGCATTTAGAGATTCGAGCTGGCCTTTTTGAAGGCGCACTGAGAATGTAAAATTCTGAGGCTTGGGAGTTTCGCTGGAAATTCCAACCAAAAAGACACAACCTGGACAACTTCACAGAACAATCAGGTTGTCCATATTGAGTCTTTTCTTTTTTTTTTTTTTTTTGAACAGCAGAAACAAAGAATGAGAAAATAGGCTTCATTTCTCATACTTTGCCAACAATGTGAGCAGTGATCATTATAATGTCAGTGTTGACATTTTGCTACTGTTTTGCCTTGGAATAACATAGTATGATGTTTGATGCAGACCAGTAATAAGTTTTATAGCAACTTTGATTTTTTTTCTCCTCTCTTCTCCCTGTTCTATTCAGGTCACGGTTCAGTACATCCAGAACAACGGAGCAGTCATCCCAGTGCGTGCTCACACCATCGTGATATCTGTGCAGCATGATGAAACCATTTCACTGGAGAATATGCGCAGAATCCTGAAGGAGCGTGTGATCCAGGCTGTTGTCCCTGCAAAATACCTGGATGAGAAAACTATTTATCACCTTCAACCTAGTGGACGTTTTGTTATTGGAGGGCCTCAGGTCTGTGTTGTATTGTTTTGGTACCTTTATCACCTTGCCTTTGTCTTTAAGTGTATGTCCTAAATGCTCAGCTTTTTGGCATATCTGTCCTAGGGTGTAAGAAACAAGCTGCCTAGTGGAAGTTTTAACTGCAGTTGTACGCAGGAGAAGCACCCAGGGTTTCATCTGCTGTAACCTTTGAGGACGTGGTTGTATCATAGATGTGTTATCAGGAAGCAGGAAAGTTGAGCTGAATGTTACACTGTGTGTGGAATGTACATCCCAGCTCTGGGTTTCCTCAAACCCTCTCGAGTCCAGCACTCAGACACAACATCCTTTCTCATGGAAAACATTCCTGAAAAAGAGATGGACAAGCAAAGGTTTGCTTCTCTTACAGTGAACTTGGTTTTCAAATCTGTAGACTCACACTGTTCTGACTGACACCAACAAAAGCTACAGGTGTTCATCTGGTCTGAAAATCAGTCCCTGATAGGCATCTCCTGTTGAGAAAATAAGCATTGCTTTGTTTTATCTAGGAAATGCAGGAGCTGGGATTTTGTAATTTGATCCTGCACTCACAGAAGTCAGGCAGACCTTCCAGTGTCTGTAGGGTCAGGACTTTCATAGAATCATAGAATGTTAGGGATTGGAAGGGACCTCGAAAGATCATCAAGTCCAATCCCCCTGCCAGAGCAGGAATGCCTAGACTATGCCACACAGGAACGTGTCCAGGCAGGTCTTGAATGTCTCCAGAGAAGGAGACTCCACAACCTCCCTGGGCAGCCTGTTCCAGTGTTCCGTCACCCTCATTGAGAAGAAGTTTCTTCTCGAGTTTAAGCAGAACCTCTTATGTTCCAGTTTCAGCCCATTACCCCTTGTCCTATCAGTGGTTGTCACCGAGAAGAGCCTGGCTCCATCTTCGTGACACTCACCCTTGATATATTTGTAAACATTAATGAGGTCACCCCTCAGCCTCCTCTTCTCCAAACTAAAGAGCCCCAGCTCCCTCAGTCTTTTCTCATAAGGGAGATGCTCCACTCCCTTCATCATCCTAGTTGCCCTGTACTGGACTCTCTCCAGCAGTTCCCTGTCCTTCTTGAACTGAGGGGCCCAGAACTGGACACAATATTCCAGATGGGGTCTCACCAGGGCAGAGTAGAGGGGAAGGAGAACCTCTCTTGACCTACTAACCACCCCCCTTCTAATACACCCCAGGATGCCATTGGCCTTCCTGGCCACAAGGGCACACTGCTGGCTCATGGCCATCCTGCTGTCCACCAAGACTCCCAGGTCCCTTTCCCCTACACTACTCTCTAATAAGTCATTCCCCAACTTATACTGGAACCCGAGGTTGTTCCTACCCACATGCAAGACTCTACATTTACCCTTGTTATATTTAATTAAATTTTTCCCCGCCCAACCCTCCAGCCTGTCCAGGTCTCGCTGAATGGCAGCACAGCCTTCTGGTGTGTCAGCCACTCCTCCCAGCTTGGTGTCATCAGCAAACTTGCTGATAGTACTCTCTAGTCCCTCATCCAAGTCATCGATGAATATATTGAATAATACTGGTCCCAGTACCGACCCTTGAGGGACTCCACTGGATACAGGCCTCCAACCAGACTCTGCCCCATTGACCACAACTCTTTGGCTTCTTCCCCTTAGCCAGTTCACAGTCCACCTCACTTCCCGAGAGTCTAGACCACACTTCCTCAGTTTAGCAGCAAGGATGCTGTGGGAGACTGTGTCAAATGCTTTACTGAAGTCAAGGTAGACCACATCCACCGCTCTGCCATCATCTATCCACCTTGTTATATCCTCATAAAAGGCTATGAGGTTAGTCAAGCACGACTTCCCCTTGGTGAAGCCATGTTGACTGTCTCTAATGACCCTCTTATCCCTGATATGCCTTGAGATGGCACCAAGGATAAGTCGTCCCATCACTTTCCCAGGGATGGAGGTGAGGCTGACCGGTCTATAGTTACCCGGGTCCTCCTTCTTGCCCTTTTTGAAGACTGGAGTGACATTTGCTTCCCTCCAGTCCTCAGGCACCTCTCCCGTCTCCCAAGACTTGGCAAAAGATGATGGAGAGTGGTCTAGCAACGACATCAGCCAGCTCCCTCAGCACCCGTGGATGCATCCCGTCTGGACCCATGGATTTATGGATATCCAGATTGCTTAATTGGTCCCTAACCCAGTCCTCATCGACTAAAGCAAACTCCTCCACTGCCCTGACTTCCTCTGGGGCCTCAGGGGAACGGGGCTCCTCAGGACAGCCTCCGGCAGAGTAGACAGAGACAAAGAAGGCATTCAGTAACTCTGCCTTCTCTGTATCTTCTGTCACCAAGGCACCCACCTCATTCATCAGTGGGCCTACATTGCCTCTGGTGTTAGTTTTATCTGCCACGTAGTTGAAAAAGCTCTTCCTGTTGTCCTTGACCCCTCTCGCCAGGTTCAGTTCTAGGGAGGCCTTTGCTTTCCTAGTTGCCTCCCTACATCCTCGGACAACAGCCTTATATTCTTCCCAAGTGACCAGCCCTGCCTTCCAAGATCTGTAAATTCTCCTCTTGCCCGTGAGCTTACCCAGCAGATCCCTGTTTAGCCATGCAGGTCTCCTGGCTCCCTTCCTTGACTTCCTACGTGTCGGGATGCTCTGATCTTGAGCACGGTAGAAGCAGTCCCTGAACGCTAACCAACTATCTTGGGCCCCTTCACCTTCAAACAGCCTTGCCCATGGGATTTTCTTGAGTAATTGCTTGAAAAATCCAAAGTTTGCCTTGGCGAAGTCCAGGGTTGCAATTCTGCTTGCTATTTTGTTCCTGCTACATGAGATCCTGAACTCCACCATTTCATGGTCACTGCAGCCAAGGCAGCCCTCAACCTTCACTGCTTCAACCAGATCCTCCTTGTTAGCAAGGATGAGGTCCAGCAGTGCTCCTCTCCTAGTCGGCTCCTCCACCATTTGCATTAGAAAATTATCATCGATGCACTGGAGGAACCTCCTGGACTGTGGCTGGCTGGCTGAGTTGTCCTTCCAGCAAATATCAGGGAAGTTAAAATCCCCCACAACAACCAGGGCCTGTGATTGTGAGACCGCTCTCAGCTGCCTGTAGAAGGCCTCATCAACTTCCTCACCCTGATCTGGTGGCCTGTAATAGACACCCACGACAGTATCTCTCCTGCCAGCCTGCCCCTTAATTCTAACCCATACACTCTCAACTTGCTCCTCCTCCATGCCTGGATGGTATTCAAGACATTGTAGTTGCTCTTTCACGTAAAGAGCGACTCCACCACCTCGCCTGGCTGGCCTGTCTTTCCTGAAAAGGACATAGCCACCCATGACCACATTCCAGTCATGTGAGCTGTCCCACCATGTCTCTGTAATTGCCACCAGATCAAAATCTCCTGCCCGAACCCAGGTTTCTAGCTTCTCCTGCTTATTCCCCATGCTGCGTGCATTGGTGTATAAGCATTTCAGGGAGCAAGCTGAGCACACTGATCTCACCCTAGGGGGATGGGAGGCCACCTGGTCCTCATAATTTCTAGAGCACTGCCCCGCTGCAATCCCAGCTATAACCCCATCCCCCTTCATATCTAGTTTAAAGAACGCTCTATGAGTCCCGCCAGCTCGTGACCAAGGATCCTTTTTTCCCTTTGTGTCATTTGAACCCTAGCTTGTTTCAGTAGACCAGGTGCCCTGTAGATCTCCCCATGGTTAAAAAAATCCAAAGCTAGACCGCTGGCACCACCCCTTTAGCCAAGTATTAATCTCCTGCACTTTGTCAAACCTTCCACTATTTTTCCTCATAATTGAAGGAATAGAGGTAAACACAACCTGTGCGCCTGATCCTTCTAGCATCTGCCCCAGTGCCCTAAAGTCCCTTTTGATTGCTTCTGGCCATCTCTCTACTATCTCATCATTACCGATCTGCATAACCAAAAGCGGGTAATAGTCCGTGGGTTTGACCAGACCAGGAAGCTTCTTGATGACATCCTTAACTCGGGCCCCAGGGAGGCAGCAGACTTCCCTGTGGGTCGGATCAGGGCGGCAGACAGAGCCCTCTGTTCCCCTCAGGAGGGAGTCTCCAATTACAATTACCCTCCTTTTTTTCTTAGATGAAGAAGTCCTAACGCGTGTATCCGAGTGACTCACCCTAGACAGCCCTATGGGTGAACCCTCCACTGACTCTTCCTTTGCCTGGCTCGCATTGTCTAGAGCCCCATACCTGTTTTGCAGGGGCAACCGGGCAGGTGAGGGAGGCCGGGCAGGGATTTTCCTTCCTCTCCTGGCAGGCACCTGCTTCCACTCTTCCCTATCCTTTAGGTCCCCCCCTTTTGCCTGATGGCCAGAGGTGGGGGGATATTCAGCTCTTTGCGGAGCTTGCTGCTCGCCATTCAGGACGTGACTCCACCGATCTGTCTCTCTCTCTGACTCCCTAATGCTCCTCAGCCTTTCTACTTCCTCCTTCAGCTCAGCCACCAGGCTGAGCAGATCGCTCACCTGGTCACATCGGACACAAGCGTCACTTCCACTACCCTCCATGGCCAGTGCCAGGCTCCAGCATTCTCTGCAGCCCGAGGCCTGAACACCCACATGCTTACGTGGGGCCTCTGTCTGGGTGCCCACAGTTTTTCTAACAACCATTGACCTGGTGGCAACCATAGTTGGCTCTACAATACAAAGACTCTCTGAAAGCTATGCAGGGAATAGTTTACAAGTCTTTTAAGTACTTGCCTTTTAACAAAGACTTACCCTTTTGTTCGGTGAACAGGGACTAGTCCCTGCCCTCCCCAAGGCTTCTTATACCCTGAGGGCAGAGTTAACAGCTGATCACTGTGTTTAAAATCGCCGGGCCGCTGAGGGTGGCTCCGCCCACGCTATCTCGGGTGTCTGCCCTGGAGCTGCCGGTGCAGCCTCAGGTGTGGTTGCTGTAGCCAGCTTAAAAAAAGCCCCCCAAAAGCTTTTTGCCAGGCTTTTTTTTGCTTAGATTCCTTCCCCAGTGCAGTCTTACCTGCTCTGAAGCTGGGCTCGACAGTTTCTGAAAGCAAACTCATCATTCCCAGTGTTTTAGTCTTCAGTTCCCTTCAGGCCTACAACAAGGTTTCAAAGCTCCTTCCTGAAACTGGGTCCAATTCTACAACAAATCAAAGCAGACATTGATTTCCCCATGCTATTCAAATTCATTCATTTACTGGAATCTGTCAAAATAATTTCTAAGGTGCTGTGTCTTTTCACATTAATACCATGAAACAGGTAAGAAGGTGTTGAGATTGATCATTAAAATATTGGTTATACAAAAAAATGCATTTTTTGTGTAGTTGAATTAGTTGTATCACTGTAATTTTGTGTGTCATTGACATCCTAGACTATGGACAAATGGCGAAGCAAAATTCAGCTGTAACTTGAAGTAAATGAACTAGTGCAGCAGTCATAGCTACATACAAGAAGAAGGCTACACATATGAAAGTTTTCAGATGCACTTATTAAAAAAAATGTAGCATAATTATTTTGGTAAGCCAACCAGGAATACCTTTTCTACTCTTGTGGTGGAACTGTATTGCTTATGTTTGCACATACACTGCACCATGCCTGTGTTTGTATGTTTGCAGCTTTTAAAATCTGGGGTAAGTTTACTTAGTATGGGTCAACCTGCCCATGTGTCCATGGCCTTACAACTGTTATCATCACTTGTGCAATTTACAATGGCATTGCAGCAACCAGAAGATAACTAATTCTTTCCTTGTCTTTTACATTTTGAACTTTCCGATTCCTTTTCACGAGTATGACTCAGTTTTATTTTTAACAGCACTTGCTATAGAAGGCTGTCTTAATCTCCAAATCAGCTCATCTAAGAAGGCACATGTATTTCACTTGGGATTTTCACCTTATATTTTTGAACATGGTGGTACCTTGAATTCTGGCTCTGGCAAAACTAGTAATTTTGCTCCTATCACCTTTTTCATGACAGCAGCACTTGATGGCACTGCGGCGGCATTACAGCTTGTCGCAAAAGGGATTTCCACATGCTTTACAAATGCATTTGTGTTCTTTCAGCACCTTTAAAACGAGGAGTGGGGTATTTTTTTTCCTCTCACTTGTCCATTTCTCTTCTTCTTTCTCAGTTCTGCAGTTAAGTCATGATGGCACACAAGTTCTCATTGTGACTCTCTGTGCCAGCAATAATTAAGATTTGAGTCAAGCAGAAGAACCCCGAGAGGACAGGATCCTATGGACAAGCTCAGCTATCTGAAATTCAGATTTAAATCTCACTGCTTTTAAGCAGAATGGAGCAAACAGTGCTAAAGGTTTTCTTCTGTGCATGTGCACACTCTTTCTAAGGAAAACTTTGACTCTCCACTTGTATTTGCCATGCAAACATTCCAACAGTTGAATTTTATTGACATGATATTCTGTAGACAAAGAATTTTGAAGCTTCCTGCAGAGGTGGAGACTGATTTTCAAATTCACACCAGTAAGCTTAAGCATTTAGTGAATTGGAGGGAGGGAGGAAAAGAGTCAGACGGTTAGTCAGGTACTGCTCAGCTAACCAAGACCAAATGAAAATATCCAGCACTTGTGAGAAGCAATCAAGACAGGCAGCTAGGAGGTTATCTGCACTTCCTTATTTAATATTTCAGAATATTCATCTACAACTATCTGTTCTTAGGAAGAAGTAATCTTTCTTTCTCAATTACCATTAACTGCCTACTACTCCATACCTGTCATGTGCAGTTTAAATTAAACTATAAATATTTAGGGCTTGGAAATGTGCTTTTTGGTACATATTTTCATGACAGTCTCTGTAATGATATTGCACTGGAAGTTTTGGGTGCCAGCATCTGTGTAACCATGTATAACTTAGCACTGGCATACCTTTCAACTGTAAATACAAAGAAGACATTACCATCTAATATTCACACAATTTCAGATTTTGACCAAAAGGCATGAATACCTGATACGTAATTTTTTTAAACACTGTAATATCTCTCAGTGGTTCCTATATAGCACATAATTTATTAGCAATATTCTGTATTCATTTTGGATGTGGTAGGTAGTTCACTTCTAAACCAAAGTTTCCATATTGTCTGAAATATTTACTTAAACAGGCAGAGCATGCTTTAGCTATCTGGATGTGAACTTGTTTGCCTGATTACCAAACACAATCAATGAATACCTTGTCTTATGAATCTGGCTTCAAAGAACATTTATAGCCACTGTTGTAGCTTGGTGAGACAAGTTAATTTCTTCAGCTACCCCACAGCAGTCCATACGTAGTCAACTTACTTACACATTCATATTTTCCGAAGGACTTATAGCCTAGTTTGAGACTATATTAAAATGGACAAATTCTTTTACTGATTCAGGGTGATGCTGGTGTTACTGGTCGAAAGATCATTGTGGATACTTATGGTGGCTGGGGAGCCCATGGAGGTGGTGCGTTTTCTGGCAAAGACTATACGAAGGTGGACCGATCAGCTGCGTATGCAGCCCGTTGGGTGGCCAAGTCTCTTGTGAAAGCTGGGCTCTGTCGACGTGTTCTGGTTCAGGTATGGTTTGCTATGGATGTTGCTTTTCTCAGAAAGATTTTTTTTTTTTTTTTTGGCTTTATCTTGAATACACATCGCACGAGACACTGCAGTAGAAGCAGACTTGGGGATGGCTTGAGGTTGAAGAAGACCTTGGGAAGACCTTGATGTGTTCTGTTGTCTTGAACTGTAGTGTCACTAGTAGTTTATCAGCTCCATGAAGCTGGAACTTTTAATTTAGTTGTCATTTTATTGGCTGTTTTTCTGGACATTTGTTGAGCCCTCCACCGTCTGACATTTACTGTCATGGAGACGAGCATGGAGTGACTGGATAATGGGGAAGAAAGTTATCTAGAGGCCTCAGCACTTTGTTTTCTCTCTTTTTTTTTTTTTTTTTTTTTTGTATGAATAGAGATAGTGCAAATAAAGGAAGTGAAAGAGAGGCCTTAGTTTTCCTAAGGTGAATGTTTCCTTCTGTTGCATACTGTTGCCCACAGAGGTGCCGTGTCTGTTTGCTAACTGTGGTGTCATTTTTGCCGTAGGTTTCTTATGCCATTGGGGTTGCTCAGCCACTGTCTATTTCACTGTTCACTTATGGAACTTCCCAAAAAACAGAGAAAGAGCTGCTGGACATTGTGAACAAAAACTTTGATCTTCGTCCTGGAGTCATTGTCAGGTATAGAAACACACAGAAAGGAAAATATCTTAGTGGTTATATCCAAGACCTGATTTCTTGCAAAACCATGAGATGTTACAGTGTAAGAGTCATCCTCTTCATCTAGTATGGGATTGTTCCATGCAGTACAAAAGAGACTTTCCATCATTCTGTCACTTTTCACAGTAGATACTTTTAACGGATCTATTAGTGTGCTATATCTTTTAAGATAATAGACATATCTTTCAAGTTTCATATGAAATATATATTTTCAGGATTTGGCCTTACATAGTATGTGGTATTCAAATAAAATAAATTTTGTATTCCAAGAATTTTCAGCTACTTTGCTGTGAAAAAAGATACGTTTGTTTTACAAAAGACATTTCTTTTTTTTTTTTTGTTAAAACTAATAATTGGCAGTAATAAGGACTTTTCCTGTAGCCCTAAAGTACTCCACATTTAAGCTTTGTTATTGCTTTTATGGTGCTCCATTAGACACAATGATTGGTTTGCTTGCATCTCCAGAATATGCTTGCTTAAATAAGGGTGTGAAATTGACATCAAAACATCAGGATTTTAATTGTATTTGTCATGAAGTATCTTAATGTAAAGAATTTTCTCTTCCTTTTATTATACACACAGGGACCTTGACCTAAAAAAGCCTGTTTATCAGAAGACTGCATGTTACGGTCACTTTGGAAGAAATGAATTCTCATGGGAGGTGCCTAAAAAACTTGTGTTTTGACACTAGCAGCCACCCTTTAAAAAGAGAAAGAAAGAGAAGCCTAATGACGAGGATGATTCCAAAATCAAATCTGACCGCTTTGTGTTCAAAAAAAGGAATTTTAGTTTTTAAATGGAAAGAAAAAGGTTATTTTCTTGGAAATTGATTTTTTAAACCCTCAGTGTTTCATTACCTAAGATATAAAGGACAGAGTTGGTTTTTTTAATCAGCATAGGGTAACAAAATACAGTTTACTTTTTATTGCTGCTGTCTTGGTTATTTTGATAAAGGCAAAGTATGAGTCAGGTACGCAAACCAATGGCTGTACCTCAAAGCTTCCATCGGCAAAGGCGAAGACGACTTTCCCAACTCTGACTAAGGGTCAGCAGATCTCTTGATTCTAATTAGACAATGGGAAATTCCGGGGTCCAATTTCCTTACTGGAGTTAGCACTGCATAAAGCTGGGGCTTGCTATGGTGGGAGAAACTGAATATCACATAACTCTGTCTTAGCCTCTTTTATAGAAGCTATTAACATATGTGTAATATTTAAATCACCTTCACTGCATATGTGCTATTACTGTTGTGCTTCAATTACCTGTGTTTTTGAAACCTAAGTGTTCTTCTATAAAACAACAATCATAGAATAAAAAGCTTTTTCCTACCATATATGTAAAGGTGCATCTTTTTCTGTTTTGGGGTGGCTTTTTTTGGTTTGTTTTTAATGTTCCGGTATAATGATCCATCTCAATTCAGATCAACTCTAAACTCTTTAGGATTTTAGTTTACCAATATAATTTAATTTTATTAGATTTTGTAGTTGTGATATGAATTTGTCTTTCGCTACCTGTGTGATCACTGTTTAGTCCTTGTGCTTAATAGAAACTTGGTGAAAAATACATTAGATTTTTATTTTTAACTCTTAGGTTTTTGCTCTACAGTATTCTTTCATAATTTTTGCTCCAAAATATTAGGTTTATTGCATGACTTAATAGGTTTTATGTAATTTTTGAATAAAACAAAGTGAATAGAAGATAGCTGCGAAACACGACCAGCTATCTATAGCATGAGGTTAAAATGTGGACCATTACCTCATCCAGGAGTCTCTCACCAAAGAAGTAGTCACTGGGTGGCTGTATGTCCCCCCAAGCTGTGGGAGCAAATCTGTGCACTCCCTGTTTGTGTTCGTTAACAACCTGGGTACCAGTACCTGGTTACTCCTGCTGGAGGTGGCTACAGCCTCTCCTTCTGACAGCTCAGGGTAGCTGCTGTGCGTGGTGGCTTGGATGTGAGCCAGGCTGAGGACAAGGATGTTGCTGTGTGTTCGTGTGCTATACTGTCCCATCAAGGGACAAACAACTTTTTCGGCAAAGGACTGTGGATTAAACCCAAGTTTATTTAAATTGCAAGTGTGTGAGATCACATTTATCCTCTGTGATCACTTTTATTTGTCAACAGGCAACAAGGATGAACTTGGAAAACAAGGGTTACCTACGTACGGCTCCCAAGAGTTACTTAATCCTAGCTTTGTGGTTTAAGAAGCATCTTCCTAGATCTTCTACACGAAAGAGATGCTGCCACTCCCTGTTTCTCTCCTAACTAAATTCCTTCATACAGTGTCTCCCAAACAGGTGTTGAGGTAAAAAGAGAGTGTCTGACTGTGATGATCGTTAAAGAAAAGCTGCCATTCATTCTCTCCAAGTATGTCACACAGCTTTTATATGTTGAAGCCAGAAGTTACTCCACTTTACTAAGCACGCTATTGTGCTATGCATAAAGTGTGAGTTGAGATGAATAAGTACTAGCTTTATGTGTAACTCCTGATGTCCTGAGGACTTAGAGAATTACTCGATGACCTTCACTGGATACCTGGGTACGTTTTGCCAGGAAAATATATTAAAGTGCAACTGTGTCTTAGAAACATATTGGCAAAAATTTCACAGGGATGATTTTTCCAGCTGCACATTGCTCATCTTGCAAGGAAGAAAATTGTTGTGTGTGTCAGACTCAAAAATGTAAACTGTTTGGAGTCAGGTCCTGTTGGTCTGCCTAGAAACGTAAACCTTGGCCTTCAGCATTAAAGTCTTGTTTTGCTAGTGAACTTTTACCTATTAGTTATGTATACAAAGGCATTTTACTAATAATAAGGAAGTCACCATTCATGTTGCCACAGAAGTGTTTTGTGGAAGTGTTAGTGTCCTACGTGTATCTATTTATGAAGATGTCCCTGAGATGACATAAGAAGACACATCCTTGTTAATGGGATAGAGGCCTTGCCTTTGGCTTCACTTCTTCAGGATCTTCTGGTCATAACATATTATACTACAACTAGAAGAAGCAAGCAAAACAAAGAAAAAGAAATCTGAAAAAGTGCTGTATAAATAAGTGTATTGCATCACGTGACACGAAAGCAGAATGTCTTTGACACAACAAAAACAAATATCTGCAGACAAAAAGAACAGTTCTGCTCTGGTGGTGACAATAACAGCCATTACAGAGTTCGCTGGCGAGGGAGTGTGTGTGTGTATCCAGCTGGTTTGTTGGGCAGGCGAGGTCAGCGTGGAGGCTTGGCAGTAAGGTGTGTGACAGCTTGTGACCTGGATACACTTGAACCCCCTCAACCAAACCCACAGTAGTTTGACATGGGCTCCAAAGGAGGTAAAGGCATGAGGCAAGAACTCTTCTACAGAACCCACAAAGGAGCAGAGTGACCCAGTGAACACCAACTCGTGTGCTTGGAACACTGATCATGCGATAATTGCATGAATAGCAGGTGGATTTTCCAGTAAAGGAATAAAGGAAGTTGTGGGTAGAAGGAGGCTCATGCACATACCGCTCCCATTGTATGCAATTTGACCAGCCAACCGCTTTATCCCATAAATATGACAGTCCACGTGAGCTGTCTTTGAACTCTCTCAGCATGGCAGCATGGTTCACCCTAAGCTGGGAAGCCTCTCAAGGTTGCTCCTCAAGGCAGTGAGACATTTTACCAATGATGGATAACTGGCTGTGAGTTCTCCCTGAATTGCAACTCGACTGCACAACAGGCAGCTCTCTCCTTGAGCAGTGACATCTCTCAAGGTTTGATTCCTTACCTGACACTAAAGAGATCCTTCCTTATCCAAGGTGGAGAGACCCCTTATTCACAACAGATCCTCGGTAAGTGACTGACAGCACGCTGAATTAATGCTAACGATATCCATGTGTTTAATTTCATCAGACATAAACTGTTGACTAAATCAGGGACTAAGTCTGGATCCAACTGTAGCTAGACTCATCTCTGAAAAAGAGTTTAGAAAGCAAGGGGGTCCATTCCAAACCTTGTGAGTCAACAGAAGAGTCTCCCTTACCCTTTTGTGTCTCCAGCCTCTGTCAAAATCATTATAAACAAATTCTAACTCGATTTGCCTTTGTATGTTTCTTCCATGTAGCAAGAAATAGAGTGAATTTTGCTGTCGAACTCTTCTAAGTCACACTTTTACAAATTCACATTAAAAATCACTTTTGATATTACCTTTGACAGTGATTCTTTAAGTGATCTAAATCACTCACTTGCAACACAGGCTGTTGGGTGAAAGGCTGTGCCTCAAACTTGGAGTTTACAGATGGGGCCAGTCACACCCCTAACGTGTGAGCATTATCTAGACAATTGTATTAATCTGCTAGTAAATGTATAGGGTAGAAATGATTGAACTTTTGTAACCATTTTGCTAGCTACTCATGGCTCTCTTAAAAAAGCCTCAAAACTACAAATAGAAATACCATGCAGCAGCTGATATAATATGCACACAGAAAGTAGACTCATGTTCTCAGGATTTTTTTTCTTCCTTTTATGCTGTTTCTGCTTTATTTAATCTGTATTTAATAACCCAGAAGCTGGAAGTTGGAAACAATGACTTGCTCTCCTTACCAAGTAGCTAAACTCTGGATGCTAGAGCACACTCCTTTGGTCCAAATCAATTTAGCCATGATTTGATGTTCTGAGCTTTCTCTTGGAGCACGAGATACAGGGTTGACCCCTGTAAGTAAGGCATACCCATGACTTTCATATGAATATATTATATGTGTGTGTGTGTGAGAGAGAGAGACAAACAAACACAGACAGATCAGGGGGGTGGAGGGGTGGGGAGAGAGCAAGAGCATGCAAGAGTGCGTGTACACTAAACATATTTACAGTAAACCAGTTAATCTCAAAATGTCCTGGTAGGGTTGGCAGCAGCAGGGAAGCCAAGACTGCCTCGATACTGTGACGAGAAACCTCCCCTTGCTCTCCCTAAACTGTGCTGGCAAACTCTCCGCTGGCTTCCCAGCAAGTTGGGCAATATGCACATTCCCCTAATGCTTTCTCCTAGCACTGCCTCGGAGTGAGACACACAGCAAACCACCAGCCACTCACTGACATGCAGCTTTGTGCCTGACCCCAGTGCTCCAGATCTTAGGCTTCACAAGCTGTAAGTAACCAGCCCCTGGTCTCCCACAGAAAAAATGCTGTTCAGCTCCTGCCTGCTCTGGAAAACATGGGTTTTCATAAGTTTAGCAGTGCTTCTTGCAGGTAAGATGTTGCCATTTTTGAATATAACTAACAATTATTTAAATAAGGGCATCCCACTTGGATGAGGCATCCCACTTGGAAACCCAGCCCCAGATGGCTACAAACAGGCAATCGGATTGCTAACAGTTCAGAATGAATCAATATTTGCATCGTCTATTCACATTTGAGCCCTGATCACCTCAGATATACAAGGCAGCACTAGCACTCAGAATAGTGGCACAATTCCTATAAACAAGTACTGTTATGGGGAATCAAGGTTTGTTCATGTGTCAGGAGGAATTATTAACCAGCTGTGTACTTGCTTCTGTTTGTCTTTTAGATTTTACTGAAATTGGAGCTTTTGCCAGTCCAGGTGAATGTAAAAGGGCAACCATAGATGATTGTGAATGACAGTCTTAAGGTAAGAGGTTAGCTGTGTCAGTCTGCTCTGCACTCACTGTTTGTGCCCTGTTGCTGTGGGCAGCACACACGTATGGACTCAAAAGCTATTTATATAGCTACGTAAAAACCACAGGAACTTCTTTGTTTATGCTTATTCACAAATACATATTATTACACACACATATACACACACACAGAGCGAGAAAGTCTGTGAGATACCAGCATTCAGAATATAAGAATGAGAACCCAATGTTTTGTATAGAAAGAAGATGTATACAATTATTAATACATGCATCTTTTCATATATAAGAAAAAAACCAACCTAACCTGCCTCTTGAACTCAATATAATGGAAAAAAAAATGTACCTAGCCACTGTTTTTACAAAAAAAGTTACTGGATTTCTTCCAAAAATATTATGGGCAAATTAGTGTTACTTAAAGTCATATAATTTTCAAGATTGTTCTTCTGCATTTAAAAAAAAAAAAAGAAGAGTATTTGACTACTTTCATAAATTAATTCCAAGGCCTTTACTTTTCAACTTGGTCTTTTTTTCCCCCTGGCTCCATAGAAATATTCAACATGCTTTCATGAAATGATCGACAAGGGTGAAAAAACTTCAGTCAATTTCCTTGTCTGGACACTGCAAGAAACACTTGATCTCATGCGCCCTGTTCAAGAGAAATGTGAGGCCCCTTCCTGAACTGATGCTCCTCTTTGCTGGGTATTGAACAAGCTGGCAGTGGAGAAGCACTAAGAAAATTTTTTTACCTACAGTCAGTACAAGCTAAGTGACTGCATTTCTTGAGGGAGGGGATAGAACAAAAGACACCTCCGCAACAAGTGAGAAAGCAAGAGTGCTTGACTTCAGTGTCAGTGTTGCAAGTGATGGAAAAACTGGGTGTTCGGAAAAAAAAAAAGAAAAAAAGAAAAACGGGTTTTAAACAAACCAAAATGCTTACTTCGACAAAGTCAGCTAGTGGGAGCAGTCATCAGGTCAATGAGTATGCCTTCAATTTGGGAAGGGAGAGACTTTTATACTCATTTTCATTTTGATACGTTGTTTTCTGTCTCTTTTTTCTTTTCAATCCGAAGTTTGCAAGCAGCTATTTCCACGTCCACTGCCACCAGCCCCTAGAAATGGTGGGCTGGTGTGTGTCACCATTGACAATGCACAGTACTGCAAACCTATGTGCAGCAAGGTAATATTGATAGTTTACTACAGCTGTGTTGCTGCATTTATTCATTAATTTGCAAGTGTGCACAGCGCAATGTATAATTTTTCTTTTCCTTTTTTTTTTCTCCTGCCTCAGAGGAAGGAGAGCTTGTAGTATTCACTGACTGAGTGTTTCTTCATCTCACGATTACCATATGCAGCCTAAGACACTATTTCTTTGATTTTTTCCCCATCTTTGTTTCTCAAGGGTTATGACTTTGAATTCCTCAGAAGAAGCAGGCTGTATGAAGTATGCGGCAATGCCACCAGCTTTTCCTGGACAACGCAGCTTGTTGGGGGAAAGGCATTGGCTGTTTGTAACCGTGAGTATTTCTCAGATACATCTGTTCACAGTCCGGACAGTCCGTTTTGTTTAAATAAAAGAGGAAAGAAAAGTTTCCATTTTCTTGGCACATGTAACAACCTTGTCATGTGGGACATTGTGAGAGCTGGCGCTGGGGTGGCAAACTGCCGAATGAGAAACCCTGTTAGTTTTAAAACTATCACGAAAGTCTGAGCATCACTATTTCAAGCTTAAGTTGCAAATACGACATGTGTGCAATGTTTGTGGGAAGATGCACTGTTGGTTTTTTTAAAAACAGTAAATAAGCGTCAGCACAAACTACATTGCACAAGGGTTGTGACCCACTGGACAGGCAGCAGCAGAACACAAAGCTGCTGTTTGTCTTGCTACAGTACTTGAAGTACTCCAGCAAAATTGGCCAACACCTGCACTATTTACTGTATGTATATACAATAAAAGCCAGCAGCTGGCCCCTAGCCAACAATGCAGCCTTTTTCATGTGGCAGGTTTTAAGATTCTTCCCACTGCATTCAATGAGAAATCTGTGACCCGAAGCAGGCTGTCTGACTCCATTGTTATTGCCTTACTTTAAAAATAAATGTGTGTATAGACACAGAAAAGGCCCAACCCCTCTCTCCCACAGGTAATGGAAAACATTTTACTGTTGGCAATGCCTTGTTGCTAGAGCAGTTGTTTCCTGAGGCTTACCAAAAGCAATCATCTATGCACTTTTATTCCAAGTTGAAGTCTTTAGTCTGGAAAATGGAAATGCTGGTGCTTGTTTAACGATCAGGACAAATCTAAGATAAGTAAGTCAGCTGCTTTGTTTTTTCTTTTTCTGTTGTCATTTTTGATCTTTCCAGCCTCTGAGGTGGCCATCAGTGGATCTAAATCTGCATACTTCCCCACCAACAGTACCTGTCTGCACACATTAGCCTTCGCTGAAACTCAGAAAGAGCAGCTCGACATCTTCCTTAAAGAGCTCGGTGAGGAAGGCATCGACAGCTCCAACTGTGACGAGGAGGCTTGATTGTATGATCTGCGGCTACTAGAACCAAAAAGCTTGTGCCACAGAACAACCAGCTGTCTGCAATTTGACATGGGTACTTTGACAAGAGTAGAACAGTGAAATCATTGCTAAGACATGTAAACATTCAGCTTTTTTTTCCAGTTAAAGGACACAAGATAATAGTCATAATTTGAGCTCAGATCTTGGATGCAGGTATATAGGTTAAACATAATCACATAGCTCACGGCAGAGGTGTTTCAAAGAAAGAAGATCACTTTTATGGCTTATATTTGTCTAGCAGGAATTAAATGAGAATTAGATGTAGTCACTAGCTAAATACGGTAATTATTAACAGAAATCATCTTCTGTCAGTGGTCATCTTTAATGAGAAAAGGCTATACTTTTAGTTTCTTTTACAGGTGCCAACTAATTACTGCTGCTACTCTGATGACCATTAAAGCAATGCAAGTCATAACAGTTACTGGCTGTAGTATAATTCTTTATTCATGAATTGGGGCTTAAATCAGGTTGTATATATAGCTGTTCCAGGTGCTGTGTTTTGCATGAATTACAAAGTTGAAGCATCACAGTTTGTTGGTAGTTTTGTGATAACTCAAAGGTTTCTCCTGTATTTTTCACCCTGGGGACATCCCATAGAAAGACACAGCCTTTAGGTACAATACAATGCACTTTAAAAAGCATCAAAAGCCAAAAAGTGCCCTGTATGCTTGCTGTAACCAGGCAAAATGGCAGGATCAGTACAAAACGTGAGAACTGGGATTGTCCTAAACTAGCAGGTAGCTGCCAAAAAGATGGAGGCACTGAGGGACCTGCATGAGAAGCTCTCTAGTTCATGTGCCAGGGATTGGCTTCGGTCTCCTCAGTTCAATCCCTGTGGGGCAAAACTATGGTGGTTCTGGAAAGAAAGTCCTACAGACCCTTGGTTTGCTCTAACAACAGCTGTGCCCACCCTGTGGGATCCAGGATTGCAACTGTCCTTCTTTGCTCAACACTCTCTTGTACTCCCTGGGTGTAGGCAGCGCACACACCTGCAGGGCCTCCCTTGGGCAGAGGTGGTGGTTACCACAAGCTATGGCTTAGCTTTGGACAGCAAGTACAAAAGCAAGTGAGATCTGGTTGGTAACAACAGTTGGGATGGTCCATATTTAGGGTAGAGCTCTGGGGCTTTGGGCTGAGCGCAGGGCTGACCTGCTGAGATGCTCAGTAGTGCAGCTGCTGGTCCTAGCTCAACACTTCCCACAGATTCTAGCTAGTCATCCTCCCCTCCTCATTCTATTTCAAAATTTGGTCTAAACTGAGAGAGGTTTAGCTATTGTCAGTTAGCAAAAATTTAGCTGGTCATCTGAATTTCTAACGGCTTTAAACAAGAGCAAATATACAACTGATTTTTTGTTGTTGTTGATTCTTCTCATGGAATATAAAAACACTTGTTCCTGCTCCAACCCCTATTCTTCTGTGAGCTCTCCCTGTTTTACACACCCCTACACACGCTCCATGTACATGTGTACTCTGGAAAATGAAAGGCACAGAGTAAGAAGCGAGAAGAACAGAGAATCTGTGCTGTTGTCAAGCTGGCACTCGGTGCGAGTGGAGACCGAAGACAATTTAGCACTGATGATCTAGTTTATTTGTGGAACTGTAGCTATAGAATAGATGTGTATGCGAATTATTATGAAATCTAAACAAAAAGCTTAGTTACAGCTTGCTTGGTTTCCAGTGGAATCTGTGCTTGAGGTTTTGGTTTAATTTTCTTCTGTTGAGCAAACACTGAAGCCATAGATCTGAAGACAGACAGCTTGTCTGCTTGTGTTTCCTTTCTCTTCTTTACCTTTTCCCTATTCCTGTAATTCTCTGAGACACAGGCAGCACAGTTACACAGTATATGATGTATAATTAATCAGTTAAATGATTCAGATACATAAAATTACACGTTATCTTTCAGACTCAGAATCCAGTCATTACAAGCAAAAACCAAAAACCAAACAAACCTGTTGCTTTTCCTCCTGGAACCAGATAGTCATATGACTATGAGCATAGCAGATTATCACACCTTCAAAGGGATGAGATGGCTGCTTTGGTTGCTGTAAACTATGAGGCAGTAACTTAAGTCATTGTGTTGGAGACAAACGTGCTGCAATCTTAAAGAAAAGTTATGGTTTTTCAGTCACTGGTGTGTTTGCTTATTTCTGGCAAACAAACAATCTCTATCAAATGAAACTATAATGTCTTTGAGTCTTTCATTTCCAGCCAATTCATTATCAGCTGATGCTCAAATAAAATATCTGAAGCACTGAGACCCTTGCAGTATCATTTTCCTACTGGTGCTAAAAACCATTTTTCTCTGAGCTATATTAAGCTATTCTAGCACTTTCCAAACCAACCAACAAAAGAAAAGAAACCCAAAACTGGATTTCATAAGGAAATCAAATCCATTACTCTTGTGAACTAACAGAAACTGTGCATCAGAAATCCTGCTAATGAGCATCCTGCAATGTGGAAGAATCAGGCTGGAAAGCTTTAAGTTGATGTGGCATGAATTTGATATTAAGTTGGAAATTGGGTTGTTGGAGTCTTTTTCATCAACTTGCAGAGAGGCACTTTTGTTCCATTCCCACCATCCAAGTTATCATTTATGTATGAGAAAGGGAAGTTGAACAAATAAGCCTATACGACACAGTTAAAAACTAAACTTAACCATATTATTTCCCAGAGTAAATTTGCATAATGTAATTCAGGCAAATAGTTTCTATACGTCAGCATTAACTTTGAGTTGGTGTCTGGCCAGGCATGTGTGAGCATCGGGCCATCCCTCATGCTCCTGCTCTAACCCCGGGCGATGAGGCTGTGTGTTCTGGCACTTGGGATTTTCAGAAAGAGAACAGTTCATACAGGAGGAAAGAAAAATATTTTAGGCCAGTAAGTTTTCAGATCAGACATAAGAAGCACAAGATGCTTATTTAGTACACAATTCTCTGTCATTTTTTTTTCAGGTTTCACAGCACACCCAGACTAAACCACGCCTTCCCCAGCATATGCTGCATGCTTTTGATACATTCACCTGCCTAACTTGCAGTCATCTCAGCTAAAGGCTTTGGTACTATTTACAGTGTAACTATAGAAAGGGAGAATTTCCTGATAATAGTTAAGGGAATACAATGCTATATTATGCTTGCTTCTCTTTCAGTCTTGTTTTCAGTCCATTATAATGCAAGAGAAGAAGTCAGTCTAGGAACTAAGCCAAGAACAGAAATTACAACACAGCCAAAAAATGGGAGGCAAAGTGCTGAGAACTGGAGACAAAAATTATACATGCTCTCTTTTCACAGGAATTTAGCAGCAACAGACTGGGATACCTATCACTTCTGGATGGATCCTAGACAGTAAGAGCAATCCTGAGAGACGTTATCATTCCAAACTGTCCTTTAAAGGGTGGTGTTACAGTCTGTACCCAGGCTGGCTCACACAGAGCCATGCAATGAGATCTGCGGCACACGCTTCATTCTCCAGATCACCACCACAGCGGGCAGCAGAAGCATGAGGAAACTCATTATCAGCACTGCAGCAAAAATGACCAGCATTATTTCCCACGGGGCCAGGATCGTTTCCATCATGACTTCCTCCATGTCAAGAGTTTGAAGCTGCAAAGCAAAAAATACACTTGCATTACTTACTGATGAGATGTGGGGGTTTTATTAGCTGGCATAGGGCTGTAAGCCTCCAAATAGGCCAAAGCCTATTATTTTCTCATTGTGAAGAACAAACCTGTTTTCTCCATCTGCAGTCCCCAGAAGAGATCCTGCTGTCTCTCTCTCTCTGTTTCCTCAAGGGCCTCTGTGGAGCCTTTCCGGGCTTTTTTTCCCCCTGCCTTTCAGTTGCACTTTCAGTTTCACTACTGCTGGCATAAAGACATCATGTTCACCCAAGAAACATCATTCCTGACTCTTGGGCAAGCCTTTGTCACCTTCTCTTTAAATTTTTATTTTTATTTTTAAGACCCTTCCCTCCAAATTAGAGCATCATCACACAAAATGATTTACACTGATGGGTATAAAATCTAAAGCTAAGAATAAAAAGACATGATGGAAAGGAGAACTGTAAGGTATCTGCCATCAAAATGAGTATTTTATCTCTTTTTTCCTCTATAAAGTAGGCTTTAGAAACTTTCCTTGCCAGAGAACTTCAAGAGACACTCAGTAAAGAATTATGTGCTTTGAAAATGACTACAGATATATTTTAATGAAACTGTTAAATCTGTTGAAAACTGATTTCTATTTGAATTGGTTTAACGAACAAGTACAAGCTTAAGATGCAGAGAGGTTTTCAGCCGAGCAGAAAGGCGTATGTGCAGAGCAGAAGCAGAGCCACTAAGTCTCAAGTATTTAGTTTTGCAAAATAGAAAAGGAGTTGACCAGTTAGGAAGGGGATAATTCATGTCAATTTTGAGACAAGGAGCCAGGACTGTTAACAAGTCTTGTCATAGTTAACCGAGGGCTCAGTGCAATTCCTTCAGCACAGGACCAACACATCTGAAAGTCATAATGAAGGCCACATTCTCAGGAGGGTGAATAAAAGGCGATGACCGGAGACTGGGTGGGATTTTTTCCCCTCATAACCTCTTGTCCCTCTGCCCTGGCAGTAATGGGGTTTCCCTGAGGGGCTGCAGTGCTGCCTTCAGCCTGTGAATTTGGCCTAGATTTCACCAGAGAGCTCAGGTTTGTCCATTGCTTTTCAGAGTGGGTGGTATGCTGGGTTTCTGTCACTAAATCCTGACCCTTACGTGAGGGAGAAGACTGAAACAGGGGTGATAGAATACACTTATTTAGAGAGAGAAGAAGAATGCAAGTGTAGATGGGAAGCTAATTATTTGCCAGTGATTTTGTACCTGGCTGAACACTGTTAAAATTGTCCTCAGCTCAGTTTTCTCCTGTGACCTGTTAGGAGAAGCAGCAGATGTCTGGTAACAAATCTTAGAGAAGTTAGGTCAGGGTATCAGTTAAGGAAGGCTAGCTACCTGTTAGGCAGGCTTTAGAGGGAGTTTCTCTTGGCTGCTAAATGAGCTGGACTTTTCTACTCAGTCAATCCTTGGCTCTCTGATGCCAGCCTTTCTCATACATCTACCTTCTCTTTGGCCTTTTTTTTGAGAGACACACAGACTTTGGCAGTGAAAAACACATTCTTTCTCCAGACTTGCTGCCTGCCCAGCCAGGGTCAGTGTCTGTCTTGCAGCAGTGCCAAGACCTTTCCAGAAACCCCAGCTCTCGCAAGGCTGCGTCAAGTTTTAGAGTTAGATTAACGTCACATCTTGCAAACTGGGGAAAATTACAGGGGACACGGGTGAAGCTCACTTATTCAGAGCCTGGAGCATGCTCACGGCTGCTGCCTGCTTGCCAGCCCCGCCACATACCTGTGGCAGGATGGTCGCCCGGTGCTGGAATGCTGCCCACCAGGTTCCTTCCCTGTGTCTGTTTTCACCCAAGCTACCAAATAACTGCTTCATAGAATCATAGAATCATAGAATGTTAGGGATTGGAAGGGACCTCGAAAGATCATCAAGTCCAATCCCCCTGCCAGAGCAGGAATGCCTAGACTATGCCACACAGGAACTTGTTTTTCATCTGCTGAGGCCTGCAGCTCTGACTGAGGCGGGCTGTGCCCTGGAGCTTGGTTGGCTATGGGATGTCCTGACCTTTCTTGTGGCACTCCTGATTTTATTCTCTCTCTCCTGGTTGGTGGATGAAGGTAAGTGTGAGGCTGCTCACAGCCAAGGGAGGCAGCTGTGGGAGAAGGGGTGTTTGTGCTCAGGGACCTGCCTTGTGCTGCTTCATTGCTGCTGCACTGGGAGTATCAGAGCTGGGCCTCTTGGCCTCTAATTCAATTTGCCTTGACCATCAATGAATTTCTTTAAAGATCTTAATTTCTGACTTGCCTTGTGGTCCCTTGCACCTGCCTTCTTCTGTTTGGCATTTTCTGTTGACCTCCTGCTGCTGCTACTTTTGCCTCCTTTTCCCACTTTAATTTCATTTGTTTGTTGCAATTCCCCTCTTCGGACAAGCAGTTATTCAGCCACAGTTTGCATGGGAAATCCCCTGTCGCCATTTTCTGCTCTACTGATCCCTTATCAGCACCTGGATAAGGGAAAAAAATCCAACATGAGCATCTACTGCTACCCTAGCAGCCTGAGGTGGTGAGGATGACAGCAGAGCACGGCCCCGTTCCTTGGACCCTGGTTGTGAGGGAGGGTAATAATACTGGTTAAACATCCACAAAACAAACTTCCAGTGATCTTCAGTTGGGCTATATACCATATTGCATGAGAAACAGAGGTCCTAAGACACCTTGGATGCTGAGGATTAAGGAAGACTTATTTTCCTCAGCTGAGAAAGTAAACAGTATGGTTTGAGGCGAGGAAGGTGAGGTGTGCTTGAGCACACAGACAGTAGAGGCACCATGGGGAAGGCACTCCTCCGCTTCATCTCTTAGTGAAGATAAATCACAGAATCACAGAATGTTAGAGGTTGGAAAGGACCTCAGAGAGTCATCTAGCCCAACCCCCCTGCCAGAGCAGGACCACCTACAGTAGAGCGCACAGGAACGCATCCAGGCGGGTCTTGAATGTCTCCAAAGAAGGAGATTCCACAACCTTCCTGGGCAGCCTGTTCCAGTGCTCTGTCACCCTCACAGCAAAAAAGTTTTTCCTCATATTTTTATGGAACCTCTTATGTTCCAGCTTCCACCCATTGCCCCTTGTCCTGTCAGTGGACGCCGCTGAAAAGAGCCTGGCTCCATCTTCCTGACATTCCCCCTTGACATATTTATAAACACTAATGAGGTCACCCCTCAGCCTCCTCTTCTCCAAGCTAAAAAGACCCAGCTCCTTCAGCCTCTCATAAGGGAGATGCTCCGCTCACTTCACCATCTTTGTGGCTCTGCGCTGGACTCTCTCAAGCAGCTCCCTGTCCTTCTTGAACTGAGGGGCCCAGAACTGTACACAATATTCCAGATGTGGCCTCACCAGGGCAGAGTAGAGGGGCAGGAGGACCTCTCTTGACCTACTTGCTACTCCCCTTCTAATACACCCCAGGATGCCATTGGCCTTCTTGGCCATGAGGGCACATTGCTGTCTCATGGTCATCCTGCTGTCCACTAGAACCCCCAGGTCCCTTTCCCCTGCGCTGCTCTCCAGCAGGGCAGTCCCCAACCTATATTGGCACATGGGGTTATTCTTTCCCAAGTGCAAAACTCTACACTTGCACTTGTTGAACTTCATAAGATTTCTCCCCGCCCAGCCCTCCAGCCTGTCCAGGTCTCTCTGAATGGCTGCACAGCCTTCCGGTGTGTCAACCACTCCTCCCAATTTTGTGTCATCAGCAAACTTGCCGACAACATTCTCTAATCCCTCATCCAGATCATTGATCAATATATTAATCAGCAACTCTTCATGTCTATGAGTATCTGACAAGAGGATCATGTCATGCATCAGTATTACTATATTGCATAATTTTCAGTAAGGTATGTCATAAATAAGGTACATTCATGACAATGGAATCCACCCCAAGTAGAAATAGATGCACTGACAAGTAAGTCTGCAAACTGTGGTGCTGTGCAGGTACAGAGGCTGGAGGCCATGACTCAGGGACCCTTCTAAATGCTGCTTGCCTGTGTTTCATTCAGCACAACTGTAAAAGATGTGGGACTGCTCATTTAATGAGGTGTTTTTCACATTGACAGTTCTTAATGCACTCAGGCTGTGCGTGCTTAAACAATCTTTCCAAACAGCCAGTATCCCCAACAACTTTCTAAACCTCTAAAGGTTTGGTTATGGAAGGGTATAAATGAATCAAAACAGTGGCCAAACAAAACATAGCTCTAGCAAGTGGTGTTTCTTTCAGCATAAATACACACTGTCGCTGCAGTTCTGCAAGTTTTTAATCAGACTAAAGTCCTCACCAATGAATGTGTGCACATATCAAATCTAACCTCTAAACCACAAAGTATTTTGCAGTGAAGGATGCGCTAGATCCATCCCCTAAATTTAGCAACTGAGTAAAAGAATAAAGGCATCTAAGGATTGGAGCTGAAAGCAATAAATTACTTCTCTAGAGAAGTGTGCAATAATGGAAACATTTGAGGAGGAGGGGAAAAAGAGGTCTCTTAGAGAACTGATTTCTGGTCGTACCTTTCCTTCCAGTGCTTCATTTAAGATTTGCCTGAAGCTACACAAATTAAAGGTGATGTTTTTCTACATAATTCTGGAAATCAAGGTGGTGTGATTCATTAACTGCATATGTTTAATGCAATCTAAAGTAGGCCTTGTAAAAATGTATATCTTAGATTTTGGATGGCTTCACTGCTCCCTTTAGCACAGATCTGTATATGAATTGTAATATCTTTAAGATCATGGCACACAACTGTTGCAGAGGACTATTTAAGCAGGAAACAGAAGACTTACACTATGTTTAGCTGATGTCTGCTAGCTTACAGCCTCCTGCAATATAGAAAAGTCAGAAAATATTGTTTGAACATTTGATTTGAAGCCTTAACTCCTGATGTTTAGAAAATAGCAAAACCACAGGCAGGCAGATGGAGTGATTTACCCTTCGGCATGGGCTGCTCTCTTTCAGCGAAGTAGATGGGCAGTGTGCAGCAGAGACAGCTGGTTTGCAGCTTCTGCCTTGCAATGAATCTACCCCAATCTTTCCCACCAGCTGAAACTATTTAAGAGCACCTGTCCTGCCTGCTGCAGGCGTTGATGTATTGAATGTAATCTTTGTTTCTGGCTGTAATGAATCTGTGTTAAAGTAAGTTACTCTTCCCTGCTAATCTTGCATTTTTTTTCCAAGTTACGCTTGATTTTAGAGATCTAACAGTAGGGAAAACCTCACAAACCCCCAGATTTATTTATCCCCTATCATAACTTTGGGGGGAAAGCTATACATCTTCGGTGTTAAGCGGATGACAAATGCTGAAGGTAGCAATACTGTCATGCCAAAAAGGCTTACTTGCAGTCTACAGAAGTAGTGTAAGCTTTAAGACAACCTTTGAAGCTTACAGGAGTCATTGCAACATCAGAACGTTCAAGAGATGCTTGTGGGAGGCGGTGGCCTCCTAGTCTGTTATTTGCTGTCTGATGGTCTGCATGGGGCAGAAAGATGATCTGGTATTTGAACTGGCACATTCTTCAAGCTTGAGAATAACTGGCTGTATCATGTGATAATTTTTTCTCTCTACTTGGAAAGGTCACAAATCTAGTGCCACTGGCTAACCTCTGGGAACAGAAAAACAAGATTTAAAGAGTTCTTTGGGAGCCTAGTGCATTTGTAAGTGCAGCCACCAAAAGGTAGAATGGATCAAAGTCTGCAAGGCCTGTGTCATATGAGTGAATTGAGCTGCATTTTCTGTTGTTTCTAAAAGGATGTTCTTGTTAGTCACTACAGCACTTAATGTCAACCAAAAAGCACCTGAAAACAAAGACACTCAATCAGCTGGAATGCGGGCAATGACTGTTTGCCTTTCCTCATCTTCATTTCCAACAGAAAAACTGCAATTTCTTCATTTCCCCCAACATAGCATTTGAGGTTTACATAAATATGTACATGCTTTGGAAAGAACTGATTCTGTGTAAATCCTATGACTCTTACATTTGGTATCTGGCACTGAAGGACTTCCCAGCTTCAGTGCATGTAACAGAACTAATTCCCCACTGATGAACTACTCAGTGCTCCTCTTATCGAATAAAAATCTTGCTGCTAAATATTTGTAATGCACACATAAACGTGCCTTAGCTTAACACATCCTTATAGGCTTGTATGTCTGAGTATTTATGGAAGCACATGAAGGAAATTAGACCCTTGACTAATGTTCAAACAGGTGAATTTGGTGTTTAATTTTGTGCTGGGTGGCCCGCTTCAAGGTTTTTGTTTCTAGTGCCACTTGAAACTCTTGGCAACAGCATTAGGTTCTACCCTGGATGTTCTCATAGGCAAGAAAATACTGGCAAATGGATCTCAGTAGCAAGTGTAATTTGCAAAGACCTGACTGGAAACACATTCTGGGGGGCCTGGTTTTGCTGCTGTACCTGAAGCGGGTAGCATGGTGATGGTGTTAATCATCTATCTTGTCAAGTAATCACACTTTGTTTGGCCTTGTCCACTTTTCACATTACGGGGCAGGAGGAGAAAGGAAGAGAAAAACTGTTTCTGCATCAGATAAAATAATTGTGGCTGTAAGAGACCAATCAGCCAGGACAAGTTTTCTACAAGAGCTCTATGCCATTCATTGTACTGCTCAGTAACATTTAAGTGAGAATCAATCCTTCCCTTTTCCTTCTCCACCTTCAAAGGCAAGGTTCTAGTCTGTATAAGCTTGGATTTTTGTTATTACTGAAGGTGGAGCAGACAGTACAAAACAACTTCTACATAATGTAGTTGTATTAGCACTTTTGGGAATATCTTAGTCACAGACTTATCTCTGTGTGATCAGGTGACAGTGCTCAATCACTGGTTTGCCTGCAGTCAGACTGGATGAAAAAACTCAATAACACTAAACAAAAATATATATCCGAAATGTTCAAGACTGAATATTAGCTATCTCTTTACACGGTCATTTTTGGTATTTTAGTAGGCCAGCAATTCCACTAAATTATGCTGATTAAATATATCAGATAAAACCAGATATGCAATATTGAATTCCCGGTATGTAATGCAAGCAGGGCTCATCGCTCTTCAATGCCGGGAGGGGTCTCATTAGCTAAACGTCAGAGCTGCCCACTTAGATAAAAGATCAACTGTCAGTTCCTTTAGCTCAACTGAAGCTGCTGAACACTGTGCACTTTGTAGAGGTGTGAACACCTCTTCTCCCATGTGTGTACTTACTTTAATGGAAGAAAAGGCTAAACCAGCAAGAGCAATGAACTTGTGCTGCTTCCCGTTCCACTCAGTGATTTAGATCTTTAGCCTTCAAGTGGGGAAAACAAGTGTTACTCTGTACTTGCTCTCTAACATAACTGCCAACTTCCTATTAATATTTAAAGACAATTACATGTGCCTAGACTAGTTTTCTGAAGAGATCATCACTGCTGCAATGCCTGCAGTGTGCCTGGTAACAGGGTGCAACTCCAGAAAGGTGAATTCCTGTGCCAATTCTGTGACTCTGTGTTACAAGCAAAAGTAGAAAACGGTAGGAATGTGAAAAGTTCAGAGACCTGGATTTCTTGCACAGAAATTGACTCAAAATGAGGGTGATGATCAAGAGATAACTATACTGCAAGTTAAGAATGTCACTTAGAACTCAGGGCAAAAAGAAAAGAGAAAACAAATTCATGAGTTTAGTACCTTAGAGAGAGAAGGCTACGTAAAACCTCAGAAAGATCTAATTACGCTGTTTTGATCTCTAGAGTGCCAAACATTTCACACCAAAAGAGTTATGAAAATGCTCAGAATCATAAAATATTAAAAGAAATATCACTGACTTTGCTTGTATTACAATATCTCCTCCAAGTAACAACTGGATAAAGTGCTAAATATAAATATTTCAGTATTCATTTTTAAAAGGATTTCAGCCTTTATAAAACATGCTGTAGTTTAGTTTGATTACTTTCAAGTAAAACCTGTGTATATTTAGCTTTCTGTGAGTAGAGTCACTACAGAATGCAAATCTAGCTTAAAGAATTTTAAAAGCCGTATGAAGTTTGGGTGCAGAAATTGGAGGTATAAAATTTGGGAGAAGATATTTAAAAGAAAGGTGTGATGAAGACAGAGCACATTTAATAATACAGAAGTAGCACAGCACACAGCTGGGATTTTGGTGCTCATGGCTTCAGTTGCAGTATGTTTCATCTCACTTCCAAACTGAGCAGGTGACTACAATGAAAATTAAAATGCAACAGTAAGTGTTTCTCACCTGTTAGTTAAAGTATGCTTAAGTCAATTTTTTTTTCTGATTTTTTTTTGTATTTCATCTAATAAGGTGGCTTTGTGTTATCTCAGAGCTCCTGACATATGCCTATTGGTTTTCTGACTCTGGAATATATTGCAGAGAGAAGGGTTATATAGATCTATGAGTCAAACAGATGTTTCCTGTTCCAAAAATATATAACCTTTAAATACTTCCGATTAAATTTATGCAAGCTGGAGATCTGCTAACTTTAAAAGGAAAATAAAGGATTGCCTTATCAGTGCACTTACAGACATAATGATTTAACAAACTATTTTGATATTAGTGAACTTAAGATAAATTACCTGAATAGTAACTCTATATTTTCCTCTTTATCCTTGCTCTGCTGACAACCTCCTAACCAAATTAGAAATAATTTAGCTATCCCCTTATATTTGCAGAAAGGTCAGCAATAAGTTGAATTTCAGATGAATGTTTGCATCTTTCTCTAAAGCTTGCGTGGTCCTGTAGGCATTCAGCTCTTTCCAGTCCACTCTTACCTTCTCGGCGTCCCCAAGGTGTCTTGTAAGTCTTGCAGATAAAATGGAGTCACTTTGGGTGTCCATCCTCTGCTGTCAGGTAGCAAGAATGTGCATTAGAGATGTTTGACCTAACAGATAAACCAAGGGAGGTTGAGGGCAGTGTCCTCTCAGCTGTGTGAGGCTCAGGTGAGCGCGACTGCCAGCACAGGTACGTGTTTGCACAGTGGTGCCCGTATCACCTCCCACTTGGTGTTCTTAAAGTGGCACAATCCTTTCCAAAGAAGGGATGAAGCCGTTCTGCCTTGACCAGTTTGCTCAGGATCAGCAATACAATAACTGGCTGTTCACACATGCAGAAGCTGCTTTAGGAGACAGTCACTTGTAGTGAAAAATGATAATAATAACCAATCTGAATCTGAGTTATTTAAAGAGTAGCATATGCAGCCTTCAGTTCGTGAAGACTGATGCCCCTAAGGTTATTGCAGATCCAAGGGGTTCATACAACCAACTCCCTTCCAATGACATATGTTCAACAACCCACTTGCTTCTGATAAGCTTAGCTTTATTTAAGTATTTTTCTGATGACTAGGAAAGATGTGAAAGCCAAACTGCAGACTGGGTTAAAACCCACTGGTGGGGGACATCAAAGTCTGTGTAACTTTGTCTTGGGATGGGTACATCCAAATGGGTGTTTGCACCTACTTAAACCAAAGTTCAGAATTCAAGCATATTCCTTTAGACCTCAAAGTCACCCAACTGGCAGGGTTTTTTTAAACTCGTACAAAATAGAAAATAACTGTTAAGAATAATTTTTCACTAAATGAATACGTTCACACAATTAAAAAATATTTTCTGAATATTTGTTTGGGGGGGAAATAATTTCCACTGTACAAGGCCGAATCAGTAACGCTTCCCCTCAAACTTGACATGTAACTTATATCTCTCTTGATATACACACTATTTCATTAGTCTTGCAAAAATCAAGTTCCTTTTAAAGTTTCTTTCCAATAAATCTGCTTATTCTGCTTTTTACTACCTTTCAGGATTAACAAGATTTTAATTCTACTTAATTCTAGTGCTGGTGTCATTACTTTTACCTTTGGAAGTCGTGCTCTCCACTGGTTGAAAATTGAACAATATCACAGAGTTTGGCTTCCCAGCAAGCTGAGTGGTCCAGTACATGCACAAGTAGTGGTAAATATATGGCAAATGGTGGCAGTCTTATAAGGCACAAGTAGTATTTAAGGTTAGGATAGGGTGGATAAGACTTTCAAAAAAATTCATACATGCTTCAGAAGATAATTTGAAGTAGTTGCCAGCCTTGGGAAATCCTGTCTTTCTACAAATCAGAGGATGCTGTGCTGCCCTCTCATTCAGAATAACAAAATAAATCAGGTGCCCAAGAGCTGAATCAATCTGCTTTTCAAGCCAAGACAGCTGGTTCCACACCTGCCTGCTGCCACCAGGTCTGCTGGAAGCAGCAGCTCAGGCAGAGTGAGAAATATTTTCTTTGAGGTTTTAGGTCCTCATCTAGTATCACAAGTAGATGGAGTGTCTGAACAGGGCTAGCATCTGTAGCTGTGGAGCAACACATTAAGTCCTTCACTTCTCTGGGAGTCTGCAGGGAGAATGCCCAAACACGGGGTGATGGGAGAACATTTCTACTGTGGCACAGACTGACTAGGTTGACACTGAAGACAGCCAATTGCTTTCACACACCTCCAATTACCTACAATTTTGAGACAACTCTGTAACCCCCCAGAAATAAGCAGGATGAAATAAAAGACTTACCATGTTTGTAAATGTTTGGAGGTGTCCAGCGTCATCCTCATGATGTTAATCATTGTAAACTTCGTAAAATTTACTGGAATACGATGAGTGGAAAACTACTGCATGAGACAATGCCTGTGTTCCTGTTTCCTTGTGCTCGTGGCAGCTTTGGTTTCACAACAGGAGTCACGCAAGGCTGAAGACTGGGGGCAGGTGAGTTGATGGGTGCAGGCAGACACCGCTGAGCTGTAAAACATTTGTGAATAAGAATAGAGTTTGAAAGTGAAACAGTGCCTATGGACTCCTGAGTCCTCATTTCCCCTCTACATACCTATTCCAGCTGGGTTAACATAGCAACATAACAGTCGACCTAGACCTTACATGATACAGGATTCAGTAGTTTACATTTTGGCTATGTTGTCCGGAAACAGAGCATTACCAGTTTGTAGATCTCCTTGTGTGCCAAACAGATGTATTGGATAAACCAAAGACTTTGTTCACAAAACTTCTCTCTTTGCAAAGGCTGAGATAACTTCACAGCTCCCAGGACAAAGAAATATGCTCTTATTTAGTATGCACTGTAGTGATGAACAATTTGAATATTGCTGGAGTAAATAATTAAGTAATCTGTGGAGGTAGACCACCTGCATGCACCTAATTGTTCAAGCAGAAAGATGTCTTGATTTAACATTAGCCCTGTTGCATTAATCATCCTAAGTAAATATGTGTAAGATCATAGAGAATAACAGCAAGAATGATTCACAGGCCACGACATCAAGCAGAGGGCTGAACCGAGGCAAGAAGATCCATGCCTTGTCACAGCAGGTGATGGGAACGTGTAGCCAAAATATTTGAGTAATTGAATTCAAGCCAGTGCAGGAATGTTGCACATGGCCAGTTGCTGCTCTGGAACTACAGCGACGTGCACAGCTACAAGGCTCCACACAGCCCTTTCTCTGCACTCATACCAGCTGTGAGCTCACCTTCCCTCCTCAATTACCTTCATACTTTGACTGTCCTGTCTCCTTGTTGCACAGAGGGTGAGAGGAGCTGGCCTGACTCTAGAGTTGTTTTTCTCCTTGCTCAGCTTTCTGTGACCTAGCTGGAACTAATAAAGCATGTGTGAATGTGACTGGTAGCCAGGCATTTCTCTTTACGGATATGGAGGCATGCCTCGGTGCCTTTGTACCATGTCATGGAGCTTATGCAGAGCCTTTGTGGCTTAAAAGTCAACTGCCCAGAGGAAGGAAAAAAAAATCAGACACATCTCTGGATGTGCTTGTTATAGTGCACAATTATGAATCTGACCTTGGGTGTATTCATTTGCAGTAGGTGACCAGATGTGAATACTAAAGTTGCTCAGAAATCTTTGTCCAAATTCTTTAGGCTGAGCTGTAGGGTCCAGGCTCCGATCAGCTTCCACAATGAGTGCAGGGTATAGGCTGCTGCAGAAACGCTGGCATCCACCAAGCTTAGCCCATTGGAATTCCAGCAAGGGTTTGCCAAGAAGGTCTGTGGTGCCCACAAGGTAGGTGTACCTGGATCTCTCAACTATCTAGACCTCTCTAAACCACATGGGCACTGTAACTCCTGTTGGCGCCTGAGTATTTCCTTCCACACACATCCCACATGTCATGGGACCTTGGGTTTCTGCTGCTGCTACCAGTTTAAGTCAAGAGAGGGTTTAGGAATTGCTGGAGGGGCTCAGGACAGGTAGCTTCTGGCCACCACTTTGCAGGTAAATGAAGTTTAAAGACCTTCTGTCTCTAAGGATTTCCCATGGTAAATGTAAGTTTAGTGAGTCTCCCTCATGCTCATAGCTCTGCATCACCCTAGCAGCAGTGCTTACTCCTTCTTTCGGGGGATCTGTTTTGGATGAAGATGGCCTAAGAAATGCAGGCTGAGCAACAGCAATGGTAGCAGGAGTGTCTGTACAGGTTGATTTGGCAAACAAAACTTACAGAAAAGGATCAAAAATACACACAGCCTGGAGGCTTGTGGGTAAAGGGGTGCTGGAAGATCTTGTGGTTGCAAGTCACTAAGTGTGTGCGCCCAGAAAATCTATTTCTTGCTTTTGTAATAAGTCATCAGGCTAACAGAGCAGTAGGAACCCATAGGCGGTTGTATCAAGAAACTCAGCAGGCAATGAACACCAGAACAGACAAAATGACCACTGCTTTTGTTATAAGTAATTTCCTCTTTATGGCTGGCATTTGTTTAAAAAATAAACCAGGCTGGGATAGAGTAGCTTTTACTCTTCATGCTGCATTATCTAAGTTCACTAGCGACAAATGAAGAAGGTAAGGGCTAGGCAAGCATATTGCAGGGAGTCTGCCAGAGCACGGCAGGGGAAGGCACTAAAACTGACAGACAGTAAGGCGATTCACATTGCACTTTTTGTCATTCCAAGTGCCATCAGTGTACATCTCCACACATTCCTCTTCCCCTTTGCCAGAAGGTTCATTGGAATGCCAGTTGGTATAGTTCAGCTTTGTACCATCCAGGAACTGGAATCTGCTCGGAATGAAAGATTCCTTTATCCCCAGGTAGGCATAGGTATTAAAACTTTTCACAAAGTGCAGAATGGCATCGTTCTCACCCGGGTTCCTTGGAGTGGCAATAAACCCTCCAGCCTCTTTGCATTTTTTCACTGTAGTGCGGAAATCAGCTCTTTTTCCATTGGTAGCAAACATTTTTCCTCCAGATACTGTGATCATCTTTTCCAAGCTGAGGACTGCAAGATGAGATGAAACCTGTTAATCTTTCATGCATGGTTTTGTGGTCACTTTACTGCCAATTGTGATCCCTGCTATTTTCTTTTAAAAGTTTAGATTAAACTCAGGAAAAATTAAAGGAGACAAAAACCTGAAATAAAAGATTAAAAAAAAAAAAAGAAGAAAAAAAGATAACTCCCAAAAGCCAGAAGGAACCTGAAAATACGAGGGGAGGAGAAAAAGGCAAGAAATACATAAATATACCAACAATGAAATAGGAGAAGCAGAAAAGAGGATGGAGAAGGAGGGAAGGAAATTAGGAATTCTATATTTGAAAAAAAGTATATTCTTTTTCTTTGAGACTGTTTAGAAGCTCTCTGAGATGGTTTGCATGAGGGAGTAGGATCTTCAATGTAATCTGGTTGTGATTGGTTTTGGTATGTTTTTGGTATTCAGTTTATTTGTCTGTTAGGAGCATGAGGTGCCCATGGGGCACATATGCAAGGCAGGGATTTTAATCTGATAAATTTCTGGCTTGCTTGCACCCATACTTTAGAGCTGTTACCAAGGTGGCTCCCATCAGTCATGAAAAACTATCGCTGTGCCCCTCTCCTCAGTTTTGAGTTATCACTTTCCTCTCTATGTGTGAACAAAATATAAATGGAATGTAACAAAACTGCAGAAAATTCTCTCGTTTTTACTAAGGAGCTCTTCTGTTGCTCGTCTTTTTTATGCCCACTATCCAGCTACAGCAGAAAGTAAAGGCAGATAAATTACCTCCTTCAAGTCTGGAAATCCAATGTTCTAATTGAGGGATATTGTTTTCCATTTCATTATAAACCTGTAGAACATCTATGAAGAAAACCAGCTATTATGCACTTTGCATTACAGTTTGAATCAAAATAAAGCAGAGCTAATAATTTGAAATTAATATGAACTTCTAAAATGTTTGTTTGACCTGTTTTAGTTTACTGTTGTGTTTTAAATAGGGGATGTTTTCATATATTGATCTTCGTAAGGATAGGGAATATACTACTGGAAGCTACCTGTAGGCAGTGACGTTTACAGAAAATTTGCATTAGCAAACTGACTTAGACTTCACTCTACAAGTGATTGAGCTAGTCCAGGCAAAACGTTGGCACTTCTGCAGTAGGTGTAGTTCATTTTTAACTGTGTCTAGGGATTGTTGACAGAATCCTTCAGGCTGTTCAAGCACTTGCTTGCAGCTCCAACCTAACACTTAGCAACAAGATTCTAGTGCCCTGTGTTATGGAAAATTATATTCCTTTTCCCTGTGAATTGAACCGTTGTGTCATTAAGTAGGACAGATTTAAGCATCTTGCTTCATAGAATCATAGAACGGCCCAGGCTGGAAGTGACCTTAGAGATCACTTAATCCAACCTCCCTGCCACGGGCAGGGATGCCTCTCAACTAGATCAGGCAACACATGAGGACCCAACAGGGATCAAACTTCATACAAGGAATTAACAAAAATCTGTTAATTTTCTAGCAAGTAGAACTCACACCAGACTACACAAGATAGCACTGAATTTACAAAGGATAAAAATAGAACACAACAGTACATCTAGATAAAAATGGATACAGTAACTGCTTGTACCTGGCAAAAGTTCTTCATCCATTCCGTTACCAGGCAGTGAAGGAATTTCTGCAGGTTTTCCTCGAGCATAGCATGGAAGCAGGAAAAAAGCTATTCCTAAGATTTTGTGGAACAACTGTGGAGACAGCATTGTTGAAAGCCAAATGTAAATCAGACTGTTTTACTCTCCAGTGTAGGGCCCTACATTTAAAACAAAACAAAGCAGCGTTTCTGAATTTTGCTGTCAGGGTTTGAAGTTTTATGTATGTAAGCTTTGCCCTCAGCAACATAAGTATCACCGATGTAGTTCCAAAGTTAGGCTATTTCAAATGATTAAAATATGTTTTCACAAGACTCAGACTGCAAGAATCTACAGAGTAAAAAAATACCCAAAACATTCCCTTCAAAGCCCTTTTTTTTTGTACAGCAGATACAATTGCATGCTATTTTTCCCATGCAAAAAGCTATAGTTTCCGTCTTAATTTTACAGGGAAGCAAGACACATCTGCTTTAGTAAGCGAAAGCCAGGTTAAGATAAACTGGGACATGCTGTCTTTATCAATTGGTTTAAGAGAGAAATTATTGTTAATGCTTATTCCTCCGTTATAGCACCCATCTTTCAAAGTATCTTCACCTCAGATGATATCCTCTGTAAAAGCAGGTGAAAGATTTAATAAAAATGTTGAGACACAAAGGAAAAAATCTAAAATGGAAAAGTTTGTGGTAGAGTTTAATAGGATTAAACGTAAGTTAAACAGAAACCTGTTTAAAGATATTCAACTTACCTAGCAGCTCCAATGTGAAATAAGAAAGACTCGTGAAATGGTCTAATTTATAAGGCATGTAACTTAAGATTCATCTTGTTACCTACAGGAAATACAAAGAGCATGTAATATGATATGAATTTGCATATCATATTACATAATGTAATAAGGTAATACATAAATGTAATGAACTTTAACTTGAATGATGGGAGGGGGTTGTTTTCTTCAAGAGGTAAACACACTTAAAATGCAAGGAAAATATTTGAGGGTACTTTCTTGATTTGTAGAAGTGCTTTCATACATTTAAAAAATCCCCAGCCTTCAAGCAGAACAAAGCAATTTCTCAATACGTATTTGAAATTCCTGTTTCTACATAACAGCTGTGCAAATGTTAAACTGTAAATATCACTGAAGAGAAGTTCAGTGAGAAACAAGTTTACCTGAAATATATGCACCAGGAACACCACCACCATTTTCATTACAGACTGAGGACTTGTCAGTGATAATTTCTAAAGTCTTGTAACTAAACAAAATCTCACAATTGTAGCAGCAAAGCCAATAGACAATGGTATGCCTGCAGCAGATGTGGAGCTAACAGCCACAGAAGCACAGACTTAAATAACTTGGAGAATTACTGCAGGCAAATTTTATATAATATAAATAATAGCAATATTATCCAATAGAACAGTGGCCTTTCAGTGAAGGAAAAAGCTGCTCTAACCCAGGACCGTAAGTGCAGAAGCCTCAGGACAGAGAACATTGCTGAAATGCAAATAGATTGCCATAAATTTTTTAATCATTCTCATCTAAGAGTTGTTTCTATCTAATAGAGACTTTTAGGAAAGAATTTTGAGGCTGTGCTCCTGTTTGAACAAGCAAGATGCAGTCACATCATCCTTGTGATGTCAGGACAGCATCCTGGTATGACAGCAAGACTCACAGCTGAGGAATGGGTGCTCTGAGGTTCGATGGGCAATGTGAGCAATATTGGTCTAAGACACTCCCAGATCTAAGCAAGCCTGGATCACCTCCACAGCCACTCTGCACCCAGACCCTGCACTCTCACACTTACCTCAACAAGGGGTGTAGAGGCCTTTGTCTTCGGTGCTGAAGCCTGGCTGATTCCTGCAGCACTGTTTACTGAATGCCCTGGAAAAGGCACCAGTCCTGTGAAAAATAAATAAGCAGTACCCAGTTGTACGTACCTTGACAGAAGCGGACCATTTCAAACTTGTGTGACTAACCTTTGTTTGAAGTTTCCCGTTAAATTTCAAGTTTCTTAGCTTTTGAGTGTTTGACAATGCTTTTGGCTGAGGTTTTCTAATTGTTTTATGGAAAGAACTTGAACAACAAAGAACATGAGACAAGCCATTACCTGGGGCGCAGATAAGCCCTAGAAAAGGTCACAGGTGGAACCTGGGCCTTTGCATCTGTGGTGAGAACAACTTCAGCTACATCTGGAAGAAACTGCAGGTTAGGCAAGTGTGAGAAGAGGATGAGGCTTGGCCTCCGTCAGTGGGTTTCACATCCTGAGTGGGAAACCTGGAGGAACACGGAAATTTTCTTGTGTGATAGATTCCTGAGACTAACTGACGTAGATCTGATAAATTCCAAACTTCTCTTGATTTTCATCAGCATACTGATGAGATGGAGCAAGCTAAAGCATCTTTAAAAATACTTGAATTTTGACTACACTTGTTTATGATTGCCCAGTAGAATTTTCTATAGAACTAACATAACTTGTAAACTATTTTCTGATCTTGCTTTGAGCTGCATATTACAGAAGCTCGGCAAGATTCAAGGGTACAGATCTGATAAAGGTAGCAAACAATTTTTCAGTATTGAGGCAATGGGTTTTCTGCTTTTCCACATCTACCATTAAGAGGCTTTATAATTTCAGTGCTAGTGAAGCAAATGAAGGATATTCTGAGAGTAGGTTGTGTTGTACAATGTAGGTAGGTAAATGCAAAAGATACTAAGCAGAAAGGTTGGTCAATGCTGCTTTCTTAGCTCCTTAAAGAAACAGAGACACTAGAATGGAATTTCACTTTATGAAATTGAGTGTATGTTCCTTCCATGAGCCTCTATTAGCCTTTCATTTATATACTTAACCTCCTGAAAGTTATTTTCTTTCCCTTCATTGTGCTAATCACACTTTAGATAATCCGGAAAATTCTTTTCTTACTCTCTCAGTTTGTATTTAAATGGCCTCAACCCCACTTCTGTTTTCTGTTACATTAATTTTATGCTATTCTGCTGTTGTTTCCATCGTACCTTGCTACCACCTTTTCCTGTGCTTTCTGTATTTCTTTTTCTCTTACAAATCATGGTCAGACTGTCCCCAGCAGCTCCCTTATGCTTGTGAATATTGGGAAGAGAACACGCAGGGCCTAGTGTTTTCCTTCTCAGAGGAGGATTGAGGCTATTCTTGCTGAACTTTAAAAACAGGAAGAAGAGAATTCAGCAAGATATAGACACCAGAGATGGCAAAGCTCAAGATGGCTTTTTTTCTTTTTTTTTCTTTTTTTTTTTTTTTTTTTCCTTTGAGCAGCATTTTAGAACAGAAAGTCTTCATTTTACCTGTAGATAGTGTGATCAGCGCTCATAGATACTCCACTGACTGAAGTTATGTGAAGGTCACTAGATGTCTCTGATATGTCACTTGATGCAGCTCAGCTGAAAAACACAGAAATAAATAGAATTTTGTGCTTATGACAAATAGAAAGATAATACCTCATCTCCTCAATAGTTGTTAACAGCAAAATACAGCTTTTTAATGGGAAAGAAAAAACCCTCATGGTTATGAAGCAGATGAAATTATTATTCCATGTATTCTTCAGTTGTTCTCCAATATCTGCAGAAGACGGTTAAATTGTTCGTTATGGTCTTCACTACCATAATTACCATTGCTGCACCCTCCTCAAAGGTTAAGGTACCCTCGCTGTATAGTTCTTTTTGACTCATGAGCCACAAGAGCCGAGACGGGTTAAAGTTTCGCTCCAGGTTTCACCGGGCAACACACCTGGCTTATCAATCTTGAGCCAAATTCTGCCAAACTCTGGTTTCCTAACAGGGACTTCCAAACAAATCTAAGTCTCCTTATCATTGTTAAAGGTGCTACTCTAATTTCCAAGCATCCTTTGTTGATCGTGCTTTAAACCCAGGTATGTTTGCATAACTGTAGGCTAATATGATTTTATAACCATACATTTCAACTTCTGATAATGAAAATCACTTGCAATCTGATGCTCTCTCAGGTCCAGCCAAACACGTCTGTTACACCATTACACAACACTTCCAAGAACATTGTTTTCTTCTGGTTCATAAGAGTTGTAATAGGGCCATCAGACTTTCTGTCACTTCTCGGTGTGATTTAAAAATCAGCCAATGACTTACCTGGTGGCAAATATTTCTTCTTCTGCTTGCACTTATTGTTTTTCTAAAGAAAAGCTGTCAATGTGAAATGTATGATTCATCTTCACCCCACTTTGTATTAGCAGCACTGCTAGGATACTGTGGCAGTGAGTGCTGGCATTGTTCCACCATATAGGTACTTTCCTCTGAAAGGAACAGAGGAATGATATTATTATTCTTTTTTATATTTGCTTCAAAATTTTTTAAAAAAGTAAATAAAGCAGGCATTGGTCACAATTTACACAGGATAAAGTAGCGCTGCCAACCTGTGTCACACCCTGCCAGTTACTACGTTCATGTAAGGTTGAATCTGAACACAATTTTCCCAAGAACCATGGAGCTTTTGTTTTGTTTGTTTTTAAAATAAAATTTCTACAAAATCAGGAAGCCACAGAAAAATACTAATTTACTGTAATCTGAGGTCAATCTCTTTACGTGTGGTAGGGATTGATGGGGTCACTGTATTTTGAAGGCTTAAAATTGCTAATAGTAGTTCTAAACTAAAACATCTAATTAAATAATACAAGCATAAAAGAGGATATTGCTCTAGACCAGAGAGGACTTGATATCCATCATTTTTATGGCCATACAAAACCCTCACTGTTAAATCTACTGTCATGACAATTGTTTTAAATTTCTCCTGTATGATATGCAATCCATTTGCTTTAGAAGGAACTAAACTTCTGTGACATTTTATCTTGTACATAGATTTTAAATGTCAAAAGTTGCTTTTATAGCATTTGGGAAATGAACATGTTATTTTCTGTATTAAAGATCTTACTGTTTATCTGTAGCAAATTATAATAAATTAAGAAAAAAAAGACTAACCTATTTTTTTCCTGCTCAGGTCATTATGCACCAGGGATTATTTTTGTTTGCTGCCTTTTTAAGAAAAGAATTGTAACAAAATTATTTGTCCCACAGTAATAAAACAGAGTAACAATTGATTCTGTTTCTTCTTGTGCCTGAACTCTCTGTCCATTTAAAAAAAAAAAAAAATCCATTAATATATAAATGCAGAATTTGGATCTTCCATAAAAAGCACACTGAAATGCTTATAAGTGATTTAAAAGGTAGTTGAGGGTTTAAATTGTTAAGGTTATACACACACACACACATGCAAAGCCATCTAAAAGAACAAAATAAAAATTTCTGGATAGTTTTCTGTTCCTCTGTGGAACTTCAAAAAGCAATCAAGCAATGTTCTACTGACTACGTACCTTCACTAGGATGTTAGTTACCACATATGAATCCCAAGAGACACAAATGTATTCCAAGCCTGTCTGCAGAATATTGGTTTATTAGCAAATTTTATTTCTTCCACCATATATTATGGCTGACAGTAGTCTTTTTTTTTTTTCTTCTTTTTCCTCTCTGACTTTCAACAAAGTTAGGAAATAAAAGTCCAGGCAAAAGAAGGCAGGAAACTGGCAGATGCCCCCTTGATACCTTCAGTTTTGTATTCAAGGCATAGTCAAGACTTTGGATGCAGAACAAGGAGAGCTGCTTCAGAACGGTTTAAAGGGAACGCAAGACAAGTTGTGTGTGTATGGAGTTATATGGAGACATTTTATAAAAATAACTGAGGGGTTTCATTCAATTGCCTGAAACGTTACAGATCTCAGTATGAACCATAGAGGGGAAAGTGCTATCTAGCAGTTCTTTGACCGGATCTGAGGAGTTTTTATTTTTAAGCAGCATGTGTGTGATTTTTTTGGTTTTGTTTTTGGGTTTTTTTTGTTCATTTTGGTGTTTTTTTTTTTTTCCTAATAGTAATGGCTTAAGCAGAAAGAAATTGGACTCTGAGACTTACCCCAGATGCTTTTTTAATTGATGTAATAAAAATTAGCTTTTGACTGAAAACCTTATTTTTCTTAACTGGTGTCGCTTTTCCACTAAACTGGAAAGTAAAAATCACTAATCAGAACTGGGTTCTTAGCTAAACCCAGGACAATTGGATAAAAAGTACCCAAGTGTCTTGAAGTCTAAATCGGTTTAGCAATAGATGATATATTGCATTAAGCCATTTGTAAGACTTCGCACATTAAGAATTTTACCAAGAGATTTATATAGTCATTTTGTAAACAAAAAGGTGGGGAAAATAAATTCTTGATTAAGTAAAGGAGTAGGATACTCCAAACCTGGTTGGAGATCTGTATAAATGAGTATGTAGGTTGTCAAGCAGTGAAACAGGTTGCCCAGAGAAGTGGTGGAGTCACTGGAGGTATTTAAAAGATGGGTAGATGTAGTGCTTAGGGACATGGTTTAGTGGTGGGACCTGGCATTGCCACATTAATGGTTGGAATCCATCTTAAAGGTCTTTTCCAGCCTAAATGATTCTGTGTGAATTTGATTCAGATAAAGAATCATGTTAGCAGAGTGATTTTTTTTCTTTCTTTCTCCAACATGATGCCTTTTTATGCCAGGTAGTCATCTTGCTCCAGTACTGAATCTATATGGCTGAAAGAATCAAAAATTGCTAACAAGGTTTACTTGTTAAAATACTAATAATTAAAATGCAAGGAGTGGATATTGTTTTAAGTAAACCTTCAACTCTTTTCAGAAGATTTGGTACAGCTGGTCAGAGCTAAGCCCAGGAAAATTAAAATGAATTAGTTTATCTTTTCTCAAAGAAACCCAAGAGTTGGAATTCTCGTAATCTATTCCTCTCCCACTTGAAATTTTTGGCCAAAATGGTATCACAGTCATAGGTCTCAAAGAAAGCTATTTTGTAATGCAGGTTCACATTTTAAAATCTATCCAACATGGTGCTGGGTGTATTTTTCTCATTTCAAAGTCCCTGTCCACTCTTGGGTCAGCTGGAGTGCTGTATGCAATGATGGGCATGAGTCCTCCGCTCCCAAGAGTGTCCGTTTTATCTCCTGCATCTAAAGACACTGAAGCTTTCTGACTTAAAAGGCCTGAAATGACCATGAGGACAGATCTCATCCCTTCCTCAGTGCAGGCTAAGGGCAAGGGACAACATGGCTCAGTCAAGTCCAGGTTCCTAAGGGCTCTCTGCGCAGAGCTAAATGTTGGAGAGGAGGAGGGGAAGATGAAGTGTTCATGCATGTCTTTTAACTTCAGTGTTTTCTTTTTTTTCCCCTCAGGTGGTGTGAACGTAATAATGGATGAGGCCAGGACTTCCTCACTGCAAGGTAAGAGTGTGAGAATTTGCTGCTACTGGTGGTATCTTACTGAGCTCCCACTGCTCACCAGCTACTCAAAATGAGTAGTGGTGAAAATAGTTTGTGGAAAGATGCTTCTTGATCCTATCAGACTTGTGTCATGGTCTGACTGTGTGGTTGCTTGGCATGACATCAGCAGAGAGATAACTTTGGAACTAACTGAAATTTCAATCTTACCTGTTCCCTCAAAATAGTACATGGTTGTTCAGTGAGTTGGGAGAAGACAGGTGGCCTTATAACACTGCGATAGTCATAGCTTTATGAGGAAATGTGATGTTTTAGCAACAAAATGCAATCTTTAGTATCTTATACACATAAAAAAGCTGCTCTCTATAAAACACTAAGAAGATTAATTGTAACTGGTACTGTTAATGTTTTTATAAAACAATGCTAAGTATGGCTGCTGAAGGAATCAGTGCGTTTCAATATGACAATACAAGCCCTATAATTCAGAGAGATGTACAAAACTTGAGACCATAATTAATCCAGTGAAGTGCATATCTTTTAAGGCAGGAACTTTAAATACTTCCACTGTGAAGCCGTGAGCAGTTTTGAATTCAGGCTTTTCCAATACCCTAAGTCAAACCTTGGAATTTTCCTCTAATCTTAACAAAGGCACAGTGCACAGAGACAGCCTGCCATGAAAAATGAATCCTGAGCTACTCACAACCCTCCAAAAGAGAGAAACATATCAGACTAGGCGCATTTAAATCAATTTAATCACCTACTATATCTGGCATTTTAAGGATAAAGAAATACCATAATATGATTAATTTTAGATTGTCTGGCATAGAATAACTGTAGAAGTCGCATAGACCTGAGACACAGGATATTTCATCTTTTCCATATTTTGAGGTGACTGAAAGGACATTCTTTAAAATTCACAGATCGTCAGGCGATACAGGTTGCATTTTTTGTCATTCCAGCTCCCATCAGTGTACATCTCTACACATTTTTCTCTCCCTTTGCCATTAGGCTCCTGTGAGCGCCACTTGGTGTAGCGCAGATTCCCGCCCCTTAGGCACTTAAATTGACCTGAAGTCTCACTCTCTTTAATGCCCAGGTAAGCATATTGGTTATATTCTTTCACAATACCCAAAATAGCTTTATTCTCCTCCTCGTTCGTGGGAGTTGCAAGAGTTCCTCCAGCCTCTTCACAGAATTTTAGTGCAGATGCAAAGTCAACATTCTTCCCATTGCTGGCAAATATTTTGCCTCCTACTTGTCTCATTTTCCCATTCAAAAAAAGCACTAAAACGTGAAAAGAAAAAACCAAACTAGTTAGCTTATTTTGTTTCCTATGGCATACTGATGCGAAAGCAAAGAAGAATAATCAAGAAATGAACAGAAAACTAAAAGTGGTAAGAAGAACAGAGGAAGGAATAGACTGCAAGAACGAGAGTAAAGAGGATGAAGAGGAACAATGATCTTCAAAATTTTCCCAATTCACTAGTTGTTCACTAGGTATATTGTCACACTGCTTGTGACCCCTTGTCCTTGTCTTCTCCAAGACAAGGATGCCTCACAACATACAGTATCAGTCCTCTCTAAAGAGGATCAGTTTGCATCAAATTTGAGCACATGAAACAGAGAAATGATTTTTTTTTTTTGTCAATTCCTTCTCAGTACAAAATACCATTTTCAGCAGTCTGGTTGCTGATGGATAAAAACGCTAGCAATGTGGTACAAGGCTGAGGAGTTCCCATGAATCCATGTGGAAAGTGCAACATCCGTTGGAATATATATATTTTTTGTAATAAATCAGAGTCAAATTACTGCACATTAGTCTTTCTGAGAGAAATCTTGTCGAGGGTTAGGGCTGGGCCGGCCACTAACGCGGACAGACGCTCTCTAACCCCCTCTTCCCCCCCCAAACGGGAAGAGAAAAGGGAATGAGGCAGAGAGACTTACGGATTAGAGGAGGAAAAAAAACTAGAACAGCTTTAATATGAAATGAAAATAATAGGAATAATGGTAAAAAGATAAAAGTAAAGAATTATATACAACTATAGATAGTAACCCGATATCAAACCCGACTCCCTCCCCCGATAGAAATCACCACTGGTGCTGCAGAGCGGGAGGCACTGGGGAAACCCCAGGCTCAGCGGCGGCGGGGAGCTGGATACAGGGAGCTGGATTCGGGAACTCAGGATCCGGATCAAAATCAGGAGGTCAGATGGAGTCCTCTCTGGACACCGGCCGTTGCAGGAAAAGGGCGAACAAAAGGGCGAAAAGGCCGAAAAGGGCCGAAACTCTCGTGATCACTCAATTTATACTAACTCTGACATATATGGGATGGAATACTCTCGCTGGTCACCTGTCCTGTCTATTACACCCCTGGAGGTGCCACCTTTTACTTCCTTGTGCCCCCCTCTTACTACCCAGCACCCCCAGCGTGGCACACAAGAGCCAGCAGTGGCCTTGGTCACTATAGGAATAAGTATAAGCAAGAGCCTTTCTACATACCAGTCCCAGGCAGTGACTGCAAACATCAGGTGTTATCACTGCCAGTAGCACACACTGTCTGCAGAAACATGCTGCTGACTTCAGAATGTGCAGCCTTTTAGAAGACACTAAACTGGAAAGTAAAATTCACTAAACAGGACTGGTTTTCAGCTAAACCCAGGACAAATCTGCCTCTCCTGGGAAAACGAGTTCTGATCTCCCCCGCTTTGAATAAGAAAATGCAGTTTGGGGATGTAGTACTATATTCAAGTGCGATTTCTTTTCTGCAGCTCCTGGTTGTATATTTGGGTTTGCTTATTGCATTTAAAACTGCTTGTGAGCTGAAAAGGTAAAAATGGGAAAATTTACCGCCTTCAAGTCTGGAAATTCGGTGTTTCAAATTTACTAACACATTCCAGAGTTCAGTGTTCAGAGAAACAGATAGACCTACACAGACAAAAAAAAAAGTTATATAAACAAACAAAAGCTAAGCTCTGCTAATAGGAATAATTCCTTGATAAAACCTACAATTTTCCAAAATTAACTAGCACGCAATGTATTTTTTAACATCATCCTGGCGTAAAATAAATATTTTCCCAGTATTTTTTTTGCACTGTTGTTAACATGTATTAAAGCAAACAAACAAAGCCCCCCAACCCTCTGAAATTATGATAAAAGCCCTCTCCACAGAACAAAATACATTTTTCTAGGTTGCAGCCTTATGTTTGTCATGTCTGTGAAACTGGCTTTGCCAGGAAGAATTTGTTACATTCTAATAATCATTAGTGAACAGACACAAGGGAGATTTTGGGGGATGGAACAGCTCCTGTGGCACTGCACCACTTTTTTTTTAGTCTGCTGGATGGATGCTTTTTGCTGTTACAGTGGGATCTTATTTTAACAGAAACGTTAAGTACTGGTATAGGAGGGTTTCTGTATAGATTGTGTGAAATACCCATCCAGCACTACTTGTTAAAACGCGAGCTCATGGTAAAGGTAGATACTGTATTTATACATTTTTCCATGGAAACCAGAGGTCATACACGTAGAATACACTTACTTGTGTGCTCCCATGATTGTGTTCTCGTTATCCACAACTAAAACAAGAAGCACACAATAATGCTGCATCTCCCTTTCTCCCAGCTGTAATATCGCAACTCTTACAGCACTTCACAGTCAGTAAAAAACAACATATTTGACCCAGTAAAGACAGTCCATTTGACTGACAGAACTTTACATAGACATCAGACTTTTTCAGATGGTGATTCAATATTTCCTTTCTCACCTTGTGGACAAGGACAATCATCTTTTTTAAGGTGTGCTGCCAGGCCTCCAGAAAGTCCTAAGAAACCTTGAAAAGAGAAGTATAATTTTCTTTTCAATTGATGCATATTCTGGGAACTTCATGAAGAAGTAGAATTTAATCTCAAACTGAAATATGATACATCTATGAATAGTTTTGATAGTGCTTTAGCCTTGGTAAAAGACCTGGAGAAAACATTTACTCATAGAAAGAAAATTACACAGTGCAAAGTGTGGTTCTTATCAGACTATTTTTGCACATACTACCTTTGAATACATGTCAGAAGCCTTTTAACTACACTTTTAAATACTGGAATAACATTTTCTTCGTACTTAAAAAAAAAAAAAAGCAAGCTTCTGCTGTGAAAGCAGCAATCCCCTTTGGAAAGTCAATGGAAAAGCACTACAAAGATATATATGTGTGTGTGTATATATATATATATATATATATGTTTAAGTATTGATAATCTGTTAATTTCCCCTTTTCTCCCTGAAGAGAGAGAGACCTGTGTTTTAGGAAAAGAAATTAACCTGACCATTTCCTCCACTCAGTATTCCCTCCTCTGCTTAATGCACCTGCTTCCTTGAGGGCACATGTACTTGCTTTTATTCATGCAGCCTTCATGACAAAGATTTGTCACAAAAAGAGGATATCTTACTTACCTGATAGACCTGCTAGCTGTCCTTTCAGACCAGTTTTTCCAAAGAGTCCAGAGCCAGCAGGTAACTCAGAAGTTTCTGTGCATTTACACTGTGCATGGCAAGTCACTAGCAAAGCTGCTATTGCTGTGAGTATGCAGGGTGAGTAAGACAACATGATTGTTCAGGCTAGCTGTAAGAAAACCCATGTATTTGTCAGGCAATGATTCTGCAAGAAATTGTAGGCATTGAATTATATAATTGAACATTGTCTCCCTTTTCTTCTCTCTCTCCCTCCCCACACCCCTCATTTGTCCCTTCTTGAAATTCTTTTGTTGTTTAAACAGTCTACAGTTTAGGTATAAGAGATTTCCCAGACTTATTTTGCTACCTTTGCATAGCTTATACACAAAACTGTTTCTAGACTGATACCAATTGGTACACTCAGAATGACAGCTACATATTTGGGAGTAGTGAAAACAAGTAATCCTTTTTGCTATCACTGGCTCTCTGTTGGATTAATCCTTGAGAAATTATGAGCTCAGGTGTAATTGATCACAGTTAAGCCATTAGTTGTCTGTAAGGGCTATAGTCACTCAAGAAAACAAACATTCATATGCTACCAACCTGAAAGGCACAATCTGTTACAGTGGTGGCTGTTTGTGATGGTTTGGAGCTAGTTAGGAATCTCTTTAAGCAGAGCAATATTTAAGCACAGTTATTTGAGTTAAGCAGACTGATAAAGTGTTTTACATATGGGCAAAATTTTATAGTTCAACTGACATTCCTATGTTATTTTGAACATAATTCCACAAGCTTGAACATGTCAGAGTTAGTCCTGTAGAAAACGCATTTTGGCTAGCTGGCTAAAGGCCTATACATCTTACTTTTATCCTTCCAGATACAACATTTAGTGTTTTAATCTCAGTGCCAAGATATCATGACTAAAAAGCACTCCGAAGCTATAGATCATGGCTTTACAATGCAGCTGGTGGGTATGCAGCATTGGTAATGCTGAGCAGTTATAAAACCTGAACTGATGGACTATACAACATAATGGCGTGGGGAGAGCCAATCATTGGTATCATTCAGTCAGAATAATAAGAGTGATAAGGAAAGGTTCAAGATGCCAAAATGCATATCTCTAATGAGTTGTCTCATACAAAATGAGTAACTTAATACCCATGACTTCACTTTCATTTGGCACGAATTAGAGAGGATCACGTACTACACTCTGTTATGAATTGACTAGATCATTCTGACACATATGATGTAAATCCAGCTGCACTTAAATTTAAGAATAAAATCTTGGTTGGCTTGAATGATGCAAGAATATTAACACCCAGGTTCATCAGCTAAAACTAGGTATTGTTTCAAAGCATATATGCCAAGCAGAATCAAAGTCTCAGAAATATGTTTATTATTATCATCACCATTTATTATATAAATACACTAAAACTGGACTGCAATTTTTTTTTAAAAAAAAATCTTGTTTACAACTGCCAGACTGACTCTATCATAGAAGGCTTTTGACAATATTCTAAATCTACATCAATACCAACTATTTTTAAGGGCAAAGTTCACTTGTTTTTCCTGAGGAATGTCTTAGCCAAAACAATTCATATAGCAAGAATATTCAATTAATAAATTTCAGTGTTTTGCTGCATGTAGAATCTCTAAGTAATAGCAGCATCTATTCCTCCTGGTCAAGAATTTCCACTTTAATTAAAGTGAAAATTTCAAATCCACCCAGAAACACATGTGCTGTATTAAAAGTGATATTGAGTTTTGTGTGTTAGATCTGAAGTGTCTCAAGGTGTTTACCCTTTACTACACTGTAGCTTAGCAGACTCCTCTGATGCTGCTGGCCAGTGACTCAGAGAGTGGATTATTAAAGTCTCTAACAGAAATCTACCCTAGGTGAGTAGGGATGTGTACATCTCTGAGATAAGGAAATGCAGTTACAAGAGGTACTCTTCATCTGATGCTGATCATTCAAGGAATTATATTTGAAGAAACTGACTACTGCATCCAGTCCATAACTGGATTATGATGTAGAGTCAGAGACCTGATCAGTTATAGCAAAACAGAAAAAACAGCTCTTCAGTTTTAACGACCTTCATCAGTCATTACAATCTGGTGTCCTTCAGGCATCTCCTCGTCTACTAAAATTGCTAATAGAAGCGAAGCAAAAAAATACTAATGAAGGAAAATTTAATTTTAAATTGTAAATATGACCATGGCAATGAAAAGGAACAGGTTTGCCTTCTAGCTGAAGTTCCCTGTGATTTATTAAAAGGAAATTCATCTTACCGTTCTGCTTCAAAGAGAATGAAAGGGTGGTTTGCACAAGTCCCTTTATATAGTGCTGTGTTTGTTAAATGACACTGCTGAAGTGGAGACTGGATAATGAGGGCACGAACAAGCTTTTTCAGTTTTGCTTACACACTTGTTATGCAAATATTGAGAGCTATTCTAAGGGCTGAGAAATTTCTTTTTCTTTTATAAGAACAGAAAGTCAAAGTTGGAGGAAAAACAATCTAAAACTAACAGATAACCCCAGATTTGTAAATACATACAAAATGTATAAAAATTTAAAGAAACTTTCAGTGATTTTAAGTGATATTGTGACAATTTTCCCTTGTTTTAAGAACACAAAAGTCACATATGACCACTAATAGCTTTTGTAGAAGGAAAGGGGCCCTTGTTCATAAGGCAAGCATGTTAGCTTTCAGATAGTCTGATCTGGTAATCAGAATTCGAAACTTTCCCTCCCATCTCTGTATCTGATGTACTTACCTTAATATAATTTTCTAGCTGTGCATACGCTCATTGTTTCTGGAGCATCTGGTCTCTTTTGCATGTAGAGTACAGCTGATCTTCAGCTGGGCAGAGATGGAAAAATCTGTATATGTGCACAGAAATCCCCAAATGAACAACATTTTCAAATAAAAAAGAAACCAGGGGCTTTGGTCCTCTGGTTTCCCAGCAATGAAGTTTGGGATCTCATAACTTCCTTCTGGTTCTAATGCATTCTACTGTAAGAACATTTATCTTTTATCCCACTTGAGGTTTATTTTATGAAACTCAGCAAGCGAACACGTCAGTCCCTCACCCGTAAGACAGAAATACCTCTGCTTCACAGCTTTTCTGTGTTCTGTCAATTTACACTGTAGTCTCTAAAGGATAGAATGGTGTCTACTTTTCATTTGCATTTTTTGTCATGATACCTGGTTATGGTGTCTTTCAACTCAGCAGAATTAATGGCTGCAAGCTAACAACTTTAGCTTCTCGTTCAACAAATAGACATGGCTTATATCAACTGCCTGACATAGCCAGGAGAAAATACCGAAGGAAGAGGTATGTTTAGGATCCCCTTTAGAAGTCACTGAAATCCACTTCCATTCACAACTGTAAGTCTTGTCCTCCAGTTCAAGGTGCTCAGCATGGTCTGTCTTCCCTCTCTCTCTCCAAGAAAACCCAAACCAAAACACCTGAGGAGATATCTGTGACCTTTTTAGCAAATGATCAATTGACACTCACAAATGTATATTATAAATAATCTGTCTTCAAGTCCTTACTCTACCAGATAGGCAAAAAAGCTTCGAATGCAGGTTAGTCATTTTACAAAACCTCTGATCCCAGCAGTTGAAGAAATGATGGTAACCATATAGACAGGACCAGTAGGTAAAATAACCTGTTTCTGAATCCTGCTGTGATTTGGGAATAGCAGGCAATTCAGAGCAACCAATTCAGCACATGGGGAATTCTGTTTCTGAATGGTACCAGACCTCTGGGGTACCTACAGCTCTAAGAAATTTCTGCAGTTGCAAGATGAGATGGAACTTAACGGATCCAGATTTTGGAAAGCAGTATTTTAAATTATTAGGTACTCAAGTTCTTGGGAATCTAATTTACAGAACACAGTCTCATATAGATGCAGTTTCTAGGCAACTCTGCAACAGTTGTAATGGTTAATACTGTTCTGTTCTATCACTGCCCCTACAAGCGTCGCTTTAATACATGAACAACGTCATAAGCCTTTGCACTATTTCTTCTACCTAGCATAGTTTATATTTAATAAATAAATAAATAATTGGAAACATTAATCAAGGAAGTCAGTAAAGCCCCAACAGCTACACATTTATCTCTGTCCATTGAAGAAAGTGTGGCATGAGCAAGACATGACTTAAGATGTAGAAAGACTTTATAAACTATTATCTTTCATCAAAACTTTCAGAGGAATACACATTTGATAACAATTCTTCTCCCATGAGTCAGGCTATACTTAAACAATGGAAGCTGATAAGAAATCTAAAACATAATCCAACGTGAGAGATTACTTAGTCATTAGATTTACTTTCCTTAGTTGTGTGGCAAAGAATTAAGAAAACAAATATCATAGAATAAGGAAGAAAGTAAGTAAATATTTTTTCTGCAAACTGGCACTTCTGTAGAAAAGCTACGAGGCTCAGCATTTTGTAATTTACAGGTAAGCCTGTGTGGTAATGGCTGAAGATCTTTAGCTGTTTAACACCCACAAAACCCAGCCAGGGAACTCGAATGGTTTTAGTGGGCCCTGGATGCTGCATCCTCCTTTCTGTCGTTAAGTAGAACAATAAGATTCCTTCTGATGTCCCCTAATGCATTAAATATACCACGTTGTTAATGCCCACAAATTAAACCCAAACCACAAAAAGACCTGCTCAACTATTAGCAAGGAGTAACTTGGGAAAAAAAAAGAAAAAAAAAATAAAATCTGATTTTCAAAGACACTGTGTATCCAGATAGACTGCTCCTCTATAAAGCAGCCATACATGCTGCCATCAAAAAAGTAATTTGAAAACTAATAGCTGTCATGGTCATTCCAAAACCGGAACCAATTTTATACATCCTTCAAACCTCTAATTTCCAGAAAACAAGGTGAACTCTCCATTTTGCTCAGCATGCTGTTTTGAAATGAAGTGATTACTAACAACTTTATCATAGCCCGATCTGCATAAAGCTGTGACGCACTCTTTCATGTGAAATGCAGTGAAGTACAGCCCCACTGGTTTATTTTAGCAATTTGTGAGACATTAATCTTAAATGTGTCACTGTGCTGCAAGTTCTCGATACCAGCTCTCCGAGCTTGTCCTTGGCAGAGCATATGTGTGGTCAATTCTCCATCTTTACCTTGTTCAAAGCAACATTGACTTTTTATATCTGTCTAGTATTTCCACTGCAGTCCATTTGCTCTGCTGGTACGGATCTTAAAATCATTAAGACTTAGGTGCCTATAGTTAGTGTTAAGAAGACTAGTTGACATCAGTTTAAGCTCCCATCAGAAATAAAAGGAACTAAACATATGTCAGGTATTAAGTAATGAAACAGTCCAATGGGTAAAGTGCTGCCTCCTCCCCACTTGTGGTGCAATAGATTATGATGTTCCTAACGAGAGGACAACAGAGATGGTGAACAGAGCTTGGAGTAGTGGATTTTAAAGAGTTGGCTCCACCAGGCTGTACTGAACAGCCCTTAACATAGTATTGTTCTTGCAAAGTCAGAAAACATTATAAAGGAAAAAAAAAAAAGCCTTTGAGCAATTGAGTTAAAACCCCTACATCCCTTTCAATCTATTTGCCATTCTAGGAAAAGCAAATCCAAACTATACTATCAAGAAATGGGGTGACCAGGTTTTTCAGAGCTTTCATTAAAAACATGGTTCTCTCCTGACAAAAAATTACAACCTTGAAACTATGTTAACAGAAGGACTATTTGTCCTTTGTTTTCAGATTATATCTGATTTCTTCTTTCTCATAGACTTGAAGCAATGGATTTAAACTACAGATCCATAGTACACTACAAGGACAACAGCCAAATGGCCTCTTGGATTATATGAAAATAGTAGGCAAGTTGCTAGACTTCATTTTGACTGAAACATTATTTCTATGCCTTGAAAAAAAAAAAAAGAAAAGAGAAAATCAATTAGAGCACATTAAAACAAAGCCAGCAAGCAGATCCTACTTTGACATAACAGGGCAGATTTTTAGATTTTTAGACACAGCTTGCTTCCTTCCTTCAGGTAGAACAAAGGCTCTTCCCTTTTCCCTTCGCATATTCTCTCTCTAGATGTAGTAAAAATTTAGCCATACCATAATCAACTTCTCTCTTATCCTTTCAAAACCAAACAGAAACAATCTCATTGTAACTTCACAACCTAATAATGACTTGCAGAAGGTCTGTATTTTACCTGCCTCACAGCTAGAGAAACCAAGGTTCAGAGAGATGCTATCCCTAGGATCACCGAGGGAGCCTGGTTTTTTTTCCCAAGCATCAATTCACTTTTCAATCCTGTAGCCCATATTACCTACTCTATAATTCCTCCTTGTATCCTCCATGCTAAGCACATAGCCCTCTATGGGAATAAACTACACAACACCATGGGAGATGATTCTTAACTCTTTGTCAACAACACAACGAAAATATGCACTGCAATATCAACCATTAGTGATGTAGTGGAGTAAGTATTGCCATTTTTTACTGGAAATAGTGCAAAGGGTAATCATAGAGGTGTCCTGCCATATTGTGTTCCCACAGAGATGAACTGTACCACATTCCTCCTTTCAAAAGTGGTAACAGGATGCAAATTAGGCTTGAACAGCCACTAGCCAATATTGCCTTGGAAACAAACGCCTGTAATTCATATCTTGCCCTTATAAACAGCCACCTGGCCCTTGTTATCAGTTTAAAATAAAGATAATCTACCCTGCAGATAGCAAAAAAATCCTGCTAAGCTGTTATTACGTTGCTATCTCTGGGAAATGGCCCATCTAACATCTCGCTGATAAGTGTTACAACATATATATCCAAAAGCATTGTCAACATTTATTTGCAATTGAAATTCAAGATCTTTGGGAGAAGTTTACTGGAAACACATGGCAGAAAATACAGTTACAAATTAAAATAATAAACTCACCAAGTTGCTGTTAAGTTCTGGTGGTCACAGTAAAATGAAGCTGCTTTGCGTCTTACTGAAGGCACCCCAACCGGTAATGAAATCCCAGGAAACACCACATATCGTGGTTGTTATTGCTGTCGTGAGCTGAAAATTAAGACAACAGGTATTACAGAACTTAATTTCGCACAGAACTTTTCAGGAGACTGAACACAAAATTCTGCATGTTTTCGCTGATTGTGTTGTTTGAAGCAGTCTTTAACGTAGTGAATCTGTTTCTTTTGTTAATGGCACAATTTTAGATTCTAATCAGTGCAAAAGTACAGAGGAACACACTATATCTCTTTGGTAAGAGCATATTAAGGCAATTTGTTATTTCAGTTCCCGTGAAAAGTAGAGCTCCTGAGCAGCAGCCCTTACTGTGCCCAGCTGTGGGGCGCAGTGTAACAAAGGCGCATAGTCCCAGTTGAGAGCCCCGCAGCTTCTGCCCCTAAATCTCCAGCAGCTTCAAGCTACCTGTGCTGGCTATTCGTGGCTGGATGGCTTGAGCGCTGAGGTGGCAAGAAAGGGCCAGAGACTGAAGGGCCCAGGAAAGAAGATTAATCTCCTCGCCTTTCGTTGATACCTGAGCTAACTGGAAACTTTAGTTAAAAGTGCAGTTACTGCAGAGGCTTCAGGGTAGAAATATTCTTGGAAGATTCCTGCAAGGGAAGAAGAGGAAAAGAAAAGCTCAGCTACCTACATATATTTATTAAAACCCTTTTCCTTTCACCCTGAGCATTCCCTGACTGTAGCTGGGCCTTCAGAACAGAATATTCTGGAGCCCAAATACTAAAGAGAGTTATTTTGTAGTTTTCTGCAGTACTTTTGTTTATTACTGAGTTTTCAAAAACTTAGACTAAAAATGTAATCGATATTTTGAAAGATGCTTATAGTTTTACTTTGTAATTACAAGCTAATTTCCTTGCTAATTCTCTGAAAGACTTTGAAAGACAAAATCTTAAAGCTTGTTGAAAGCATTCAGAATTTCCTGTAGAGGGAGATTTGACCAAAACTACTCATCTACTAACAGATTATAGAGAGGATTTAACTGAACGAAAAGTTTACTTTCATAATTAGCAATTGGCTAAGGAAATAGGTTAAAATTGAGATGATTCTCTCAATAGAAACATGGCTTATTTCATACCTAACTGACACAGTTTGCAACACTTGTTGCACTGTTTCAGCATATATTTTGAGATGCTCCCTGAAGAACAAAGACCCATGTTTTTACCATCCTGATATGGTGCAAATGGCAAGATTTGATCATGGAAATTCTACACATCCAAAATAGAAGCTTGAAGCCTATGTCTGGTGCCCTGATAAAAAGCGTGACCTCTCCTTGCAAACATCTGCCATGTTTGTTTCCTTAGGTAATTTTTTCTAAATCTACACACCCGTTACACAATTTTGCTTGTCGTTATTAGTCTGGGCTATACTGAGTGTCTTTCATTCTGATTATAAAATGTGAAAGCTGATACCCAGAACTAGAAAGATTAGCACAATGAACCATATATATTCATTCATTTGTGAGGATTAGAAGACTGCTGCAACGTAACGGAAATTCAAGCAGCTGAATTTACAGCATTTTAAAAAGCATTGCGACACTCAGTAGTGTTTTTTAGCTTGTTTGTTTCTTTGAAGATTTCAGTAAAATATCCACATGGAACTGAACAAAACAGTGGCAAGTTCTTGAAGTTTTTACTTTTTAACCAGTAAGGAGTATTTTTGTACTGAACAGAGTGGTTCAAGGAACACTATACAATAAGGTAAGAATATGCAACTTTGCGTCTATAAGATAGCACCTGCACTTCTAAAACCTTTTGATTTCCAGTGACCTTCAGAGGGAATTGGCTACTTAATTGCCCCCTGGAAACATCTTTAGACACACAAAATGTTGATGAGAAAGATGAAAAACAATAAGAAATGGGAAAACTTGGAGAAGGAAGGTCTGAAAAATGACTGGGAGCAAATTCTTTAATCAGAGAGAGAGAGGGGGAAAAGGTGGGCTATTTAATTGCTGGCTAGGATAACAGTCATAGCATTTTGCTTAAGCCAAGGCACAAATCACTGCAACCTGTAGTGCAAGGTGCACGAAGAAATGCATTCCCATCTGTTTTATTTCAACTCTGCAATGCATTTTCTGTTTTTTTTTAAGTTAGCTAATTAAAGCCCCTTGGAGTTCATCTAGTAGATAAAAACAAGGAACAGACGAGAACTCAGAGATATAAAAAGAAAACAAAAAGGGAATGAACAGAGCCCTACAACCCCAGATTCTCTCTAGAGAGCTGGGAGATCTTGACTGTTGCTTGAGGCCACAATGATCCGAACTAAAACTGTTTAGTAGGTTATTAAAACACAGCAGACTTAGCTTGCATGACATATCAAACAGAATGTTTAATAACTCTGAGAAATGTAATAACCATGAATGTCAACTACTTAACTAACAAAATATAATTTTGTTATTCCATGGGAGTCACTCCTTACAGCCTTTATAGCAGCTTTATATGCAGCTTTGAAGCTTAAACATTATTTTTCTTAGTAAGACAAGATAAACTCTGCAAAACTATTAATAATCATTTCAGCTAGCTCTTGAATTTATTTATTTATGTTTAAATTTGCTTTGGCATTCCCTGCTTTCATTTGAGGAATCACTCTAGGAGGCTGAGATGCAAAAATCTAGCGCCTACACACTTGAGCAGCCCACTGCCCGGTTAAAGAGCCGTTACCCTGTTCTTGGTGAGGCTACAGCCTGGCCTAGAGATTCTAAATCTGTTTTGCTAAGCATGACAAATGTATGTATACCTGTAAAACGGACTTTGTGTATCTCCATACTTTTTCCATCTGAAACGCAAAAGCACAAACAGCAACTTGTTTTCATTTTGTCTTAGACCTCAACGTCTGCAAGTACCATGCAACTATATAGCCATCATCTCATCCAAATATTTTCTCCAGAGCAGGGACTATGAAAAAAGTCATTACAGATGACTGAAGATATTACAAATTTCTGGCCCATCCATACTGTTCTGGAAATAGAACAGCAGCACAACTATGGGTACCCTTTTTGCTGGTTGCTTTTTTCCATTTGTTTTAGCAGGGACATGAGTTTCCAGACAAATACTGAACTAAATCAAGTCCTTTCATATCAGTGTAGCTCACATGCCACAAGCACAGTGAGGTTTACCTAAAAGACTAGACCAATAGCCTCAGAGAAGTATGCTATATCACTGGAGCAGCTGTTATCCTGCTAATAATATTTTCCTTTTCCTGCCTTTCTTGCACGTCCTGAAACCCTCGGCTGTTTCTCATGTCTATCACCAGTCATACACTTGCCTGTCCCCTGAATATTCTTGTCTCCATTCATGACAGGGAAGCAGGTAGTCACAGTCCCTCTGTAAAAGTGGGTTGTAATATCTTACAACCTCTAGTTGTGAGGGAGAGACCAGTGAGCTCCCAGTAACCGGAGACAGAGTGTAGTATACAATTTTCAGCAAAGCGATACATAATGCATTTAAGCATTACATTAACAATATTTGAAACACTTCTGAAACAGCTTTTACACCTCCTATTGTGCAATGAGCTGTCAGCTTTTCTTGCCATACAGAGTCCTGCCATAGCGTCCCTGACACTTAATCCGCATTCGTTAAAAACACACATTCTGTTTTAAGATAGACTTTAAAACATAAGATTAAAAGGAAACAAAGGTCTTCACTTTGTTTGTCGAACTTTCAAATTGAAAGGCTTTTAACTTTTTCTTTTTCACTATTAGTCACGAAAGCTAGACATGCACTTTAGTCTTGAAAACAGAAGGTGAGTTTCTCCAGATGCTGGCAGTTGCAGCTTTAAGCTAAATACCACGTACTAGAGAATAACAGCACACAGAGGGCAATGTGAGGCTTCAAGATAGTATTTCTCTACTGGTTTTTGATGCACAAATAAAAGATCTATGTAACAGGCTTAGGAAGCACCATTAATACCCAACCTTTATTCAGTGCAACAGTATCAAAGGAAGGAACCTTAAAGATCATCTAGTTCCAACCCCTTTGCTATGGGCAAGGACACTTCCCACTAGACCAGGCTGCTCAGAGCCTCATCCAGTACAAATGTTTAAAAATAATGCATCACTTCTTCCTCCTGCTTTTCTGTTCACCTTGCTTCTGTGAATGCATAGAGCTGCTTAAGTAGGGTGGAGAGGGCATAAGGGGATAGAGGTGTTAAAAGGTTGAAAACTGTCAGCAAAGTAGCATTGATCAAACCACTTCTGAGTGGGGCAGTCTTGCACAAGTGTCATTTGATCCATACAGCACGAGGTAGGGGATAATCAAGAGAGTAACCAATGTATTTATTATGATGATGCTTAAGGGGTTTCAGGATTTCCAGCTAAATTTGGCAAAGCACTGCACCCATCTTGGCTGAAGCAGCTTGCAGTAGTTTAGCTTCTCTTGTCATATCAAAACAAAAGTTTAAGTCAAAAACATGACTGGGAATAATTTTTGGGGCAGGGAGGAAGGTTGCATAGAGCCTTTTTTTGTACTTATCTTGAGCACGAGGCAAAGGTGGCCAGGAGTCGTAGCCCAACAGTGCAGATGAAAGGAAGGGGAGAAAGATGGTGTCCAGAGCTCTCCCAAGAGAGTGCAGAATGGCTGCTGGGGAAACCTGCAGGAAGGTAGCAGGTCCAGATGGTTTAGTCTCTCCTTCCCTTTCTCACCATGCACCTCTGAAGTGTGTTCAAGTACAAGCTGTGAGATGGATTAGGACAGGTAGGCATGTAAATCAAGCACTTTTTTCCGCATTCTAGTAATATTTTCTGTAAAGGCTGCAACTCAACGCTGGAATTCAGTCAGCTGCACTGCTGAGCTGATGCAGGCCCACTTCCATGAAGCCTAGGGCTAGCAGACTCAGACTCTGAAATCAGGCACCTAAATGTGGGCTGAGTGCTGCTCTCACATTCTGTATACTTAGTTGAGCTGCTTGAAGTTTTATCTGTATTTAAACATCCTGGAAGAGGACGCCAACCAGTTAGATGCTGTAGTCTTCCTCCCGCTGCAAAACTGCCAGAAGCTTCTTGCAGGATTAAAACAGAAGCCTGGCTCCGTGGGACAAACTGTGCCTCTGGTTGAGGATATAAACAAACCAGAGCACACAGAGAGCCAGGAAAAACCTCTCCCAGCTGTCTTACCCTGAAGCACTGATGTAAACAGCTCGAGCTAGCTATGTCTGAAACATCACTAGGGTCACAGACCATAGAGAGAGATGTTAACAGTAGGTGCCTCAGAATAAATTCATCCCCTAGAGATAACACAGAGGATCCAGTCATGTTGCTAATGCTGAGAGGTTTGGCAGAGAGCTTAGAAGAGATATGAGACCGCACCTCAGTTTCCAGGCTCTCTTGCATTGTTTCTTCTGTAGGGTATTATTAGCCAAACTACAATCCAGGAATTATTTTTATTTCCTTATGTCTCCAGGCGGAAAGCCAAAGGGTGCAGCCACTTTGGTAGTGCTAAAGCCACAGACTTCCCTGTGTAGCACCTCTGCTCTGCATGTTTCACACAAGAGGCTGATGCCTTCACAACAGGATGCAAGCCACAGCAAAGGGCACATTTCTCCTCTTCTCTGAGCATAAGTTAACCACCCCTGCCTCCATATTTACGTGTTATAATTAAAATAAATAAAATAGTAAGTGAAAATTGTTGCTGATTGGAATAGCTTCCCCTTTCTACCTTGTAGTTCCCATTGAAAATTGCCACTTGAAAAATAAAGAGAAGGAAAAAAGCATTTTAGAGATTGTATTTTTTCACATGTGACAGGATAGCTCTCCCTGAGTCTGTACTTAGCCTGCAATTGTGTTTTAGAAAGATAAACCCAGCACCTGATTAACAAATGCTCCTCTCATCTTGAATTACTCGGAAGCTTTGCAGAGGTCATATCAGCACCAGATGAGATGGTTCTAATCAGGGGTATAACAGTAAATACAGATTAGTTTATAATTAATGCAAAATTAAGTGGTCATCAGGAATGCTGATTTAAACCTCTTGGAAGATAATAGAACACAAATTTCAAACTCTTCCTCTCGTTTCGACACCTGCTGAAGAGAAGTGTCCCTAAAGAAAGGTATCCCTAACATATGTGGTGAGAAAGATCACTTAGGTCACATCTGAGAGTACCTCGCTGACTGTAAAAGCTCCATTTCTAGGGCAATTCCACCAGAGGCAGATTTTAATCAGTGTAATACAGAGCGGAGTTTGGTTTTCTAGAAAGGAAGGGAAGCTAGCAGCTTCCCTTCTGCACAGGAGGTGTTTCAGCTGAGGAACCATTTTCCCTGGGATGGTTTACACCAGAGTAAACCTACAAGTTGGGGAATCCTGGGAACAGGAAAAGTGATACCAGACTGAAGCTTGAAAGCTTAGAGACCCAAAGGATGAGCAGACTGGGTGTTTACTTCAAGCAAATTCCAGAAACACAGCTTGGATTTGCTATATATGGCATCATTGCTGAGGCCAAATACACCTTCCATGTACACAGCCTAGTGCAAGCATTACTTTTCTGATGACTTGGGACTGTATGAAGCTGAGCATGCAGTATGAATGTTCTCCCATTCTGCTTTCATGAACTGCCAATATTTTTAGCGTAAGAATATTTTTGCACTTACCTGCAACACTTTTGCACTTTGTATAGATCCCATGTAAATGACGCATAGTGCTCTCCAAACACAAGGTTACAGGAAGCTTCACACATTTCTAACAACCGTATTGGCAATTTGCTGGGCAAAATGATGTAAAAAAATTAGTCCAAATTACATTTCAAAGCTAGACTCCTGAGAGAGTGACTGATATGGCAATTATGAATACTATTTCCAAAAAAAAAAAATCAGTAAAGAACACAGCTGTGCACATCTGCAAAATAATACTCCATTTTAAAATCAGCTGCTTAGTCATTGTCACCTACTGGTTGATGCACTGGGGGCATAATACATCCTTGCTCTTAGTTCAGATCTAAGCAAAATGGTCACAAAAAATCACATTTTTTGATACAATCTCAAAGTAGACTTATATAATCATTCCGAATAAATGCATTGGAGACTGAATTACCACTGATTCCTAAACCTGGAAGCACAACAGGATTATATCTACTCTCTAGAATGTCTCTTTCCTGTCCTAAATGAACCCAAAACTGTCTTTTAAACAGTGTATCATATCCTGCATTTTCATATAATAAATATTGATTAAAAACTCTCAGGCAAAATTTTAAAAGTTCTTGTTTTCATAGCTGCAGGGCACCAATTAATGAAGAAGACTGCAGTTCATTTGAGAACCGCAAAGCTAAGTTGCCAGTAATGACACGGAGAACATGATGCAGATAAGCAGATAAATCATATTCTAGAAAATTCATACCCTTCACCAATTTCAATAATCGCTTTTTCTCTGTACCTATATAACTTCCTGCAGAGAAAAGAAATGTCATGATTTACAAAGCTAGACATGGAGTTAGGCAATGAAAAAACCCAGCTATAAAACAGATGAGCTGGGCACCAAATGCCCCTCTGCATGGATATGTTCCTATGTTTCCATGGGTCCACATAACTTGCTGGTGTAGATACAGTCCTTCTCTCCATAAAGGTACTTAGCTTACATGTCTTAAATTAAGTGGAAGAGGAATTGAAAATCTTATTTTCTCCCACGGTCAAAAACTAAAAGCCTGTATGTAAACATTTTTCTTAATTGTTGAACTTTTAGTATTCGGCTTTCTTGTCATGTTATCACAGAATCACAGAATCACAGAATGTTAAAGGTTGGAAGGGACCTTAAAGATCATCTAGTCCAACCCCCCTGCCAGAGCAGGATCACCCACAGTAGAGCGCACAGGAACATGTCCAGGCGGGTTTTGAATGTCTCCAGAGAAGGAGATTCCACAACCTCCCTGGGCAGCCTGTTCCAGTGCTCGGTCACCCTCACAGTAAAAAAGTTTTTCCTCATATTTTTATGGAACCTCCTGTGTTCCAGCTTCCACCCATTGCCCCTTGTCCTGTCAGTGGACGCCGCTGAAAAGAGCCTGGCTCCATCCTCCTGACATTCCCCCTTGACATGTTTATAAACATTAATGAGGTCACCCCTCAGCCTCCTCTTCTCCAAGCTAAAGAGATCCAGCTCCTTCAGCCTTTCCTCATAAGGGAGATGCTCCACTCCCTTCACCATCTTTGTGGCTCTACACTGGACTCTCTCAAGCAGCTCCCTGTCCTTCTTGAACTGAGGGGCCCAGAACTGGACACAATATTCCAGATTATCCACCTATTCCTGGTTAATCCAGTCTGTAGTTCACCTTTTTGTAGTTCACGTGGTGTGAAAGAAGCTCCCATCAAGAAAATTATAAAAGCCTGTGGTATCACTTTTCTCACATTAAGGACCTATCCACACAAATAAGGCCTTTTCCTGTTTTGCTGCATGAGCTTAAGTCCACCTGGAGTACACTACACAAGTAGGCTCTTGTGTTTAATTCAAGACAAATTTTTTTCTGCTCTATACTGTATTTAAATCTTAAAATCTTAAATATCTCCTGAACTTCATATGATGCCTACAGATTGCCAAAAAAGATTTTCTGGTTCTCTCGCTATTTTTCTACTCCACAAAAAGCAACCTGGCCAGGTGCTTTATTGTTTATTCCTTTCCTCTCTCTAGTTACAGCACATTTCATTTTACTATCATAAGGAAGAAACAGCATAAAAATAGCCGAAACTGTAAAAAAGAAATTATTTGCATGTCAATAATCACGCGTGCAATGGCTGTCTGTACGCAGGTGATGAATACCACTCTAAGATCATTATCAGTCAATTTTAGAACTATAGTAAAAATGCACTAGGAGCAAAACTAAATACTGAAATAACATAGGACTGTATACACTTATATATATATACACCTGTATAACATTATTCACAAGAGAAAAAAATGTATCAGAAGCAACATGTGGAGAGTAATTTCTCCAAGTTTATAGCTCAGGTCAGAGACAGAATATCTAAAATTTTTTCATTAGTTTCAAGACTACTAAAAAGTGCTTCTCTTGTGCTGCATTTGTGAAGAACTCATAGGAAGGTATAACAACCAGCCTGCTGAGCATGCCTTATTAGCCTTACTACCACTATGGTAAACACAATTTAATTCACAATGATTGAAAAAAATCTGTATTTTATTAGGAAATTCAAAACTGAATGTCAAAGAGAAAACAATTATAAATACTGCCTGTTTCTGGTTACTGCAAGTCACCTTTATGGGAACAAAATTCTGTATCAACCACATAATTGAGATCAAAACCTTTTGGTTTTATTAAATTCATCAGCTCAAAAATTCACAGATAATTAATACATTTGAACTCAAACAATTAACATCATTCCATTTTCCAGAGTCTTGTATTACTGCACAATCTTCATTTTTTAGGTTATTTGGTTCTCCATCTTTCCAGTTGCTGTAAGTTACAGTCCCTCCATTCAGATACATGAACCTGCCTTCAGTCTGTTCATCAGATATCCCCATATAAGCCTGCTTTGAAGGTGCTATTAAGTCTTTTACGGCCGTATTTTCAGCCTCATTCCTAGGAGAGGCAAGTATACTCCCAGTTTTTTCACAAAGGGATTTTCCATTGGCAAAAGTATCTTCTTTTCCAGTTGAGACAAATATTTTTTTACCAATACTCTTGATCTTCTTTAAAATCAAAGCTAGAAACAAGAGTGAACATAACTGTATGATACCAAAAATTGATCATGCTATAGTTATTTATCAATACCACAACTGTACTTCAGAAGTAGCTAACACCAGCTATAAAAAAAGACTATTTTTTGAAGTAGTAGGTAGAATCCAACAGAGGTCAAAACAGACATCCGGAAATATCAAGTCCACACTTCAAGAACACTGTAACTTCATAAGAAACTGGATCAAAATTCTAGTTCTTATGTTTTTAATTTTCACTTTATATAGTATTACAGCTCGCAAATCACGATATGAAGGAATTCACACTCAAATTGCAAGTATGACAAAATAGCTTGCCAGGTTTCAAGGCAAACCTGAAAGACTGTAACAAAATTCAGAGTTTAAAGCAACAAAGGAGAAAGGGGAGACATGGGGACAGCTTTAGCAGGCCTGAGAAACCAACCATTTTTCCAGAAAATATAGATTATCTTAGGAGAAGTAGGAGTAGTAGCTCACATGCTTGACAGGCTTTCATAAAAAGCCAATGGAAAGTTCTTTTCAATCTACTGCTTTCAGTCCCTTCTCCAAAAAGGAAACCAATCCAGGTCAAAAAGAAAACTAATCAGTGATTGGACCTTACCTTGTTTGTATTTGTTTAGTTCAGCCTCCAAAACTTGTATTTTTGTTTCCAAAGCAGTTACTTTTCTCTGCAGGTCATCGGCTACTACAACTAAGAGTCAAGGGTGTTATTTAGTATTTTATATTTAAATTACTACACAACAACTGTCTCCAAGATGCTTAGCTCTCCTGCACCATGTGAGAGAGATATTTGGCTTGCAGAGCAGAAACCACAGGCCACATTGCAGATTTGCTCCATGAGAATTTGTTCCACTGGGAGAGGCTCATCCCCCACTGGGATGGATATTTGGGTGGGCTTTGAATTCTCATGGTTGCCAAAGTCATCTTTTATTCAGAGGGAAAAGCCCAGTTCTTAAAGGCACAACACACATGTAAATGTAATTAAATTAATTAAAATTGGAGCAAAAACCACATTAACAAGTAGAGAACGAAAGAAAAAACCATGCTGTTTATAATACGAGATAAAGGGCTTCTTATTTCACTCACAGGAAACAATAAACTAGCAACTCACTCTAGACACTTTTTCCCCCCCGGAGTTATGCTGATCAGTTCGTCTCCTATGTAACAGACAATAGATCTGTCTGCTCCTCATACTTCTAGAAATCACACTTTTCCTCAAAGGATATTGTAAGAATGCCAGACATAACACAAATATTTTTTGTAAAATATACTAAAAGGTTGAAAACCAGATCATAGAAATATGAGAAATTTATTTCTTACTTCCACGTTCTCCTTTTTCTCCTTTCTCTCCTTGTGGTCCTAAGTCTCCTTTTAATCCTGGAGGTCCCACTTTTCCAGGGAAACCTGGTGGACCTCTCAGTTCTTCTCCTAGAGTTTGATTTAAAATATATTTTTTAAAAAAGTTTTGTTAGTGTTTTGAGAGAATACCAAACACTGCCTGCTTTGTTTATTCCCCTGGGAAAATAAAAACATCTCAGGAAAATCAAATTGTTCCTGTGGAAAGTTTCACTTCCTAGAAAATGCTTTACTTCAATTACAAATTCTTTACTACACTGACTTAGGGCATTGAAAATCCATTAAATAAATGTTGTCTAATGTTACTGCAGGGGTAACACATGCTTAAAAAAAGAAAGCCAACATACTTCAGCTGTCATCCAATCACACATGACAGCACATAACCTAAAAAACGAGCTAAATTGTAAGATGAAGGACACCTCTGAAGCAGTTTTTTGAAACAGGTAGTGTTGGCTTTACTTATTTCAGATATGAAATGGCAGAGGGCATCATACTGAGGGTTTGTGGACTAGAAAACATCTATATAGACTATCAATACATGCCACTAAAATTTTATGTCATAGTTCATATCGAGTGGTATTTATAATGATGGGAATCTGCTTGGAGGTTGAAAAGTAGTTACACAATTCCAAGATGTGTGGTATACACATGATAACACAGACAGGATACGGTAAGAAAACATATGATTCCATATGTACTTAATAAGTGTTTGGACAGAAGCAATGATTTGGCAGCCTGGGAGAGCAGGTGACTTGGTTCTCCCCTGTGACAGAAAGCACTTGCTGATCTATTTGCTGTTTGCCTCAGGGCATGACAAGAAGTTACCTAACTGACAGATCATGCCTTCGGGGGAATTCTGTTGTTGAAACTTAGTGAGTATGAAGCAATCAGATTAGTGGCCATCAGATTAGTGGCCAACTCTAGCAAGCATGATTTCTGGTTTTGAGAGCTGGCCCCTGGAAAGAAAAAGCAATAATAATTTAGGAGGGTATCATAGGGAACTCTGTAAGTGATTCAGAGTACAAATAGTGCAATCAGATGAAAATCTCATTACATCTCCATTTTAAGGGCTGCTGTGAAAATGTATTTTTTTTATTTATTAAACGCCAAGTATCTAAGGTAGCATTATAAATGCAGAAAACATTTTCAGCTTCCTGAAGTTGTGCAGAGGCTACAAAAGGGTACTGGGGCAGATGAAAAAGAGAGAAGTAAAAAGACAAAGTGAAAAAAAATGAAGGAGACATGAAACAGAACTAAAGGGATAGCAAGGAGTGTGAAAAATACAATACTGCTAAATGGCCATAGCTCTGTACCTGGTTCTCCTTTTTCACCTTTGGGACCATCTCTTCCATCTCTGCCTGGTAAGCCAATGGCTGCAGGAGCACTGCACTGAATTACTGGGCAGGAATAAGTCTTCTCCTCAGATTTATCCGTGTTCACTGAACTTGGTACCACCAGCAGCGAAAGCCAAAGTACCAAGGCATTGGAAGCCTGAAGGAGAGTCATTGCTAAGTCCACAGATCTGTGACAAATCAAGCAGAGTGATTTCACAAATTTATCCATTTATGTAATTTTAAAGGTTTGCCTAGGAAAGACTTGCCTACATTGCATAGGAAACACACTCCCACCTTCAGGCAAAAGACCAAGAACTAGGGATAGGGTCTGAACCATTTAATCTAGCTTCTGATTTTATCTTCCTCTACGGAAACTAGAAAACACCAAGCTTATAAGAATCTGAAAATCTCAAGGTTTAATGAAGATACCTAATATAGCAAGTCATCAGTCTCACAGTGCTGCAAATCCATTCCAATGTTTTGTTTATTGTGTGTCTAACTTTAAAGCATTTCTCTTTATGCCAAAGGATTCCTACCATATTCCAGTTTAAGATGAATACTGAACTCTCAGCTATAGCGCTTCTGTTTCCTGATTGCTGTATGTCTAAGCTTAGAGTGATTAAGCTGTTTCTCTTGACAGCATCTCCACTAATAGCAAACACTCATGTGTTATAAAACAAAAAGCTTAACTGTGTTTAAGTAGTAATAATATGATTGCCTCCCAGTTTCTCCTTTTAGACCTTGTATGTTAATAAGATACTTTACTTCCTCAGCATTGTAACTCAGAGTTGAAGTCCTCTTAGATTCCAGATCTGCAATACTTTGCTTCCCTCTCTGAGCAGAAGAACAGCAACAGGCAGTAACATCATAAGGCAAAAGCTCTGTTTGATGTTCTGACAAATTGCACCACAGTAATTGTCCTTGATTTTAATATGAGGGTCAAATTTGAGCAAATCACATCCCATGTATTGTGTTTTTAACTAAAAAAACCCCAAACAAACAAAAAAGGAAACCACCACAAACATGAGCTGACAAACTTTTACAGTAAATAAGCCACATACTAAAGTAAGCCTAAGGAAGCACTGTTTGTTTGACAGACTGAGATGGTAGAAAAATCAAATCCAGCATGAGTTTTGCTAGTTGCCTTAATTATTTCTCTTTATTTGAAGTTTCAGAAAAGATTACCCACAGAGAGGAACTTCCCCTGTCATGTTGCATCTGACAAAGTATAATATAAAATATAATCACTAGCATATTACTGTGAGAACATTAATCAGGATAAAAAGCAGAGTTTAAGAAGTACTACTTTTCTACAGACATCTTTGTGCTTCCTCCACTAGACTCACATCAAAATCTGGGGCAATGGCATACACCAAAGTAAAATAAAGTTAGTTATTTAGCTAACTAGTATAACAAAACTCAATATTTCTTATCCAGCTTCATGGGCTCAAGCCACTTCTTATCAGCCCTCTGAGGATTTCCTTCTGCTGAATTTTTATACTATGTTAGTTATCCAATACCAGGAAAGTTGACATTGCTGCTGTCTCCCCTGAAGGCAGCATGACAAAGTTCAAAATAATGGCACAATTAAAAAAAAATTGAAAACAAAATATTAGACTCTCAGGGAAATCCGCTTCCTATGGAGGCTCGGATTCACACAAAACTTTGTTTTTTTTGTCTGCCAGAAGCTAAGACCTCTTTACCTCCAAAGTTTTCCAGGTTGACCACTCCAATCCTTTATTCTAGGAGAGTCAAAATGCCTGCTTACCTTTGACAAATCTGGGGCAGGGTTTCCTAGCGATGAACTCACTTCCCAAAGAGACTAATGATAATTTGCACCAAGAATGGTTTAGATAAAAAGAGCAAAATGTTCCACATTTCTCAAAAAATGAAGTAACTCTTAGGGAGCTAAGTAGAAAAAACGGTCTTGCAATCCATATTTATATTTAGAGAAGCTGGAGAAGCCCACATGGAGAAACACACTAAGCGTGGGTGTAATGACAGTCCTCGGGTCTCAAGGCTTACACAGCTGCAGCATTTCTCAGCAGAGATCAGAATTAGGCCTTGAAAGATGTCATGAAACTTTTATATTTAGGAGGTTGCTAGTTCAGGAGGTTCTATTTAAAGACCTAGATCGTGGGTAATACTTTTGTTCCTCTGTGAAAAGTACTTTAGGACATGATTCACCCAATGCAGGTAACATCAGTGAAGGGATCCTGGTAGAGGCAGCAGGGAGTCCTTGTTCCACACATAGTCTTGTAGGTGAATGCTCCGAGCCATCAGCCCAAAAACTGAGAGTCTGACAGCACAGAGCAGCCCTACTGAAGTCAAGTACTAGGGAAACTGCTCCTCAAAAGCAGATATTACATTTATACAGAGAATACTCAGGCAGAGAATTTTGTTAAACAGAGAGATTGCAACCTGTTAACAGTCCTTCTCATTAGCTTGCTGGGCTTCAGTAGAGAGCCTAGAAAAGTCCTTTCTAACCAGCATGTCTGCACCTGTAAGGGTTGCATGGTCTCTGTACGGTCAAATACTTATCACAACAAAAGAGATCTTTACTTACCAACACCTTTACTTGGCCAGTACACAGTGAAACTCTTATCGCATCACTGGCTTCCCTGAAAGCCAGCACAACAAAGTGCAGTAGAGAAGAAATGGAACCGAAGCCCGATGGATTTTTACCATAAAGATGAGCCTGCCAAGAGGAGAAAAAAAATTAAATCTCCTACATTTCTACTAAAAGTTGTAGTTTTGGTTACTGCCTTATCTCTGTCTTGCACAATCCTAACGATTGCCTACCTCAATCTTATCACCCCTATTTACAGGTACTGCATATGACATTCTAGTAAGTGGGCCCTTTGCTCTTTGCCTGGCCTTGGACAGACATTGGCTGTGTTACAGTACAAACGAACAACCGAAAAATCAGAACAACTGCAGGCACTGAAAGCTTTGACTGTAAGGTTTTTCCCCTTTATTCAGTCAATGGATTCATTTTTGAATAACCTAGGAGAGGCAAGGATATTTGAGGCTTGCCTGACTGCAGTGGCTGCCTTTCCTGCAACATACTCCGAAATATCCCTGGGGAAAAAAAAAAAAAAAAAGTGGCCGACTCAGTCATACCCATTTATCTTTAAAAATGGGATGTGAGATTTGGAAAAACAATATGGGATGAACAAATATATCTTTAAACTTTTTAGCAAATCTCTTACTACTTGTCTTCCTGTAATGCTAGCGATAAAGTTAGTGATTAGAATAAACTTCTCAATAGAACTTGCACTGTCCAGCTGGCTGTGGTACCACTGTGTGGACATGAATAAGTCCAGTACCAGGAATAGTGTGTGGGGCATTGCCATGGGTAGGTCTGCAAATTAATAACAAAATGCTGAGAAAGAGATATCTTGGGCAATTCTGCTTGCAGAACATTTCCTTACCGAGAAGAAGGTCTATTAGACATCTCCATCTGCAAAAACCAATTCAAATCCTCCATCACTGCAGCAGTGTCTCAAGTGGTCCTATTCCGAAGATCCCATTTCTGGGGCTGTTGTTCTTTGACGTGGTGGCATCAGATACGAGATATCACAGGCTGTCAGGCTGCCTTTGTGTCTTTCCTATTCAGGAGCTAGAATAAATTTAATCTCAGTAAAAATAAAGAGAAAACATGACTTCAGAACATTGCTATTTGTCAGCCATGATTTAATAAGAATATTGTAGAGTCAACATCATTAAACAGACATTTGGAATTAGAGAACAATCTTATTAAATAGGAAACTGAAATCTTTGCACTGACCTTTCTTGTTTTGGTCAAGGACCAAATGTGGTATCTATATGCTGTCAACACATGGCATCCAGGGCTCCTCCTGTAACCTTGTAATCCACAAAAAATGTCTGGTTTGTTGAAAGTCTGCTAATCTTCTCTGAAGATTGCTTGTCTGAAAGAGCAAACAGGTTTCTCATCAATCTCCCCACCTCTAGATTCTCACCAGGCCAGGACACCATCTTGCTGAAACATAGTTTATAACACAGCAGAAATTTTACTAAACTGTGGCAAACTCAGTATGTTTATACGCAGTACCCAAACCTACAGGACTATTGTACATTCTTGCATCAAGTGACAAATAAAAATCCTCAGGGCAGATGGCTTAGTATTCCCAAATTATTAAATGTCTTTCTTCACTAGATTTTTTATTTTTCTATCTCTTCATTTCCATACAGCCTTCCCTTAGTCCAGAATTATTTGGTTCTTCTGGTTGAAAACTGAACTTCTTACTATTTAGATACTTGAATGTGCCTTCTTTCTGCATATCATTCATTTGGGGGAATGGTCTGATGTCTGGGTGCTGTTTGATAGTTGGTGCAGCTCTCTGCAGATTTCCTTGGAGAAGCAAGCAGCTCAGCATGTGAGAACACGTGGCTTTTGAAGTTTCAAACTTGCTTTTGGAGCCATCAGTTTTGAGTATTCTTCACCAGCAGCAATATCATATGGGAATAACAGAAGTGGGAACTATATCCAATTATTTTCATCACTGTATAGCAGGGTGACAGCTTCTAGACACTTGCAAAAGAATCTGTGGCTAAAGCAGTGAATAGAAACGTGCAGCTAGCTCATTGATTCACTTTGATGTCAGACTGACAGAGTGCTCTTATCCCCAAACCAGGAGTTTACAAAGTATTTTAGAACTTTTCATTGAGACAACTAGAGTCAGGATTAAATACTTTCAAAGAACAAAACCCTAGGAATAATCTTATACCAGAAAAACCTCAGACCAGGCATCATGGAGCACCATTCTTAATAGGCGCCCATACAGTGAGCTTAATTAGAGCTCTTAGGAAGATATAAAGTGGAAGCTCACCCATGCAGGATCTTTTCTTTCTAAATTAGTAGTGGTTTATGTCCTTGCCTGTGTAACCTACCATGCATCTGTACTTCCGCACAGTAACAAGGATAAAGGAGAGCTGAAGCTCTTCACCTATTTCTTTTCACTTGTCAGCCTCCCACAGAGACAATGCAGATGAGCAGTTGCTTCCGTTTTGGGCTAGTACCCTGACTCAACCCTCGTCAATGATAAAATCCTTGGAAGTCCTGTATCCACCCCGTATATCAAGAGCAAGATAAAAGTATCAACTGCTTGTAAGAGAGAAGGGAATTTATATAGTGGGACACACTAGGAACAACGCTTTAGTAATAGCACAGGTAAGTAGGAAAAGGAATAATACTGTAATTATTATTACAGAGTCTCACTCTTGGCTCATGGTAGAAATTAGAATAGGCATCAGCCTGTATAATAATGTTCATGTCTATGTACAAACATAAAGCCGTAAAGAAGCAGATACCAGCAAGTTTCCAGTGGATATTAATGAGTCAGATATTATTTATTTTTCTGTCCTGGTCAAGACAACTGACAAACTAGGAACAAAGCAGAATTTTGTACTGCCTTTCCCTCCCTCAAATTTTAAATGACTGCACATTAGTCCGGACCTAAGTCTTATTAAAAACGGCTTTTGCAGAGTCTGTAATTGGAGTTTGCAAGATCAAGCATATAATCTTTCACAGAAACTGTAAGAAAGCAAGACAAGTTCTGACGCAGATCAGACCAAAAAAACCCAAAGAACTTGCTTATCTCAGAGGAAGTTCTGTTTGAGATTCAAAGATCAGTGAGAAACCCTCACTCAGGGTACTGACTATTAAGAATAAACATACCGAGTTTCTCCTTCTCTTTTGAAAAACTGCTAACTGAACTTCCTGTCATCTGAGCTAAAAGTGATTTGAGCTTTAAAAGCATGAGATTCAGAAACAAAATAAAGGCAAGATTCAGAAAGAAAATAACAGCAATATTCTTACTGTCCCTAGTCAGCTGTTCTGCTTTACTTACATTATAAAAGTTTGACTATCAAGTCAAACAACTTCTGCCTTCACCTTCATAGAGATTTAAGAAAATTTACAGAATCACAGGTTGTCAGGGGTTGGAAGGGACCTCAAAAGATGATCTAGTCCAGCCCCCCTGCCAGAGCAGGATCACCTGCGGTTAGCCACACAGGAACGCGTTCAGGTGAGTTTTGAATGTCTCCAGAATGGGAGACTCCGCAACCTCCCTGGGCAGCCAGCGCGAGTGTTCCGTCACCCTCACAGTGAAAAAGCTTTTCGTAATGTTTTTGTGGAACCTCCTGTGCTCCAGCTTGCACATGTTGCCCCTTGTCTTATCATTGGACATCACTGAGAAGAGCCTGACTCCGTCCTCCTGACACTCACCGTTCACGTATTTATAAACGTTAATGAGGTCACCCCTCAGCCTCCTCTTCTCCAAGCTAGAGAGTCCCAGCTCCTTCAGCCTTTCCTCATCCACTTTCCTCATCCACTCCCTCCTTGCTCAGCAGGGTAATGGAAGGTTGAATTTCAAAATTACTTCTGCTTTAAACTTGTGCAAAGCACAAAAATTGTGGAGTAAATAGCAGAGTGCTGTCTCTGCGTCTTGTTTTCATTTTGCCTTTTTTCAGTGAAGCTCCATTCAGAAAAGGTGAATTTATTTATTTTTTTATTCAGAGTCTATTTATGTAGATGACATTCCGATTATATATCTAGTATAATAATGCTGAATTTAATGTGTGGCACCTATTAAATGTGTCTAAAGTAGTTTATACTTCTGGCCTCCTACTTTACACAAAATATGTTGATGTGCATCCTATAATTTTTATTGACAGTTTATAATTCTCGACTTACTTTGGTGTCATTCGCACAAAGCAGCTTATCTGTGTATATCTACCTCTTTTCACAGTCTGTGAAATGAATGTATATTTGATAGATCCAGTCTGTATGGTTTTTGGCTACTAATTACAAAACCCCAAGCTTAGTAAATTGGATTTTAGTGCAGTTCTATTTGAACAAATCAGTGAATCCAGAGTAACTGTGAACTCAGTTGCAGCTGTGAGCTCCGAAAGAAAAGTGATAATCAGCCCATCTTGACTGAATATAGTTACTTTGTGGAATGTGAGCAGCTAAAGAGATTCAAAGGTTCTGACAGTAACTCGGTCTTTAACTTTTCCAGACCAGACTGAGCAATTCTGCTGCATCCAATGCTGAGCACATCAGTCCCAGGAATGAGCGCTCCTGGTGACGACTCCACCACTGGAAGCCTGCATGAGGCTGTGACCCTGCTTGGAAAGGAAAGCCAGGCAAGAAATAGAAAGGATCCAGGTACAAAAAAAGTCTTTCTTTGTTTTTTCTCACTAGTAACTACGTTCAACTATTCTTCATTAAAATGATGTTTGGTTCAGCCCTCCTCACCCTTCCGAGTGTGGGTAAAATGTTTGTGAGCATAACTGGTCATAGAATCATAGAGTGATTTGGGTTGGACCTTTAATTTAAAGGTCACCTAGTCCAACCTCAAGCGAAGACATCTTGAATTAGATCAGGTTGCCCAGAGCCTTGTGCAGCCTGACCTCGAACATCCTGAAAGTTTATAAAATCTTCCGATTTCATGTGATAATGTGGCGCGAGCACCATGCGAAATGTGAGTGGAATATTCCATAATTATTGTTCTATGGATCTTTCAATTCTAGATTACTGTATTTGAATGTGCTCCAGTCTGGTAGTGAGTTAAATCTGTTCCTGATAGAGTTGTTTCAGGAAGTTTTTGAAGGTAGAATTTTCATGCCTTTTTTAAGGAAAATAGGACACTGCATAATGTATATTGCACTTCAGTATTTTACAGTAAAGCTGGAAGCATCTATAGACATGTCAATTTTTTTTAATAATATCAACAAGTAGGAAATGAAAGGCCATAATAAGGGAAATTTTGTAAACTAAAGAACTCTTTCAATATAAATTGTTGCTGATGTGTATCCCATTGGGTCTCTGGGAATGTTCAGCTGACATCCTTACCAAGCATCCTCCAAAGGACCTGAAGTTGAAGAATTTCTACTCATTACTAAGGCAATTAAAATTCTCATGTTAAAACTAAGAGGAATTAATATGAAAAGTTAAAGCTGATTGGACCCATTGGAAGCATTGTTGACTCGTGAAATTCTGAAGAAATCTGATGATTCTAGAGGGCTAGCGGAAATAAGGTAACTTTAACTTGAGGTCTGAAAATTTCCCACTACCAAGTTAAAACAAAAATACAACTCTAATACAAATGTATGTGTCATAAGAGATTGAGTGTTCATAAAACGAAGCTGTTTGCAAGAATATACCACTAAGGCCTTAAACCATCAGAAAAAAAGAGTATAGAAGAGAGGGCTGCTGAAGGTTGTGAAAGGTCAGGTAAATGTAAGCCTCTTTGATTCAAGCAAGCAAGACTTTGCACCCCTTCCTCAGGTTTTTGGCACAGATTGTGGCTTTTTAGTTCATCTGTCCTAGGAAGTACAGAAGAGCTCGTCCTGAAGAGGACAGTATTGAAAATAAGGGAGCCACAATACCTGGTCCCAGACAAGTATTGTGCATCAGCACTGCAGCTTCAGTGGCAGAAGAGAAGGCAGGTTTGCCCGTTCTGCCTAGCAAATCAGTCAGTGCATTAGTTGTCCTCCAAAGAGTCTTCCCTAATTACATACTCATCGCAGTTCTTGCAAGATTTTTTCTTATTGTCTCTGAGTATTATCAGGATCTCCTCCAGTTATAATTTACTTTGCTAGCAGATACCTAGGGTTTCTCTGTGGCTTTGTATTGGTACCTGTTGTGGTTTCCCTGTAAGCAGCCTGGAGAGGATGGCAGAAATATCTCTCAAATATGCCGTGCTTGCACAAAATTCTTATCTTGCCACTGTCCTCTCAGGACAGGTATTTGCATAGTATATTTTTCTCTTGCTTTCCATGTTTCCCTCTTTAGAAATGTCATTCACGAGAGCATCTAATGCCATTGTATGCAAATACAAGAAGAAAGGAAATAAATTTTTGCACCTCTGTTCCTTGCAGAATGCCTGAGAGCAGGAGGATACCAAAGAAAGATAAGTAGACCAAGACAAAACAGCAGCTGTTTTCCAGTCAGAGGAGAGTCCCAGCTTAGCTAGTAATAGAGACTAAAGTCAGGACATGCTTCTAATAAGGCAGTGTTAACTCACCATAATTTACCTTACCGTAATGCCAATTCATCACCATGGCATTGCTATAAATAGAATATCATCACCTCACATTTTCCAATAAACTCAATATATTCTAAAATTAAATAAGGTAGTAAAATCTGTGATTCCACACTGTGACACAGCAGTTGCTGTTTGCTACTGAAACCCCTCTTAACGAATGCAGTATTAGGGGTGAGTGCTGATTTTAATTTCAGAAGAGACTGAATTTTCTCCTGAAATGATCATTTCTATATCTCCAGAATATCTAGGTCAGTGCAGTTGTTTAGTGTACGTGGAAATTCGACTACTGTGTACATTATCCTATAATAAAAAAAGAAATCCCCAGTCTAGCACTGAAGTCTTTTCACTATTGTACCTCCTCCCATCAGGTAGTTTTACAAAGCCTTGGGCTTGATTGGGCAAACTCGCACAGAAAGCAGTGCCTCTTTTCTGCTTAAAGACTTTTACCGAGGCCAACAGGAAGGCTTAAAAAGCCATTATTCAGGCAGTTATAGGAATTTATTCAAGAAGGATATAAATACAAACATCTGAACTTTTTGAATATATTCAATTCTGGAATTCCAGTTAAGGTACATAAGGAAAAATCTTGTGCTTTACATTTGTAGTAAAAGATCAGGGATTCCTTTTAGTTGCTGCAGCCTGTGTCTAGTTGTTTTAAGAGCAATCTTCAAATATTTACAAGACTGTGTGACTAAAATAATGATTTGCTTTATTTGCACTGTTTCTCTTTGACTCATTCTCTTCAGCTTCTCTTATTCAACTCATGGAGTCATGAAGTGTTAAGGAAAAAATGTGCCTGTGTGGACCAAAAAAAAGACAGTGTTCAAAGACATTAGAAGACCTGGATAGTGTAGTTAAGCCTTTTGTTAAAGGAAGCAAGAGATAAATAAAGAGAGTAAGTTAGCATTATGGACAGAAGTCTTGTAAGGTAAACAAATGTTATAAAAGTAGGGGAAAAAGTTTCACTTCCTCTTTTCAGAGTGAGATAAGGTCCTTATTTAAATAGGAGAAGCTGATGTTGTATAGGTACAGCAGGTTCTCTTAGTCACTTGTGATTTGGGCACCTGTGGGGTTGCAGGTTTTGTTTTATCCTCAGCTGAGAGATACAGCAAAGCTGTTGCATGGCTGGTGGTGATAACACCAATGGCAAATAGTGTGTACAAGAAATCACAGAATCACAGAATGTTAGAGGTTGGAAGGGACCTCAAAGATCATCTAGTCCAGAGCAGGACCACCTACAGTAGAGCGCACAGGAACGCGTCCAGGCGGGTTTTGAATGTCTCCAAAGAAGGAGATTCCACAACCTCCCTGGGCAGCCTGTTCCAGTGCTCTGTCACCCTCACAGTAAAAAAGTTTTTCCTCATATTTTTATGGAACCTCCTGTGTTCCAGCTTCCACCCATTGCCCCTTGTCTTGTCAGTGGACGCCGCTGAAAAGAGACTGGCTCCATCCTCCTGACATTCCCCCTTGACATATTTATAAACATTAATGAGGCCACCCCTCAGCCTCCTCTTCTCCAAGCTCAAGAGACCCAGCTCCTTCAGCCTTTCCTCATAAGGGAGGTGCTCCATTCCCTTCACCGTCTTTGTGGCTCTGAGCGGGACTCTCTCAAGCAGCTCCCTGTCCTTCTTGAACTGAGGGGCCCAGAACTGGACACAGTATTCCAGATGTGGTCTCACCAGGGTGGAGTAGAGGGGGAGGACCTCTCTCGACCTACTAGCCACACTCCTTCTAATACACTCTAGGATGCCACTGACCGCCTTGGCCACGAGGGCACATTGCTGGCTCATGGCCATCCTTATACATTTGCAATGTATCTGTGTATGGGCCACCCGTCACTCAAGAAAAGTTTCTATCCAGCCACCAGTAAGCTTCCACCCATCTTTCTGTTCGACTTCTGCAAAGAGTGCATTGTTTAGCGCATTTGGAAAACTAAGCCCAGTGTAAAATCATGATGTTTTTACACCTTTATATTGGAGAGCAGCTACAATCTTGCCCAAATATCAGAATAACTATGGAGCTAGAGAGAGAAAATTTCACATTTTTTTTTTGTGCTCCAGCATACCCACATATAAAGATAAATTACAGTGCTTCATTGTAAATCCACAGGTTACAGATTAATATTTACTCAGCTGAATCAAACAAAAAATATGCTGATGCTAACACGGGTGCATGGTGACAAGCTGTTCAGTGCTATATTTCTCTCTGCAAGAAGTGGTTAAATTTTGTCATCAAAAAGTAAAAAAAAAAAACAAACCCAAATAAATAACATTCATATTAAGTTAAGAGCACATAATCTAACCGTCGGGTTAATGGGATGTACAGACTAATGGGGAATTTCTGCCCTTCATTCATCCTGGAGGAATAGGAACCCTCTGGCTCTTTTCCTTTGCTTTTCTTTTATCTTCTCTCAATGAATTTTTCTCGTGTTTCAGCAGGCTTTTGCCTTTCTATTTCTTAAATGTTAATGATCCCATTTCTTAATATGGGAAACAACAAATGCCAACTAGGCAAAGGGGAGCACAGCCAACAGTGAGTAAAGTAGCCTGTAAGTGACCTCTGCTGGACAACAAGAATGGCATTAAATTTTTGTGTATTTCTTGGGGGAGTAGTTTGTCCATTTAACTAGCTTACATCCATCCGTTTGAATATTATCTAATACACGATAATCAAAGACATTTTCCACTTGAACAAAAAGTGTTCCATGCAAAAAAAATGGAAACTAATACAGGAATGGTAAAATTTTGAATCATAAACTTTAAAATCCTCTGTAACAAGATGGATTCTTGACTGTTGCATGTATACAATTAACACTATACCATTAACAAAGTGAAGCTAAGACAATCTTTCAGGTGATGTAAAACTCACAAGCAATTCCAGGGGGAAGAGAGTGCTTCTCTGAGGGCATGTCAGTCATGCTAAAATCATCATTTCCCAGATGAGGTGAGGTGTTGGGATGTGTTTCTTCCAGCACATGCAGGCTGTAGATCACAACCACTCTTCTAAATCATAAGAACTTACATAGTTATGAACTACAATGTATAATATCCCCTAGGACCTTATCATATTCTCATTAAAATGGATTTAAAGAGAACTGTAAACTCGGGAACTCCTTCTGACCTCACGGTTTGAAGAGGCTTCCAACACTGGAGTTTGGGGCCCATGTCAGCAGAGCTCATGTACAGTCTGAGAGATCCCAAACCTCGTGCATGTCCGTGTAGGACCGCGAACCTCTTTTTGGTAATTAGCCTTGTTTTACTTCCCTGCTGTTTCCTAATTTCCACCTGGAGCTAAAACTCCAATGGCTTGTCATGTGGGTCTAAGAAAAGATACGGGACGTGGTTTGCTATACAGAAATAATACAATGAATTTGTTCCCAAGGAAAACCAGTCTGTCTTGGCAACAGTTGTCCTGGCAACTGAGTCTCCTCACAGAGGAGGATGGCCGCTGATCTGTGAAAACTGATCTGTGAGTCATTTTTCTCAGAGACCAAAGGGGCTAGAGAATGGAGCTGCAGAGCCCCCATCATTTGGCCAAAGAGGCTAACTGAAAGTCTGCCTCTTGAACATGGATCCAGGACATATCAATTACAAAGCATATTAATTGGTAGCATCCTTACAGATGGGTTTTTGTTTTTTTTTTATTTTAATCTAGTCCTGTTAGCAACTGGCTTAACTCTCCAACAGGAGAGAAAAATTGCACTGGAAAAATCACGTCAGAATATAAGTCAACACAGCCTTGAGAGTACTAAGAAGAGCACAGATAAAAATGACAGTGCAGATTTCTAAGTAGCTTTTCAGAAGATCAGAAGACAGTGTGAAAGCTTTGAAGAGCTGTACAGCTTTTGATTTCATATCTTACCTGGAGAGGGACACAGGTGTTCATCAGGACTAGCCCTGCTCCAGAAAGGCTGTGCAGCGCTTGTAACTGCACTGCCACAAACCTGAGCCTAAATGAAGCCCAAGGCTCGTAACGAGCTCAAATATTTTGCCTTGGACAGTGTTCCCATGTCCAGCTCTCCTTGTTTGCCTGTTATGTCTTTATTGCTCCTCCTGCTAAAGTGGCCTTACTGCACAACATATGAAGCCTCACTTTCCAGCCAAAGCCTGCTGTTTCCTTTTTCCCTTGTGCTTCCACCTCTGAGAGGCCCCAGCACAGTCTGCCACAACACCTCCTGGAAGTGCCTGAAGTCTCCCCCCGCATGAGGTAACCCTCATTTGGTCACAACCACAGGACACTCACGCCAGGACAGAGGGTGCAGGGAGGACAACTCTCCTTCATGAGGAGGATGATCAGCCCTTTGGCCTCAGAGCTGGGGTTGTGCCCACCCAGCTTGCAGACCTGCGCTGCCTTGAAATCCGGCCACCCCGGTGGTGCAAGGCAACGGCGAATAACCTTTTCATTGTCATAGGCATGTTATCCCCGAGCCCTCTCTCAAAGGACCTGTGTGACTGGAGACTCCAGGCGACTGGATGACAAGCATGGGGTTGAGTGGTGGGCAGCAACTTAAGCTACCATAATTTGAAATGGACCAGTTAGAAGAAACAAGAAAAGTACCCGAGTCCATCCCAGCTCAAAAAGTTCAGAGGGAAGGTGAGCAGGACTGCACCGGGACATCCGGGTCCAGAAACAGCAGCGTTTCCAGCAGATTATCAGAAATGGATATGAAAGAATCACTCGTTTCAGAAATTGCAATAGTATTATTTCCTCCTGGAATATTTCTCATGGCTTATTCTACTACTTTAATGTAAATGATGCCAATCGATACATACATTTATTTAGTCTTGAATGTTTGGACACAGGCATTGTCATATAGAAGGAAGGCGGAGGAGTCTATATTAGATGACAGCAAATATCATATGAATTAATATTTGCGCAAGAAGCAGGAGAATGTTTTTCATCAGTTTACACTTGTCTTTCCATTATCCGTACAGTAAACCCAAACAATAAATGTTTCAGGAGGCTATTAGGCAGGTAGACTCCCAGAGACTTTCAAGGAGAGGAAAAGCATACCTCAAGCAATAAATCATACTCCCTGAAAACTTCATAGTAAATACTTGGAGATATGTAAAATCCCACTTCTAACCTAAACGAGTAAACAACTTGAAAAAATGAACCTAAAAATAAAATTATAAACTGACAATAAAACAAATGCAAATACATTAAAGGCCTATATTTGTTCAAATGCATTATTCATAAGAAATAATTTGAGCTGCAGTTGTATGCAATTTATGTTGCACAAACTTAAGCAAATACTTGTAACTGAAAGCTGATTTAAAGAATTAATGACCAATCTCTAAATAAAATTCTACTACTAAGTAAATTCCTCCCTGATTTGCAAAGCCGTATGCTTCCCCTAGCATATATTCCAGTACTTCTATTAACAGCTGAGCCCTGTAGAGTTGAGATAGTGACAAACAGTTTAGGTCTGTTCAAGCTCTTCCTAAGCAGGACTGCAGTGAGGTAAGGGGATAGAAACCATTGTTTCTGAAACATTCTTAAAGTATGTAAGGCTCAACAACACCACGATCCAATTGGACGCTTATGCTAAACAGCTGCATTTCTTCCCTAGGATCAATATTTTTAGAATTGTTAGCAAAAAATTGAGGGAGTGTGGTTTTTCACCTATATTAAAGCATATCCACTGTCCGTTGTTGCATTCCTTTGGACGTAACACTTAGAGAGGACCTCTCTTGACCTACTTGCTACTCCCCTTCTAATACACCCCAGGATGCCATTGGCCTTCTTGGCCACGAGGACACATTGCTGTCTCATGGTCATCCTGCTGTCCACCAGAACCCCCAGGTCCCTTTCCCCTGCGCTGCTCTCCAGCAGGGCAGTCCCCAACCTATATTGGCACATGGGGTCATTCTTTCCCAAGTGCAAAACTCTACACTTGCCCTTGTTGAACTTCATAAGATTTCATAGAATCATAGAATCACAGAATGTTAGGGATTGGAAGGGACCTCGAAAGAACATCAAGTCCAATCCCCCTGCCAGAGCAGGAATGCCTAGATTATGCTACACAGGAACGTGTCCAGGCAGGTCTTGAATATCTCCAGAGAAGGAGACTCCACAACCTCCCTGGGCAGCCTGTTCCAGTGTTCTGTCACCCTCACTGAGAAGAAGTTTCTTCTCGAGTTTAAGCAGAACCTCTTACGTTCCAGTTTCAGCCCATTACCCCTTGTCCTATCAGTGGTTGTCACTGAGAAGAGCCTGGCTCCATCCTCGTGACACTCACCCTTGATATATTTGTAAACATTAATGAGGTCACCCCTCAGTCTCCTCCAAACTAAAGAGCCCCAGCTCCCTCAGTTTTTTCTCATAAGGGAGATGCTCCACTCCCTTCATCATCCTAGTTGCCCTGTGCTGGACTCTCTCCAGCAGTTCCCTGTCTTTCTTGAACTGAGGGGCCCAGAACTGGACACAATATTCCAGATGGGGTCTCAGCAGGGCAGAGTAGAGGGGAAGGAGAACCTCTCTTGACCTACTAACCACCCCCCTTCTAATACACCCCAGGATGCCATTGGCCTTCCTGGCCACAAGGGCACACTGCTGGCTCATGGCCATCCTGCTGTCCACCAAGACTCCCAGGTCCCTTTCCCCTACACTGCTCTCTAATAAGTCATTCCCCAACTTATACTGGAACCTGGGGTTGTTCCTACCCAGATGCAAGACCCTACATTTACCCTTGTTATATTTCATTAAATTTTTCCCCGCCCAACCCTCCAGCTTGTCCAGGTCTCGCTGAATGGCAGCACAGCCTTCTGGTGTGTCAGCCACTCCTCCCAGCTTGGTGTCATCAGCAAACTTGCTGATAGTACTCTCTAGTCCCTCATCCAAGTCATTGATGAATATATTGAATAATACTGGTCCCAGTACTGACCCTTGAGGGACTCCACTGGATACAGGCCTCCAACCAGACTCCGTCCCATTGACCACAACTCTTTGGCTTCTTCCCCTTAGCCAGTTCACAGTCCACCTCACTTCCCGAGAGTCTAGATCCCTGGGAAAGTGATGGAACGACTTATCCTTGGTGCCATCTCAAGGCATATCAAGGATAAGAGGGTCATTAGAGACAGTCAACATGGCTTCACCAAGGGGAAGTCGTGCTTGACTAACCTCATAGCCTTTTATGAGGATATAACAAGGTGGATAGATGATGGCAGAGCAGTGGATGTGGTCTACCTTGACTTCAGTAAAGCATTTGACACAGTCTCCCACAGCATCCTTGCTGCTAAACTGAGGAAGTGTGGTCTAGACTCTCGGGTAGTGAGGTGGACTGTGAACTGGCTCACATGACTTTCTTCCTTCATTCATTTTGTCATCAGTGAAAATTAATTTTCCTGTATTCTGCCCTTCTTATCACTTTTAGACAAACAGAAACTGTCTGCTGGGTTGTGACTCACTGAAAGGAAGTTACAAGCGCTGCACAGCCTTCCTGGAGCAGGGCTAGTCCTGATGAACACCTGTGTCCCTCTCCAGGTAAGATATGAAATCAAAAGCTGTACAGCTCTTCAAAGCTTTCACACTGTCTTCTGATCTTCTGAAAAGCTACTCAGAAATCTGCACTGTCATTTTTATCTGTGCTCTTCTTAGTACTCTCAAGGCTGTGTTGACTTATATTCTGACGTGATTTTTCCAGTGCAATTTTTCTCTCCTGTTGGAGAGTTAAGCCAGTTGCTAACAGGACTAGATTAAAATAAAAAAAAAACAAAAACCCATCTGTAAGGATGCTACCAATTAATATGCTTTGTAATTGATATGTCCTGGATCCATGTTCAAGAGGCAGACTTTCAGTTAGCCTCTTTGGCCAAATGATGGGGGCTCTGCAGCTCCATTCTCTAGCCCCTTTGGTCTCTGAGAAAAATGACTCACAGATCAGTTTTCACAGATCAGCCGCCATCCTCCTCTGTGAGGAGACTCAGTTGCCAGGACAACTGTTGCCAAGACAGACTGGTTTTCCTTGGGAACAAATTCATTGTATTATTTCTGTATAGCAAACCACGTCCCGTATCTTTTCTTAGACCCACATGACAAGCCATTGGAGTTTTAGCTCCAGGTGGAAATTAGGAAACAGCAGGGAAGTAAAACAAGGCTAATTACCAAAAAGAGGTTCGCGGTCCTACACGGACATGCACGAGGTTTGGGATCTCTCAGACTGTACATGAGCTCTGCTGACATGGGCCCCAAACTCCAGTGTTGGAAGCCTCTTCAAACCGTGAGGTCAGAAGGAGTTCCCGAGTTTACAGTTCTCTTTAAATCCATTTTAATGAGAATATGATAAGGTCCTAGGGGATATTATACATTGTAGTTCATAACTATGTAAGTTCTTATGATTTAGAAGAGTGGTTGTGATCTACAGCCTGCATGTGCTGGAAGAAACACATCCCAACACCTCACCTCATCTGGGAAATGATGATTTTAGCATGACTGACATGCCCTCAGAGAAGCACTCTCTTCCCCCTGGAATTGCTTGTGAGTTTTACATCACCTGAAAGATTGTCTTAGCTTCACTTTGTTAATGGTATAGTGTTAATTGTATACATGCAACAGTCAAGAATCCATCTTGTTACAGAGGATTTTAAAGTTTATGATTCAAAATTTTACCATTCCTGTATTAGTTTCCATTTTTTTTGCATGGAACACTTTTTGTTCAAGTGGAAAATGTCTTTGATTATCGTGTATTAGATAATATTCAAACGGATGGATGTAAGCTAGTTAAATGGACAAACTACTCCCCCAAGAAATACACAAAAATTTAATGCCATTCTTGTTGTCCAGCAGAGGTCACTTACAGGCTACTTTACTCACTGTTGGCTGTGCTCCCCTTTGCCTAGTTGGCATTTGTTGTTTCCCATATTAAGAAATGGGATCATTAACATTTAAGAAATAGAAAGGCAAAAGCCTGCTGAAACACGAGAAAAATTCATTGAGAGAAGATAAAAGAAAAGCAAAGGAAAAGAGCCAGAGGGTTCCTATTCCTCCAGGATGAATGAAGGGCAGAAATTCCCCATTAGTCTGTACATCCCATTAACCCGACGGTTAGATTATGTGCTCTTAACTTAATATGAATGTTATTTATTTGGGTTTGTTTTTTTTTTTTACTTTTTGATGACAAAATTTAACCACTTCTTGCAGAGAGAAATATAGCACTGAACAGCTTGTCACCATGCACCCGTGTTAGCATCAGCATATTTTTTGTTTGATTCAGCTGAGTAAATATTAATCTGTAACCTGTGGATTTACAATGAAGCACTGTAATTTATCTTTATATGTGGGTATGCTGGAGCACAAAAAAAAAATGTGAAATTTTCTCTCTCTAGCTCCATAGTTATTCTGATATTTGGGCAAGATTGTAGCTGCTCTCCAATATAAAGGTGTAAAAACATCATGATTTTACACTGGGCTTAGTTTTCCAAATGCGCTAAACAATGCACTCTTTGCAGAAGTCGAACAGAAAGATGGGTGGAAGCTTACTGGTGGCTGGATAGAAACTTTTCTTGAGTGACGGGTGGCCCATACACAGATACATTGCAAATGTATAAGGATGGCCATGAGCCAGCAATGTGCCCTCGTGGCCAAGGCGGTCAGTGGCATCCTAGAGTGTATTAGAAGGAGTGTGGCTAGTAGGTCGAGAGAGGTCCTCCCCCTCTACTCCACCCTGGTGAGACCACATCTGGAATACTGTGTCCAGTTCTGGGCCCCTCAGTTCAAGAAGGACAGGGAGCTGCTTGAGAGAGTCCCGCTCAGAGCCACAAAGACGGTGAAGGGAATGGAGCACCTCCCTTATGAGGAAAGGCTGAAGGAGCTGGGTCTCTTGAGCTTGGAGAAGAGGAGGCTGAGGGGTGGCCTCATTAATGTTTATAAATATGTCAAGGGGGAATGTCAGGAGGATGGAGCCAGTCTCTTTTCAGCGGCGTCCACTGACAAGACAAGGGGCAATGGGTGGAAGCTGGAACACAGGAGGTTCCATAAAAATATGAGGAAAAACTTTTTTACTGTGAGGGTGACAGAGCACTGGAACAGGCTGCCCAGGGAGGTTGTGGAATCTCCTTCTTTGGAGACATTCAAAACCCGCCTGGACGCGTTCCTGTGCGCTCTACTGTAGGTGGTCCTGCTCTGGACTAGATGATCTTTGAGGTCCCTTCCAACCTCTAACATTCTGTGATTCTGTGATTTCTTGTACACACTATTTGCCATTGGTGTTATCACCACCAGCCATGCAACAGCTTTGCTGTATCTCTCAGCTGAGGATAAAACAAAACCTGCAACCCCACAGGTGCCCAAATCACAAGTGACTAAGAGAACCTGCTGTACCTATACAACATCAGCTTCTCCTATTTAAATAAGGACCTTATCTCACTCTGAAAAGAGGAAGTGAAACTTTTTCCCCTACTTTTATAACATTTGTTTACCTTACAAGACTTCTGTCCATAATGCTAACTTACTCTCTTTATTTATCTCTTGCTTCCTTTAACAAAAGGCTTAACTACACTATCCAGGTCTTCTAATGTCTTTGAACACTGTCTTTTTTTTGGTCCACACAGGCACATTTTTTCCTTAACACTTCATGACTCCATGAGTTGAATAAGAGAAGCTGAAGAGAATGAGTCAAAGAGAAACAGTGCAAATAAAGCAAATCATTATTTTAGTCACACAGTCTTGTAAATATTTGAAGATTGCTCTTAAAACAACTAGACACAGGCTGCAGCAACTAAAAGGAATCCCTGATCTTTTACTACAAATGTAAAGCACAAGATTTTTCCTTATGTACCTTAACTGGAATTCCAGAATTGAATATATTCAAAAAGTTCAGATGTTTGTATTTATATCCTTCTTGAATAAATTCCTATAACTGCCTGAATAATGGCTTTTTAAGCCTTCCTGTTGGCCTCGGTAAAAGTCTTTAAGCAGAAAAGAGGCACTGCTTTCTGTGCGAGTTTGCCCAATCAAGCCCAAGGCTTTGTAAAACTACCTGATGGGAGGAGGTACAATAGTGAAAAGACTTCAGTGCTAGACTGGGGATTTCTTTTTTTATTATAGGATAATGTACACAGTAGTCGAATTTCCACGTACACTAAACAACTGCACTGACCTAGATATTCTGGAGATATAGAAATGATCATTTCAGGAGAAAATTCAGTCTCTTCTGAAATTAAAATCAGCACTCACCCCTAATACTGCATTCGTTAAGAGGGGTTTCAGTAGCAAACAGCAACTGCTGTGTCACAGTGTGGAATCACAGATTTTACTACCTTATTTAATTTTAGAATATATTGAGTTTATTGGAAAATGTGAGGTGATGATATTCTATTTATAGCAATGCCATGGTGATGAATTGGCATTACGGTAAGGTAAATTATGGTGAGTTAACACTGCCTTATTAGAAGCATGTCCTGACTTTAGTCTCTATTACTAGCTAAGCTGGGACTCTCCTCTGACTGGAAAACAGCTGCTGTTTTGTCTTGGTCTACTTATCTTTCTTTGGTATCCTCCTGCTCTCAGGCATTCTGCAAGGAACAGAGGTGCAAAAATTTATTTCCTTTCTTCTTGTATTTGCATACAATGGCATTAGATGCTCTCGTGAATGACATTTCTAAAGAGGGAAACATGGAAAGCAAGAGAAAAATATACTATGCAAATACCTGTCCTGAGAGGACAGTGGCAAGATAAGAATTTTGTGCAAGCACGGCATATTTGAGAGATATTTCTGCCATCCTCTCCAGGCTGCTTACAGGGAAACCACAACAGGTACCAATACAAAGCCACAGAGAAACCCTAGGTATCTGCTAGCAAAGTAAATTATAACTGGAGGAGATCCTGATAATACTCAGAGACAATAAGAAAAAATCTTGCAAGAACTGCGATGAGTATGTAATTAGGGAAGACTCTTTGGAGGACAACTAATGCACTGACTGATTTGCTAGGCAGAACGGGCAAACCTGCCTTCTCTTCTGCCACTGAAGCTGCAGTGCTGATGCACAATACTTGTCTGGGACCAGGTATTGTGGCTCCCTTATTTTCAATACTGTCCTCTTCAGGACGAGCTCTTCTGTACTTCCTAGGACAGATGAACTAAAAAGCCACAATCTGTGCCAAAAACCTGAGGAAGGGGTGCAAAGTCTTGCTTGCTTGAATCAAAGAGGCTTACATTTACCTGACCTTTCACAACCTTCAGCAGCCCTCTCTTCTATACTCTTTTTTTCTGATGGTTTAAGGCCTTAGTGGTATATTCTTGCAAACAGCTTCGTTTTATGAACACTCAATCTCTTATGACACATACATTTGTATTAGAGTTGTATTTTTGTTTTAACTTGGTAGTGGGAAATTTTCAGACCTCAAGTTAAAGTTACCTTATTTCCGCTAGCCCTCTAGAATCATCAGATTTCTTCAGAATTTCACGAGTCAACAATGCTTCCAATGGGTCCAATCAGCTTTAACTTTTCATATTAATTCCTCTTAGTTTTAACATGAGAATTTTAATTGCCTTAGTAATGAGTAGAAATTCTTCAACTTCAGGTCCTTTGGAGGATGCTTGGTAAGGATGTCAGCTGAACATTCCCAGAGACCCAATGGGATACACATCAGCAACAATTTATATTGAAAGAGTTCTTTAGTTTACAAAATTTCCCTTATTATGGCCTTTCATTTCCTACTTGTTGATATTATTAAAAAAAATTGACATGTCTATAGATGCTTCCAGCTTTACTGTAAAATACTGAAGTGCAATATACATTATGCAGTGTCCTATTTTCCTTAAAAAAGGCATGAAAATTCTACCTTCAAAAACTTCCTGAAACAACTCTATCAGGAACAGATTTAACTCACTACCAGACTGGAGCACATTCAAATACAGTAATCTAGAATTGAAAGATCCATAGAACAATAATTATGGAATATTCCACTCACATTTCGCATGGTGCTCGCGCCACATTATCACATGAAATCGGAAGATTTTATAAACTTTCAGGATGTTCGAGGTCAGGCTGCACAAGGCTCTGGGCAACCTGATCTAATTCAAGATGTCTTCGCTTGAGGTTGGACTAGGTGACCTTTAAATTAAAGGTCCAACCCAAATCACTCTATGATTCTATGACCAGTTATGCTCACAAACATTTTACCCACACTCGGAAGGGTGAGGAGGGCTGAACCAAACATCATTTTAATGAAGAATAGTTGAACGTAGTTACTAGTGAGAAAAAACAAAGAAAGACTTTTTTTGTACCTGGATCCTTTCTATTTCTTGCCTGGCTTTCCTTTCCAAGCAGGGTCACAGCCTCATGCAGGCTTCCAGTGGTGGAGTCGTCACCAGGAGCGCTCATTCCTGGGACTGATGTGCTCAGCATTGGATGCAGCAGAATTGCTCAGTCTGGTCTGGAAAAGTTAAAGACCGAGTTACTGTCAGAACCTTTGAATCTCTTTAGCTGCTCACATTCCACAAAGTAACTATATTCAGTCAAGATGGGCTGATTATCACTTTTCTTTCGGAGCTCACAGCTGCAACTGAGTTCACAGTTACTCTGGATTCACTGATTTGTTCAAATAGAACTGCACTAAAATCCAATTTACTAAGCTTGGGGTTTTGTAATTAGTAGCCAAAAACCATACAGACTGGATCTATCAAATATACATTCATTTCACAGACTGTGAAAAGAGGTAGATATACACAGATAAGCTGCTTTGTGCGAATGACACCAAAGTAAGTCGAGAATTATAAACTGTCAATAAAAATTATAGGATGCACATCAACATATTTTGTGTAAAGTAGGAGGCCAGAAGTATAAACTACTTTAGACACATTTAATAGGTGCCACACATTAAATTCAGCATTATTATACTAGATATATAATCGGAATGTCATCTACATAAATAGACTCTGAATAAAAAAATAAATAAATTCACCTTTTCTGAATGGAGCTTCACTGAAAAAAGGCAAAATGAAAACAAGACGCAGAGACAGCACTCTGCTATTTACTCCACAATTTTTGTGCTTTGCACAAGTTTAAAGCAGAAGTAATTTTGAAATTCAACCTTCCATTACCCTGCTGAGCAAGGAGGGAGTGGATGAGGAAAGTGGATGAGGAAAGGCTGAAGGAGCTGGGACTCTCTAGCTTGGAGAAGAGGAGGCTGAGGGGTGACCTCATTAACGTTTATAAATACGTGAACGGTGAGTGTCAGGAGGACGGAGTCAGGCTCTTCTCAGTGATGTCCAATGATAAGACAAGGGGCAACATGTGCAAGCTGGAGCACAGGAGGTTCCACAAAAACATTACGAAAAGCTTTTTCACTGTGAGGGTGACGGAACACTCGCGCTGGCTGCCCAGGGAGGTTGCGGAGTCTCCCATTCTGGAGACATTCAAAACTCACCTGAACGCGTTCCTGTGTTCCATTACCCTGCTGAGCAGTTAGTAGCATGATCTCAAATTTATCCCCATGCCACTTTCTCTTAGGTACTTTAAATAATTAATGTGAACAAATAATCTATTTTTTTTCCCATGGCAAACAAATACATTGTACAAACAAAAGAATCAGAGTTGATAGTTAATTTACTGATATGCCTACTTTATGGCATAGTCGAGACCAAATGTATATCATAATCAAGTTTCCAGAGTATTTGATAACAGCAAAAATAATGTCTACGTAAGTCATTGCGAGCTTAAGTCTATCCAAATTCTACGTCAGGGACTGATGAAATGTCTAATAAAAGCAAGGAAAATATTTACTTGGACTGTAACAACTCTCAATCATGCTCTCTCAGATTCAATTTGCATGATGCTGAACTTAGCAGCAAATTCAAAATCTGAAATACAAACAGAAAAGATTTTTCTTTAGCAATATATCTGCCTCTTTTCATATTCATCTGGAATTCCCAGTGTTTACTCCTCACTCCTAGCTGTCATTTTATCAGCTATTATATAAAATGGATATTTAATTATGGGCTGCTGTGGAAGACATTCCATAGAGACACCTGTATCTACAGCAGAGAACTGAAAGAATTGATGATGGTTCTTTTCAGCTGCACACATCATATTTCCCCTGTACTAAAAATGTCAGTTTTTAGGATTTCACTGAGACATAGACCAGCGCTTAGAAACTATCAGAGCTGAATAATCAAAATATTATTAAAACTTCATAAGGCTCTCTACCACAGATAGTCATTATAGGATTTCTGCAGTGTCTTCTAGTTGAGTATTTTCACATACTTCGAAATGTCAATGATTTATTCCTTCAGCCCTGATTATCAAAAGCATCCTAAGCTGTTAACTCAATTTCAGTAATAGCACAGTCTAAGATCAACATTTTGAAAAGTGTCAGAAAAGCTGGTTTTCCTTCAAACAGCCTAAAGTTAATAAAAATCTTGGCATTATATGAAGCCAGAGCCACTCAAGTACCCAGAAAGTCAGGTTTTCTCATACTGTCTATCAGAGGAGCATATTGACCCCCAAAGCCATTCCCTGTGACCTCAGGGGAGCTGGCGCTGCAAAGGTTGCCCTCATATATCTGGTCACACAGAGTCTAAACACAATACCTTCTACCCTTTAACATCTGGCTTAAATCACAAGCCTGAATTTTTAACATGTCTGTTAGATTTAGGTGTAGATCAGATCTTAAACTCCTTCTATTCTATCCTTACATTACTCTCATATCTGATTTAGAATAAAAGTTATTTTCTTTTCAGCAGTAGTATTTTCAATGAAACCTGGCGAGTGTCTAATCCTGCTTTAAAATGTTGAAAGACACTTTGCAAGAGCAAACAAGTGTTCCAGTAAAAACGCAGTATGCTCTGAATATATCACTTATGTAATGCCATTTGTGAATTCACTGACATTAAAGAAATGCCGAGAAGACTCCAGTCTAAAGAAATATACTTTGGCATCCAAGCAGCTACCACACCACCGTGATGGCAAGGTTGAAGCCCAGTGCTTACCTTAGCTTTGTAGCAGGTTGGCAGGCACTAAAACTCTGGCAGCCAGCTTTACATCAGTCAGAAATGATTCTCAAATAAAAGTCTGTAAAAAAATTGCCAGACATAAAAAAGAATGTTTACAGTGATCACAAAAGAAATATGCCTGTTATGCATTATTAATTTGTACATATTATACCTGCTAGATCTGTACTAATGCGGCCCTTTTAACCTCATGCTCTAATTCAAAATTATTTTTTTCACTAGTGTTTCTGGGTTTATTGCACAGTTAAGTTTAACAGATACGATTTTGACAACATAGAACGTCTCTTCTTCTGTATTTATATTTTTTTGCATATCCAAAGGAAATAAAAAAAAAGGAGTACCACTGTTGCACCCAATCTAAACACTCAAAATAATAGCAACTTTTTTTGGTTTTATAATGGCTCAGCAACATTTCCTTCCAATTGTCACTGCCTTTCCTGCCAAAACACCAGCAACCAGTGTGCTTCTGAACCATTGTCTCATTAAATCCTGCTGTAGCTGCAAGCAGCTAGCTCTTCACGTGAGGATGCCATACAGCTAGCAGCACCAGGAACACTTGTTACACTCCCAGTCCTGGTCTGGCACAAGGGTCAGCCTCAGGCCTCTTTCCCAGGTATTCATCACATGCTTGGAGATATTACCTCTAATCCAACGCCTGCCTTCACGCTCTCCAAGTATGTCTTCAGCCACAGCAAGTTGAGTGAGCCCAGCTCCCAGCCGGGCTCCCTGGGCTCCGCTGGAGTCCCACCTTGGGAGCCCTCTTTCCCCTAAACCACCTCCAGCACTACATTCCATTGCTTCACTTCTTTAGTCAGTACACAAACATTTGGTTCTTACTTTTCGGAAAGCCTGAGTTGCATTAGAGGTGGCAGTTATCATTTAGGGATTGTACTGAGATAGGAGGATGTGAAACTGGTAGTTGCAGTATTATTGAACTGTTTACTTACATTCAAGGTATCCTACTGTACATGTGTTTCAGTCTACAAAAGCCTAAATGTATGCCAAACATTTATGGTAGGAATTATCCGCATACACACATATGACCATCTCATTACACATACGGATTTTCTAATTCACATTAAATCAAAAAGGTTTGAACACTTCCCCATGTTTGAGAATTCCTTACCCCATGTCTGTAACAGTTATATTTCGAACTTGCCTTCTAAAGCATTTGTAGTTTCTAGTAAAATGGCTGCACATTTTAAGCATGTGAACACTCCTACTCACGTCCTGTCGTTTCTGCGCTACAGAGCTATTTGTGCAACAGCAATCTTCAGGCAAGCACCTATTTTTAAGAAGAAGAATTGCTGTATTTGCAGCCTCATGTGCACGCTTTAAAACCATGATTTTTGCAATATTTACGCTTTACAGTCACAACTACATGCTTGTCACACTAAGAATTTTGTACCAGCCCTAACAGCCATTTATGTCTCAAGTTTTCTGGATAACAGCATAAATTTAGAGCTGCACTTTGTACTGCTGTCAGGAAACGAGAAGAATTAAAATCCAGTGTTCAGGATAATATGCGAGCACAAAGTACAATGGTCGTATGAGAAGAGCTCCATGTTTAATATACAAAATACAAATACTTTAAAGAAACAAATTAGGTACTGTTTTGTCTTTAAAGAACATAACTGAGAGACAAGAAAGACGTAAGTAATTTTGAAATCATATTTTAGAAAATCCTTAATATAAACTTTTCCCTTAGAATCTGGCACTTCATACTTATACATGTATCTATGTACACTATGGATTAAGCTCTGGTTTCTCAGCTGTGCCAGTTTACAGTAAGCAGGAATGCACCTGGTATACCTGAAGCTATGACCACAGGAGAGACCACAAACAATGGAAAGTTTCGTGTTGACACAGTAAAGAAGGAAAAAGCACCCTGAACTGACTGCTGCTTCATCTGCTGCAGCTGATGATTCACTTTATGTCATCTGTACACACCTGGCACTTCAGTAACAAAGACCACTTATTTACAAAGGTCACTGAAATGTCTAAAAATCGTCCTCAGTACAATGTACTTCAATTGATGTGTTTTTGCTACTCTCCAGTTCTTTTGTTGCTATCCTCCTTCTGTGTAAAATGTGGATTACTCTAGGATTGAACAGGGTGTCCCCTTGCCTGCCCCTTTCCTCCTTACCTTCACACCCCCTTCTAAAGATGCACAAAGATCAAGACAAGATTAACAATGATGCATATATTATTTATAAATATCCCTGTCTATAGTCATGAAAGCAAGTTGCTAGAAAGCTTATGTTTGACAAAATCTCATTACTCCAGGATATCACACTACATTCTGGTCAGCTTCCAACAACCTTTAAAAAATTTCAATTGTATACCTTTCCAAATAATAAACTAACCTACAACCTGATCTTACTAAAAGTAGTAATTAGGAAGTGAGAAAAACAAGCTTATGGTAACAGGAATTCTTTCAGAAAATACATTTCAGAAGGAACACAGGAAGACAAACACTAATATCAAGAGTTAATCTTGGCAGTCCAGCACCTTTTCTTTAAGAGAAAGACCATCACATTCCTATTCCCAATTACAAATGGACATTACAGGACTGTTGCTACCTGCTCCATGGAAAGGACATTGCTGTTCAATTCTTTATTTTCCCTCACAGAATAGACTGACAAAAGCAAAAAAATCACTTCGGGCAACAAAAAGAATGTTCTTTCTTCCAGAGAGAGAATGCAAGAGAAATAGAGAGGGAGATATTTATGGATGACAATTCATCCTACTCACATAGCTCACTCATGCTGGCTCACTAAGCCATACTGAGGTCAAGAGCTTTTGGGCAGGGCCCCTACTCCTTAGGTCATTCACCAGCTTTAACAGCCACAGCTTTCCCTCTCCAGTCAAGGTCTCAGACTCAATAAAAGCCTTTCCATCGAACCTTTTCCATTGTTAGTTTTCTCCCTTCACGTTTACCCTAAATTCCTCCTTACACTACCTAGCCTGCACAGGTTTGGTACATGACAGTATTTTGTTCAATCTTTCTGAAGAGATGCACACGATATTCCTGACTTTATTCAAAATTACATGTGCTCAGTTACTCAACAAGGTCATGCTTCATACTGGTATTTTGGAAGTTAGTTAAACAATCGTTACAATTCAGTCAGTTATAGCCTCAGGGTTTTACTTACAGGACAGACAGCATTTCTCTCAATACTTCTTAACACTCTACCAGATGCAGTTTTTTATCTAGAAAGAGGTTTGAATTCATATTTTGATCTTAACACATCATTATTTTTCCATGGCTACAAATTAAGGGAAGACCTAGCGATATCTGATGGACAAGTAACTATAACAAGTCATCACCAGGCTTCCATTTCAAGCCAAAACTGAAAAGATCAAGTGGATAAAATAACCCCCCAGGTGAACCACTTCAGCACAAATGACTAGAAGAAGGGTATTCTGCTGCTTAAACATCTGATGACTGTAACTTCCATCTGTGCCTTGCTGAATTCTGGCAGCAGACAGGATTGCTTGGGTCTGTGACCGTTCAGCCAGCAGGATGACTCTTAGGGCAGGAGATGTGGGACAGCTTTCTCAAATGAAGGCAGTAATCAGAACAACCTGGTAACTGAAGAAACAGGACTCTACTTGAATGAGCTTATGACCTGCTTATCTATAGGCAGGCAAGGCATCAAAGAGGCACTGGAGTAATTTGTACTGTAGGATATTTAGATTTTTACTCAGCGCATATCACTGCCTCTTCAATCAACTGTGGGTTGTTACCGTGGTATACTGGAAAAATTAAGCCTTTCCTGTTTAATAGACAGGAAAGGTCTTTCTACTGTCATATGACAATAGTAGAGATGAATTAAACATTATGCCTTAAGTGAAGTATATTCCAGCCATAATGTACAATATGATATTCATGCTTACCTGGTGTACCATGAATCAGCAGCTGCAAGTCCTTCTTTTGAAAATATTAGCTGATATTCCTTCAAGTGATATATGCTTTTATATGTACTTTAATGGCTGAAGACTGTACATGCCACTTCAATATAAGCAAGTCAGAATTCCACTATTTAACTATGTCCTTTAATTATGGGATTAATCTTCAAAGCATTATGAAGTACATTTGCAAAGTCACAGAGAGAATAAAAGGATTACAGAGGATAAAAACCATAAAGAGCATAATAGGTACCAATGATATAAGTGAGTGGTGATAATGAAAAGATGCATATATGCTAAGGCTATATTTATGCACCAAGATTACAAGGAATATGAATGAAGGAACCACGATTTTTCTGTCCCTTTACATTTGCAAAACATACGGTGGCAGCTTTTTTTTCTAGGCTATTCTAATATTTTTCCTAAAACTGTGTGCTACGTATCAGTTGCGGTCATCCTCAGTAGGGGAGCTTCGACATACTACAAAGCCTTCTCAGTTACAGTTCTTTATTCAATACATCAGGAGTTCCCCCCTTCTGATTCCACTGTAGTGTTCCCCCACACTGTTATTAGACTATTAAGTTAAAATATCTTCCTTTTCAATCACCCTCTTAAATGACCTCCCAAATGACCACTATGGAGGTGTGTCCTTCCTTCTGCTTTATGTAGGCTTAAAGAATCATAGAATCATTAAGGTTGGAAAAGATCATTAAGTCCAGCCATCATCCCAATACTACCACGACCACTAAAATATATCCTGAAGTGCCACATCTAACTTTCTGATGTTACTTAACCATTTCACAGCTGAAAGGGAAATGAGAGAGAAATTATTTCTAAAATCTATTGATGTGTGTTTAGATTTTCAATATAAACAACAGCAATCCAAGCAACTCAGCTGTCTCTAAAACAAATCCCAAGGAGAGGGACTGCAGCACTTGCAAGAAGTTAGAACCAACCAGGCTGGGACCACTCCACCCTTACACAATGCACATTACAATCATCTGGAAGATAACCTTAACCTTGTTTAAACCTGCTTAGTCTGCTGCAAAAAGCAGGGAAGCTTTAAAAGATGAACCAAGTATACCCATCCCGTGCCAATGCTGGGAAGACACATGCAGCCCAGACTGACGCTTGTACCATCACAATACCATTTTATGCTCAGGAAAGCCAAGCATTTAATTAGCCAAAGTTATTTCAGGTGTGTTGCCGTCAATAGCCACTTAGATGATCACTTATTGATACAGGCTGACCCACAGCCGTCACCAGCCGAAGCAGGACTAAGTGGGGAGAATCAGGGGGAACAGTTTTATGCACTTCTGGGCTTGCACAGAGGGTAATATAGTAACTTTGGTTCTCACGCTTTCTGAGAGACAGCTGGCAGATCAGAAGGCAGGGCACCTTGAACCCTCTGCCTCCTTCAGTGGAAGAAAGGTCATATTCCAATCTAATCTCTGAGATCAAGCTAGGTTGGGCTTTGGTACAAAAATGTGAGATACTGGAATATTTATCACATATCTATTGCCTTTTTCATAAAAAAAAAAAAAGTTAAAAATCAACTGGATTTGTAATTGACAGACAAAGAAAAGAAACAAGTCCCTGCTGCACTCCCTAAATTTCCTGTCATCATACAAATTATCTACCTCTAAACGAAATAAGAGAGTTATCTCTATTAGCAAGAATCTTCCTGTGTCTGTCACACTGCACAGAGGTATTTTGACTTAAGCACCTGTGATTACATTATGTAGAATTCTTTTCTGCGTTATTTTTCTCCTTAAAAATACAGAACAGTCAATCTTTTGACATGAAATCTAGCCTAACACTGCTAAAAACACTGAGCATAAGTTATTTGGGGATCTTGGTTAATTTGTCTCTGATGGAATTAATATCTGTGTAGACAATTAGCATAAAATATATGCAGTACTTCTGTAAAAAAAATGGCTCATTGGACATATGTCTAGCTATGTACCTTATGCAGAACATACTCCTAGACAAAAATATTTTCTTCATAAATCAGTTTTCTTACACAAATCAGTTCATTATTTTCCCTCTTACACATCAAAATATGATGACTTATACCCAGAAGCTCACGGTATCAGTTTAAAAATTGAAAAAAATCTAAATAAAAAACAAGCCCCAAAACCTTTGGTTCATTTTCTGCAAACCTCCACAGTGCTCTGAAGTACAATTTTCACAGCCACATGCACCACACACAGAAAAAAATCTTAAGAAAAATGCAGCGTAGGTAGATGAATAGATCTGAGTAAGAGGGTCAAGCATCAGGAAGAATTCAGAGAGGCAGCCAAAGTAGGCAGGACAGAGTACTATGTGTTTAAAGCAAGAGTGCCTGCTTGCTTCATTTTAAAACTAATGAAATAAGTGATAGCAACACCCTCAGTGCTCTGTGAGCAGAGCAGCAGGCTGCTGGCTGGAGCCCTGACTCTCTTCGTGGCTCTGCCCTGAGGAGGACCAGTATCTACCCAGCTGTAACTACTGAAAGAGCTGTTTCATGCTCCCAAGTCAAACTAAAATGTGCTCACTGTATCCCTGCATCAGTGTTTCAGTTGCTAAAATGTAGGCACAAACAGATCAGAATGACATTTGTTAAAAACTAAGAAACCAACAACCTGCTGGGTAGGGAAAATGGAAAATAACTACTTTTATCCATTCCTTAGATCACAAATCCAACAGATCTGCTCTGCTACAACATTACTGTTATGCAGAATTTCCTGGCTGACAAAACAATTGTGTCCATTAAAAGGTAGCCAGTGTCTGCATAGAGGAACATGTTGGACTCAGAACTCTCCTTGCAAACCTCTCATGTACTTTTCATGGTCTTCATCAAATCCTATCCAAGGCCATGCAATCTAGCAGAAGCCAAACAGTCAAATTACCCACCCCTCTTGCAGTAATTCCCTTAATCATTTCCTAACACTCTGTGTTTGTTTAAACACAAAAATAACATGTTCAGGTTTCAACTAGTTTTTTGTTTTCTACATTGTCTTCCTAGTCAGGGTTTGTAGAGAGAATGCTGTTTGGAAGCTGTAGTCTCTGAAATGAAACCATATTGCTCCTCCTTGATTCTAAGCATTTCAAAAGATATAAAATGGTGATGTTAGCCCAAGTTTCTAGACCTTGTCTTCTGGTCAACATAAAACTGATAAAAATATTAATTAGCTTTCATCACGAATGCAGCCTTTTCCTCAATATTTGTTCTCTTATTTTTTCATTGTCAGACAAGACGAAAACCTAAACACAAGTTTCTAAGACTATAAGGACTTCAACAACAGTGCTAATCATGTACTGAGTGGCAATTTTGTCAATTCTGAGCACAGTTCAAGTAATACTAATCTAACAGAGAGAATTACACAGCCATAAAAGTAATATGAAACAAACTTTTATAATTCAGTTTCCATCTACATATATTACTTCCAATATTAGAAAACAAAACTAAGTCTTCTTTAGATGCATCTAAATTACATGAGATTCAAGAGGTAATTTAAATTACAATAATGCAATTATCATAGATTGTCACTTATAACACAATAATAGAATTTGAACATAATTTTGGATAGGTAGGGAAAGAAACGGTACTGCTGCCGAAGTTTAGACATTATTCTAGTCACTTAGACAACAGAAACATCATCTACTACTTAGTGCATTGTGCTGATGTACTCATAAAACAGAAGAGAAGCGTATCTGAGTGCCTTTGCATTCAAAATGACATATACACATGTACACGGGTAATGAAATTGTGCTGCTGCCAAATTTTAGCCATTATTCTAGACACTCCATCAAATGACTGAAGACGACTTTATTCTGGAAAAATATGCTTCCCCTCATCTCTTCTCTTAATCATCCTTGATTATTCACTCTTTATAGTTCAAAAGACATCTAAAGAATAAAAATATTCTGCTAACAACAATGGAATAATGGCACAGTATGGCATTCATCCAAACCCACTTCATTTTCTTGTTCCTACAGATCATTACCTAAAATTCTTTGAAAACTCTTTTTCCCTTTATTTGTGTTCAGTATAATAAATGTGTATTCAAATGTGCATTCACATGATGTGGACAGAAAAACTTAGAGTGGCTGTAAAAATAAGAGAGGGTCTGATATCACTCAGAAGGCATCTCTCATCTTCTGGCTTAGGATCAGCTCAATCAGTTTAATCAGAACCACAGAACAGCTCTAGAGGGAGGCATTCAGAGCCTGGCAGTGGTTTTGTGACTTCCTGATTATCCAATATACCATTGTTCTTTAAAATTTGTCCTTATAGTGCTTCTGTATTTTTTAACTGGCCTGCAGAGGTGATTATAAGCAGAAGAGATGTCAAGATATCAATAAAAAGCAGGAAGATGGTATTAACTGCAGAGCACAAGAATACATTACTGCATGTCTAAATCCCTCACTATCTTGACATAAAAATAAATTGTCTTGTATTTTGGAGCCAAGGATATTTCAAGAACTAGCTTCAGATCATTGTGAAAAGGGAAGGAGAAAATTAAATCCATAAAGCAAGTGTAAGTTATTATATTGATATTCTAAGTTCATATCAAAACATGCTGGGATATAAACCAGATGAATGGCCAGCTAAATAAAGAAATCATTGCTATATATCAACCTAAACATCTGTTGCTGACAAGCAAAGATAAAACACCTAAATTTTTTTTAGAGTGTTTTTCTTTGACTTGCCTTTATTTTACACAGTTTCTTCAAATATGCTTTTTTTGACGTATCGTCCACATTTTTCTGTAATTTCTCCCCCTTTGCCCTCCCACAGACTTATGTAGCCTGCCATGCTCTCCTGGTATCCCTTTTACATGCTCTTCCTCAGTCTAACCTTTAATATTAAACACCACAATTAGGTATCTGTCACTTTTCCTCCTTTAAATCAATTTATCTCATGGCCTCCACTTGAGGAGCAAAAGTACGGACATGAATGCATATTGAATTAATATGAATTTCCAATACACTAGCTTATGAAGTGTTCCGCTCTTTCTTTCCCAAAAGCATTGAATTTAAATACACATTTAAATAACATACAAAGTAACGAGTATTTTCTCAGGTGAAAGTTTTGACAATGAATTTGTCTACCACATTTAGAGCAATGCTCTTGGGTCCTCTGCACTTTTTATATGCTTCTACAATCGAGCACGGTAACAGTTTGAAATAGCTTCTAAAGGCTGATGATTTGAAATTGCTTCTAAAGGCTGTATAGCTGCCAAGGTGCTGGGAGAACGGGTTAACATAGGTGTGATCAAAACAGATCAATTCCATCAAAATACTTCACAGACACTCCTAAAGTAGGAGTCTTTGGTGGCAGAGGATGACAAATGAAGTGGTGCTGATCTGTTGGGCTGAAGCTGAAACATCCCCCTGAACGTGACCAGGCAGTTATTAAGCTCTTCAGAGTGTTTTATTCAGCACATAAGGGTGAATTACTTCATCCAAGCCTTGCAAAGCACTGTTTTGATTTTCCTCATGCTCCCTGCTGCTGCTATCAGGCAGGACCAGGAGGAAAGCGGCTGCGAGAGAAGACGAGAATAAATGTGCTGTTCGCTAGGGGAGAATAAGCTGTCCCGAAACCAAATGTTCAGACTTCTCCGGTACGCTGGGAACACTGGGAAAAGGATTGGAGTTTGCAGTGCTCTTGCAGCAGGTTCAGAGGCTGGGCCTGCATTTCAGCCACGGAGGGGAGCGTCAGACCCAGCAGTTCGGGACCGGGGCCGCCCGGAGTCCCCCGCAGCCCCGGCGCGCGGCAGCCGCGCTTCCTCGGGGCCGCCTTCGCCTCGCCCGCAGCCACCTGCGCCAGGACCGATGCTCCTCGGAGCGAAAAGCGCCGCCTTTTTTTTTTTGCAGGATATAAGAAAGCAGGGAAGGGAGGTTGAAGAGGATGGTGCGATTTCTGTGTGCACGCTTTACCAGGCGGCGATGCTGACTGAGTCCCCGGGCTGGAAAAGCTGCCGGGCTGCGGAGCAGAAGGAGCCAGCGTTTGGCACCAGCCTAGGCCAGGAGCAACTGGTCTGACAATAGCTTTATAGTCTAGTCCAATCTGTTTCCCTGTGATGCATGGTACAGGCACATTATACAGAACATTATCACCATTGGCAGCTTAGATGCTGCCAGGTACTGGAGTCAGAGGGAACTGGGATTCCTCCCTTGGTTTACTAATACTTTGATTTCGCAGCTCCAGATCACGTAGTGCTTTCCAGCCTTGCCAAGGTAAAGTCACGAAACGTTCATGCTGCCATTCTGCCTACACTGATGGTTCCTCAAATGTAGTTGTGATGCTGCTGTTGCTGCAAAAAAAATTATTCCAGATCCACTTGCGGCCTTTCTGCAACAGAGTTAAAGCATGTGGCTGGGGACAGGGAAAAGCCTGTGTTCACGAGTACCTCTGCTCTGTGGCTGGACAGCACCTCCGTCTCCAGCACTGCTGTTTCTATGAAATGTACTGCCCGTACATTTCAATTAGATTTTCTCACAGAACATTACAGTCTCTCTGGAGGACTATTTCACATCTGAATGGCTAATCTAAACACGGCGCACATTCAGCAACCCCATTTTTCAAAAATATCCAAATTTCACAAGGTTGCACACAAGGCTATTGCTCTTGTGTACTGTAAATTATCAACCACAGCAATGCAGAGTCATGAAACAGCAACTAAAGGTTGTGTTCCTCACGGCAACAAAGTTCTAGAGCATTGGATGACGCCTAACTCTTTCTTCTCTTATGCTGTCTCTATGTCATTTTTGCTTGATTATTAGTTACATGATGTAAATTGAAATGTCTTTCCACTCTGAGTAATACTTCTGTATGAATGCTAAACATTATGCAGCACAGAGCTCCAAACTTTGCCTCACATACAGCTGAACAAAGTTATATAGTTACATTTAAGTCCTAATCACTTTTCTCCAAAAGCATAGATATGTTTTTAACTATTTAAATTTTCTTTAATTGCTTGAGTCCACAGAAAAGTGTGCTTTCTGCTTTGTTTTGGGCAATTCCAAGAAATTAGTATGCACTAAGCTGTTTCTCTAGATAATGAAGATTTCTGTTAGGAGTTACAGTTATAAAGCAAATACAAAACACATTCCATGGTGATGCAAAGACTCCCCATGGTGTTTGTCACCTCCTGCTTTTACCCTGATATGCAAAGGCAGACAAGGCTTCATCATGAACTTAGGCTGCAAACTAACTCCTCTATGCCACTTACTCACACTGACATGAATCCATCCTTAGACATGGAATCATCCTGAACCTGCCTGTTGGGGCTGATTGTCAGTCTTGAGACCATATGAAAAAAAACGGTTGCCCTTCCCTGCACAGTTGCATTGAAAAAAGTAATGATCATGTTATGTGTCACCTGGACATTGCCATGACCCATGCCTGACCCATGCAGGATTATGGTCCTCAAAGAGACCTGCATATTTTATTAAAAATATATTTAACAAAAATAAATGAGAGAAAATTCAAAATTGCCTATATGATAGCCACACGGGCAATCTACTTAATGTTCTTCTCTCATCATGCACAGGAAAGAATTTTCATTTATGCCTCCTTCTATTTCCTTTAAAGAAAAACTTTAACAACTATTTCCTTCACTCTACTACACATTACAAAAAAACTTCTCAACCTAATTCTTTTTCCATTAAAGTATTAGTTTTTTACTCTGACTTTACTCAGCTTAAAATTCAAACACCAAAGGCAGATATTGTTTCTGTTACCTAATTAAGTGTGAAATGTTTTAAATGGAAGAATAATGAAATAACATCATTAAGTGCTTTACGTAAATCTTCTGAGGTTCAAAGAATTTATCACAGCTACATAATGGGTATTCAAAAACTCATATAATACGTGCTCAAGATAAATCACAGTGAATTGAAGTATCAGTTTTGCCATATTTTCAGGAATTTTCCTATGTTTATGTGTTTTACTCAAGCAATATTGGTCCTAAAACTGTAGTTTTGGAAAACGATAGAAGTTAGAAAGCTGAAAGACAACTGAACACATACAGAGTTCTCAGTGTGTAGTTCTGTTCCTTTAAGCAATAGCAATCACACCTCATGAAATCAACCTTTGTCTTTTCCATTGATAGGGAACTGTTGTACTGAAATAAACAGACGAGAAGTCACTCCTTTCTCATTTTGCTGGCTACTGCACTTGTCTGTCTTCTGTAACTGAGCAGAGTTCTTTAACTCTGAGCAAAGACTTCCCAGACTGAGCTGATCGTTAGGTTTTGAACACTTTAATATCTTACCTGCCAATGCAGGAAAATGTTGGGCTGCTGGGAAACGGAGTAGGACACCATCACCAGTTCTGTAGGACTTCCCCCATCATCTGTGGTCACTAGAAAAAAGAACACATTTGGGGCTTTCTAAACAGTTAAGTTTTTGTTTACATTCCAAGTTTATGTAAAATATACTAAACTTAACGTTACATAGCTTCATGCATTTTTATTGCCACCAGTATTTTCTCCTATCCTTTTACTATCTCCATAGTTTATTGAGTATTGTTTCCAGAAGGAAAATGTGGACATGAGGAAAGAGTGAACACACAAATTTCATATAAAATCTGGTTTTGGTCCAATTTTCCTGATCTACTGAACTGTCCAGATTTCTCAATGGATGAAAACTCTTACATCTCACCTCTGCTCTGTCAAACGTTCATGTGGATGATACCGATCTCAGTGCCACAAGAAATATCTAGCAATGTTACTTTATGGAAATATCCTACTATATACAGGGGTGTATATAAAACCAGAATTTGATCTGTAGGTCATACTTTACCAGCTATTTATTTTATTTATTTCTACCTCATCCAATTGCAGACTCTTTTTTTAATTCCCTTTTTCCTGCCCCCCCCTCCTCCCCGAACATTAGAAAAAAACATATTTTGGAATAGAAACTTCCCAGGTTTGAACATGGAGGGTTTTTTAAGTAAGAAAAAGACCCACTTGGCTACTTTCCAGTTATATAAAATTAAAATAAAATCTTTACTGACTTTTAAAAAAATAATACGTGCTTTTGCTGCCACAGGAATCAAAAAAATACATTAATTCATGAAATTTAGCACAGAAAAAATATTTCCTTAAGTTCAAAAATTGTGTCACAGTTAAAAAAAAATTTCTGTGTTAAAAAGAGTTTGTTTACATGTCTTAATAATATATTCTAAATTTAGGAAAAATATGGACCCTCCCAACAATTTAAAAAAAACACCGAGTCCTGTTTTCATTTTCTGATCCTTCTTTCTCATCCCATTTTCTGCAGAAACACATGGGGATGGGGAAAAAAATTTATTATTTTTCCTCAGATGTCTTTTAACGGATCTTTTCTAGTACTGGGTGTTTTTCATCCATTTTATGGGGAATAGGATGAGGTCCAAATTGTGTTTTGTTCCAACACGACTGATGCATATAAATATTCATGATTCAAAACCTGGAGTTGGCTATTTTCTAAAAGCTGTGTAACTGTTATTGCAGTTGTAGCTGTGGACTGTAACATCTCATTTGAATTCATAAGACCTTATATAAATTTTAAATATATATGAAGTGATATTAAAATCTAATGAAGAACAAGAATCCCATCTGGTACCTGCAACCTAGTAATACCTGTGTAACATAACAGAAGGAAACAGTAATGTAAGCAATGAAGATGGAAATTTATGTGTTTACTAAAACTTCAAATTAGTTTTGATCATTCCTTCTAATCGCTGTGGATAAAAATCATGTTTCAGAGTGGCTTCTTTCCAGATCTCTGCAGAGATATTTGTGTTTTAACCCACTAAAAGTTTGGCAAAGAATTTAATTGCTGTATCTTTCTTAAAAAGAAAAATGCTTAAATTCCCTAACAGCAGAGTGTTTTTATATGCAACTTTGCTTACACATGAGATCCTTGAAAATGCCTGTTTTCTTATTTCTGTGCACTGTAAGACAAATTTAATTTAGGGTTTTCAACTGAGTTTTGTGTCATGACAATTGCAGGGACAAAAATGGTATTACTGGAACATTTATACTACCTGTAAAGATGCGAGATGTTCTTCATGATATTAAGCAACACATTTTTAACTCGCTTGTCAATACTTTTTAGAACTGGTTTTCCACAAGCTTCTGTCAAGAGTTATTTCTGAGCTTAGATAGACAGAAATATTGAGCTGTCCAAAGTGACTACCAGGAGGCTGTGAATACTAGGGGTTTGGAACATGATGGCATCATTGGTATGGTCCTGATATTCCCTGCCTAGGGATAACAGGTCATCATCATAACTTCTGAAGTGCATTTTTATTTGCTCTTTAAAGTCAGGTTAGGCAGTGTGCTGCCCCTAGTCCCGGTCACTGCCATCGTTCACTGTAATATGCAGAAGTACTATGGCCCAAAACACCTAACTGGCCCATTCACAGAATATTTAATGAAGTGTATACTACAGGTGTTGCTGTAGCATAATGAGGTGCTTTTACAAAACGTAGGGAGTAACTGAAACAGTTTGGCACACTAGTCAGTTGTGGGTTAAGTCCCAGGAAAGCATTAAACCTCTGTGGTTTTGTATAGGTAGATACTAGAAGTACACCATAGTGTGCTGAGAATATTTGAATTTGCTACAGTATAAATCCATTGCAGTATCCAGCAGCCCAATACTTGCACTCAAAGCTGTTTTTATTATGCAGTGCAAATGTGATCCCTATGCATATTTCTGAACAGGACCAATGGTCATATTCGACTTGCAGGAGCACCAATCTCTAGTTACAAGAAGGGTCAGACAGCACTTTCCAATGCCTCCATCCACTGAGATCATAAACCCAGAGCAGACTGGGTGTTCCAGACACTAGCAAAGCCATTAAAGCTTTTTAAAATCAAGTTTGTCCCAATATTCTTGGTCATCATTTCTGGTTATTGTCTTACATTTCTAAACACATACTGCAGTAAAACTGTCAATTTATTAATAATTCATGCTGCTGTAACAATTCTGACCTCATAAGACTGAACATTCAGAAACTGAGAAAACACTAACAAAATAAGTGTATTTTTGACTATATATGGATATATGTAAGAGAAAACAACATCCTTTTGAGGTAAACTCTAGTTACTCATCACACCAGATGACAAACAGTGTTTTAACTTGAGAGCTTCCCGATATCTCATTTTCCTCTTAATGTTTTCTCAGCTGCCCATGTCCACATACTTCCAAGTGTCACAGCACCACAGAAATAGTTGTGTGCTCGTTACTCCCATAGTCAGGGAAGGCAAAGGTACTAAAAAAACTCACAGGAAAGACTAGCTAGGAAGTTATTGATTCAACCTTTAGTGCTGTTCACATAAAACCTATGAACAGATAAGCATTCATTATAAACTATTAGATATAAATAAAAAGTACAAACAGTGTAGTAAGAATACTTACAGAATAAAAGCAGGCTCAGAAAGCATAAATGAAATGATGATTGCTTTTAGGTAACATGCTCAATTGCATCTTGGAAAAGACAGATCTGGACTTTGAAAAGATCTTATGTGCTAAGTGTTTAAATCACTTTTGAAGAGAAGCCATACCTTAGATTTAAGAGACGGAATCCTTTCTCATCTGTGGGCTTTATGGATTTGAGTGTGGGGCTTGGGTGGCTTGGGTTTTTAAAATTTCTCTTTTTTTAACACCGTCAGCATCCAAATTGTACTCTGACTATTATCCAATCACATCATGTTAATGCATGACGCAAGACTTCACATACAATTACAGCTTTGATTTTCTATAGCTCCTAAACAGACTTCTAAGAGAGACCAAGGGGGAAAAACAAAACCAAAAATAAAAAAAAACCCAAACTGATCAAAAAAATGTGTTTGTTCTTTCACAACTTGCAAGAAATGGTGAACTTGGTGGGGTTTTTGGGTCCTGCAGCCATCTAGGGGAAAATTTTGCAATAAAGTCTCTTAAGAGCATTTAGACTATGAGAAAGTGGTTAGTTAGAAAGCCACTGACAAAAGGTTACCTTAGAATGATTACATAATAATCTCAGGATTAAAGGGAGTAGGTGCTGACCTCAATGCATGAAAACCTGCCGCACTAAACATTGCATAGTGTAACATCAATGGTCCAGCCTAAAGAGAACAGAACAAACAGAAGCATTTTCTTTGTGTATACTTAATTCAAAATCTATCTGAAATTTACTGTCAGTTCACTGGGTGAGAACAGGCTATGACTAGATCTGTGCACATTATCAGCATGTTCCCTGGTGAAACACAAGGCTTAAGTCTGGCCTTTGGTTATAGTTTTCACAGGTAGGGTAAAGCATTTTCCGTGTTTCTGAAACCAAAAGAAACAGAAGAAAACAGGGAGGAAGGACTTACGAGACTTCTCTATTTCTTTCTTTCTTCCTCTGAAGAGAGGATGAAGGAAGCAAGAGCAGAAAGCTGTAATAAGATTACAAAGAAGTACAGAAAAGCTGGGGTAACAAAGGGTTAGAAGGACAGACACAGATGACAACTACTATGTAGAGTTCAGGAAGACAAAGAATTTTTTTAAGTGCAGATTAAAAGCAGAATAACCTAATAAACAAAAAAATCTTCTATTTTCTCTAGATACATCAAGCTTCTAAGTACATTTATAAACTGTCAATATCGGCCCCTTGTTACCGCCTCCATCATGCAGAATAATTATAGAATTTCTGTCTCCATATCACTGAAACATATGCAATCAGCTAGAGCATTTGCCTTGGCAGGTGTGTTTAAATGCTCCAGTGGTGCCACACACTGACTTCTACAACTGCCTTTCACCCAGCAGCTACAGCAGGAGGAATACACCTCCCCAGGGGTAGGAAGAGGAGGCAGCACCAATGCTGACTTGTTACAATTGCTGTCACTCATGCAAAAGAAAAATTTCTGCACTGCTAATAGAAGTCCGAGTGTTTTACAAATGGCACAACAGATGCAGTGCACTGATGAAAACGTTGTAGACAGTGATGCTGCAAAAACTCTTTGGGCAGAAACACGGTTGTCATGTACTGAACATCTCGCTCACATGTTGCCGCAGCAATGATTTTAGGAGTGTTTGGCAGGGCCCTAGGCTAAACTCCTGCTCTTTCTGAAGTATTCCTTGGGGTTTTCATTTCCAGATGGAGAAATAATAGAGCTGAGTTCATCATGTCATCTTCAGGATGACATCTTCCACAATGAAACACCCCCTGTCACTGAGATACAGTGCCAAGCATTGGGTATGAGCCTAGTACATTGGATGGAAATGGAAACCACAGCCTTCTGCTGCAGAGATGCAAGCCAACAGTTGAGTCATCTCAAGACCTTCATATAAATCCTTATACACTTCTTTTTAGATGAAAAATTTGATAAATTGATTAAAAAAGTATGCACTGCCAGGATCAGGTCATGCAAGTGGCAGGATGGGAGTAAAGAGATCCATCACACAAATAAGTGTCCAGGTAGAGTATTCTAATGCACAATATGCTCTTTGTACATTCCTGGAAGCACACAAGACCATGGCAAATCTTAATTAAAACTGAATACAAAAAGACAATTCAAGATTAAAAATAAAATTCAATACTACCTGAAAGGTAAATCAAGACCTTGGCGAACAGGCTGGCAAATGGATGACTGTCCGAGAAGTCATTCAGAGCCTATCTGTGCTAGACATACTGTTTAGAAGCATTACCTGATGCTACCTCATCTTCTCACTCAAGGTCTGCCTCATTTGTTAGGTCTTGTCCTTTAATCTCCAGATACAATAGCAAAGTGATTGCCAGTGAATTTTATGCTTTTCAGTGCCCAGGACAATGGGACTCCTCAACTGCCTCAAAGAGCTAATGCTTCATGATTAGAAAGGAATGGCCAAAGGACCAAAGAAAGCATATCTTTTAAAAAAAAATAAAATTGTCTAGCAGTATACAGAATTTTCAATACTATATTTTAAGTGCCTGAGATTTTCTTAAAGTAAAAAAGCACAGCATATTGAGACAAAAAAAATCCTCAGATGCATTTCATCCAGTTAAAATATGCAAGATTCATTCTGAACTGTATTAGTCCACTGTGATTCAAAATGTTAAATGCTCCATCAAATACTATCAGATAGAAGGATTTCAGTAGCAATTTGTGACTATGAAAGTGAAGTAATTGCACAGTTGGCTTCTACAGCAGCATATAATCTCCTTAACTCTTAAAGGGGAATCTCAGTTTGACACTTTCTTGGCTTCCTGAGGGCAGCCTGTGTATCTGGGATGCTTTATGCCTTTCAAATTCATTAGAAACTATATTATAGCTCACTACAGTTCAAGTGGAGCCTTCTCACTGCACCAAGCTTCAAAAGAAAAGAGGACACAGAAAAAGAAATGAACTTGGATGTATTCTATCCTTCACTTTTTTTTTTTGTTCAATGTTAGATATTTGTACATGTATGAAAACACATAAGACTCCTTGAATCCAGTTTCTTCTTCTCCCTAAGCCAGATGTGATGCTGTAATTCTGTGTTTGCATTATTCCTCTGGAACTGATCTTCATTTTACAAAACCAGCTGTTTAGAATTGTTCTGTAGAACAAATCAAGAGGAAAAAGGGATCCAATGCTGTGTGACACTAAATGTCAAATGCAAGCATAAAAACTCTTAAAAAAATAACTGTGCGAAGGGTTTAGGCTTATGGTAGCAAAATTCCAAGAACCAAAAGATCAATATAGAGAAAAATAATTTTGTCTAAGAGGAAAAATTTTTGTCCAAACAAAAGATGGCCATTCTATCAAACATTATTTTATACACTTATATAAAACATAGGCACACATACACACACATATACACACCCGTACAAGCTGTACTCAAAATTATATTTCAGAATTATTTTCAATTTCATTTTAGAATGCAATATTGTTTAAACCCTGGCTGGGGAGAGGAAAATGAGGAATGGCTATAAACTTTTAAATTGTGTGGAGCTGCAGTCTAAAGTGAGACTAAATCTCTTTCAGTCTTTGTCTAAGTAACAGCCCCGGCACTTGTAAGACCATGTGGCATGCCGAATTAAAAAGCACAGTAGGTTAAAATTAAATTGATATTGATTGAGTACACACTGAAATTTCCCAATATAATTGTATTTATGTAGGAGGGTGTCTCTTGACAAAGAGACAAATGAAAAGTTTGCACTTTCATCATCACTTGCCAGGAAATTAGAGGGGTAGAAATTAACAGCTGAAGTCTAGGATCCAGAAAGATTCATCTTATAAAAGGCGCGGTAATGATCTGCCTCAGTTCGGGAGACTGACTGCTCAGTCTTCTGAGACTGGAGCTATGAAACCATCACCAAGCAGGTGCGCATCCTATGTCTGACAGGCAAACTCTCCCCTACCACAACCTGTGTTTCTATCTTAGGTAATTCTGAGTGTACTTGGTATTATATTATTTCACACGGAGAGTAACAGAGGAAACACCTGTTTATTGTAATGGCTAGATGAAACCACTTAATGCGTTATGTCAAAAAAAATATCGAATACTGAAATAAAATCCTTTCTGCTCTCAAACGTTTTGGCTGTGTAGTACAGAAAACACAACCAGTGCTGGACAAGATTGAAGCTGCAACAAAGTGAGGAAGCCTTCTTTAGGGAGACGTCCTGATGAGAAAAAGTTTAGCGTGTGCCAAGACAGCTAATGACAAGTTACTAAAAAATTTGTTAAGGAGACACATGTACTTATTCTCACTGAAGTACTCTCTCCTTTAGCGTATTTCTTTTTTTCCTGCAGGCTCAAGAGATGCCAAACATCTGTCTAGATCTTTAACAATACAAAGAGTATAGTTACTGTAAAGATAACTGGGACATAAAACACGCAGTTGATATCTCAGATGGTGGGAAGCTTTCAGGACTAGAAAATTAGCATCTGACAGCATGAAGACTTATGATGACAAGACAGTGCAATAACACACTCTGTTAGAATAGCAACTAACCTCTTAGAAAAGTGATGACATGAATCATAAAATCAAAAAGATAGATGAAACTACTGCAAAAAGGAAGGATTAAATGCTTCTGAAACCCTACTTATACTGCAACACGATTTCTTCAGAAGCTTTGTGTATATAGCAGAATGACCTCAACTGTTTAAAATAAATTATTGCAGTGGCATGGACAACAACGAGAAGGAGATAATTAACCTGCTGAAAACACCAAAATAAATTAAAAAAAAAAGCATTCAAGTCAGCTCATTTAAAAATTGTAAATAGAGGACATGGTTGTTACAGTTGGAGTCCTATATGAGCAATAGAAATATGATGTCTTCTGCCAAGAGGAGATAAAGATCACACTTACCTAATAAATGGCATGTTGATCCCCCAGAGAAAAGGAAAATGGAAACCATTATTCACAGAGAGCACCGAAGACTCACGCACAAACCTGCAGTGCACCTGCATGTGCAGATAGATCCACCATCCTTCCAAGACTTACATGCAGGGATATAATGCTGGTCAACAATTTTTGAAGGACAATTATAATAAAAAAATAAAAACAAGCTTTTGCTCTTTGTTTTCCATTTCAATTTCAGAAGCTGCAGAATGTAATGGGTGAAAGCCACTGCCATTAAAGTCAAAAACAAACCTTCTACTGATTTCACAGCAAGCTTAATTTCATATAGTGATTTCATAAAATACAGAGATAATGAAACAGGAAAATTCCTTACTGTTTAATTATTCTTAGTCCTAATCCATTAATTACCAGTAATTTTCACAATGCCCCCCAGTACCAATTCTAGCCCACAGAAGTTTTTACATTGTCGCTGTATTCACTGGGACAGTGAGCTTGAAGATTTATTTAAATCCGTGATGATCCAATCTAATCTTAAAAGTGGTTAAAAATCAGTAAGAGAACTAAAAAGATGTGTCCCAAGTATATTCTTCCAGATGAAGATAAATGGACAGGGCCATCAGAATTGAAATAAAAACCTGTTTGCTCATGTTTTATTGCACTGCACCTGCATTCTTGGTGCTTTTCCACAGTTCCCCTCTTCTACTACTAACCTTGGATCTTAATGGCTGCAAAGCAAATTACTGCTGTTTCGGGAGGAGCTCACATTCTCTGCTGATGATATCCAAGATCATGCTCTGCCACACATAGAGGTTGCAAGATTTTATTGACTTGATCATCACTTTACCCTTGCAGTGGAACGATGCACGTAATCCTTTAAGTGAAAACCCTGCAGAGGGCAAAAATGAAATAACTAAGAGAATTTTGCAAGGGCAGTGGATCAAGCCATTATCATCATCCAGAGCATCATGTATACTCTGTGTTAGCACAGCCCACTTGTAGAGTTCTGCATTTGACCACTGAAATTTTGCACCACATTGCTTCAAAACAGAGTGCCTTTTACTAAATCATTGCCAACAAATCTTGTAGTACAGATATAAGAAATCCTAAAAGAAGGCTTAAGTTATTACAGAAAAAAGGTAGAAAAACATGATCACTGCACACAGTCATGTAGCTACAGGTTGCATTTATAAATTACGATTTACAGTTTTAAATTATAATATTATGCAGTATGATCTACCGTATGAAACTCTTTAGACCTATACAATTAAAAAGTAATTTTCTAGGTATTTTTCTTCTTTTTTCTTATTAAACAATGAAGTTACGGAAGTGTCAGTAGTATCTTCTAAAGTGAAATGAAGATTTTCACTTCAAATATGGGAACATTCAATAAAAAGATGAACGTACTTACTGTAGTTCATGTGTAACCCAGTCAAATTTTGCTTCTAAAAGATCAGCTGGAACACTTGCTTTACTGGGATCAAATTCCACTCGGGAGAAAATAAAATGGGGGAAAACATGAGGCAAAGACCATTCAGACTTTTGAAAAAATACTATAATAAATTGATAGACTGAAGAATGAGAAAAAGGGAGAGAAAAGGAGCATTTTGCTGAAAAATACAATACGCTCACTCAACCCAAATTCTATTACGGCTGATGCAATCTCCTGTGTTGCACAAGGGCTTTGCAGTGAGTCCACTAAAAATGTAGAGTGCAGTTTTAAATTAATCAGTGTTTCAGGACTCATCCTCCCCATTACACAGCAGGGAAAACTTGACTTTAAAAAAAAAAAAAAAAGAACAAAAGAGAGAACGAAGGAAGGAGAACAAATCACTGTAGAATACAAAAGGAAAGAGTTAAGAGCTTTAGCTAGGTTTTGCAAGTAATTCACAAAACCTCTTACCGGTGTAGAAATTGCATCTGAGCACAAGTGTCTCAAGAATGACTTTAAGAATTGTGAGGATCACAATAAGGCAGGTAATCTTCCATTCATAAAATTCTGAAATCTGAAGCCAAAACGCTCAGTTCAAATCACAGGTATTGATGCCCATTGTCTCACTGTGATGAGACAAAGAGAAGAGGTTAACTGAGACTGAAATGTGTTCAATTTTAGCATTTTGGTAAATTCCCTGTTATCTGAATGTGTATCTGGATGTGGGCAACAACACTTCAGAAGAGCAAGTGACTTACTAAAAAACCTTTACAATTAAAACTTATAGTTCTAAAAAAGTTTTCTGTATCACTTTTGCATATAAACAGAGATGCTCCTGCCGTTATTCATAGCACAACTTAAACTCCACAGATAGATCTTTAATATTAAATGATGAGTTTTTCACTTGCAAGTTACACCAAGGCCACATGAATTTTAAAGCATAAATCACTATAAATCCTAAACATCATATCCAAAGTGGACATTCATTCACTTTTCTTCCAATCAATTATATGGTTTTCTTTAATATTTGTTTTTCCTGCTGTTCCTTCTACTGCTTTGTGATTGTAAGTACATCCTTAATCACACTAGATAAAGTTAAAATTACTCAGGCCACATTCTAGATTGATCAAATGTCTGTTAAAAGAGTTCAGTCATCTAAGTCCATAAAGGGAGTGATCTCACATGGCCAGATGACAGTGATATTAAGCAAGTGTCCAGAGCCTATAAACAGTGTGATGATACATTTTTCCACGTAAATCACAAAGAAATAAAACCACACAGAATTTATGAGTACCTGGAAGAAAGAGAGTAAACAATTCGTGAGGAGACATAATCCCATTGGCATGTTCACGCTGAGGACAAACTTACTGCCAATGACATTCGTGGAAACATTATTCTTGGCTTAACCTTAATCTGCACAGTGTGATCATCTTTCTGTTCAGCCTAACACTAGACACAAAGCCGAGACACAAATTATCTTACACAACATGCTGAGATCAGATTGCCAACAGTACACTGAGGCTCGGATCACAAATACTGTCACCTTAGTACGGTCCTGGGTTTACGCATCCCAAGCATTTGTACAAACACGTTCCAGTCTGGGATGACCTGGAGTTTGTGGAGAAACAAGCCTCAGCTGTGAGGCAGCAAAGAGTAGTTTTGTAAACTGTTGTGGACTGCGCTGGCCGGCTGAGTGGGCTCTGGGACATGGTCAGCGGTGGTGCGGTGGCCCAGCTGCACGGAGAGGGCTGCAGGCATCACACAGTTATGCCTGGAGAAGCGAAGGAGGAGGCCAGCCCTTCCTGCCTCCGCCATGCACGACACCCCTTGCCGCAGCCTCTTTGGAAGATCCAGAGGGTGCCAATTCAAACGCAGATGCACATTTCTCACCTCAGAGCTCCTCCATGGCTGGGTGAGGAATGCAATGCAATCACAGAGTCTTTTGGAAATACCTGTTTTCACTGCATTTCCCATTCTGAACAGCTGCCTGCTCCCTGCTTAGGCACGTCACACTCTTACATTAACAGCCTTGGTCTGCCCTCACGTGCTGTTCCCAAGGCAGGTATGAGTAGTAAGCCTCATAGCTCTTGGCATCTGATATGTTCCTCCCACAAGCAGACTTTCCATTCCAAGTTTGTTAAGCTTCATAGCCAGGCTAAAAAGAGAAGGGAAAGTTCTTTTTTTTCCACATATAATTTGGTTTGCAGCATATAATTGAATAACTTCTCCTTTCCTAAACAACCCTGCACACACAGAGTGGGTGTTTATTTGTTCCTGATGGGAAACCACTTTGCACAGCCCCTGCAGAAGAACTTGCGTGGGTCCAGCCCCATGCTGTGAGGCAGAGTAGAAGCTGCTGCAGTGAAATCAGCCAGCACCTCCTGCCAGGCCTTGAACCGCTCTCTGCCTACCTCAGTCTCCCAGTCCCTAATGAGAGCATAAATGCTGACAAAAGTGAATACAAAGTTGGTTTTTTTAACCACTGATAAATAATAACACTGCACCTACCAGTCTCTATGTACTGCATAGAAGAGTATTGAAAAAAAATGAAACACTAAACTAAAAAATGGAACAATAATCTACATTCTACAAATAAAGCTCCATACAAGCGATTTCATTTTTTTCCCCTTCCAGACATCTTTTTTGAGCAATAGGCATTTCAGATATGTTTCTCATTGATGAGTTTGCCATATAACACATATATTGATGGGAGAGACAAATTGCAATGATATAAAAAACCGTTCACAGGAATGAATATACGCATTACAGTTTTGTAGCTCTCCTGTGAATTGAATGAATTCCTCTAAGTTTTTATTTAAAACAAGTAGCATGATTAGAGTGGAAAGCAATACTAGATGATTTAAACACACTTCTGAAACATTAACATTACTCCAAATACTTCCTTTCCCAGCTGTTTTTCCTTAGTGAGCAGATCTGGATCAGGTGGATTACCTGGTTTAGCTGAGGTTTTACTTCAAGCTGTTGTCAGCAAGAAAAGCAGAAAATGCACAGGACAACATTATTACACAAAAGAAGTGCTGAGACTATAATGCCCACTCAATGTAATGGCCCATTACTGCTGAAATATCACCCACTTCTGATGGCTATCAGACTGTACCTGATAATTATTCATACATAAGGGTGTCATGTTGGCTTTTGCTACTTGATTTAATTAAATAGCATGTATGAAGGGATTGTTAGAGGAAAACAGGAAAGGAGTAGATAGAACTAAAGAGAGTTTGTAATTATTTTTTTCTGTTGTAATATTAGCATCACGCAATTCTTACACGTGTATGTGAGATACACATCAGAGGTGTCAGGTGAGGAACAAAAGCAAAAAAAACAAAGAATGGTTTAGTGCATTAAACAGGAGAAAAAAAGAAACAAGATCAAGGAATAACAGCTTTAATTTCATGGCATTCTACCAATTATGTCAGTTTTCTTTCCTTCACAGGGAATCATCCATAGCTGTAAAAGTCTTTGGAGAATGCCCCTATCTCTGTATCACAGAGAACCATAAGACACAGCAACCCTGGCTCAACTTTTCATCTAATGGTTCAGGAAATGTCAAGAACAAAACATTAAAAAGTGTGAATCCTACCACAATAAGAAAATATCACAGTGCCTCTAATGCTGCAATTATTATTGCTGCAACAGTTGCTGCTGTCTGCTTACATTTGCAATAGAGAAGGACAATACAAAGGGAGCTTTACGTGGCTCAGGTGCAGATTCCATTTTAGATTTAAGCATCAAGGCTTTTCAGCTCTTTCTTATCTATTTGGAAATGGTATGTCCTAAAGACTGACAATTTTCATTGGAATATAATGCAGGCAAGACTATTTATGTTTCCAAAGTGCCACAATATCACGCTGACTGTAAAGCCAGGCAGAACAGTAATGTTAAATACAGCTTACTGCAAACACAGGAAATATTTTTAGATTTTATTATTTGTACCTGTGAGGATTTGTACCAGAAGACTACTGCTAGGAAAAGACAAGAAAATGCTGATATATTGCAGCACTAGAATTCTGCTAGCTTATGAAATGTGTTTGGTAACCATGGGTACTAAACAATTTCATAAGGACTTCACATAATCTAGGAACTATAAATAGACTTGGAAACAAATTAGGAGCTTAATTGCAGTATCCATGGGTTGGGAAGCACAATATTCTTTGTAGCATAATTCATTTCTATGTGTTCCAACAAGCATTTTAAAGGTATTTATGGCAATACCATCATCTCTCTTCTGTGCATTTCTTCTTTTCTAGCCTACCCTCCCCATTTCTTGTGACTCAGTCAAGCTGAGCCTGGGTGACAATCAGCAGGAGGGTAATCATAAGCTTTCATTCAATGTATTTAAATTTTAAAGGAAAGAGTGCAGAATAATGTGCACTAGCCAATGCTAAGAAATAATTAACCATGTAAAAGATGCCCAGTCAAGAAGTTGACAGAAACTACTGTTACAACACAGTTATAAGTATTTCTTTAATGTTACAGTGTTTTTTTTTCCCCCAAAACTCTTTGTACACTTACCTTTAAAAACAGAGGCAGAAGAACCAAATATCTCCTGAAGACAAACGGATAAATATAGTAGGCAGTTCACTACCTGAACTATGGAGGACTCAACAAGTGGGTAATCCAATTAATCAAATAATTTAAGTCAATGTCTAAACCACTTCAGAACAAAGCTAACAATAAATTAGGTTCAGCATTGTAGCTTCTAAAGAGAACTTAGAAATTCATAATACCAAGAACTCCACTTCAACAGAATAGGGGCTGCTATAATTATAAGTTCTACTCATATTTTAGCATTTTCCTTTATCACCCACACCTCTCCTTTGCGTCTGTGCTCCGAAAGGGAAAAAACGCTCGTAGATTTTGCAGGAGATTTTTCCAGTGTAAACAGAAATAAAAAAGCAGCAACTTGTTTTAAGATTACTCGGACACCTCACAATGAAAATTCTTTAGCCTCACAAGCTTAATTTTTTGTCAACTTTGTGAGCATTTCTGATGGGCTGCTTACATTTGATTGACTTATGGTTTTCTTTCATTTCAGCATTAGCAAAAGCTACATACATATATATTTTCTATAAATGAACTCCCATCCAATTGCCATATCTCTAACTTAATTTTAAGAAATCTTTCAACTAGCCAGTGTAATAGGGCCTGTGGCATAATATTCAAGCTCTGCTGAGAATCAAAGGAATAATGCAGTGGGACTTCAACCCCAAGCCAGCAAAATCCATCACCTGTTAATCAAATCACCCTGGGATCCAGGGCTGTAGATAGGCTGGTTGAAATAACAGGCAGCAACACTTGACGACAAAGGCTGGGAGCACACCAAGCCAAATTCAAGTAAATGCTCCTGCAGTTTTTCTCTGTCAAACTAATTCATGGGTGCTCAGTTTTTAATGGGAAAGTCTTAATGAATTTAACACAAATGGGTCTTTTTCTAAAGGTTAACTAGTATGTGGATTTATACTTATATAGCTGGAGCTAATTATAGATTTTTTCATAGTTTTTGGCTACCCTTATTGTTAAATTGGAAAAACATGTCCAATACAACGTTAAGGCAAAGAAATGTTTTTCTCATCCTAGCAAGATGTCTCAGTTATTAGATTTGTCATTTTAAAATAAAAGTCACCAGTAATCTTTGCCAGTACTGGATCATTAAGATAGATTTTTTTTTTTCATGCATGACTATCTTTGTGATCACAGAAAGAAAATTTATGAGAACAAACGTGTTGAGACAAAACTTACCTTTTTTCTTAGTTTATTCCAAAGTTGTGCTCGAATTGATATTCATTAGTAGGCATCCTCACAGTCAAACTTGACATTCTAGCTAATACTGTAATCTAATTAAGTTTCAGGAGTGAAGTTCAGTGTATTGAGTGTTGCACACCTTTCCACAGAAACGTGTCCATTTAGGTATATATTTAGTTACACTAGAAAAAAAATAATTAAAAATTTATCTTATTTTGGTTTTTCAGTACTACCCAGAGAGAGAAAACCATGCCAATTATCCCACTACAATGTACTTTCTTCACTGAGGATTAGAATCTTAATGCAACTGTAAATTAGTCTTTCCTTGCAGAAGGCAAGGAAACTTCATTAATTAATATCATTTGCAGATGTGGCTACCCACCACAGCGTTTGGCTGCCAAGGATTTTGCTTCTCATAAGTCAAAAAGTTGGAGACTCATCGCAAGGCACAAAGATGACCAAATATTTGGCAACTTATAAACAGAAGTAAACCAGGATATAATTTACATAAATAATGTGCCTGTCAGGTTCAGGGACATAAAACTACCTACCTGATGGTGTGCATGTACACATCCATTAGGAGGAATACAAGATATGTCTTATCCTTGTGTTAGTAATTCCCTTTTTGGACATTTGTTCTAAGCACTACCAGCTTCCATAAACACCAAAAGAAATTGCAAATACAGCAGAAATTAACACCTCTTCTGTTCAAGCCATTTTCTTTTATTCAGAAGCTACACTGAAATCTTTTCCTAAGTTTTACCCCAGTTGAAACAAATCCTAGAACCTTTATTAGTAGCTAAAATGAAGTTTCTTGCTCTTTTGCTGCTTCTTTAGTGAGGACAGATGACAAAAAGAAAAAATATGAGCAATTGTACTTCATCTAAACATGAAGTATAGGACAGAAGTGGCAATTATACAAAGGGTATGTGATGATTCACATATTAGACCTGTAAATGGTTACAATGAAAAACAGGACACCATTATCATTACTTATACTGAAGGTGCTCTAGGTCATGGAAAAAACCCCAATCTTTTAAGAAATACTTAAATATGCAGAAGGAGACAATAAATTCTTAAATACCTTTTTTTCCCCAAGTTAAGTTTTTTCCATGTTAACTCTACAGCACACATAAAAGACACTAAGCACACTGGTTTTCCACCTCCAAATTCCCATCAAACGATCTGATTACTTCTTTCCATTATTAGAGACAAAACTCTGCAATTTTATATTTGATGGGAAATAAGCTGGTCAGCTCTTTATTAGACAAAATGTTTTGAATTCACATTTAAAGTTTCAGTATTTTGAGGTAACTGATCTTCATTTTGTGTATGAGAAAAACCTATTTGGGGTTAACTAAAAATTAAACTAATAAAACTAAAAATTGGTTGTATTTTTCCATGATTTTCTCTCCCTCCCCCACTCTGAAGTTGCCTCAAGGAAACCTTAGTGTTTTCTGTGCAAAGGGCAGGAAAAAGAGACATTATGGATTTTGCCACTGACAGTTTTTTGGTTCGACACTACTCCACACCTCAGAACACCATTCGCTGTACAACATTCATATTTCCTAAGTGCTTAGAGCCTTCTGCAAAATGGTGTTCAAAGAAGAGACAGACAGGTAAAGCAAGGGCATATGGGTTTTGTCCAGGCTTTTGGGGACTCCTAGGAAGAAGGTGACAATGTGTTATAAGGACATTAGATAGTCCTTCCTATATGTAACAACCATGAGTTTTCTCAGACAATAGTGTCCTCTTAGCTTTAGACACCTAGCTCTCAAGCAACCACAAAATCTGGTTCTTAGACACAGTTTGAAACCATAGTGTACATCCCAAGCACTGCAAAATTCAAAGCAATACAGGCAGAGATTTACTCAGATCTGTTGTTAATACTGTTTAAGTAGAAAAAGCATTAGTAACTGCAGATTTTAAGGTTAAGGTCAAAATGTGGCTTACTATGAAATCTAACTGTTGTTTAAAAGGAAATACACAGTATACAGATAGCAAAGTAAGCACAGCTTCCACTATAGTATCACAAAAATCTTCAGTTCACGGAACTAAGCCAAGATGAAACTGCTAAATGAAAACAAACAGGTTCTTCTCCAACAGACCTTGACTAGTTACATACAAGACGGTAAGCTGTGTGGAAACTTTAGGTTTAAAATTCAAACTTGGAAAGTTTTCTCCTCCACATCATCATCCTTGGAGTCTGTTTTATCCTTTCCAAAGGACAAGCACAAATTCTCCCACTGCTCTGTTAAATTTCTGCTGCAAGGATAAATAGCTTGAAGGCTGAAGCTGCCTACTGTTACTGTGGTTACCAAAGTTTCCTACTCACTGAATCATGTTCCAGCCTGGATATTTCAAGTACCAGACATCTTAAATACAGATAACCAAATCTGAAATGGGCACATTTTTTCTATCTGCTTCCAGAAAACTCTTTGGTGAACACTAACATGAGCAGCAGGATAGCACTTTTTCTATAACACTGTTTCAATAAAAAAACAGGTTGTTGCTCTACAGAATTCAAGTTGGCAGCTTTAATCCAGGGTAAATGTGAGGTTGCACCAAACCGCAAAGAAGTTATTGATGCAAAACCATGTAATAGGGTCATTGCTGTGTCACATTTCTACCTGGATTCTAGTGAAACCAGTAGAGCAAGATTTTGATGATAACAAATGGCATCTTTTACATTGGACATGCTTTGCAATTGGTCACTTTTTTAAAAATGCACTGCTGGTCCCACTAGGAAACACATAAAAATATTTATCTAATATAAAAGTGCAACAACTTGCTGAGATAAAAAAGTTCAAACAGCAGTTCCTTGCCTGCATTTGCCCTTGTATTTTTCCTCCATTGTGCATATACACTGTCAGAAGCATTTTCTTTGGTTCTTTTAACATTAGCAACAATTGCACTGAGCTTTTAAAGCAAAACAAACCTTTGAATCTTGACAGGATTTAATTAAACCCATCATATACTTATTTAATTTTAAAATAACTGCCATCAGAGTGGGGTGGGGAAGGCAAGAATAGCTGAAGAATCAATGAGTGACCTAGGGCATTAATCAAACTCAAACTGGGGGTGGTATAAAGACTCTCTGAGGAGTTACTAAACACTGATATGCAAGAATGAAGTTAAGAAAATAGCCTTAAAAAAATTCTAATATTCATATCCTTGGGCAACTGAAAAATTCAGAAACTAATTTACTAGGTACAACTTTTGAAATTACTAGGATGTTTTCAAGAATAAAATGTTGCTCCTTTTCCATATTTTCCAGGAAAACTTTCAAATATTGTGAGGGGTTTTCCTGAAAATTACTTTTCTTCCATGAAAATTACTGTCTTCCATGTTTTATTTGGCTTCTATTATAAAGCTATGTAAGGTTCAGGTAATGAGAGTGAGATGGAAGCAGTCTAGGGATATAAAATATACTTGAACACTTGAATCACTTTATCAGTTAATTAAATCATTACAACTGTACAAATAATTTATTTTTTACAGGGAATAAATACAGAGTAAAAATTTCTTGTAAAACAAACATAAAAATATTTTAGGTAATATATTTTTAAATTTTTAGGTTTAAAGCAATATTTTTACTTTAATGCTTTAAACCCACAAGATTTTGTGTAAGTGCTTTGCTTAAACTACTTCAAAGGGAAATTCCTTGACCTTACTTTTTTTTTAATTTGGCAGGGCTGAAATAACTTTAACTATCTTAATGCAAGAAAAGCTATGTAGATTAACCGTAGTAGAACATGCAGTGCTTAGCAAAGTGCATTTCTGTGTTGGCAACATGGATAACAAAAAAAAAGAAACTGCACAAATGTTTAAATTTTGACAAGAAATTAATCTTCACTACAAAATTAAAAGATCACTTGAAACAGAAGTCAATCAGGGAATTGCTGAAGTCATCTGTTTCCAGGACAGCTGTTACAAAACAAAATTAACTTAGGTGATAAGCTCCCAGGAAGCTTATGTGTTAGGTAATTGTGTTAGGGCTTTGGGGGTTCATGGTAGATACGAATTGAGGAGGTCTATGTATTGTAATAAAAGATTGGCCTCTTTTTGCCTTCTATTGGCTGACAACCCAGACATTTTTCATCAACAGAAAAGCCACTGAGAAACAAGCTCATGAGCCTTTATAGAACCATATCATAGAACATCTCAGAGCATCTATGTCCCCGCCTACTACCCAGAACACAAAAGAAAACTGCTCTCAGCAGAGACAGTGATACCGCTGCCCATCTCCCTCCTGTCAGTCGGATCTATTTATGCCATTACAGCAAAGGCCCGCAAATTCACCACAACTTTTGAAAACCTTGGCCTGGTGAATTGCTCTAGGCTTGTTCTTTCACGTGATGTGCCGTTAGATTTTTTTTTTTTGTTATAACACCACCACTACAATTTCTCTGGAATACCTTATGCTGTAATGTGAAAAATCAAACAGGCAGCAGACACAAAGATTAGTCCAAGGCCGTAAAACCAGTTGATTAACTGAGTGGGACAGTTACAGAAAACCACTATATAACAATTCTTGTGCAGAGTGGGATGTTTGGGGATTTGTAAACTGCAAAGGCAACAAAGCACAAGATGACAGGAGATCTGGCTTGGAAAATTATGGAGCTGTTGGTGTGCTAAAAGATGATGAGTTCAGGAGGCTGCCACCCAGCCCTTTGAAAGACAAAACCCTCTATAAATCAAAAAAATTACAGAGAAGCATTGGGAAGACTCAACATAGAACTGGGCAGACCAAACCCACTTTTCCCAAATTTTCCAAATAAAGTGTTGATTAGATGTTCAGCGAATTCAAAGAGTAACTGTCTAATGGAAATTAACATTTTGTAATATCATATCTGCTATTTCACTGTTGCTACACCATGGTGTTTAAGGTGATGGTAGCAGCAGACTGATTTAAAAGGAAAATATACAATTTTAATTCCATTTATTTTTTGCAGTGTTTTTTTAGCTCAGCTCTGACAGAAAGGAAGTCAGACATCTGGATAAATGAGCTAGGTTGGTTGAATATTGATAAGCCAATTTTTAATTTATCAAGGTTATCTAGAGGTGCTAACTTGACACTGCATACTAACAAGAAATATCAACACATTAAGTGATGTGTGCAGTGAAATATTTCATTGGGGAAACAACTCTGGATGGACTGGGATGATTACAATTAGAACATTGCAATAGGGGGTGGAAAGGGACTTCCTAAGGGGAAATTAAAACCATGTGCAAAGTGTGACAGAGAGACTGAGATGAATAGGTGGGAAATTTTATACTTTGCACAGACTACAACGTAAAAACCACATCAAATCAGTATGGATCAGAAAGAGAGAGCAAGCGCTATCTTTGGGAAAAGTGGAGTTAACACAGCACAGAAGATGCTAATGCTTCATTTCTCGAAATTTTCACAGCAAGCCAGGTAATTATTACAGACCTTTACAACACACTCTCCACATTGTCAAAAATCTGCAAGGCTTGGCAGGCTCATACAAAAGACAATGTCCAGGCAACTGAGAGGAAGCAAGCGAGCATTGTTCTTCAGTCTTGGGAATTCAGAAAAGAACACAGTGTATCGCAGCAAGAGTAATGCCAGAGGAGTATGTAAGATTTCAGAAAAAGAGCACCAATTCCTCTCTTGCCTCACAGAAGAAATTTAAGAAAATGACATTTTCTAGCAGCACTGGACCATTCCCAGATGTTTCCATGTTTTCACTAGACATAAATAATTATAATACTTATTTCAATAACTTAAAAGCAGCATGAGCCTCAGATGTACATCAGTGTGGGCAAGAAATACTAGAAATAAAACTTTTCTTTAGGATTTCTTCTGCTCAAGAAGCTTAAAGCACTGAAGCCTTACTTGAGAATGTTTCTGTGTTTTAGCTTCTGCTGTCTCACTCCATCAACAGTAAGTAGCAAAAGTGTGGCACATTATACATATCCCGACTGATCCCAGTCAGGTGGCACAGGTAACGGTGTCTCAGCAGGGACTGCCGGCAGCATAGCAACTAAGCAACTAACCATGAATTTTCTACCACAGATGTGTTAAGATCTGATTTCACAGATTACTTCCCTTACTGTTGTCTTGGGCAAAAGAAGAGTCTCTGATGTAAATTTCCTTCATCAATACGCATTTTTACATCTTTTCCAGTCCTGCAAGACCTTTCTGTAATCTTTCATTTGTACCCATAAAAATATGGGGCATATAGATTGAGATGGCAATCCTCCTGACCTGGACCTTGTAACTGACTCCATCAGTTCCTCAAACACTTTTCACTAATATTCTCTTAAAGCTTCATACTTTATATCTGATTAATTCTGTAGCTGCTTTATACTTCAGAGACAGACACACAAAAAAAATATACTTACAGCACTTTGTCGCAAACAGGAACATGACTGAGTACACTAGAGAGAACCTATGTATCTTCACAGAATGTTAGGGGTTGGAAGGGACCTTCAAAGATCATCTAGTCTCCAGAGGAGACTCCACAACCTCCCTGTGCAGCCTCTTCCAGTGCTCTATCACCCTCACAGTAAAGAAGTTTCTCCTCATGTTGAGGTGGAATCTCCTGAGCTCAGCTTGCACCCATTGCCCCTTGTCTTATCTTTGGACATCACTGAGAAGAACCTGGCTCTGTCCTCCTGACACTCACCCTTGACATATTTATAAACATTAATAAGGTCACCCTTCAGTCTCCTCTTCGCCAGGCTGAAGAGACCCAGCTCCTTCAGCCTTTCCTCATAAGGGAGACATTCCCCTCCCTTAACCACCTTTGTGGCTCTGCGCTGGACTCTCTCAAGCAATTTCCTGCCTTTCTTGAACTGAAGGGCCCAGAGCTGGACACAGCGTTCCAGATGTGGTCTCACCAGGGTGGAGTAGAGGGGGAGGCAAATCTCTCTCAACCCACTTGCCACACCCCTTCTAATATACCCCAGGATGCCATTGGCCTTCTTGGCCATGAGGACACATTGCTGGCTCATGGGCATCCTGCTGCTCACTAGGACTCCCAGGTCCCTTTCCCCTACACTGCTCTCCAACAGGTCAGTCCCCAACCTGTACTAGTACATGCGGTTGATCCTTCCAGTCGCATGTAGCATTCTAGTAGTGTGCTTTTCATCTTCTCATTATTCTACATGCTCCTATGATTTTTTTCTGTATCAGATCAATTACCACTAGTGTGGCACACAGGCTTAGATCAGGGTTTTGTTGGTTCTCCAGTGTTCTAAAAAATATCTTCATTCTTTGTTAATTTCATTTTCATTAGGAATATCCCATTTGCCTTTTCAAACACAAATTCTTTTACACCCCATACATTTGCTTTTGGTGAGTTTGAAGTTGAATTCTCTCAGTCATGACTTGTGTTACCATTTCCAACAAAAGTGACAAAGTTATAAGTGCACTATTATTTCTAAAAGCTCATCTTCATGTTTGGATACAAGAAATCATAGCATTTCTTATCTGTTCTGAAAACACTGATATTTCAGATGGTTACAAATAAGTAATACAGGTTGTTTCCTACCAAAAAAAAAAGCCCCCCCCCAAATATTCATAATAAAATTCTTGTAATATATAAGAAAAAATTAACAAATATGCTATAAACGTGTACTGTCTAAAGCTACAAATCTGTGACAGATTCTGATTTATTGCACTCAATGCACTATGAATAAACCCAAAGGAATAAAATATTGCTATACTTGAATAAAGGTAAGTAACTCCTGGTAAAAAAAAGGGTTTAAAATTTATTCTAGATTCTACAAACTACTTCATATTGCCATAGATTTTCTGTGCTTATATAGCATATATGTTCTTAACTTTGCAGCTGAGAGACTTCACTGATGTAAGTTTGTATTTGTCACATCCCTCTTAAAGAGGGCATAAAGGACCATAGTGAATTATAGAATCATAGAATGTTAGGGATTGGAAGGGACCTCGAAAGATCATCAAGTCCAATCCCCCTGCCAGAGCAGGAATGCCTAGATTATGCTACATAGGAATGTGTCCAGGCAGGTCTTGAATGTCTCCAGAGAAGGAGACTCCACAACCTCTCTGGGCAGCCCGTTCCAGTGTTCCGTTACCCTCACTGAGAAGAAGTTTCTTCTCAAGTTTAAGCGGAACCTCTTATGTTCCAGTTTCAGCCCATTACCCCTTGTCCTATCAGTGGTTGTCACCGAGAAGAGCCTGGCTCCATCCTCGTGACACTCACCCTTGATATATTTGTAAACATTAATGAGGTCACCCCTCAGCCTCCTCTTCCCCAAACTAAAGAGCCCCAGCTCCCTCAGCCTTTCCTCATAAGGGAGATGCTCCACTCCCTTAATCATCCTAGTTGCCCTGTGCTGGACTCTCTCCAGCAGTTCCCTGTCTTTCTTGAACTGAGGGGCCCAGAACTGGACACAATATTCCAGATGGGGTCTCACCAGGGCAGAGTAGAGGGGAAGGAGAACCTCTCTTGACCTACTAACCACCCCCCTTCTAATACACCCCAGGATGCCATTGGCCTTCCTGGCCACAAGGGCACAGTGCTGGCTCATGGTCATCCTGCTGTCCACCAAGACTCCCAGGTCCCTTTCCCCTACACTGCTCTCTAATAAGTCATTCCCCAACTTATACTGGAACCTGGGGTTGTTCCTACCCAGATGCAAGACCCTACATTTACCCTTGTTATATTTCATTAAATTTTTCCCCGCCCAACCCTCCAGCCTGTCCAGGTCTTGCTGGATGGCAGCACAGCCTTCTAGCGTGTCAGCCACTCCTCCCAGCTTGGTGTCATCAGCAAACTTGCTGATAGTACTCTCTAGTCCCTCATCCAAGCCATTGATGAATATATTGAATAATACTGGTCCCAGTACCGACCCTTGAGGGACTCCACTGGATACAGGCCTCTAACCAGACTCCGTCCCATTGACCACAACTCTTTGGTTTCTTCCCCTTAGCCAGTTCACAGTCCACCTCACTACCCGAGAGTCTAGACCACACTTCCTCAGTTTAGCAGCAAGGATGCTGTGGGAGACTGTGTCAAATGCTTTACTGAAGTCAAGGTAGACCACATCCACCGCTCTGCCGTCATCTATCCACCTTGTTACATCCTCATAAAAGGCTATGAGGTTAGTCAAGCACGACTTCCCTTTGGTGAAGCCATGTTGACTGTCTCTAATGACCCTCTTATCCCTGATACGCCTTGAGATGGCACCAAGGATAAGTCGTCCCATCACTTTCCCAGGGATGGAGGTGAGGCTGACCGGTCTATAGTTACCCGGGTCCTCCTTCTTGCCCTTTTTGAAGACTGGAGTGACATTTGCTTCCCTCCAGTCCTCAGGCACCTCTCCCGTCTCCCAAGACTTGGCAAAGATGATGGAGAGTGGTCTAGCAATGACATCAGCCAGCTCCCTCAGCACCCGTGGATGCATCCCGTCTGGACCCATGGATTTATGGATGTCCAGATTGCTTAATTGGTCCCTAACCCAGTCCTCATCGACTAAAGCAAACTTCTCCACTGCCCTGACTTCCTCTGGGGCCTCAGGGGAACTGGGCTCCTCAGGACAGCCTCTGGCATAGTAGACAGAGACAAAGAAGGCATTTAGTAACTCTGCCTTCTCTGTATCTTCTGTCACCAAGGCACCCACCTCGTTCATCAGTGGGCCTACACTGCCTCTGGTGTTAGTTTTATCTGCCACGTATTTGAAAAAGCTCTTCCTGTTGTCCTTGACCCCTCTCGCCAGGTTCAATTCTAGGGAGGCCTTTGCTTTCCTAGTTGCCTCCCTACATCCTCGGACAACAGCCTTATATTCTTCCCAAGTGGCCAGCCCCGCCTTCCAAGATCTGTAAATCCTCCTCTTGCCCTTGAGCTTACCCAGCAGATCACTGTTTAGCCATGCAGGTCTCCTGGTTCCCTTCCTTGACTTCCTACGTGTCGGGATGCTCTGATCTTGAGCACGGTAGAAGCAGTCCCTGAACGCTAACCAACTATCTTGGGCCCCTTTACCTTCAAACAGCCTTGCCCATGGGATTTTCTCTAGTAATTGCTTGAAAAATCCAAAGTTTGCCTTGGCAAAGTCCAGGGTTGCAATTCTGCTTGCTATTTTGTTCCTGCTACATGAGATCCTGAACTCCACCATTTCATGGTCACTGCAGCCAAGGCAGCCCTCAACCTTTACTGCTTCAATCAGATCCTCCTTGTTAGCGAGGATGAGGTCCAGCAGTGCTCCTCTCCTAGTCGGCTCCTCCACCATTTGCATCAGAAAATTATCATCGATGCACTGGAGGAACCTCCTGGACTGCGGCTGGTTGGCTGAGTTGTCCTTCCAGCAAATATCAGGGAAGTTAAAATCCCCCATGACAACCAGGGCCTGTGATTGTGAGACCGCTCTCAGCTGCCTGTAGAAGGCCTCATCAACTTCCTCACCCTGATCTGGTGGCCTGTAATAGACACCCACGACAGTATCTCTCCTGCCAGCCTGCCCCTTAATTCTAACCCATACACTCTCAACTTGCTCCTCCTCCTCCATGCCTGGATGGTATTCAAGACATTGTAGTTGCTCTTTCACGTAAAGAGCGACTCCACCACCTCGCCTGGCTGGCCTGTCTTTCCTGAAAAGGACATAGCCACCCATGACCACATTCCAGTCATGTGAGCTGTCCCACCGCGTCTCTGTAATTGCCACCAGATCATAATCTCCTGCCCGAACCCAGGTTTCTAGCTTCTCCTGCTTATTCCCCATGCTGCGTGCATTGGTGTATAAGCATTTCAGGGAGCAAGCTGAGCACACTGATCTCACCCTAGGGGGATGGGAGACCACCTGGTCCTCATAATTTCTAGAGCACTGCCCCGCTGCAATCCCAGCTATGACCCCATCCCCCTTCATATCTAGTTTAAAGAATGCTCTATGAGTCCCGCCAGCTCGTGACCGAGGATCCTGTTTTCCCTTTGTGTCATTTGAGCCCCAGCTTGTTTCAGTAGACCAGGTGCCCTGTAGATCTCCCCATGGTTAAAAAATCCAAAACTAGACCGCTGGCACCACCCCTTTAGCCAAGTATTAATCTCCTGCACTTTGTCAAACCTTCCACTATTTTTCCTCATAATTGAAGGAATAGAGGCAAAACCAACCTGTGCGCCTGATCCTTCTAGCATCTGCCCCAGTACCCTAAAGTCCCTTTTGATTGCTTCTGGTCATCTCTCTACTATCTCATCATTACCGATCTGCATAACCAAAAGCGGGTAATAGTCCGTGGGTTTGACCAGACCAGGAAGCTTCTTGATAACATCCTTAACTCAGGCCCCAGGGAGGCAGCAGACTTCCCTGTGGGTCGGATCAGGGCGGCAGACAGGGCCCTCTGTTCCCCTCAGGAGGGAGACTCCAATTACGATTACCCTCCTTTTTTTCTTAGATGAAGAAGTCCTAACGTGTGTATCCGAGCGATTTACCCTAGACAGTCCTATGGGTGAACCCTCCACTGACTCTTCCTTGGCCTGGCTCTCATTGTCTAGAGCCCCATACCTGTTTTGCAGGGGTAACGAGGCAGGTGAGGGAGGCCGAGCAGGGATTTTCCTTCCTCTCCTGGCAGGCACCTTCTTCCACTCCTCCCTATCCTTTAGGTCCCCCTGAAGAGGGGTCCCTCCGGAGAGCCGGCCAAGTCAACGACCATCACACCAATATGGCTACAGATCGTCCTCCCTTTATTGCTCCAGACAGCTCAATATATACAGTTCAGCAGTGTCCACGCGCCTACCCCTTAACAGAGTTGGTCAGTTACAGGTTTACACGCGCCAGCATTTTATTGGGTAGTGCCATTCCACTGTGCAAGCGGCTCTCGCCCCCCCTTCTCCCCCCGGGGCCAGCACCTCCCGCCAAGCATCTCGCAAAGCTCTCACAAAACAGATAAAACCTCCTCCTCCCTGTGTTCCAAGGCAGCTTCAAGGACAGAGCTTCTGTTTAGGCCTAAGCTGGGTTGTCCACATCTTTAAAGTAACACCGTGCCTCTGCTGCACAAGGAATTCCTCTACATCCCCCCCTTTTGCCTGATGGCCAGAGGTGGGGGGATATTCAGCTCTTTGTGGAGCTTGCTGCTTGCCATTCAGGACGTGACTCCACCGATCTATCTCTCTCTCTGACTCCCTAATGCTCCTCAGCCTTTCTACTTCCTCCTTCAGCTCAGCCACCAGGCTGAGCAGATCGCTCACCTGGTCACATCGGACACAGGCGTCACCTCCACTACCCTCCATGGCCAGTGCCAGGTTCCAGCATTCTCTGCAGCCCGAGGCCTGAACACCCACATGCTTACGTGGGGCCTCTGTCTGGGTGCGCACAGTTTTTCTAACAACCATTGACCTGGTGGCAACCATAGTTGGCTCCACAATACAAAGACTCTCTGAAAGCTATGCACGGAATAGTTTACAAGTCTTTTAAGTACTTGCCTTTTAACAAAGACTTACCCTTCTAGGTCTTTTGTTGAGTGGGCAGTGAAGCTGGAGCTGATAAAGGCAAAATCTGAATTTGGTCTCTTTCGAGTGACCCATACTACCATTGCGGTTCAATTCCTCTTATCTCCTAGACTGTATTAATTGGAAACAGAAATCTGAAGTATTAAATTGATAATGCACTGCTTTTAATTTCCGTCAGACATTATCATACTGCATCAATTTGCATAGCTCTGAGAATCAGTCTGTGTGAATTAATGATGCATCTCCATATCCACCTGATAAAGATAGAGGACTGTGACAACGTTTACATCTGATAGATGATTAGAGCCTCTTCAATTATAATCATTAACAAGTCCATTAACGAGAACCTATTTCCCTGAGGCCCAATGGCCATTCAACATTGTAATCTAAATCTATACTCTCCAGAAACTCTATTAGAAAGCAATGAAGTAAGTTGCTGAACCATACAAACGTTATCAGCCAGTATCTCACTGAACAAAAAAGATGAGGAAGACTTCTTTCAATATTGGCAGTATAGAAGATTAAAATGTAGAATTGACTTTTTTCTTGTTTATTTTTTTAACTGATAACTGTATTGGAAATACACTGGCTGAAAGCTGCATCCCAATGTCTTCATGTAACTGAGAAACGCATACTCAAATCCTTAACTTTTAGAAGGCTGTATTCAACTAGAATAACAAAGTTCAAAAACTCATCACACTGATAAATATAGTCATCTAACAATAATGATCCTGACTTGTTAAAATATAAATCCGGTGGGCTTGAAGTCTGTAACATAACTTATGCAGGCTTGACAGAAATAAAAACTATTGCAATAAGCAATTCCTTAGTCATCAGCAGATGAAGTAATAGTTCAAGAAATGCAAGAACTACTTTAATTTCAAAATTATTCTATTATAAAAGTATACTCACCTTTTTCTGTGAAACTGGTTTCACCTCAGGCCTAACAGCCAGTGATAAACATTTACCCTACATCAGGCATCTAAGCTGGCAGCTTCAGAGCAGCAAATACTGTGAATAGAAATAGACAGCTGTTCCCAAATCCTAACACTTATGACAAGACTAAAACCAGGAGGGCATCACTGCTGCAATCTCTCCCTGAATTAATCTGGGAGTAAGCAGAATTTCAGACCCCTGGACTGCGTACTTGGTATCCTTCATCTGTGTCAAATCAAAAGTTCGATGGAGTCAACAAAGTATAAAGTCGTCCTTTAAATACATATTTTTAAGGAGGAATTTTTTGTTTCTTCAACTGCCACAAAATCACAGCCAACTATTCATTATTATCATTAAAAGGCCATTCATGAAGGCACAAGTTCTCAGAACGTCAGTATTATGTAAAGCAATACAAATTACGCCCAAAATACAAAGAAGTGTGGATGGGTATTACCAAAGCCATGGGTAGCTATTCCTCGAAAACACAATCCTATAGAGCCTCCAAGTTCACTACTGAACTAGTCTCATTTTACCACAGATCTAGCCATGATGGATTTTGCTTTAAAATAGTTTATCAGGAAAATTATTACCGAAGTTGAAAGACAACCAGCAATAAATTAATTGCTTACATTGCAATGCAAATGCAAACACCCCTCTCAACACTTAGCACTGACCATTCAAATTTTTTTAGGAATAAATTTTTTTTGTCCCAGAAATAAAAATCTATCAATATTCAGAAGCTGTTTATGTTATTCACTCCAGATATCATGAGAAGATCTGACAGGAGACTGACTTAGCATAGTATTAAATACTAATATATCTTCACATTTGTGCCATATTCATGATGAGCTCTATGCTTTATTAGAAAAGTGAGATGAGAAATAAAATAAATATAGAGATGATTAAATCCTACCCAGGTTTAATATGAGATTCTTCAATTTATCTATTTCTTCAATTGAGATTCTTCAATTTATATCTGTTAGAAACAGAAGAGTGAAACTAGGTGAACCTTCAGTTAACACTCATATAGGAATTTTTGTCTGTATAAACACAACCTAGTTTAGAAGAGTTTTAAACCACTTCTGTTTCCTCTTAAATCTCTCACAGACACCTTGGGAGATTAGGTACGATACCTGTGTCTTTACTCTGTTTCCTTAGCCATGTTACAATTTCAGGGCTAATTTCCTAGAAGGGAAAACATGCTTAAAAACTTAATTTATTATATACTGCTCTTAACTGGACAGGAAAACATACTGTCAACAGTCATGTTAAAAGCATCAAATTTCTGAAGCTATTATTACTCTCTAGCAATTTAACATTTTAAAACAGATATTGAAATTTCACATAATATGTTATAACTTACTCGCTGATCATCAAGGTCATTTCTAAGCAACCGCTTGTGAAATGTTACATACAAAAATGCAAAGACAGTTTTCTGTTACAAAATACAGTGAAGCATTTTAAAATCCAAATCTCATCCCTCCTTCCAAGGGAACAAATTATATTTTTCCTGGAAACCAGCACACTGCTAGATTCATACTCTCTTTGCCAAATCTAAGTCTGGATGAATGTTTCACAGTGAAGACATAATACCTTGGAAAGAGAAAACACACATAATGAACCTGACAAGAACAGCAGTGCACACAGGGCTTAGCCATGGGAACAAGTACTGTGCCAAAATTAATCACATCCAGAAAAGTACCACTCCTTCATGTTCATCTTTAGTGCTTGTCAATGGTGCTGACAACTTTTAATGCCAAGCAATGTATTAAAAGGTTTTTTGAAAATCTGCAAACAGATTAAAGAATGGTGATAAGTCCCCTCACACTCATCTGAAGCAATAAATGGCAACGAATCTTCTGAAACACACTGAAAAACCTGCATCGGCACACAAACATACTTGAACCATATTTGTGACAATTCACAGGAAAACTTGAGTCCAGAGTTCCCAGTGAAATGTATCTTTCCCAGTACATTCAACCACCTGCGGTGTTCTGACAATTCCAGCTCTCATCCTTTGTTGCGCTGGCTAAGCAAAATGTCAGGCAGAGTTCCACACCAACACTTCTGCAAAGCCATCTGAATCCAAATTAAAAGCATTTAAAAAAAAAATCCACCTAACTTCCTAGGTTTTCACTGTGCATAGCATTTTTTTGAGATACTGAGTGGTATTTGCTTCTCTTGGCAAATCAACTGCTTTTTTTTTTTTTTTTACTGGCTCACAGGAGCTTCTGCAAACTTCAACACATCTCTTTCCTCAAGTAAGTTTTTCCTATATGTGTATAAACATCAGTTCAGGATCTTCAAATCTAAAAAGAGATTTAAAGATATTTAATTTAAAATGTATCAAGTCATCATTGCCAGATCATTTCTCTACTATTTGCATGCAATGAAGGAGCACTACCTTCCAATTCTATTTCAAGAAGGGCATTATGCGTTGTCTGGTTTTGTGATCCGTTGCGTTCCGCTTAGGAGTCTACTAGTGCATGACTTGCTGTACTCCTGAATCGTCTCCTTGAGACTTGGCATCTTCTTAACAAGACCATCCTTGACAGCAACAAGGTTTCCATGGTAATAAAACAGTGGAGATTTCTACTTACCTTTGGACAGTTAACCTTTGCTATTGTTCCATGACTTCACTGAGTCAGTGTTTCTGGAAATTACTCATCACAGATGATGTCTCCAAATGGGCTGACTCTGCAAGACAGGAAAGAAACCCTTTTTAGTGACTTAAGAATAATAATGAGAAATAAACACAGTGATGAAATGAAAAAGAAGAAACAAAATAACATGCAATGGTACAAAGGTCTGAAGGAAGGTCAATAGAAGAGAATAGAAAAACAAAAAGTGGGAAGTGGTGGAAGGTAGCAGAATGCAAAGAAAGCTCAAGAGCAAACGTAGGAATGACTACTCCTCTTGCTTCTTTCTCCATAAGCAGAAAAGAAATATGTAAAATAGATAAGTCTAGATATATACACAGAGAAATGTCAGTTTTCTGTATGGTAATCTTGTTCTCTGTCTTCCAGAAAGGCTGCAGACTGAAGGGGCACTAGTTTCCATGGACAATCGCTCCCTGAAGTGTGTACATTTTACCAGGAAAAAAAACCCAAAAAAACACCACCAACAACCAAAAACAACAACAACAACAACAACAACAAAAAAAAATCACACAAAACCACAACAAAACCCCCAACAAACAAAATACTTAAATCTGGCTCTCTAAATTGACCTTTCTGCTTTCTGGATCTCCACACATACTTTGTGCAAATCGCTTGGCAGCCCATTTTGGCTGGAGTAGTTGGCAGGTTTTGGCAGTTCACAGTCTCACAGAAACTTTTAGTAACTTTTGTTAACTTCTCTGTATGCGATTATAAATGAACTTTTTCTCCTTTTCTAAAGTACCAGTTGTACAGGGGGCACACAGAGCTTCAGACAGGATTATACTTATCAAGGTTGTTGCTGCAAATATTACCATCATAGTCTCAAATGTCATCTTAAAATCTAAACACCTGCAAGTCTCTGATATGGTTACTTCAATTGCAATTGGTTCAACCAACGATAAACTATCAAGTCTGTCGGGTTTGTGCTGTTTTCCCCTTATCTTTTGCCTTTTGGAGTCTGCAACAGCTTTATGGGAATGCATTATTCCTTGAACAATTTAAGATCTGCACAGGCTTTTCAAGGAAAGACAGTATTCATCAGTTTTATGAACAGAAAAAAAAAAAACAAAACACCAACCGAAAAGGCTGTAAATGGATTCAGAAGCATGAAAATGAGCAATTTGCTTCCTGCCTTCATTGCAAATAATATGCAACATGAGACACGCAGAACTATCCACAGATCCCCACGTTGTTAAGGTGTTAGCATACACTTGCTGCTTGGTACTTCAGAAACGAAAAGTCGCATAATCTTTTTTGTCTGACTGACAAAATCATGAGGCAGGAGTCATTTTATCCTTTGTGCCTGGATTTATAGCAGTATCTTCCAACTAAATGTCAGTCTAAAGCCACAGTTTCCGATAACCTCTTGACCACCAGAGTATATATGACCTTTCTAAATTTCAGACTCGTTGGTGATGTTTAGATTAGGCAAGTATTCCAGTTAAAGTATCTTCCTTCCCAATTTATTTTCACAATAATTTTCCAGGGTATTTCAGACACTAATGACCATGCAAATTTCCAGGTTTGACAGGGAAGAGAGATGCAGTGTAGGAGAAACTTTTCTATCAGACCATGAGGCATGAAAACTTGTAACAATTGTCACTCCTGAACCAAGACCTACGCTGAGGCTTACTTTCATCTGAAGTTTTACTTTTGTGAAACTGGAGAAAAAATGAAGTACAAAGTCTATGTGAAAGTCTCCCAAAACTGTCCAGTATTCAGAAATTTATAATGGAAGAAGGCTTGAGAGGAGGATTAGGACACAAATTTGGATCTCAGAAAGGCACTCCAAACAGTTAGTCCAAAAGCTTTTCCTGGAGGGAATTGGCTAGTTTTTCTATTCTTTTGCTATTTCTAATTTTGCATCTAACTGATGCAAGAGCAGACTCCCAAATGGGATAAAAATGTTAGTCCTAACTGAGTAAGATACTTTCTAAACCTACTTCCATCCTTATTGATGAAAAAGGATATCAGAGGTTTTCTGAGATGAGAACTATTTTTTTAATTAGTTAATTTAAACCTTTTATCCAATATTATATCTAGAATTACTTGAAAAATTAGCTTCATCCTAGCAACCAACTGCATCCCCAAAATAACTTGCTAGATAGGTAGTTTTGAATCTTTCAAAATAACTACAATGTGGCATAATTGCAAGGGATAGTTTGGTAGTATAGAGAATATAATTACATGGTGTATCATATCCGAGTCGTCCTCGGGATGCAATAAAAATTAGTTAGTCATAAGCTTAAAATAATATGGCCAATAAATTTAAAAAGCCAACACACTAAACATATATGTGGCACAATCAACTTCTGGTAAATTATGCAGCACCTGGCAAATACTGTTAATTCCCTTGCACCTAAGTTAATTGCAGATTCCAGCAAGCAATCAGATATGATTAAACTACATTTCTGGAAACTATCAAATGGTTCAGGCTGAAGGAAGGCAACTTAAAATAGACCTTTAAAAGGTAGCACTAATTAGGTAAAGTCTTAATTCTACTCCTTTTTCAGCTTCAGAATTACAGAGAAAATTTTCTTTTCAGAGCGCCATGTGAAAAGCAGCTGTAATCACCAGGACTGTGCAGGTAAACTGAAAGCAGAATTTCATGGAGAATTTCTTTTAGATCTCCTTCATACTCCAGGCAGAAGTATCCTATAAATAAGAAACTAAGTTGTTTTTTTTTTATCCTGGGTCTTCACAATGCCTTAGGACAACTAGTCCACATGCTGTGGGGTATTTACACAAAGAGCACTAATGAAGTCAGGTAATGCTGGAATATTCTAAAGAAAGATGTCTAAGAAAACAAGTAAATAAACAGTGTTAGCTGAGAAGAAATAACGAGTAGGCAGAGGAAGAAGATGGGAGGTCAGGAACTCTCCAGAGTCATTTGGGGAGCCATTTTCAATACTGCAGTATGCATAATGCTCTGTATCACCCAGACTACAAATTATCTCACCTCTCTCTCTCTGACATCTCTCATGCAGGCTTGTTTTCCATTTTGATGGAAGTAACCTCTTTTCTCACTGACTTCCTTAACACTTGTCTCTTTCTTGTTTAGTCCTGCATCTGCGTTATTTTCACTTTTTTCACCGCACCAAAACACGTCTCCCTTAGCCACCTCAGAGTCCTGACTTTCTTTCTATCTCCCGGACATTTCTAATCACACTAAAGATTCCAGTTAAATTACTAAGCTCAAAATACCCTATGGTTTCACCATGTAGAACTTACCACATGGCAAAGCCTATCATGAACTGAACAGCAAGGACTTCCTTGTGTGGTAAAACACAATCCTCTGTCCCTACAGCACCAGGAAATTACTGAATAAAGACCACGGGGTAGCAAATATGTTTTTAAGGTCACTGATGATAGCAAAAGACAACTTTGTACACATAAGCTAGGCAGTATAACCATGCTGTAACAACCAGTATCAATAAAAACAGTCGTATTTTTCCTGCTTCACCTACTCTAGATCATTGCACCCTGCCTAAAAGCATGTGCCTGAGGCAGAGATAAATCTCAATCCATGTCAAGAATTATCTAATGCCATGGGATCTTTCAATATTTTGTAATTGCCAGGAAAATAAAACGTATATTTTAAACCATCAAAAAAGTACAAATATGTTTTATGATTAGGAGTATTGTGTACATGGTAAGAATGGAACAGTTACAGAAAAAGTCAAGTGTGTGTGTCTGTGTTAATAATATACTGGTAATAGGTTTCCCATTTTTCTCCTTTGATGGAATAAAACTATTATCATACGGATACTTTATCTTGAATCAGAGTACATATAGTTTAATATAGAGATCTGGGAAATGTTAAAACGGTACTGAAAATCTCTGGTTTTTATGAACTGTTCTAGCTAAAGCTCAGGCATTTGAAAAGCAGCAGCAATCAACTAATTTACTCAGCAGTATATTTTCCTGCTTGTAGCATATTATTTATTCATCAAGTCTGTATTACTGAGCCCCAGAGAGGAGGAGTATTTCAGATGAAGACAGAAAGGACAAAGTATGGGTGGACAGACACAAAGTGCTTGTACGTGCCAGACTGCCTGATCAGAAAAAAGAAATTACTCATAGGTGGAACTTCTGAGACAAGTATTAGGCACAACTGCTTTTCCTAGTCCTGTAAAAATTAGAGACACCCTCCACTCCACTGCAGATATAACTAGTCAAAGTAGCGAATTATTTTTTTCTGATTTCCATGACTCATCTAGCACTAGTGGACTGTCTGATCTTACAAAGATACATCCTGAGCAGCTGTGAACTTAATTGTGGGAAATCACATGAGAAAGCACTGATACCACTACATTAGGCAAGATCAGTTACTTAATGTAATTGATATGCTGGAGGGGGTTTTAGAGGAGCTCCCAGAAAGCCCTTATGAAAATTTATCCATCAGACTAAGGGAAGAATGGATGGTCTCCTTGTCTTAGGTTGAATCAATTTCCTTTGGACACTCCCGATTTTTTTCAGTACAAAGCATTTGTAAGCCCTGGGGATATAAAGTATATCTGAGGACCTTACTGTTTGTTTTTTTTAATGGACTGATTAATGCCAGTATTTATAAGTCAGTTGCCAGGAAAGAAAGATCATGAATCCCTCAGTAAAATCTTTGACCCCATACTGGCTCAAAATATTAGAAGCATAAGTTCAGTGATTAATAAGTTGATTAGCACATATTTTGATACTAATGAGGAGCTCCCTCCTCTAGCATTATGTATCTCTAAGAAATATACATTGATATGTATTGATACACTAATATATGCTAGTTGCCTTTCTCTAAAGTATATGTAAACACACACTTAAAATGGTTACACACACATGCAAAAATACAAATAAAAAGAGGGTCCACTACACTGATATTTGTAGTCGATTCTGGATCATATCTACTCTCCTAAGCATTCTCATTTAACCCACTGACTAAACACTGACTATTTTGGGATTTGAAAGGTGTCCATTCATGTGCCCAGAAAGAAATCTCTAAGAAAAATTAAACACAATAGGACTGATCAGAAGAGAAAGACCAGTAGATGTGCAGTGACACAAACACCACCACTGGAGAAGTGAATCAAAGTAAGAAACTGGGGAATAAAGTTGATGAAGATATTTATTCCTTTCCTTGATTTTTTAAAAATACTTCTCCTCCTTTTCTTTTGAAAACCACCTCTCCACCTTTGTAAGAAATACAGCATACAACTGTCTGCACATGCGTGGAAGGGTTAAGCATTTGCTTTTATTTCTTGTTTTGAAGCCAAAATTCACACATTCTTCGTGAAGATCACTATTCATTGAAGTATTACATGATTCAGCTATGGTATCTTTCCAATACAGCACTGCTGTCAGTTTACTACGGAAATTCAAAGAGAAGCAGACAGAGAACCTTGCGGCTGCCCCATAAACAGGCACATGTGATGCGTGTGTCCTTTTTATCAATAAACAACTCAGCCACAGGAACATTACCATAGAGCAAGGCAGAAATTATGGAAAACAAAGATAATCTCCAAGAAACCTCCTACTCTTTTAAATGAAATAGATGTTACAAGAAGCCTCTTATTCTACACCAGTGGCTTTTGAGTCATTCCTTGATAGTTGAACTTAAAAGGTGGGTCCAGACAGTGAATTGCACTTAGTTAACAAACCAGACCAAACCAGCACAGTTGCAGTGCTGTCTCCCAAGAGAGCGCTGTTCCTAAATTACATTGATACATCAGAAAAAGACTTTAAAATAAATATATATAATTCATTATATCTTATCATTCTGTATCACAGGCTTAACGTTTGCTCTGCGGCAACTTCCTATGTTTTCCGTAACAGCCTTACGTCTCTCTCCAATTAAAACATCTCCAAGTAGTGTGCTTTTGAGGAGGAAGTACTTGCAGGTTTTAAACATGATTTCCCTCCAGGAACTAGAGAGAGTGGAAAATTTTCCAGCTCAAGCATCAATACAAACCGAGATGGCTGTCACGAATGGAAATTTGGTGATGAGGACTTCAATGAAGTTGTTTGTTGGGTCAGTTACATACATGCACACATACCTGCACACTGCACGTACTCATACCTGCAACTGGTCAATGTATTTGCAGTTGGTGGAAAGGCAAATAACTGGCTAGGAATGAGAAACAACTGTTTTCATCTTTGAGCCTTTCCTTCAACTTTATTTACAAAGAACAAAGGCAGAACAAAGAGGAAAAACTTGAAAGGTCGGTTCTTGTTTTAAATCAGATTCTGCAACGAAGCCCACAGAACTGCTATTCCAGAGACTTTCCTGAACACTGAATACCGTCTTTGAAAGCTGAGATAAGAATCTGCAGCTTGTAGCATTTTTCAATTTGTATTCAACAGAGTAATCAGAAATCACTCCCTTGTAAAACGCCTAATCTTGAAGTAAGGGACAACTCATTTGACACAGGGCTATCCACCAACAGCTTTTCAGTCAATCACAGGGATAGTCCACCTTTCCATTATGCTTTGGAAAGCCAAGTTACAATTATAGGCTTTTAAAAAACCCACAAAAACAGTTAAATAGTGGATTTTCATAATTACCATTAATGCAAAATTGATACTTTTGCTTTTATTTCAGAAGATAGTGGTTATTCTAAATACTAAAACCATGAAGCCAGCTGCTCTTTGGTCAGACTTAGATGTTTCTGTGCTGAAATTTCCTGAAGCACAGTCCCTTTCACTTATTTTAAACATACATTTTATTTGGAATTTAGAAACACGAAGAATAAAGTTACTTAAACACCATTTTTAAAGTTTTTCAAATACATCCCTAAATTTTTGACACTACACATGAATGACAAATTAGGTCATACTAATTAAAGCAAAATAAAATTTATTTAAAAAATCAATTTAAAAGTAATGTCTAACAAATACACGTAGCAGAAAGTTGGGGTTTAATCATACGTGAATTGTCTATTCACTTACAAACCTTCAGTAATTATCTTATTTACTTTGGCTTAATACCATTTATTTTGGGGACAATATCACAATATTGAGAGCAACTTGATTAATTAAAATCATAGCAAAAGAGAATTTTAAACCGTCCTCACATGGCTTCATTTGGAAGCCCTTTATGTGCATAATGCAGGCCAATATAATCAGTACAGTTCTTTGCTTCTATAAATACCATTAGTTTCCTTCAAGGTTATTCAGAATGTGCCTTAATATAGGTACACAGGTATACAGAAAGGTTTTTAGGCAAACAAAGATGTAGGAAAGGACTGCCTGGTGCTCCATGACAAAAAAATATTTTAACGTATGGAACTGAACTAGAGAGCACATTTCAGTTCCTTGATACTGTGTGATACCGAGAAGTGGCTTGGTCTTAGCAAAGCCCTGTTTATCTTTTCAAGATTAAAGTAACAAAACTAATTTATCTCTTATCCATCAATCTATAAAGATTGACTTTTTGACAGAGTTCTAATCTTTTAAAATTCACTTAAAAACACAAACAACAATGAAAAAATAGGCAATCCCACAAAATACTGCCACCATCGACTAGGGAGCTACATCTTTGTCAGAGCATGGCAAGAGAAAAACAAAAAAATGTTAATCAATAGCAGACGTTGATTTATTTATGTAGAATAATTCCAAAATGAATTAATCTCCTTGAATGCACAGGTGCTGCTTCCTGAATTTCTCCTTATTTGTACTGCCAAAGAACAGACAAACCCAGCTATTTGAATCTACGCCATGGATGGGAATTTAGGTTTATATCTGTGTTTTCTTTCTAAAATACCATCATCATCAAGATCCATTTCTGTCTCATATTTCTTCTATTGCTAACTAATTAACCAGCAACAATATAATCACCCAGCAGAAAACATGGCTCAGAAAAATAACTTCATATTTAGAATAAGCACTTGAGTTAAAGTGTTTGTTAATAAGATAGTACAATGACATGAATACCCACACCAAAATTGTCCACATTTTCAAGCTCAGATGGGAATTACTTTCAAAGCAATGAAAACTCATACGATGAATGACCCTTAAAAAAGGCAAAAAAAATCTCGAATAGTTGGTTTAAAAACCGGAAAACTTCTCTTCTTTGCAATCAAAGTGAAACAAAAGATATCTTGCCATATTGCACCACACAGAATTTGCTTCCTCTACACAATAACACTAAAAACTGAAGTTTGACACAAACAGGGCTAGCAAAGTTGCTGGCGCATCCACTGAAAGCCCATGAAGCACACATACTGCTAGGCTTGACATCAAGAAGTTACAAATCAATTCAACACAGAAAACAGCTGAAGTACTCTGACATCAGCCAGAAAGGTCCATCAGCAAATCAGAAGCTTGCTTGCAGCCACCTGCACTCTCATGGATGACGCTGGCATCTGTGAATGGCATTCATACTGACACAATATGGTGGCCTGGGCTTTGAACCTGTCTATCTAGCGGATTTTCTAGTTGAAAGCAGCTTTCAGTCTCTGGCTATCTCAGCTGCTATCTATGAATATTTCAACTCATGAAAAATACGTCACCTCTACCCTGCACTTACGGCTTTGTGGGGCTGCCTGAGGCATGTGTACAAGCCAGCTAATTGCTCTGAAGAATTGCAAGAAACACTGATTTTAGGACTGAGAGTTTTGGGTTATGTAGTGGATATTTTCTGGGTGTACTTGATCACTCAAAAAATGAGCCAGAGAAGTTTTGGCTTCCTGTAAATTTTGTGTAACGGCATTACTTTCTGGTGCCTTGCCATCTTTTGTTTCTCAAAAACAGACATCAAGATTACACTTCTTCTGGTATCCCTACCCCAGACCCAACCACCTCAGCCTTCCATGCGTTTTTGGAAAAAGGAAACCAATTCATCCTTATCGTAGGATAAAAGTCCTTTGAAGCATTTCTCTCGCTCTTCACATCATCATCATTTTCACTTACTCCAACTCATCTCCTATATTATCACTGGTTCTCAAGGCTGGCTCCTGGACTTATCAATCTTCAGCAGCCCTCTCTTCCTTTAGTTTCTTTTTTTCAGCCACTTTGTACAGTCAAACTTGACATATTGTATCTCTTTATTCCTTTCTTTTAGTTCTGAGGGCCCTTTGCCTAGCCCATCTCTCTATATGCACCCGTACAGTAATTTTCTGCAAGCCATACAACTTGAATTATCAGAAAGGGAAAATGTGCAGTACACTAGAAGATATGAATGGCAGCTGTACTCGTATTGATTCACTTAGAATGGGGTTCTTCAGAGCTGAAAGCTAAATGCATAACAAGAAAAATTTAGCAGTGAACAGTATCAAAAAGAAGAGATATGTTATGCTGTATTAAAAAGGTCATACACATCCCCTAAGTTTAATATATTAATTTTAAAATACTGGTGATTTATATAAGGCTTATTCCAGAGCGTTGAGCTCAGGAGTTGAAACATGCTATTAACATGAGAAAATTTTGTTGAGAAAGTAGTTCAGAATCTTCAATAATTTAACAGGTATATATGATATCACACTTTTCCATTCCTTCGCTTTTACATTAGCATCTAACCAACTTCACCTCACAAGACAGACAGTGGGTCAGAGATGGTGAAAGTGAAAGCAACTTCAGTAAAAAAGGATCTGCTACCCCCTTACGATTTTTAATTTACCTTTTTGTCTTCTGGGCAGATAATTAAAAGAGCAATAAAACTGGCAGTCAGCTTGTCCAACAAAAGATAAATCGCCATTTTTACATCCTAACATATTATAAAGCCACAAGTAGTACAAGAACACACCTAAGCAATGGCATAGGAACAACCAGCTGACCAACATCCACCCAATTCTTCATCTAACTCCTTTTGTCCAAGAATATATTTCATTAAGCTAACCTACTCCTTTCTTTACAGGTTCAATGCTTTTTCTTAAGCACTATCACACTGAAGGAGTTCTATAGAATAGAACTGGTCTTGACTCTGGTTCACTACCCCTACTTTCCAGGCTTGATAAATTGAGCTTGTACTGTGCAATAACTCTATTCTTTTTTTCCACTACTAGTCTGCCTTTTTTATTATACTTCTGAAAAAGTACTTTTTTCTAAAAGTAATTTAGAGAAATCAACAAATCAACAACCAAAATTTTAATTTGACCATTTCTCCACTGCAAGTCAAACAAAGTAAAGAAGTAGCTGTTATAACTGATTGGACCTAAGTTGTTATGAAAATACAGAAGTGGAGAAATTCTGATAAAAACTGCAGCATATCAAGTAGAGCAGGTGTGTGCTGAAGAGTAGCCTTGAAACCCCTGCGTGAGTTGACTCACTACTAACAGGAAAAGATTTCTGTCTCTCTCCCACCCCCAGCTCATCCCTATTCTTCCAAGCTTTGTTCTCTCCTAATATAATTTCCTCCTTCTTTCTGGCCACTATGGATGAGTAGAGGGGAGTAAAGAGCTGAGGAGTGCTTTATTTCTTTGTTGAGATCAGTGGGCTGCTGAGGAAAACGAAGTGGAAAAGTGGACCCCCTCTTTAAAATGGTGAAGAATCATTTCTTTCCGACAGCAAGTCAAAGAGATAGCATGGATCCATAGCAGATGGATTTAGGAAGTGGAGTTCCCATCTGTACTTCCAACCTACACTATCAGGGCAAAGCCCCCACCCTCCCAGCTCCTTCAGCAGGTAAAGACAAATGATTAAGGCAGGAGCTCTGAGAGCTGCGATTACCCGAAGTTATGGAAGCGAAGAAGAAAGGGTAATAGAGAAAAAGGTTTCCCAGGAAGAGGCGGGAACATTCACAACTCATGGCTGCCTCACACTGACCTCTCCTCCTTCAGCCCATAGTTAAATGCCCAGTTTACCTAGTTAAATGCCAACAGGCTGCCACTAGCTTTCTTCATGATTTCATAGAATCATAGAATGGCCTAGGCTGGAAGGGACCTTAGAGATCATTTTAATCCAACCTCCCTGTCGTGGGCAGGGACACCACCTCTGGACTAGGTCTTGAAACACTGATGTCAATAGTTGGATTCCAAGTGTGAGAGAAATGTACTTCTCTGTGCTTCTTAATAGGCCTGACTTTTTCCAGCTGACCTGCTGAAAGGTCCCAGAGCGCTGTGCTGATCAGTCTGCAGACAACGTACTCGAAACACGTCTGGTGCCAGTGGAGAGCTAACAACTTTCTATTTAGTTGTTTCAACAGCAAAGCTATTTATTCCTTGCAGCCGGCTGACAGCATCTAATGCTGTGACCTCCAGAAAGCATGTTGCAAAGATTATCCCAAAACTGTGGCGTAGTTAGAAAGATGTAGCTCAAAAGCTGATGTCTGGACTGCAGGGACAGCATGACTCTTCTTCCTCGCAAACCTGCCTGTGCTGTCCCTCTGCCTGCGCATGGCACAGTGACAGTTATGTGGCTGCTTATTCACAACTGCGACAGTTCCTGTGGCAACCATTACTTCATATTGTATCACAGAAAAAAACAAATAAATGTGATATATAAAGAGGTTACAGTGCATTTAGAGTTATAGAGCTTAGAGTGACATCTGCTTAGATGTCACTTACAAAACTGCTTCATTCTATAGCATAAATACATATACTAGAGCATAATTAACAAAATGAATAATGGAAGATTTACTGTAGGGCAGCTACAAGGAAAAGGCTATTAGATACTTAGGCATTAATAGTTTATATGTGCTTTTTGCCCCCGGTTTCAAATGGGAAGGTATCCACAACCCCAAACTTTTAACAGTTGCTACTTATATACCTCCTTGTGGGCAGAATTAGGAATACAGCCAAGAACTAAAAATACAGGAGAAAAAATAAAGCTACAGTTCTATTGCTGGAGGGGATCCACAAGTGCACAAGGGCATCTGGGTACTCAGCGAGCCGTGGCGGAGGAGCAGAGCAGAGCTGCTCTGCACACCAGCTGATGGTCGCTCCCTCCGGGGCTCTCAGCCTGGCACCTCCAGCAGCCACTGAGGTCTCATATGCTCAGAAAAAAGGATCACTGGACCACGAGGCCTCTCTACCATGTTGGAGAACTTTTAAGTAGTTCCCAATTCCCAATAATGGCAGCTAGGGCTGCCTTAGGCTCACAGTCTCAGTGAGCCTGGCAGGATCCCAAGCCTGCTTCCTTTATGTGAAGATTTTTGAGAAATACTGACAAGTAATGCCAACAGAAGTTTGACTGACATCTGCCATACCAGTCTTTTGTTGTGTACATTGAGGGATGGAAAAAGGAGAAAGAAGGGAATGCAAAAAGTTCTGAAGACATTTTTTTCTATGCAAATCTCATTTTTCTGTAACTTTAAATGAGTTTTAAATAGACCTGTTATCAACAAGCATATTATGTGAATTAATGCAGAGCACTAGAATGAAATGTAAAATGTGTTCAAAAAGATAAAATAGGGCAGTGTTATTGGCTGTCACTTGTTTCACTGAAAAACTGCATTCCTTCTACAGTACCATCAAAGCTCATCTTGTCATTACTTTTTATTTGCTTTGCTTCCCTACAATACATTTACATAAAGAATAAAATGTCATAATTTTACGTGCTGTGAATGGGACCTAGATAACAAGGCAAGGAGAATACCTTTGCACTTCATAAAGGAGAGCTCAGAAAACATGTCTCTGGAGGAGGAAGTTTACCATAGAATACATTGATCAAAACCACAGTGACAACAGTATCACACCCCATTGGAAGGGAGCAGTTCTGGGACATTTTCCATGCTCTGAACCAGACTTTATCTCATTTACACTGATTAACTCCAGACCAATTCCATTTCACTAATTTTGTGTCACCTCACCCACAATCAAAATCTTGTTCAGAAGTACAAGTTCCCCTCCAAATATACTGATTTCTTTCCCCTGTGATGTGATCTACCAAAGATGACACTAGATATAGTCATAAAGCCCAGTACTATTGTTAGCTGTATATCAACCTGGCACCCAATTTAAATTCCTTCTTAAATGAAGACGGTACTCTCTTTCTCTTGCTAAAAAAATATCTAAGATACCAGTATAAGACCTAATATATTAGATACACGGTATTTTAAAAATTAATTATCAACAATTGTACAAGATGGTGAAAATGACAGAGCCACCATTACCAATCTGAGACTACTTTTGCAAAGTATGCTATACAGACCTCAGTTACCCACTGGTTTCTTGGTTTGACACTACATATGAAAGACAAGTGGTCATAACCTGGTTTAAGATCACTAATTCATTATTTGTTGAACAACAACAACAAAAAAGTGCATCCATCTGAATTACTCACTTTCCTTCCTGCAGGATGGAGATGCCCATTCTGGAAAGATGGGATTCCAAATGCTACTTCACAGACCTAGCTATGAGGACATTAGCACTGATACAAATTTTATTTTACATTGGACCATAAATTGTGGTCAAAGAATTGATATCAGCTTTCACCTGTGTTTCTACTTTTACTATTTCAAGCACAACTGTTTGAAATCCTTCTTTTTCCCCAGTGGAGATAAAGACAGTAAATCATCCTCATTTGGTTTAGTAGCTACTGACTTCTCAAGTTAAATTTTTTTATCAAGTTAAATTTTCTATATATGCTAGGAGATCATTTGCATTCATGGTTATTATCAAAGACAAGACAGCAAAAATAAAAACCTCCATGAGGTCATTTCTTCCCTCAACGTACAGCTTTAGTATTTTAAATATCATTGACTTAAAAGGATACTTGATCTAGGCTCAGAGGGTGCTGAATAGAAGATCTTAGGAGTCAAAAGTCTCCGGGTGAGTTTGACTTTGCAGAAAGCAAGGTTGCAGAAGTTAACAGAAGTAAATCAAAAAAAGGAACACAACAAGTATGCAAGAGAAAGGGTTGCTGAATGTACATTCTCAATGAAATTCATAGGTACTGGAACATTAATTAGAGCAATTTCGTCAATGTCCTGTTATTAGTGAGGGTGTTCTGTTGCTTAGAACCTAAACAAATGGAAAACAAATCTCAAGTCTTACTCAAGTAGAACTGTATCAGATATAAAGCTTTGCTAAAACTGCTTATTTGGACTGAACGCTCTTTCTACCTGTGGAATCTCAAATGTATTTAATTTGCTTGGAGGCCCAAATGTGTTTTCTACCTGTGGAACTACATATTTCCTGAGCTAATCTGCATACATGACAGACTTCCCAAAGCCTGCCACTTTTCTTTTGTATTTCCTCTTCCTGTAGATGGCTAAGCTGTCAGCTTTGACTGCCTTGTCAGATGATGAGGAATTGCTGTAATTATTGAGAGAGCAATTACTTTGAACCAAGTTCGCAGTAGTCAGCGGTCGTAGCTGACACCACAGACAAATAAAGTCTTTATCTACACTGATAAAGAAGGTGGTCTTCAAAACCTTTCCCGTTCACAATGTAAAGTGCAGGCTGGTATGTGCACATACACCTAATTCATAGAAATATACAAATTTTCACAGCTTTTTAATTAGGAAAGTCTTTGTGGCCATAGCTCTGTAGACTCATCTGGTAGAAGAAATTCAAACTGAACATTCATTTAGACAAAATTTAGCTATGCAAAACCTGCACACAATTTTGGTTTTGTTGCAGCATATAGTTGATAAATGTCAGAAGACTAAGAAGTGCTATGGAGCAGAACTGTCTTCAGAACAACACATGTATCTATGCCATCAAATTCAAGAGAAGGAGATAAAATTACGGTAGTTCTAACCTCGACTATCCAAGCTGCAGCAAAGTGATTCTCTATAATTAGGGTATTATGCACTTCATTACAAATACCTTCCCGAACAAACATATTTATAATTTTCTAGGCCACGTTATCAAAAGCTTTGCCTATTTCCTCCTTCTCTTGCTCTTTTAATTTCCAACTAGCATAGACATTTTGTACCTACCACAATGTGGAGGTTCAATTCACTAATGAGAATTCAGCTTTACCCTTTGCACTCCATTGCTGAGATTTAAATCCCAGCTGGATGTTCATATTCATGATAAGACTGCAATTATTTCCGGATCTCTGTTGTATTAACATGAGAACTTCGCTTTCAGCAATAAGCAGAGAGGTTGTAAATTTTCACCGTGTGAACATCTGAACAGTAATAACCCAAAAGAATTTTAATTATCCATCATCCAGAAGAACTCTGCGTTCACTTCTAGAAGATGTATGGTAAGAATCCACACAGGATTTCTCAGGTTTTTTATAACAAATAGATGAAGAACTTTCCTGTATGCAATTCTTTGTATGTACTATTTTGCATGAATATTGCTTTCCAATAAAATTTCTGCAATATGGAACTTGCCTGGGTGGCAATGAGAAAAAGCTGCTCTGAAAGTATTGTAATGGCAAATTCCAGAGCCAAAAGGATAGTTGATTTACTCTAGCTGATTGCTTTTATGTTACTAATGTACTAAAATGGAGCTGTCCTGTAATTTTCAGACCTCTCAAAATTAAATGAAACTAGAAATTATAATTGGTAAATATTGAAATTTGGATAATTTATTAAGCTGAAATTCTCAGGCTTAGAATCTGAGTTTAGAACTGTAAACTGCACCTAAATTTTGTTAGTCTTATGCCTCCTACAGCCTTTAGATCATGAAAGAGCTGAAGAAACCTATAACTAAGCATCATGTGAATGAACTGCTCGAAGACTGAGTATTTGTAAACATTCTGCATAAACTGAAGAATCTAAATTATACATGAGGTGGTCACTGGTAGGTAAGTAGCTTTTAATCAGACATGATTGCCAACTCTTTTGTGCCAGATCCCTAACAAATTACCTTGTTAGCCAGTTAATAATATTCAAATTTACCTTTTACTTTATACCAAGCCCCTATATGCCTCATTTTATAAAAAGGAAAATCACAGACTGAAGATGTTGCATGTGATGAGAAATTATGACACTTTTGTTTCATTAGAATACCCTTGCCGGAAAAGCAGATCTGGGAGCAGAAGTACTCCAACTATGGAAAGAACACGGACAGAAAATCCAAAGAGGGCAGCAGCAATTACTATGCATAACACAAGAGCCAGTATCTTGTCAGAGCATTGAATGTAGATGATAAATTACATTAGCAGAGAGTTGGAAAATGGCCTTCTTAAAACACAGTAGTAACTAAAGAGGGAGCTGATCCTAACTAGGTTAGATCCAAATGCAACACTCCTTCAAAATTAATGATTATGGCACAACACAACATTATGCCTATCATGTATCTGCCTACAAATTCAAGTTTTCCATCTTTTTGCTATTTAAAGTCAACAGCTAAAAAAAAAAAAAGTATGATTTGCTCTTCTCTGCCTAATATTGGCTTACTCTTCAATATGCTAGGGAGCTGAAAGATTGCAGTGGTTGTTTCAAGTCTTTCACTTCCAAAAAAATCACTGGCAAACCACTCCATTGTGCTCCTTCTTCTCTCCTACACAAAACTGCACTCAAGGTGCCACCGTAGCCTGCTGGGCTTGAGAGACTGGTTTCCCAAAAAGAGTTTCCTTCTTGTTAGAGAATCATCTGCCCTTCTGTCCTGCCTTTTATTTTCCTTTGCAGAACTATGATTTACACTTGGGCTGGTTACCAGGGTGACTCAGCAGAACATTTCTGCAGCATGTCCTTAAGTCTATAATATATAACAAAGTGGATAGATGATGGCAGAGCAGTGGATGTGGTCTACCTTGACTTCAGTAAAGCATTTGACACAGTCTCCCACAGCATCCTTGCTGCTAAACTGAGGAAGTGTGGTCTAGACTCTCAGGTAGTGAGGTGGACTGTGAACTGGCTAAGGGGAAGAAGCCAAAGAGTTGTGGTCAATGGGGTGGAGTCTGGTTGGAGACCTGTATCCAGTGGAGTGCCTCAAGGGTTGGTACTGGGACCAGTATTATTCAATATATTCATCGATGACTTGGATGAGGGACTAGAGAGTACTATCAGCAAGTTTGCTGATGACACCAAGCTGGGAGGAGTGACTGACACACCAGAAGGCTGTGCTGCCATTCAGCGAGACCTGGACAGGCTGGAGGGTTGGGCGGGGAAAAATTTAATGAAATATAACAAGGGTAAATGTAGGGTCTTGCATCTGGGTAGGAACAACCCCAGGTTCCAGTATAAGTTGGGGAATGACTTATTAGAGAGCAGTGTAGGGGAAAGGGACCTGGGAGTCTTGGTGGACAGCAGGATGACCATGAGCCAGCACTGTGCCCTTGTGGCCAGGAAGGCCAATGGCATCCTGGGGTGTATTAGAAGGGGGGTGGTTAGTAGGTCAAGAGAGGTTCTCCTTCCCCTCTACTCTGCCCTGGTGAGACCCCATCTGGAATATTGTGTCCAGTTCTGGGCCCCTCAGTTCAAGAAAGACAGGGAACTGCTGGAGAGAGTCCAGCACAGGGCAACTAGGATGATTAAGGGAGTGGAGCATCTCCCTTATGAGGAAAGGCTGAGGGAGCTGGGGCTCTTTAGTTTGGGGAAGAGGAGGCTGAGGGGTGACCTCATTAATGTTTCCAAATATATCAAGGGTGAGTGTCACGAGGATGGAGCCAGGCTCTTCTCGGTGACAACCACTGACAGGACAAGGGGTAATGGGCTGAAACTGGAACATAAGAGGTTCCGCTTAAACTCGAGAAGAAACTTCTTCTCAGTGAGGGTGACGGAACACTGGAACAGGCTGCCCAGGGAGGTTGTGGAGTCTCCTTCTCTGGAGACATTCAAGACCTGCCTGGACACATTCCTATGTAGCATAATCTAGGCATTCCTGCTCTGGCAGGGGGATTGGACTTGATGATCTTTCGAGGTCCCTTCCAATCCCTAACATTCTATGATTCTATGATATGAAACCTGATGTAATTTCCAATATAACCTTCTAAGCAGAATCACCTGACAGTTCCAAGATGGGAAGACAGCACTCAATCATCATTATACAGTCCCTTGGAGACAGATGGGTACGAGCCAGAATGCCAAAGTACCTGGTAGATAACACTCTGAGCTCTTCTCTAGAACTAGACACTGAAGTTTATGAGCGAGCATTCATAGTTCAAATAAGCCTTCTGCTAGCATATAATTTTCTAATCAAGGAAATCTGCAACTGATTTCCAGCAGGCTACTTGTAGTCTTTCAGGAGTAGTAGACTGGTGCCACTATCACTCTATTAATAAGAAAAGAGTAACACTGATATTTTTTCTTTTTAACTTTTACCACTACAGACAGAGAATGGCAATGCAAAGTGCTGAATTTTCATGGCAAATACAAAGCATTAGTATTACAAGAAAATGTTACCAGTAAATTACCAAAGAGAAAAAATATTTTCCAAATTCTGCTAACACATCAAATTACATCCAGTGGACACCTAAACAAAGGACTAGAAAAATAACACATTCACATATGTCTATGTGGCTACAGAGCCTCCTTTCCTCTCTCACCACCCACAGCTTTGCTAAATGTGCCTGATGATATGAAATTTCATGACCACACACCATTAACCAAAATCAAATCAAAATAAGAATCAAATTATTTACTTTGTGATGTATGTGTATGGGAAAAGCGTTCCTTTTGACACTGAACTACACTGTAGAAGAGATTATTAAAGCTCATTTTCTTCAGGTCTTTTGGAGTTTTGTTTCAGTGTTCTGCACGCTAATTAAACTTCCCACCTTCAGAGCTTTATCAAACCAATTGAGTAAGACAGCATATTACAAAAATATTCCCTAGCTTAAAATGCTTACACAGTGCAAAGCGACCTGAAAAATAGGAATGGTCGTGGCTTCTTTATTAAATAATTTTGATTTGGAAAGCCAGCTCCAAAGAGCTTCAACACATCACTTCGCCTGTTTTCCAAAATGAGAAGTTCATGGGTTTGTGCCTCTAAGACAGTGAGCAAAGTTCACAAAGCAAGTTCTGATAAATTATACAGATGACAGCAGACAATAGCAGCAATACATCATCTAATATCTTATACACTAAGTTTTACTGTAGTTCTCTTTGTCACACACTTGTGAGATCCCAGTCCAGTGATTCAGGTGGACAGTCCTAATATTCCAATAAAAACTTTTCTCAACAGCCATAGTTTACCTCTCCTGCAGCTTGCTCAATTATACTGAAAAACTTGTTGAGAGACACTCTCTGTGATCCACCCCCGACCCTCTCAGGAGAGAATAACAAAAGAACCAGGGAGAGACACTTTGAGGTTGAAACAAACTTGAATCAGTTCAATGGAAAAGAACACTAACAGCAACAATGGAGATGTCAAACCATACATATATACACACATACAGAAGTATGCAACATGCTCAAAAACACAAGAAAATATGTTAATACAGCATCCATACCTTCTGGATGACAACAAGGTTGCAAGCATGAAAAACCCAAAAGTTCCAGACTGGACTCAACAGCAAACGGAAATACCTGAGCAAAGTCCCAATGACAGTCCAAAAAAAAAACAGAAAAGGAGCTGTGCCTCTCCCACTCGAGGTGGGGGGCAGGGGAAGGTGACCTGGCCCATCAAACAGTGCTCCTCTGCAGCATGAAAACAGGAGGTGGGAGCACCAGCAGCACAGGGAGCACTGAGGAACAGCTGGAGGCAATCCTCCCAGCACAGCAGCACTAATGATCCCAGGGCTCCTCTCAGGGGCCCTTTTATACTGAGCACCATGGGAAGGAACACCGTGATTGGTCCATTTGGGTCACGTGGCTCAGCCTCTCCTCCCCATAGGCACAGCTGCCCCCCTGCTAGAAGCCTCAGAGAACTTTTGTCCTGGGGCTCGCAAACCAGGACAAAACTGTATAATATTAAACACCATTGATACTCTGGAATATTCATGCATGTTAACAACTGCAAGTTTAGACCAAAAAAACTCCAACTAGAGCCACACAACAACATGCAAACAAGTTTTAAGGAAAACAAACTTCACTTACTAAAATAAACCAATTAAAACTTAAATGGCACACAGAGTAAACAGAACAACCTCCTATATAAGTTGAAGCATACTCTAACAAAAAAGCACAGTGCAGAAAATAAATGGGGTCACTCAAGTCACTCTGACATTCCCTCTGTAAAACATGGGGTGAAGGAGACCCAAAACAAGAGCTGTATTTGTTCTTTAAGCTCTGGTCAACCTCATAAACATCATGGAGCTGAGACTTCCAAAGTTTGTGAAGGAAGGGTGTATTTGGGGCTCGCAGGACAGGTCCCCATTAGTGCAGAGCAAGAGGAGTGGATCTGGGAAACGAAAGAGCTGCCCATAGTGCTCAGTGAAGTCTAATCTGGCCACAAGCACTGATGGCCCACATGTGGTTGAGGTACATGTTTTAGTCAGTTCATCCCAAAGAAACACAGTTCATGAGCTACAAGACCTCTTTCTGATATGAATTCAAGTATGAGGAGTAGAGATTCACTTCAAAAGCCCAATATTCAGATGAACTACTAACTTGCACACATCCGCAGTGATATGAAGAGGGAAATATTCTCTTATAGTTATGGTGGAATCAAACAAGTTCTGCTGCTTTACAGCTTCCTTCTCCTGTTACTGTTTCATAATAAATCTTGGCCCAGACAAATTTTACCTAAAGTTGTGGTTTTCTTGAGTAGACAAGGCATCACTCACCTGATCCTCTCTTTTTTATAGTAGACAGCTATTTAGATTTCACTACTTGGGAAGTACAAAAAAAAATACAATTACTATGTGAAAGAGCTCCAAACACTCCTGTGGAAAATTGAAACAAGAACAACAAGGCTATACACAAATATTACAGGCATTTTGGCTGTGAGCAGATATATGCAAAGAGCTAGAAAACCAGACAAATTCTCTGATGCAGATAATCTCAAATAACTTTGCATTTCCTTAACATCCTGGAGGTTGTGAGTAGGTTAAACTTCGAATGCCTCCAATTTTGTCATGAATATTTCACACATCTCTAAGACTAACAACACTTACATACATCAGAGGGGTGCTATGAGACTTAATTAATGTTTGCAAATCACTGTGAGACACAGGGATGAAAGGTGTTACAAAACAGCAACATCTTATTGGTAAAACTTTCAAGAATAGATCCTTGGCTCGTGTTAATTGTCAGTTCCCCTCTAAAGGCACCAAAAATATCCAATTCATAAGTGCCCGCTCCTCAAATCAAATGGGTTTTGTAAGAGAACAAATACCACTCTTATTAGAAAGATATCTGCAGAATAAAACACCAGCTTAGCAGCATGGTCACCATGCTGACTGAATTTTAAGCTTTACTGCTGACATGTGCCTGTCTTAAGCTATGAAAAAGGTCTTTATGGGTTTTTTTTAACCAGTGTCTGACAACCCTAAAAATGAAATGCTTTAGTTACTGCAAATTCTGTCTTGTTTCCCTGTATATTGAGTATAGATAAAACGACTGCAATCTAAACCAGCTCAAGGTAGATAAAGGAAATGGACTTCTGGCCAGCATAGAGGTGCACTACAATGGGACAGAGACAACTGGAGTATGTGCACCGGTCATACTCACCAAGCAACTGCAATGTCAAAATAAAGCTCTTTTCTATGTGGCTTTGTCTATGAAGAATTTCCAGCGCTCAGAAGACTACAAAAAACATCACCCTACAATTCCTCAGCTCATATGACTCACGCTTGCAGGTGCAACCGGTTACCAGGGTGACACACATTCACAGGCTACAAGCTCTAAATCATGTGCGATTTCTTACCATGCCTTGTGACAAGCTGCTGCACCAGAAGCCAGAATTCCTCCTGCAAGAGCTCTAGTAATTAACCCACGAGGCATACACTGAGAGAGCTTGTAATTGGAGTAAAGTACCAAACCCATGTGGGTTCCCTGCCTGTGTCTTTAATACCATCTGTCAGTATTGGCTATCATGGTTGCTTTCTGAGGCGGAAGTGCTTTAAAAAAGTTACAATCCTCTGAACAACAGGGAGTACTTCTTGCTAAGCTTATATGAGGATTTTTGTAATGGTCAGCTTTGTAGCCTCTCCCAAGTACTTCTTGAAAGTATTTCTTAGCACTCGGTTTCCCTCTCTCATTTGCCGCCCTCTGCAATCCAAGAAAAACACAAGCTTTCTTTCAAATAAGCACTTTTCAATCTAAAGGTTAAAATATAATCTAACGTGCACTTAAGTGCAAAACACCAGTCCTTGTAGATTAGGCCAAGAATAAACATAAGGAATCAGGAGAACAAAGCAGACCAGCTTGTTATATCCCTTCCTAAATCTCTTTGAAGACCCTGTGAATCTTTCCTCAGGGACAATACTTGAGACTCAGGCTTTGGTGACAGCTATCACTGCACCTGCAACCCTAAATTTTGCCCACCTCCCTTGGCACTGCAGATTGACATACTCACATATCAATGTTGTTGCTATTTAGGAAAATCTAGCCGTAATTTTACTACACCTATATGCATCCAAGCTGACAGAATGTAGCAACATCCATGCACTTCAAAAGATTAAAATGATGAAATAATAAATAATCACATTTTTACATGCCCTTCCTTAGAGGATGCCAAAGCACCTATGAAAAGAGGATTTAAGCCTCTCTGTGGTCACATTATTCTTATTTTATCAAAGGGGAAAACATACGAAAAATAAGGATATTCCCTAAGGTCACTTGGCTAGTCACCTGCAGCATAGGGAGATCTGAATTCTAGTCAATGGTTCTGCTCCCTTGAAATAACTAAACTCTCTGAGTTACATAGCACTATATGTTCCCACACTGCCTTCTTCATTTTCTTTTGTGCCATTTGGGAAAATATCATATATACATTTCAACTCATTACAGCACTGTTCTCAACTTCAAAGCAGTTTAACCATAATTAAGAGGTTCTCTTATAATGAAGGTGATTGTAACAAAACGCATTGCAGCTAGGAGCTGTGGGACACAAGCCTGATGCCATTCTGTGGAGATTCTGTGGATTAAGAGACACACACTAAATCAGGATCATAAATGCAACTAATCAAAAACAGAAGTACATTTACATTGTCTCAAAAGACAATTATGCTAGAGGGACTCTCCTTTTGTGGAAGTCATCACCAGCTTCTCTTTCTTGAGACACAAATGATATAAAACGTTCATTTCATAGATGAAAATATGCAAAATACATAATTAGTAATCTCAATTATCACTAAAATAAATGTCTTCTCTCTCCTCTAGTTTACTAGCAGAAAACATGCTGTAGAAGCCTGGGATAAAACCAGGCTAAGATAGCTGCATTTTAATTTAGACTTTGACAAGTCTTAACAGAGATTGCTTGAATGATTCCTTCTGCTAAAAAGGGACACATGCTGGCCAAGAGTCAGAGTGCCAAAACACAGCCCTAAGAGGACTTAAAAATCCTTGCTGTGCCTCATTCTAACCTCCACCTTGCTTTCCCTCACAGCTTTAAGTTCCTCTTTGCAATCCTGATTTCTCACAAGAACTAAAAATAATAGTGTTGTTGTAGAGCATGCACTGAGGTGAGAGGAATGGTAAGGCTACAGAGAAATCATTCTGCTGTGCCATATGAACAGCTGGCGAGATTTAAAGACACCTAGTACAAAAAAAAAATAATATCCCATTTGGCCACAGAGAGGGTAAGCCAAGAAACCTTACCTAATGAACACGAGATCAGCAAGCTTGTTTGAGTTCAACTTTGATCACAAAAAAACATGAAATTCAAGATATTAGCATGGACACAGGAGCATCTTTCAGGAAATCCAGGCAGACTTCCTATAAAAGGGTTTTTTTTAAGTTTCAAACAGACCTTAGCCCAGTTTTGAGCATCCTGAGACCAGCCTCCAGCCTGGGATTGGAAACACAAAGTACTTTTAGAATCATGTAAGCTTTTACAAGGAAAGGTTTCTCCAAGTAAATAAAAGAACCATCAGACTAAAAAAAAGAGAAATATTTCGGTGCAGTTCACGTTAGATTGAAAGAGTTGAAAGAATCCATTTCAAAAGAATCCATGTTCTTGCAAGAATAAGGTCAGGATTTTCAGCAAACACCTGTCAACTTTTTTTGATTTATAGATTCTTTAACATGTTTCAGTTATGGTAGACTCCTGTATGATAACCTTTCAGCCTACAGACAACAAGCCTTACTTTTTCCTTTATTTTTCATTGGTCTTTCAGAAATAGTTTGTGGATCTGGAAGGAAACTGCAAGTTAAGATCAAAAATGCCACAAGCAAATTTAACAAATTCATATCTCCCGACAATGTAACAAAGCAGCTCAAAGCAAAAATGAAAAAGGAAGAATAAACCATTAGGAATCTGGTCTTAGAATTAAAATGAGGACTCGGGGTATTTCACAATGTGATTCAACAGGGCAGAGATTTTGTCTTGTACATATAAAATTATGCAAAACATTAACTGGTAAAGAACTGCACAAATAGGCCAATCCCTGAAACAGGATGGCACTAATGATTCCTATGCGTAATATCATTAACATATAGGATGTAATTTTTTTCTCAGGGGACTTTTTCCACAGTCATGTTAGAATGCTTTGAGATGTTCATAATCTTTTAATCAATACACTTATGTGGGAAATTATTTAGGAGGAAAGATTAAAATAATCACGATCTTAAAAATGTAGATTTATGACAGGGCATTTCTGAATGTAAGGTCTGATCTCAGGGATTACACATCCAGCAGTTTGGAGTTCAAGCAATCTCTGGAATCATCAGAGTTTTCCCCTACTAGGTAACAACCTCAATCTTTGAGTCCCAACAGAACAACAGCCAATCCTGGGTCTGCAGATAACAGCATTATAATTGATCTGACACTGAATAATCCAGGTTCAGTGAGGATATTTCAGCTGAGACTCAGGAGATGCTGTAGGGTTGGTTGTGCGCAGGTCAGATTCGGACTGTGCATTCCTGGGCTCACTAGTGTGGGGTGTGGATAAGTTGTTTGCACACTGTGTCTTGATTTCTCTTCCTTGGAAAACAAGGATGAGAAGATTATGTGCTGACTCAGTACGAAAGTAAACTCAAATCCACTGAAGCATGAAGAAGAACTGCCCATAACTCCTCCTCTCATAAACAAAGGGTGATCTCGACCATTATACCTCTTATATTCCATAGCTAGTAATCCATTTACGCATTTCACAGTTTTAAATGAAAAACCTTAAAAACACATTATGGCAAAAAACTCAATCCAACAGAACAGAAATGAAATCATTCTAACAACAAATCAGTTTAGATAACGCCTCTAACAGAGCCTAGCACAGCAAGTCACTTGTGTATATATTTAAATCCTGGAATTATCATATTAAAGCCAATACTTGGTGAAGCAATTTGATAGATTAAGGGCTTTGTTGTGATTTGCCTCTTCATTTTTAGTTTTTAAAAACACATTTAGTATCAAAGTTAAAAAAATAAAGAAAAAAAGAGACTCCATATGTAGTATTTGTGCTTAAAATCCCCCTTCACGTACAAAACCATGCAGAATCCACAAAACAGAACAAATCTAAGGAGGCCTACCATGTGGTTTGCAGATAAGTAACCTACCAAAACCAGCATTGGGTATTTCTCAGTCAAAATAAAGGGTCAAGTTTTTCCACACTGTTCTGTTTCTAAACAGTTTGAGATGCCGTGAAAGGAAACTTAATTTTTCCAAATTCTAATTTTGTTAAAAATTGACTGTTGTTGAACACAAGATTTGCCACCACCTGCTGTTACTGATCCCTTCTGAAAGGCTTGGTTAACATCTTTGTTGTCAGTATAGCAGGACTTTTCCTTTGTTCAGTAACCAGATTGCTTTTTCCCTGTAACTGAAAGCTTAAAAGTTAGAACTGAATACTCTAAAAGCTTCAAGGAAAGCAGTGGGTTTCTTCACTGTGTCTGTAGCTTCATTTCCTTTTGCATGAAATAAAAAAAAATGTCGTTTTTAAACATCAGGAACTCAGACTATTGGTTGACTTTACATATCTTATTTTGTAACTTTATACACTCCTTATGCAACTGAGAGGAAACTGTGATTGGTCCCTTTGGGTCACTTGACCCATCCTCTCCTCCCCATAGGCACAGCTGCCTTTCTGCCCCCTTGTGACTTCCAGTCTCTTCTGAGGAAATCTCTTCATTCTGAAACCACAACCCATGAGGGATGACTTGCCATGAATAATACAGGACTATTAAAAACTGGATTGCCACTTAAGAGGGCAATATTTTTCCCAGAAGGATCACATTTCGCGTGGGAAAATTGTTTACTTCCTTGTTACTGAAAGTACTTGTTTCTGTACATGTTATCTAAGTTTGCAACAACTCAGGATACTTTGCAAATGTAAATGGGCTTGTGCAGATGGGTTTTATGGTTTATCAATATTTACCATAGCTAGATATTGCTTTTTGTCTTTCAACAGGAAATCTACCAGAAGTCTTATTTAAAATTGATCCATCTTTTTTCTGCTTATGTGCTACTATCTGGTTGTGAGGAATTTTTCTCCTGCTTACAAACACGAAATGGGTGCAGTCATAGTTAATTTTAAAATGTTGCTCCATTAGACAGATTACAGAACATATCAATCTAGTCAGTTTTATTACTCTCTCCTGAGTTGCCCATTTCCATCATCCACAGCTATTTATAGCTGATTTTTTCATGGCAGAAATTTGAAATTCTATGCAAGCTGCATAGAAACAGATCAGTTTCTGACAGCATGCACCATTCTCAGCATCAAGATTAAAGATGTTTTGATGCCTAAAATGTGCCTTGGAATTTTCTCAGCATAAGGATTCCAGCAAAGAGAATATGCAAGCAGTGCAAAATTCTACTGATTGGCTTTCCCTGAGAGGGAAAAGTGGAATTTTGAGGTTACATGTTCATTTGATATATCACCTCTCAAATGCAGACTAATAGCAACCACGGGGGTGAAGCACATCTTGCCACCTTCTACTTAGTACTCTCCATTCCTACCTAAAGAGCACGTAAACTTCCCCATCAAACCTTAATGGTGTAGAAATTTCCCTGACTACAGCAGTCTACAGCACACTTTAATTTACTGCATTTAGGGCTATAAACCCATGTTTTACTACTGAAACTAATTGTGTCTGACACTTCCATCACATTAACACACATTAGGCATCATGACCTTTGGATGATCAAGGAAGACCTAATTTAATAATTTAGAGACAGTGTAAGGTCTGAGTAGGCCCCAAGGGGGAATGAAATATGGTATGAAAAATGATCCTATTTCACTAGTGGGGATATTTGCTTACTAAATCTGCCAGATGAACTTTGGCTGCTACTTTACCATAACATCAATGGGTCACACATGCCATTTTAAGTTCTCAAAGTGCTATATATTTCTTATAATCTGGATATGTAGTGCTCTGTCAGATATTCTCTAAATTCTTAGCAGAACAATCCACTTTTGTCTGCAAGACTCCAATCTCACAACAGAAGTGCTTCTTAAACATCAGCTGGAATAGCAAATAGGCTAACAACTGCAGTTAAACGAAGGTAGCCATAATTCATTTGAAGCTTAAGGTACAAATTTGACATCTTTAAAGAAATAATTTTGTCAGAAACAGCATAATCAAACTTAGCCATCACTTATAGAGGACTGATTCTCATCAGTTTAGCTCAATCTGCATGTGAAAGCAGATGTAATTCAGTATGAAGACACGAATTGACAGAAAGCCTGTAGAACTAAGAAACAATGTGGCCCATCTCATTCAATTTCAAAATATTGAGACCCCAGAAACGAACTTATTAGGTTCTTATCCTTGCAGCAAATACTGATGTTTCATGGGGGTACAGAGGAGATAATGTAATGTACAGGGGAAAATTCCAAACTCATGGATGTTTACACACTTCGTATCTGAAGCAAAATGCTCTCCGGTATTAGCACTTGAGTGATCTGCAAGAACAGGCTGCCAATGCCTTGCAAGGGAAGCTGGAAATCTACACTTCTTCCACTTTTTCTTTTTTCTTAATAGTTTCAGTAATTATTCCTTTGTTAAACTGGCTTTTTAAAATCTTAAATTCAAATTTTAGTTTAAACTTAGTATAATTTTTGCACGGTAATCTCTTAAGAGGCTTTTAACTGCATGTTTAACAAGTACATAATAGCTAGGGTGCAGAGTTTAATCAGTATGACTAGGAGAAGAAAAAAAGCCAGCTACAAAATCATTTGCTTCAATAAAATTTAACACCTGACAGCATGTGCCAGATTAAGTGGAAAACAAGGTCTTATTTATCCAGGGGCCATACAACTATCCCCAGATTTCCTTCGCAAGAGAGTTCTTCCTTGTTTGTTAATCCTGTTTAGCTTTTCATATGTGGACAATTCTTTTTAAAAGGCTCATCACAACACAAATGTGAAGTGTCACTCATAGTCAAACACTTTTGGGGACTGGGAACTGCAGTTCTGACCTGTGGCCCAGGAGGAAGCAGCTCCTCTTGTCAAAAAGGCAGCAAGGTCACACTGCTCTCAGCCCTGCCTGCCGAGACCACGGTTTGTGAATAGGATCTTCCAGTGCATCAGCTCCTGCCTACCACAAGTTGACTTTCACAGCTGTTAATTGCCAAGCGGATACCAAAAAGGCACTGCAGATTTAGAACTGTGAGAGTAAACTGGTTTGCTTTGTCTGAAATTATTTCCTAACTCTTTTGTCATGAGGATTTTATATGTGGAGTAAACTCCTGAGCAAAATCATTTTCTCAGCACATAAAGAGCACTCTGCTCACCATCAGACTCAGCTATGTCCTAATACATGTCATTAAGTAATAATAAAATAAGCAAAAAAGTAAATATTAATTTAAAAAACCCCTAACACTTAATATAAGCATTCATTAATTAATTCCTAACTGGTTAGGGAAGGATAGGTAAGGCTTTAAGATAATAAGAGATACAGAAAGAAGAGAAACTATTTCAAAGACACAAAAAAAATCAGATGAAGAAACACGGAACATGAAAGGGAAGTTGCGGTGGACGCTGCTATATGATACCAGCAATGGTGGAATAAACCTCATGCCTCATCGCTGGAACTGTGCAAGGCCAGGCTGGATGGGGCTTTGAGCAACCTTGTCTAGTGGGAGGTGTTCCTGCCCAGGGCAGGGGGGTTGGAACTAGATGATCTTTAAAGTCACTTCCAGCTCAAGTCATTCTATGATTCTATGAAGCCAATCAAATAATGAAGACCATTAAAACTCTTATTGCTAAGTGTGACAACTATGTATTTATGCAACGTTAAGTAAACTTACACAAATGTACCTATGACATAGCTGCAATATGTAAATGCCAGCTGACATTAGCAGAAATTACACTCTCTAGATAAGACTATAAAATTTTAGGTGTAAGCTAGTACCAGGATCAACATTAAAAATGCAGACTATCTTCTCTACCTGCAGTAAATTTAACACTTCTGGGCTCCAATAAGAAAGACATGCCTCAAAAATCTATCTAAAAACATTTCTCAACCAGTGCAGCCTGCTATTAATCTGTTTCACCTAGGATGGAACAAATGGATGAAAATGCACAAGGCAGGTAAAATACAAGGCTATTTTAGCTTCTGCCTGTACCTTCACAGACTTAATGAACCACAAACATATTGATAAATATATAGCCTGAGAACAGTAACTTGTTGATACAACTTATAGTTCACCATATAAAACAAACAGCAAACACAGACAGATTAATTCTCTTTCTTCTAAAAGAATTAAGCTTCATTCTAAGGTACTAACAAGCACATATTTACTTTCTACTGCAGCTGCAACATCAAGGCCTCTCTAAAGCAATTAGCGAAGTGACAAGAAAGAAGTTACATTCACTTTACAAGCAGTGGATGGTGCTTATACTTCTGTCATTTTCACACCTTGAGCAGAATGTCCTAGTTTTCCAATTTTCTTGCCTCTCCACACTATTAACAGTTATGTCATGCTTCTCTCTCTGTAACACAAGCAATTTTGGTTTTGACACAGATTTACAGACCTCAGCATTTAGTATACTTTCATGAACATTTTCTGCGCTGCTTAGACAAGAACTTCATGCAATGTCCTTGTAAAGCAACTCAACTCATCTTTGCTTGTAGTGTTTACTAAAACATAGTTGCTAAGATATCTTCATTCCTAAGTAGCAGTTTGCAATGCTACAAGGTGACTCAGGACACATTGCCTGTCATTCTGCCTCTCATCCCACCACGGGCCTGGAGAAGGAATGATGTATTCACAGGCATGGGGTTTGTTATACTCTCCCACCATCACCGTCATAGAGATGCCATGTGCATACTCTGCCTGTTTCCCTTCCCCTCCTGCCTTTTCCCAGTTGGGTGGGTATTTTATTTGATCATTTATGCACACACTGATGCTTTATAGAGAGAAAACAATCATATATTAAGATTTTTATCTCCTGAGATGCTGTCTGTTCTCTATCATTCTGTCTCTGCTATCTCACCGTTATGAGAACCTCTGATAAGTTAAGGCTTAATTATATCTTGACTAGTTGGAGGGCAGTAATAGACACTATGTTTTGTGAACTGCAGACACGGAGTACTGCTTACAGTCCCCTTGAGATGGTTTGTACTAGGACGGATTTACCACAGGACGAGTGGACACAGCAAACCTACTCAATTTTCACATAGCAGATTCTTATGTCCTAGTCACACAAGTACTGTGGAAGCAGCATGGATACACAGCATCCCTCTCCTATGCACAGCACTCCCCATCGCTGTTCGTATTAACTACTCACATTATGACACAGGGGAGGACAAGGGAAAAAGCCACTGCAGTGAGAAAATGAATTGTTTCTCTGACTACGTTTGGTACAGCAATCGATGCTTACGTACATTCATCCTTGGTTTGTGTGGTGAAACGATGCTGTGTAATGTTAAAAATACAGACAGAATAGCCAATTTACTTCTGTTATAAAAAAATTTTAAAGGTTTTGGTTTAAAAAGCCATTCTTCTGTCTCTCTAAGCTTTCACACCCTGATGGGGAGCTGCTTCTCTACTGGGAATGCAAACATTAAGTAAAATGAAGTAGAGTTTTTCTGTCATATAAAACTTCTGCTGCTGATGCAAACATTATTCAAAGTGAAGTAAAGGTTTTTATGTGATAAAAACTTCTGATGCAGGAATTTTTTCAACGTCTCTGCTCTGTTTTTTCTAATGAATACCTAGCATGAAAAGAAAGGACACAACAGCCATATTCTCATCTTCTTTACTCAGAGATGCTTCTTTTAATTGTTGCACCTAAATACTCATCTTTACTGACAAAAATGCACAATTCAATCAGCTCAACCTACTTTGGGTCGAGTGTGAGAAAGCACGTTAACATGCTAGAACCTAAGGGATGCTCCCTTCTCACATGGCTAACCCAGTCACTTTGCCTTCAGTGTAGCAACACATTACCATCCTTTCAAAAAGACGTAGTAAAATTCCAGAACCACTTGATGTTGCTTAACTTATACAGCTTGTTATTATATTGTCACTGGTGTTACTTAGGGAAATTGTAGATCTATGCATTTGACTTGCACTGTTTGCTTCCTGTTTGGCTTTAGATCTTTTTCCTATTGTGGGACTCTTGCTTTTATCACAGGGAATAAGATAATACAGGGTGTATAGTTTGAATCTCTGCAAAGTGCTCTTTGCTGCACAAGTACTCCCTGTCCTTGAATACTAGTGGATTAATAAATACGATGACTTTTTCTGCTGCTAAAATTACAGGCCTTGCCAAGGCCAAAGCACACTTTTCATATATTTCAGCAAAGAGTCTGTTTACATCAGGCAGAAAATTATCAATATAAAATCATTATTGTTGGAGGGAAAAGAGGAAAAAAAATTATAGCCTAAAATTTTTGAACCATTCCTCTCTCTCTCTTGAAGGGAAAATTCCATCTATAATTTAAACAAACCACTGAACAAAATGGCATCCTTCCTTGAAATGATTTTCACATGCTCTAGTGCCTTACCTGCTTTTGATGTAATAACTAAGCTTAAAAGTGCCGACTATCCACCTAGAAAACACTGAAATAAACTTTAATTCTTCATATGTTACGTAGAACAATTCAGAGAGGAAAGCAAAAACAAATGCAATGTTTGGGACTATTTTTGTATACTGGTAATAGCAGACAAGAAAATCTCTCAATAAAAGTTCTTCATATAAAATTGTACAACATGAACCCTGGCTACATGCACCAAATGCTAATTAACTGGGGTCTAAAACTGGTGATATCAAGAATTTGGGGAGGGAGGAGAGAGGAGGGAGAACAGGAAGGAAGAGTAAGAAACTTGGGAAGCAAAACCATTTCCATAAATTCATCATTTTGAATTATCACTTTGAGATTTAATACAGCCAAAAATAGACCAGAAAGCACTACTGTCCTGCACTTATAACAGCTCTTATAACCAAAAGGTATCTTGTCTTGAAAAGGTGCCAGCCAGCATAAATCCCTGACAATCCACATAAAAATAACGTAAATGGCACTATGTTTTTCATCTGTATCCTTTGGAAATATTTCTGTCTTTCTGGACTTCTGGTAAGATAGTCCCTGCAAGAATTTGTGCACCTTGACTACACTGAGTATTTTCAGAAATGCCTTATTGTTGGTATACAGACTTGCAAATTTATTTCCTCTTTCTTTGCCATCTGTCCCAGGAATCTGGGACAGGAAATCCTAAAGTACCTTTTTTTGTAGAGGTTAGAGCCAGTTACAGAGCATCAGATGAGATGCACTGAAGTTTCTTTTCCTAACCACTGCGAGCACTATTGAAAGCTGAAATTTTGTTCTTTATCTCCTACAAACTTTCATTCCAGCAACAGAGAAGTAAGAATGTCCGAGGCCACTTGTAGCGTTGCTTTCATATAAACTGTTTAGGCAAGGGTACTGGGCCACAGGCACTCCATGAAAATAATAAAAAAAAAAGAAAATCAGTATTGCTAAATGATGTTTTCCTACAGTATTTCAAGTACCAGAGCTATTCTGCCTCAGAGCTAATCCACTTATTACCTGTACTGCATACAACTGAGCAATTTTAACAATAGCACATTGGCCCATCATTTATATATTCTTTATAAATACAGATGACAAGGACAAACGAGGCTTCATAATCACTCTTCAAGAAATATTTGATAAAAGATGCCTTACTTTCAATGCATTCTTTACCTTTACCAATGGCAACAGAAAATGAAACAACGTCCAAAATTACTTGTTTTCAAATTTTGAGCTTGTATTGTTGCTTTTTCTTTAAAATTACAATAATAACTTGTTCATGTAAGCATCTTAGCTTTCATCAGACAAAAAATTTTAGTGCTATGGAAAAAAATTATTGAAAATGTGAAACCTTCACGTTTCAGAACCCAAAATGCAAGAAGGAAATTAAGTGTTGATTAGTCTTCTAACAGAGAGCTTCACAGGCTTACCTCCTGAGATTTTAGTTTTAGTTGTTGAAACTGCTTTTGTTGACTTACCAAGGCACTTTAGAACATGTAGAGAAAACAAGTAAGAATCAAAGGTATTTTTTAAATATCAGATATTTATGTATTCTACTAACAAACTTCTTTTCTTCATAGTCTTCAACTCAAATTTCTATACACAGGCTTTCCCATTTCTTTTGGATTTTAGGCACAGATAGACATTGTAGTCTTGTGATATGGATAATAATGAGAGTTCTTCACAGAGAGTTAAGCTTTGACACCAAAGAGTTGGGTACACAGCACGCAGGAAAAAGAAAATATTTTCCCACAGCTTTGGCCAGAGAAATCCTGTTCCATTTTTCAACCTCACTTTTTTAGACTCCAATTTTCATAAGGCAAAAATGTATATACACCTGTCTTCCGATAGAAATGTTGCAATTTTTCATAGGATTTATTTAAAAAATGCAGAATAAAAAGTTTATACAACACCTCTCAAAAATAAAAGTGTTAAGCTGAGGCTAAAGAAACACCTTATGCCTAAGAGAAATCCCATGAGATTGCCCAATCTGCATTCGCTTTCTGTTATTACACACAATATCAGTCCTAAATCAAATCTGTGATTATTACTAAAAATTGAAAAGCTATACTGAGATACCTTATCTTACTAAGGGTGGAAGAGCTTTAGACAGCAGTTACATGAGAGCCAGCAGAGAAAGAAAAAAGAGGGGCAAAATAGGAATCTGAGGGTCTTACTAGATTTGGGAAAGTTTTATGAAATGAACTGGAAAAGCAGGAAGCTCAGCAGCTCGAAGCAGAGCTCGCTACATGTGGAAAACGTTGTCTAAGAAACTATGACCAGTTTTACGGAGAGATTTCTTTAAAGCTGTTTTTCTGTTAATATCTTACCTCTTGAGGGACAGTTCATCCTGGCAGGCTTCTGAGCCTCTCAGACCACTTCATTTCAGATACAGTCATAAAGAAAACATCCGGATTATACTGAAGTGACACTGATTTGTATAAATATACAACCATGTAGAGGACAAGCAAAATCCTTTTTATAATGACTAAGCAACTTAGGTGCATGAAATATGTTGTCAAGGAAATAGTTTTTGCTACAAATCACCAGAACTGCACTGCAGATGTGATTAGAAACCAAAAAAAGTACACGATAAAATTTAGATTCGAGGCATGAAATTCTGGTATCCAAGGCAGATGTACCACTAGCTCTTCTCCCTTTCTTACTGATATCACAGGTCCCCCCTGTTGCTCCCCCCCTCATTTTTTTCTGCCTTTAATTTTTTTTATATATTTGATTTGATTTGCAGAACAGTTCCACAGACTCATTTAAAACAATCAGACTTTCTCCTTCAACATTGCTGTACTTTTTTGGTAGCCTTCCAAGATATTGTTTCCAAACGTTCTAGTTACGTATCAGAATTTCAGGAGAGAGGAAAAAAAAAAAAGATATAGGAGGAAAAATGTTTTCTTTCAGGAGATATTTGAAGAAACAGAGGAATGCAGGTGAAGATGGAGCAAGGCTGTCACGGGAGGAACTGAGAAGTCTGCTTGCTGGAGAACATCTGAAGGTGGTGAAGGGACAAGGGCTGTGCTAATGCCAGCCAAGCGTGAACAAGGAGGATGTTTCCTACCTTTAAGTGTTATAAAGTAATGCTTTTTTCGCTGCAGCACTGCTCTTACACTGACATACCCACGTAATCCTATTTATCTCATGTACCCACAGAAGCCTGAAGCTCATCATAGTTTTCTGAAAATTTATTCAGTTTCTCAAGTGGGTTTTATTGCCAACAACATGCCTGAACTATTGCCTCTCCCCAAACAAACCAGTTTCGAGCTGGAGTCACTGTACTTCGGTCACTGCATTCTGGATGAGCCCTTAGCAACCCCACAGTGCAGAGCGTTTGGAAGCATTGGGGCTCTCTGTCAACTCACGTGGCTTTGCTCTCCCAAGCAGCTCCCTTGGCTTGAGATATGTCCTAGCAGTGTAACTACTCCGAGTTAAATATATCTGTTCAAAAGTCCTACAAATCAAAAGGAAAGCATGGAGTTTATATCAAATCAAGTAACTCCTTCAACAATTCAAAAATATGTAAGGAGACAGAGAGTGATATCTACATATCCCAGAAACATGAAAGAGCTAATTGGGAGTTTTTCAGCTGAACTTTTTTCTTTTTTTTTTTTTTTTTTTTTTTTAATCAGAAAGTGTCAGTCTGTTGAAATCAAACTCTTTAACGAGAAAACATTGATTTTGACAAACGAGTGTTCATGGGAGAAACTTCTCGGGCCCCAGCTCCAGGGAGATTGCACTATGGTTTGCTGAGCTGCTTTTGTATTCCAACTATTTCTTGAGCTGGAACCCCTAGACTTCACTAAGAAACTTGCAGGCTTTATTCTGCAAAAGCAGTAGATTTGTTTAATACTCTGAAGGCATCTGGAAATAAAAAAAAAAAAAAATCTTCTTTTGACTCTGAACTCTTGTTCCACATATGATACGTCAGAATGTTTGGAAAAAAAAAAATCTCTATGTGAGTTATCATACAATTTGATTAGTTTTATTTCTACCATGAAACCTATTAGCTCAGTAAGGCTAATCACAATTTAAATTCAGAAATAACACAGCCCTCATTGGCCTTAAAATCCCTTACGTGAAATTATATTGAACTGAACAAAATGTATAAAAGCCCTTCAAGATCTGGCATGCTTAATCCAAGTGTTACAGAGGAGTTGGAAAACAAATCTGTAGGAACAATTCTAAAAGTTTGTTTCGTGTTTCACACCATCAAGAAATCAAGAACACCACAGAAATAGCTACAACTCTGAAGAGCCTGGCTGAAAAAGTTATAAAATACTCTGTCCAGAATAAGTATCTACCAAAAAATGACTATGCCCAAAAGGGTGTGATTTACCTTGCTTAGTACTAAGGAGATTTGGAAAACTGGACCCTGAAGATCCTTTCCAATCTGGGAAAGGTTAGCATTGTTTATTGAAAGTTCTGTATTTTATTTACTGGCATGAAAAGTACTGTTGGACTTGAAGCTGTTTTAACAGAATCTTGGTTCAAGGCATAGGCTTAATTTATTATAAATCCTCATGAGAAGGGCTTTTATGAGATAAACAGCCATTTGAATTTCTTTTGTTTGGCTGGAATGCATACCCTCTGGTTTCCTTTGCTTCCAATTCCACATATGTGGCTTTGTTTGTTTTGGTGCTACCCATAATGCAAGTTTCTCAGAGTTTGCTTCATAATGTAATCAGGAATGTTAGCAGCCCAAGTGGTGGAGACTGCTCTCTCCCCAGCTCTCAGAATTAACTAAGAAACTAAAAAGCCCCACCAACTTGTGTGGTACATAACTTACTTTTTAAGACCTCCTGAACTGCGCCCACATCTGATACCTCAATAGAAAATTGTAACAACCTGCTTTTAGTAGAATGTGCTCTTAATGTTTTACCTGGCACATACCTGTGAATTACTATAGCAGTTGGCAGAACTAGGAAACTATAGATGAAAGCAGTGTCCTCAAGAAAAGACACTTTCATCATCAAACCCACAATAGTGTACATGCGTATGAGAGACAACAGACATTAGCCCTGCCTGAGAGTAGCAAACACACACCTTTCTAGAAGTTTACTCCTGGGCATGTTCAGTACATTCAGACTGCTTTGCTATGTTTTACCAAATCATATCTTTACATGATCCACATTAAGAAAAATTATCTAGAAAGGAGATCTAAACAAAGACACTTAAAAATCTGTAGAATTTGTCAGTTCATTGCATGAATTCAAACCAAACACTGTTGCAATACGGTTGCAACTTGTCATAAAAGCAGTGAGAAAAAGGAGGCATGCCCACATGGGGCAGCAGAAGCAAGAGTGTGCAGAGACCACACTACACAAACTTATTCAGGTAAGTTGAGCAAAACCACCTGTACCTGTGACTTTCTATTCAGAAAATTATCAGTTTCTTTATCAGCTATAAAGAAATCTGAAATAAAAAAGGACAGCAAGCTCAGTTTTGAAAGAAGAAAAACGAATGGCAAGAAATAAATTAAAATCTATACTACTGCCAGTTATGCACAAAAGGAACAATTTCTGAAGGTTGCTATCAGTATTAGCGTATCTATTACAATGTTCATTGCTCTTTTCATATACAGCATGTTTTCTTTCATATTTTTCTTCAACACAGTCACTGAGATTATTTAATTACATAAGAACTTTAAATCCTTAAGTGCTGTAATTCCTGCAGTGTTAATGCAAGAGACAATCTCTACTCTTTTGTAGCTCTACTCTAATATGTAGCTATTTACTTACAAACAGCTATTTTTAATCAATTAATTAATTGCATCTTAATCTGTGGCATCACTGGCTTGCACTGCTTAATAAAATTCCTCATCCCTCAGATCAACTAGTCGTGGATCTGAAATGTGGAATCAGAGCAACAAACTTAATCCATCTGTATATTCAGCAAAGCTAGAAATGTTATTAATTTAATAATAGACAGAAAGCAAAGTGTACAGAAGTGACTGCATTATAGTTATGCACTTGAAGAAATTCCATGTTATCAAACAGGACTGAAAAAAGGGTTATAATCTTGAATGGGCAAAACCTACATTTTCACCACTTAAGCAGCTTGCAAAAAAAAATTAGATTTTAACATTCCTAAAATTTTGGACATTTACCAGATAAAGGATTTTTCCTAATACTTATTCACATAAGACCAATCCAATTACATTTTTAAATAAAATCCAATTTGCTGCAACGTGATTGATTGTAACTAGGCAGTGCTTAAAAAGATGTGCAGCAGGATGGCAGAAGAAAAAATGGGCACAATCTTTACTTGCAACATTTAGCACAATAAAAACAAGTCTGCTTTCCCCTCCTTATCTGTCCCAAGTATTGGCTGTCTTAATACAAACAACACACTACAAACACCTCCATCTCCAAGTGAGGTTCATCAGTATGCACCAGCTTGTTGCCCTATAAATCCTGCAAGCACTGAATGCTTCACCAAATTGCAGTACATCGTCCAGTAATTGAATGTATACTTGGAGATTTACTTCGTTCTAATATATCGTGGTAATGGGACAGAAAAGAGTCAAATAAAGGCAGGTTAGAACAGAATGATCTTTAAATCCACAAATAAGGTCCCTGGTCTTTTATATGCACGCTGTATAAGTTGTCTTCAGTTCCACCAACAGGTAATACAATTACTAGGTGCAAATCACTTAAAAGATAGCTCTTTTTTCAGATTAAGTTTACAAGTCATCAGTAACAGACTTTTGCAACAATGCAGGGTGACAGTGGTTATCAATGCAATCAGATCAAAATGGACTGGCTTTTCCATCCTACACACAGTCTAAGACATTGTATTAAATACCACTATTACTTCCTTACTACTGAGAGAATAAGAAAGTAGAGTGTCTTTACAAATAAGTGATAAAACCAGAAGAGGAGTGTGTGGGGTTTTTCTCCTTGTTAGTGATGGAACAAAGAGGAGAGTGTCCTTCATGAAGGAAGGAGTCACAGAATGCAGCTTGCAGGAGAAGATAACAAGACACCTTGACCATTAGGGCTATTAATTAAGTCAACAGCAAGGATGCTCTAAACTTTTGAACTTTGAGAAAGAGTGTGCAGGCTTAATAGGCCGATGAATATTAACTTCTCCGCCCTGGGCAGCATAAAGTTGGAGTTAATGCAACATGCGATGTATGTTGTTAAGGGGGGTACATGTTAAGGGGAAACATGGAATAGGCGGATCGGGAAGTCTGTACCTCCTGAGTACCTCAGCCAATGGGGAAAGGGAGAGGGTTTCATGCGGCCGGGAAATTAGGATAAAAGGGGGCTGCGTCCTCCAGCAATTTGAGAGACCTCACTGGGACTTGGCAACCCTGGTGAACTCTCCCTTTATTCGAATAAAGTTCAGACTCCTGTGTCTTCTTTGTGAACACTGACCTCTGGCAACGTGATTTTCCGTACAAATGGGGGCTCGTCCGGGATCCTTCCACCTTCCAGGGACAGCAGATGGTGAATGGGACTGACGGCGCGCCTCACCAAGATTTCGGTGATCAGTTCCCTTTGGTGGCTGCTGGCACTGGATGACTGATTGGGTTCCTGAGACTGTTCGGAGACACACGAGTAACGGACCGAGTTGGTCCGTGAAGAGGCCCGAAGGAAAGGGTCAGGGGTCCGACGGAAAGGACCCGAGGTACCTCAAGCGATCCGAAGGGAAGGACCGCGAAAACTCACCTGTGAGTATGGGAACTTCGGGGAGGTAAAGAATGCCCAGGGAGGGCAGTGGACTGTCGGGAAGGGGCCCCGACTCTCGGGATGACGATCCCGAAATACCCCCAGAGTCTCCCTTGGGGAGAATGTTGAGGTTTGGGATAGCCTGCACATTCCCTTAAAGGTAAAGGTTTTTTTTTGTTTTGTTTTGTTTTTCCTGGCCAGTCCATATTCTGAAGAGAGGATATAGATGGTCCCCTCTTGGGGTAGAGGGAAAGGGAATAAATGAGGGTTGAAGTTTACGAAGGGAGAAGGGGAGGATAACGAGGATATGGAGGATGTGTTCCAATATCTCCCTCCTCCTTATGCCCGAGCTCCTCCACCTCCCCCAGGGGATGTAAGATCTTTGTATCCCCAACTCCCGAATCAGGGACATGAAGGAGGAACTGCCCTTACTGCTCTTTTGGGAAAGTGGAACAGTAAAGGGGAGGAAGGTAGAATACTGTGTCTCCTTCTACAGCTGGAAGGAGGATGCAGTCTGCATCAAGCCCTGTTGGACAGGCAGGGGGGAGGCGCTGGGTTTGTAATTGTGCCACTTTACCACTCAGGATGTAAAAGGAAAATGGGGAAAAAGTGGGTTGGAGTACCCCCTTACTTGAGAGTTTTGCTGTTTTTCTGGGCTGGAAAATAATTGAAACAATGGAAAAGTTCGGTTATTTTTCTCGGCCAGAGTAACAATGCGAAAAGTGGGGAGGGAGGACCCTCTAAACTGGAAACAACTTACAGAATGGTGTACTAACTGGTGACCAATGTATATTCTTGAACATCAGGGAAATTGTTGAAAGATGGAACTCTGAATTGTAATACAATATTGAAATTAATGATATTTTGCTGGTGGGAAGGAAAATGGGATGAAATATTGTATGTAAATCTTTTCTTTACACTCAGAAATGATTAAAAATCCAGGAAGGACTGTGGGTTAATGGTTCAAGATAGCAATGTTTTGGTGTTAAAAGCAGAAAATAACATGGTGGTGTTCATCATGTAGCATTGGTAGGCAATGCAAGAAATGTAAAAAGAAATGTGAGGAAGAAGGAGTAGAGGATGTTGATATGTTGGCTGGACTGAGAAGGAATAAGTAGGAAGCGGCTGCACGGGATGAAAGGGGGGCGAATGGAGGACAGAGAGAAAGAAGGAGCAGTGATACAGAGAGCTCTGGTGAGAGAGAAAGTTTACAAGCCCCTCTCAGACAGGCGGCAGGAGAGTTTGGAAACTGGTTTAGTTAAAGGTGCTGTTTTCGGTATCAGGTTTAAAGACTTGGAAATACAGCAGGGACATGTAGGAAGGACCCTGAATGGGTACCGAAGGTTACGGAATGTCTGGAATGACAATGTCTCAGTTGATTGAGATAGCATATATAATTTATAGTAACAGGGAGAAGGCTGGAAAGAAGAAAAGTAAAAAAAAAAAAAAGAAAAAGAAAGTTAAAAAAAAAAAAAAAGGGAAACGAAAACAAACAAACGTGCAGCAATACTGGCAGCTGCAATAGCCTGGGAAGTCATAAAATCAGAGGACAGGGCTATTAGGCCTCGGGGGGTAGGGAGGCAACTTCCTAGGAGAGCATCAAGGGTCGGAATATCATTGAGAAAAAGATGGGTGTGCTTTTTGTAAAAAGCAGCACTGGAGGACAGAATGCTCACAATTCAGTCGGTGGGGTTTGAAAGAATACTGAAGTATGATGTTAGATACAGACTGTGTGAGACAAGAGGATGAATCGGAATCCTCAGCACAACCCCTGGTAATAGTGAAGTTGGAGAATGAGCAGTACTTGAATTAAAGGATGCTTTCTGGGAATGTCCGTTTACAGAGGACAGTAAACTTTTTTTTGTATTTTAGTGGGAACAAGAGGAAAAAGGGAGAATAGTAAACCAACAATTGATATGAACGATCCTTCAGCAGGGATCCACAGGTTCTGTTTGGGCAAGCTTTGCAAGAGAATGCTAATTTACTCTGCCTCCATGGATTAGGTTACTGCAGTCTGTGGAGGGGGGGGCAGCACAGCTTTAACGTGTTAAAAAGCGGGTTAACCAAAGCTCTGGCCCCAGTGGGGAGGTGCAGATAAGTGATGTGTTCTTAGACAAGTATGTGGCCAGAATACTGTCTCTTGTAAAATCTCTTTAACAGGAAGCTCAGCTGGCACAGACTCTGCCTTTGGACTTTGCTGTCCATGGCGTTCAACCAGGAAACTGGGTCCTAATTAAAGAGTGGAAGGAAACACCACTGATGGCAAGGTGGCATGGGCCCTACCAAGTACTGTTAATTCTGCAATCAGCAGTCAAGACAGCTGAACCTGGGTGGACTCATCATACCTGAGTCAAGATCTCCAAAGCCCCAGAAACTTGGACTTCTAAGCTGGAGGAAAAGGATGGGAGACTGCGGTTTACTCTTCGCAGGAGTGAACCGGAGTAGTGGCCAGTGTGTCAACTTCGGGGGGAGCCCCAGGAGTTGACCCACAGATCATCTACTGAAGTGGTCTGAAAAGACCTCTCTTCTCTTGAATCTCCAGTGATGCAGGGGCTGATGCTCACAGCTGCGCTGTCACTGCTCGCTTTATGCAGAATTGCTTCTGTGTATTTATTTGTCACACCTGGTGTAGAAGGTAACATGGTAACTGGGATGTTCTTAGTACGGAAGTTAGAAGGGAAAATGCCAACTTGTTAAATGAAATACTGAAGTGTGCTTGGAAAATGTATAACAACAGAAAGAAAGTGGAGGAGGAAAGCAGAGAAAAGAAAAACTCCAATACAAGCTGCTGGCAGTGGCTGTAGCCCAGGAAAATAACAGGGCTGGAGGAGGGTGTTCTCAGGCTCCGAGAGGCAGGCAAGGTCCTGGTGGAATACTAAGGGCCAGAATGCTATTAGAAGAAGATCCATGTGCCTTTTGCGAAGAGAAGAGGCACTGAAAAAGAGAATGCTTGTAACCAAATCAGCAGTGATTTGAAGGAATAATGGGGCAAACAGCTAACGTGATGGTGGTGGGTTCAGACTGAAGGAAACTGAGGGTTATGAACTGGAACCTTCCCCGACTAAGCCCCTGGTTATAATAAGGTTGGGGAATGAGAAAATAAATTTTCTAGTAGATACAGGGGTTACTTATTTAGTATTAAACCCATGTAAAGGCAATTCTAGTAAGCAAACTGAATCAATTATTGGTGCCACAGGGCAAAGAGAAAAGCCAGCCCGTTTTTGGTTTTCTTTAGCCTTTGAAGTTGAGAACGGGCAAAGGGGGTTGCCCCATCAATTCCTGCCAGACTGCCCTGTGTCGCTATTGGAAAAAAGGAAGAATTCAAGTTCATATTCTTGAAAATAAAGGTCTGGATGCCCAAGTTCTTATGTTACAGATGGACATCGTGCCGCAGGAGGTACTAGAGGGAGTAGAAAACACCATAATGATTCTGGTTTGGGCCTCAGAAACATCAGGAAGATCTTGAGCAGCGGAACTGGTAACCACCCAGCTGAAGCCAGATGCCAGACTGGTAAGGTGAGAGGCACTTTTTCAGGCTGGCCAGAGGCTTTTCCTTGTTGCACCAATAAAGTAAGAGAGGTATCAAAAACATTACTTGGAGAAATAGCACCAAGGTTTGGGGTGTCTATAGGACTATCTTTAGATATGGGCCCTACATTTCATAGCAGAAAGAACTCAGAATATTTTAACACTAATTTCAGATAATAGGAGCAGGAGTCTGGATGAGGAAAATATTAAATACTCTAGAGCTGATAAAGAATTAATAGAACAAATGAGAGGGCAGATTCCCTCCAAAGGATGGGCATGCCTGAGCAATGGCAGAATTAGGGAGAACTGTCAAAGAGCACAATAAGGCACATTGAGGGGCGCACTCTCTGTATACATTTTTAAATCAGAAATAAGTAGGGATAAATTTATATGTTACAATTCGACAAGTGAACACTGACCTCTGGCAACGTGATTTTCCGTACACTACCGTTCAATTACTAGTACCAGATTGCTGTCTCTGCTTTTGAAATACTAACTGATGAGGTGCAGACATTTCACTAACTTCAGTGATACTGTTTACTATCATAATTTTAATATTTTCCAATACATGTTAAGTTGTACAGCCCAGATAAAAGTATCTGCAAAGCAATCTCTGCTTCATTTAAACTGGAGATGAGGGGAAAGAGAAGTGCATTCCAGAGAAAAACTAGAGATAGTGCCCAAGGCAAAGCCAAAAGGTACTAATAAAGAATTACAAGAAAATTTTTAATTATTTTCAAGCCATCTATCCTCTCTGATTAGAAATATTCTTTTTTAATGCTGATCGTTCACTTTTTTTCCTAGGTACAATAAACAAAACTCTTGAAGAGCAAAGAATGGAAAGAAAAAAAACAACCCACAACAAATCTGAGATATTGCAACACCGGCAAGCCCTCCACTAACACAAATAATACACACTTGATGTGTGGTCAGTAAAAAAGAGCAATAACTTCCCAAACCTCACTTTTCTAGAGTAAATTGTGTATTAGGCAACAAGAAAGGAGTGCAAACCAGACAGGCAGAGAGGGACATAGAGCATCTAGGTAAGTGGAGTAGATTGAGAGAAGGAGATTTAGTGGTGGAACTGACTTCCAGCAAGAGCCTGCAGATCTAAGCAAACCAGTCAGGGAAAAATATAAAAGGACCCCATCTGTAAAATCAGGCTCTGGGTGAGTTACCCTATCCATGGGAATGCAGGCAGTACTGGAACGGTGTCTTGTGTAGGGGTCCACTTCAAAACGTGGCGTGCAAGACAGCCCTTTCCATCTCTTCCACCAGTATGTGTCAGAGGTAGCAGTGTGCCGAGAATAGCTGAAGCATTTAGCATTTCCCAGTGACAGTACTAACCTGGCAGTAATGTCACACAAGTAAATGCAATGTCACCGCATTACTTCCCTCTACAGCGATGAAGGTAAGAAAGATAAAATGTAGACTTGGAGAAGATTAAAAAGTTGGCAAGTGAGGATGAATGGATTAGACAAGAATAGAATATGTTCTCTGCTCCATTAAATCACATCAATCCACAGATGGTTATTTAAAGTTAAAATATTCAAATACCAGTTGGAAACCATGGTAATATCTTGATTTCAGTATCAGTTACCGATTATATTTCCAGAATATTACACTACTTAGAGAGACTGCAAGATGTAACATCAAAATACACAATGCACCAATTCTTCTCACCCCAGAAGTCCCAAGGGCAACTGATTTTATCACGGGGGGCAGGGAGGGTCTGACTGTATGCCCTGAAGGAATGGTCCAACACTGAACAGAGTATTTCTTTCAGAATTGCATTAGCTAGAGGAACACAAGACAGCATATTTTAGCTTAATTAGATAACTACGAATTACTTAATGGAATTTTATATAGTTTAAAATAGTTAGAGCTCCAAAAATAAAATCACCCTAGCTTCATGCAGTTTTGTATTCACCCTGTATTTCTGATCTCCCCAGTATAGAAGACAGAGACATATGCATACATATACATATATTTTTCTTTCCGCAAATACTAGCAGCTCAATATTGGAGCAGAAAGCCAGTCTGGATTCTCATTTCCTTCAGTATCAACAGCAGGTGTAAAGCTTTTGAAAAATAAAGCATTTTTTTAAGTTTTAGCTCTTCAGCAGAGCTGCCTTTACTGTGCACCTTGCTGTTCCTACAGCCTTCTATTTTGCTGGCAGTAAACTGCTACATCTTTGCTTACCATATAATTTAAAGCAATTGTAGTTCTATCAGGTAGACTTTGCATTGAAACATTATTAACAGTTCGACTGGTAAATCATTATCACCAAAGCCACTCTAGTTCACCTTACTCAAGGTCTATTTATGTAGAGCTGATAGTAATATATTCATTTTTAATGACCATTAAGGTGTATAATAATAGACTGGGAAGACAACTGCTCTAGATAACTTCACAGGTACTCAGAAGGATTCCCCTTTTCCCAACGTGTGCCGTCTCTACCACAATACTCACACCTAACAATACAAATCTTTCATCTTTCATCAGTTTGTATAGAAAAGCCTTCTCCAAAAAGTATTTATGGGAAATCATAAAAATCCTATTCTCCTTTCAAGAGCAAGATTTCTGAAGCAACACAGGTGCCAGAATATTAATTCATTGCTGCTGCTCCACCCCCTGGGCTTTTTTTTTTTTTTTTCCTTAAATTCAATGGGATATATAACAAATTTCAACAGTATGAAAAATTGAAGTAATCAGACCTTTTCCCATGTTTTCTCTATAGTACATCTCAAAACATAAGATGTGACTTACACAGAGGGAAGCCTAAACCCCCTGAAACTATCTTTTTTTTTGGTCTTTAACACCATAGTATTTTACTAGATTTTTACGTGTAAATACATTCATTTCTCCATTTCATGGCAGAAAAAGTAACCAAAAACATAATTTTTTTCCACACTTGGATTGAAATGATACAGAAACAATACTGCACTTATCCTACAGACTAATTGCCTTATACTTAGTATCTTCCATGGACAGGCTGCAGGAACATAATGACTTCATTGGTATGTTCTCAACATGGTTGCATCACTCAAGAGTGATGAAGGCCAAGGTGAGTTACTCAAGTTTCCTCAGAGATGCACTTTATAATTCTCCATGTTGACAGCCACAATTTGAACTACATATTTTGTAGAAAGAAATTCACAAATACTTAAAATATTTTTCAAAAAAAACCCTGGAATATTTTTGTTGTTCCTCCTGTAAATAGAGGTGCTATATTCCTCTAAGTGGAATGGTACAGGGCTTAGACAAAACAATAAAAACCTACAAAATTCTTAAAAGATTTTGCATACCACCAGTGCTAGAAGTTCTTAGGCCTGTAATCATAGTCTCTTTTCAATGGTAATAATAAGAACTGCGTCATCTTTGGGGCAGAAATACAATTTTTCAAATTAGGACCTCCCAGGCTCTTCAAACATAACAGAAAGGCATCTTTCTCTGCCTAATACAAGTCACTGGATTTACAGTATACTATTTTAAAACTGTATTCTTGACAATATTCTTGTTTCTTGTCACCGTATTCCAGCTTTATTGAATCACCATCCTATCATACTATAACTATTTGTAACAGCTCAGAAAGAGACATAAAGCAAGGAAAATCTGCTACATGAAGTACTCTATTTGTAGCTGAAGGGATGTTATTTAATTACTAGAAATATGAGGGAATTATGATCAAATTAGGACATTATTCAGGGTGAGAATATCATCACAGAAGTGATCATATTTTTACATCATAATAAATCAGGATTTATTCTGTCATTTTGAATTACAATTGTGTCCTGGGTTTAGCTAAAAACCCAGTCCTGTTCAGTGATTTTTACTTTTCAGTTTAGTGTCTTCTAAAATGCTGCACGTTCTGAAGTCAGCAGCATGTTTTTGCAGACAGTGTGTGCTACTGGCAGTGATAACACCTGATGTTTACAGTTACTGCCTGGGACTGGGATGTAGAAAGGCTCTTGCTTATACTTATTCCTACAGTGACCAAGGCCACTGCTGGCTCTTGTGTGCCATGCTGGGGGTGCTGGGTAGTAAGAGGGGGGTACAAAGAAGTAAAAGGTGGCACCTCCAGGGGGTAATAGACAGGACAGGTGACCAACGAGAGTATTCCATCCCATATACGTCAGAGTTAGTATAAATTGAGTGATCACGAGAGTTTCGTCCCTTTTTAATTCGTTTCGCCCTTTTGTGCAATGGCCGGTGTCCAGAGAGGATTCCATCTGACCTCCTGATTTTGATCCGGATCCTGAGTTCCCGAATCCAGCTCCCTGTATCCAGCTCCCGCCGCTGCTGAGCCTGGGGTTTCCCCAGTGCCTCCCGCTCTGCAGCACCAGTGGTGATTGCTGTCGGGGGAGGGAGTCGGGTTTGATATCGGGCTACTATCTATAGTTGTATATAGTTCTTTACTTTTACCTTTTCACCATTATTTCTATTATTTTCATTAAAGCTGTTCTAGTTTTTTTTTCTTCTCTCACCCGTAAGTCTCTCTGCCTCATTCCCTTTTCTCTTCCCGTTTTGGGGGGGGGGGGGGGAAGAGGGGGTTAGAGAGCGTCTGTCCGCGTCAGTGGCCGGCCCAGCCCTAACACGTGACAAATTGATAGGCTTTTTATTAACTCCTATATATCTCATAGCTCCAAGAGTTATTGCTGGTGTATCAGTATAGAAGTTTTATTAAAGGTGAAATTGTGTGAATATTATAAATCTGATTTTGATTTCTGAAACATGGTTAACTCATTCCCCTGATAAAATATTTATCAGAGAACTGCACATAGAGAAGAGCAATTATACTGACAAAAAAAACAGATTTTTTTTTATATCCTATCAAGATACACAGTAGTTCTGTTTCAACATGTTTCAGTCAACAACAAACATCTCTCTAAAATTTTTTCATAAAGTTCCTTTAAATTTTTTTTTTATTCTTAAAAAGGAGGGGTACACTCCTCAAGATGGTGCATGACTTCCTCTTTGCAAAATCAAAACGGAAAAGCAAAACACTATTATTCCACATCTGACTTCATTAGTTCAATCCATTTTTGATTCCTAAGTGGTTACAGTCCTGGTCTACTGATGAAAAGGGGGTTTACTGAGTAATGATTTGCTTTTGCCTATGTCTTTGGGCTCAATTTCTCCATTAACACATTATTGTTGGTTAAGATTTGCATTACAGAAGAGATAATGCAATGAACAGAGAAATTTGGATCGTTAATGACCTCTTAATGTGCAGGTTTTTCTTTAGTGTAACTCTTTAGTGATAAACACTGATATTTTATTTAGCAAAAGAATGCCAAGATGTAAGATTATGCAAGTCCAATATACCAAAACAAATCCTTCTTTCTGTTAATCATCCAACATTTTCACGTCTTACCCATTTTCACACTGGTAGCTCAGTAGTGCACTGAGATCAGCTACAGGCAACCAGCATTTGCAATCATCCCAGGTATCCCTTCTTCTGCTACAGATGTGTTTAAACACACTCAAAAAAGGGCTGTAGGCTCCTCTTAGTAAAATATTCCACTGTCTCACTGATCCCATGTTTTAAGAAGAAAAGTAAGAAAACCATGACATACTAGAATATTAAACTCCACAAAAGGTTTATGCCTTTTCTGTCTAGTGTTTGAAGAAAAACCCTCACAGCAAAACTAGCCTTCAACAGTACTGACCATCTTTCATTTTGAAATGTGAACTGCCCAAAGACAGACTTTTTTTAAATCAACACAGATTATCGCTTATCTTGAAAGACCATTCACACAATGTGATATTTCAATAGCTACTAGTGTAAAACATCAGGTGCTGAAGATACTCTGTCACAGCCTGCCACTCTAAATTCAGGCCAGGTTCCCTCCCTTTCAACACAGGGATCATTTAGTAAAAATATATCGGACACATCTATTTCGAGAAACCAATGTGAGCCTCCGCAAGGAGCAAAGAACATGCAGCACTTCCTGAACACCTTGTTCCTTTAAAATGCTCTTTTACTGGACACACAAGATAAAAGCAAATATATTCACCAAACATCTTTGAAATTCTTGCCCTTTGATCTGTAAAGACTCAGCACCATGAAAATTCTCCCCCAGTCCCAATCCAAACTAAACTTCTGGTAATGCAAGCAATGGTTAAGGGCCTGGTGAATCTTAAGTATAGAGATGATGCCAGTATCTTTAACAATTAATTCCACTGGAGTTTTCTCTATTGGTCTCAATCACAGTTCAGGCCTAATAAAGAGTACTCTGCAAAAAGATTCCTAAACTGACAAGTGTGTAATTACAGTTGTTCATCCTCCAGCCTGAGGTTAAGAACTCTGCTCAGAGAGAAAAGGATGTCCTCTGCCAAACATTAGCAGCTAATTTAGTCCAATTTTTAGTGAAAGTAATTGTCTGTTACCAGGACTTTGCAGAGTACCATGCTGAAAACTGGAAGGCTCAGTCCTGCTAGATGGCTAGCTTCTATCTCAAAGCTCCGCAACCTAAATAAGACAGCATAGGAAGCCCGCGATCACTGCTATTTCATACTGCTCTTGCATAAAGTGATATCATTAGATTTCCAAGACCATAAACCTTATGTGTTTTATAAGGTAGAACACAAATAAAAAAAGATACATCTTGCCTGTCCAAGCAAAGCAGAATTACTCAAAGATTGGCATAGTATTATGACAGCATCATCATCTCCTGAGGTTGGTTGGTTTGTTTTTTAATTCATCTGGCCAATGTTTTCAAATTTTTCCATTTCTTTCTGGAACACCACCCATCCTAAAGCATATTTGCCCTGTAACCTGATATGTACCCTCAAGTTAAGGAGTCAGAGTATTTCATCTGAAGTAAAGCACTCAGTCATATTTTTCTGGCCAAATTGTACAGCGTCTGGCTTTAGCATGACTCATATACACAGCATTCTGCAGTCTCTGTTTTACTGTTTCTGCTAAGACAATTACATAACTGCAATGCCTCGGATGAGATGATGCTAGGACAGGAAAGTGAACTCTGCTGTTACACGCTAGTAACACACTAGTCAATAGCCTGAAGACTCCATATACAAAGCAAATGTCTTTTATGGTTTTTTTTCTACTAAACACAGTAGATTAGAAATCAAAATACTTTTATGTTGTCGATCACGGTCTTCAGGGTGGAGAAATACTGAAAAATAAACCCTTACTTCTCTTACTAGATTATTTATTTCCTGCTCCAAGTATCAATTTTTAGTATTGCAAAGCAAATAGTTTCCTTCAGACTCCACTATAGGTAGTGTAAGAAACTGAACTAATTTGAGAGATTAAGCCATTAAAAATCAGAATGGAAACATTTGTGTAATGTCAAAGACTGATAAAAATGGCACAATTTACACAGCCTAGGCAAAAACTAGCTGAGACCAGCTGGACAGCAAAAACTTTCACGAATCATCTATTAACAATAAGGGTGGATCATGAAGAGCTTTGACACTCACAGACATTTGTGTTTTGCCCCCATCCCTTGGTGAGTAAAAAACCGCCGTCCAAGTAACATCATTTTAAAATCATCTGTTTCTACTTAGGCTTCACTGTATCTGTCCAAACTGCTTCTGCAGAACCTTTAAAATGGTTTGCAAAGCTAGCAGCTTTCCACTGGTTTAATAGATTTCATAATCAGAAAACATTATAAACTCTTCTGATAACAGCTGTGCTGAGAGAAAAACAGGACAAGTTTTGAAGTTACAGAGAAATGAAGAAAGAGGAACTGAAGGTGAACATTATTTTAGTTATCACATGTAGCTGATAGGTTTACGCAGGAATTAGCAGGAATGCAGCTGCCTTAATGTTGACTGTGAGATATATGGATAGCTCAAGGTTTCTTTCCATAAAGTTCCTGTTTAGAAATTTTAAAAATTTTAGAAATTTAAAAATTTAGAAAATTTTATATTGAAAGACAAACAATATCAATTTAAAACCTTCAAATTTCCCTCAACTACCAACCTATAGCTTTGCAAATAATAAAATAAAGACTAATGACTTCTTAATTAAACGGGAATATAGGATGGAGTGGATATAATTGCTGCACATAGAAATAAGGCAAACGGTTTGGAACTATGTCACCTAAGAACTATAAATCTGCATGGCTTTTGTGGTACAAAACTTCTCCGAAATGTCTCGAGCTGAGGAACTGCTGCCCTCACTTCCCACAAGTAAAATTAGGGAGTTGCAACTGGCTTACATAAAGATAATATAGATAATGAGAGAATAAGAAAGTAGAGTGTCTTTACAAATAAGTGATAAAACCAGAAGAGGAGTGTGTGGGGTTTTTCTCCTTGTTAGTGATGGACCAAAGAGGAGAGTGTCCTTCATGAAGGAGGGAGTCACAGAATGCAGCTTGCAGAAGATAACAAGACACCTTGACCATTAGGGCTATTAATTAAGTCAACAGCAAGGGTGCTCTAAACTTTTGAACTTTGAGAAAGAGTGTGCAGGCTTAATAGGCCGATGAATATTAACTTCTCCGTCCTGGGTGGCATAAAGTTGGAGTTAATGCAACATGCGATGTATGTTGTTAAGGGGGGTACATGTTAAGGGGGAACATGGAATAGGCGGATCGGGAAGTCTGTACCTCCTGAGTACCTCAGCCAATGGGGAAAGGGAGAGAGTTTCATGCGGCCGGGAAATTAGGATAAAAGGGGGCTGCGTCCTCCAGCAATTTGAGAGACCTCACTGGGACTTGGCAACCCCGGTGAACTCTCCCTTTATTCGAATAAAATTCAGACTCCTCTGTCTTCTTTGTGAACACTGACCTCTGGCATCGGGATTTTCCGTACAGTAGGACTGTTATTTCTTAGTTATTATTAAACAGTCTGGGAGTATGTCTATTGAGGATGAAGCTGCAATGGCCAGTCTAAAAGAAATAACAGACACATAACAAGAAATTCTCTGTTCATACTTTGGAATAGAGTGAGAAGTTTTAGTAAAACTTGTGACTGAATTTAAGAAGAACAGGTCAGATTCTGTCTGAATTTTGCCGTGTTTTCAGTGTTACAGTAGACTGGGTGTAGTGTACAGGTAAGCATGATACATTTCAGTATAGTTTTAAAATGCTAAACTTAACCCCCCAAAGCTTTGGATACTCTGAGCCTCTGGAATATTATCTCAGAGAATGGGAATCTGATCTTTGTTTAGAATTAAACAAATTAACTTGTACTGTAAAACACAATATTGGCTTTGAACTTGGATGTCCAATGAAATGTAACAACTCTTCAGAGAGAGGAGATGACCTACTAGGAGATATTTATTGATTGACATGAATCAATTCCACTTCCCTCCCACTCTACTTGCAGTTCTGTGTGTTGATGTATACATGGAAAAAAAGACTCTACTTAAGATTATTCATTAAGTAAGTTTACAGTTCTACGAAGCTGGTAGAAATACCAGACTAGCAAACCACATTCTTTCCAGGTCCTTTTTTGAATACCACTTTAGGTGTTACCTTACTTTGTTCACACATTCCACACAGAAAATACAGACATAAAAATTAAACTGTCTCATCTCCAGTAATCTTGGGGCTTTTTTGCTATTTCAAAAATTTTTGTAGCACAATCTTGATAATCTTGAGTTCTGCAGAGAGATTTACTTAAGATCTATAAAGGTATAAAAGGGGAAAAAAGTTATCTTTCCTTTCCTTCTCCCTCCCCCCCATTTTCTTTTGTTCTGTTAGCAATTTCCCCCAAATCTCACCCTTTTAAAGAAGCTAATTACTGCTCCTCCCTGGCATGCATTAGCATTATGCTGTTGTCAGTCTGTCAGGTGCACTTAGTCAGGGTTTAATAGGCTTGCAGTGAGCTACAATTAAACTCTGAAATTAACATTTAAAGAGTGTTTACATGACTTCCTCTTCCCTTCCTCCCCCGCAGCAGCTTGCTTAAAGATGAAAGCAATCTTCCGGTTTGTTTTAATTGTTATACAAGGAAAATGCTGAAGAAATCCATGAAGTTGATTTCCATTTAAAAATTGAGTTATATTTTTTTGCAAGTCTTGGTATACCTTTTTCAAAACAAAAATCATAGCAATTTAAAACCATGTGGTCGAATGCAACCCTTGTTGTAACCCGTTAAAAAGACGAGGAGTTGTTGCTCACTTTGCAACAGTGTGAGGTTTTTGTTCCCCCCTCCAAGTCCTGGATGAGAGACTCCCTGTCTCCTTCTTCTGGTTGGGAGCCAGAGGAGGCTTGCATGTGTGTGAAGTACAGCTTTCCCTCATGACCATCTTCATTTTGCTGTCTGCAGACCTTAGCACTTTCCTTGGACAATCGGAAACTGAGAGGTACATGGATTCTCAAAACGTTAACACCAAAAGTGACTGTTTGTATGGGTTCAGAAACTCTGTGCAGATGGGGATGTGCTTCTTTCTCATTCGGGGAGGGATCTTTTGTGCCAGATCAGTCCAGGCAGGATCCCCTTGGCATTCACTTAAACCAGTTGTTTCCTCAGCTGACAGATAGCTCTTTCAAAACACCTCCAGACTCAAGAAAGCCCATCACACCCCCTGCCTGTCTTGCAGAAGTCACCTGTGGGCTGAAATTGGAATTAAATGATAGATGTGTATTTGGTGCTGTGAGTGCTGCATAGAGCACTGCTGGGAAGTCATTTAGTAATGGACACAGAGGGCTGAGTTTTGAGGATTCAAAATCCTTGATGGGAAAAAATTAAAATTATGTTAGCTCTGTGACAGTGCCCTGCTAGCTATATTATTTTACTACAGGTGAAGATATGGCCTACAGCATGGAGTTTTTCTTTTATATCCAATGCCTAAACTGAGAAATCTATTGCCTTTCTTGTATAGGATGACTTTGCAATCTAGATCTGGAGTATTTCTCAGATAGCCTTCCTTTTCAAACAAAACACACCAAGTTTGAGCTTCTGCATTTGGCAAGTTTATTATTACATTGTCATGTATTTGTTAACGGTTGTTATTGTACAGAAAATCCCGTTGCCAGAGGTCAGTGTTCACAAAGAAGACACAGGAGTCTGAATTTTATTCGAATAAAGGGAGAGTTCACCGGGGTTGCCAAGTCCCAGTGAGGTCTCTCAAATTGCTGGAGGACGCAGCCCCCTTTTATCCTAATTTCCCGGCCGCATGAAACCCTCTCCCTTTCCCCATTGGCTGAGGTACTCAGGAGGTACAGACTTCCCGATCCGCCTATTCCATGTTCCCCCTTAACATGTACCCCCCTTAACAACATACATCGCATGTTGCATTAACTCCAACTTTATGCCACCCAGGACGGAGAAGTTAATATTCATCGGCCTATTAAGCCTGCACACTCTTTCTCAAAGTTCAAAAGTTTAGAGCATCCTTGCTGTTGACTTAATTAATAGCCTTAATGGTCAAGGTGTCTTGTTATCTTCTCCTGCAAGCTGCATTCTGTGACTCCCTCATTCATGAAGGACACTCTCCTCTTTGGTCCATCACTAACAAGGAGAAAAACCCCACACACTCCTCTTCTGGTTTTATCACTTATTTGTAAAGACACTCTACTTTCTTATTCTCTCAATCCCTCCTCTTCTTATTTCAATATTTGTCTTTACAAAGTTTGGTTATCATTAACTTGATTTCCTCCTCCTAATCCACCTTTGGTCTTAGAATTATCATTTGTTCCCAAATTTGATTTTGCATCTTTTGTAATTCTACTACTTTTTTTTCTATTTCTACCAAAAAAAACCCTCCAAACAAACCCAATGTCTAACAACTAGTGCGCCAGTGTGAAACGGGAGGAAAAGAGAGAGAAAGAGAGGGAGGGAAGCAAAAGCTGAGGGTGAGCTGGAGCGAAGTCCAAAAGGAAGGGCCAAAAAAAAAAGCAAGCCAAATAAAGTAGAGGGAAAAAGCACAAAGTAGTCCTTTCTTCCACTTTTATCATGTATTACGTTTCTTTTGAGAATTTTTTGCATATTCCAAGAGCTCATTTGCTTAAGTCCACCTCCCAACAGCGCTGGTATGCATGCCCAATACTGTCACTGTGGGGGCCTTGAGGAGCAGACCCCGGGTCTCGGTGCATGCGTGGACGCCAGGTTCGGTTTCTGGGAGTTTGCTTTGTGCACGACAGCGAACTCCTAATCTGGCAGTACCCTGTGGCCCGACATTGCTGCTCCTTCTATGTGGTGAGTGGTGGTACGAATGACAGAAGCAGAGGAGGAAGGGGGAAAGAAAGGGAAAAAAAAAAACCAAACCCAAAAACGAAAGAGAAGCAATCGTGCAGGCACAACGCAAGCTTAGATCGACTTTATAAGAAAAAGCCAAAAGGTATTACAAGTAACAGTACCTTATCTTTTGATATACCCAAAAATCCTTTCCAAAAGTCCACACTTTCCACATTCTTCATCTTCGTCTTCTTATCAGTCCATCATTCTTTAACGCCAATGGTCTTCCATCTTCATCCTTGTTTGCCGAGCATTGCCGAGTGTCCTCCATCTTGCATTCTAGCACGTGTCTTCTCGTATATTTCTCAGTCCATTCTTTTCCATGATCCGGTTCCGAAACGCGGTTCTGACATTTAACTACTATATTAACAACACCAACTATTTAACTACAAAACCATTAAATGTTCTAACCATAACATATCAAAACTCAAGCAAATACAACTATCAAAACGTGTCTTAACAACACCAAATATTCTAGGTTTATAAGTTTGTTTCCAATACTGGGGAAGGGGGCGGGGCAGGTGGTTGTTGTTCATCAGAACAATATAACTCGCAACCTTCTCCAAAATGATCACCACAACGCCACACCAAACAAGTAAAAACCATCAAAACAAATGCCGCAACAAGTATTATCGCAGCCAAAACATACAGAGCAATCACCTCGCTATCCATGATAATTTGTCTTTTTGTAACTGCGTTACAGCCGCTGCGCCTTCGCCAAGAGAATGGGGGTCTGCAAAGGTCTACGTCCCTTAGCCCAGAGCGCATGCGTGGTCTAGAAATTACTATCCCAAATATAGACAAGAGTAAATAAACAAGAACTAGTCACGTCGCTAATTTCTTATACATAATAAATGTTTTTAGTTAATATACTTAATAAGGCCAATGTTAAAATAAATCTATCACAATTCTCTATCTATGCCCACTAATTTTTCCACTGTGAAACTTAACTCTGTTATAGAGGGGGAGGAAAGAAAATAAAGAAGCAAGAGTTATAATCTATATAATGCTAATGGCTACACTCTTGGCCTGTTTCACAAACCCAACTTGTTTTACTCCGTCAGGGGAAGTCACAGCAATTGCTTTCATGTTGCTCACAACACTCTAGATGAACTATTAAATAGTCCACACAGAAAAATAATGTCCGTGGTAAACTAGAACAAATTGTTTTGATAGTTTCTTCATGTTAGTATGGTGAGGTATGTTCCCCAACTTTGATTGCCATATCCCCCTTTTCTTGGAAGTTCAGAAAAATCAATTTGACAGTGGTCCCCTGGTGCATTCCTCCTAATTGCACTCGGTTACCTTTCCCATTGCTGAGTCACTTGTCGAATTGTAACATATAAATTTATCCCTACTCATTTTTGATTTAAAAATGTATACAGAGAGTCTGCCCCCTCAGTGTGCCTTATTGTGCTCTTTGACAGTTCTCCCTAATTCTGCCATTACTCAGGCATGCCCATACTTTGGAGGGAATCTGCCCTCTCATTTGTTCTATTAATTCTCTATCAGCTCTAGAGTATTCAATATTTTCCTCATCCAGACTCCTGCTCCTATTATCTGAAATTAATGTTAAAATATTCTGAGTTCTTTCTGCTATGAAATGTAGGGCCCATATCTAAAGATAGTCCTATAGACACCCCAAACCTTGGTGCTATTTCTCCAAGTAATGTTTTTGATATCTCTCTTACTTTATTGGTGCAACAAAGAAAAGCCTCTGGCCAGCCTGAAAAAGTATCTACCACCTTACCAGTCTGGCATCTGGCTTCAGTTGGGTGGTCACCAGTTCCACTGCTCAAGATCTTCCTTGTGTTTCTGAGGCCCAAACCAGAAGCATTACGGTGTTTTCTACTCCCTCTAGTACCTCCTGCGGCACGATGTCCATCTGTAACATAAGAACTTGGGCATCCAGACCTTTATTTTCAAGAATATGAACTTGAATTCTTCCTTTTTCCAATAGCGACACAGGACAGTCTGGCAGGAATTGATGGGGCAACCCCCTTTGCCAGTTCTAAACTTCAAAGGCTAAAGAAAACCAAAAACGGGCTGGCTTTTCTCTTTGCCCTGTGGTACCAATAATTGACTCAGTTTGCTTACTAGAATTACCTTTACATGGGTTTAATACTAAATAAGTAACCCCTGTATCTACTAGAAAATTTATTTTCTCATTCCCCAACCTTATAACCAGGGGCTTAGTCGGGGAAGGTTCCAGTTCATAACCCTCAGTTTCCTTCAGTCCATCACGTTATCGGTTTGCCCCAGAATTCCTTCAAATCACTGCTGATTTGGTTGCAAGCACTCTCTTTTTCAGTGCCTCTTCTCTTCGCAAAAGGCACATGGATCTTTTTCTAACAGCATTCTGGCCCTTGGCATTCCACCAGGATCTTGCCTGCCTCTCGAAGCCTGAGAACACCCTCCTCCAGCCCTATTATTGTCCTGGGCTACAGCCACTGCCAGCAGCTTGTATCTGAGTTTTTCTTTTCTCTGCTATCCTCCTCCACTTTCTTTCTGTTTTTGTACATTTTCCAAGCATACTTCAGTATTTCGTTAAAAAAGTTGGCATTTTCCCTTCTAATTTCTGTACTAAGGACATCCCAGTTACCATGTTACCTTCTACACCAGGTGTGACAAATAAATACACAGAAGCAATTCGGCATAAAGGGAGCAGTGACAGCACAGCTGTGAGCATCAGCCCCCGCATCACTGGAGATTCAAGAGAAGAGAGGTCTTTTCAGACCACTTCAGTAGATGATCTGTGGGTCAACACCTGGAGCTCCCCCCGAAGTTGACACACTGGCCACTACTCCGGTTCACTCCTGCGACGAGGTAACCGCAGTCTCCCATCCTTTTCCTCCAGCTTAGAAGTCCAAGTTTCTGGGGCTCTGGAGATCTTGACTCGGGTATGATGATTCCATCCGTGCTGGGCTGTCTTGACTGCTGATTGCAGAGTTAACAGTGCCTGGTATGGTCCACGCCACCTTGCCACCAGGGGCGTTTCTTTGCACTCTTTAATTAGGACCCAGTCTCCTGGTTGAATGCTATGGAAAGCGAAGTCCAAAGGCATGGTCTGTGCCAGCGGAACTTCCTGTCAAAGAGGTTTTACAAGAGACAGTATTCTGGCCACATACTTGTTTAAGAACACATCACTTATGTGCACTTCCCCACTGGGGCCAGAGCTTTGGTTAACCTGCTTTTTAACACGTTAAAACTGTGCTCCCCCCTCCACAGACTGCAGTAACCTAATCCATGGAGGCGGAGTAAATTAATATTCTCTTACAAAGCTTGCCCAAACAGAATCAGTGCCTCTGTGGATCCCTGCTGGAGGACCGTTCATATCAATTGTTGTTTTACTATTTTCCCTTTTTCCTCTTGTTCCCACTAAAATACAAAAAAAAATTTACTATTCTCTGTAAACGGAAATTCCCAGAAAGCATCCTTTAATTCAAGTACTGCTCATTCTCCAACTTTACTATTACCAGGGGTTGTGCTGAGGATTCCAATTCATCCTCTTGTCTCACACAGTCTGTATCTAACATCATACTTCAGTATTCTTTCAAACCCCCACTGATTGAATTGTGAGCATTCTGTCCTCCAGTACTGCTTTTTACAAAAAGCACACTGATCTTTTTCTCAATGATATTCTGACCCTTGATGTTCTCCTAGGAAGTCACCTCCCTACTCCCCGAGGCCTAATAGCCCTGTCCTCTGATTTTATGACTTCCTGGGCTATTGCAGCTGCCAGTATTGCTGCGTGTTTGTTTATTTTTTGTTTCCAACTTTTTTTTTTTTTCCTACTTTTCTTCTTTCCAATCTCCTCCTTGTTGCTATAAATTTTATATGCTATCTCAATCAACTGAAATATTGTCATTCCAGACATTCCATAACCTTCATTACCCATTCAGGGTCCTCCTACATGTGCCTGCTATCTTTCCAAGTCTTTAAATCTGATACCGAAAACAGCACCTTGAACCAAACCAGTCTCCAAACCCTCCTGCTGCCTGCCTGAGAGGGGCTTGTACACTTTCTCCCTCACCAGAGCTCTCCATATCACTGCTCCTTCTTTCTCTCTGTCCTCCATTCGCCCCCCTTTCATCCCGTGCAGCCGCTTCCTACTTATTCCTTCTCAGTCCAGCCAACATATCAACATCCTCTACTCCTTCTTCCTCACATTTCTTTTTACATTTCTTGCATTGCCTACCAATGCTACATGATGAACACCACCATGTTATTTTCTGCTTTTAACACCAAAACATTGCTATCTTGAACCATTAACCCACAGTCCTTCCTGGATTTTTAATCATTTCTGAGTGTAAAGAAAAGATTTACATACAATATTTCATCCCATTTTCCTTCCCACCAGCAAAATATCATTAATTTCAATATTGTATTACAATTCAGAGTTCCATCTTTCAACAATTTCCCTGATGTTCAAGAATATACATTGGTCACCAGTTAGTACACCATTCTGGAAGTTGTTTCCAGGTTAGAGGGTCCTCCCTCCCCACTTTTCGCATTGTTACTCTGGCCGAGAAAAATAACCGAACTTTTCCATTGTTTCAATTATTTTCCAGCCCAGAAAAATAGTAAAACTCTCAAGTAAGGGGGTCCTTCAACCCACTTTTTCCCCATTTTCCTTTTACATCCTGAGTGGTAAAGTGGCACAATTACAAACCCAGCGCCTCCACCCTGCCTGTCCAACAGGGCTTGATGCAGACTGCATCCTCCTTCTAGCTGTAGAAGGAGACACAGTATTCTACCTTCCTCCCCTTTACTGTTCCACTTTCCCAAAAGAGCAGTAAGGGCAGTTCCTCCTTCATGTCCCTGATTCGGGAGTTGGGGATACAAAGATCTTACATCCCCTGGGGGAGGTGGAGGAGCTTGAGGATAAGGAGGAGGGAGATATTGGAACACATCCTCCATATCCTCGTTATCCTCCCCTTCTCCCTTCCTAAACTTCAACCCTCATTTATTCCCTTTCCCTCTACCCCAAGAGGGGACCGTCTATATCCTCTCTTCAGAATATGGTCTGGCCAGGAAAAACAATAACAAAACAAAACAAAACAAGAAAAAAAACCTTTACCTTAAGGGGAATGTGCAGGCTATCCCAAACCTCAACATTCTCCCCAAGGGAGACTCTGGGGGTATTTCGGGATCGTCATCCCGAGAGTCGGGGCCCCTTCCCGACAGTCCACTGCCCTCCCTGGGCATCCTTTACCCCCTGAAGTTCCCATACTCACAGGTGAGTTTTCGCGGTCCTTCCCTTCGGATCGCTTGAGGTACCTCGGGTCCTTTCCATCGGACCCCTGGCCCTTTCCTTCGGGCCTCTTCACGGACCAACTTGGTCTGTTACTCGTCTGTCTCCGAACAGTCTCAGGAACCCAATCAGTCATCCAGTGCCAGCAGCCACCAAAGGGAACTGATCACCGAAATCTTGGTGAGGCGCGCCGTCAGTCCCATTCACCATCTGCTGTCCCTGGAAGGTGGAAGGATCCCAGACGAGCCCCCATTTATTCGAATAAAGTTCAGACTCCTCTGTCTTCTTTGTGAACACTGACCTCTGGCAACGTGATTTTCCGTACACTACAAAAATCCACTTCTGAGATTCCAAATCAAATAAGACTTCTTGGTGCTAAGATTGTTTGAGGCTACACCCATTATTCTGCAAAGCAGTATGGCAGTGGTCTAATGGAGGAATCATTCTGACAAAAAGACATAAATCTGTGTCTCTGGAAGGAGCTCTGAAAAGTTAATAAGCTGAGACCATGCTCAGAAAACTGAGACCAATGAGAACATCACTTCTCTTCCACTTAGAGCAAACATTTAATTAAGATCCAGAGCACATTTATGAAAAGCAAATGTACCATCTTAAAGTAGTAAACTGCCTTCAAACTGTAGGAATATTTTCATACATGTGCTTCCTCACTTAGCTGCCTTTGTGGCATAAGCTTAAACAATATTTAAACTAAACCTGAAGAAATCAGACTTCATAAACATTTACACTTTTATTAAGCTTGTTCTTAATTCCTGTGTGTACCAAAGCAAACTTCCTACAGTGCTGTAGTTTTTCAAGCTACAGGTCCTATAGGTCATTGTTGGTTCTTAGGTTCTGAGGTTCAGAAGCAAAATGATAGCAATTAGCTCCTATTTCTTTGGAAGAACATTTTGTGCACCTGGTGGGAGACCTGTCTCTTAAATGGCTGCCCCAGGAAACAGGGAAAGTCCAAGAATTAAAGTGCCTCAGTAGCAATAACTGCACAAGCTGTTCCATTGGCTCTGTGCTTGCTCTTTGTTAGAAATGACTTTGCAAAGATAGAGCTGGCAGTGGGAGAACCCAAAGAAATAAAAAACAGTAAGGAAAAAATTAAAGAGCAAGATCATGTTCTTGGAGAGGGAATCTTGAAGGCTCACAAAAGAGTGTCTCTCTTTTTTTCAGTTTCCTACACTATCTGATCTTATTTCAGTTTATGGTAGGGTTCAAAATTCCACATCAGAATTAATTTGTGGTTTCTTACATGGGTGGATAATATACTTGAGGTTTTATGTGAAATGTACTGCATATGAAAAGACACCATTTTTTTGTGAATCCGTGTACCTCTTACTTAGGCTGGCAGTAAAGCATGGATGTAAGCAAGAACCTAGAAGACTTAGGTTGCCTTCTGTTGTTATAGAGAAATTTTCTCCAAGTCTGATCCTTTCACTGTTGGACTCAGTTTGCATCTTTAATGACCCACTGAAAATTGGAAGTCATAGCTACCTCTGTCCCTGAGCCTGGATCCCTTCCATCATCTCGGATTCCTTGCAGGGGGCTGTGGTAATTCATATGATTACGCCAACTTCCTCACTGTGTTACCATGTGTCCATGTTAGAGCAGCCACTCTGAGGGACTGTGGCTTCTCTCCCACCTTTGCCAGTTATCATTTGAGCCATGCGGGAAATTGGCACGTAGGTGAGAGATTTAGCATTGGGAGAATCTCACAGTGCCAGGTTCTCTTTGACGTACCTTCCTTTCCCAACACAAGCATGTGCAACTGCCCCCAGGGAACTGAAACATGGACTTCAAACCGGCAATTTCAAGGGGAGCGGCAAGGCTGCCCACTGCTCCTTTTGTTCCTTGCTATTATTCCTTGGCATTATTGCCATAATCCTCTCAAGATAGCAGCATTCAGTGCCCCATCCAAAGAGCCAATAATCAGCTTTTATTTGTCACTGCTAGAGGATCTCAGCAGTAGGGGCACCTAATACACCCATATAGTATGTTTGCAGTAAATTACAAAGCACCCCAGCAGACCCAGCCATCCTGCAAGGTTTGTGAACACAACTCCCAATCAAGTCAGTTGACTTTCACCTGCCATGAGCTGTACTCTCATTCAAAGTATCAAGCTGAGAAATCTTACAATCTCTCATTTTCTGTTTTATTTTCCCATAACACCTGGGAAGACAGCCAGGGAAATCGAGCCAAATTACTAGGACTGTACAGGAATAGCACTGAGGACTACTGCAACTCTCCAAAAGATGTCTAAGGACAACATGCTATGGTTTTCTGAGCATGAAGAACTTAGAAGGCTTCATCTTTTCTCTTCGTATTGAATAATTCTCCCATTTCCTTTTAAGCAAGTAGAACCCTTCAAATAAGCTGACTTCTGGCCTTAATTTTGCAATGACACAATCTCTTGCCAGGCTTTCTTATATGCACCACATATTTATTCAACTTTGCACTTTAAAGACCATGGAAGAAAAAAGATATCAGTCAGAAAGTGGAGATTATCATTCTTTTTAAGCAAAAGCTTTGATTTCTGATATGGCGAAGTATGCAGTCCTCTGCAGACAACACACAAGGTGGGTAATGAGCACATATTCAGTTTTGGGGAAGACACCTTCTAGAATCCTTTAACAAGCTCTGCCTTTCTCTTAATATCTTTATAATACTCTGGTGCAGTTTGCAGACAATACTAAATCAGAAAGAGTTGTGAACATCAGTCAAAGCTGAGAAATGTTAGTGACAGAGCCACAGGCATTAGCAGGCAGCAAATGACAGCATGAGTTTCAATTTAGAAAAATGAACACAAAAACCACCTATGGACATAGAAATGACTGTGTGGCTGGCTATTCACTGAGTGGAAGAAATACGGGAAATACTAACGGCAAAGAAGAAGTGTGGGCAACTGATACTTTCATGTTGCAGCAATACCAAAACACAACGCAGGCTTAATCCAGTTGCAGACTAAAATCCATGAAGACAGTGCATCATTTCTAATGATGCTAATTGCTAATTGCCTGACCTTTGGACAAATTTTAGTGTGATCACACTATAAAGAATGAATTCAGTACAGGACATAATGTTAGTTGCAAGACTGACAAATGGCACTGAGTTAAGAAAAGACCAGCAGAACGGATTAGGGCATGCAAGAACTGATTTATGATGGAAAATTTATGTAATTAAATATTTATTAATGTGCATAGCTGCAGATGGAGACAGGATGGGAAGACATACCAGTCTGCAAATACCTGAAAGGGTACTAACAATGAAAATAGAAGATGAATTACACATGTCTAGCCTGGAATATGCTGGCATATGGGATTGAGTTCTAGTACAAGCTTTAAATACTGAGCGCTAGACTCTTACTCAGTGGGGCAATGAGGGCAACAATATGAAATGAACGGTCTTATAGGAAGAACAACATTATTCACAATGCATGGCAAGTTTAATACTAATCCAGAGAAAATACTGGCAACAAAACATCCTACAGTGGCACCAACATGTTCAGCAGAGCTTTGTTAATTTGTAGTGAGCTGTGGAGACTGTGCTGTGATATGCCAATTATTATGTTAAACTATAGTTCTACGGATCATATGGTACAGGCATCCACTTAAATATGACTGTTCATAGTAGCCTTAGTGTGCAGTGATGATTCCAAAGCCAGGGAAATGGTCAGAACAATAAATCAATTTGACTGCTCAGAGATGAGTACAATAAACATTGCTGAAATTACACCAGTTAAACTATTACTTGCTCTAACCTACAGTCCTACAAACTCTAATTTCCTTTAGCTATAAACTGACATTATTATTCTGAAACAGGAAAAGAAAACACAAGCTGTTGCAGTTTGCTCTGTATAACAGAATAAACCAACGATCTGAAGGCATGGAAATTAAATGGATCAGCCACAACTGAAAAACACGTGTTCATTCCAAGAGCCAAGAGTCCTATAGTGGCAAATGAAGTCCTAGTTCTAACCAGCAAAAACTTAAACAACTATGAGCATGAGAAAGAAGTTGGGGAGATGGCAAGGCAATAGAAGGAAGGGAAGGAAAAAAATTCATATGATCTCAAGAGAAAATATTTCAGGATTCCAGTCTTCTAATATCTTGTTTTGTTTCACCCTCCAGTGAGAAACTATATTTGCTTTGCTGATGCTGACTGTATTTCTTTGTAATGTACTTCTTTAATTACCTGTGTAAAAAATACAGTGCTATACCTACACTTCAGCTAAGCAAACTGAAATTTTTTGTTATTAACAAGGTCAGGTGTTGGGACCTTAATTGACCACTTGTGAAATCTCACTAAAATTCTTGTCCCTTTCCATTCAGGTGATTGTATCAGTCTAATCACAGTATTTTATGATTTTTTTGGTGTTTCACAGCTTCAAATGTACCTATTCAGTATTTATGAATAGTAATAAAGCCACAGAAAGACATGGAAGTTACATGGGCTGCTCTGGCAGAGGGGTGGGCCAGGTTCTGTTACTGTCAGGACAGTGACCCACCCAAGGGCCAGGATCAGCGAGGATACCTTTAGGAATGGAAGCAAGGGAAGACCTCCCTTCTCAAAACTCCCACTATTTTGGTTCCCATCTCATTCCTCAAATATCAGCTTATATCTTCAGTCCTGTCCTGGGTTATTTAACCTCCTTACCTCCTTTGCTTCCGAATTCCCAAAGCTTGACATCACTTCTATGGTCTAAGGTGGAGGGTTAGCCCCTTCCTGCTCAATTTCATTTTGTTGAAACTGCAGAGCAAGCTTCTGTAAGAGGACTTTAGTCATGTCCAAATGTGGTGACCACACGCAAACAGGTCATTAGCATTTTCCTGTCTCCAAAGGATGAAATATCAGAGTGTATGATTAGCCCACCTGTAGGCGAGAGAAAGCAGCTGAAAAGCTGAAAGCAGCAGCATCATCTGAAACACCTGTGACAAGGAGATACTTAAAACACAATAGATCTCTTTGTGTCCTCCATATAGCTACTGACCCCAGCACATAGTGCAAATAGAGTATGATTACATAAGTCCTCTGTTAAATCTTTAATCAACTGGTAGCAAAACTAGGAAGGATAACTCTTCCATGAAACCTCCATCAGACATGTCATTAAATTTGCTAAGGCTGCTCAACTTAAACATTTCTGATATTGCACACCAATATTTCATCTTTTCAGTCATGCTCACACTTAGTAGTTTTCTGTGATAACCAGAAGTACATTCTTAAAGTAAAAGACCTATGACATTGACTTTCTAAGATTCCTGAATCCACTACATTTACATATATATCTTGGAGAGGATATCCTAACAGACTTTGGTTTATTGAAAAATCTATCCAGAGCTTATAGTATCTACCTAAGATTTACAAAATTTCTGGGACACTTAAATGCAATATCTGAGAAAATCAATGAGTGCCAATGTTATTTTCAGAAAGAGGAGAGATTTCCTGTTCTTACACGAGTTATTAAAAGCTTGCACTACTCCCAAGAATTCTCGTAATGTTAGCAATTGCAAGTAACAAGTCTTCTTAATGCAGCATGAAGTACTTCTGATTATCTTGCTTACCATATACGGGATAAATAATGCCCCAGGTTGTAATTTCCATTTTTTTAAAGGCTCCCCGCAGACATACTCCTTGGTCACCTGTTCTCTAGACCCAGCGTAAAAGGATGTCTGCATCATGCCCCACCTGCTAGGGTGAGGCAGACAGCTATCCTTGGCTTCACAGCAGTGTGCTTGCCTCCCAGGAGAGGCATTTTTCAAGGAATTAATGACAGAAAAGAACTATTACAGAAAGCTATAAAATAATAATACAGAGAAAGTGAGTGCGAAATGAGTATTTACTATTACTCATCCTACAAGATACATAGGCAAACCAGTGCTGTTACGAGAAAGATGGCTAAAACAAGCCGGAGACTGTACAAAAGGAGAATTTTTGAAGCTCCCAAAGTCTAAATTGTTCTAAAATGGAAGGAGGAGAATTAATGTAAAACATTATTATTATGTTGGGGTTTTGGCAAAAACCTATATTTTAAATTAAAAAATACTGATTTAGAAATATCTGTTTTAAAGAAAACTTCACTATCATTTCACTACCTCTGAAAAAACCTTAACTTTTTACTGTACAAATACACAACTGACGATTAACAAATAAAACCACTATATTCAGCCTATTTTTGAGCAGTTTTATTCAGTGTTTCACTGACATCCTCCCTTGGCAAGCAGAATGACAATGAGCTACTAACTCACGTAGCCACACAGGAGCACATTAACTACATCTTCCACATCTGAATTCACATGTGAATCCAATTCAGAACTACATCACTGTTTGCAGATCTTCTCTACCTGTTATTGCTTCCTTTTAGATTTTGACTACATCTGCCTAGTTCTCCTTTGATGCACCATCTTTCTCCTTTCTTTTCAGGCTCTGAACTCTCTCCACATTTAAGAATGTCTTTTGTTTACACTGAATATCTTAAAGTCATTAATTTCTGAAGATCAGTCATCTCCTCCCTTATACTTTTAGCCTACAGTTACTCTGCTTTAAAGAAAAATGGTCACTAGACACCTCAGTCTACTGAGGAAAAGAAGCACCAAAAAAATGAAGATAAAATAAAACATTATCATACAAATCTAATTGTCACTTGATAAAAAGTACCTAAAAGGAGAGACCTGAAAATGACTTATGTTCTTCAGTGACACAGAAATGAATCCAAGGGATTCCTTCTGCAATTTATGAGTTTCAATTATTCAATCCACAGCCAGGAGTTATTTCTGAGGAACACAATGTTATTAATTACCTTGTAAAAATTACCACATATGTGCTTTACTAAGTGATAGTAAAATGACAATACAATCTTTTTAAAACACAGTCATATTTAGTTTTTTGCTTCCTATCACTAAAAATGGGTTTTGCTTCAGTATATGGGGCCATAAGAAAAAACTCCAAAGTATGTGTTCTCATTAGCTGCAGATGCTGCTAGGTTAGTACTATCAAAACAAAAAATAAAGATGTTAGTGTTGCTAGACAACCACTTCTCCTTTTAACCATGCTGATGACTCAAACTGTAAGAGCAGAGAGGAAAATTTACTGCCATGATTTAGGAATCTCTTCAGTTATATTTATGGTGAGATAATTTTTCTAGATTTTTAAATGAAAAAAAAAAATTACTCATGGCCAGCTTAAGTCACACCCCAGATTTGGTGGTTACTGATATGTGCCTTTTATTATGGTATTTAACTGATGCAATATCAACTTAAAAACATTGGGCTCAAAGGTAAGTTTTACTATATAGTTTATGAAAACGTATGTATGGGACTTGTAAACATGTTTATTCTCAATCTGCCTACGTTATTTCTGATTACCTAGCTGGTAGAGAACTATTGTATTTTTCTTAGTCACTTCTACTAGAAGAAAGAATGATAAATTTATGAACAAACAGAAATCCTGACGCTCTCCTGGGTCATCATAACTATCCCTAGGTCCCCTAATAAAAACACTGCTAATCGAGAAGCCAAGTACACAAGGGCTGAGAAATCTGAAAATTCCACTATAATAATTATCTTAACTCATCTCTGCTTGGGCAAAATTGCTACTGGTATTATATATTGTATAATCATTTAAATAGATCAAGTAAACATAAAGCCATCTCAGGAAGAAAATGTTGTACATGCTACAGTGTCACAAAAGACATAAATGCAGATATTTGGATCTGTAGTATGCAACAATGAGAGCCCATATTAACATCCTCAATGCTTAAACATTATTTACTGTGTGTGAACAAGTGGAAAAGCTTTATAATTTTAACTTATCTTGATGAGTTTCCTCATTTTTCTATGGTATTCATCAAGGAAAAAACTAAAGGAAAATCAGTTGTATATAAGACTTATAAAAATCTTAATTTTTTTTATATGTTGCTGAAAATTGTCTACAATTCTCCTTGTTACTCTACTCCCTACCAGCACTTGCCCTAGGTAATTTTAAACAACTTGCTTCCCTCCTCCCATTCCAATACCTATTTCAATACCTATCAATAATTATAGCTATTGAAAAACTGCACTAAATCTCCCTCCCCCTTACATGGACACACAATGAGCATCATTTTCTAGGCAGTTCAAATGCTGATGTAGTCCAAGAACACTTTTAAAAAAAATAGATTAAGCAGCAAGTTCAAAAAACAAGTAACGCAACCTCACTCAGTCAAGCCTATGATGAAGTGAAAAGGCAAAATTCCAGTGAAAGGCAAAATTTCCAGTGAAATATCTTTCTCATTGGGGAGATTCCTCACTTATTAAAAATGTGATTTGGAAATAACATGGTAATCTAACAACTGGACACATCAATATCACATTTTGTTTCCTACTGAATGTGTATATCCAAATTTTCAACATAAAAGCAAGAAGGCCGGTTTAGCTCAGCGGGTTGAGCGTGCTGCTTGAAACACCAAAGGTTGCGGGTTCGATTCCCGTTCGGTTCTCACGTGTTGCCTGACCTAGTGGAGAGGTGGCGTCCCTGCCCACAACACGGAGGTTGGATTAAAATGATCATTAAGGTCCCTTCCAGCCCAGACCATTCTATAAAAGCTATATGAACTATCAGAGACAGGACTTCCTTCTACCAACTCTTGGAAAAGTCAGTCCATAACAGAGAGAAACTTTCCTATTGCTCTTTGGATTCTTTCTAGTCTTTCAGTCGGAGACTGACTGGGAAATGGATCAGCATGAATGCAGCAAATGTCTTCCCAAGTTTGACAAGCTCTGTATTACCGACTTTTATTATGAGAATAGAAAATGTTTGACATCTTTGAATAAACGAGAAGGTAGAAAGTATTGCAAAAAATATGCTGGAAATCTGTCTAAATCCATACTCTAGATCAATGTTAGACAACCTTTACAGCCTTTACAATATGCCTTTAAGTAATAAGGAAATGTTATTCAAATCTACCATTATTGTAGTGTCTCTTCTGCTGGTTGGAGAAATCTAGTCAGAAGGAGGAACAAAACCCAGTGGATGATAAGACCAACTTCACCGGAGGTTTTGATAGGAGGCATGTCCTTAGATGACCAGTTGAATAGCCTGCTGTCTAGTCATTGCCCAGATATCTTGTACAGAATCCATCTGTTCAGCTTTTTCAGCTGCACTTGGTCTCCATGCAGCTGAAGGGCAAGGAAGAATACAGAGGGACTCAAAATAGGATTAAAATAGAGAAGGAAAAACAAAAACATAAAAGCATCTGAGTTGCTTCCACCCCAACATTTGATGGGAGTGCAGCACACACTCCAGAAAAATGTCGAAAAGGAAAGGTGATGAAAAATATCAGGCTTTACACTTGTGTCTTGCCTTTCTTGCATATACTTTTTTGCCAGCCTCATTTTCACACTGAGATTGGATTAATTTGGTGCAGGCCAGCTCATTTGAGCAAGATTTTATCATCTTGCCTCTCATCTATCTCATGAAAACAATGAACATTCACCTCTCCTGCTGCAGTATGCAAAATGACCCCAACAATCACTTCAGAAAAATAGATAAAAATACATTTTCATCTTGAAACCGGCCAAGCAAAATCAATTCTTCATAGATCATGTTTATTAGACACATGGAAACTGATAGCCTGTGGGTTTAATCTATGAAATTATACACAGTCAAACACACATCTCGGAGTAAAGTAACTCTGTCAGTTTATAGGCAGAGTTGCAGTGCAGATTTTAAAGTTCTCTATTCTTTTTTTTTTTCCATAGGATCAATGAAAAAGTGATTTCAAATTAGAATCCAAAATAGCAGCTTCCAGCCTGTATTACAGAGCAGTGGGAGGGTTTTTTTGCAAGAAAATTTAGCTTGTTTCCAGATATAGTTTTGTGAAGACCTACATACTCAGTACTAACACTGCAAGCAAAGGTTCAAAAATTTCATCCAGATGAGACATGCATATATTAAAAAAAAGAAACAAGCAGAAGTTTGTGATAAAATCATTTATCTACTGAACTTGTTTTTCTTTCCTTGTGGAAATGGGAATTAAATTTGTCCTTCTCCAGACAAGAACATAATTCTGAAAGGATCTTTCTACATCTAAATCCTGTCTCTTCTGAGGTCACTGGAACTTTCACAAGATCCTTAACAAAAGTAGGTTTTCACCTTTCATGTCTAAACTGATCTAATAGTAATTGTTACTAAGGGTCAGCTATTGAACTGCATGACTGGAAAAACTAATACTCCATCCTGTAGAGAAAGATTAATCTCCTAAACATCTAATACAATTTTCTTTAAAAATAAATTGCCCTTTCAGTTTGAAGAAAGGCTTTAGATGTTAATTACCGGGCTTGATATTTTTCTATGTTTCATAATTCACATAGTGGCTGCAGCAAAACCTTTAGAAAAACAAATGCCCCAAAAAGTGACCAATAAATGCAGTTACCCTCAAGATGTGTGGCACATCTGGGGAACTCTTTTTGGGTAAATATCTTTGTGTAGTTGGAAATTTGCTACAAAAAGAACAACAGCAATATTTATTGCAAATAGTAATCCCTAGCAATATATAAAAGACGGTAAAGGTTTTCAAGAAGATTAGGTCAAGAACATTCTAATTTTTTATCATGTAGGAAATTTTCAGGTTTTCTTTAAAAATTTTTGTCAATTTTAAAATGGAAATAGTTGCCAACCATTATTCAGATCTTTTATGCTGATGAAGTGGAAGATATACGCGGTTGGAAAACAAAGAGGTAACTGACTCTTAAGATCTGTTAGTAAAACAAAATGTAACTGATAAACCAAAACTGTCTTTATTTGCTCATGGTATTAAAAATTAATTGAGCAGGCAGGTATTTGGCAAGGAGCAAACAAGAAGGGAGTGAGAGTTTGATGGGGATTCTTGAAACCTCACATTCAAACAGGGAAAAAACAAAGCAGAAAAAAAAGGACAGAAACCTCCCAGCCAAATTTCCTAATCAGTTAATAGAGAAATACACAGGAAACAAATTACTCCTTCTAATCAAACATCATTTGCAGAAGACATGAAATCACATTTAAATGGGAAGTACCACAAAACCAGGTGAACAAGAAGATAAATTTGAGATACTTGCAAAGATAACAGCAAAATCCAGGAATAGAATAGATTTGAGGTCTAAAAGGTTTCTTAGGTGTTTTGAAACATGGAAGAGTGGAGTCAATAAATTTACATGCCAAGGTGGGTTAAATAAAGACTACAACTAGTAAACTTTTTTTGGTGCATTTTAAAGTTTCATGTATTTTAAATTTGTGCAGGTCCTCTTTTCAAAAATAGAGAGCCTTATGTATTGTACTGGAACATAGGCCCACATTCTCTGTTTTTCTTTAGAAAGACTATACCTTTCAAGTCTCAAATACTGATATTGTAGTGTTAATACCATGTTTCATTTGCAAAGCAAAATTTCATTTAAATAAACAAACAACTTATGTTGTACCCTAGCAAATTCGAAAACACAAAACACACAAGTCAACACTCCAAACCCAGTCTGGGTTTTGTGTGGTTGTTTGTTTTTTTTCTGAGAAAAACCCCCACATTTCAAAAATTCAAACATCTTTTGGAATGGGTATTTTTGGCTCCTTTCCTTGAGACAAAGAAATGAATCCTTACCCCATGAAAAACTTCAGAACCTCTCCTGATTCGTAGTGTTTAACTTCAGAACCTCTCCTGATAGATATCCTGATCAGGATGAGAAACTGTAGAATAATTTTTAATGTAGATGGATCAATTCTGGAATTCAAAGAAACAAACGTATCAGCTAATGAAAAGTAACAAGGAGGAAAAGCAGTAAATTCTCCAAAAGTCTACACTGAAATACTACCCATGCAAGATGATTAATTAACTTCTTCTATTAAGTGAATTGACTTAATAAACTAATCAGGTCACAGGTACTGTGTGTCTTATTCCCACAGGCACGTCGAGAACTGTGGCACAGATGCAGCACTAACCAGCCATGACTGGTGCTACAGACCCGTCCTCCTGTCTCTGGAGAGTAACACAGCCCAAAATCATGAAGGCTGCTACAAGCCAGTCTTACAAATTGGGATGTTTTCAGTAGCTCTGTGCATAGCTATTTTCGGTAGCAGTATTAAAAGTGGTGCTTATAAAGGCTTCTTAGTAGTCATACATTTTGCCTATAGCTAATAAAATTTGGTTTGGTTCACATAGTTTCCTGATCCACCAGTCCTCCAGAGTATCTGCTGTGCCTTCTCTGCAGCTAACAGACCTGCTGAGAACCGATCTCGTCCCTGTGAAAAGTAACATATTTTCAGCCGTAAACCGGTCAAATTGGTAACTATGATTTCTGAATTATGTGTGAAATTAAAAATATCACTAATCTAATGTACTCAAGAAGAAACTGTATGCTTTCATTTACCTGGTACTTTGGGCACAGCTGCAGTTATGGGAAAAAGCCAGGTTGCAGGACAGATGTAGGAATGAGGTGGGATATTCTGCAAGAATTACAGACAGAATTCAATCCAGAGTAAAATCAGGCATCTGGAAATACCTCTAGGCTGGGCAGCCAAGACTCAGGTAGACCCCTGTGCTGGATGAAAGGTCCCAAATTACTCAGTTTTAGGTACTGTTTCCTCCTGATTGGAACAGTAAGAAAGAATTGGGAATCACAAGCCTCCATTGCAAGACTTGGATGTAAGAGCAGCCCCTCATAACAAGAATTTTTTTTTCCCCCCACTATTTGAACTGTGGATTATGTAAACTATTTTGGAAAAAAAATACAATACTGGTGCAGAAATAGCAGATGAATCAGATGTTTGGTCTAAACTTCTAAGTTGCGTAGGTTGATATAAGTTATCAGCATTTACTTTTGGCTCTACACGCAGATTATTCTTCTGATCTCTGTGCGATTAGCTTAATGTACGAAGAACAAGGACAGGACAGAATTAGAATTGACAGATGCCACACCTGGGAGAAGTCAATTCTTTTTGTTCATTGTGTTTTATCTGCACCAGATATATCAATCCTAATAAAAAGACGCATTTTTTAAAATTGTATCAAGAATGTCTCAGGTATAGATGTTCAGATTTAATGTTCTGCTGATATGAAAGTTAACACACGATCCGAGAAAACTCTCCAAGTTTCTCTGTTTAGTGAAATTAACCCAGATAATTTGTTTTTAAACTTTAAAATCCGGACATACTTATTAAAATGTGGATTGCAACTTCTGCAGTGAATAAATAGATGCAAACCTACTCAGCAGTCCAGAGAAAACATTTCTATTTGGCACCTGGGTATATATGACAGGAATCCGGTTGCACTAAAATCTTACCCACCATTTGATTAGACATGTAACGGAAAGAACCAGCTGCAGTTTGCCTAACGGATGTTGAGGTTTGGTCTTCATGAATCTGGAAAGACTAACACTACCGTTTCTACTAGCTCAAATTCGTGAAAATTAGAAATGACATCCAAGTGTCATAATTGGGCAAGGCTGAGAAACAGCACACTCAGAATTGTCATTGTTAATCAAACTGTCACTCTTTTTACACCTCTCATTTCTGTCATTATATATGATTATATCCCTGATACTACAAACCATTTCTGACTAGTATATGTAACAGTCTAGTATGGAGCTTTTCCACAAGATTCCCTGAATTACAGTAAAAATAGCTGCATTGCATTTGGTTTAGACAGTTAATTGCATAATGTATTATTCATTTTGGCTGTTATTCATATTTATAATAGAGTCATCGATTATTACAGCATATCTGAGAGGAAAAAATATTAGAAAGATAGGAAAAAAATCTCTTCCAAATTCACCCATTATAAGGCTTTTTTCCTACTTTGCCAAATTCTAACCAGGTTAGCTGTGATTTTTCTGTGCTGAGCACCTTTCTGATACAGAATTAGATTTGGTTTTGTTTATACATATTAGCATGCAAAAAAAAAAAAAAAAAGGAAGGTAATATGTTTGCCCCTTATAAAAGGTAATATTATAAATTCTGACACAAGCGTGCTCCAGCAGACCCACAATTTACACTGCTGGTTAGCTCACTCGGTTGAGCGTTGTGCTGATAACACGAAGGTCGGAGGTTCGATCCTTGTTGGTTCCCATGTGTTGCCTGATCTAGTTGAGAGGCGTCCCTGCCCAGGACCGGGGAGGTTGGATTAAATCATCTCAAAGGTCTCTTCCAGCCTAGGCCATTCTATGATTCTATATTTTTGGTTTGGTACGGAATATGATGCCTTGGATAATAACTCTATAAAAAACACCCCTCTATAAACTTCACAGGTTTTCATTTAACACAGCTCAGTTCCGTTTGGAAGTGGAATTCCCTGAAGATTGTCAGCACTAGCCTGACAAAGCACAGAATGTGTTTGCAGTGGTTTTTACCTTTGATGTTCACCAGTCTGATTTCTCTATATTCTACAGGTTTGTGCACAGCGTTAATAAAGCCAATAGCACTCAATAAGCTGAGAAATGAAAGATAAGCCAGTGATGACTCCTTCAGTGAAACCCAAACAGAAAGTTATTACATGGAATTGAGGATGTGGCAGAATGCGGTGGGGCCGTATGCCAGTGACATGATACTATGATACACACTCCAAAAACCTTGACTCCATCAGGAGTTGATAAATAATAGCACTTCATTTGCCAACACCCATTTCAAAGCTACTGAGGACTTAAAATTGAAGTTATACTACATACATACACACACTACTACGAGAGTATTCTTCACATAAAGTTTTCATGGTGCAGAAGAGTGAAGTGGGTTTTGTTCATTTGCAAGTTTCAGGTAGGATTTAATTCCACATAGAGAAATACTAGAAGAAAGTGAATTATTCTAATTGGATAATTTATTGATTCATTTATATTGTACTTACATGAAATTTTAAGAACACCTGTAACAAAGTTCTCTCCTAACATACAAGATTATTCAAGCACAGAAGCAAACCAGTGAATTAACAATGAATAAAGATACCAAATGTTTTTGACATACATGTTAATACAAAAAAAAAAAAAAGTAAAATAATACAAATATAATTTAATTCATACAAACAGTGTGGAAAAAAAAATCAGTCTTTTATTCTACTCTGATGTTTCAGCTGAGGAAGAAGTCAGACAACCATTGCCTCTAGATTTATAAAGAATTTTTTTTTTGTCTGCAAGAACACCTACGCTAAACATCCATTCAACTACTGTGAAACTTTTCTCAACTAAGTGATAACTTGTTTTAATAACAGGAACTTGCTAGAAGTTTGCTGAAAGTCTACTTTACTTATTAAAGACTACTGTCATTTTTCACTACTATCTCTCTAACTTTAAAAAAATCAATAAATGGAACTTTTACCACACCCATAACCTTGCTATATCGAGGAAGAGTGGCTGTCCTTGATAAGTAGCCTGTCAAACTACTACTGACATTCATTTATTAAATGGATTCCCTATTTGTTAAAACAGACATCTGCTCTTTATTTCAGAGTTACCTTCAACTATATTTCAAACACTTTATGAAACGTTATTTCACATCTTCCAGGCAAGCACAAAAATTTCATAGGATCATTAAGGTTGGAAGAGACCTCTAAGATCATCTAAGTCCAACTGTCAACCCAAGAGTACCATGACCACTAAACTACATCCTGAAGTGCCATGTCTACATGTTTTTTGAACACATCCAGGGATGGCAACTCCACCACCTCCCTGGGCAGCCTGTTCCAATGCCTCACCACTCTTTCAGTAAAGAAATTTCAGCAATTAAACGGTGATGCTGCATATCTACTTTCTAAAATTAGTACTGAATTACATATGTACACAGGGGCAGCAAGATCTCATAGATGCACAATTGAAAATGTGGCCTTAAAGAGATCAAGGGTTAATATACAACCATGGGCCCTTCAAGCACACTGAGACTCAAGCCTGGCCATGTTGTGTTAGGCCGTAAAGACTGAAGTAACACTGGTCAGAACACAGAGCTCATTGCTGTAAGGATCTAAGGCGCACTGAAATACCATGCGCAAACACGGGGAACAAGGCAACAAAAGCAGAGGGCTGAGTAAGTTTTGAAGGACCAAACAGATACAGAATTAACAAATAAGTGCTACACACAAGAAAAGATTAAGTGAGCATAACAGATTTGCATATTGAGAATGAGGTAGCGTTTATGCCCGTAAAACTGCAGTATGGATTAAAGAGAGTCAATTTATATAATACCTCTTTAGGGAATGATTATGAAGAGGTGATTCTGGAGGAAAACTGAGACAGTGTTACGTGTCATGAGGACTGAATATAAGGACATAGAAATCTTTGTGTTGTTACTACAGAGACAAAAATAACCATGATCAGTGTTATTCTGGAAGACTAATTTTCCAGGTGTGGGGAAAAAAAGTTAACAGTGGTAATCCAGATATTTATCAATGTTGTAGGCAACAAATTTCTTTGCTTTTTGTTATTCTGCCTTTGGTGAACAGCAGTTTTAGGCCAGAACAGACTCAGCTTGCTTCAGATGAAAAGAAAGAACAGTACACTTTGGATGTCAAAAAAGTAGGGAAGAATAAAATATATTTTAAAAACTGCTGTAGTAGAGGTAAGAATTGTTGAAAGTCAAGCTAGCTAAAATTTGGAAATTATATTGAAAAAAATAGTGGTCACACATCTGGAAGATGACCAGAAAAGTTAAGTAAATCCTGTGCCTTTTTTCCATGCAAGACTGAGGAAACAGATATTGAAGCATCTGTGTACTGAATAGAAAATATCCACATTGATGTGGAAGGAAAATTCAGAAAAGAAGCATCAAGATAATTGGGGACTGAATGACCTCCAGCTCAGACTGAAAAGGAACTAGTATGTGATATTCCAAATGCAGAAACCAAGTTTTCTAATAACGTTAACTGCCCTGGTCTGGTATTCCATGTCTAGAGCAAACATAATAAACTGTATTTAATAAAGAACATATTAAGAAACTGCAGACTACATAGTCTAGCTTCAGTAATATGTAATCTTCAAAGCAAAACAGATAGATGTAGGGAAAAATTAGAAGGGTAGACAAGAAAACCAAGTTGAAGTTTCCTAAGATTTAAAAAACAAGTCACAGATCGTTTCTCTATCATTAAAGGGGAAAGATTTACTTAGAAATAATAGTTGGCTCTGAAACACTCCTAGAGTTGTAAAAAGAAAAAAAAATCTCTACCAGTTGCCCTATTTCTGATTTTATTTTTTTTTAAAAAAAAAACAAACCAAATTGTTCTCAATTGCTGTGACCTCAGAGGCTAGACTTCAGTCAAATTCGGCATCCCTGTGTGATTACTTGGAGCTCTCCACAAGTCTCATGCAATTAAAAGCATCAATACTGACACACATTAATGACAAAAAGTTAATGCAAGGGCTAATTGAGACCATCTCCCTCACAGGACATTTCACAACATTAATAGCACAGAAAACAGCCATTAATATGTAATTAAATTTCCAGGATGCATGGGCTATCAAAACCAGGTATCTGAAACCCTTTTTCACACATTTTAACCTCTCATTACCTCTCGAGCCCAAAATAGCTACTGTGCCAGGCAAGGCCACGTTACTACCTTCCCCTACAAAAGTGAACTGGCATAGTACCAATTCTGCCAGCAACAAAAGCCAGCTCAGCAAAGCAAGCTCCATTTTCTAAGCTTTACTTATCAGGGAGATAAGCAAACAACAGATTATTAACTAGTAGTTGGGGTTTTTATCTGAGGTATAGGTATGTAAATATTTTGTTAACAGCAGATACCAATTACTAAGAATTTCAAGGCTCTGAACAATGTATTCTAAAATATAACTATGTTCCTCTCATTGAAACTGATTTCATTAACAGCAGAAAAAAAATTGCAATTTTAATTCCTTCTGAATCTTTTCTCACAATGCATCAATTGAAAAAGTATTTTAAGTGAAAAGTGCTTGTCTTGGGTTGAGAGAGATGCTTCCACAATGTTTTAGGGAGAGCACTAAGATTTTTAGAGAAAAAGTCTTTGACTGTAGGTTTCTATCACTGTTATATAAAAAGGGAGATGTAAGTTTTCCAGTTTTGGTCACACAACTTCAGCTACCCCAAACTTCTGGAACAGTTAGCACTACCCAAGTATTGGTACAAGTACACCTCAGCGCGAGTGCCGTTGCCAAGGATCACTTTTAACACATTTGAATAAACAGTAGACAATAGATCACACCAGCCTCCAATAAAAAATAAAGCAGGAATGTGCCACTGAGAAAAGACACCCAATTCATCTCTGAACCCACAAAAATACCCTTTATTCAATTATCCGTTCCGTGACAGCTACAAACTTCTTATGGTTTGCGTGGGTTTGGTTTTTTTATAACTTCAAAATTATTTGGATTCTATGGCATTCTGAAGACATTTTAGCAATCCGGAATAACATTTGATATGGCACACTTCCCCACTCCTCTGAGTCAGAGACAGCCCCTTTGGCATTCAATTTAAGGCATAAATTTAAAGTTGGTTTCTGAGAAGAGTCTTAACACAAACACAGGTCGATTTGAATCTCTCATTCATCTGAGGTGTATATTCATTCATCTGGATAAACTATTCCAGAAGTTATACCAGAACAGAAACATTTTCAACGAGAAAGCAGGAGGAAAGAAGTGGGAAAAAGTCCTGCTAGCCTACCATTTGAATGGACTGTTAATTTACCAGTGCAAAAATATTTCTTAAAAAATTTTTAGCCTTTGAGTTTCGAATTTTTCTCAGTTACAGGTAGATGTTGGGAGTTTTTGGTTCTATAAACATATATGAATTAGACTGCAAAAGACTTCTAAAAGCAACAATTACTAAAATATTTTTGGCACAATTTAATAAAGAAAGAAAAAGAATTAAAAAAAAATAGGGTGCAACAACTGAACCAAGGGGATTTTTTTCAGACACCAAAATAAATTTTCACAATGGAAACTGCAACTGAACTAAGCTACCATATTACAAACATGTTACAAAATCTTTTTTTCAAGAGCTCACATAGTGCATGTTACATACCCAGGCTATTGCTTTAGGAACCTGAGACGATCTCCTTCATACTCGGGGATATTGATCCACAGATACCGCACAACAGAATTAAGTTCACTTGAATACTCTGCAGGAAGACCATCCATCTGTTTACTAAAGTATCCTCTCATATGACAATATAGTGAGAAGCAAACGTTTCCAGAGATGGGCTGCCCACCTCATGAAGATGAGACATGGGCAGACACAACGTTTGCTTAAAAAGCTGCTGTCAATAAAGAAAGGGATTAGTCAGCTTCCCTTCTTCATGATTAGGACAAAAAGAGGTGATCAGTGTATTTTTATGAAGCATTGCGTTAGACACCAGGAAAAAAAAACAACCCCAAACCTTCTAACAAGAAAAATAACAAACTACTGGAATAGGTTGCCAGAACTGAGAAATCCATAACACTGGTGTATTCAGAGACAATGCAGGAAAACACCAAAATTACACAGGTTTAAGTTGCATTGTGGTATAGGAATGCAATAGATCCAATGCAGGGCCTTCTTTTTTCTAAACTGTGATTTTAAAAAATGTCCATCTTTTCACAAAATGGAGATTTTTATCTTGCGAGTTTTGTACGAATAAAAATTTCAGCTTTTCAGTGAGCTTCAGCATTCATGAAATATTCTCACTAATTAATATTTCAACTTATTTATCTACAGTGTGTTCTCCCTCAGTATCAGTCCTCATATTTAAAAAGTAAGCAGAAATACAGATATCTATACATAGCCAATGGCAGCTGTGCACAGCCATCTTTCCAGCTGAAGCACTCATTCATACCATTTATTTCACTGGTTTTAAAATCACAGTTTTTAATATGAATAACTTTATTGACATAATAGCTGTCATTTAAAAAATACTGGTATTATAGTAGAGTTCAGATTCTTGACTATAAATACATTTCTAGCATGAAATGTAGTACTTCAGGCTTCAAACCAAGTCTTGACAAATAAACTAACAAGATAACTTCTGTAATGGTTTTGCACTCTAGAATTGCACTTGGTAAATCAATGATTTCTTTATCTAGCAGATATCACTTCAGTAGGCTTGCCCTTAACAGTCAAGGTTAAAGTTTCTCTCAAGTCTATTTTACTTTCCAGAACTCAAACTCCATTACTTCAACCTCAAAATAATGCTTGTGAGAGAAAATAAGAAGGACAAATGCTTGGAATTTGTTACTGGAGTTTAAAATAACTACTTTTTCAGCACCAAGATTGAAGTGCAAAATTTTGACCTAAGTGTAACTTCATCTGGAGTCATAACTGCGACTGAACACAAAAGCAAATGCCTTTGGAAAAAAAAGGCAAAAAAATAAAAAAAAAGCTTTGTGCTCTCTGTTAGCAACTGAAGACAAAGAGGTGTGAAGGGACAAAACAGAGATGCAATAATAACTTGGATGAGGAAGAGTAAGAAATAAGTATATGGCTCAGTTCAGAAGAAAAGAACTCAGGAGAATCACTAGTTTCCAGATATTTCAGTCATTTCTTGGAAGGTGCCTACCTAATGAAAGGCTAAAACAAAACAGTCCAAAAAGTGATTCTACAATCAAGTGATTGTGTTGCATTCAATGATAAGTCATAGGAGAGGACCAGCTTTGACCTAATTCCATTTGTATATTCAGTGACTGTTTTACACATGGGAAAGAAAGAACATCTCAGCAACCATATTCAGAGTAAAAATACATATTTTTTCTGGATGCCCTCTTGTATTCTTCTATTTGCCTGAGCTGGTTTTGAATACTACAACGACACAGATGTCACAAATTCCCCAGGCAGTCAGGGGTTTACGGCAACTACAGGCAAATGTGCCTGTACTACAAGTTTTTGTATACAACTCTGCCAAATTGCTGACTTAAAATTTAATTTAATTCTTGACCCGCTCATTTTCTCCCTGGAGCAAAGGATTCCAACTATTTTGGCAATTGGTATCCTAAGGACTATTCTGGCATACCCAAATCCTCAATATCAACTCTCAAGAATGATGTCAACCAATCTCTCCAGAAAACAACATTCCTGTCATCAGCTAGTACTTCTACAAAAAAAAATCATCAGTACCGCTAAAAAAAACCCAGTTATCTGAGAAAGAGTCTTAAGCATGCAGCTCTTGTAATACCAAACTGTACAAGTGTAATTGGAATTAGAATTTACTGCATATTGTTACCCAGATACAAATGTTCATTGCCAAAACAACAGCAGCAGTCCTCCGTATCACACTGGGGACAAACTGAGTCTGTTCTTCCTTAACTTCTCACATTGGGTCAAATTTCATTGGAGAACAGAATTTGCAAATAGCTAATATGGTATCCCTTCAGGGATTTAAAGGACAAGGCCATAGAAAGAAAGATTTCAAGTAAGTCTTTCCTACTTTTAAAACATTTTTTCATGTTCATTTTGATATTAATATTCATATCTTGTTGATAGGAACATGAATTGGCAACACAGTGACATTTCTATCAATGTGAAAGGTAGAGTGAACTGTACTACAGAATAATCTACCAAGACTGTGGTTCTCTGAACATGCATGAATGTCAATTACAGCCACTTTAATTGCTCCAAAAAAAGACAGCAATTGATTATATCCACCTGCTTCATTTCTTCTCCATCAGTAGATGAATGGGTAAGGAGCCAACTTCTGACTATGCAAACATCAGTTACGTGGGCAGAAACATATATGTATGTGTTACTGTTTTGCCAGGTGATACTGGCAACAATAACAAATGAGTTCAATTAACTAAAGCTCTCTTCAAAACACACGGCTCAGGTTCACATCTGGAGACAAGAGTTCACATCATTACTCAGCACCCTCTGTGCAATACCGAGTAGACAGAAGGGGAACAACTAGCATCAAAGAGACTGGACCACTTTTAATAAAGGAATTATTAAAGATTAGGACAATACTCTTACAAAATATTACTCTGCATCAGCAGATGATTAATCCAAGTTTAGTTTGTATCCAAGGACAAATATCTTTCTATTATTCTATATTATTCGATATTATTCTATATTATGATTAGGTGTCAGCACCCTAGATTCCCAGCACACCTTCAGACACCTCTGAAAACTCTGTGCACTCCCACCTTACCACAGAGGATACCCAACTCTGGAGGCTCCTGTGTATCACTTCAGAAAATTATGTTTAATTATTTTGTGATACCCTCTACCATTGAAACCTGTCCCTACATTGCCTGTCCTCACTCAGTCTTCCCAAAACATCTTAAGGGACAACTCAGCACCATATAGGGTGTCTGAAGCATAATCCTTGTTGCATGCAATTCTAGTTGACTGAAGGACCTAGAGACCTGGATGGACACCTCAGAGACAGCGGATTATCCCTAATGATGCACCTCTTCATGGTCACTACCTAATGATACCAAAGACCTATTTCTCCTGATGAATTTATGTCCATGAGGAGGTCAGATTAAGCACTTTCATGGATATTCTTCCTGCTCTTCACTCACAAGCTGAAGAAGAAAGCTCACAGAATCATAGAATGTCGGGGGTTGGAAGGGACCTCGAAAGATCATCTAGTCCAACCCCCCTGCCACAGCAGGATCACCTACAGTAGGTCATGCAGGAATGCTTCCAGCTCCTTATACAGCAGCACATAGCTCACAGGTACTGTTCATACCAGTGCTAGATTTCATACTGTTCATACAGTGTTAAGATGTTGAAATTTACAGATTTAAAAAAAAAAATAGATATTACTGTGGTGGTTAAAATTTCAGGAAAAAAAATACCAAAGTATGATTTCGTCTGCAATAAGCCTAAGGAAACATTTCCTAAGCTCTTGGATAGGGACTGCTGTTCTGCTTCATTGTGAATTATGAGGCTGGTAAATCCCTAGTACCTTTAGCAAAGTCAGAATTATATATATAATTTAATCAAACATTAAAAAAAAAAAAAAGAACTGAAGAGCGCATATCTCGTTCTCCCAGGACCATTCCTATGCAATAACACCAGAATAAAAGAAAGCATCGTTCTGTACTCTGCAGAGGGAAACATATGCAGAACACCTAATGGATATTTAACTGGCACAATCATTTGGAGTAGATGTGAAACTATCCTACTTTCAGTTTTCTAATCAAGAACACGCAGCTATTTTAGCTCTTGCACCTTTATGCTGTTTTTTTCTTATTTCTTTCCCTAGTTTTATTTGAGAATTCTGTGCTAATTAATCAGGATTAAGACCTTCCATTCACATTCACAGTGAAAGAATATAAAATATGAAACACCAACCTTTTTAGATGCAGTTTAATTTGACAAGTATTCTGAGCATCTGAACAGAGCTTGACACAGAGATAGTAGCACTTTGGATTTTCTTAAGATCCTTCTGCAAATATTTTAATAGAGAGCCTTCAAAAGCCTTCCAAGATTTACCCTGTGATAGAGGTGAGGAGCTAGTTAGCAAACAGTGGGAGCCTGAACAATTCTTCCTCTTTCCCAGTGATACTATTTACAGGAATCATCAACTTCTGTGAAGCTGTCCTGCACTAGTTTCCTAATAAAACAGTTGCATAAGCAAACATTTGCATACAAGGGGTGTGAATGTAATGAAGTGATTAAACTGTACTTTGGAGACTTAGGGTCATTAGAAACTAGCAGTGCTATCCCCAGGAAAAAAAAAAAAAAAAATCTTCAGTGTTACCCACTCCAACAGCTTGATCTTTTCCTCTTGAGAATTATTTTGGGAATCCCCAGGAAGGGTCCTATCTCTAGCACCAATTTCTGATATGCAGAGACACATCCAAGAATGATAAACCAGAGGCTCAATCCCAATCCCTTTCTGTTAGAAGTAACAAAGAAACGCCTCCCTCCCCAACAATCTTAGGTACGATTTTGTGCTTCCCAACATCTTTTTCTGCTTTTTGTTTTGTTTTGCTTTTCCGTCTGATGCCAGAATTACCACCCTTGCCCTTGGTTTCGCACTCTCAGACAAACAGCCTATAAAATTGCTGCAAGAAACCAAGTGCTGCTTTTCACGCAGCCACCAGTCAGACTTCCCTTGATGAACACACTCTGCGTACAGCATCCACGCCAGCCTCCAAAAGAGGACAATAATGGAATCGCCGAAATGCTGAGAAGTTCCTCTGAGCACGGACTGAAAAGAGGGCAGGAGCGGGGAGGCTCTAAAATCAGAGAGCGCATCACATATTAAAAAGTAACTTTTCGGCAGGCTGAGCAGGAGGCAGAGAAGGGGAGCACGCAGCCACATGGTATATTCCTGCCTCTGCCTTCTCTCATCTGGATTTTGGTCCTCCTCTCTGGCTTTCTCTCCCACCTCCTCTCCTCGGCGCTGCTTTCACCTCTCCCCCTGCCGCAGGCTGCAGAATGGGACACGCTTGTTCCCCAGCCAGCCGGCAGCTGTCACACAGCGGAGGCAGCCAGCAGTCGGTGCGAAGAGTGAGCCTACTCTGTCATTTAGGATGACTCACTGGAATCTGGCATTAATTTCTCTTTTTCTGGTAGTGGACGGAGAACAACCAAAAAGCTACACTGGACTAGACCAAGGTAAGAGATTTAAAGGTCTTTTTTTTTTTTTTTTCCCCACCCTAAAGCTGCCCGATGCTTTGAGGGTGCTAAGCTGTGTACAAAAGCTGGCGCTGGAACTAATTCGGTGGGTGTCTCAACACCTGGCATTCCGTGCCACCAGTGGGCCTTTCTGCTGTTAACCCTGTGCGTGCCACCCAGCTGCACCCGGGGGGAGAGACGGCAGGTCAAAATGTAGCCTAGGGACTGCATTTTCTCCCCTTTACGCAACTTTTACGGCAGCACTACCACCTGCTCCCGTGAATACAAGAAGCTTCTCAGTGTTGCTAAATGACCAGGCTTTTGTGTTCTGCCGCTGGGAATATAGCGCATCAGGCGCCCGTCATGGGCTCTGTGCGCATTCATTCCCATGGCAGTTGTTTCATCACTTTAATGAGTTGAAATTCCACAGCCCACAGAAACGCTTCCCTGTCACTTTCCCTCCCTCTGAGAGATTCTCGCAGGATCATATAGATATGATCCATTTTCAGGCTTTTCAAAAGTAGTGCTCCCTGAAACCACCAGAACAAGTGTGCTGAAGCACAGGCAGCGCTGCACTACATATTCTGTCTGCATTCCTCGCTGTGTTTTTTTCTGCTGTGAATCAAAAATTCAGTGTTGCGCGAGGGTTTTTGTAAGGACAGTACATGTCTCTGGCACAGCCATTTAAAGTAAAGGGAGAAGCTTCATCTCCCAATTCTGAAAACCTGGAAAAATTCCCTTCTTCCATTTTCTGAGGAGGTACAGTATTTCAAGCAGAATTATCTAAGCAGCCTTCTGCTGAGGATGATTGACAGTTTTTAGTTGTGATTCCAGTGAAAAGATTTCTCTGAACATCTACAGCTTCAATTCTGTCAATCCAATGCTTTTTATCAAATGCCTTGCTTCAGAGGGTGACACCTTTAAAATTAACCCAGCACCATGCTTTTCTAAATCTATAGGCAGGATACCAGACTAGCTAGTGCACATTGTAGAATCGCACAGTCTTGCATTTAGATCTTTAACATTCTAACTGCAGTGAAGACATATGCTTTAGTTTACATGTTCTCTGTACTGCAGAAAGCAGTGCGGTTATACCTGGATATACCTGCGTTTGTTATATGTTATTTTTCTGCAATATCTTACATGTTCCAGTTGTTCAGACCTCCTGTGTAGTGGCAATCAGTTTATTAATAGTTGACTTTTAAACCCACAAAGAACTGCCCTGACGTTATTGCTATGAAAAGGAATGTCTACGCAAAGGCGATGACAGGTCCCACACTGATCACACCTATCGAGGTGACTGAGCAGGAATCAGCAGTTAACACTGAGCACCCTTCAGCTTCCAGGTAATCACCAAGACTACCTTGCTGGTCTGTTGACCCAGCATGAATATATTCGGAACAAACCCAAAGATGGCAGTAAGAAACACTCCCCTTAGTTACTGCCCCTCCATGCAAGCTCTTAAATACATAGGGGAAAGCAGTTTCTTGTGTCAGAGGACTTAAAGGACTTTGGTACGGATCTTCAGGAAGAGGTAGGACAACGGCTTGAAGTATCAGCACGGATTCTACCTCATTTTCCATGAGAATATGGTACATTTTTCCATTTGATAAAAGCAGAAAGTGTTTTCCAGCACTGTGCTTTAAGATTATTTCTAATCATTTGGACAATTGCAGAGACTTTGGTACTTCTTTTTTAATTTATCTTTCTTTCTTAGCATGTACATATGATACCTGGCTGTAAGGGTATCAGATTATTTCCAGGAAAAGTAACAAGTAAGTGCAATTCAGACAACAGATTATTGGCATCCTGTCTTTAAGTACTTGATAATATTCATGCTACTTTTTTTTTCAAAGTAGTAGCTATTTATTGTATGCAAGCTCTTAGTCACTCGCTACTGTAGCACTTGTCATAGTCTCTAGGGTCTGAACAGATATTTTTGAGCCTGTCTGGCTAATGTCTAGCATACAAAATTATTTTGTTCACAAATTGTGACTTTCTGTTCTATTTTCTTCTCTTCAGAGACATCAGTATATTTCAGTTTTCATCAGTATGGCTTTTTTTCAGGTGGAATGTGCGTCCATTTAAATGCAGACAATCCACTCTGATAACAGTTTATTGTAACTTGGCAACAAGAGCTAAAAAAATCAAGTTACATCCATCACACATGTAAACCTTGTAATGTGTTGCCCCATACTCAGCAAATTAAACCCTTGAGATAAATGCCATTCTAGACTGGTGGACCAGTCAGTTTAATATCATTATCTGGGCTTGCTGGTTGTCCTAATTACAGCAGTCAAAGACTGCAGGAAGCAGCTGCAAAGTCACCACATGTGCAAGGATCTCTTCCTAAAGCAGAAATACACGCTTTAATTTGAGGCTTCTTTGTTGCAACATAAATTATTAAGGAAAAGGATGGCATTTAATATCACTGCCAAAAAAATGGCCTGGCTATGGTCCAGGTGATAAGACTTGTATGAGGTTATCATTGGCATTTCTGTGAAGCTTCATATCTGGCATAATACTTTCACTAAAAAATAAACAAACCAGGACTTCCAGTGCTATTTAGCTATGATCAGGGTCTTAGGTCATTAATTTATGGGTAAGCTGGGAGGACAGCCAAAGGGAAATTAGTTGCAGTTCTAGAGAGCAGCTAGCACAGCATTCTGCAGCATCCTACCCTGTCCTACCTGTCTTACTCCAAACAGAGAATCCACTATAAATGTAACCACAGGCTCAAGGGGCACAAGATACATGGCTGCTACACTGGAATCAGTAGGAAATATCCCTAAGACACAACTCTGGAGCTCTGATGTGGTTAAAAAAGATTAAACCAGCCACAAATCAGCTAACTGGAGTCAGGCAGCTGCTTTAATGGATGGCTGGGGATGCCCTTAGCTCCGTGCTTCATGTCCCTCTTGGCAGTTCACTTCCACAAACTGGAGTCAGGAGAGGCTGAAGTTTTGCTGTCTCTAGTTAAGTGGATTTAGTCTTAAAATTAGTTTCATTCAGAAAACATGAAAGTTCAGCCAAGTTCTTTCAGCTCAAAAAATCAGCTTAAATAGAAGCCACTTCACTTCGGTTCTCACTTATTTCTGTAGATTTCCTTTGAAAGTAAAACCCCATCCAAAGATGAAGAGCTCTAAACAAATCAACAAAGTTTCACACATGAGGAACATACCAGTTCTTGACAACAACCTCTAGAAAGGTATCAAATTCATTCTAACTACCGGATAAATCGTACTCTGCTGCAGATCGGCATGCAGAGATGGGTAAAATGTCATTCTACGCTGCAGCAGGCCCATTTAGCCGCTTTCATGGTTCACTATTAATGTCACCATAACTCAGGCAGCTGTAGCTCAATTCATTGCACACTGAACAGCATCAAGATTACCTCCTCCTCATTGTGTAATACTTCGGTAAAAGGTAAACAAACAGTATCTACAGGTAAAATTTTGAACATTAAATATTTCAAGTTGAGTTATACGCAGGCACTAGTTTTAGAACAGGGACATTTCGTACACTTGCTATATTGCTTTCCAGGAGCTTCCTTGAACATAGTGTCACCAATTAAGGTCAAATATAATCTTGGTCTAAGATCAAGGATGTTCGTAGAGATGAAACTAAGGCATGTATGCCATGCAAAACAGGCATCCAACCTTTATGATGAGACATTACTTTTTGTTGAAAGCATTTTTCTTTCCTCAGAGTAATGAAGTTTTGGTTTCAAACATCCTGTAAATTAGGCATGAATACACCTTTTGGAGAGGTATTGTTACTTTCCTTGCCTTTAATTTTTCATTTCCTCAGCAAACATAACCATACTCTTGTAGTGTTTTCAGTCCAACAGAATTTGAAACTTTGACAACCTACACCAATGAAGAGTACAACCAAATGAACCATAAAGGAGCATGTAACAAACACATGATGTGTGTGAAAGTAGTCAGCATCTAATATAAATACAAGGTAATATAGCCATTATTTATTTATTCCAAATAGTTTTCTGCATTTTCTCCCACACAAAACACAGATAATACAGTTTCCAAGGCTCCATTTGAGTTATTTCCTGCTCAAGCAAACTAAAACCAATATTGTATTCACCACAAATTAGCTTTTCCCATACTTTTGAACATTGTCATATAATTTGGATTTGTGAAAACCAATGCCTTTCAACAAATGAAACAGAAAAATACTTTTTTCTTCTTGCTCATTTAATTAACATGTGAATACTCTTTTCACCGAGTATCATCTTGCTTGTTAGTTTTCCTTTGATTGTAATTCAAATTTTCAAAATGATGAGGAAGCTAAGTATGCTAGGCCTGTGTTCTCTTTAGTTTTTGAGGCAATTTCATGTTGTGGGTTGACCCTGGTCGGCCGCCAGGTACCCACACAGCCGCTCACTCACTCCCCCCTTCACTGCTGAACAGGGGGAGAAAATATTTCCAAGGGTTCAGGGTTTGAGATAAGGACAGGGAGATCACCCTCATTTACCGTCCCGGGCAAAACAGACTCAGTTTTGGGGAAATTAGGTACATTTATTAAAAGAACTAATCAGAGAGGAGTAGTGAGAAGTGAGAGAGAGCAAACAAATCTTAAACAGAACACCTTCCCCCCATCCCTCCCTTCTTCCCGGGCTTAACATCAATCCTGGCTTCTCCACCTCCTCCCCCCGAGCGGCGCAGGGGGACAGGGAATGGGGGCTGCGGTCAGTTCATCCGACGTTGGTTCCACCGCTTCTTCATTCCGGGGGATGACTCTTCACTCTTCCCCAGGGCCACTGTGGGGTCCCTCTCACGGGAGACAAGCTTCACACTCTCTTCTCCGCGTGAGTCGTCCCACAAAGGGCAATTCATCCCAAACTGCCCGATGCGAGACACCTCACGAGGGGCAGCCCACCCCTCGTGAGTCTGAGGCGCAGTCCTTCGGGAGAAACTGCTTCAGCGTGAGCCACCCGCAACGTCCCAAAAGTCCCACCGGCCAACCTGCTCCAGCGTGGGCATTCCCTCTTCCACGGGCTACAGGTTCCGGCAGCGACTTGCTCTGGTGCGGGCTTCCCACGGGCTACAGTCCCCTTTCAGGCAGTCCACCCACACGGCGTGGAGTCCTCGGTGGACATCTATGCGGTGATCCTCACGGTGGACATCTGCACCTCGCCCATGGGCTGCAGGGGGACAACCCGCTTCACCATGGTCTTCACCACGGACCCGGGGGACTCCTTCTGCTCCGGCGCCTGGAGCTCATCCTCCCCCCCCTTCCTTCTTCACTGACCTTGGTGTCTGCACAGATTCTCACTCCTCCATCTCTGTGCCAGCTGTTATGGCGCAGTTCTTTTTCCCGTTCTTAAATATGTTTTTCACAGAGGCGTTCCTCTGCTATCACCTTACTGATAGGCTCAGCCTTGGCCAGCGGCGGGTCCCTCTTTGTAGCCAGCTGGCATTGGCTCTATCAAACTTGGGGAGCTTCTCGCAGCTTCTTACAGAAGCCACTCTGCAGCTCCCCCCCCGCCGCCGAAATCTGGCCAGGCCAAACCAAAACACCTTTGATTGTAATTCAAATTTTCAAAATGATGAGGAAGCTAAGTATGCTAGGCCTGTGTTCTCTTTAGTTTTTGAGGCAATTTCATTATTGAGTTATTGGATAGCTTAGGAATTCTGCATTAAAGACAATCTATGTGAATAAACTAACAACAGTTCAAAGAGAAACACGTCTGGGAGGAAAGAGTAATTCTTTAGAGCAGTTACAGTGGATAACACGTCTCAAATCGATTTTAGAGATAATCTGAAATTTTTGCTATACTCAACAAGCTCCATGCATCTTTCCTTCCTATTTCCCCTTGTTTCTTTCCCAACCTTGGCATCTTAACAGTGTGCATTTGAGAAAATTGTTCTTATTCCCAGGGGCACCAGCAATGTTGGGTAATGTTTAGCAAAGCGTGTATCATCCAGATGATTCCTAGGTTACACAGAGAACGATACTATGATCCACAGGGTGAAGCAAACAGAGTAAAAGCCATCCAGAAGCAGGTTTTACTAACAAAATTACTGAGAGTGTCGATTTATAAAGAAGCTTGGAGCCTGCAGCCATACATTACTTGAAACCACATAGCAAAGGACAAATTTGCATGCTGCAGAGATACTGGAATTTTACAGGACAAAATGAATATATCAAGCTGTTAAAGGGCGCAAACAAATTGTGTGGTGGAAACAGCAAATGAGATACACAACTTACTGTTACAGACTTCTTTCCATCTTTTATAATTAGAATGCTCAAAGTTTTTTTCTAAGTCCTAAATATTAGAAGTCCCATCATGAAATTTAAAAAGATAAACCACTGAGAAATCATATGAACTTATGTTCATATGTATGTACATACACATGCATGTAAAGCAAAAAAATACCTTCAAAATATAATTGCAGCTTCACAAATCACATCTGATCATCTTTGAGGCAAGGTTGTAGGCAGAAATAATCAATTCAAATAGGTATCCTCATGTGAAGAGAAAAGGATATTGAAGTTTTGAGCAAACTAGTCTTTCTTCAGTTCCGAAAGCACCTATAAACTCTGCCTTGGTTACAACCACATCTTCACAACATAACCATCACCACTATATCATGTCTACTATACTGAATGTATAGTAAACTAGAAACTATCTCATAAAACTCCAGGACAGGGTTCAGCTCAGAAAACATACAAGACCCTGCCCACATCAGGGCAGAGTTTGGGCTTCTTTCTTGGGGGTACCACCGTGGCAATGTGCAGCAGAGCAATGCCATATCCCGCCAGGAGGACCCAGAACTGTGCATACCCCATCGACTGTCCTGGTTGGGACAGAACAGAATTAGGAAATGACAAAAATACCAGGCTAAAAAAAGGATGACTTCTATGTTACCAGGAATGGCGGAAAGCACCTACTAAATTATAGTTGTTAACTTCATTGTAGCTGGTAATTGATTTGAAAGGAAAGGAAACAAAGCAGAAAGGCTTGCACTTCTGAGAAAGCAAGCCAAATAACTCTACAGCTAGTTTCTTCATCATGGAAGAAAGAGTTGATTAAAACTCTTATCTGTGGTTTGAAAAATTAACCTGACAGTTGTGTTTATCTTTCATAAAACAGCTTTAATGATGCTATTGATGTCTTTACATTTTTCTCATTGTTTTGCTCACTGTCCTCTGTTGTCACTCGTATTATAACACTTTCACTATTAGTAATAAAACAATTACTGAGTCTCTCTGCTCTTTAACGGGTTTGAAACTTCAGGAGCTGAAAATAATTAAGTTGGATATTTGTGCTTGCGATGAAGTCTGACATTGAATGAAAAAAAAAAAAAAAGGAAGGAAAACCTAACAGAAAGGTCCATAAATGTTAAAGTCAAGTGGGACCATTGAATAATTGAGCCTGACTTCCAGCATATTACAGTAACCCTGTAATTTCATCCAATTTTACCTGTATCAAGCCTAGTATCTTTTATAGATAAATCCATTGTTATAAAAACAGTTTCAGATATTGAAAACTATAGTACAGGTTGCAAGTGAAGGACTGTACAGCTGCTGATCACAGCAGAGTAGGATCATTCCCTTCTGCTCTTCGCACGTAACTCAAACCAGGCAACCTAAATGAACTTGATGAGGAGATTGAGAGCACTCTCAACTTTGGGCACCACAGTATAAGAAAGTCATTGAGGTGCTGGAGAGGGTGCAGAAAAGGGCAGCAAAGCTGGTGAAGGGTCTGGAGAGTATATCTTACGAGGAGTGGCTGAGGGAACCAGGATTGTTTAGTCTGAAGAAAAAGAGGCTGAAGAGAGACCTTACTGCTGTACAACCTGAAAGGAGGTTGTAGAGAGGTTGGTGTTGGTCTCTTCTCACAAGTTACAACTGGTAGGACAAGAGGAAATGGCCTCAAGTTACACCAGGGAAGGTTTAAGTTAGACATTACGAAAAATTTCTACACTGAAAGGGTAGAGGAACAGGCTGCCCAGGGAAGTGGTTGAATCGCCATCCTTGGATGTGTTTAAAATCTGTCTAGATGTGGTGCTAAGAGACATGGTTTAGAAGTGGGCCTGATAGAATTAGATTGCGGGAGCTGGGATTGTTCAGTCTTGAAAAGAGAAGACTTTGGGGGGACCTAATAGCTGCCTTCCAATACCTGAAGGGATCCTACAGGAAGGCTGGGGAGGGACTTTTTACAAGAGCGTCCACTGATAGGACAAGGGGAAATGGGTTTAAGTTGAAGGAGAATAGATTTAGGTTAGATCTTAGGAAGAAATTCTTCAGTACGAGGGTGGCAAGACTTTGGAATAAATTGCCCAGAGATGTTGTGGCTGCCCCCTCCCTGGAGGTGTTCAAGGCCAGGTTGGACAGAGCCTTGAGTAGCCTGATCTATTAAAGAGGCATCCCTGCCCATGGCAGGGAGGTTGGATTAGATGATCTCTAAGGTCCCTTCCAACCTAGGCCATTCTATGATTCTATGAGATAGCAATTAGACTTGATCATCTCAAAGCTCTTTTCCAACAGTAGCAATTCTATGATAAAGCCCCCTAGCTTCCAATACATTCACCCTGCCTAAGAATGGCAATTTCATCTCAAAATGCATTTCTCACAGAAAGCTAAGAGAAAACTAAGAAAGAAAGGGAAAGTGATTTGAGAACATCAGTTACAATTCAATGTAGATGACAGGTGTTGCTACCACTTGCTATTAAAAAAAAAAGAGAGTTATTAATAATTCCAGAAGTTTCAGAAGAATTTCAACAGCATCTCATTATTACCATTTTTTTTCTTGCCTGAATAATGTACTTTTTCTTAAGTATACTGTTCCTAGATACTATAAAGGGGAAAGAGAAAAAAACTGCTAAGTTTAACATTAATCAAAAGTTTGTCAGTACTGCACCTTAAAAAAATTTAATCGTAATTCTCTTTGTGCACTCTCTTGCAAAAGGAGTGTATAAAGTTCTGTGGACCCAAATGTATACGTACTATAGAGGATTAAAAAAAATGAAAGGGTGCATTTTATACTGTAGGAGAAAACAAGACTGTGAGAGACTAATATTTCTGGGTAGCATTATGGTAGGGTTTACTGACAGAGGAAACTCCTCAGTTCCCTCAGCCATTCTCTGTGCTCCCTACTGTCACCTGAAAAATATGTTTGCAGCATTGCTTCTGTTAAAAAATAAAAAGAACACAGCTGAGGGAGAAAGGGAGCAGTAGAGCACACAGAAAATGAAGGAAAGAAACGAGAGGGAAGGAAAAGGAGATAAGTATTTTCTCCACTCCTTCGATCTCAACACTTTCCATATTTATAATGAATTTAGGGAAGAATTAGTAAAGAGATAAGGATTCGGGTACAAATGAATAAAGAGGAAAAAGAAAACAAGCACAAATGGAATGAAATAAAGTATCAAATAGAATATCTAGATAATGTTACAGATATCTCCCCCAAACCCAGGGTTGTCCTATGAGCCATACTGTGGATGGGAACTGGAGCACATGGCTTTAGATCTAAACCTTTTTCCAAGGCATCTGCACCTGCAGCTCACAATCCTTGTGGAGTGGAAGCAGGGATAATGCCTGTGGGAGAGAGGAGGAGGGACATGGGGGTTGGTGGTGTAAGGAAACAGACACCATAGCAAAAGATGGCTGCCACCGTGACGTTAACTTACAGTATATTACAAAAATCAATTCAACATATTTCATAGTCTTGTCAATCATTGTTCGTTCAGAAGTACTGCAGGACAAATGGATTTTGTCTGTGGCAGAGGGATAGGGAACATGGATCCTGATCCTTCTGTTGAACAGGTCAGCATCCATAAATTGTCAATACAGCAGAATCCATGCTGCCTTTTAGTCTTCCACTGCCAGCACACAAAAGTAGGCATCCAGAAGGAACAGAGTTTGGTAGAAGGTGGAGGTATAGGGCAGTGGATTTTGCAATGCACAAAATAAAGACTTAGGAACAAACGCTGAAACACAAAGAAAATGGTGCAAATATGTCCTTAAAAATACTGGTATAGTAGAGAACTGTAGTCTGCTGAAGAAAGAAATAATGAAGGGAAGAAATGCGGATGCTAGTATATCACTAATATAAAAATGGAAAGCTATAGAACTAACTAGGGATTTTCACCTGTTGTAATTCAGAGACATGGTAAATCGCGACAATCTCTTTTCACTGAACACCTTAGATATGCCAGAGCCAAGCCTTCCATGCCAGTTAAGCTGCTGGGGATGGGAAATACTGTGATATTAACTGAGCATTTTAAGTAAGGCAAGCCAGAATAAAAAATCTTCAGAAAAACAACCCAATAGGTGTTATTTAACTACTATCAATCTATAGCTAGTAAATAACAGCATTGTTTTTATACTCAGATCTGTAGTATTAACTCACAGTAACTAATATCTCCCATTCGTATACTGGTTCTTGATGTGTTTTGACAGCCCAAAAATTGTTCCTTCTGCCTAAACTTAGGTAACAATTTATTTTCTGAGGTGGAAAAGTAAATACAGCAGGACACAGCAGAAATAGCTCAGTCTTCCTCTGGTAAACACAACAATTAGCAGTACATACATTCAGCTCTCATTCAGAAACCTAAAATCACACACGTTTCTGTGAGTACTAAGCTGCTTAGTGGGTAGGGCCTAATATTTTAAAAAGTTATTACTAACTGTTACAACAGCACATGTGGGACAGGCACAGAAGGGAGCGTAAACCAACTTTCTCAAATTGCAGATGGTACGAGGTATGGTTTTGTCCCAGAAAGGGAACGGAAAGAAGTGAGGAAACAAAGTTGAAGGTCTTCCACTCTGGAACACACCCAAATGTTCTATAAGTGGCACATCAGCCTTCTGCAGTCAGTGTTGTGTAATTATATTTCATGTAAATACAGTGCTTTCATCAATCACTCTTCGCTTCAGACCATTGCACAGGGTCTGAATCAAAACTGCCAGCTCTTACCTAGGCCTTTGTGAATATAAATAACCAAACATCTCCAGTAAGCTGGGCAGCAGCTGACTCCAGGGTTTTAAAGGTCAATAATTTCTTTTTAAAAATCAATATACTTGTAACTAGCTAGTAAAAGCTTCCAGCCTAAATACGTGCCTAAATGGACAATCCAACAGGGCTTTTTTCCAAGCCGCATGAATTTCAACAAAACTCACACTTGTCAGTTTTCAGATTGTCAGAAGGCCTTCTATAAGGGATGAGGAATTCTGAAGATTAATTCTGCTCCTTTCCAGGAAGCCACCACTTCATCAGCCCTTATTCACAGACAATGGATACTATTCAACAGTGACAACTCATGTACATTAAAACAGGAAAAGTGTGTAAACAGTAACCAAACAATGGCATTTTGCTATGTCTAAGGGAAGCAGGCATGGTGTACTTAGCTTCACAGAAAGAAGCACTTTCTTTCAGCTCCCTCTGTTCTCTAGCTGTTGCCAAAAGAATCATCACAATTTTTTTAAAAAAAGATTGTTTGTGATCCAAGAAAAATGGTTGAAGATAAATGCCCCATTTGTATAAATGTTTGTGCAATAAATAAGGATGTGAGTGAATGAAATTGCCTTTCCTAGAAACCATTTGTTTAGTTAGCTAAGATGTATTTAATTTATTATTTACAGGCTCAAACTTTCACATCATAATAAGAGATACTCATGCAGACTTGAACACTAGCATTCAAAACAAGCATGACTGGGAAATGCATTTGACTGAAAGGAATTCAGATAATTTGATTTCCCTTTATGCTCCATCCCTTACTGAGACCACAAGTAGCAATAAACCATGAGAATCGCTTTCTAAACAAAACCTTACAGGGAAGGTTACAGCACGGTACATCTCGTGCAAGCACGTAGAGCCTACGTGAAAATAGCTGCAAGTGTTTCCTTTGGCTAAGGTTTTTAGACTCCAAGGCAAGCCTTGGCTATTTCCTTGTAAGAGGGACTCACAGAAAATAGGATAGGGAGTAACACAGGCCCCACAGGAGCTTAATTTCCTAAAACTAGGTCAGCATTGGTATAAAATTAGATTCAATGTTCTGCTGACCAAAGCAAAAGAGGACAAATGATTTTTAATCAAGAATTCTTGAGGGTAATGATATATCTCACTGGAAGTCACCAAGTATGAGCCACAAACTTGCACAATGGCTAGCTACTTGCCAACATCTGCTAACACTCATCTGAAGCCCAAGCACAAATGAGAACTTATAAACTGATTACAAGGGCCAAATTGTTTAAACTCAGAACATGCAGTGCTATTTAGACCAACAATCACACTCTAGACTTAAAGGGCATTCAGTATAATATTTGGTTATCTACTGTAATTGATTTATCAGGTGAAATTGCTTTTGTTTGGGAAGGACAAAAAAAAAGGAAAAAAGAACAACAAATGAAACCAAAACCTACTTCAATTCAAATCACTCAAACATTCAAAATTCATTGGTGGAGAGTGTAATTATAAGAAAAATATGCAGCAACCTTGGAACATACTAAAGAATCATCTTGAATGATAATTTTCTTAAATCAATTCTAACCATCTACTGTGTCACGACGCAGTATCTCCGAGACTTGAACTAAACTCTCAGGAGAAGGAAGAGTTGTGTTCTGGTAATGAATGAACTGACCTTGACTTAAACAAAAGTGCTAGACTGGAGCAATGAGAAAGGAGGCTCCACAAAAAATAACACTCATTTCCACCTTCTCAGAATTTCGGGCCCATTTCAAAATATTTTATTATAAAATTGCTTGAACAACCGTAAGTATCATTCTGAATTGTGGCAAACTATATACCTCTCCACCTCACTTCCCAGTTCACATCCCCGTGGGCCCCTCTCCAGCAGGCTGGGTGTATGGACTAAGTGAGATCCTGCTGACTGCAGCAAGCACAGGCAGCAAAATTCAGAGGGATATCCAAGGAAGTATCTATTTCGTGAACAGCCCAGGAAAGCCCTTTTGGGGATTGCAGCAATGTGTAAGGATGTTGGAAACTGCCAAGAATGCTGTAAAACAGATTTTGACAACTCTGGGTCAGAACTTCCCTGTGTATCTGGGGAGTAGGCCAATTAGTGCAACATAGGATTGTGCTGGTTTGCAGACATAGTTACTCAGAAGCTCAGCATAAAATAATCCATCCTGAAACTACCACAGACTCGGTCAAAAAATTTGCCCCATTCCTTCAGTATCACAGCATTGCAACAGAAATCGTTATCCAGTACAGAAGTCTATCAACTATCTTGCCCAAGCCATCTAACATTGATACTGTCTCACGGTTAAAATATGAAAGGCTGGGAAATAAGCTCCTGGGCTACCAGTCTGAAGGAACCTGGGAGGAGATTTTTAATACTGTTGTGAGGACTGTTTACTTGGAGCTGAACACTGGAAGAAGTACTACTCCCTCATTCTGAGGAGCTTGTACAGCACATTAGAAGACAGTTTACGAACATTAGTGTGAAAATCACTACAGACACCTTTGCTTTGAAGAGATCTGGCTTTTTTGTGACTAGAGAACCATGTACCTTCTTTTCATATGATCACCAACTAGGAATTTTATTCCCAGACGGGTGTCTGGGATGCAGTTACGGGTGGACTCATCTAGCCTGTCCTGCCATAGCTCTTGAGGTTTTACCATACAACCTAAAATCTGAACAAATAAGCACATGACTTTCCTTAGGGTTCCCCAGGGGTAACACAATGGACACTTGCAATGCTGACGCCTTTAAGGTATCACAACAAACTTCCCATGAAGGTTTACTCACTGCTGAGCTCCAAATAGCACCTGTGAAACCAGAAACAAACGTTTATTTTTCAGAGGCCATAACCAATGACGATGACAGAGGTCATAACCAATCCATACAACGAAGCAGCGCTCACAGGCATAGCATCGTATGTATGTGCATTTATTTGCACATGTGGCAGTCTTAATGAGAAATGAATTGCTAATATGCATGCTGTTTGTGACAAACTGTTGTGAAGCATATTGTTCTTATATGTGCCAGGAATCTGAAGTGCCAGTTGTGCTTATTTTCTAAAACTTCTTGGATGAAGAGCTTGCCAATATGCATGTGGCATTTTGTGGCTGATTTATAGATTGTGCTAGGTAAGAACTCTCTGACTTGCTGAATCCAATATCCATTTTAATCAGACTCTAGTTGCTTGCTAATTGGGAGACACAGGTTTCCACTTGCTGGTTTCTGTAGGCTGCTTGCTCTCCCTATACAGCAACGAAATTCAGAGAAATATTTTGGCATATGTGCTTCTTTCCAGAGGAGTGGACACACAGAAGTTTTTAACCACAAACCTCATGGTTTCATACAAGAAGCAATTTAAGATCAGTGCAGTTGATACATACTCATATTTTTCTAACATGATAGCAGGTCAAAAAACAAAGTTCAGATTGAAAATAACTTGTAAAATGAAACATAACATAAAATCCAAGTATGACAAAAACCAGAACATTACTTGCCATGTAGAGTGCTGACCAGGTCCTGGAGAGTCACAAAGAATCCTATCCAAAAAGCAATCAGCAAATGTTCTGAAAGATGTGTGTAACCCCAACAAGGAACTGTGGAACTGAATAAGGACTTGTAGGCAGCTCTGTTTCAGCATTATGCTCAGCAAATAATACTCTGTAGGTTCCTGAACCTGTACCCCTTTCCACTCTTTTATAATCCCATTGTGTAAATCAACAAAAGGAGCTTGTGTCCCTGTATGCAGTACACGAACAACTACACAAATCCAGTGAATTTCAAAGTCATTCTCCACAGGACAATTTCCTTCCGCCATCTGATGCAGCATCTCTGTGCCCAGGCCCATTTGAAGGTGTCTGGCTTTTAAATCTTGCAATAACTGCACAGGAAAAAGTTCTTTTAATTCTTTTTCTAGATTCAGGACTATTCCCCCTATGTGGTCTGCATTATGACAAGCCTGTAGATTCTTCCAAACCAAGGGTTTTATTGTCTTGCATTTGCAAGTTTGTAAAAAAGTGACAAAAATTTCAGGTTTGTTTTTTTCTTGGCTGTGTTTTAATGTTTGTGACTTTTTCCTGAATGCCATATTCTATTTCAAATAGAGAGAGTTAGCTTCTCTGACTGTTTTTGTGTGTTTATTTTTGCTACTGGTTTTAAGTTAGGCTGCCTGCTGAGGACACACACATCCTCTAGAGCTCCTGAAGTAAAAAAAACCCAAAAAACCAACAAAACAACAGTTTAAATCCAAGACAATGAAGATTTTTGAAAATGTGGCGACTACACAACACATAAATGACTGGTTTATTTTTAAAGCTAAGGCAAGCTTTGCTAACCAGCTTAACTAAGCAGCTGCATGAAAAATTTGCCAGAAGCACCTTCTGGCAAGTCATAGTGGGTGGAAGCTCCAGAAGGAGGACTGACAAGCACTGATAAGCCGTGAAGTCAGTGCTGTTTCAGACAGACACTGAACAGCTTCATTTAGCATCTAGAGAACCACCTCTGCTATCTAGAGAACCATGAGAAAATGGACAAAACAAAAAAAAAAAGAAAAATTATTCAATAGCAGCCTTGCAATAAAACTGAATGCTCAGAAAAACCTAGCAATGGGCTTATTTTGTTGATAGGTCCTGCAGAAAGAAAGGGAAAAGTTCTTGTGTTCATTAAAACCATGAGATAGAGCTCATTAATGAGACTATATCACCTCCCACAAAATTACAATTTCCTGAATGCAGTGCCTTTCCTTAAACTACAGCATATGAATCACGAATATTTTACAGATCAAGACAATGCTTTAGAAATATTAGCTGATCTAATTACTCTAACACATTGAGCTAAATTCCCTGCTGAACTAGAGCAAGCTGATCCTATCAATTCCCCAGTCCAGACCTTGCTACAACCTCCTTTTCACCTCACTTCCTCAGCCAGCTCAGCAGTCTAGTCTTTCCTTGAGCACACATCAGTCAGAGGACCAGGACTTGTACTGAAATATTATATATGCCACAATCTTCCCACGGATGCACTTTAGGAATATCCATAAAAGACACATTTACCTCGGAGGGATCTTTTGAGACAGCTCCTACAAAGTCACCTAGGCTTCGGCAGTTTATTAATGATGGAGCAGGCTAACATCTACAGAAGGGACAGCACGGAGTTTCGCGTGCAAACACAGAGGTTGTGTCAGCCTTTGAGATTGACCATAAATGCTTTTAGTAACTTGTACAAGGACTCCAGCAAAGGATAGCAGGCTTCAAGAGGCTTAAATCCAGCTCATTCAAATAGGGTTGTACTACCTTGCCTGTATTTTTCTTTAAAAGCACAGGTACAAAATCGTCATCAAGCTAATGTGTATATGCTGGCTTTATCTAAGCACTTGTAACAGGTGCATTGGCTATGATAAGCCAATTAGACTCTTTTGAGACCTGATACCATCTGTCGAAGAAATCGCTGGCAGTCCAGCAGGTAGTAGTCTCTGTCCCCCAGTGGGTTTCACATTTTACCTCTCAGTACTCACAATTACCCTTGCCAGAGCCAGAGGGGAAAAGAAAATGAAGATAAAAGCTTTAGTCATTATCATGAAAAGAGGCAGAAGAGACAAAGCATTGCATTTCTGTATGTGTAAAGTCAGTTCTTGCATTTCCACATTCACTGCACTTCTGATTTTACCTTGAAAGATGTAGGTTTGCAGTTGCCATAGTAACCATATTAACAAATAGCAGCATACACTTTACACAAACGATGTGATTGTCGGTTGAGGATAGTCTAACAGGTTCTCATTAGCTTTTTCCACCCTTAAAATACATGCTTCTTAGCTAACATAAACCCATCGCTTTTGTTTTTCTTGATTGCATACTTCTCATTTCATAACAGCAGTTTTTTGTTTATAACAATCTACCTGTATCTAGAGCCTCTAAGTTTGATATATCTTGTCTTTGATGCTTAAGAAAGGCATCACATGATTGCAGCACTCTTGAAAAGGCACAAAGTGATCTGCATTAATGCTTCTCTCTCTGAGCTAACTGGGGGACTATAAATACAATTGCTGTCTTCAGGATTACTTAGCATTTTTGCTCTGAAGAGAAAAAAAAAACCAAGGAAAAAGAATCTTTTGAGACAGATGGAAAGGGGGAGAGAATGTTCTGTACATCATCGAAAAATTAACAATGAATCTGTTGGTTCCTTTAAAATGTAAAGATTTACAAATCACGCAGACTTCAGTACCTCAGTGTTTTTACTGTGTGTTTTTTGTGGTTCATATACATTTCTTGAATAAATTACTGATAGTCTACTGGATCAAATATTAACTTTGGCAGATTTTCTTTTACCAAAATTTGATTTTAGGTGAAGTATAACAGTAATAACAGTTTGCAGTACTCTAGTCTCTTCCATTTCCACACTTTTTGCAAAGCATTTCAAACATCAGTCAAAACTATTAATTTGAAATATGGCCACATTTTAACGATAAAAAAAATGAAGATCCCATCTCAAAGCGACAGGCTTCATGAACCATAGATCATAGTAAACATGAAGAGGTGATTAACCATTCTCAACACCTAAAGCGCTTGCCCAGCTTTCCATCAGCTGAATAAGACAAATGAAGTTTCCCAAACAATATCATATAATAAGGAAAGAATTTATGGATCCATTTAAATACAACCACAATGTGTATGTACAGACACTTGCTTAAAAATAAATCCAGAAACAACCTTAGCTGGCTAAAGGACTACTCTGAATTCATCTCTGCATCCAAAGTAGTAACTTACCTCCTGAACTAAATTTCCTTTCTACTTCATGTAGGTATTATACAAGCTCCAAAAATGGCTCTGAACTAGTACCATGTAAAAAACTATTCAACAGAAATGCACTCTTATGACACCTGGCAGACAACATTTTAGATTGCTACAGTTACGCATTTCCATTCCATTGCTCATTCCTACCCAAGGAAGATACTATAGGCCTGAGATAAAATGTACAGAAGACTTTTACAGAACGTAAATCAAAATAAGTCCTGTTTTTCCTTATTTTGTATCAAATGTACTTTTCGTTTAGCTAAAACACACTACTACTACCTGGAAAGAGAGTAAGGCACTATTCTTTCTAGCTACATTTTTTTTTAGCTGTACAACAAATCCTGTTTCCACTGGGTGTCTTTCATCCATGTCTGGATGGTTTGATAAAGCTAATAAGCCATGGCTAAATTTTAAGCTGAACTCTTCTTTTTGCACAAATACTGCAAAATCAAGTTGAAATAGGCGTTGCCAAGAAGGCTTATTTTTAAGTGTTTCCTCCTTCCTTCCCCTACTAGCTTCCCAAGTCTCTGTAAAGGGTTAGAAAGACTAGCTTTAACATTTGGACAATTTTAGCAGCAAATATTCATTGCCGACAAACAGCAAATGTGCCACCAGGGCAAATCTTCTTTATCTTCTTTGCAAACCATATCACCTTACTAGAATAAGCAGCTGCTTATTTCACCTACCTTTAGAGCTGACTGAGGTCTTTATATCTTTATGTGTCTGTAGCAGATAGTACCTTGGAGAGCCAGCACCAGCCAACCAGGCTCTGCACTTATTTCCACAGGGAGTTCTCTCCCAATATATTCTAATTATGCCTAAAACATTTATAGAACAGTTTCTATTTTAACAATAACTCACAAATCTAACATAGCATAGAGCAGATTCACTTCACCTACCCCAGGCAGACCGCATAGCAGTTTGACAGCTCGCAACACTACCACAATCGACATTTTCAAGATTGCTGTGAAGGAGAAAGATATGTCCACTTAACACTTTAGGGAGAACTTAGATATGGTGATATTCAGAATCTAGGATCAAACACTACCAAGGGTGTAAAAACTATCAAATTATCTCAAATGTCCATCAGCTTATGCAGTATTCATTTTACATCTTATCAAAGGTGGCTTTCACAGACTAGCATTCTTCACCAGCACTACTATAAGATTGAAAAAAAAAATTCTTTGTTGAAAGAAATCGTCAGTTTTCATTAGATATTTAATTGGAAAAGGTTCATTTTTTTTCCAGTCAAGAATGAACATTGTGGTTTAAAACTGAAAAGGTTATACAATATTTTGTAGTCCAGGCTACCTATGTTGGATAGGCAAGTCCTTATTTCAAACATCTAAGAACTATTTTTTGAAACCACACTGCTTGTTTTCAGGAAAGTTCTTTTTATAATATGACAAGTGAGAGATGTTTATCGCCAGTGCCTGACTTCAGCATGCCTGAGGTTGAATAGTGGTGTGCACTACATGCAGTGTTTTCTCTGGGTTTCCTAGGAGTTCTTCTAGATGCTACACAGGCTTGTTGGAGAAGGGCTGAGATAATTTGGGGGTGGTATGGCCAAAGTTTTTCCCTTCTATTTACTTTAGATATATTGGAAATGTAAGACAAATGTCTGAAATAAAAGCTTACATGTGGCAGGGAGGCCAGACACATTCAACACATGCAGGAGAAAGGGCTTTCTGCAGCTGATCTTTCTTCCACATTTGGCTGGTCACAGGTAGCTCTGCAATCAGAGTTGCAGGAAAAACCTGAACTTCTGGATTTCCAAAGTTCAAGCAGATTGTCATACACTGAGTAACTCAGATCCCTTGGCAGTAGAACATCAAAACCAAGCTAAACCTCAAGACGACCACGAGTCAGGTCTGACAAAAAGTTACTCCTGAGATGTATCACACTCTGTCAGTACCACATACTGTAACACCATGCACAGATACCCAAACTAACTTAAGGACACCAGCCAGTAAAGTAACAGACCTACCTTAATGTACTTCTCCATCCAGGTGCGTTAATCCTTTTGAGAAGAACCTTGCCAAAACGGCAAGGCAAGTATAGGAACCTCTGCATGACACTACATTACGTCCTAAAAATTTAGGGCAGTAGGCAGCTATGCCAGATTGGTGGAAGAAAAAAAAAAAAAAAAAAAAGCCCTTTGACTTTGTGACAAATTACTAACAGCCTGCCCACTGCATCAAATCACCCTGTATAGGAGAAATCAGAAATCAGCTCATATAATTTTTTTTTTTTAATTGAGAAATTCTGTTTTGTTAATTAAGTAAAAGTGCACATGTGGCATGTTCAAGGAATTTTTATTGTGCTTGTGAAAGATGCCAGGCTAATAGAGCCATGGAAATTGAATCACTCCATTAAAGCAGAGACAAGTACAGCACGGGTAGCAGCACTGCAAGCTGCCCCCACAGCTCTTACAGCCAAATTGCATCAATCACAGCCACTAGGGAACAGATTTAAGCACAAGGGTAGCACTGCACATCTATACCCGTACCACATTTGGCCTTACTGAATGATTGTCAGGGAGTGCCAGCTGCATGGTGTGGACAGCTGCCCACGAGTCATCAGTCAGTCCCGTCAGTTTATTGAACATGAAGAGCCAAATGCTGTCAGATAGTAACAAATTTTTGTCATAATAACTAGAGGAAAAAAAGATGGTTTGTGCCATTACTAATCTTGTGAGCCACCCTTTTGTTTCATTAACAGTCACCACTAAGAGATAGCCTGGCCTCCAGTTTCACAGTTTCTTGATTTCAGTTGTGAAGCAGTTATGTCAGTGAATCACGCAAAGCCCTAACCTTTACTGCTGTAGTTTGCTGTTGGAAATATTTAAAAGATATTAGCACATTTAAATATTGCTACTGCCAGATTTATACTACTCTTAATTTCTATGCTAAGAAAAAGGAAAGCACCATCAATATTGCACGACTTCCTGCTATTTAACATGCACAGAATACAAGACCTTTTGAAGAGGACAGCAATAATGTCACAACAGAGAGAAAAAAGAAACACTAGATTCCTTGTCATACTAGCTCATTTTTCATACAACAGGTATTCCCCAAAAACTTCCTTTCTGGGGTTTTTAACCAATGTTTTTAAGCCCCTTACTGGAAGCCATGAAATAGCACAGTAACTTGGGAAGATTCAGCAGTCGAAAGGAGAGGCAGCTGCAGCAGCCCAGCACTGTCAGTCTCTCTCACCCAGGCACAGACAAAACTCTGCTGAGAGTTACACCCAGAAAAACTTTCTGACGCTCATGGGGAAGAAGCAGCCTGAGTATGGCAGGGTGTGAAGCGGGGATGAGAAAGGGTATGGGGATAACATGCAAGAGCTGCAGTTTTGCATCACTGTCTGAAGACCTAGATTCAATTCCCACATGCATGACCTTTGGCAAGACATTTCTATGCCAATTTCCCTCATTTGTGTGGAAACACAGCAAAAGGTAAACGTCCTCACTATCGCTTAATGCTCTTTTTTTTCTAGAGATTGTTTGCCCTACTGTTACACAAGGTTCATCACAAGCTTAGGGTAGGTAGGTTCATCAGGTGGCACAAAAGCAAATAATAGTATGGTCCCAATCGAAAGTATGTCTAAACTAGGCCTGGCACACACTCAAATGCTTTTTAAGCTTTAAGTTAAAATCAGGCATCACTGCGACAAGCATCAATGTACCTAACTTGAGTCACTGGTCAGAAAAGAACACAATAGATGTAGAAGAGCAGCCTATAGATTACTGCAACACCTTTGTTCTGGCTGCAAGAGTTCATTTTTTTTGTAGTGCCTCCAAAGTGCCAGATACTTCAAAAAAAGTTAAAAGAAGGAAGCAGAAGGCAGTAAAGATGACTGGCTTTAAGACTCATGCTTACTATGAGCAACAATGTTAGAAAAGTCAATTGCTTAACACAGGAGAGAGGTGTAACAGCCATGATCTAGGGAGCAGTGGAATACATTCCCCAGAGAGGTTCCGGCATCACCATTCTTGGAGGTTTTCAAGACCATACCAGATAAAACTCTGAGCAATCTGCTTTGGTACCATAGCTAACCCTGTGTTGAGCAGGAGGTTGAACTAGAGACTTTCAGAAGTCCCTTCCATTGTGATTTATCCTGCCATCCTAAGATGTACCAAAAATAGCTCAGGGTTATTTATAGAAAAACATTCCATGCGTAGTAAAGATTAATGAATAATTCAAAGGGGAGAAGGCATGTATAAAAGGGAGGGGAGGGCTTCATATGTAACTCTTTCAGATCTGTATGGAGACACATTAACTTTGCTTTTACAACATATAAACATTTCTATACGGAGAAGAAATGCCATCATATTTGTGAATAAAAACCAAAATTACAATACTTTTGTCAAAATCGTCCTAGTACAATAACCTCCTGCCAAAGTAGGAGTCTATGTTTAATATATTACTTCTTTCTCAAGAGAGCAACATGTATTTAAATTATTTGATGAGTTTCAAGACTAAACTAAATGAACACTAGAAGCCTCCACGCTATGTCAGCCAGAAGTACGAACTATGAAAACCGTCCTTTTCACTCCTCAAAAGTTTAGTAGCTATTCTCTGTCCTTGCCATATTCACCAGCTCTTGTTTTCACTTTCACTTACTCCTCTCATCTCTCTCACTCAGTGGGCAGAAAGCAAATTGCATATTGCTATCCTGTGATTCACCCTGAATGCAAAGCTACCCTTTTAGTGTGACGTGTTGTGTTAATCATCATTGTCCTCTTGCTTGATGTCAGAGGTGGCAATTTTCTAGCCTCTTCACTGTGTGGCCATGTGTACAGCATTTCCCATTTCATCACTGCATCCAAGATCCAAGTATGGGTGGTCACTGCAACTAAACTAACCTACTTCAAGAGATTTTAATTATTTTTTTCATATTTGGGATCTGTCTGATATTTAGACAGTGTTAGATATTAGAGAGTTTAAATTACTCTCAATCCCGATGGATATAAATCAAAGCATCTTTAACACAGGTATTTTTTTGTTTGGTTTTCCTTACTCATATCGCTGCATTCCTCTCATCTATTTATTTATTTGAGGGGAAAGCCAAGTACATTTTTCCATCCCCTGCCAAGAAGCTGATTGTTCTTTGGCTCAAGCTATTCAATATATTCCAGACTAGAGAGAGGAAGTTATTTGTCCTCAGCAGTTTGGGAGTGTTCTGCTATGTTAAACAGATGCTGTGTTTTACACCCCATTCATACCCACTGATCACTGGTGGACTTAAACATCTTTGTGCGTTAGCTCTTCTTTGTTCCCAGAGATCAAGAAGCACATTAAAGTGTCTCATTGTTTCCTCCTCTGTGTTTGTGCTGTGTGCTAATTCTGTTCGAAAACTTTGTTTAGCTCAAGTTACAGCATTAGGATTTGCATGTAGTTCTTGGAGTAGGTCCTTCTGAGCCCTTCAGGTTTCACGGATAACATCATTACTAAATTCCTGGTATGATAAGTATCAGATCTCACTGGAAAGCAAAAATCAATGGGAACTGTGAAAACTGCAAATAAGTGACAGGAATATATAATAAATTTGTAAAGGAAATTCTCACTAAGGTGTTTAGCTCTTGGAAAACCATCTATGAAATGAACAGTTCAAAACTCCCCCTTTGTAATTCTACAGCTAATACATGTCAGGTTCTCGGTAACGCAAATAATAAAAGCAAAATATATTATAGATTCATAAATATTTTCCTAAAACAGACTCTAAATTCTATGTGCTATTAGATATTACCTACATGCCACTCATTCACTCATTCTTCAATTACACAAATTCTCAACAACCTCGCTCACTGCACCCTCCGTTGCACCACGCATTTTAATCAATTTACACACAGTTTGCTCATAATAAATAATAGATAAAATAGACATCCCAAAGTAGAACATTTCAGCCTAGAAAGTGTAATTATACTCAATGCAGGACAACATGAGCATGTAAAAGATGTGCATAAGCACCGATGCACACCTAGTTCAGAGTAAGACATCTAGGATCACATACCCCGAGAAAGGATGGTTTCATTACCCGGGTTAGGTTAAAATCCCAGTTGATAAAAAGTTATTCCCTACAGAGAAGTTTACATGTGAAATTTAGAGTGTGGATATTGTTCATAATGAAGGAGCAAATCAAAAAGATAATATGAAGGAGACTGGGGAGCGTACAGTAGGAAAAACCAAGGCACTAATAAAAGATGGCATAACAACAGACAGAATAAAGAGAAGAAAAATATAAGCATTATTTGAATAGCATAAGAAAATGTACACTTGACCCTATTAGAAGATTCACTAACTTCTAGTGAAATAGCTCCACTTAAATTATGATTCTCCAGAGCACCCTTTTCAAACATGTAGTGATAATTTCTTAGAGTACAATCCCTAGTAATAAATCTTTTGATCTTGGCAACAAAAGAATCAAAATGAAAGAGTAGCTTGAGAAAAACATGGATTTTTTTCCATGCTTTCACACTAAATCTAGTCAGCAAAACAAATCACAGAAGGTCAATCTACAGAGGAAAGAATAATTTAGGTCAAAAGGTTTATTTATAATATCCAGTGAAAATCCATCAGCACAAGTAACAGAAAAATATCCCCTGTTCTGGAAATGTAACTGTATGCACTGGCACCCAGATAAAAGTTATAGTAAGAACCTAGATAATAATCAAGCAGATAAAGAACTGATGATTAATTAAACAAAATTTAAACAGACAGCTAGCTAGCCACTTTGGTATTGAACAACATACTTAATGAAATAAAATGGTTGCCAGCAATGTTTTTTGGTTTGAAACTGAAATATAATTTGTGCATTGAGGTTTGGTATCACAAGAAACTGTCAAATTTGTGTTCACGTGTGAGACTGATTGATTCAGTCAGAAAAAGTACATAACACCATCTATAACTTTTTTTAAGTTCCACTTTAAAAGAAAAAAGGAAGAAAAAAGCTAATTCGTCTTCTTCAAAATTATTTTTTTTAGCCTAGAATACTTCGGGCATGCTAGCAGGTAGGGTTTTATCTTAGGCAACGCCTAATAGTAAAGGCAACATTTTTGTGCAGATACTAAGCTGGAAAGACCAGAAGATGCACAAATAGTCTTTTTGATAGAGAGGTGTTACACCCAGCTTTTCTCCAAATGTTCCAGTATTGACTAACAAGTATTTTGATGCCCAGCCACTGCCAGCTTTTTATTACTGCTATTCTTTCCATGGAAGCAGGATATCCTACTTCGTAGCTGTCAAATGCGTTATGAAGATAGGTAAAGATCTTGTTTGTGCATGTTGAGCTCTACATTTGAGTGTAGGCAGTATGTTCCAACAAGGTATACTTGACCAGGAATTATTTCCTTTATGTTTTTCAGGGTTTCATTCATATAACAATTGACTAAAAATGCATCTACATACTGTTAGGAAAAATATGTAGCCAAGATATATTTACAGATAAGTAGTAAATTTATATTTTTAAATCCAAAACCAAAGGGTGTATAACAGATTTTGTATGCCCAAAGCTTCACACCTGCATATCTGCTGTTCCAAAAAGTACCAACACACATTATCTACGTCAGAAAAGGCTGCATGAATTCATGACTCTCAAGCTTGTGGTAGCACTTGAATTTAGTCACAATTAAATTCAGCAAAGTGAATTATGCACCGTGTTTCCAGCACTATGTGCTATCCCAAAAAGCGAACCTACAAAGGACTTTTACTTTGTTCAGTTCCCTAATTTACCTGCCTCTGCCTGCCACTATAACATCCTGTACTTTCATCCTATCTCACTTTGAACACAGCCAAGGAAAAATTGCCTCAACACTAAGAAAGCAGCAAAAAGCCAACTCCCATACACAAGGAAATTCTAGTTTGAGAAGATAATGAATCAATAATATGGTGTTTCCTGGTTATCAAAGTCCCTGAACAATTTCACAAGTGTAGGTCAAGAGTCTTAGATCAGAAAGAGACCTGGTTAAGACTGCGGTTTGACTACCCCTGCCTTCCCTCTTACCCAGTATTGTCTAAACTGGATACTTCCCCAAATAAAGCCACAGTGGTTTTTTTAAGCTCTTCACTCTTCTCTGCCAATTGCTTCCTAACCTATGTCGAGCCCTGTAATTTCCCACCAGTACTTACGTCACCCAGCACTCCACCAGGAACGGCAATATTGGGAATGCCGACCTATGAAGAACACCATATGGCTGCAGATGTTCTTAAGTACCACGTTGTCTAACCTGCCTCACTGTAAGCCCAGATGTCACGGTAATTAAAAGCTGGATACCATCCAGAGGCTGGTGTACAGCACACTCCCAGCATTCTCCAATATGCAGAGATACTCTAATTTTATTAACAAGTAATTTTAGAAAAATAGATTTAATGAGAGTTGCAGCAACAGACACAAACATAAACCAAGATGTGCAGTTATAGAGGGAAGTTACTACTGGTCATCTCCACATACACACATTGTTGGTCTACTTAATATTTAGATATTCTCTAACTAAACATAGTGCATGGGAATATTCATGAAGGTGTGTTTATTTTCACTCATCTTTTACTCATTGAATTCCGACTTTGCCAATAAGAACGTTTAAGAAAAATGAAACCACAAGTACAAACATTTATGCTTCATTGTACAAACATTTGTTCTAAACAAACCTCAAAGCGGAATGTCCTTTACCAAAGTAACCTCATTTAAAAAATATAAATGCATACTCAAAGGAAATACTTCTCTAATATTTTTCCCTTAGCTCTAGGAACACAGAAGATACATTATCCACACACACGTATCCACATAAGGTACATTTCAGTCAAGCATGTTTATGACCATCAAATTATATGAAAAATATTTTGAAGTGGAAGATTCAAAACAGCAGCGCACGGACCTGACAAATGCCCAATATACCAGTCACACGCTTATTTTCATTCTTACAAAAGTCACAGAATCACCTAGATTGGAAAAGACCTTTAAAATCATCGAGTCCAACCATTAACCTAACACTGACATGTCCTCAGCTAAACCACATCCCTAAGAACTGTGCTTACCCAACTCTTAAATACCTCCAGGGATGGGGACTCCACGCAACATAAGCATGCAGGAGATAACTGTCGTTATGATATAGGCTGCTCAGATGCTGTGATAACAGACAACAGATAACTGTCTTAGACAGAGACATTTTGCCTGGACAGAAAATAGTATCTTCCATAACAGGGTACAAGGATCCATTAATGAGAATATTAACTACATAGAAAACTAATTAATTTCCCTTTGAACTAAAAGATGGATTTAATCATTTACTAAAGGGCATGAGTCTGCCTAGAGAGAACAAATGACAGAGCATCAACCTTCCAATATTAACACTGAAATTTGGCTATGCAAAGTTCACAGTACAATCTAAAACTGCAGTAACAAGAATAAAGAAGGGTCTTTCAGAGCTTTTCAGATCAAAATCCACATGTGCAGATGATATCATGCTAGCTCTATGGTTTGTGGCAGGAGCATGACAGTAACCAAGACAACAGCACAAACGCTTACTGAAATTCCTCTTATTAGAGTGTAGAGAACATGGTGACCAGCCTATTCTTTCCTCCAGATCAAGCCCAGTCATCTATACTAGCACAAGATCTCATTAAAAGTAAAGCTTGTCCCAGCTAATTAACATTACCTCTTGCATTTATCATACCCAGTTTTAGTCAACTGCTGCATGGTTAGGGATTCACACTGGGGGGCAAAGCATCCCAAAGTTGTGCTACAATCGAAGCAAATCTCAACAAATGCTCTATGGCAAACTGCACAGGGTAGAAATATTTGTATGAGGATCGTCACCTACAAGTATATCGACCTAACATAAATACTCTTCTGCTGCACTACACTACATCCAACAGAGCACTTAAGCATACATGCTATTCCCTTTGATTTCTGTTAGATCTACATACATGGTTAAGTCATCCAAGTCCGTAGAGTAGCACTGCACTCGAAATTGGATGCCTTCTTTACGCGGAAGGACAAAACAACTCTTCCATCTTAACCAGTCTTGAACTCTAGGAACTCGAGCACAACTTGAGTGCATTTCTGAACTTTGAAATAGGTTCCATTAAATTTCAGTGCACCTCTGTTCTTATTGCTTTCTAGTCAGTTGAATGCTTATCTGTACAAAACCTTCTGAGTTATGTTCATCATTACTTTCAGGTTCATGGCTGCTCTAGCTTCTCTGACAGCATCAGAATGACCTCATTCTTCACATTAATTTGCTTTTCCCATAAATAAATTTCTCAGGTCACATAAGTTCATTTCAAAAGGTGTCTTCTTTTGCTAAGCACCATAACATGTCAGCCATTCAGACATGTTATAGTCTTCAGCTACCTAATTCATCATGGACAGTCTCAGTGTACACCTTTCCTTCACACTTACCCACAGGCTTAATCCAAAGCTTACTGAAGCTAAAGGGCTTGAGGGAGCCTTTTTCCTTTTCAGCATCCTTTAGATGAACTGTATTTTCTAATCTGCAGGTCTTGATACAAAAAATTGCATTCAAGTAAACATGTTTCTGTCTGTTCCGGTGACCAGTCATCATTAAATGCAAACTAATTCCTTCCTCTTGAAAACACAGGTACCGTCTGAGGTGACTACAAAAATAATTCTACTAATTTTTTTTAAAACAATGTTGCTATTATTTTCTGCTTAATAAGCTCCTTTGTCATCACAAGAAACTTATTTCAGTACAAGGCCTATAAAATCCACCCATCTAAAATTCACCACAACTTTGTGCACTAAAAAGATATTACAAATTTGGGACTCTGTTCTTCTTACTATGAGTTCTGCCTCAGGGGAGGTTTAGGTTGGATCTCAGGAAACACTTCCTCACAGAGAGGGTGCTCAGGCACTGGGATGCACTGCCCAGGGAAGGGGTGGAGGCACCGTCCCTGGAGGTGTTTAAGGAGAGGCTGGATGTGGTGTTGGGTCATAGGCTGGACTTGATGGTCATGAAGATTTTTTCCAGCCTCAACAATTCTGTGATTCCGTGTCATAGGTTGACCCTGGCAAGCCGCCAGGTACCCACACAGCCGCTCTCTCACTCCCCCTTCACTGCCAGACAGGGGGAGAAAATATTTCCAAGGGTTCAGGGTTTGACATAAGGACAGGGAGATCACCCTCATTTACCGTCCCGGGCAAAAGAGACTCAGTTTTGGGGAAATTAGGTACATTTATTAAGAGAACTAATCAGAGAGGAGTAGTGAGAAGAGAGAAAGAGAAAACAGATCTTAAACAGAACACCTTCCCCCCCATCCCTCCCTTCTTCCCGGGCTTAACATCAATCCCGGTTTCTCCACCTCCTCCCCCCGAGCGGCACAGGGGGACAGGGAATGGGGGTTGCGCTTCTTCACTTCGGGGGAGGACTCTTCACTCTTCTCCAGGGCCACTGTGGGGTCCCTCTCACGGGAGACGAGCTTCACGCTCTCTTCTCCGGCGTGAGTCGTCCCACGAAGGGCAATTCATCACAAACTGCCCAACAGCAGACACCTCACGAGGGGCAGCCCACTCCTCGTGAGTCTGAGGCGCAGTCCTTCGGGGGAAACTGCTCCAGCGTGAGCCACCCGCAGCGTCCCAAAAGTCCCACCGGCCAACCTGCTCCAGCGTGGGCATTCCTCTCTTCCACGGGCTACAGCTTCCGGCAGCGACTTGCTCTGATGCGGGCTTCCCACGGGCTACAGTCCCCTTTCAGGCATCCACCCACACGGCATGGAGTCCTGGGTGGACATCTACGCGGTGATCCTCACGGTGGACATCTGCACCTCGCCCATGGGCTGCAGGGGGACAACCCGCTTCACCATGGTCTTCACCACGGACCCAGAGGACTCTCTCTACTCCGGCACCTGGAGCTCATCCTCCCCTCCCTCCTTCTTCACTGACCTTGGTGTCTGCACAGATTCTCACTCCTCCATCTCTGTGCCAGCTGTTATGGCACAGTTCTTTTCCCCGTTCTTAAATATGTTTTTTACAGAGGCATTCCTCTGCTATCACCTTACTGATAGGGTCAGCCTTGGCCAGCGGTGGGTCCCTCTTTAGAGCCGGCTGGCATTGGCTCTATCAAACTTGGGGAGCTTCTAGCAGCTTCTTGTAGAAGCCACCCTGCAGTTCCCCCCCCCGCCGCCGAAATCCGGCCAGGCCAAACCAAAACATTCTGTCAAAGTGACAGTTCAGACATAGAGAACAAAATACTAAACCTCATTTTTTCACATAAAACCATTTCCATTTACAGTGATTAATCGTCTCTATTGATACCTAATTATTATCACCTCAGCACTGCACTTAAAATGTTTTGCAGGAATCTATGTTTTATTGAATGCTAACCTACATCTAAGCTACTTAAATATTTTGGCATATGTTTTTGAGAACTTCTCAAACTTCTCAAAAATGTGCCTTCTCACTGTAGTTTTATGGAAGAAATCTTATCACCTTTTTATAAGATAGCAAAGGGGCAAATGTAAAGTTAATTAAGAAACTCTGGGGGAATCATATTGTTGCCACTGCAACTGCATGGCTGTACTTTCTTCCTCCTTTTATTTAAAAATCTAATAGCTTGCTAACTATTGGATTACTGCAACTTTGCGCTTTCTGCCCTAATGGTGGATTTAGAGAGATGCTAGTTAGTTATAAACAATTACGGCAGTTTATTGGGTCATATGGAGTATCTTTGTTCTTACTTATCCAAGAAACCTGTTGCCCATGTTATTTCTATTATTTTCCATGATACTGTTCTGCTGCATTGCAATTAAATTAAAAGGCCCAAATGGTCAACAAAATATAGCAAGTTGTTGCAGTGATATAACCTATTATGAGAATTGAAAAAGGCTAAGATTTTCTCAGCATGCAAGAAGGTTTTATAAGAAAATCATCCACGGTTCCTTCTGTAATGAAAATTTACATATGAAATACTCATTAGCTTGGAGTGGTAGGAAAATGTTTACAAAAGGTCAAATCCATATTCTCTTTATTAGCCATTAAAGAAAATAATTTTTATACCCTTCAGAGCAATTCTAAAATATTTTAATTCTAAAATACTTTAATATTTAATATTTTATTAGTATATTGGGTTGCTACTTGTAAATATTTATCAAAGAATCCTGTGTTTAAACATGTGATTTTCAACTTTTCCACAGACTACATGCAGATTAAGAGTCACAGATTTAAATATGTGCAAGACTACAAAAAGAGAGTCAAATGTCAGAAAAGATACGAAGAACATTTTAGAAGTTAAATATATTGTGAATTCCCACAGGTACCATGAGAGGAAAAAAAAATTCTAACATGCATGGAGCATCCTAGAGAATGAACTGCCCACTTCTCATTTCGACATGTTCTTCTGTAGTGTATCCAAATTGTACATTTCTAAACTATATCACTTTAACTGTCTTATGCTTGATTAAGTCTGCATGCATGTTCCTTTATTATGATATTGTTAAAGCTACAATGTTGTCAAATATTTAACTAAGTTAAATTTTAGCAAGTACACGAAAAAAAATAGCCTGCCTCCAACTGATTTATGAGGACACTCAAGCTATTATCAAATTTACAAACATTTTAAACTAACAAGATCACATGCTTTTATTATGTCATGAACAGAATCATCTTCCTCTTCTTGCATTAAAGACAAACTCATCAGACACCTAACTGTCAGACTGAATTCCCTTCTGCTTATTGCTGAAAGTCTCTATCTAGTTATTACTGCTGAAAGTCGCCACACGAAAACCTGAATACTGGCAGCCTTATTTTAGGGTATGTTAGACTTTATAATAGAAAAAGTTCCGAGTTTTAGATCCTAAAATCTGTCAAAGCACCAAGTACAAGATCTTTTCTACGTGCAAGTTCAAAATTCAATTTGCTAACAGCCATATAGATAGGTTATGTGTATGGAGAACTATAAAAAGTTATTAAAAAATCCGTATATTATATATGTACATAGTTTTTGTATATATTTTTTACATGTATGTAGCCTTCATTTGGGAAGACGTGTACTAAGAAATACGTGTTTAATATTTTACTTATATAACATCCAATTTACTGCCTCTGAACCATATGGTAATAGCTAAATGCAGGTTTTCTCCAGATCAAGCATTGGCCATAACTGCTAGTAGTCAGAGCTCCAGTGAGCATGAATGGGTTTCCTGTCACTATAATTACTATAAATTCCTTATTTATCTTTTACCTGAAGCACTGAAGAGACTACAGAGAGAGTGCAGTAAGGAAATGCAGAAGCCCTTCTGAAGGCAGCAATGTTTAGTGCAGAGTGTGTCACCCAGAGCAGCAAATCATCCTTCCTTATCATGCATCTATGCCCCACGACACTAACCATCTGTAAAGTACAGTTGGGACTGTTTAAAGAAATCCCACATGTTAACTGTGTAATGTTTTCTAAAGAGACCATTTGAGACAACCTGGGCTAGATTTGTCAGAGGAACTCGACAGAATTTAAACAGACTTTAGCTCCCATTGATCCCTGCAGTAGATTCTGCATTGCTACGCTGGTACCTTTTTTCCATTCCTTTGCAAACTCCACACCGTAGAGAGGTCTATGTGCTAAAAAATGTTTCTGCTCCTCACCACTATTCTTTATGGCTCATGAGAGTTTAGAGACATCCTCCCCCACTGTTGTTAGAGACACAAAAACTTTTCAGAGTAAGAGAGAAACACACATTCTTCACCTATTTATAAATTGCCTGCTGAAGGAGAGGTAAAAAATGGTGCATTTAGTTTCTAAATTACATCATTATTGCAACAAGAGTGACTCAGAATATTCTCCACTTCCGAGACAGCACATACAACAGTAAATCTTTTCAAAAACTCTTTGCATGTTTTTGCTTTAGTTCTATTTTTTCCCCAGATAACACAGGCATGTCAGGTGTTTTGAAGCCTGGGATACCTCCAGCTCAGTTCAGTGTTCACCTACCAGCACCATTATACAGGCATCTGATTGCTGTGACAGACTAGAGATTTTGGCAATAGGAACTATAACTTTTAGCAAGAATTTTCTAGTAAAGTAATCTCGTTTTAACACATAGCTAGAAGTCCTCAAAAGCCCATGAACCAATGATAATTGTTTTATTTAGCAATTTACCAACGATTCTGTAGGTTTATGCATCCTCCTTCCCATATAACAACCTTTTAAATCCATATGCCACCAGAGTGTCAAAAATAAAGATCAACGAGCTGTAACTTTCATATTGCTGCAACACCTTTATTTTCCATTCAGCTATAAGCTGATCCTTATCCTTTTCTTGTTTTATTGCTTTTCCTTCCATCCTAGGCCTTCCTTCGATATGCCACTCATTCATGGTCCAAAACATGGAAGAGTTTTTACGTCACCTATAATAGATGAACTTGATAATAATTTGCTCTCCTCTAATTGACAATTATTTACATACCCTTCCTAACTCTTCCCCCAGCTTTTAAAAAAAGGCCATTATAGCTAACGTTTGAAAGGTCACCTTGCCTCCAGGTCCAGGCCTTTCTACCAACTTCTTCAAGAGCCTGTGCCCCCAAAAAGGAAAAAAAGGTCTTTAGCACCAAGTACTTCTGTTACTGCAGACATTAGTAACAAGACTAACAAAGATACCTGTTCTCTGCCACAGCTCTGCCTTTCTGAGAAACGCTGTGTACTGCTGCAAGATATGAATAAAAATTGTGGAGGAGCATATTGCCATGGAAATACTTACAAATGCCTTCATTTCTGAGTCACACTACCACAGCGAGTTTCCAGCGTGCTGGGAATGACTCAAGTGTTTATCCCCCAATTACAAATTATATCCCAATTATGTCTGGATCCTGAAAGTATCCCTTTTTCTTATTATTTTCTCTCTTGAGTTAAGCTTCACAGCTACTGCCCCGTGAAAATACTGTCTTTATTCTTTTTGCTTTTCTATTCTTTTCCCTAGACAGATCTAATGGAAATCACAGTTTCAAATATAGATTGTTAGACTAAAAACAATCCCTTTCTCCAAGTACCTTTTGATGCTAACATGTATCTAAACATGGGTCAGAATTTTTCAGATATGTTCTCTGCTATTCATTTCCTACATGGACATTTACAAGCAGACCCTCATGAAAAACCATCATCCACTTTCATCGTATGTATTAACAGTAACACAAGAGCATGAAGCCCCATTCATCTCTGTGCACTAAGCTTCTGCAAAACTTAAGCACGCTTTTTTTTATTTCCTCCTCTAATATATATATACATATATACACATATATATATGTGTGTATATATATATATAGAGAGAGAGAGAGAGAGCACCTTTGGCAAATATTTTCTCTTTATCATATTTTCTTGAGCAACTGTTTAAGTAAGCATAGATTCTCTTAATTTTGCAAGAGTGACAACAGGCAAATGACCTTTAATATAATGAAACAAGAATGACCATATAAAGGCTAATCCTTTGCAGACAGAAATGAGTTGCAGTAAAAATTTGCAATTTAAATGTGGCTGCCAAGAGAAAATCAGAATTATGGGTTGCTAAGCAGAGCCCACTCAGTCTGTCCTTTGGACAAGATCTGATAAGTGACATGACTGATTAATAAATCCTGTAAGCAACAAAAAAAAATTTGCAATTCAAAGTACAGTGGTCACCTTTATGAGATTATTGTGCATCAGTTTATCGCTACACACTTCAGTTTAGATTCCCTGGGTGCTGTCAAAGCAATTATAACTGGGAACACAATAGCTGTCATTAGGAAAGGCAGACCTGCATGTTATTGATCCACTAATGCTTTTGTCCTATCCCTTCCCTGCCAACCAGTCCCCTTCTCTTAGAAGGCTGCTGGTGATAAAATACTTGTTCACTTAATTACTTTCATTAATGATGAGCCTCAAACTTCAAAACATGCAACAAAGAGACTAATTAGGTATTGAGTTGTCTTTATCAGATTAAGTTCAGTTAATCCATGATTGTTCCCATTCAATTATTTCAGAGAGTACATCTTTTCTTCTTAGATGGAGTTACCAATGCAATGAAAAAAAGTTGTCTTTTAGCTCCACTGAAGTACAGTCAGCCATTTTATGATGATATCTTTAAAAGATGTGTAGAAGATATAAAACTGAACATGTTTTCAAGACAGATTAGTGGGGCAACGAGATTACAATGTTCTCAAGCAATTTGAATCTCCCTCTGAGGAAAGGGAAGAAGCAGAGGTATGAAAGAAAATTTAATTTCTTTAAAAATGTTACAGTGTGTTATCTGTCTTAGGAAATAATGTAGTACTTGTTGATATATTTTGTGACTTCTGTAGCACCACATCAACACTTGTTGATATTAACCTTACTGCAAAACTGTGGAACCATTGTGTGCAGAATTCACTACAATGCCAGTGTCTCCATTCTCTTCTTGTACTGCGTTGCAAGGTTATTTATAACACACCTCATCCCTACAGCATTTTTAACATGACAAAATATATTCCATGAAGAGTAAGAAAGTTTCCACTTATTCACTAAACTCAGAAATACATTTCCTTTAATACCTTCCAGTTCACAAAAATTTTCACTACTTCACAGAGAATAATACCAGTTCTGTTGAAGGATAGTGCAAAACTGCTCCTGGTAGAAAACACAGGCCAGACCGGGCCAGCTTTTCCATTCTTCTAACCTATACAATCCTCCAGACACACCTTTTAAGCATTGCACACATTACATAACCTTGTGCCCTGAGGCATACCCTCAACTTCAAATGACAAAATCGGCACACTGACAGGCCTACAGCTCTCCCATTTTAAACACTTGGAATTTAAACAATTAAAATTTAATAATTTTTAAAAAAATAAATAAAATTGTGATCATAATGAAGTCAGAAGTACCATACAGTGGTAGTGAGCTCAGTCAAGGGCTTCAGATCAGTCTGATATAAAGGAACGAGATCTAAGCAGTGTGTGAGCGAGCCTCCTGCACCATCAACCCAGGAGACAATTCCTTGAAGAAGAGTCACTTGTAAGTAAAGATCAGTTTGTCCTCCTTTAGAGCAGTAGTTCACAGTACTACATTAATAATATTATGTATAATCAAAAATCTTAAATGGAAAAAAAATAAACCCCCTTTAAACCAAGCATTACTATCTTTCTTATTTAACAGTCTCTGCAAGACTAGGAAAGAACACTTACAATAAAAAGAGTAAACAAGAAGAGAACTTTTGTCATGTTTGACTACAACACAGTTTTGACAGTACCCACAAGGAAGACTCTAAAGCATTTGGAATTACATCAGTATTTAAAAATCACCATTATCTTTTTTCTCTGGTAAAATATGAGCCCGTATAACTCAAAGCTCTGACAGGAACAAGGTACCCCAAGTCATCAAGCATGCGTCTGTGAACAGCAATGGTCTCTGTGAGTACTCTTAGCTAAAGTAAAACAAACCTCTAAAGCTGGCTAAAGTAAAGCCAACTAGGTTAGTTATAGTAAAATGGAGCTAATTTATCTCAAATTCCTTCATTTACTTTGAGTTAAAAGAAATACATAACCAACTTTCAGGCATCAACTCACTCCAGTCACTTCCTTGCATATCTGCACTTTATCCCACTGAATTACATAGATGCACTCCCTCAAATTAATAAACATAGTAGGAGCAAAATAAGGCTTCCCTTGAGAAAAAAAAAGGTTAATCAGTTGAAAATGTAGCATGGTTCTTACTATGGACTCATTTAAAACATGGCATGTGTTGTGCACTGAAATCAGGCAGATAGAGTTTCATTTCCTTACATTGTATTTTTCTTCTTAATAAAAGTTTTATCTGCCCCTATCATGGAAACAGCTCTCCCATTCAGGGGCTGCCCTGCTTTATACATAATACGCATATATGGCTCTCTTGAAAACACCCCCACTAAGATTACCTACATTTATTGCTATAAACAGACACATCAAATATCAGCTGAAACTTCTTCCAAGTTAAGAGTCTTTTCTGGGGTTTATTTGTACAATATCCTTCTACTTATCCCTTTCCACAGTCATACTAGTACTAAGTAATCCACCTTTTTGGCCTAGCAGCAATGGTGATTCATTGGAATAATTTTGCACAGTCTATAAAATAGAGCAAAAATCACCTTTTATCAGCAAACACCTTCATGAATATTTTTATGGAAATAAAAAGATAAAGTTTGTCAGTAACTAAAACCATGTTAGAGAGTATGCCTTGAAAAGATTGCCTACAACACTGTGAGTAAAGTTCAGGAGAGTTAAAAGAAAAAACAACAACAAACAAAACCACCCACCCCACTCCCCCAAAAAACTGAAACCAACAAACCAACCAAAAAAAATAGAACTACAAAGCAACTCACAACTCTAAAAATCTACTCATAATAAATTTAGGCAGTAAATCAAAAACTGAAAATGGGATACAAATGAATTTTGTGTCTCACGACCAAAGCTGCGGGGAACAGTTTACCAGAAATTCAAAGTCTGGTGAATAAGCCCCTAAGGGCTCACTTGGAAAAGCTTGAAAACTGACTGGCGTTTTCCCATCAGGCATGGGATGAAAAGCAAACCTGAGAGCTGCCAATATTTATCTCTCTACATTTGGAGACTGTGGTTTTTATCTGTGGAGGAAACCAGCTGGGAGAGGCAGAAAGACTTTGTAAAATCAGAATAAACACTTAACAGTTCCATTTTTTTCCCCCACAGAGATTTCCCTGCTGACATTAATTAAAATTTCTTTAAGGTTATGCACTTGGAGGGTTTGTTTTCTTTTCACTCTTAAATAGCTTGTTTATCGTGTGACAGATTCTGTTCTGCTCAGTGCATTAAATACTGCAGGACAGGGGGAGAAAAAGCGTGCAGGGGGATGTTCTTGCCAGGGGTTGAACCACACAGGTAGGATCACAACTTGAAAGTCAGCACAACAACATAAAAGACCCAGATATTCAGTCCTGAAACGGCTCAAAAACTTTGCAGAGCCAGGCAGCTCATCTTGCCAGGGGTGACACCTGAAGGAACTGCGTAGTGTGCCCAGGCACAGCTACGAGGCACCCAAGCACTTGCTTCATTATCTTCGGAACACGTTTCTCAAAAGCAAGAGCTGTAGCATGCGAGTTGTGGCACATCCTACTATAACAGGTTCAAAAACTACAACCCCAGACATCTTTCCTGTTTCTTTGCACTCGCACGCATTAGCATTACAACTTGCATAAATAACCAAATCCCCTACTTTACTAATCTCCTACTTTATTAATCCCACGGGCTATTCTATCTGCTCCCCAGAACAACTGGTAGCAATATCAAAGCCCCATATTCTAGATTTCATGCACTATTTTTTTTTGTTTACACTACAAGATTGATATTGATGGAAAACCCATAAACTTTTAACTTAGATGACAAAGTTTGCTATCTGTCTCCTTGGTGGGACTTCTGGTTAGAAAAACTAGATGATTCTGTGCGTGCTTACCACCAAGAGTTTAGACTGGTGATGGGAGTACTTTAAACAGATCACAAGTGGAGTGATGTTTGGAATAAGTATTTTAAAAAGAGATTTAAAAATCTAATGTCTCTCCAAGTTTTCCAAGTCTGTAGAAATTGGCAGAAAATCTTGTGAGAAAATGTTAGTATTGCCACTGTTCCATATTTCCCATCAGATTTTGAACACTGAGAGTATCTCCTTTCACAGTACTACAGCACAGAGAGTTCTCACAGGAACTTGCAGACACTGTTTTGCAAAAGCTAATGTAATGCAGCTTTTTCACAAGGCTGGATGAGCAAGGACATCTTACATTTCATAACTGGTTTGCCTTTTAAAATGTTAAAAACGTGGCCAAAATATGACAAAAGCAAATCACATTTTTTTTATTAGTGGGGAATTTTAGCAGCACTAACTGTAAGACTTCTCAGCACCTTAGCAATCGTCTAAATATGTCTTATGCTGCCTTGAGAGTGATGGCTGTGGCAAGATCCAGACGAGCAAATTAAAGGTGGGTGAGCAATGTAAAGCTACCCTGACACAAGATGAGTTGTCTGTTCAACATGTTGATCGGAATTGTCTAATCTAGTGATTTGATTATAATTATCTAGAAAACAGAAAAACTTCTGTAACCTGGGTAGAAATTTGTGACTATTCCTTTGATCTACATCCCAAAACATCTTAATTTTCCTAGGTATCTCTTAAAAACTCTCTTTCTGGCAAGTATCAGTAGAAGTTTAAAAAATGCATATACCAGACAATATTGCATAAAGGTCCAACCAACTGCAGCACAGAATCACAGTGCTTATACATTGCCATCTAAGACAATCCTACACAAGGAATTTACTAGAAGAGATGCTAAACATTTCATATTCTTCTATTCAGAAAAAAAATCACATGTTTTAACATCAAACCTGTTTTTCAGTTTAAGTGTTACAGTAAATTTATAACAAATTTGCTATAACCTGGTTTTGTTATTGAAAAATCAAATTATTATGTTCTGCAAGGGGAAAAGCTGTGCTGAAAAAAACATAAGTTCTAGTGAAACCGGGGTACTTGATAGGAAAAATTTCGTGACAATTTAAATCAGGAAGATGAGATATTAATATAAAAAATAGTTTTGTTTATATTGTCTTAAACAGAGACAGACCTCCCAGCTTCAGTCTTTGCTTCAAATCAGACAGACTAGGGACTGGAATTTGTGTTACTACTCCCTATTAGCAATTTGAGAAGCAGAATGGGGACAGTGGTGTAAATGTGCGTAATTCTGGCAAGAAATTGGATGATGGACATAAAAACCCCACAAACTTTAATGAAAATTGAAAAAAAGTTTTCAGTCTGGCATTTTCTGAAAATTCTGTACTTACTTTGGCAAAAAATTCCATCACAGTTCTGAAAACAATTCCTGTTTTCAGACAAATGACCAAGTAACCTGACAGCATCTTTTCTCTCTAGACTTTAATCTTGTATATTTTGAGTCAGACTGAATAGAGAAAAAGAGCTTTGATGGAAAACCTAATACTATAGATTCATTTTTCTGCCATCTGCCACTCTTGTTAACCCATGCCAGTTTGATCATTGGAAAACTTCCCCAAATCATTGCTATTTTTCTGAATTCTCCAAAGGCCCCTTTGCATGTATTGGCTTCCTAAATAATGATGGCTAAGGTAACAACAAGCTACGTTAACAGCACGTTACTTTCCTTACTAAAAGAAGGTACCTGAAATCTCTGTTCTGCAGCCAAGTGGCACCAAACACAACTGACTGTATTGCCACACACACCATCACCACAGTAATGAGTATGTAATACCATGATTAAGGTTTCTCTGTATTTCTCTCTAAGACATACTTTGATCAAACCACCACAGACAACAGATGAGTGTTGCTCTGCCCTGATTTACAACATGTCAACTGGAAAGACAATTTTCTGCTTATTGTTAAAGGTGCCTGAACAGAGCTCACCAGAAACTGCCTCGAGAGACAGGCTTCCTCTGAAGGCAAAGTTTCTGATTACTAATTACATGGCTCTAAATTCTAAACACAACCTCAGTCTGAAGTCTGCTCGGGTATACTCTCAATTGGCCAAAACATCATTTAATACATGATTTCCCATTCCTAAAGAGTCGTGACATTGAGTGTGAAAAGTGCTCAGAGGCCAGCACGTAATATTCTTATCAGGTCCAGGGTCCTCTGTGAAGACAGGAAATGAGCTTTCCCTTGGTATTATGATGTTAGCCATTATATCTTAATTTTCTAGTGCCTTTTCACCAAATAGATCAGGTTGTCATTTACACGTATAACATAATTCTGAAAGTGGGCATGCAATCTCCATTGGAAACAGTAGAAAGGGAGTGAAATAAAACGGAGAATTTAAAGCATCTTTTATTGAGACATTAAAAACAAAAGTAACAAATGTACTACTCATATTTTGTCTGTATTCAGCAAATAGTGATTTAACTATCAGTACAAGGAAAAATGCTTTTTTTTTTAGTTGCCACGTATCTATGACCTCTACTAAAAGTTCTTGGTGGATTTCACTGGCTATTAGTTTTTTTTAATGCTTGTGAATCTGAGAGAGAATGGCAGAAGAAAGAGAGTGGAAAGCTGCAAAGAACCATCACACCAACTCTAAATTGGACATACAACCCCAAGATTTGGTAGGAAGATTTCTAGGCTGAATAATGGATGAGAGGAATTTGAAGCTAGGAGAGCAGAAGGTCAGGAAGGAGGGGAGAGAAATAAAAAAAAAGCTACAATATATTTGATTTCTAGTAATGTGTAGATTGTCTGTGAATTAATTGTGTAGGTTTATCTTCTTTTTTAAAAAAGAAAAAAACTAGCTGAGGCATTAAAAAAAAATCCCAGATTGTTCCCAAATTAATCATGTTACAATCTAAGCTGGAAAACATCTCACTCTGTAGAGATCAATCTCTGGTCTAAAAAACTACTTTCACCAAGTACTTTTTAAAATTACTTCACCTCCTACAATCTAGTCACACTGATATGCCACGAAGTATTAAGGAATTAATCTCTGGGTGTTAACCTCTCAAGTGGGAAAAAAATAATAAATCAAACAGATAAAGCAAATTAATTTTTTTTTGCTGTATAAATGCAACTTCAGTATTAACAAGTTGTTTCAGCACAGAGTCCAGAACTTAGTGAAATGATCTGCACAAGAAGCTTGGTGGGTTCTTGCTTGTTAGTTCAGTTATTATAACTGTAAACCACATGAGGCAAAAAGCTGGAGATATTGTGAAGATACCGTTAAGAAGTCTGGTTTTACTGGTGGAGAAATTATCTCAGGAATTTCATACAGGAGGAGTACATTCTAGAGGGAGGGCAGACAGTGCACATTTTTAGAAAGATGGAAGAAAAAAGGTAAAAGCAAATGAATTTTTAAAAGTCTGAATTTTCAGTGTCTACAGAGAAATACTGAGACAATTAAATAAATATATTAATAAAATAAATGAAATGTTTTAACAATATACCCAAATCATTTGTCTTTGACCAGCTGCTTCTTTACATTTCAAAATTCCCTAGTTTATAATCCTCATTCAAAGATCATTTTTTGAGAAGCGATATAGGCATTTGCTACACCATTGTGATGCTGAGTAAATTAGGCAATCTTCTGGTTGACATCAGCCATGAATACAGATTACACAAAATATCAGTCACAGAAAGCAGTTTTTGAGACCTCCAAATGACTGGAGTGGATTAGACAGAAACCTTCTCAGTACAGTCAATGAAAGTTTTGAACATTCAGCAACTCCAAGGGTCAAGCCTCAGCTTTTACAGCTCTTCCCTGTACATCGCATAAATAGCAAACCAACACTGCAATCAGTACAATCACTGCAGACAGAAGGAAGAGGATGCAACCAAGATTAATCAACACATTGTATTCATATACAATTTTTTGTCAGTAATCTACGCCTGTCAGTTTTGGTCTTATTTTTAAAGAACTGCTCTAAGTGGGGGCAGAGGAAAATGTCTGGCTTTTTGAAGGCCACAGGCAAATCTGATTCCATGTGCGAGACCCTTAGATAAGACTATCTTCAGTACAGCCTGCAGGAAGTGATAAGAAGGACCTTGCTCCTCTCTGTTCACATTCCAAGTGTATCACTATTTGGTGAAAATTAGCTGCTGATTAGATGGCTTGAGAAACAATTCCCAGATAATGCAACTGTGCTAGCTAACAGATGATATTTGTGTTCCCATTAGCAATACTTAATTTTTCTCTGGAGCTTTATAAGTAAGAAAAAAATCAACAGCATAAGAGTAATAAAATCACAACAAATCAACGCAATAATCTGTTTGTAAACAGTGAGGTAACATCTCTGTTTTTCAGCAAAGCCTTTTCCTATTCCTTCTGCTGCAGCCAGTAGGATTTAGACTAGAGGACAGATTACACAAGCATTTCTGGTTTATCTTTTTTCAACCAAGATCATCAATCTTAGGACTTAGGTAGCTCTGATTATTTGAAATTTTAATTTCAATGTAACTCTCTGCAGAGCTGATCTGTAGTTATACTTCATGTTTCTGAAACACGAAGTCCTGAGTCTATAACACATTCAGCAGAGCACTATAGGCTTGCAGGCCTTCTTCCTGCTTTCTCAGGGAAGATAAATCTGGTCCTATGTAAATTAAATTAAGAGGCTCATAAATACCTCTTATCAAAGTATTGATTTGGTCATAGGGCTTTTTATTCACCTCTATTTTTTAAACAGCTGCTATCACTGGAAAGGAAAAGAGCATAATTTGTTCAAGGAATAGAGTTTTCAGACCTGCTGGCTTCTTAAAATGCAAAAGCTTGTTGGAACAGAAAGAAGACCTTGACATCAATAAAACAGGAAACATTAATCCGATAATTCCCTGCTTTGAAATACTAAACCAAAAGAAAGGAAAACCTCAAACCCGACCCTCACATAAAGCCACCAATCCATAACAGTAACCACAATCCAGCACTGTCTTCACCCGTTAGCAGTTTTACACCATGGCCCTCTCCATTAGTAAAAAGCTGAGTCCTGTTAAGGCAGAGAAGTAAAGACTATAATTAACCAAACTGAGATCTGTTTCCTCCTGATCTATGAAACTGGTAATAGCTGGCAATTTGTGTGTAGAATAGCATCTAGAAGAAAACTGGATTACACACAAATTGTGTGTGCGATCGCAAACCGTACCACATGCTTGTGGGATCATTTTTCCTTTAAAGAGTCATTCTAAGTCAGAAACACTTTTATTATTATTGAAGTCCTTCCAAAGGTCTAGATTGTTTTTCTTTTCTTGTTGATAGAGCCAAGATTTCTTTGCAAAACTCATGTCTTGCTGCCTTGTGGATTTTGTTTGTTTGGGGTTTTTTGTTTGTTTGATTTGTTTGGTTGGTTTTCTTTAAGACAAGATTTATCTTTGTATGGTTTCTCTTCTGCTTTTCTCTAAAAAAACCACAACACTCTAACAAGTCTTTGCAACTGTTCAATGTGAGAAGCCCTGTCATCCATCATTCTATCTCATCCCAAGGTTTCCCCGGCTGCCCCTAACAAAATGACTTTCATGGGAACATAATGAAGCTCATAGTTCTAGAAACCAAAGCGATAAACATTGTAAAAACCTATCTTCTTTCAAATTTGTTTCTGATAAATTTCTGCTACTCAAACCATGGAAGCACTTACGCGCTGGGTCTCCAGAGCACAGGCTCAGTTCTTAGTTCCGCACCGCACTGATGGGTCACCTGGAACAAGACATCCTTCTTTGAGCTGCAGACATCTGAGTTTTAACAGAACAGAAAATGTATAACTGCACGGATTTCAGGAGATCTACGCAGAAGCCAAATACAATTTCTCAGTTATTAAAATTATGATAGCTTCCTGTAATTGGTACAGCCAAGTTTTCTGTATAAAAATTACACTATGCTGCAAAATGTATGGTTTTGATCTCAGATACACTAGGTACATCACATCAGCATTTGACTAAAAATAGAATTCTATGGTTACAAAATAGCTTTGCCCTAAAGATTTTCTTAAAATAGTAATTAAAATAACAATTTTACTTGGAAGGAGACAATTATTATCTAGTCACATTTACAAGAAGAGATGCTCTAAAGAAAATGGAGGTTAAAAAAAAAAAAATATTTTTTGAAGAGGGTCCCGTCGGAGAGCCGGTCAAGACAACGACAAATCCCACCGATATGGCTACAAGTCATTTTCCCTTTATTGCCCCGGACAGCTCAATATATACAGTTAAGCAGTATCCCCGCATCTGCCCCTTAACAGAGTTGGTCAGATACAGGTTTACACGCGCCAGCGTTTTATTGGATAGTGCCATTCAACTATGCAAGCGGCTCTCACCCCCGCCTTCTCCCCCTGGGGCCAGCACCTCCAGCCAAGCATCTCCCAAAGCTCTCACAAAACAGATAAAACCTCTTTCTCTCCATGCCCCAAGGCAGCTCCAAGGACAGAGCCTTTGTTTAGGCCTAAGCTGGGTTGTCCACACTTTTAAAGGGATACTGCACCCCTGCTCCACAAGAAATTCCCCTACAATTTTTGTAGCTCTGACCTGCATAAATATTTTTTCTTAAAGCATCGAAGGCTAGACAATTTACAACACAAGCATATATAATGAAACCAAATGGTTCTGTACTATGTTATGGTTATCCATACTGTTTAATTATAAAAGGAACTAAATATGAACCTTTTTTTCCAGTACCACTCATTGCTACTTAAAAATTTAACCTTTGGATGATTTTCTTTGTGATGTACCATATAATGTAGACATCCGCTAGCAATGTCCACAATGACTTGGATTTGAGCATGGAGATGTTGAACATTGTTATTTTTGAAAGATGAATTAGAACAGATCTAAAAAGAGATCACATAATAAAAAAATTGGTAAACTATGTAACAGGAGCAATCAGGAACTGCTAAGTCCCCTATGTGACTGAAAAGAAAACAGAAGAAAATAGTTAAAGGAGATAAGAAAGCAAACTTTGTCACTAAATTTTGAAATCTGTTCCATTCCCTTATTCTAGACACCTTTGTGCACAGTATATACAAAAGGGATGAAGTGAGGTAGTGTCACTTATTCATCACTTTTTCATATCCAGAGGTAATTCATTTCATGACTCTCTCTAGTGGCAGCAAACTGCACTGCTGCTTGGTATTAACTGTCACTTTTGGTTTGGAAAACATTTTATTCACAGGTTACTGTAAAATGAGTTTGTTTGCAGCTTATATTCCTGCAGTACATTTGAAAGTTGATTATAAGAAGAAACTAAAGCTCGTGAAACAATAATTCAGTGCTGTTGAACAAGGACAGGCCATTTCAGAAAAGCCATTTTCCAGCCAACTAAGATCCATTAACATAATAGGAACCACAAAACCAAGGCAGCATCTGTCACCACTGATAAATCATATATTCATATTGGGAGATAATTCAAGAATGATGAGGACAAATCACAGCAAGTTCCTCAACTGGGTTTAGAAAAGGTGTGAGATTTGTGAAATGCTGCACATTCGCCTAGTATTAGCTTTTAACATAAATCACACTAATAACAGACAACCATTTCCTCCAATACCCCACCTACAAAATTAACTTCTCTATATCCAAATTGTAATGATGCAAAATAGACTGCTTCAGGATGAAAATATAAAACATGAATGTACTAAATTAAATATTCTAGAGACCCGAGAGTCTTGATATCATTCGGGATTCAAAAGACAGGGACTAAATTCCAAGCTTTTCTCTGCCTCTTTTCCCAATGCTACCTTTAGAAAGAATATAAATCCTTTGTCTGCTTAGTTTATTAAACTTTTTTAATGAGAGTTTGTCTCTCTCTACTATATTAAATCTCCCAAGAAGATAAGTTACTGAGGTAACTCTAGATAGCAACATAACTAATGCACACTCTCAATGTCTACCAGTGTTCAGTTGTTTGCAGAGTATTTCACTACTTAAGACCACAGCTGGAAAAACCTTTTCTCATCAGCAGAGTACAGACAGATATACCTCTAGATGCTCAAGGAGCACACACTTTGATTCTTTCTTTTTTTTGCAATTCTTTTTACACCTGCTTTAACAGGTACCGATATGCTGATAGGATGGCAATTCAAGTATTTCCCCGCTTGCAACACACACTGGCACCTGCAGACAGCAATGACATATCTGGTGGGTGGAAGCAGCACAAGGATTTCCCAAAAGGCTTTGCAAACCCTTAACTGGAAACACCATGTCAAGGGTTGAGCACATAATTCAGTCTCACTTCCTACTTATTTAATTATAATTCAAATGGCGTTTGCACATATAAATATGTTTGTATGCACGCTTAGTTATGAGGACATGGGTTAGAAGTTTGTTCACCAAAATCAGATGAACATAGTTGACAGTTATACCATATAGACAGACAGAACAAAACTTTCTCCATTACACTGTATCCAAAAAACACATTTAGCACTACTTCTGAAACAAAATCATGAAGGAATTTGATATCTGTAACATTCTGAGAACTGAAACTTCCAAAGGAAATTTATTGTCCTACCATAATACTTTTATCTTGGTTTAGGCTTCAAAACTAGAAAAAGCAGAGAGTGCAGTTCCTTTTTTCCCTTTTGAATGTCTCCTACCTCAAGACTGATGACAAGAAGCAGGCCAAAAAAAGCTACTGCCAGCACTTCTTTGGCACAATACTCGCATAAAGTGCTCACAGTCTCTTCTTTGTGCAATCAAAGGAAAGGGCAAAGGTACTTAATTTGCTAACCTCTTCATGACTACAATTCAAGAGACTCAGTAGTCCAGGTTAATCACCATATATCCTTGGCTTTCAACAAATGCTTGCTGGCTTTTATACTGTTAAGGGATTAATATACAATAACTGTGCTAATTACATGACACGAGACATTTAGCTTTCTTCTCACTAGCTGTATACAGTTATATATTCTTCACAGAGAGATGATTTCTCCTTTCCAACACTATATGGGGATTTACTTCATATGGAATCACTTGTTGGTTTGCATCTATCATGGACAATGAGATTTATTTAAAAATAAATTATTTCAGCCTTCCTTTTTAATATTGCTGGAGGAGAAAAGAGAGGGGGGAAAAACACTCCAAAAGCTGACAGCTCAGAACATTTTGCAACATTAATTTATGGCATGAAGTTGCCGTCTACATCAAATTCTGCCTTTTACATCAGTTTATATTACAATGGCGCACACTGATTATGTTTTGAAAGAGCAACATGATTCAAACACCTTCTAGCCTTTATTCACTGCTCATTCTGACATGCAAGCACATGGTTTAATAATAGGATTATATTTATATCAATCCGATTACATGATCGGATTACAGTTCCTGATCCCAGGGATGTTTTTCAGCCCTAACAGTGATTTTATATCCTGCACCTTTAAGGACCAGCAGTTTTTGTCTGTGAGCATCTTAACTCTGAAATACTTGCAGATATGTGATACTGACTAAGGTAGCAGAGATGTAGATAGCTTGCACAAATACTTAGTGTATTATTTTTTTTTTTTTAATTTTATTTTTTAATTCTATATTGCTGCTCTGTTTTTATTAGCTCAATTCAGTAAACTAAAAGCTACCTTTGGCAGATTAGTTCAAGAAGAACTTCAGTACTCATCCTACATGTTTAGACTTTATATCGTCTCCACCTAAGAGGAGTTACACTTTATCATATCAAAATATGGTTGAAGCCCTGTTATGTCATATAAACAGACTTACTTGAATCATAAAAGTATCAGTTCATCAAGTGTGGGGTGGTAAGAAGGCTTTCATTATTTTAGACTTTATAGTTGAATATTAAATTTTAATACCTCAGTGCTATCAGGATCGTGTTGTGAAGATAAAACAAGTACAAAACATCTTAATGATGTTTGGTGCTGCCCATCTTTGCTATGAGCATCCTACCAATCTTGCTGGAGACTTAATTTTTAAAATGCTGCAGCACTATTCAGTCATGTGGTTTCCTTCCATTACCATAGGTTGCAGAAACAATTCAGCACGATTACCAGGATAGCTTTGCTTTTACAAATGACTGTTTTTGTTGCTTTTATGGTTAAGAGAATATACCCCAATGGAAATGATGAGAAAGAATGAAGTCGATTATAAATCCCAGTGTTAGCCCATTCCGAGTCAGTATTGAAAATAGCTCTGAATAAAGGGCAAGGAAAATTCCCATTCCATATCGTGAAAACACAATTGATTACTCATATTGATATCATAGAATCATAGAACAGTTCAGGTTGGAAAAGACCCTTGGGATCATCAAGTCCAACCATTAACCCTACACTACAACCATTAACCCTACACTACCAGTTCACCCCTAAACCATATCATGTCAATCCTTCCATTCATGCCTCAGAGGGAAAGGTGGTACAAATTATTTTCTGTTAACTCCAAGTCAAGTGTTCCTTACTGCCATGATATTAGTGGGAAAAAAGTAGAGGAAAATAAGAAGCACAGATGGCAAAACGGGTAACAAGTTTATGCTCATGTGTGTTGGCAGAGTTAACAATTAATACGCACATATATAAATAGTGACAGATTTCAAAGCTCATCACAGTACATTATGGAAGCAGACATCATGCTGTTGTGGTACCCAAGACCCCTTCCTTCCAGCTTTCATAGGCTACAGAAAATGAATTCACATACTCTGGCAGGCCAAGTCTCATCTCTAAACAAAAGGGGTATCAAGTACAATCTTCTGCTCTCTGAAAACAACAAAATTCGCTCAATCTGTAATATATTCAATTGTACTTTGCAAGAATTTCAACCTATAGTAAGAATTAAAACCTCTAATGTTTAAAAAGTATATCCATCAAGCAATTTAAAAGACCTATGGTCTAGTTCCTACCTCTAAACACCTGAAAGATAGTCTCGTGGAGTTCACCTTTGAAATTATGATGTATTCAGTCCTTGCTTACAGATTTAATGAGATTCTTAATTATATCCTAGAAAATTATAATACAAAAAATAATTGTTACACAACTGCCTTTCAGGTATTAATTAAAATATTTTTCTTTATTGCTAATCACTTGCCATTTCTAGTTTTTCCTTAGTGTAGATGTAGAAAGGATTAAAATTTTTTTTAAAAGGTGGCTTTCTTTTTTGTTTGCTTTTGGTACATGAGGGAATATAGGAATATAAATGTCCTGCAATAATTTGTTATTTGATACACAGAGAGAAATGCTTCACACAGTAAAAGCGTGGGAGAGACGCACAAGAAGAACAGGACTCAAAGTCTAATGAACTTAAAAGACGATGAATCTACAAAAAGGTCATTTGCTTGTGAAAGTACGTAGCCATTTCCAGCTGAGAAAAAGGAAAAAAAGGACCACATTTTCCCTGAGAGCAGTCTTCTGGCACTCTAGTTCATTGAATTACTTCAACTTTTCCCTTAAATATTTAATCACATAAAATTCAGAATCCAGAATCTTCCTTTAAATTCAGTAACATTTGTTTAAAAATAATCACATTGCTGGACAAAATTTGCAGTCACTGACAAATCTGCTCTTCTGACACTCACAACATTCTCCTTAAAACACAAACAAAACAAAAAAAAATTAGTGAGCTGAGCAACCTAAATGCCTGCACAGTTATCTCAGCTCATGTCTGCTTCCAAAGTGTCAAACTGTGAATTAGACCATGATGTACACTACAAGGTAGTAACTATAACTTGAGAATTTAACAGCACAAAATCAGGTCAACATATTTTGGGGGGGAAAACTGCTTACAGCGCAGAGCAGCCAGTAGCCTTGATGACTTGCCAGATGTGATCCTGCTCACTGTAACACATTCCCCACATCAGCACTTGGTATTAATCAAATGTTATAAGAAGCTGCCTGCAACAGCACTCTACACCCATGATTAATTAGCCAGTAGGTTTTAAAGGGAACCAAGTCACTTTTTCACAGCCTAGAGTCTCGAGTTAAAAAAATTACTAGTGCAAACACAGGACAGCAGCATGTCAGTTGCTTAGCTGGTTGCATCTATCTTGAATGGCAGAGCTACACATCAGGCAAATAAAATGCTCTTTCACTTCACACCCGAAAGCACTGTAGAGAAGCAGCACTACATGATGCTGAATTGTCTCTGAAGAGTCAACAAACAACGTTTGGTTTTCTGTAAAGCATTGGCTCACTAATGAAAGGATAGAGCCAAAACTTGGTAACTAGTGGCAAATATCTGTAATTTAGATGAAGCTAAATTGCATATCAGGAAAAAATCAAAAACCATCTTAGAGTGACATAAATGACAATTCTGCCTTGCTGAAGTATGAATAAAAACTGAACAAGCATTTGTCCTTAATGTATTGCTAAGCAGCCAAACTCTTCTGGAAAAAAAAATAAATAGTAGTTTTATATCCTTTTACTGTTCTAAAAGAACTACTTACTAATGAAAAAAAAAGAACCCATATTACATCCAGTTAACAGTCAGTCATTCTAGTTCCAAAAGTTAGTCACATACCTGGGTTCACAAAATCACACTTTCTTCTGTGGAATGCAGTTTTTTGCTGTTAGACACAACTATCGTAGTAAACACTAGTTATTTACTAAAACACCTGGGAATGGACAGATTTTTATTAAATGAATCATTAGAACTTGGAATAACATTTAGTTAAGAAAAGGTTCTTGTAGTTCAGCTCTGAAAACACACCATAAGTAATCAAGAAGGGGAAAAAACGTGATATCTATTACCAATTATATATACTAAGTAAGCCACCTAAAGATATAGAAAGTTGAAATAAATAACAAGTACAAACAGGGGAACAAAATGAAGAAAGGCGAGGATTCTAAGAGGAAAGGAAAGAGAAAAGAACTAGAAGTAGAACAGAAGTGTTCTCTAGTGACACTTTGATTTCTGCCTTGGTTAGACCTTCATAACTTAAGGTGGCAGGTGTCACCAATGCAGAAGGAAACACACCTCCTCCTGGGGCTCCTTCATTCCTGTGCAGAGCAGGAATATTAAAGGCATGCGACTTGTTCCTAAAGCTGGATTACCTCTGGCACCTTTAGCAGCTGCTGCCTAATCCCTGACACAGCAATAGCATATGTCCTTATGTAGCATTTGACAAGCACAAGAGCCACGCTCAAAGCCATGGCTCATAAGCCACAGGTCCTTCCCCAATTAGATCATCGAATACATCTGGGCTTGGTTAATCATCCATTATTATTATTATTATTATTAAAATAAGTTCTAGAAATTTGGGCACTGGACTGCTAATTCTGGTACGCAGGAGTAATTCCTACCTTTGTCAAATACTCTTTGAGATGGGTCTCAGTTTCCCCTCTGCGAATAGGACATGACACTAACTTCTTTCCTGTCTTTTAGTTTTTCTTATCCCATTCCCTTCATCCATGTAATACATCATCCCTTAAAGATTTTAAGATGCATATATCAACATTTGGTCAAGCCCACTGACCTAGAATGTGGTTAGGGTTTCCAGGACAAGTTTTTTAAGAGTCAGTATTAGATTTAACCCTGACATTCCAGACACAAAGAAAACAGGCAGGAATAGAGACAAACACCAAAGAGTTTATGCACGACATCATTAAAATAACACATGAAGTAAATACAGATATGAGCAGCCACAGGAGGCAAACAGGGAAGATATGGTAACAGGAACATATGTATAAAATAATAACAATAAATTTATTTTCTACAAAGCATGCAAGGGATGGAGTAGCATATACAACTGCAGCAGCCTTTGGAATGAATTATCTATTTTGAATGCTCACATTCCTTTAAAAAGCTTCTAAATGAATGACGTGGTCCTGATTGTGCTGAAGGCAAATACTTAGTAGTTTTTAATATATTTTAAGAAATTAGTAACTGAAGTTTGCTTTGTAGCAAAAATGTCGACCTACATATGTTAAGAGCTGTCAGAGAAAGATACACAAGAGGAAGCACCAGACAATCTCTGTGAGCACTATTTAAACCACCAATGATAGTGTGTGATCTTTGTATGTTCTTGGTAAGAGCTGTTTACAAACTCTCAGACATCAATTATAACTCGCATTGATGTTACGCAAAGTAATACACTTGCTATCACTGATTACAGCAACTTTATCTGCAAGCACAGAGCATATGGTATAAAATTACTTTGTAAGACATGTAGCAGTTTACATAGTTCCTATTTACCAGCATGGAAATAACCAACAGCAACAAGAAGAACACAAATAAATTACAAATTATGCCCTTATGTTTTCAATTAAAATTTTCATTTATTACTAAAATGTGGACACACAAGAACCAAATACATGCACAAATAAAAAAAAAATAGAAGAGGAGGGAGAGTTATAAATGTAGGATAAAGTTTAAATACATGTTAACTCACTGTTGCAGAATGCAGCAGGAGCATTGCTATGAACCCCTAAAACTGGAAACTCAAGTTGGGAGATGTCTGCTGTAGTGCAGGCAGGCAAGTACTGCTTGCAAGAAAGTTTGAGTAAAGCTGGCTTGCACGCTGCAATCCTCACTGTCATATTCCTTTGCCTGACCAGCTCTGTAGAATGTACACGAAGCAAAAAACTGTGAGGGTTAGGGCTTCAGTTGGCATCAATACGCTTGGTGGCAAAACTATTGGCAGAATCTCTGCACGTCAGAGTCATTGAGGTGTCGACACGCAACTGGCACTGACCCATCATACACCAGAGACACCGTTGCGAAGCGCTGGCTGTCGGTCATGCTGCAGACGTGCTGTCCCACCTATCTTACAGTGTCTGCTGACAGCAAATGTGGTGGGTCAGCATCCACTGGATTAAAGGCTAGAAGTGTAAAAGCCTGGACTTTATATTTATCTCAGATATAGCAATCTAATCTTCATGTCTCCTTCAGTACTAGTCCAGAGAATCCTTGAAGATCCATCTCTGTAATTATCCCACTGAATCTAGGAAGTAAACTATTTGGACACATCCTGATGCACTATCCTAATTACTGCTTTGTACCCCTTACTCTTTTACTGACTGTCATCCTATTTCTCATATTTATGTGGACATATCTTTATACTTCTCAGAGTCCAAAAGTATTTTCACAAATTAGAAGTGCACAAGAACATTTTGAGAGAGAATAAAAATGGCAAGAAAGATGCCTCTGCCTGCTTCTAATACTAGCTTACTTCTCCAGGAGAAGAAAAAAAAAGAGAATTCAACAGCAAAACTCCTTAATAATCTTATTTAGATACCCATCTGTGCATGTAATGAAAACATTCATTATGACAGCTCACTTTGCTTTAGAAAACGGAATCACACTCACAGTGCACAACTGAAAGGGCAGCAGCCCATCTATCCCTGGGCAATACATGACACCATAAGCAATTTCACTGACCTTAGTGGCAATTGGTATCACACTGATTGCTCAAGGAATTTGAAAAAATCAAAACAATTAAGATTTGAAGCCAACAAGAACTCTGAAGTTTTCTTTTTCATGAAAATTCTGACAATTCAGAACTACTTTTTAGGTCACATGGAAGCACATTAGGATTCTCAGACACCTTTATTACAAAATAAAAATCCATTTCCCCTCTGCTTTGTTTCAAAAAAGCCCAAACAAACCTAAAACCAAATTTCAAACCTTATTGCCACTTTATTACATTGCACAGTAGCAGTGCATTATATGACATCTCAGGAAGGTCATGAGTTACTACGGTATGACACTGGGCATATTTCATCTTTCTTTCATTTTCTATAAAAACTAATTACAACGGCTATGTGTAGATTATATTTTCATGATTCAACTGTTTTATTTTGTACGTGAATGAAAGAATTTGAAAAACTGAAACCTATACTGACAAAAATATTGGTGCTGACTAGCCCCTGGTTAGAAAGCTAGTGTTACTATTTTTTTTTCACAGGCAGGAAAGTAACCAAAGCTTCATCTTAAGAGAAACACAGCATTCAGGAAATCTTCTTTTATCTGTTCATTTTCAATAGGTGTGGTGCTTTTATTCCCACTCTAGAGACGACTCAGCTCTGGGTTACCACAGGTGTGTGTCCCAGGGCAGGACAGAAGTGCTCAGAACACCACAAAGCTGCAGTGGCAGAGCTGCTCAGGGGGGCAGATTTCACAGAGACTGCCTGGTATGGACCCTCGCAGTGTGCAACCAAGGCAGTTAATATTGTTCCTTATGAATAATAAAAATAACAATGCAATAATACACGCAAACTAAACATTAATCAATCTGAACACGGCATCACCTATTCTGACACTGCCTGAGAAGAAAACCAAATCCAAGTCCCACGTCCCATCACATATGTCCCCAGCTGGTTGCCAGGCAACCAAGAAAAAAAGAATTGTTGCGCATGTGAATTAGTTGTGGGTAAAGAAAACACTAACAAAAGAAACCTTTGCAAACATTGTCAATCTGCCCTTTCCCAAATGATTCCCAGGACTTGTGCACCCTAAACTCACTGTGCTGCCAGGCAGTCCCAGGGCAGGTGACAGGTACACCCATAGCAGTGTGCAGCAGCCCACACGTGTGACAAGTTCTCCTGCAGATGTTTCGGAAGTAGCTCACTGAAAGATGACGAGCTGGGCAGCTCAATTCAGTAAGGTGACTGAGCTATTGCACACAGTTAGGGGATGTAGCGGTGTTTTGCAGAGGAGCAGAGCAGCCACAGGACATCAGATGCAAACTGGTTTATTTCTCTCAGGTGAACAGCACCTTTTTGCAACCTGTCTGCTCTGAGAAAGGATAACTCTAGTGAAAATGAGTGCTGGTGAACTTGGAAAACCACGCTAAGACCTATTCAGACCCGTAATTAATGCCACATGGATACAACACATGCACATGTGCACGTCTCACACTTTTAAAAGGAACTCTCTACAATGAAACAACTCTGCCTGCTAATTTATTAAGTGATGACAGCTCAGATCTGAATTTCAGCATGCGGTTAGAAAGGATACCACAATGGCAACAGTCTGAAAATGTGGTTCTTTATAGACCCAGGGGAGAAAATGGCACTGATAGCAGGATACCTGTCTTCCATCAGTGTCATGATAGTTGAGGGGAAAACTTCTTGTCTCCTCTCTAATAGGACAAGCCCTGCAGCTTGGCAAAGTAATTCCAGGTTGTCCCTCATGTAAATGCTACACTTCTGAATAATAAAGTTTATCACAGAACTATAGAAACGTTGTTTGGAAGAGACTTCTGGTGGTCATCAAATCGAACCTCCTGATCAGTGCAGGGCTGTCAACAACGTTAGATCAAGTCGGCTCTGACTACCCTGAGGCTTGAACACCTCCGGGGATGTGAGTGCAGAGCCCCAGCAGGCAGCCTCTGCCAGTGCTCAGTTGCCCACCCATGGGGGAAACATGTCTCTGTGTTAGAGCCTTCCAGGCAGGGAACAGTATGCTGGAGTTGAACTAGAGGTTCAAAGATGAAAGCCCTGTTGTTCTATTCCTTTGCCTCCAGAGACATTGATTTTCCTCAATTGGATATAATGCATTTACTACATAATCATTTAAATTAAAAAGGTTGGCTAAAACAAAGATTGTCTCATTTGACCATGGCAATACATCTATACAGTGGCACTATCTGTTATGATTGAGATATTAATAAGAATATAACTGAAATTGGTTTAAATTCTAGTTGCATTGAACACAGATTAATTGATTTTTCATTCCTTCTTCAACCTTTTCCTACAAATATACTGAGTCTGAAGACGAATTTTGATGATAGAGATCTCAAATGTACATTTTAGTAAGTAAGGCAAAAATGGATTTGCTTGAAACCATTCAAGGAAAATCAGGTCTTATTATAGATCATGGTTTTAGGCACAGGAAAGCAAAAACCTGTGCGTTTAATCTGTGAAATTATGCACACTTGAGCATGAACCTCACATAGTAAAATAACCCTGCAGAGTAGCAATTCTGATTTGAAAACATGAATCTGCTGTTCTTAACACTTAGCTGAAAAAAGGGAGAGGAATTACATAGTTACCGTGCCATGCACGGTGCTTCAAAGAGAGCACTTTTTTGACTTCTGAGCAAGTGGGAAGCGGAATAAAGACAAAAAGCACTACATAGAATTTTCTGCCTTGATCTTTGCTCGTATTCGTTTTGTCTGTGTGTGACTCCATTCAGCGGGATATCAGCACACCATTTTCACATACTCATTCCCCGAGAGCCACAAAATCATTATAGTCCCATTCTAAACAATCCAGAAACAGCACAGGGTGCTCACACAGTCTCTGAGGAATTACATTCCTATCTCTCAAATCCTAGACTAGCAGACCTCTACAGATACCTCCAGACAAAATGGAACTCTACAAAGATCTGACCAATCATCCATATTATACTCTCATCCACTCTAAAAAAAAAAAGAAAAAAACCTATTGTCTTTTTGGAGAATGACAATACACATTCAATACGTGTAGATCCCATCATACCTATGGCATATTTTGGAGTTTTGTTTTTCCCCTAAAAGAAATCACGGCACTATAGTAAAATAAATTGCAGATTTTCTCAGGTGGTTAGAATCATACTACAACTACAGAAGATTACGTGCGGAGTTAATTAGCTCCCATAGACAAAAGCACTTGCACGAATTCTTTAAAACATTGTGTGGCAAGTACTTAACACCTATTAGATGCACATCAGTTCTATCAGAAAGCTAATCCCTACACAATTGCTTTGTTTATCCACTAATTAGCCTGACAAAAGATTTAGTTGCCCCAGCTTTGCTACTGTATATTCCAGTGATTTGTCATACCAGCAGCTCAACTTCAACCTACACTTTACATATTAATGTCTTTACCTGACATCTACAGGAAGAACTACATGGAAGATGTCCTTTTTCCCAGGGACAATAGGTTTCCTAACAGCATTGCTCCCAGATTCCTCTATTTTCATAGACTTTCAATGGGGACTATTAAAAATGCTTGGCATTACCACCAGACCCAAATCTACCTCAAGGTTTAACAATGGATGACAACACCACGTTTCTTCTCAGGCAAATCTGAGGATGTTAATACCTCAAGCCCACCAGCTTTCAGTGTAAGCAGCTTCCAACACAGGCAGCAGCTTCTGGTTCCAGACCTTAATAAACCCGCGAGTGTTGTACATACCTGAGTTGTGAAGGATATTTGTTCCATTTCCCAATTATTTTTTACTAAGAAATGATACTTTCCCCCAATTATAACATCTCTCAGCATGCACCACAAACAGCCTAGACTGTCTTTTGAACCTCCCCCCTCTGGAGCAAGCCTGCAGTCAGTTCTCACCCTCCTCTCTCTGCTACTGCTGAAACAAGAATTCCCTCCTCAACCCTGTTATCAGTTACTGTACTGCCAACAGCACCTCTAGTGCTTTCAAGGTAATCTCCACAAGAGAAAAGTAATGCCATGCACACTCACTGACATTTAGTTCTCACTGCACAAGCAAGAAAATCATCAAGGCAAAAAACGTTTCTGATGTAGAACAGATAAAATACAGGATATCAAGTGAAAGATGAATCGTATGCCAAAAATGTTGGAAGAGACAGATTTTTTTTTTTCATTTGTTAGACATCTGCAAGAGAAATTTAGCATCAACTGAATTATAAACTTCCTAGGCTAGGATATAATATGGAAATAAACATTAAACATATATGGTATAGTGCCCTCAATACACCAGCATTGTCTGCATGCTAAACAAACCTAGAAAAGCCTTGTTTGCATTTTCTTACTGCCGCACTGGGCTGGAAGACCAAAAGGAATAAACAGAAGAGACAGCTCTGCTCCAGAGACTACTTTGTAGGTTAATGTGCACTTAGTAGCTACCTAATAAATGAGGTGTGCCAGTCAGTAGTGTCGACCAAGGAAAGGGATTAAGTATAGGAATGGCATCGTGCATTTCAGAATTGTATTGTTTGCTTTGACAGGAAAGAACTTTACTCAGAAATAAAGGCATGTTTCAATACCTTTTTTTTTCTGTTCTCCCAGGAATTTGTTGCCAAATTTGTAATTAAAAACTTATTTTTTTACTTGGCAAAAATAGCAAACTATCTCCTCCACATAATACAAGCAGCTTGGGGGTAATAGGACAAGCAGAGTATCCTCTTCCTTAAGGAATGGCAAATCCGTACCAAGTACTGACTGCATCGTATGGACAGGTTGCCAAACGTGCTTCGGGATTCGCAAGAGCAGAGTCCACTAACCTGCAACCAATCATTTCAGAGCTAGTGAGACTAGGAGTGGGGTCATCAGTGGGCAGTTCTCCTTGGAAAGCATAGAACAGCCCCTTTCAAAGGGCAAGCAGTGGGCAGTGAAAGAGTTATGTGTCCAGGAAAACCACCATGTGCTATAAATCTTCTTTAAAATGAAAGCAAATGTCTGTCTCCTTAAATAAGTCTATCTCAAAAGTAGTGAAGCAGAACTAACCAGAGAGTTTATAATGCCTTTTAAGACCTACAGAGCAATAACATTTAAAATCCTACTAATCTGGTATTTATACTACAGTATAAATAGCTACCACATCCCTGTTCATGCACAGGCATGATTCATTTTACTTTTTGCACTCCCCCTTCCTTTTTCCTCTCCCCACAGGCATCTACTTTATTTCTGAGTGTAACTGTAAAGGGGTGAGAAGAAAAGCTCAGGAAACTTAAGAACTGAAATACTAGTTATGTAATAGAAAATGCAAACAAAAGATGGAAAAAAAACCCAAGATAAGAATAAAACTGCCAGCTGTGACCTAGGTTATAATTCAATTCAGCAATAGCATGACAAAGACTCACGGACTATAAAACCGTAGTACAATATTTGCAATATCAGTAAGAGCTGCTTCCAATACATATGATCTACTGAATTACTTAAAGCATCAGTTCTGAAAGGTACTTAAGCATGTAATTAACATTAAGTGTATGCTTAGGTCGCACTGATTTTAAAGCAGTTTAGACATGTGTAAGTACTTGCAGAATTGGAGATGTCACAGCCAGACGGTCAGCTGCCTGCACCATTTCGAGTGAGCTACTGCATATTTCAGATGAAGATCTGCATTTAACTCTTCAGTTTTGGCCCACTGTATCTTCTATTAACCTTTTCTTGCACCAGAAGCAACCTTTATCCTTAAAAAAAGATTTTATATGCAGTATGAGAAAGCCCAGATAGAGAGTTCAAAGCCTTATGCAGCAAAGAGAAAGCCCAGAGAGTTCAAGACCTTCTGCAGCAAAGCAACTTGAAAATAAATCATTGTAGTAACATTTTTTCCCCCAATTTATATTACATGCACAGTACTGTGCACACTGTTATACACTGGCATATAGCACTTTCTACTGTGATCAATTATTTTTCTGGCTGATCTGCTAAAAGTTAGTGGTGTTCAGCATTTTTAATTTCTTTTTCCTCCCAAGAGATGCAGAGAAAGATCAAATACTAATAGTGCTCAAAGGATTGATTCAATCCTTCTTACTGTAACATCATACTAAAAAATAATGCAAGAGTTACTAAAAAAAATAGGGGAAGATTTTGTCAAAAATATATCCTTTCTGACTGAAAAATGTCCAAAATCTTCCGTCATGACATTCTAGAATTACACTACACCATGAAAGGATCTGGGAGCATTTACAGGAAAGGTCATATATTTTTGCCATTCTAGAGAAAGAAAAAATGTTGCAACAGTGCAATCTTTGCAAGGTCATACTGCAACACAAGCGGTGCAGCAGAGATGTCCTGAATGGCAGGAAAATCCTGAATCTCCTTACATTACAATCTTTTCCAAACTAGACATAAACAGGCATTTGCCTGTATTAAGTACATCCATTTTAGACTGGTATCATTTTTTTTTTCCAGAACATACATGCCATCACACACAGTTACTGTTACTCATCACATTTTCAGCTACATCTCTTGCGCTCCTTGCTTATGTAAGATTCGTTCAGTATATTGATTCTTTTCTTCCTGCAGATCTTAGCTGTATCTTTTCCCACTTTTCAATAGCTAAGTTTTAAACATAAGTGATCAGTTGGCTTACCCTTGTGAGCAAACTGCTTAGCAAAGAAAGTGATTCATCACACCCTGACAGAGTATATAAAATAAATTAAAAGACTTCTGTAAATATCTATAACTTGTCATATCTACAAGCAAAATGAAAACTGAATACACAATTTCCTTCATATGGTCTTTTAAATGCTGAATGTAAGTTCTCTTGGAAATATTAGAAAGATTTATTAGAAAGCTCTAGGTCTGTTACTCAAAATGTAACAAGATTCATTCCAGCTTCAACCTCATTAAACATTTCTTTGACTGAAACAGGACTCTATATGAGAAAGTAAAGTTATTTACACTAAGATTTTCTAGAACACAAAGCACTGTAAATCAAATGACAGAAAGGACTGTCAGCTGTGTCACAGAGGAATAAAGCCAGTAAAAGCACATATGCATATAAAAACACATGTGCAAGTTGCAAAAACTGCATATAGCATTATAAAGTAGAAATAATGTAACTCAAAAATTACTATAAAATCCCCCTAAGATTAGGTCTTTTGACCAGAAAAAAAAAACCAACAAGTAATTTTATGTACGTTTACATATTACTGTAAATGCTAAACCATTGATTACAATTAGGCATGCTTGGTTCCATGGAAATGGGGAGACGACACAACAAGTTTCTTAGGTGTGGATATTCCACTCCCTTAGAGCTCAATTTTTAATCTATGCTGAATGCACAATGGAGCTTTTGCAAAAATGCGTTACAAGGTCAGCGGAGTGCCTGTGCAGGTACACCCATCTTACAACTATGTTCATCGCTTCTAAATTCAGACACTATTTAAATCTAAATCTGGCTGAAGGTGTAAGTCAATTCTCTTTAAATCTAAACCTCATTTAATTGTCCCTGTTCCTAAAACAGGCTGACTACAGATATGGTGGCAAATTTTAAAATGTTTTGGTATCTTCCTGTTTTAGCTAGTATCCCAGTAAATTCATTTAAAGCCTAAAGCAGCTTTTCATAGTCCAGGATACTTTATGTATAAGTCTGTGAATGCTTTTTGGTAAGAGCTTTAATAAGTCTGTTGATCAAGCCTTAATTATGCTTGAGTCTGTTCATTTACACAACTGAGGGATAAGAGAAGAACATGCAAGGTCAAATATTTAATTACCAAAAGTATGGGAGAAGAGCTCAACCCTCACCTGATTACAGCCTCCCTTCAGGTAGCTGTAGAGAGTGATAAGGTCCCCCCTGAGTCTCCTCTTCTGCAGGCTAAACACCCCCAGCTCCCTCAGCCTCTCCTCACAGGACTTTCCCTCCAGTCCCTTCCCCAGCCTCGTTGCTCTCCTCTGGACCGGCTCCAGCACCTCAAGGTCTTTCTTGCAGTGAGGGGCCCAGACCTGCACACAGGGTTTGAGGTGAGGCCTCCCCAGTGCTGAGTAATATTTATATTATATAGGTATATAAAATTAACTGGCTTTGTCCTAGTGTTACAACTGCAGAAAGTTATTATGGGAGAAACAGAATAAGGAACAAATGATACCTTTACAAATTTGGTAGAGAAGTCACTCCCTGCACAGAACTGAAAGGGTGGAAAAGAACCAGAATACAGTGGGGATGGGATTTTCAAGTCTCTTACATGAAGACAAACTGTACCTGAAATAAATCTCTAAAAGTTGTCAATCTTGCCAAACGCTTGTTCCTAGGCATCCCATTAGCTTTCAAGACATACTGTCAGTACAATTGCTGCAAAGCTCTGTCACGGAAGGTTTCAATACCAAGCTAAGGTTCTGGGTTAGGAAGCTGTTAAAGGGAAGTTATTAATAGAGCATTCATTTCATATACTATTGCTGCCATATCAATTCCCTCGCTTGAATGTCACAAAAAGCAGGGCAAGCCAAGATATCCTGACCTGAACCAAGTCCAGAATCTGCCCTTACTTTTATTGCTTCAGAGAGGTAATGCTAAAATACTCAGCTTCCCCAGCTGTGCCATACATTTCAAATATCCTTGCAGAGACGATCAATTTACATCCAGAAAGCAAAAAATGCGCTGCCTTTAATACTTGGGTTTCCACCGCTGTCAGCACTGCAGCACCGAAAACAGGGAAAGGCTTCCTTACTCCTGTGGAACCGCTGTACGGTTCATCCGTGAAGCAGCGAAAGCTCCCAGTCAGCCAGGGGAATTGCTCTGGCCTGCAAGTGCTTGAAGGACAAGGACAATCTCCCCCTGCAAGACCCCAAAAGAGAGGGAGAGGAAGTAGGAGGTGCTGGCAGAATTTGGACAGCTCTAGATAATGCAGTCAGAGGAGGTGGCCGTTTTCCAACAGGGGCCGCTGCAGCCTGTGGCACAGCCCAAAGAGGCAGAGCTGGCAGGCAAAAAATGAGGATGTCCACTCCCTGCCCACCATATAGCGTGTTCCTAGAGCTATTCCACCTGCATTTTCTAAAGCAGCAGCCCCACTGGCGGGCTTTATTAGGCTCCGCAGAAGGTTGCATCAACGCAGCTCTTCTCTGCATGACAATCTTTTCTTGTCCTCTTCCATTCAGATACAGCAATATTGCACAAATGTACCTTGTATGCTAAGTTTACCCTTTTTTATTTTAGATATATCTACTCCATAACTTTCTGCGCAGTATGGATTTTTACTGACATGTGAAGTTCTTATATTTTAACTATCAGTGACCAGAAAGGTCACTTTAAATCCTACAGTATTAGCAGTCATTCCCAAGTGTGTAATACCAATTAAATGAGAACACTCAGAAACATTTTGATGACCTCTGCAGTAAGGAAATCCAGTGCAAATGCAGCTAATATGTTGACAGTATTACGCACAGCACTAACGAGCAGTAAATTCACATATATTTGCTCTCTTTAGTCACATTCAAACTCATTTTGTCACAGAAAGAAGCACAACATCCTCGTTCTTGTCATAGTTATATTTTCGGATGCAGTGCTTGTGGAGAGCAGAGTTCTGCTCTTTTCAGCAGAACAGAAACATTTACTGAGCTGATACTGACTAAACTGAGGTGATCTCCCAGTGGAAATGCAATAAAACTAGATTTTAACTGAAAGCGCAGGAAAGGACTCCTACCTGAGAGCCTTCATAATCAGCAAAGACATTTCCTAACACAATGGGTGGAAATCCTCGTTTCCCTTTCTCCCCAGTATCTGGGCACAGATGTGGTTGCTCCCAAAAGCAACCACAACCCAAGGCACCGTTTCCTCCCCACATGTTCCTTCCTCCAAATGACAATGACCAGCTGTCGCGGGTTAGGGCTGGGCCGGCCACTAACGCGGACAGACGCTCTCTAACCCCCTCTTCCCCCCCTCCCAAACGGGAAGAGAAAAGGGAATGAGGCAGAGAGACTTACGTGTTAGAGGAGAAAACAAACTAGAACAGCTTTAATGAAAGTAACAGAAATAATGGTAAAAAGATAAAAGTAAAGAACTATATACAACTATAGATAGTAACCCGATATCAAACCTGGCTCCCTCCCCCGATAGAAATCACCACTGGTGCTGCAGAGCAGGAGGCACTGGGGAAACCCCAGGCTCAGCGGCGGCGGGAGCTGGATACAGGGAGCTGGATTCGGGAACTCAGGATCCGGATCAAAATCAGGAGGTCAGATGGAGTTGTCTCTGGACACCGGCCATTGCAGAAAGGAAGGGCGAAAAAGCCGAAAAGGGCAAAAGGGACGAAACTCTAGTGATCACTCAATTTATACTAAATATGACGTATATGGGATTGAATACTCTCGTTGGTCACCTGTCCTGTCTATTACCCCCTGGAGGTGCCACCTTTTACTTCCTTGTGCCCCCCCTCTTACTACCCAGCACCCCCAGCGTGGCACACAAGAGCCAGCAGTGGCCTTGGTCACTATAGGAATAAGTATAAGCAAGAGCCTTTCTACATCCCAGTCCCAGGCAGTAACTGTAAACATCAGGTGTTATCACTGCCAGTAGCACACACTGTCTGCAAAAACACGCTGCTGACTTCAGAAAGTGCAGCCTTTTAGAAGACACTAAACTGAAAAGTAAAAATCACTAAACAGGACCGGGTTTTTAGCTAAACCCAGGACATTCCACCCCTTATTCCATACCGTTTACGTCATACTGATCACGAGCTAATGATCTACTTATAGGAAAAGTTCAGTAAGTTCATAAAGTTCAGAATCGTGGGTTCCATCCATCATAGCAGTCTCTCAGGGCAGGAAAGTTCATGTGGGATTCGTTACAGTTCGTGTCCATAGGTTGTAGGTTCACTTCAAAGAAGTTACTGGACGTCACTCGATGAGGCTAGCTCAGTTGTTGGATGTCACTCGATGAGGTCAGCTCTGGTCATCTCTGGTTATTATTATTCTGAAAAACACTTATTAAACACTGTTAGTATTGTGTAACAACATCATACAGGATTAAATCGAGTATTCTCACCCAGAGTTAAATTTCCTTGAGGTACACATTGAACTTCACCATGTTTCATCATCACCCACCAAGTAGTTCCAGGTCCTTGAGCAAAAGCAACTCCACGAATGGGTTTGCCTTTGCCCGAAGCAGGAAATACCCAGACAGTCTTCCCCAACAAATTCCTTTCATACACCACAGGGACTTTATCTCCCTCTACTGTATGCAAAGGCTCTGAATGAGCAGGACCAGCACGATTAATGGATCCTCTGGTGTTAACTAACCAGGTGGCCTGTGCTAAATTCTTGTCCCAGTTTTTAAAAGTTCCACCTCCCATAGCTTTCAGAGTAGTTTTTAACAGTCCATTGTATCGTTCAATTTTCCCAGAGGCTTGTGCATGATAAGGGATATGATATACCCATTCAATACCATGTTCTTTAGCCCAATTGTCTATAAGATTGTTTCTGAAATGAGTCCCATTATCTGATTCAATTCTTTCTGGAGTGCCGTGTCGCCACAAGATCTGCTTTTCTAGGCCCAAGATAGTGTTTCAGGCAGTGGCGTGAGGTACGGGATATGTTTCTAACCATCCTGTGGTTGCTTCCACCATAGTGAGCACATAGCGCTTACCCTGGCAAGTTAGAGGAAGTGTGATGTAATCAATCTGCCAGGCCTCCCCATACCTATATTTTAACCATCGTTCCCCATACCACAAAGGTTTTAATCGCTTAGCTTGCTTAATTTCGGCACATATTTCACAATCATGGATAACCTGCGCAATAGCATCCATAGTTAAATCCACCCCTTGGTCACGAGCCCATCTGTATGTTCCATCTCTTCCCTGATGTCCTGAAGTGTCGTGGGTCCACCAAGCTAGAAACAGTTCACCTTTGTGTTCCCAGTCCAAGTCTATCTGGAACACTTGAGCAGCCTGATCCACATGCTGGTTGTGTCGATGTTTCTCAGTGGCACGACTTTTGGGCACATGGGCATCTACGTGGTGCACCTTTACAACTAAGTTCTCTAGCCGAGCAGCAATGTCTTGCCATAGTTCAGCAGCCCAAATAGGCTTACCTCTGCGCTGCCAGTTATTGTGCTTCCATTGTTTTAACCAACCCCAAAAAGCATTTGCCACCATCCATGAGTCAGTATAAAGACAGAGCACTGGCCATTTTTCCCGTTCAGCAATGTCTAAGGCCAGCTGGATGGCTTTTACCTCTGCAAACTGACTTGATCCACCTTCTCCCTCAGTTGCCTCTGCAACGCATCGTGTGGGACTCCACACAGCAGTTTTCCACTTACGACGATTTCCTACAAGGCGGCAAGATCCATCAGTAAATAGGGCATATTGCTTTTCATTATCTGGTAACTGATTATATGGTGGAGCTTCCTCAGCACGTGTCACCTCCTCCTTTGGGGGCACTGCAAGGTCTTTACCTTGTGGCCAGTCTGCGATTACCTCTAAAAGTCCTGGACGATTATGATGACCCATTCGAGCTCTCTGTGTAATTAGGGCAGTCCATTTACTCCATGTAGCGTCGGTGGCATGATGTGTGGAAGGAACTTTACTCTTGAACATCCAGTTTAGGACTGGTATTCGTGGTACTAGGAGAAGCTGTGCCTCAGTACCAATCACTTCCGAAGCAGTTTTAACTCCTTCATATGCGGCCAGTATTTCTTTTTCAGTTGCAGTATAGTTGGCCTCAGAACCTCTACATTTTCGGCTCCAAAATCCTAAGGGTCGACCTCGAGTTTCTCCTGGTGCCCTCTGCCAGAGGCTCCAGGCAGGACCATTGTCCCCAGCTGCAGTGTATAGCAAATTTTTAATATCTTGCCCCGTTCGGATTGGTCCAAGAGCTACTGCCTGTACAATCTCTTGTTTGATTTGTTCAAAGGCCTGTTGCTGTTCAGGGCCCCACTGAAATTTGTTTTTCTTTCGAGTCACATCAAAAAGAGGTTTCACAATCTGACTATAACCAGGAATATGCATTCTCCAGAAACCCACAGTACCTAAAAAGGATTGCGTTTCTTTTTTGTTAGTTGGTGGCAACATAGCTGATATCGTGTCAATCACGTCTATTGGGATCTGGCGACGCCCATCTTGCCATTTCACTCCCAAATACTGTATCTCTCGTACAGGTCCCTTGACCTTGCTTCTCTTTATGGCAAAACCAGCATCCAAAAGAATCTCAATTATTTTCTTACCTTTCGTGAAAACTTCTTCTGCTGTGTTACCCCATACAATGATGTCATCGATGTATTGCAGATGTTCTGGAGCTCCACCCCTCTCCAGGGCAGTATGGATCAGTCCATGGCAGATGGTAGGGCTGTGTTTCCACCCCTGGGGCAGTCGGTTCCAGGTGTACTGGATACCCCTCCAGGTGAAAGCAAACTGCGGCCTGCATTCTGCTGCTATGGGAATAGAGAAAAATGCATTAGCAATGTCAATTGTGGCATACCACTTAGCTGCCTTTGACTCCAGCTCATACTGAAGGTCTAACATGTCCGGCACGGCAGTACTCATCAGTGGTGTAACCTCATTTAGGCCACGACAGTCTACAGTCAATCTCCATTCTCCATCAGACTTATGGACAGGCCAGATAGGACTGTTAAATGGTGAGCGAGCTTTGCTGATCACTCCTTGGCTTTCTAGTTGACGAATCAGCTTATGGATGGGAACTACAGAGTCTCGGTTGGTACGATATTGTCGTCGATGTACTGTTTCAGTAGCAATTGGTACCTGTTGGTCTTCAGTTTTCATCAGCCCTACTACACTAGACTCCTCTGACAGTTTGGGCAAGCTAGACAGCTGATCAACGTCCTCAGTCTCTACAGCTGCTATGCCAAAAGCCCATCGATACCCTCTTGGATCCTTATAATACCCTCTCTTGAGGAAGTCTATGCCAAGGATGCACGGGGCATTTGGACCAGTCACTATAGGGTGCTTTTTCCACATATTCCCAGTAAGGTTCATTTCAGCCTCCATTACAGACAGTTGTTGAGAACCACCTGTCACTCCAGAAATAGTAACAGTTTCAGTACCTGTATGATGGTATTAGAGTGCACTGTGCACCAGTGTCCACCAGAGCTCTATATTTTCGTGGTTCTAATGTGCCAGGCCACCGAATCCACACAGTCCAATAAACTCGGTTGTCCCTCTCCTCCACCTGGCTGGAGGCAGGGCCCCTCTAATTTTGAGGTTGATTCACGGGGTTTACCTGATTCACAGTATTAACTACATTTACATTCCGATTGTTCCTTCTCGTGGCAGATTGCTGTCTTCTATTGATGTTTCGCAAATTGGATACTCGTTCTCGTAGAGCAGAAGTAGGTTTTCCATCCCAGTTTCTCATGTCCTCACCATATCCAAGTAGGAAAATCCACAAGTCATTCCGTGACAAGTTGCCATCATTTTTAGTTGATCTTGAAGGTCTGTATTTTCTAACAGCATCAACACGGCTCCATTGAGGTCTGTCATCTCTCTTGGACAATGTTTCAATCAGCTTCTCTAATGATTGATTGTTTTTCTCAAATGATTCACTATTTTTCTCAATTGCTTGATTGGTTTTCTCCATTACTCTCTCAATTGATTCATTGGTTTTCTCCATTGCTTTCTCAATCGCTTTCTCAATTGATTTCTCCAGTGATCTGTTGTTTTCCTCAATTATTTTTTCCATGGCAGCAATCTGCATTTGTTGGGGATTGGCAGTACTGTCTTCATACTGTCGTGCTTTGTTGGCCACTTCACTCACTGTTGGTACCTGACCATCTCCATCTAATGCCCAGACCATTGTTGACAAGGTGTGCTTATACACTGGTGGTGCACTCCTCACAAACATCTGAATGACTTGCCTTCCAGGCATATCAGCAAGTCAGGTTATATTGGCAGAGCACGCAGAAAACTCAGTCCCTCTAGCAGGGGTGGAAAATATATCACAATCTGGTCCATACTGCTGTTGCAGTAAAAAGCCTCAGCCCAATTGCAGCCAAACCTCAGGAGAGCTCTCCCCGGGGTGCTCCAGCGCTATCCCAGGGGCTCTGGGAAAAGCAACTCTGTGGATGCTTCTTTACCTATTTTACAGTAAACAGCATCGATTCAGGGGAAAGCTAGTAAGGACATGTTCTTTCCTGGGTCCCGCCCTACTGTTTCTATCATACAAAGTAATATTTCGAAGCAGAATATTGCAGAACATCTTACAGTAGTATTTTGAGGCTTGGGGGTGGGGGGGACGTCTTTTAATCAACATGAATTATTTTGCCAAACACACTAATTTTCAAGCAACATGTGAAGTGACATTAGATGCATTCCACACACCAATTTTCTGTGAGCTTTCTTTGACTTGTTTTGTTCAACAATGTTTACCAAATAAAAACTACACTGAAGCAGTGATAGTGAATAGTAATAATGAGACTTAAGTGAATCAAAGTGACACATACATACGCCTAATATACTCCTAACACAAAATTTCAAGATCTAGCCCAAGTGTATTAAAACAGTTATTAAAAAACATTAATTATTAAAACATAAATCTGGCTTTTGCACTTGGAACAATCGCTCAATAAATTAATACCAATTGGTAAATGAGATGTGGACACTGTATTTTGAATTTTATTTATCTGTCAGCAGTAGTAAACTCTAAGAATCATTGGTGTTAATTGATCATTTATTGTTAAACTGTTTGCATAGAATTTGTAGGGAGAAATATCCATAACTTAGAGACTCCCGCCCTTTTCTCATAGGACAAAGCTAGAAATTAAACCAGACAACAGTGGAATAACTGGGAAAAAAGAATTCCAATTTGTTAAATCTTTGATCCACGTGCAGGATACATAATATAAATGCTTTTACATATGTCTGTTTAATGAAAACATGCATATTAAGATTGCTTTTTAAATTAACCATTAACAGTTCATTAACAGTTTGACTAACGGACAGTCAAATCATGACTGGAAGAATTTCACTCACTTGCCTTATAATGGCTTTCTTTTTACCTACTCACAAGAGAATATATGATACCTGGGCTTGTAATCTCATGAGGCTGGGGTTGGTCTACATTAACTCTTTAAACTAAAAATTATAATAATTTTAGAGTCATTTGTTGATTCAGGTATCAATTCCTAAAACAAGTGATGGGGTAAAACACACAGAACAGCATGGAGAGGCCAAAACCTGATGCAGTATGTCTGAAGGCAAACTACCTTTTGTTTTTCTAAAGACAAATAACATCTAAATGAGATGGGTCTTATACCTTCAACAATTTATCAGTAAATTTTGAAATCTGTAGAGATTGTACTATTACCTCAGTCATTTTGATAGAAATACTTACAAACACACTTCCCCCCCCCCAATTAAGATTACAAAGTTAAGGTCTTCAGGAAATGAAGTTATAGGTTGACTGTTCTCAGCACAACTGTGTCAATGTTTCCAAGGGGTACATTTTGAAAATGAGTGATTATGAAACTAAATATGTCTGCACATGCAAAAATTAATTATGATTTCTGAAATAAGAATATAAAAAGTCACACGTTTCAAAGAACCATATGTTTCTGCTTTAAAAATGAAAACAAATTAAAATATCCACAGGAGTTTTTATAGTGCTTAAAATCTGCCACCCAACTGAGCTAAGTTAATTAGCATCAAAGAAGCCTCAAGTGATCTGAAGTTATAGGCACTATATGGATTTATAGGCACTATATGGATTTATAGGCACTATATGGATTCAGATGACTAAGGTTACTTTATATACAGAAAAGATTTATGTGGCACGGTACAAAAGATGAAGAGCAATGCTGGAATGTTTTTTCACCAAATTTCTTCTCTATCATATTTCCTGTATTTGTTTAGTTACAGCACAAAGCTCCCATCAGATGACAACAGTCATTTTACCAAAGGCAAGTGCCCATGAAGAGGTAACTTACTTTTGGTAACTTCAAAGAAAATTCCTGAAAGAACTAAGTGCCCAATCATACAAAAATTTAGGATTAGTATTTTAAAAAATGCCTTTTTTGGGTGCTTTTTGGGCCTCTAAATGTTTGAATCTTTTTGTACCATTTTGAAACTGTCTTCTGAAATAGTTGGCATTACAGCTCCACCCCAACAAACTAGCAAGCAATACTGAAAATAAATCCCTAACATTTTTCAGTTGCTCTCTAACAGTGACCAAGAGCCTACTCACAACATATATTGCACCCATATGCAAATGAACAAGGAAAATGATTTTTATTTTACTTCTACAAATAGGTCTGCTAAAAAACTGAAAACAATTTTCTATGTATACTAGTTGAAAATTTAAATTAATCTGCCTTTGTATGTATGAGCATCTGTGTTTATTTCCTCTGAATAGTCTATTTACTGGCAGCATTTCTAAATGAATAAAGTTACTGGCAGCACAATTCACGTAAACAGAATCCACTTCTTGCAAGCATTCACACCAAACCCGATCCAGCAAGGCGCTCTTCTAGTGAAATAAAAAAAAAAAAAAAGAATAAATGCAAAGAAATAAAACATGATGGAAGTTAATGAGCCACCTCCTATGTCAGCATAGGATCTAGGACCATGCAGCTGGGGTAGAACATGACATCAGTTTTTCTATAACCTATATTCACAATTGCTTGTTAATATGTTAATGAAATTATTTGATGAATTCTCTGTGAAATACATTTGGGAAAAATGTCATCCATCAGAGACAGTTTGAGGACATGAAAAAAGAAGAAATTAGTCAAATAATTAGTACCAAATTACAGATAAAGAATGAATTTAGACATGTACTTCAAATGACCAGTGTGCACAAATAAAGAACAATTGTAGAAAAGCAGCTTCTGTGCTTTGTGCAGGTGCAGTGAACCAAATCGCTTCTTTGTGCAGATTCTCTGTGCTTTTTCCTTGTTCTTCAGAAAAAAATAATGTTTGCAACTATACGTATATATATCACCAGCAAAAGAAAAACTTTGGAAATGCCACTGCAGCCCACTGCCCTTAGAGAGATGTCGGGAACTGAAGGAGGTTACAATGGAAGCATCAAAGTTCTTCCCCAGCATGCTCAAAAGTGTGTTAGCTAATGACTACCAGGCACTCCAGGCTCATGTTCTCAACTCATACAATAATTTCAATTCCTTTGACCAACTGCTATGTGACATTTCAACATGTTTTGTAACTTTCCCCCCCTCTAAAATGTCTCAACAACTTAATTCAAAAATCTGACAAAAACTCTGGTTTGCTTTGAAAAATGGCATCATACTATCATCACTGAAATAAACCATGCTTTTTTTACTCACATTACTATAACACCATGAGGGAAGAAAATATTTCTAATTTTGCCAGTGCCATTGAACTGTTTTTGCAGGGTTGCCTTTTGCATTTATACAAGATCATCTTCTCCATTATTGCAAGACAAGTGGTACATCAGCAGTGCAGCACCTTATAGTTCAGATGCCTAGTATTTTAAGAGAACTTTTTTTTTTTAAGTCTATGAATGACAGAGCTGTGTTTAAAGATCAAAGATAAAAGCAACATTCATCATTATGGAAACCTAATCAGGATAATAGCAGTCTCTTAATTATATCATTAAATCTGTGAGGAAAAGTGACAAAACTAATACTTTACTAACTCCTACGTATTTCTGACTGTACATTTGTTTTCAAGCATGAAAGCTTCAGCAGCACTTTGTGACAAATGCATCATCTTCATCGAATGATCTAAAGCTGGGGATGTCTAGGACACTATTACAATGCTTCCTCTATTTTAAACTTCTTCCATTATATATTTTAAACGTCTTCCATTCCTCATGGGGTACTGTTAATATTAATTTTTGGAAATAACTTAGAGACATAGTTACAGAGGACAGAGTACGAAAGAAAAAGTAAAGCAAATGGAGAGTCTTCTTTTCCCAAGCCCAGCCTGAGATGTCAGCTCAGGGAGAGAGGTCTCCCTATGAGAACGTGCAAGTCTTCTGACCCCTGAGAATTAGGGATTTCAGTGTGGTTATCCACAAAAGGAATCCCTTTTGGAATCAACAAAACAAATTAAAGATCTTGTTTATTCTATCTATCTAGATAGCAGAGAAAGGAGTTGGTATTTTTAAATTGTGAGATTACTGAAATATGGGAGATATGAGGGAAAAAAAAGGAAGGGCATATAACCTAAGTAGGCATACAGTGAAAGTCAGAAGCTTTGCAAAGAACTAAGTACATTAAAGGAAACAAGCAATTCACAAGAGTACAAGAGCTGTACCATGACATATTACAGTAAAGGAGAAATGGGGAAGGTAGGTCTAAGCAATAGCCAGGAAAAGGAGGAGATTTAATTTTTATAGAATCTGGTGGATAATAACTAATCCATGATAGCTGGAATCTGCTAAGAGGCAGAGCAGAAGCAGCACAAGTGTTTCACCTTGGCTGCTATGATTATTTTTTTCTCCCATTCTTGGATAAATGTCAAACAATCCAGGCTAGCCAATTAAAACTCTAGAAGAGTAGATAGCATTTGAACAACTTGACAAGACATTTCCCAAAGGTTACATGCTTAAGGTGAAAACGTACTGAAAACGAATCGCATACACTTACCAGCTTTATTCTGAAACTGCCAATTTCATTCAGAAAATAAGTAAATTGAAAATCCATAGCATGTGTCTTCTCAGTTTGAAATGACAAATTACCTACTAACTACAGCTCTGGTCAGCCTAAACAGGTCACACAGCTAAAGCTCACTCCATTTGAATCCAGGCTGGTCACTTCAGCTTGTTTTCAAAATTATTCAGCTGAGAAATAAACACTATTAGACTATTTAAATGATCTCAAAAGCTGGACACAAGGAATGTTCAGATGTAACTTACAGTGCGAATTCTCAGTTTCTCCAATGGCCGTAAGTATGACCAGAAATCACATTTCTGTCTAAGAATTTGAGATGACAGTAAGGCTAGCAATTTTTAAAATCATTTATTTGTATAATTTTTCTCCATGTTAAATATTCTGGTGCACTCCAAACACAAAGGAATCTTCATTCAAATTAAAATCTCATGTACAATATTTTATGGCAAATACTGGTCATTCTCAAACACAACAAAATATCCTTTCTTTATTTCACATTATTGGGCATTACATGCTTTTACAGCAGATACTTCGGATGTAAATACTTGTCCAGTACAAAAAGTGAGGAGCAGTTAACTCTTGACCAACCCTTCTAGTTTCTCCAGTGTTCACTGTCACAAAACATTGGCAAGTAACTTAGTCATTTACGCGACTGATTTCTCAGGCAATTTCTGCTATACTTTAGTTGCCAAACAACAAAATTAAATGCCTTGTGTCGCGCAGACTAGCAATCCAAACTGCAATTTCAGGTAGTTTTGTCTGACATAATGAAGAGAGCCATTCCTATCAGAATAAATAATGCAGTGAATTTCCTCTGAAGATCACAGAAATATAGCAACACACAGCTGGAAGGGAAAGGAGAAGAGATTATCTAAGCTAACTTTTTCTTTGAATTAGTATCTGTGCAGATATTCGTCTAATCCATTTTTAAACACGCCTAAGAAAAGCTATTTTGCAGTCTCCTAAGGAGATAGATCTACAGTTTATTTCTTAATCTACAGAGCTTGCATTCTTAATTCATTACCTATATCTTCCTTGCTGCAATTAAGCAATTTAGCATTTATCCTGCCCTTGGTGAGAACACTCCTCTGACAGTATATTCCAGACTTCTAAAATTCTGCTCTTGCCTCTAAACTCAGCCAAACAGTTCCTCAAAGCCTTTCTCACAAATCACGTTTTCTGAAGCTATTTTCGTGCAGTTCCTTGGACTCTTTCCTCTGCTCTGCATTTTCCTTACATGCAGGGCCTGTAATCGGGCCAGCCTCACCACCTGCACAGCCTGGCAGGCACCAGAGGGAGAGGATTGCTTCCCATGGTTTGCACACACACATGCACTGCCATTGCTAATTCCACCCTGAACAGGCTCTGCCATTTTTTCATTCCATCAGTGCAGTAATTTGCCGTTTGCCTTCCAGAGTGCCATCTTGTTGATCTGACTCCCTCTCGCCATTTACCAGACTCTGCTCTCCACTCTGCCAGTTCCCCTCCCTCAGCTTGGTGTTACCTGCAGGTTTACCCAGCTACAATACTTAAGATGCTGAGGAGTATGAACAGACCTGGAAATATATTAATCCCTTCTGGGAAATCAGATAAAATTATCTCTGCTTTGATGAATTTTATTGGTATTTCTTTTGAAGTGCTTTATAGCCATTTGTTAACTCTCTTCTCGGCAAGTTTGCTGATGCCACTGCACTTCAAACCACAGATCACTATCTGAATAGTATTATAACCCACTTTCTACCTGGTCACTAGTAATTCCATTTGTCTATTTTGAGTAAGTATATGAAGTGGATCTCATGAAGAAATTCTTGCTTTCAGAGGAATTGAGATGAGTGTAAGATGTGCCATTCGGGGGCTGTTTCTTCAGCAGTGACAGTGCTCTGTGGAACAGGCAGAAACATGACAGAAACCCAAACACTTCCCTTTCCCTCACCTGTCCTCTCTGAAATGAGGCAATCCTGATTTTGGTTTTTGACAAACTCAGATGTCTACAATTTACTGTTGGATTAATCTCCATCCACTCCCTTGTTGGGGCGCACTGTGGTGGATGAGGATCCCCACAGTACAGCAAGGCACGACCGGGAGTCGGGGCCCAACCCACCGCCCCAGCCAGAGGACACGGGTGGGCCTGGCAGGGCTGAGGGGAGCTGGTGGCCCTGGGATGGGCTGAAACAGAGTCCAGGGCCATGGGCACGGTGGGGGAAAAGACCCCAGGGGAGAGGGGTCAGAGCCAGCAAGGTCTGCAAGTGTCCCCAGGGACCTGACATTACCAACTGACTGCTGGAATGTTTGTTCTTGTGGGGTTTTTTCCCCAAGCATCACAGTTGTGACTCATACAACAGACTTCTGATTTATTTCTATCTATTCCTCCTGTTCAAATATCCAAGTACTGCATTGGCCCTCTGGTTGCTTGGGATGCCATCCACCCTCCATCACAAAAACGGTCACTAACATTTCAACAATATTGTTGTAATTAAGTTTTTTAAATGATCTGGAATTCACTAACTCAGAAATTTTATTTATTGCCGTTATTAACGTGCTATTTCAATATGCAGCCTTCCCCAACTATACCCATAGATTATATGAAGTACCTGATCACAGGCATTAGAAAGAAAAAGCCATTGAATGCTTCAACCTCAGTCAAAGACCACAATGAGTCTGAGCTGTGCTTTCACAAACACACATCTGAACCAAGGATTCATGAGAGTTCTAACAGCTCTTCAGACTTAGGCCTCTTTCATGTATTAGCCTTCAACCCTCTGGACCAAGATTAAAATCTTTAAGTCAAATTTAAAATCAAGTTTTATCCTATTATTTTAATCTGTTTTTTTGTCTTCACGACATTTAATCCAAAGATTCAAAAATCTAGTGGCCTATAATTTTTTTTTTCCAAAATGCTTGGTTTTATATACAGGATTCTAACATCCTTTCACAAATCAAATCCAATGTGAGGCTTTGAAAATTCCCTACTGTAGAAAAAGACATATTTGTATTTAATGTACATCAAAATGTTTATGTCTTCAGACAGAGAGCATAAGGAAACCACACACTGTTCCACATTAATTTTAATCTAAGGTAACAAAGTAGTACAAAATGGAACTACTTTGGTAAAGTTGTGTAGAGGCAGCTGAATTATTTACTGCAAATATTCTAGCAAATATAGGCATATTTCCCTGTCTGCTCTTCAATCACACTGACGATCTGGTTACATGATAATGGGAGCAGAAGAGGAGACTTTTCTACCCATCAGTAAGATTCTTAACTACTATCTCTTTAGCAGTTTAGATCTTCCCTAAACAATAATTAATGTGAAAGAGAATGTTAAAACATACAGAACAGTAACTCTAGTATTTAGCTATAAAAGTTGGAATCAGAATTAGGGTCCAAGTGTCATCATTTTCATAAATCCTACCAGACTGCTGCAGTTTATCCAGATCACAGAATCATAGAATGGCCTAGGCTGGAAGGCCTAGAGATCATTTAATCCAACCTCCCTGTCATGGGCAGGGACGCCTCTCAACTAGATCAGCCAACACGTGGGGACCCAACGGGGATCATCAGCACCACGCTCTAACCAAGTGAGCTAACCAGCCCCCCTATGTTTTTATTCCAACTGTGCTTCAGTCAGATCGTACTTTTGGTACATTAAAGATAGCATTATGAGAAGTTCTGTGGGGTATTTTTGTGCTTTTTATCTTACATTATGACTTCTGAATCACTGTGCTCACTGTTGCCATCTAATATACCGTCTAAATTCAGTATGCCTTTACATAGAGAATTTGCTTCCTAATATGTGGTTTAGTGTTTAGCTCTTCCAGAGTGTTTCAGCATTATCTCTCTTCTAGTTATTAGTATACTCTCAGTTTTTATCTGGATGGTGAATTTAATTTGAATTTTCCTGCTTTTATTTAGAGCTTGATTTTTTACATCTGTTAGTAAAACCAGTCAATGAAATGTTTAGCCTTTATCTAATCTACATAAAATTGGTTTTGTTTCCTTTTGCATATATTTGAAATTATAGGCTATTTTCTAATCAATCTGCTTCTGGTCTCCTAACTGTATGCCCCCCTCTTGTATAAAATCCACTTTAAGACTCATTCCATCTCAGTTTATGCCATCAATGGGCAAGATAATCTCTTTGCTAATGTTATTCTTGATACAGTGTCAAGTTGCCAAATACACGCTTAGTGACACAACAAAAACATGCTCAGTATCATTATTCTTTTTCACCTGTTGACATCTTAAACGCCTCTTCCTGTTCCAGAATCTCTAGCAACTTTCATAGCAACTAAAGAGAGCAACTGATTTCTGTTATGGCTTTGTTTGAGTAAACTTTTCATCTTGGGCAGAATGTCTTTCACAAACAATTCCAATACTTTACCTATCGTATGAATTCATAATCATAACACATTGCATACTGTGTTTTGATCTGTAAGTTGAAAAGCACTTAAAAATAGATGTATATTTAAACAAAAAAAACAACCAAAAAACCCCAACACCAAACCATTTAAATATGTTGGAAAGTACATATGCAAATAAAAATTGCCAGAAAAGAAGTCTAGCTCCGCTAAACTTCTTACTACCGAAGTAGATGATTCCATAGCTTTGGGAAGCAATAAAAGGCAATTTTTAAAAGTACTTCCACACTTGAGTATCCTGCCAAACAAGTCACATTCATGCACACCTTCAGTTTCCACAATTAGAGAACTTCCTTGTTTACAATCAATTAACTGCTCTAAAAAACAGCAGGGGAAAAAAAAATCTGAGCAAAATCACAAGAGCATGAGTTAGAGCAGACCTGGTACCGATATATGACCCCATAAAGGAGAGGGTCACTTCAAGGGTTATAGGATTTAGTGAATTATGCCTACATAAATGCCACGACAGAAGCAAAATCTGGTCCTTCATTGAATAAAATGCCTCCTGAACAACATTGGCTAAAGCCAAAAATTGAGCTACACTTTTAGCCATCAGAGTGTGGCACTGTTCCTTCCCTCGCACCCCCGCTACCTTCTAGCCATACTTTTTGATAAAACACTTAGCTAGAAACTAATTGGAATCTACTTGGGGATATCAAAATAAATGCTATAAGCAAGACAATCTTTTTCATCCCACTGACTGAGCTGAATAAAATGCAACAAGGTTTAAGGCAAACAGCTGAAATGGTCATAGTATGAAGTAATTTTTTTTTATTTTTAAGCATTTGCCTTTCTCTTTCTAGCCAGGTTGTACATCATTGCACTGACTGGCAAATGATAGTGTCACTCTGGTGTGCAACAGAAGGAGGCAGAACCCCTGTACTTTGCATAGCTAATGGAACAGATTGTTCCAAATCAGAAATAAGTTCCTTGCAATTCATCTGTTAAATTTGTACCCAAGAAGCATTTTCCTTTTGGAAAACCAAAAGCAATGAAAGTAGAAATCTAACTGTGACAGAACATTTCCTTCTGTAAGTAGGTTCTTTTGGTAGCTATTTCTGGGATCAAAATTCGTTCTGGGCAAATGGAGAAGGCAAGTTCTAACTAGGGAGCTGAATTTCACATCTTTTCAATTTTACATGATCAGAACCATTCACACAGGCCAATAAGGCCTATACTTCACTAACACATCACATGCACATCTAACAGTGTCACCGTGTCACCACAAACATGCCTCAAATCAAGCTAATAATCACTTTAGAACACCTATGAACTCTAAAGCCAAGAGCTGCAACGTACTTCCCTTGCCGCTTTGGACCTCACTACCATCTAAAAACATTGAAGCACATTCATATCCGGGAATTTGAGTCTGTCTGTCTTGCCACCACCAAGAACTTATTCTAAAAGATTCTGTGACTCATTTCTCAAGTGTATATAATGGGCCAGTCTGAGCTAAAAGCTGGTGCATCCTGTTCTTGATTATAAAAATAAAGGGGACAGTTCCAGTAGGTTTTTTTTTTTCCCCTTAGAGTGATTGCTGTACTAGTGAAAGATGCCAAAATGACAGCTCCAGAAGATAAACTTCACCATTAATCGCAGAGTGGAAACAGTTCAGCACAAAAGTCAGCAGAGCAGACTACAGAAGCAGCTGTGGTGGTTCTTGCTGTATTGTTCTGCCAATGCATCTGAGCCAGCAGTGATCCTGCGAGCGATTGTTTTCTTTGCTTTGTCTTCTCAGCTGATATCCCAAAGTATGTCAGCTAGGGTTGGTTTTGGTTGTTGGTTGTCTTGTTTTCCCCAAAGTGGAAAGACGTTTCAATAGTGCAAATGTATGGTGTGCAGTCCCAAACTGATAACCCGTTTCACGTAGCTTAATCAGATAAAAGTCAACTGTAGTCACTGAATTTTCAATTAAAATGCTTATTCAACACCTGTTTTCAGCTCTTGAACTGATTTCAAGTCAGTATTTCTAGGGTAGTGTGCCAAACTGACTTGCAATCTGTAATAGATTCATAAAGTAAACTTTTAACAATGCTCATGTTATTAAAATGGGCTGGTGATGGAGTGAGGAATTTGCTGGTTTATTCAAATTTCATAGATTTCTCTGTAACAAATCACCACTGAAAATTCAACCTGGTTTTTAGCATCCCAAATTACAGGAGTTTTGAGAGCTACTGAAGGACTTTTTGAGAGCTCAGAAAGAAGTCTTTTATGGTCTGATAACAGACAGGGATTCTACAACTACTTGAAATGCAAAAGATCATTAAACTGCAATCATCCTCTGAAGAAAATACATGAAGCAAAATGTTAAATCACAATCCATGACAAATTTGTCTAGCTGAGGAGCAGTTCCAGACCAGTAGCCTTAAGCTCCCAAATTCTTTCTGCTCACAAAATTAAATGAGACAAATGGAAATGGAAAGCAACAAAAGCTGCAAACATGAAAAATGGAAAGAAACATACAATTAAAAGCATACAAGAGTTCATGTCCTTTACTGCCTCTTAAGAGCAGACTGTCTGGAAAATTAGATAGATAATACTAATGGAGAACCATAATAGAGGCACTGAAAACCAATAGCATTTCTCTGTCTGGACCCTAAACAAAAATTCTACTTTCCCTGAATTGGGAGATGGTTATAAATCTTTAACTACATTCTCAGGTAACAGCAAGAATATTTTCTTAGTATCAGAATACAGAAGTACAGAAACTTAAAGCAACTTGTCTGGTGAGATCCTCTAAATACAAGATCTTTTACTGATATATTTAGATCGCAAGAAAGGTAGCACCTCTTCTTTGCTTTAAAATTAAATCACAGGCAGCTGGAATACAGTAGTTGCTCACTCATGATGCAGGAGCTGCCAAGGCCAGTGGGAGATACACGGTGAGGCAGCTTTTCACAGAGAGGTCCAGCTATTTAACAGTGTAGAAACCCAGTGTTGGGCACACAGGGTGAAGACAGGATGTAGGGAAGGGGATTAATAATTTCAACACAGCACATGAAGAGGCTTAGACTACAGAAGGCCTAGAGGTTTGCAAAACTTCCCAGGAACAGAGCAGATGATGACTTAGCAGAACTTCACTGTTCTGCTCAGACGATGTCCTAACAAGACAGGTTGTTCATCTCCTTTCCTTCACTGTGCTAAATTGAAGATAGAAAGGGTGAGTTTTAGCCACAGACTTGGTTACATCGAAAGAGATCTCTGTCACGAGTAGCTCAAACTCCTGTTTCCTGTTCTCCCATTCCTTCTAGCAAATTCACAGAACAGCACCATGCCTGCTTACGTCTCCGTTTTGTCAAACAATAGCTGCATTTCAAGGATATTTTGCAAATACATTCTTGGTCTGTAAAGCCTCTTGAATGAAATGCCTTATATACACACACAATATGCCATGAGTATTGTCAAGGAAACACTAGCTGAAAGAGAAATGCAGCAGTTGCTAAGAAACACTATAGCAGAAGAGAGATGGGGACTTGTTTACTGATAGATATATATATGAATTTGAAACATTCATTGTTATTTGGGGCATGTGCATCTCAAACCATATCCACATATTTGTAATGACTAATTTCAATTTGAATTTTAATTTAAATTCTAGTTCTGGAATAATCCATATTTGGCTCAACATCACTGAATTAATTTTCCCTAAGCTCTATGACCATAAACAGACTGAAAATCCTGGAATTCTGTAATAATCAGTTAAGCATTTTGTAGCAGACAGGACTCTGTGATGCTTGTCATGGATCAGCACCATCCCAAAGACCTGACTGACCTGTAGGAATTTACTGCTACTCTGCATGGGATCCAGCAGATCTTACATAAAGTCTTTTGAGACAGATATTTTTTTAAAAAAATAAAATAAAATAAAGCTTTTGTTTACTTTCAGGCAGGGGAATCATTTGCATAGTTGCTTGAGGAAAGCACATAGAGGAAATCAACATTCCTGAAATTTTTGTAAGCAATAAACAACACACAAAAAGACATATGGTATTACATAAGCTACTCAGGTTAGTACAAGAATATTGTCAGAGCACACACTCTTATCCTCTGACCTTATTGCAGAATGGAAGGAATTTCCTTGATGTAACTGAGGCAAATAATAAATAAGATTTGAGTAGGATCAAAAAAGAGATGGTAGTACAAATTTTTATAAGTGCAGTCATACATTATAGGAAATAACGGGGGAAAGTACGTTAGGAATACTTTACTAAGCTTGTCAAGTCAAACAGTTAAAAGCTGGAATATGTAATACAAAACAAATACCAAAAAAAATCCTACAGAACTATCAGCTAGTCCTCTTGCATACACATATCTCAACAGTATCTGCATGCAATAAAAACTGAGAAAAAATATTTTTTTTTGAATATAGCATTCAACAGGTTAAAACACTGCATTTCGTCACGCATTCCGGTTTCCAAAAGGATAGCACTCTCAATTTGCACAACACAATACAGAGGTTTCACAAAAGATATGTGCTCACAAAGCAAAACTATCCTATGAATGAACCAAAGAACCTAGGGGAAAAAACAATGCTACAGTAATTAATGAGCAAAAAATAATATGCAAGTAACAGAAGCAGAAGTTGTAAAAGTTGTTACGCTATAAAAGTGAGATAATCCATTTTGATGTTAATTTATTAACAGTTGATACTGCAAGCCTAATATGTAAAATACAGCCTTCAAGCATAAGAGCAAATGGAAAAAACCACAAAGTTTTAGAATCTCGCACCAGTATGAGTCAGCAGCAGCCAACTACAGTTTGTCAAAACTTTGATAAATTACTCGCATTGTAAGACTCCATAGAAGAAAATCAATTGTACAACCTCATATTCAATATATTAAAAAGAAAAAGAAAGAAAATCTGCTGGAGGCATTTCAGCAAGATGAATTTTCTTTCTCCAAAGTTCATTTTTAGACTGCAATTTATATCAAAGAAAGCAAACCAACACTCAACTGTGAATAAACCTTTTTGCTTTTAATGAAAAACGGAGCATTTTGTCTGACAAAGGCAGCTATATCTGTCATTCTTTCTAAGGGATGAAAACACCCTTAGCCAGACTGCTATGGGTTGGAATTGTGTAGGGGTCATTTGGACTACCATGTGCCCAACACACATTTATTTTCCCCATTTGAAGATTTTGCCAAGGCAGAAGTGGAGGGTTTTGTACGTTGTGAGCATCCTGCAGCCCAGCTGCAGCCACCCAGACATGCCACCATGCACCCAAAAAGCCACTCTGCTCTGGCACACCAAAGTCACCCTGTCACTCAGGCTGTCTGTGCGGCACTTGCCTAGAAAGCTCAGTGCTTTCCAGATTTCATGAACTCACTTAGCAGAGACTATGAAGCCCAGGCTTGCAACTCACAAATCCGTGAGAAATACAATGACAACCCTCTTCTTACTGCATTCTAAAAGCTTGCTGTGACATATGCTAATATTATTCTCAGAAATAGCCACTTGAATGTATCAGCAGAAGAAAAATCCAGTGTTTCTGATTTTGAATTTATTGTCAGAAACAGCTGCAAGTAAACCAAAACAACCCACAAAAATATTAACACAAAAAATCCACAAAAAAAAATCCCCACCAACTCATAGTGGGAAGTATCTGTAAATTTTAATAATTCAATACTCTTAACCGTCGCACGTATGAATGATATCCTTAACAACTATCACAAGCTGAGAAACTGTCCCATAAGCAAGTCCACACAGAACCAATTTTAAAAACTCTGCTTGCCAAATTTTGAGTTTTTGATGTCAACATAAGTAGAATGATGTTAAGAAAATTATCACGAACCCAATTATGGTTCCATTTCTATGTCCATTTTCAACAGCATTTTAAAAAGAAAAAAATACAAGTTTTCCATCATCCACTTTTTATAGGTCTGATACTTCCCCATTATATTGTGATTATCTGGGTATAGAAATTTTACACTGAAAAGGTTGCGTTTAATATTATTTATTATTCTCTGGGAGAGAAGTCTGCTGAACGGACACGGCCAAGATGACAATTTCAATGGCCCTCAAGTTTCTGTTAAAAATACATAGTAGAGAGATCTACAATATAAAAATTATTTCTGATATCGTCACTACCCAACAGATAAACTGGCACCTCAGTTAAGAGAGAACAGACATGTTCTACTGTGAACGAATTTAAGTTTCCACCCCAGAGCACAAACCAAACGTAGGGAAAAACCCAAGAGTTATTTGGGTCTGCTCTCAAATAGTGAAACCACAAGTTCTCTGCTCAGGGCAGCAACATGTAGAGGCTTCGAGCCAAGAATGCAGGTGAAAGCTTTGTGTAAAATTTAGGGAAGTATCTGTATTTTGGGGCCCTGCCCCAAATAAGCGTGCACATTTATTATCAAATTCAAACAACTGAAAATTTTCATCATCACTTGCCTTCTTAGTAAATCAATATAAATCATCGGGATATCAGAGTTTAAAATGTGCTGAGAGGGTAAGAGTTTTTAGGTGTTAACTTTTCTCTTTAAATATGATTTTTAACAATTCTAATAGTCTTGATCTGACTCTTAAAAACCTACCCAGGAAAATGATACGTATTCATCTGAAATTAAAGCACTGAAGTGATGCACGCATTATGGACAGTAGACGCAAAATACAAAACGCACATATAAACGAAAAAAAAATTTTTTTAAAAAGTACACAAGTAACTGAAATCCTGAGCTATGCATTATAGAATGTATCATTCTCCAGAAATTAAAGGTCACACATTATTCAAAGACCATTTCCTTGTGCCTAACAATAGGTAAACATAAGTGTGTTTTCCCCCTTGCGGATTTATCTTTGTATCACCTAGCAAAAGAGAATCTATCACGATAGATGGTACATTAGCTGTCAGTTTTGTGAAAATTGCTTCAAAAATAGGAATCCGTTAGTGTCCAGCATTATCTTCCTAGCAACTTTCTTCTAGCTGTAATTTACTGATAAGAGCCTACATGGAAGCAATATATGACAATGCCTCCATCAGTTCTGTAACTTTAGAAACATTTCCTTCCTGAGGTCATTTAGAGAATTTCAGCTTCCCCCAAACATTTCACAGCAGGCAGAGCTGTCAATTTTGTGCTATGTATCATCTGCAGTTTGATCATTTGATCATCTATGTCAGCCAGCGTCAACTCTGACTCCAGCGCTCACTCCTGCAATGCGGTTCCTCTCTGTGCTGCAACTGCCTGAGGTAGGCCAGGATTGATGGAGATCTCACAAGGCATCATTACAGGCTACCTCATAACTGCTTGGGAACTCAGAGAGCTAATACAGAAGTCAATGAAACCCACAGGTCTTCTCAGATCACCTGTGGGTTTCCTTGCAAGTTCAACCTTACCAGGGCTCAACATTTCTCAAATCAGTTAAATACGTCTTACCAAATTTAACACTGTGAGCAGGAAGGCTGCAATCTCCTTCAGAGATGGACAAAATGTATTTTATATTTATGAAGTCATTTGAGCACTTAATTACTACAATTCTTACATTGGAATCATCATCACAAGTGCAATGGACCACCTGAGTCAGATATTCTGCTTTTATCAGTAACTGTAGCTATTGCCACGTAGGCTTACAAAAATTGTTTCTGATTGTTCAGCTAATTGTTTGGTGTCATATATGATTTAGATAGATCAATAATAGTGTACAGATTTAAAGAAATATTGCTTATCTTAGCTCTCTCAAGACTTCATGAAGCTGCCTACCATTCAGATTATGCACACTTACATTATTCGTCTGTTGAAATATAAGGGGGAACACAGCAAATTTGAATCATCTACATGAAACCAGACAAGAACTCTGGCAAAGCAAAGAAATAAAACAAGTGAGCAGGAGAATGGACTATGCGACTGCCTGAAGTCCCTTTTACCATGAGTATTCTATAATCCCATGAACCTATCATTCCTGGCCTTCTGCCCTCTGGCCCTTTGTACTCATCCTGTGCGTGAGTCTAACACCATTATACGAAATCTAGCTGCAGACTTTTTTTTTTTTCTGAAAATAGACACTGAACCTTACTTTTTCTCAGTCATGTGCTGTATTAGATTAATACTGTATTCAAAATAAGATCAAAATCTCTGGCATTAGTCCCTCAAAAAAGACAAAAAGTATATACAGGGGGATTTGATTAACAGCAGCTGCAGAAAAAGAGGAATTGTTATTTCTGTTGTGCAAATGGGCTATGCAGAGAGGAAGCAACATTGAAGCAACAATACCTTAAGGGCTAACAACCAAGATCACCTATCACAGGTTGCTCTGCTAGCCAGTGATTCTCATTCTCTTTCTCATTAAGAGACTCATCAAGCAAAATAATCTCAGGCTTCTTAAAATCACACGGGCCAGGAAATTCATAACGTCTGTCACCAATCTTGGTTTTCAGGCTTTATTAGTCATACATTATTCCGCTGTCCAAGACTTCAGGCAGTGACTTTGTTCTTTCATTATATATCTCAGACACATAGATACATAGCTATGAAGAACAATTACTCCAGCTAGTTTTCAAGAGGATCTTAAACTAATACACATGTAAATTCTCAGTTCAGCAACTAAATGAGGTATATGTTTGCAGGATGAACTAACAGCTCAGAAGGAGGCATTATGGACTGCTACATAAATAAATACACATTTCTAAGGTATCTGTTTGCCTACTCAAATTATTGATGCATTTCAGGTCAATACTGTGCCATCAAATACTTTGAGAAGACAGACAATCATCCATCTCAGCAAAATAACCAACTGCTTAGCAAGATCCTAACAAACACTAAACGTAAAATCTTTCTTAAACAGGTTAGGCTACAGTCATAAGATGTGCAAGGACAGCAAACATATGCAAAATTCTATTTTATTTATACTGTGAGCGATTCCTTGTACATTTAGTTTCTCAAGCTGCTCTTCAGGGGCAGCAAGGGAAGGAAACATTTGCAGAACAGCTGTGGGGGAACAATCAGAGGAAGAAGTGGCCTGTGAGTGTCAACCCTGCGGGACATCCCTATTGTGTCACACCTTCCTCGGTGTCCGAAGGACACAAGTTGGGGAAAAAAATCTGCTGAAAGTGAGGACAAGCTGTGCATTCCTAGAATGATCACTTGGTCTTAGAGACTTAGACGAATGAGCAGCCAGCATGGCACTCCACCCCGGCCGTCACCTGAGCCCACCCTGAGTCTGCAGCAGCATGTGAAAAGGTTCAGAAGAGAACAGAACAGTTTTGCCTTCTGGGAAGGGAGGAGGAAATACTGCCAGTGGATGGAGCTAGCCTGTTTGGTGGTTTGTATTGGCATAAGCCCCCTGTCAGCTAAGGAGAAGGATTTTGATGCAGTGCATACTACTGTTGCTTCTGAGCATGTTTGCGGTGGTGTTTAGAAACAGGCCATGTTCCATACAGATGAACAGTACAGACCTGTTGGACAGTGTGAGTGACACAAAGTCTAGATGCCAGGAAGCTTTGCTGGTGCAATAAGCAGTGTGTGAGCTGCCTGCAGCACTGGAACGAATACCTGCATGGCACTGTCTTAACTATTTTCACCTGTGGCTTTCAGAACACTTTACAAAGATGTTAGCAGTTGCCATGGCTAGTCAGCATTGCTTTCGTACACATTTTTGAGGCATCCATTGAATAAAAATTGGGACCGAGCTGAAGATAAGGTAGATAGCCATCTGATGATGTAACCACACATTTAGCTTTATGGCAGCAATATTTGAGCAAAAAGGCAACTCTCCACATATTTCAGCAGCTGATGGCTTCTCAAACTCTAAAATAATTTTTGATAGAAATGAAGGAAACATTTTAGACATAAGTGCAGACACAGCCACAGAAATCACTGAAGAGTAAAAATTTATTCCATTTGCTAAGAAAAGGCAAACACACTGAAAAGATTGGACTGTATGGTGTTATTCCATTAGAAAGTTGATGAAGTTTGAAGCTCTGCAGAGGCATTCAGATTAGGTCTATGAAGAGCTAGATCTGACAGAAACATGCTAACTAAGAAAAATCCCCTTCTATACTTAAAAATTGCAGCGGATGGTGCTAGCAGTAGGATGCTGCATCAAGTTGTTATAACTGCAGGCACTCTCATCTATCACTGAAAGTTTCAAAATGCCATCACCCTTCTGCAGGTTTCAACCTGAACTCTGCAAAATGCTCCAAGTACTAACATGATTTATTGGTTCCCAAGTACAGGACATTGGAGATCTGCACCCAGTATTCACTGAGAAAAATGTTCCTCAGCTTCCAGCATAAAGACCAGAGCTTCTAGAAATCTTGGGCATTTGTACATGGCATAAAGATAACTCAAACATGTTAGCATGTCAGAAGGGGTGTCAGCCAGGACCTGGCACAGAGGGGACAAGTCACAGCTGTGAAAGGTGGCAACTGACAGATGTAAGTAGCATCTTCAGGCTTTTTTGGATCTACGAGGCACGTGGGTTCATTAAGAGATCCTTTGCTGAACGTGAAGGCACACGAGCATAGGCTTTCAACTGCATCAGCTAACAAAATCATCCTCAGGACAAAAAAAAGTGTTGCCCAACCTTTCCTCCTCATTATCTTTGCAGAGAAGGCAGCATAAAAGGGACACCAGCAGTCTCCCTGTCCTCCCACACCACTCACGCTGCTTGGAGCAGCGCTGCTCCATCCCACCCTCCTCCATGCTGTGCCAGGGATCTGGGCTCTCTTCGCCTGAATGCTTGAACATGCTCACGCCCACGTCAAAGCTAAAAAATCACACCATCATGTAGTTACCCCTCCCAACCACCTCTGCTCTTTAGCAGCATGTGCAATCATCTGAGCAGATCGAGACAAATCAGCGGAGAAATTCCCTCCTAGCCTTCTGAAAAACCCACAGTATTTTTTATGAGTTATTAAGCACACAGCACTACTGCGTGATGATTTTGGAGTTAGAAAGGTATTCGCTGCAGGAATTTTTTATTCTTCTCTCTTGCCATGGCAACCAAGGTATCAAAGTACTTCAGAGGAAGATAGCGCCTCACAGTACATAAAATGTTTGCAGCACATCTGACTTGTTCCTTTTTTAAAAATAATTTTTAAAGCTCAAAACCAGCTTTGGCTGAAAAATAAACAAAACCTACATAAAATATTTTTTTCTGCCTGCTTTAACAAAAGAATGTGGATATAGTCTATGCTTCATAGAATTAGAGTTCCAGAATTCTAATAAAGGACAAAGACAGCAAAACAGGACCTATCTGGTTTTCTTACAGTTACAGGGCACACCTAAAAGAAGCGGCAAAAATACCAGGAAAAAAAACCCTTTGTCTTTTAAAGACAGTTCTGTGAGGATTCGTGGAACGGCATAACTTATGTTTCTCTTTTTTTGTCAGTTCTCAAAGTTCAGGATCCTGCTTCTGCATCTCTTATCTGTGTGCCAGTAGTTGATGCCCTTCCTCAGTTACACAAAACAACAAAAAAATATAGGGGAAGACTGACATACTTAAAATACTGTGCATTTGTGGAGGGGAGGAACTGATAGCTGAAGGACTCCTTTAACTCATTAGGATCAAGTCAGTAGCATTTATCCCAATCACAATGAAGCAGGAGATTTTCTTATTCCTAAAACAGCTGAAATTATTACTGTGCTATTAAGAATTTTACATGTCTGTCAGGATCGTAGACACAACAGTAATGATGCATTTCTCTGATTCAACAACAATCCTTTAGAAAAGTGTCAAAATCAGACTAATTTCCATAAAAAGAAGACATTCCATTAGCAAGAACTGTCTTGCCTTTCTTTTGTTATCCTTGTTGAGGCAACAGAATTGTCTCCCTAATATTTATTTGAACAAAGACAAATTACTTGCCTTAGGTAATGTCTTATGACAGTGCTTTCAACCAGTTAGCTGTAGTAACACTCCTCTACTCTAAACTGCTTATGCACACTTTCTTTCATATCCCTTTATTCCCATAATGTACAGCACAGAAAATGGGAAGACTGAAATCTCTTTCCTCATTTTGGGAAGTCCAAAACTAACTATACTCAAAAGCAACAGACTTTCAGAGGCTTCAGCAGACTAAAGAATAAGATAGAGCACATCTGCTCTCATCCTTCTTTCAGTATTGTAAGATTGGGAAAAAATTACAGTGAAATGGAAATAAGTAAAACTCTGAAGAACTTTCTGCAAATAGCTTTTAGGCTTTCTGAGCAGTGTGACAAAACCAGGGAAAGGATTTTATTCTCAGATATTAATAAATGAAATTTCCAAGAATGAAAAATAATGAATGCTTCCACTAATGAACACTTCCCAAACACTTTCACACTCATATTGATTCTATTATCCATTTGCTGAAGAACAAGAATTATCTACTTGTATGCAAATTAAAACCAGTGAAGAACAAATAGCCCATTTCTATACAAATCATGACAGATTCTTTAGTTACCAGCAGTTATTGCATTATCCTATCAGATAATACGTGCACAGTTGAAATCGGGGGGAGGAAAGCCCCACCAGACAGTACTGAAAACAGATTTCTCACACCTTGATTTTATGAAATGAATCATAATGTGCCAAAACTGAAACCAAATTCTATCCTTCTGCACCAACTGAATTTTGGAAAACGTTCAAAACCTAATCATCTAATTGTTACTGCCCATTATGAAACAAATGCAATTTTGCTATCCAACCCAAATATCTTATTTCATCATCCTAAAAAACATTTATTATTGCCTATTTCTCAAGTAAGTTCATTTACTTTTTTCCTTTTTCACTTTTTTTTTTTAAATATGCTTTACCAGCAGTCCGTAACGCAGAAAATGAAGGAGGCCTTTTGCTTCTAAACAACAGTATTTCCATGGCAATCCAAGTCATCTAGAGCAACAATCTCTTATCTTTTCCCAACACCTACAACTGCTGGAGCTTTTCTTAAAATTATATAATAAAATACAGTACAAAGAACACAATCTCAATAGAGACTTTAATATTTCCCTTATGTATCTTAGATATTCTGGGTTTTATAAGAGCCTTTAGGTCATATTTCTTAAGCAATTAGAAGTTCTGTAATTAGACAGAGGTGCAGCCAGTGTTGGTGTACAATTCCAGAGACAAACTCAACCAGACAGACTCTTAACGAAGTCGCAAGGAGACAACGACCATAACTCCAAGACCAAATGTTCCCTCTTACTTCTGCAAATATTTTAATGCAAAATTTTTTAATGCAAAATTCTTGCTCTTGCAAGACCAGTAAAATTACTGCAGGTTTGGGGGATGTGTGTTTGTTTTAATTCACAGTGGATGTGAAGCATAAGAAAATAGTAGGACATGCAGTGGCAATATTTGCTCGTGTTTTTTACTTATAAAGGTCATTACATCAGTATAGATAATGTCAATAAATTCATCTTCAGCCTGACATAACCAAGCAGAGTCACCGATTTCTCTCTAAAACATGCAACTGCCCAAGTCAATTAAAGCTATTGCATCTAAGCATTCAAAGTTAACATTGAAATAAGAATTCTAATCTAACTCTGTGGTATAGATGATTCATATTTGAATATTACCGGGGGCAATAGAGATAAATAAAGAAAGGAATATTTACACCCTGATTATTCACCAATTGGAGAGAGGAGAGGTGAGCTCATAATTTGTACCAATACAAACCTTTCAATCTTAATAGCAGTCACAGGTAGCCACATATGCTGTTCCTCTGTCCACATGGCAAAACAGCAGGTTGACTTCCACAACCAATTGCAAGAAAAGGGTTGAAGTTCAATTATTGTGCTACTCTGTTAAACCCAGAGTTGGTTCTCACTATACCAGAAACACAGCACAACTGACATACAAATGAAGATATTTTGACATAGCAACTGATTATTTCATTTCTAATCCCCACTGATAATTATCTCACTTTCAATCTGATCCAGCTAAGAAGGAAAATAAAAAGCCTATTATAAACTCAAGCATATGGTGCCAAAGGAATTTAACTTTCTTTTCCAGACTAAAATTATTTTCTTTAGTAAGATCAGAAAGCAGCGGTCTGCTGCTTTCCCCCTCATGTATCACTTCAGCAGGATAGCAGCCACTCAGCTGCATTGTCAGCAATGGACATTATCCTCACAGTGACTGACTTCAGACTTGCTACTCATTTAAAGAAAATACAGTTCATTTAGTAGAAAGAAGGCTGGATGATTGTTTATGTGCAAGCAACAGTTAAATCTAAGGAAAAGACTGGTTTTGTAATCTTAACCTGGAAAGATGTTATATAGCTCCCTGAAAAAATGAGTAGTTAATGGACAGAGTGCCTCAAGAAAGGGTTAGTATCAACCAGAGAAGAATCTAAATTGCCTAAAGTGAAATTAAAATTCAGATCGACTCTAAATAACAGTTCCTACAAAAGAAACGTCTGGTCCAAAAGAAAAGGTCAGTGATTCAGCATTGCAGTACTGATGTTGAAAGGATCCTGCTGCCTAATGCAGGAACACCGCACACCAGGGTCATTCTATGTAACACGGCACCAAAAACCAGCTCAGACTCACTGTTCAGTTACCATTTCAAGTTTTGCAATGACAGTCAGGAACAGTCACGGCTCAAAGTGAAGTCTTGCTGAGAAAATATGGTAGCTGCTCAGTGAGTAAAGAAGGGGAGAGGAGCTGGATGTAGATCCAATCTAAATCGGGCAGCAACAACGACTTCATGTGATGCCAGACTGCGCACATCCTGAGCAGTACTAATGGAAAAATTTCTCAACTTCCTTGCATAAATATATGTCTATATATCGAATACTGTATGCTGCTGCTACATCAGTGACAAATGCATCTTTTAATATATTCACAGATTTTAAGTCTTCTGATCTGGAAAACACTCTGCAACACTACACTGTAAGAGGCAGAAAGTTTCTCTTGTCCCTTGATTCACTCAGTATTTTTAAGGGGCATAATAGACTACTTTTTTTTCTCTCTCCTCTCTTAAGTTTCTTTCCAGTGGTGGTCCTCAACAGACCAACAGCAGTAGCCAATGAAGACAGCCTCCCACCTCTTCTGCATCTATATCCTCTCATATATTTGCTTGGTACATCAGAGAACACAGAGTTAAGAACAGAAATATAATTCATTTCAGGATATTACAGCTTCAAAGAAAGAATAAGCCATTACTTCTCACCAAAAGAAATTGCCTTTTCAGAATATCACGCAGGCAACAGTCCCTTTACTCCTACCTACACCTAACTGCAGGCGAAATATTTTTCTGTTAGCAGTCAATAAACCTCAATCCAGATATCAGAAGTGTAAGAAAATAGTAAGAGCAAGCCTACAATCTTGCATCCAATTTACAGTACTTTAGCATGACAACTACAGCATCCCAGTCTTGAAGCTGTTCAAAGGAGCTGTTCCCGTAGCAGATTTTGTATAATGATTAGCAGAATGTTTGAAGTCCCTACGTAAAATTGCTGGAAGAGTAACATTGCATCAGTTAAGACTGTTATCATGCATTTTTTTCAGGGACAATGCCAAATAACATAAACCATTAAACAAACTGCAGCACTGTGGAAGATAAAGACACTGCATAAACTGGTGGTGCATGCCAAAAACTCTCCTCCACGAAAAAATGTGACTAATTTGCATTTGTGAGCAGTTTACATATGGTTCAGTGACATTTTTCATTCCATAGTGATCAAAAATTGTTGAGGGAAGGGGGAGAAGGCAGAAAAGAGAAGACAGATGACTAATTACAAAGACTGAAATAATACTTATTAAAGGGGTACTTCCTTGATCACTTACACATGCAAATGCATACCCAAATTATGAAAACAAAATATGTACACATACTTTGAGTCTTCTGCAATAATTTTTCTGTAATGTGGGTCACAGTTCCTGGATCATTTCTTTCTCATTTAATTAGACTGGGAAATCTGGTACAAGTTGCTGTTGAACAAAAATGCAATATAGATCTTATATATATATATCTATGTATAAGATATAATACATGTGAAGAAGAGATGGAACTTAAAATCATAATCAAAAGAGTGTTCTAAGGAGAAGGTCATTAAGACTGTGGAATGATTGTAGTAATTATTATATGTACAGGTACAGCATTTCAAAGTTAGGGAAGGCCGTAATTAAAGAAGTATGTATAATCTTGACTTCACCTTCTGGAGTGTTACAATCCAGTTTTCAAGCGACATAATCATACTTTGCTCACTGTGTGTGTACAACAGGCAGTACTTGGAGGACTACATAGCAATTATAATCTGGTTTACTCTCTCCATTTAGTGTAAACTAACACATAGTGACATAAGACTTAATGACAAATCACAGACTAATCAAAACCTGCTTTAAGACAGGAATCTTTCTGACAGAGCTCTCCTCAGTGGTCATCGCTTTAGTAACCAAGTGCTTCACGAAGAGCCTTTACAACACTCTCCTATGGAAAGAGACACTATTATCTCCTCTTCGCATCTATTAAGTTTCCCATTCAGCATCAAACTTTGGATTGCAACTTTGAGATACAATGTTGAAAATATCTTAAGCCTGTTTTCATTATTTTAGTAGAACCCAACTAAACCACCTTCCAAATAAAAAGCATGTTTCTAATTGATGCTGTCCTATTCTAAAACCAAGTAGTTTCATCCCTAACATTTTACAGAGCCTCTGGAGAATCAGACACTTAAATCGATCTCAACTTGAATGACCCAATAAATCCTAGGATTCTCTCTTAAAATCCTCCTGTCTCAGCCACTTTCTTCAAAGCTGCTCTTCTTATGGGTTGGAATTTAATGACCACACTGGTCTTGGAGGACAAATCAACAGCATCTTTCTGAACTTTCCCTTAGATTTTGAGTTGCTTTATTCTCTCTTCTTCCATTCTGAAAGATTTTGTCAAGTTTTCGCATTTTCCACCATGCTTTTAATGCAGAAAAAAATCAAGGGAGGAAAGAAAACATCAGCGATAAGCTTCTGAAGGCACTAGTTTAAATTTCTTCTTTTGCCAAATATTTCAATCAAATGGTTTTGGCATTTTTTTAAAATAGAAATAACTGATACTTGTGGAAAAAAATTAAAACTGACAAGTCTCTCTCAAATTAAACTGAGAGAGAACTGCACAAACTTCTTTAAAGAAAAATACACCAGCTTTTTTACAGAACTACAGTGTGTGGCCCCAGACATCCAAAGTACACTTGAGAAACAGAAGGAATGCAACAGCTAACTCAGGAGTGTACAGGGATTATTACCCACGACTTTTTCAATGTTTTGTTACAAAAACTGTTGGATGATTTAATAAAAAGAACAAGAAAAAACTTTATACCCAGAAACAAAAGGTAAAGTCCCTCTGAGAGGCACAAAACTCCCTCTTTCGACATCTAACCCCACTTTTCAGTGATGACATACAGTGTGTGTTAACTTATTCTAAGAGCTCAAAAAGCCTGTAAAAATAGCTTATGTATTCACTATTAAAAGAAAGTCATACTGTTTGAAGCAATAACACAGAAAATATTTAAGTTCCTGAAATATTTTCTTTTAGCCAAATCTGGATTTCTCAGTGAGAAAATGTTTGGGCAGAACACCTCTACAAGCTTAGTCTGATACTTTTCAGAAATGAGGTAAGGATTCCACTTTTTGTCCAAAGTGATTAGCTCAAACAACTATGTTTTGGTATTGGATTGTAACCAGGCTGACATGGCTACTTAAATTAAGTGAGAATTGGCTTATCTTTGCTTAGTACACATTATTATATTTTAGTTTTCATGTATGTGTCTTAATGTTCCTGAACCTAGGACAATACCATAAGGAGGCTCTTTTCCTAAACCAGGTTTTCTCTGATCTTGGTGGACTTCTTCACGAACGCCTCTTCTCTTAGGAATGATTTGAAGTATTAAGATATGTAGTTCTCCAGCATGCACTGACTATAAAACTAGAATAGTCAGGGCAGCAAAAATATCTGTAATGTGAGCCAAAAAAGCATTTAAAATAAATAACTAAGACAGAAATTGAGGCCCTCAGACTAGAACAACTCTTTGGAGGTCTCAGTCCAGTCCTAGAGTGCTGATAGCTGTCTTTAAGGCAGCACAATTTACATATTTTCTTTTCTTTGTTTATTTTTATCACAGAACTACTTAAAAAATATTTAGACACTGGAAGCTCAGAGACAATATGTTTACATAGCTGAAACTGTGAAAGGATAAGGATTTCTCTGGTGTAAAATGACCCAAGAGGCTTCATTCCTTGGGCAGGAAATACTAGTACTCTAATCAAGATGTGGGTAGATGTTGCGCTGAGGGACATGGTTTAGTGGTGCTGATAGGGCTAGGACAAAGGTTGGACTTGATGATCTTGAAGGTCTCGTCCAACCAAAACTGTTCTATGATTCCAAGATATGTTATGTTTTACTAATGTAGACAGATACTAAGGAGGATATTTCTCAAAAAAACAGTATTACACAAAGTCACTTGCTGATGTACTATGCCATGTAACATTTGGGCAACTAGGTGCTTCAAGAGAAAAAAAGCAACAAGATGAAACATATTTCCATAGCAAGTTAAGCAGCAAAATTAGCAAAAAAAGCGCGGTTGCTTATGGAATATAGTCACGTTAGAAATAGCTTATAAACCTCCAAGTAAGAATTAAGACATATTAGCCCTTCTTTTTGTAATTCCAGTGAAGCAGAAGTTGTGTATATTAGAAAATAAACAAAAGGAAAAAAAAAAACCAAAAGGACACATGCCTAATAATTTCCTAAAGAAATCAAAAGGCCAGAAACTGAGCAGAAACTGACACAGGCAAGAGCTACTTTGTTAAACAAATGCAACTGAGTTTAAATGGATCATCTTTGTAAATGATGACAGACTCGGTTTCAAGGTCAACATAATCTTTGCCTCCTCTGTCTAATCTTATGATAAAAATGATAGTTTTGATAATCTATGGAACTTGTAACCTTTCATATCGAGTTGATGCAACAATTCACATACTTAGAGCACTAAGTCTTACAGCAGTAAGAGTCACTTCTCTACTTGGTCTACAGGCAAGTGCTTTGCATGTGAAACAGGTCATTCCTCAATCACAACTGGCTCTTCAAAGCAACTCAGCTGATCTCATATTCATGTACACCTTGGACTTGAACAGCAACAGAGTTGTGTTTATTTTACAAAGCAGCTTAAAACTACCACTTCAGCATTAGTATTTACAGGTAATTTCTGTTGGAAATTACTACTACTAGATACATCTTTAATCCCCAAGTTTTCCAAAGGATAACTTGAGATGCAAAGAACATGAAGTAAATCCACTGGATAAAAAGGACAGAACAGTTATTTATTTATTTTAAATATGGAGAAGTTGTCAGCCTACACTCTAGTCACTGCTGAAAAACTACTGGAGTGTTAATATGAATCATAGTTCAGTCAATTATGTAACACTGCAGGGAAGGAAAAAAAAATTTAAAAAACCATTCCTGGTAGGTAATGACAGGAACATTATATTCTGTATACAAGACAGGAGAGGTAACCATGCTTTTCTTGTGAATATGTTCAAATGGGATACTGAGCTCAAACTGGAGTTCTTCACAGTGGAAAGGATATAGACAACACACAGTGCCCAGGAGAGAGCAGAAATTAAAATATGTTTTGGGAAATGCAGCTGGATTGTTGCATTTAAAGAGCACCAAACTTCTGATAACTAAAAAATTGCTGTGAAGTGGACACTGTTAATTGTTCTCAATGGCCACATGTACACTGAGGGTTAGGAACTGGAGGAAAGAGGATGCCACAAACAAAAGACGTCTGCAGTAAGAAGCATTAAGGTCATATATTGAGAAAATGTTAACCTGCTCTTACTGAATCAACTTGAGCAGGGCAGGTATTGATGCAGTCTTGGGTCTGACAAGAGTGCAAGCTTTGCAAAATACAGAAATGAACCCACCCCTGGACATTATATAAGGGGAAAGAGGAGAAAAACACACGCTAAGTTACATGAAAATATTAAATAAATTCCTTAGTACAGTGCTTTCTTCATATTTGCAAATAGATCAGAAAAAACATCCACCAGGAAATTGGCAGGCAAATCTGATCTTCCTCAGTGTATGGTGCTGAACTAGGTAATCTCTTAAGGAGAAAAAACCCGTCCTTACTTTTATTCTGTTATTAGATGCAGGAAAATATTAATTTTCAGACTAAATTACAGGATCTAAACCACGGCTTTAACTAAGGTTACTAGAAGAAGAGTCGTGAGGCTCAAGTCCTAATGAAACTTGCTGTAACGTGGAGATCTTAATGTGGTTTTAGGTTGGTTTGTTTTCTTCTGAAACGTAATTTAAAGTATTTCAGAGATAAGACAGTCAAACAGCAACTATGGTTAACATATGTGTCTCTTTATGGGGCTTAAATTTTACTCATTACCTTAAAGAAAAACAACGAGCTGAAGATTTTAAACCAAAAGAGAGCTAGTTTATTAGCTTCATCTGGTCTTGCAGGAAAAAATAGGGTTCTTACAAATGTCCAGTAATCCAAATATGGAAATATTGGAAGACATAAAATATATTGCATTTAAGTTGTTTCCTAGCAGGTCTATTTCCTAAGGACTACTTCCAGCTGTGCAGCATTTCAGAGGTATGACAATCAAATCCCATTATAATTATTACTGCAATGCATTGCCTATAGCCAAGACCTTGTCATCACAGCAAAGCACGTGCTGGTCAGTATTTCAGTGACCCTTGGTGGCTTCCTCTCTAACACCTGTAGGGGCTTGGGCAGTTGCAGAAGCAGAGCGTTTGCTCCTGACTACTAATCCATGTTGTTTGCTTCAGCTTCTAAATGAACCACTCGCAGCCTTTCAACTTTAAAATATGTCTATGGTGTGAATCTCGTGTGACTGGAATTCCCTCATTTCTTCTGCAGGACTGCTGGGCAGTACTAGTAAATTAGCTATCACTGTCTCTCATGTCTTCCCCAAATGGTTATTTTTTTGCATTCCAGTGTATGAATGGATGGCATCTCCCCCCCCAATTTTTTTTTTTTCCAGAAAAATAGTTTTGCAATGATTTGATGAAGCTCTGAGACGAGTAAGTAGGCTAGAAATAATGCTGCTGTTTGAATGCTGCTGTTTGATCTACCTGAGAGTATCCATTATAAGCAGTCTTGTGCAATTCTCAGCAACTCACTACAAATGTGCTGCCTCCTGTGGGTGTTTGAAATAGTTTTCTAATACATTCTGACATGAAAAATCGTAATAACTGCATGTACCACCGGCAGTTGTCTCACCTGCATCACATGATGTATCAAGCACTGTGTGTTTTTGTAATTATTTTACTCTGCAGCAGCTATTTTTAAAGTTTCCTGCAGAAAGTTTCCATGAGCATCTGTTTTCACACAGTTTTTACATATTTGCTTGAACCAACAGGATTAAAACATATTTTACACCTTTTCATTTTGGTTTTCTTTTCAAAAGAACAAATTATGTGAGCAAAACCAACAGAATCCTGAAATAGTAGACATTTAGTCAATGTTTATGCTTTTGAGATTTATGGCTTCCACATTATCTCTCATTTCCAATTACTGCTGTGTGTGCAACTCGCAGGGTATGTGCTATGCTTTATCACTGCCATATGGTTTCAAGTTCAATGAATTACTCAAAGCCCTGGTATTGGGAGTAACAGGGAAGATTCAGTTACAGATTTTTAAGTATCTCCCACATCACACTAATTCACATAACCTTCATTTACCACAGAGTGCCCTGCATGCAGAAGTGAAATGCCTGGTGGGGAAAAAGCATTTACTAGTCCACAACAAAATACATGTCATTAGAGATGCATTTATAATAGAATTTGACTTTAATGGAGATGGAGGCCTACAGACACTGTGTTAATGCTTTACAGCACTAAGGCTGTAGCAACCTTTTAGCACAATATAATGATTCACCAGGCTAAAATTATACACTGAGTGGCACTTGGTTGAACCAGCACATTATGTTTTCAGTACATACTCACACAACTTGGCAAAACACAGCTCCTTCAAATTGCAAACAGCATTTATAATAATTGGCAGTATCTTCTAATTGTTCTGACACTAGAAGCTCCAGAAAGAAAAGGGGTTAAAATATCCACACACCATCATTGTGCAACCAGTCTTATGGCTTCTTTCACAGAGCGTAATATTAAAACCACAAATACTGTTGTCTATGGGAAATTCATGATGAATAAAAGCTTAGTATAATGTTCTTTTCAGTAAGAGACCATTTACAGACTAGATCCTTATCAGCTCTGTACAAAATCCTTTTAGACAACCTTGTGGAATGCCACTGTGGAGCAATGAACACCAAGAATTATCATAAGGATTTTTGTCCGAGTTTACTTCGCATTAACTAGAAAATTAACAGAAGTGGTTCCATAACATCTCTTAATAAAAATATAAGATGTTCTTCCGCTTTCCTTTCTTTTGCACCTATGGGCTTTTTCAGAGCTGATAAGAATAACCCTTGTTATATTTTCCAAACTAATGGTTACTGTGAATAAAGCAGCCTGTTTATCTGGACGATAGACATGGCACGAGTGTCCTAAGGACAAGCTTCCCTTGCACATGCTGCCCTCCTGCCACTCAGAAAGTTTGAAAGTGTATCTTAGCCTATGCAGAATTATTCCTTGGCCTCTCCATCAGAACTATGAGCAAAGGTCTTTTCCTGTTCTTTACGACAGGGATAACTTTTCACCCACGGATGGCTAGATCCATTACTCCTCAATCCAGTCTGTTCAGATAAAAAAGGCATGTAGAAATACATGGCAGATGACAGACAGGCCTTCCAACACAGGATGTAAAACCACCTCACTGCAGAACAACATAGTGTTTTCTTCTGGTTTTGTGCAAAATGGCAGCGAGACAATTTTTGTATTTGAAAACAGCTGTATGAATTTGAATCAATCTAAATTTCTTAGTTTCCTCTTTTAATATGCTAAGTAATAAGGCTGACATCAAGGAAAAATACGCTTCCTAATACAGCCAGTTCTACTAGGCATACAAAAATCAAGTATCGATAACAGCAAAGTCAGGTATTTTACTTTTGTATGTTTCCAAGTAAAATATCCTTGCACTGACAGTTAACAAGTGAGAAACAGTAAAAACAAATCAATAATCTATTAGGATTATTACACACATCTGTGAATTACATAGGTGTAACAGAGTAGCTAGAGAAGATTGTTGAAGATAAAACCAATGGAACATTAAGAAAGAACTGGAATAGGACATTAGGAAAGAATTGGAAATATCAATATTTATTATCTAGATTTCCATACCTCAGTCTTACTGCACCAAATGTTACATCTGGATGAATATGTGCAGGGACAGCATTGAATGCTTAGGCAAGTTAGGAATTTAGGATATATCACTAAACCCCAATAGTATTTTATCACAAGCAATGACAGATGATGAACAAAAAAGAAACTGGGGAAGATCCCTGAAGATGGTTGGTTATCAAACACATATCGAACTGGCAAATTTGAAGGAACACGCCATTTTCTGGCAAGCCTTGAAGCTGAAGAAAAAAAAAATCTCACCTAATGGAAAAAAAAAAGACAGTGTTTCCAGTCCTCTGGAAATTTGTAAATGGGATCGAAACAGGAAGAAAGTCACAGCAGATCCCTTGCAGCCTACAGGCAAACTTCTGCTCCCAATTAATTTACAGCTTTCCCGTACAACTGCCTCCTGGGCCAAAACATGTAGAGGTCTCCAAATTTAAGGGACAAGGAGCATAAGCATTGGTTCATTTTGAAAACCATATTTCAGAGAGGTGAATGCCAGGGGCAGCCACTGAGGCTGCAGTTCCACGGCTGAGCAAACCTGCCTGATCCAGCCCCTCCATCTGCTTCCTCCTGGCCATGTTCTTCAGACCTTCCTTTCACAACGTTTCCCACCACCGATCACATTTTTCTCCGAGCCATTTTCAAGATGCAGAGTCAGTGGAAAGCTCAAACTACCAAAACCAAATAGTTTTCTCACAAAACTGAGTGACAACAACAAATGTGGAATAGATGGCAATAAGGACTGGAATTGCTTCTGCAGATTTCCTCTCCCATGCCCACCCTGTAGCAACAGGAATCAGAGGAAAGAGGCAAAACTTTTACTTACTTTCAGAAGCAGGTCTAAGTGGAGGTTTATCAGGTGTGAAGGCAACCTGGGAGTGAAGGCTTCTCCTTTAGAGTTATCCAGAATATGAACTGTAAAGAAAAAAAAAAGAAAAAAAAAAAAGGTCTATTTTTACCAATTTTACTTCTCAAGTCAGCAACCAAGACCAGCACAATGCACGTTTAGCAATAACTACCATTTGTTCTTCATTGCAAAAATATCAAAATATACATTGTCATGATACATTTTAAAGAACCAAAACAACCTCACACTAAAAAGAAAAAGCACTTCTCCTTGATATGTTGCAAGACAAAGGTATATGTCTCTTAGACCTTCTGTTGAAATACACAGACTAACAAAGCAAACTGACTAGTTTGTACTTTATGTGCCAAATGCACAGAGTTTTGCTTTGAAAGACTAGACTAAGAACAGCACTTGAGGATAAACAACAACCATTCTAGAAACACTCTGCAGTTCTGGAATAAGAATTTACCAAGGCAGATAGGAATAATAATAATTTTTAAAAAGAATATTTGTTTAATGCAAATGGTGGATGATAAGTTCAAAATGAGCCAACAGTGTGCGCTTGCAGCCCAGAAAGCCAACTATATCCTGGGATGCATCAAGAGATGTGTGACCAGCAGGTCAAGGGAGGTGATTCTGTCCCTCTAGTCTGCCCTTGTGAGACTCCACCTGAAGTACTGTGTCCAGCTCTGGAGCCCCCAACACAAGAAAGACATGGAGCTGTTGGAGTGAGTCCAGAGGAGGGCTGGAATACCTCTCCTATGAGGACAGGCTTGTTCAGCCTGGAAACAGGAAGATGCCAGGGAAACCTTACAGTGGCCTTCCAGTACCTGAAGGGGACCTACAGGAGGGCTGGAGAGGGCCTTTCTACAAGGGCCTGTAGTGATAGGATGAGGGGTAATGGGTGGAAGCTGGAAGAATGCAGGTTTAGACTAGGTATAAGGAAGTTCTTTACCCTGAGGATGGTGAGGCACTGGAACAGGTTGCCCAGGGAGGTTGTGGATGCTCCATCCCTGGAAGTGTTCAAGGCCAGGCTGGATGGAGCCTTGAGCAACCTGATCTAGTGGGAGATGTCCCTGCCATGCCATGGAGGTTGGAACTAGATGATCTTTGAGGTCCCTTCCAACCCAAATCATTCTGTGATTCTATGAAATATGATTAGCCCTGTTCTTGACTATCCCAACTCAGATTCTGGACATAGATTTTTTTTTTTTTTTTCCTCTATATCATTTGGAAAATTCATTGATCCTTTGTGTTTCTGTATGTAGCAGACAAAAATATTTCATACATTCAAATTCATATCTATGTGACAGAAATCTTACAGAGACTGTTAACAGCACCATAGTATGACAGTCCTCAAAAGGAAAAGAAGATCAGCTTCAAAGATGTTCCTTATCTTTCCCTGCTCTGCAACTTTTTATACTCTCTAGCCTAAAAAAATTGCTGCACTTCTTTCCACAGACCAGCTCTGACTGGAAGACAGGTCTGTAGCCTGTCTTCCCTTTCAACAATCAAAGGCCAATGGAGATTCTATAGGATCCTATAGGATTATTTTTTTGCTAAATATTTGTACAATTGTTATTACATTCATTTCAAGTTGTATTTCTGAGTACAAACAACTTTTCGGTAGCTTTTGCATCTCACTCTTTTCTTCCCTTATATTGTGATCACCATGAGCATTTCACATGTAAAACCAATAAAGCATAATTAATTGATCCAAATGAGATTATGACAAGCACTATGCAAATTTTTACATAATGCAATTAGATGTGTGTATATATATATACACACACATACAAATCAATATCTACACAGTTTTAACAAAACCAGCTGGACTCCAACCCATCACACACAATAATGCATCATCCCTATTCAACTTCGGGCTAAGTAGTAAAGCCAAGTTCAGGATAATACTAGCTGATGGTGTGTGGATAGAGACACTACCTTATAGTTTGTAGCAGTGTTATTTTTCATTATTATTCTACCACAAGAATGTATTAAGGAAGTACAAAGAACTGAAACATTGCAAATTTTGCTGAGCATACTGAAGCACAGTACTTTAACAATAGTGCCTCCCATTCAAAGTGTTTTTTAACTCTCAGATCCCATAACAGTACGTTGTCACAACACTTTTACTCTCTTAAGACAAGCTAGCCATTTCCATATTATTTGCGATAAACCTAACATCCCAGTTGAGAATAGCACAAGTTTAAACCCAATGAATGCCAACGCTTTTGATGAGTTTTTGAATTAAGACCTAATTGAAAGCATCAATGTCTTTAAGTCACCTCCTGTTTTCTGAAGTATGAACTATTTCAGCAACTACTTCTTTCCTTTTGATTTCTTCAGCAGGTTACAAATAATGCAAAAGCAAGTAAATTGCTGAGAACAACCAAGAAAAATACCAGTATCCATGTCACACCCCCGCCACAACCAAACAACCCAAAACTCTCTTGGTGGGCCAAATCAAACAGTTAATCTAAAAAGAAATTTAAAATCTGGTTATAAACTAATTGCTTTTACCTTTAAAGATCATCATTACCACAGCATAGAGCAAGTAAGGTTTACAGATGACTTAGAAAACTGAAAACCCATTAACTGTCAGATAAAATTTCTGAAACAAAATTTCCAGAAATAATAACATTTAAGTAAATGGAGGCAAACAACATTACAAGCCTCTCAAAATAAGGTTTCTTTTTTTAAGCTGACAAAAAAAAAAAAGAAAAAAGAGGAGACATTGAACTACATGATCGCAAAAAACTTTTATCACACAAAGAAAAGAACTAGAGCTGAACATATGGAAAGATATTCAGAATTGAGTAAGTGTGAATTAAAGCAATGTTACAAAAGGTCAGGGAATATGAATTTCATAGAATCATAGCATGGCCTGGGCTGGAAGGGACCTTAGAGATCACTTTAATCCAACCTCCCTGTTGTGGGCAGGGACGCCACCTCTCGACTAGGTCAGGCAACACGTGAGAACCGAACAGGAATCGAACCTGTGACCTTCGGTGTTTCAAGCACCAACGCTCAACCCACTGAGCTAAACCGGCCCTCAATTTACACTCTAAAAGACAAAAGCTTATTTTTAACATCAAGCACAAGATTCCTCTCTTCACATAAAATATTTTTAAGTAGCAGCTCTGCTGGTTCTGCAAGCTTCTACAGGCTACCCTGTCTTGAACATTTTGTGGAGGATGATCCCATAAATGTGTTGGGGAATAACACACAGTGGTGATTTTGGTTCCTAGCATGTTCATCATTATTTTCAGAGCAGTTCAATTAATAAACTATTTTCTCGTTAACATTGAAAAATAAATTAGAACACTAGTAAACTTCCTTAATTTTGATCCTCTGCTCTCTAGAAATATAAAGTCTCTTCACACAAGTCATCATCACATGTTATTAATGGCTCTGGTCATTATCCTTGCGTTAGGAAAATGCTCATCAACAGAACAGAGATCAAATCACAGTCACAGCCCCATTTATAGTAAGCTGATGGCGTTGAAGTGATCTTTAGCCCACAACAATTCTGCTGGATTTGGGACTTTTAACAGGATCTCTTCATAACGTTTCCCTTGACATCAACAGAACTCCCCCTTACAACTTCAAAAGCAGATCAAATTCAGGAAAGCCACATCCAAACCCAAGAGATAAAAGTTCAGAAAAACTCAATAATATTTCTGAATGAGATACTTTGTTGTGGTGCTTTGTTATATTCAGCTCTGGAAACATGAGACCTTGTCTCCCTGGCTGACAGAGAGTCTTTAAAAATGCAAGTTCTAAATGATAAATAGTACTAGTCTTTATTCAGGACAAGCTTTTTCACAGCAGGCTTTTAAAGTGATAGGAAGAAAGCTCTTAGCAACTGTTTACAAATTCAATTCTAAAATAGAGGTGACATTAAATGACACAGATGAATTCTTTCTACAAAGGTAACCCAAGCAGTGTGAATCCATGGAATATCTTATCTTAATGTTTTTACAAGAAGTAATGCAGTCAGGGGGTCATTTATCATAACATGTACTCTTAAGATAAATGAACACTGGTATTTTTGAGGGTTAAAGAGTGCAGGTGAGAGTTTCAGGAGGCAACAAGAGGACCTACCAGTTCATGAAACAGGATACCATGAACGGGTGCAAAAAACTCAAAGGGTTTTGCTCTTTCAAATGCCGTCAGTTGAATCTGTGATAACACTCATAAGAAATGTAGCAGATTTCCTGGAAGCACATTCTTGCAACTGCTTGTAAGTGTGCCTACTGTTAAGCTTGGGAATAAACTCTTCAACCTGAATGAAACAACAGCAAATTTTAAATGATTACACACATTCTTTATAACTAAGAACCTGAGAAAGGATGTGGAATACAGTAACGTGGGCTTTGCACAGATGACGCTAACATGGAAAAGGTACAACCCCCTGGATTCTGATATTTCAGTTACATGCTTGTTTTTCTCCGTTTTTTATGTACCTTTAGATCAGCATCAGTTTTTGTTGTCAAACATTTTTATCAAAGATACTGGGATATATTTGAGCAACAGCTCTTAAGATGGATTGCAGACCTGCTTCCTTCTGGAGTTGAAAAGGCTGACGTGAATATTTGGAACAGGGCAGCTTGGCATGGCAGTTAGTATGTTGGTGCAAAACCAGAAAAGTTGTCCCGGAAACCAACAGTATTGTACCAAGGATTTGTTGTTGTTGAATTTTGTGTGCAAAAATCACACCAAAATTAGCATAGTAGTATTGTGCAAGATGTAAAGCTGAAAAAATCAGTCAGCTGTAAACATTTGATGTTTATTCAAGCTAATTAATCCTCTAATAGCTGTGGTATTCAGATGAGAAGCTCATGAGAATTGATATGTAATTTGTTTTCCAATATTCTATTTGTGCCAATTCCATAACACACTGCTTTGTAACCAGCAAAGAGCACAGAAGGGGAGATGTTAGATTACTAGAGAAAGATAAATGCAGTTTAAATTGCCAAAGCAGGATGGACTCACTGTATTACATACGAGGACGCTAACTGTAATGCTCGGGAAGAAAAACAATTGATTTGTAAATTCCTAGAGTACATCAACCTGATGAGAAATAGCTAACATGAACTTGTCAAGAACAGATCAAATCAGCCTAACTTCCTTCTTTGAGAGTATAACTGGCCTAGCGACCAGGACACAGCAGCAGGAGTGACATATCTTAACTATGCTCGAGTTATTTAGTCTGTCACAGATGGCCTTCTCAAATGGGGCCTAAGAAAGTTTCTTCCACAGGGAATCAGGAGAAGCAGGATCCACAACCAGCTGGAAAATCATAATGGAACCATAGATATCAGTGGCTTGCTACTGTGTTAGCAAGCTGTGTCCCATAGGATTACACGGGGTCTACACTGCATTCTGCCCAGTCTGTTCAGAAGTTTATTAACATCATCAACAATGATACAAATTACTCGAGAAGCTTGGGAATCTTACCAAAGTGGGAGGAGATGTACTTGGGAAGATAGCATTTAAATTCAAATTGTTCCTGGCAAACTAGAATTTAGAAATAACGAGATAAAGTTCAAATTAGACATGCGCACAATGAGCCCAGGGAATTGCTAGCTAATGCACTCACAGCAACAGAGGAACTCAGTAAGCAGGAGGTGTAGCAGGTCACAATATGACCCAATAATATAACTCGGTGTGATTGCTAAAAAATTGCAGAAAAAATAAAAACAATAAGGATACCCATCTTCCAAATCAGCTAAGATGAATTTAGTACCAGATAATGATGACAAGGAAGGGCTTAAGAGGATTCAGAAGAAGTATTTTAAAATATTTTGGCACTCTGACACTGACTTCAGTAGATAGAATTGCATTAAGCTTGTTAAATGCAGATTGATTGAGCTTTCCACAGCAGATCATATGCCTACATTAAGTATCTAAAAGAAATTGCAACTCACTTTCATAGGTTTCTGTTAATTATGAATAAGCTTTACAGCACTTCTTTTTATGAAATCTTCAGTTCAGTGAAAGCTAAGAGGCGCTTGAACTGACTTCACTTGTACAAACTACACATTATCTCTACTGGAAATCCGCATGAGAAAGAGTTCTTCCACATGTACCTACATAGGAGTGATGATGGGTTTCTTTATGGGTTTTGTATCAATAAATCTGCTGAGTAGGTCACAGGACTGGATATTGTGGGTGCTGGATTGTTTACCTGGCTTTGCCATTAACTCAGAATGGCATCTGACAAAAAAAAATTATTAAGTACAGAACCTACTGCCTTATTCGGAAAATAAAATCAGTGGTACTGCTTACGTATTTGGAATCCTTCTCAGTCTATGGAGGAAGAGTACTAAATAATTGCTATCCTGAGAGGCGAAGAGCACTTCAAGTCTCCACACCCTTAAGTAACTCATTCAGCATCCTGTAGGCAGGAAACCCAGCTGCTCAAAAATAACCCAATAAAGTCCATCTCCCCATAGTAAGGATTAATTAGGGGGAGAGAAATTGCATTTCTCATCTTTATTTCTGATCAGTTCAGGCTGTATTTGGTCATCGCACTTATGCATGTCCTTCTCCTCTAGCATAGTTGAACATAAGACAAAGAGCAGATACTATGATACCTCGACATCTTACTGCCAGGTTGAAGCTGATTCTCTTGAGCAAAGCATAAAATGGAAGGATGGAATGGCAGGAAGGGTGTATCTGCATGGAGGTGGCCCCCAGGGCTGCAATGGGCACACCAGCACTGATGCATGGAGTAATTGCTACAAGAGAGGAGGGACTTGGAAGAAGTAAATGCCTCAGTGATTTTCAGCAGCCAGTAACAATTTCTTTTTTTTTTTTTCTCTGCATCTCTGCAGTGATGACTGTCTCACTCCTGTAATTATCAACAGTGTCTTTCTTGGTTGTATTTTCCTCATCACAGCAAGCACATAAGTGTTAATAAGTTTTCCAAGAAATAGAAATATACACTGACAGTTTTCAAACTGTAAACAAGAATGGATACATTTTTATTATGAGAAAGTCTCGGCATCAAATCATACACTACCCTGTTACCAACAGACTACAAGAAAATCAGGCTAAAGAGATGCAGAGTTTTTTGAAGGAAAGGCAGCTGTTGTTTTTTATATTCAAAAAAAACCAAACGACTTTTCTAAATTATTTCTTACAATTTGTCAATAAAAGCCCTAAGCTGTTTATAGTAGCCTGTAACAGTATCCATTATGCTTTTAAACGTTAGGAAAAAACCCTTTCATTAAATGATTTTAAAGGCAAGATGTTGCTTCAAACAAAAGATGCTGTCTGATGAGTAGGAATCAGTAACTTTGATACCCCGAACAGGCTACATGTTATCAGTGACGGTGTGCTTCGATTCAGTTCTCTCCTGCTGCAGGAGGTGCTTAGCACAGCACCAGTTTCCAATGCTCCTCCCATACTTTTATCCAGACTAATGAGGGAAGGGATACAGTGTGACACAGAGTTTCTGTTTCTCTCTGTTTTTTCACTCTGCATCATGTTTCACTCCCAAAGGGCTAGAGCACAGCCTAACACTCACTGTTTGAAATAAATAAATAAACAGGCAGATAAAAGCACCATGATGCAGAGTGGGATACTAAAACAATCCAAAGGAGATGCAGCCTAAGCTTTAGCAAAGCAAACTCCATCCAGAAACTTCAACTGTAAGAGGCAGGGGATAATTCTACCAGAACTATGTTGCAAAGGAATGCCAAAGCACACACATGCAAAATACATTTAAGCGAATGCTCAAAAAAGGAAGGATATGACCAACAAAATTAACCTCTTAGTATTTTGAAGCCAAGTGCCTTACATTTTCTTTTATCCCCTTATCCTGATACATGAGGATCATGCTCTTTCTCCTGAGCACAGAACACAGCCATAAGATAAGAACCTGCTGGCTGAGGCTTTCCTGGTGCATTTTCTGTAGAGTGCTGTGGAATGGTGACCAAGTAGTGACTTTCACAGAGTTTTTTGGTCTCATTTGTCACGGCAAGCTTTATTTATTCATTCCAGTCAATCTTCCATAGAGTGGCCTCTTGCATCTACCAGGAAAACAACATGTCACTGAGAAAAACGACAACATCATGATTCATGCTAGAAGCAGAGTTCACTGTCCGCTGGCCCTCAGCCCAGATCCGGAAGTGTCCGTGCTTATTTTGTAAGCCTGCATTACCATAATAGCAATATTTTACCAGCAGAAAATTTCAAATTCTTAATGCATGTCTGGCTTTTCATGGCTACATAATTTGTGCAAAATCCTCCAAGTTTTTCTTCACCTCCTTTTCACTTCAATCCAATGAAACACATCCTAGACACAATACAAGCCTCCGTTCTTTCCAGAAGTATTCTGGCACCTTCCTTCATAGTGTCTTTTTTTTTTTTTTTTGGAATAAAGCTTACTTCTCAAATCTGTTGACCTTCTTCCATGTTATCACTTTCAAACACCTTTTATAACAATTCTTATATTGTGACTGCACAAGAGTTTGGAGTTGGCTGTAAACAACAAAAATGCTGAAGATTGATTTGAGAAATTGTTTGGTGCTTTCCGGATTTTTTCACTTGAGGTGCTGGGTTTTTCCTTTCAGAATTAAGGATAGTTGCTTTTTCCACAGCTTCTGCTTTGGTCACATGAGGTGACCGCCTGAGGCCTCATGCTCCTTAGAGGATCCTCATTCTATTCTGGGACACACACTGGGAGACATCAGAAAACACAAGACTGTGGCAACAGATAACAGATGAAAGCATCAGCTCATACACTGATTGCTGTCATTGAACAGTCAAGCTATAGAGAACCACCTGAACATAAATAAGGCAAAAAGCAGCCCCCACAATAAGACAAAACAAAACAAACCCTACATTATAACACTTTTCAACCAGAGAGTGTTTAGTAAGAGACAAAGGATGGTTTCTCTTTAATGCAAATATAAAGTGATTCACTAATTTTTAGACTAAATCAATGTTTCAGTGTGATCCAAGTATTTGTGCTAAGGAAGATGATAAAAATGAAGATAGGTCCAGGAATAGAGATAGACCACTGAAACTTGAGCCCATGCCAGGCAATCTGCTTTACCAAGGAAATCCCCAGTAAACAGCCCATTTCCTGAAATGTGTACAGCAATTCTATGGCCAGAAGTCCCCCTTCTGACTTGCAAATAGAAATGTTTTTACACAAAAAAAGCAATGGATTTAGTACAAGTAAATTAAGCCATTTATTCAGCATCATAAAGAGTTCCACACAATGAAACAGTAAGGCATAGTACAGCTTTGCCAATTCATTGCCCATTTCCAGTTTTAAGTACTGAAATAAGAACGTTCATTAGGATATGGATGGAGATGAAAAACTACAACATGGAAAATATATATTCTATCCTCCACTTGTCCAAGAATGCTTCAGAACGCCAGTAAAGCCATGTGAATATTAATCTAGAGACAAGGGAGCTAACACACAGCTCACAAAGTATTCTACAGCAGAACTGGAAAAGGACTTGGTCCCAGTTTGCGTCTTCAGACACTCCCAAGGTTACATTGTTTTAATCGGATTTATGGGTGTTTAGGTAAACTGTCAGCATGCATATATACCTTACTGTTCTGTGGCAAAATACTGCACTTCTTTGTAAAGGACCAACATTCTCCTATGATCTGTTAGAACACTTGGAGAACAGAGGATTGTAGTCTTGGCAGCACTGCCAATACAGGAGAAACTCTGCCATCAATAGCACAGAGTGTCCCTAGTCAGGTGGCCAAAACAAAACATTTACTGCCACCCTGAAGGCTCTCCACAAACAGCATCTGTCTAGTTAAGATTTGTAGCATAGTCATACTTGGCTCATACCTGACAGGGCCTGGCAGAGATGGGATGATGCAGCTTGCAGTCTAAAGTCTGCATCTTTATTTTATGTTAGGCCCTTGTGAGAAGTATTCTCACTGTAATAAATATCTACATCAGAACAAGAATGTCTTCAACAAATTGCAGAAAAAGCTGTGGGAATTACTTAATCCACCATGTCTTTACTTAACAACAAAAGAGAAGAGCTTGCAGTGAAAGCATTATGGAAGGAAACATTTTATTTCGGTCTGTGTCTGTCCACGCTTTTTAAATTGAGTATGTAATTGAAAAGGTGTCACAGGGAGGAATGAGGGTTTGGGAGTGGAAGAGCAGCTTTTTGCATGAAACTAGAACTACAGATGAAACCTGAGGTTAAAATACATCCCAGGGTATATAGAAGCTGGTTCCAAGCACAAAGTTTCTCTTTCTCACCAACATGCTCTCAAATAACAAGCTGTGTTGAGCAATCAAAGACAATCTTCAGAAAACCACAAATCAGACATCACGCTATGATGCTCTGAGTCTTTTTTAGAGAGCTTCCTCTTTCCTATTTTAATAAAACTGAAAGGAAGCACAGTTTTATTCACAGTATATGAGAAATAGTTCTTCCTCAAAATCTTCACTACTCAATAAATTGTGTATTAGTAAAGATTTCTTCAAGGAAACAGTTGATAAGCATTGGAACAGGCTGCTGAGGGAAGCGGTGGAGTGAACATTCCTGGAGGTATTTAAAAGACATGGAGATAAGTTGCTTAGGAACATGTTCTAGTGGTGGACCTGGTATTGTTAGGTTAACTGTTGGACTCGATGACTTCAAAGGACTTTTCCAATGTAAATGATTCTATGATTCAAAATAAAATTAATACAAAATAATTCCTGCATATTGAAAAACCATTACTGTTCTTTTTCACTTTAACTATTTCGTGTTTACATACAAAAAATGCTTAGTTGCTGCAATCCTTTCAAATTCCTTCCCAGAATAATAGCAGAGTAAAAGAATAGTGGATTAACAACCACCTTTTCCAGGTCAACATGCTGCACATCTCATATCACACCATGTATCTTGCATTTCCTCTCCGATGGCAAAAAGCAATGAAAATTCTGTAAATGGCTCCATGTTCTAGGTCAGTACTTCCTCCATCACTACCCATGGCTCTGCCAGAGGGTCCTGTAACAGTCACCGCAGCAGAGTCCCCAGTGGCAATACTGCAGATGCAGCAGGGTACCAGATAAGTCCAACTTCTCCATCACCACCACAGCGGTAACACCACTGAGGTTACTCGTCTGCAGCCCAGGACAAAAGCACAGCAAGCAGCCCCGACAGGCAGACACCTGGAAAGGTCTCAGTGCTATTTTCCATGACTGCTCCATCTCTCAAATGCCAGTCAACCTGCTGGACTTCCAAGAACCTACACTATGATAACCTCCTACTCAGAAAACAATGTATCTTTTGCTGCCCAGCTACTCATGGTCCTCAACTAACTGGAATTAAAAAAAAAAAGTGAACTCTGGATTTCCCATCCTCCTCTTCTAAAGTTCCATTTTGCTAACTGGCACTAATGAACGATAACAACAAACCAGAACCAAGCAACAAGACACCAAGATAACTTTTAGCATCATAATGAAGTGCAAGTCAAAATATAAGTCCTAAAAAATAAAATTAAATCAAATCCATATTAATATTTTGCAACAGCCTTGGCATTATTTAGGAATAATACTCCATCGAAACTAAAATGCAGCAGTAACATTCAGAAAGGGTCTCTGTCACCAAATGTTTGCAGCCAATCTTTGCATAATAAAAATTGAGAGGAAAATAAAGGTGTCTCCTTCCACAATCAGTGACAAAAGACAATTACACCTGTGATCACAATTAGAAATATTAATCACAATCCACCCACATAGGACACATCCTTTGTTCAACAGCACTCTCACAGCTTTCTTGAGAAGTATAGTGCTTCTAGTCTTAAGCCGGCAGCATATATGGATCTTTCATATTAGGAAAAATCACAACTGTTTGTATTCAACAACAGACAGCACTTATACATTTAAAAAAACTATATTTGGGGAATTATTTTAATATCATAATATCTCAACAAGGAAGATGCAGCAGAAGAGACATCACTACTGTTTTCTCTAATAACAAGTTCTGTAAAAATATCCCCCAAAACTGTAATTTCTTCGGGATTTTATTAGCTTTTTTTTGCCTTTTCCTCTAAACCACTGTATACAAGTAATTGGGTGGATGGTGGAAAAAAAAAACACGAGAACTTTTTACTCCTATGGCGGTTTCCCACTTCCCCCCAAAATTAACATATGGTTATGTTTTTACATTTGCTGTAGGTTCCACTGCACAAAATTTTGAGGGGTTTCCACTTTATGAACACAGTGGTATATTGCGGCATCAGTGCTAGCAGGAAGCTGCTCTCTTCACAGAAAGGGAAGGTGCCTGCATGCAGTTTCTGAAGTCATAGCCTAATTTAACCCTATATGGGCCAAAGTTGAACCCATTCAGTCTTTTTAAGTGTGATTTGTGGCTGCGAGAAGCAGAATAAGAAATGACAGAGCAAGTGCTGATTGCACCCATGCGTATCCCCAGTTCGCAGTGCACCAGCTACGAAAGGGCCCATCTTGCTGAAGCTGAAGGTCAAGACAAACTTTGCCTGGTAACTGCACACGGATCACATCTAGGCTATGGCATTAAAAGGCTTTCTCCAATTCTCACGTGAGATGATGTATGTCCTGCTCTAGACTTATCTGTAATCCTCACAAGCAGACAGCAAAAGCAAAAGGAGATAGCCTACAATGAGAAGTCAGTACCTGTGGTATTAGAGCACTTCAGGCTTTACTGGAAAAAAAAAAAAAATCTTTATAAGGAAGCTACATAAACATAGCTGGCTTCCCAGTAACTGTGTTTACCGAGAATGCAATCTAAATACAATTGTATGCTCCTACTGCATCTGGCATCTGCGTCAGAGCTTAGGAGGCCTGCTGGGATGTCTTTGAATTATTTATACAGAAGTCATCTTCATCCTCGGAGTCATTGGAGAAGCTCTCTTGAATAAGGAACATATTTTTTGATTTTTTAAAAAAATGAAATCCAAAAAACCGAACATTTTCACTTAGATTACCAGCAAACCTGCAACTACTAGCATGGAAGCGAAGCAGCATTTCTTCATCAATATCAACAATATGTAAAAACCTTGTATCATAGGAAAGTAGCAGAACAAAACACCTCCAACTCAAAATTGCATTTTTCATGTTTCCTGCTTACTTCCTGTATTTCCTTTTTTTAGAAAACAAACAAACAAAAAACCAACTCAAAAGACCTGCACCCAACTCAGTGGTACTAATCACAACATAAAGTTTATCTTAGTAATGCAGCAACAGTGAAATTCCTGTAAAAAAAACCCCAAACAACCAAAAACCCAAGCAAATATATAAGAAACCCAAGTCCTAATAAAAATCTAGAGTCTGTTCTGAAGTTGGTCTTTACTGAATTACCCCTGTGTTTATCACAACTACAATGCGTCCTGAAACAGCTTAAGCCTGGATTCTCTTCAGTCCCTTTTACCTTAGGTGTCAACAGAATGGTTGCCAGTTTCTTTATATTCTTTATTTTTATGTCACATTTAAGACGGTTAGTAGGTATTAAATGTAGTTAATGATTTATCCATCATTCTGATGAGAGATGATTTTGCTGTCACTCTCCTTTATATTGCTATAGTACTTTTCAAGAAGAAAATATTTATTATTCTTCTATCACCATAACTGCACTGAGGAATAAAATTCTAAATTCCAAGGTTTTTGTTAAACACTTTAAAGCATGCAGTTTAATAACCAGTCAATTTAGCAACGTAAATATTATTGGTATTTTACTAGATATTGCTTCTTTGTGAATATTACAAAACTGCTGTCATTGAAGGAGTGGGGTGGGGGGTATTTAATCCTTCCAACTCCTTTTCTGTTGTCTTTCTCTTGGAACCTAGTATTTAAAATTCTGCTTTTTTCCCTTTGTTGTAATACCATAATTTGTGCTATTTCCTCATTCTTATGACCCTCCCCTCTCTAAAACTATGCACGTCAAAATTTATTCTGATATTATAATGCATTTTCATTGGAAAAGAACAGTGAGTTCTGAATAGTGATCCCTTGTATCCCTTATTTTAAAGGGAAGGAGGCAAGACACATGACAAAAATCATAGAGTGAAATAGCTGGAAGTCCACTCCCTGGAAAGGCTGGATGGCAGAACCACTGTCCAATGCTGCTGTAAAGAAATGCAAAGTAAGTCTTATTTTACTTTTTATGATTTTTACGTTACAGTTCTTGTTATTTGAAAGCACTGGAGTAGGATAATTTATAGTTAGAGATTTATACTGTTCAGAAATCACACTGGGCAGCCTTAGACTTGAATAAAAAATTAGTTCACAGATTAGAAGACTCTAAGCATGTGCAGAAGAATCTCAGAATTATATAATGTCCTATTGTGCACTAGGAAATGCAAAGAAAGACACTGAACAGTGGCAACAGTTCATTGTGAAATTCATTATTGTTGATATTTGCATTCAAAATCCCCTTACTCTCTCCTATCTGCACTATTGTCTCCTTCCATCACTTCTGACAAATCTGATTAAGAGAATTGTTTTGTGCTCCTCAGTCACCCACTTCTCACATTTCATCTAAACACACACATTACTTGTGAAAGAAAAATCCTTCTCATCTATTACTATTTTTCACCTTGGATACCATGACCCGTGCAAGATTAAATAAAAAGTATTCCACTAACCTCTTCCAAATATATTCTACTGGTGTATAATCACATCCCTGTCTTGTTACCTCCTGTTTCTAAACTATTTCTCCACAGTTCTTCTACGGAAACACCAGCTCCATTTCCATAAACGTATGTCACCATCTTTCACAATCACCTTTGTGCTTTCTTCCACATTTCTTTCGTCAATTGTCTACTTTTCCTCATCTCCTTATTTCTACATTCTAATTTAAATTTCTCTATCTTTATATAAAACCGAGTACCAAAAAAAAAACCAACCAAACACCTCACCACTGATGTGCTGTCTGCATTAACTACAAACTAACACCACCTACATAGAAAATTCTTTTTGCTATTTCCTAATTTGCCTCTGCTTGGAAGATTGCACTCTCTACACACACATAGAAAAGAGAAAATTCTTTCTTTCTTATTATTTTACTTAACAAGGATATAATGCCGTTTAGGAAACCAATTCAGGTTTCCAACCAGAGTACATGCAGTATTTTTTCCTGTATGATTTAACTAAATGTCTGAAGAATGTTTGGTATATGGTGAACATTACTGTGCAAAAAACAAGTACCAAGAATGGTTGTATGAAAACCAATTTTAAAAAATAAAAAGTCAACAGGTTTAATTCCAGAGTGTTGGTTCCTAGCTATCAGATTTCCATAGAAAACCTTATAAACAATTTCCAGAGATTTTTGTAGGAATTTTATATTTTCTCACAGATAATCAAATGAAGATATGCAAGAGATGCTGCTCTAAAATCATACCAAACTGAAAACAGAGCTCCAGAGAAATTTTAGCAGCAATGATATAAGAATGCAGCCCCAAACCTACTTCCTTTCCTTCGCAACACCTGCACGCTGGTCTTAACTAGCGTGTCAGGTCCTATATCCCTCTATGTCGAGAAAACAGCAAAACAGCTTTGGTTTTGCTCTAGCTCAGGAAGGACAGGCGTGGAAGTTCCCAGTCACCACCCGACAGCCCAGCACATGATGCCCACGTAGCAGAAGGTCGAGACTCAGAATTTCCTCTCATGCGCTACCTTTCACAGCACTTTCGGTTTTTCTGGGGTATAACTGTAATGGAAACCACAGGGTTCACCACAGTCCCCAGCACTCTTTGCCTGAGCATAGATGGGAAAGAGGGGCGGTGAAGCAGCTCTTTGCTAACCTGGCAGCACAAAGCAGGGACAGACTCCGGCACGCGTGTGTCCCAGCTTTGAGAAGACATGGTCCTCGAGACCGCGGTAAGTTCTGCACAGCACTGTGCTCTCTGCTATCTCTTCCCACGTGCCACTGGGCAAACTCCGGCGGCAGTTTCTCTGTGTTAGGCGTTGCTATTTCACCAACAGCAGAGTTCAGCTATCGAGAGATATCAAGCCATGCATGATTTTGTCAAAGCAGCATAATACCATGTCACAGAGAAAGCACATTTAAAATTTGTGATGCAGCTTACGAATGCACTGGTTATTCTGTGTATTATGTCATGCCTAATATGTAAAGAAGTGTCATACTTAATATGTAATTAATTGATACCATTTGTAAGGAAGATTTTGTGACAGTGGTTTTACACAATGTTGTTGTGTAGAAATGCAAATGGAGGTTGATAGTTCATGTTACTGTGGTACATGATTTTATGTTTTTTTCCCTCGAGTGGAATTCCAGAAAAGACAGAAATATCAATTTGAATGAATGGTTTCCGTAATGAGCAGGCAAGTTTAAAGTGATGTGGTACACTGAGCAGCTCTAAATGCAGAATTGAAGTTCAGCTTTTCAGAGATGTTCAAATTTGCCTCTTGGGTTCAACCTATCACCGACTGAGGTGGTGCTCCCCAGAACATTAGTAATCAAGTTTCAGATACCTGAGTCAAAAGATCGGTATTCTGTCACAAAGACCTCATTCTCTCTTCTTTCCAAGTTAATTAATTAAACAGAGAACAATAATATCACTGACATTTCAAGAGTAACGGCACATTTGAATTGAAACAAAATACACTTGTTGGCTTATGCAACATAAAAAGTATTTTCTGTAAGATCAAAAGAATAGCAGGTTTTGGTATATTACAAAAAAACACAACAATTGGAAAGTAAGAGCTCTTATTTTCAGATATGTGGGATTTACCATCTCCAGAAGATGTGTTTTTGGGGGTGTTTTCAGTACAACTTCTGCTAGATCAAAAATGCTTTCCTGGTACTTTACAGGGAAGTCAACGTTTCTGGTGCAGCAAATAAGATCAAATCTGGCACCGAGTTTCTCAGTCTGGTAAATTTAAGTTTTAAGTGGATTGGTAGGGGACCTGATGCACATAAGCCATGCAATCCCTTGAGAAACGATTTTCAAATTAACTAATAAGATATTGCACTGCTTACAGCTTATTACAAAGAAACGGTGAGCAGCAACAGCACATAGCTGCTATGCCTGGGATTTAAAAGCTGGATTTAGCTGTCATGTCCGTAATTCTTGATGCATTGGTTATGTAAAGGAGTAGGTGAGAGGAGGGTTTAGTTTCATATTAAGGAAAATAGAAAGGCTCAACAGAATATAATTGCAGGATTAGTAAAAAGTATAAGGCAGCTTTGTTTCTCTATTTACATATCAAGGCAATTTATGGAAATCCTCATATAAAGATTCAGAAACAACTAGCTCTTAAACCAAAGGACAAGCAATATAATTTTTCAAGTTAAAGTGTTATGTGTAGAGAAGAAACTGGTAAATTTTCACAAGCTACTTTAAAGGTTATTTCCTCAACAAAATGGAGTAATATACAAGACCTTGACCAACATTGATAGTTATAATAGTAGTATCTCTGCAAGTTTCTAGACATCCAAATGACAGTCTACTTGTTTACACGATTCCTATACATGAGACAATTTTAACAGCAATTCCCATTTATCCTAAGGTAGAAAGGCAAGGGTAAAGGGACAGATAAAGCAAATGCCTTGAGAACAGACTGGCAGAGGTAGCATCATGGTACATGGCCAACACTTAAGAACAGAGAAACTATAAAGACAACAGACAAGATGAGTCAAAACATGGAGGGTCTCGATGAAACTAGCCAGGCAGAGATACTAGAATGATTAGAATTAGGGACAGAAACTGTCAAGTTTGATAATGATACACACAATCCTGCGCACAGAAAATGAGGTTACCATAAAAACAATCTTTAGCAAAGCTGCCACCTCAGACCTGGAATGGCAGAAAAAAATGAGATTCATTCTGGTGTGCAATCAGTGAAGACCACCAAGACAACAGCTAAATTCAGTGTAGAGAAGTATGAAGAGAGCAAACTACAGGACAAAAAAAAGTAAAAGTCGTTTATTTTAGTCTCATAGAAGTGTCACTTACTGGTGGAACAAGCGATCTAGCTGTATGCGATTGCAAAAAGGGACAATTCAAAATAAAACATAAAACCATTACAGAGGACTGAAGGGAAAGTGCTTTGCTTGGAATATATATTAGAGCCAGTGACTATTGCTTGCTATTTTGTGAAACTAATTTCAGAATCTTCCCACTAAAAGAAAAAGTTGTCATCTTCTAGCAAAGGTGACATGCTGGAGTAGCTGAAAATGTAATAGATGCATAAACAGTTCACTTGGAAATGGAAGTTATTTTAATAACTATTTCATGTTTGTTGTGTAAGTAATGACCTCTGGTTTCAACCTTTAGCTGCGATAGTCATGGAGTTAGACTGCCCTTTGTCACACAGCCATCCTTGCACAAGCCCTTGCACAACTTCTGTCCTGAGGAGACCCAGATCAACCTCGCTGTCACATTCCATTAGGAGCAGAGCTGATAAAATGCACTGGGATTCCAAGGTGACATAGCTTCTTCCATTACATTTGTCACAATATTGATTAGATTAGGTCTGAAGTCCTTCCCTGGTCTGCTACTGACCCATCACATCTCCTGGGAAATTCTGCAGAGTAGGAAACAAAATTGAAAACGACTGGAACAATAGAGATGTTTGAGACGGTTATAACTCATGGGACTCGCATAGATGTGACAAGTGCTGATTTTTACTAACTATGCATCCCAATCCATTAATCCCAAACCTGACGACTGAATATTATCTTCTTCACAGTAGTTAGCCTTCAGGTTCTTAGTAGTATGAAAATAGCACATCAAATATTTTTATTTCTTTCACTGGAGTAAATAACAGCGTGATTGAAGTGCTGCCTAGCTCATTTCACCCACCAAAAACTTGGAGTAAATAAAAAGCAGGTACGTTTGCTCTCTGTGGAGCTTTATATCAATTGTTTTCTGCAGTACATTTAATTTTAGATATTACACTAATGCACGAGAGCTGATGATGTTTCAAGTACGAGAACTGTGCAACTGAGCCATAATTGTAGCAGTCAATAGCTACAGACCCCTAGGCCTGTTCTCACATTTTTAACAGGCTTTATTTATTGGCATTAAACACTTGTAATATAGTACATCCCCTTCACTGATGTAGCTTTTGTATGTGACAGATCTGACAGTTCTGAAGCACAAAGGACTAATCCAAATTGCTAAATATGTTGTTTGATTGAGACAGAATGGAGGTTAGGGATTTTGTTATTTTCTTTTGCTTTTTTAAGTATAAGGTCATTTTTCTCCTCTTTCACACATTGGCTACCCTACAAATACCATCAGTAGGCACAACTGAACTACAAGGAGCCTGAGCAATAAGTTCAGTAAATGTCACTCTTCTTGCCTACGCCTTTACCTCCCACATATAACACTCTGACAGCACCAAACTATGGTTTGATATTTCCTTTCTTCCAAGCGCTCCCTCCTCCTCCTTATCTTCACATAGCTTTGCAAAATACGACAGCTAAGCAATTAGCATCCTATGAGTAAAATAAACATTCCTATTTGTGGTAGGGAAATTGTAGTGCATCTGTCACATGCAGTAACACCACCCGAGACAAGATGACACATATTATGATAGCCTGGGAACCACAAGCTCTCACGAAACATTAGCTTCCAAATTTGCTTCTTGTACACTTCAAAGCTTAAAGCAACAAAAAGCAGAACAAGAATTGTGTATTTCATTCCAGTTCAGCATAAGAGAGCTTTACATCTAGATCCCGTATTTATTTTATTTCCATGGGAGTAGAAAAACCATATGAAGAAAAAAAGAAACAAATCTGGGATTTTCTTCTACATAAAATGGTATTACCTAAATGTACCTGTGAAAATATACATTCCAGGTTGATATTTTGATCCTTTTCACAACTGCTAAACTTTCTTCAAAATTAAATCCAAGAAATTCTTTCACCATGTTCTTAAACTGGTCATGCTTTTTTTTCCACTCAGGGGAGGGGGAAAAAAAAAAAAAAAGGAGTTTCTGAATATAATCCTAGCTGCTTTTTTTTACTCTACATTCATACTAATGTGGGAAGCACCTTTCCTTTTTCTAAGCAAGTAATTTGAAGAACACAACCATAGAGAAAATAACTTTTGACAAGATTGAAATGGCTTTAAGGTCAAAGATTATTGCACACACTATTTGGGCTTGCCCCACTTCTTTTTTCCAATCTCTCCAACCTCTTTTCTGCGTTCCTTTCCTATGTGTATTACTTCCCCAGTTCATCAGTGTCTCCCACTGTTCTCCCCAGCACACACCTGCTCTCTGCCGTGTTCACTTTGCCTTATTAATGTGGTCGTGGAGCCCACCTGCCTTTTGTAACATTCTTAATTACATTCCTCTCCTGTCAACTGCTGGCCTCCTCATTACCACTGCTGAGTTTGGTTATCAGAAATAGGCTTTATTCCTATTCACTGCTTCCTTTCACCTTCCCATCATCTTCTGGCCTAAATGAAGAGACACTCTAGACGTGCACACACAAGCCTTTACAGATCTCCAGTTCTGTCACCTGGTAGTTTATAACCTAGAAAGAAGAAATGTCAGCTGAAGGCTGAGAGTTCTTGCAGATTACAAGTTCTTGCAGACTACAAATTCTTGCAGATCACAGACTACAACAGAAATGGTCTTGACACAGATGGTTTTGTTTGATGGTTTCTAATGTCAGTTTCCACTACAAGAACAAAAAAGCTAAGACATCCTAAACCTGGCTCTCAGCTGCATTAGTTTGCTACTTTGCAAACTGAGGAAGGAGTCCACAAAAAGAAGGTGAAGATGCAAAAGTCCATGTCCTTCTTTTGGATTGTCCACAGCTTGCTTGTGCCAGGGTGCTTTCCCATCTCACTGTTTCAGCCAGAGAGTCTAAGGCATAAACATGTTCCCTACCTGCACTCCCTTCTCACCTGCTGAGAAAGAGCTCGCAAGTTAAGTTTGAAAAGTACTGCAGGGCACGTAAAAAGAAGTATACAGGACTCCACTTATTTGAAATTGCTGACATTTTGGAGGATGAAAGAAGTTTGAAATCTCCAGGGCTCCAGACTCACAAGCACAGAAAAAAAAAAAAAAATCCCTTAAAAAGAAAAGAAATAGAAGAAGGAGAAAAACTGCTTATCTCTGTATTTGGAAGTTCATATCTTTAAGTCCCTTGAGGAAGGAAATAGGTTAGGAAACTGACAGTGAAAAATAAGAGATTGAAAATAAGCCTGATTTTCTGATACATTTTAATTCTTTTTTTTTTTAATGAGAAATAGGTCTTAAAATGAAGTATAAATAATCCGCAAAAGCAATGACAATACAGTTTATCCACCAAAGGGCAAGAAGTTAGAAAAATACAGAATGCAAATAGTCTGGCCAAAATCTCATTTGCTTTCAGGGACCATACAGGTTTATCATCAGTAACAGACACCCCATTACAGTTTTTGCCACCAAGCAATAAGGGAAATAAATGCTACTTTTTTTTATGCAAGTAATAGACTGTCTTACAACATCAAGTAACTGAGTACTAAAACCAGCACCTTAAGTCTCTCAGCAATACATGCAACCATTTTAGCCAAACTGGATTATGGGGAATAAACCAGAACAGCCATAACACAGAGAGAGTAGCGTTATTTATTTCATACACTGATGATGTCTGCAGAGGTAACACTGAATAACATCTACCTCTAGCTTTGATAATCGTTTGAAATGAGAGAGTAAGTCTGCACTAAGAAGGGAGATGGGCAAGTTAGGAGAGCAAAGCAGGAGTCGAATGCCGTAAGCTGAGGTGGGGTGTGACCAGACCCCAATTATCTCTGGATAGTGCCCAGGTCCCTGGCAGCCAGAGAGACTATGGACAAAAGAGGGCAATTACCAGGTTTCCCTGACTCGTGCTATGGGGTGTGAAGACGTGTTTCAGGACTACAGAACAGCTGGCAGGACTGAATGCTTCCAAACTATAATCCAAATCTGGTTTAGACACAGTATGTTATACTACCTTCTGTCATATCTTTTGACCTTGCTTTTGCCACAGAAAAAAAACTCTGGAAGTATTTGTGTACTTAAATGAGATAAGGAACTGGTATCCCCTTACGTTTTTCATTTCTGAAGGTCTAAAGGGAGGAGTGAGGATGCAAAGTGAATAAACAGCTTAAGTTTAAATAACGGATTTTAAGAAACTGAAGTTTTGCCTCTTGCAAAACTATACGCAGTGTGATTAACAGTTCAGGAATTACACCAAAGTGCAATAGCTTTTCCTGTAGACTAGTGATACCTGGGAGAAAAGTGTCTCTGCTTTGAATGAGAACACAAAATTTGATTTGTGTATTCTAAATAAATAAATAATATCTTAATTTAAATGCCCTTTACAAAAGCAGCATCTTTGTGTTTTCATCACAAGTTAAACAGGAAAAAAGTAAATAAAGAAGTCAGGCTGTCTGAGTGCATGAAAGAAATACAGAATCTGCACGCAGTAGTCCTCTCTTATAATTGATAACAGCAAATTGATGAGCATTACATCTGTTCAGCACCTTCCAGTATCGTGACTCAGAACTGCTGTAGAAAAGCTGTGCAACACTGCTGGCAACTCCTTTCTTAAAGGTTGTTTGTGCTAAAGGAAACTCGTCAGTAGACTGAGTAAAGAAGGATTTAGAGCTTCAGTTACTGCTGGGCTAAGAAAATATTTCAGAAAGTTTTGGGGTTGCAGAGTTCGCCTTATCTACTTCGTACTTTCTCACCATTCAGACCAAACAACAATAATCAGACACTTGATAACTGACCTTAACGAGCAAGCTTGTTAAACGATACAGGAAAATCCATAAAAATTAAGATTAATCACAGAATATGCACACATGCAAATCAGCACTAAATCAGCGCTCCAGGCAGAAGTGCCCTTACCAGGCCCTCTCCCTTGCTGCTGCCTTGGTAAGGCTGGCTCTTCCCAAAGGCTGCCTTTCCCACTCTGTTCCCATGACAGCAAGCTCAGATTTCAGCAGAAGCTTAGCAAGTCTTTTCTGAACCATAGTCACTGATTAATGCCCTGACCCTGGACTCGTTAACCTCTGCAGTAACAAAACAGAAGGCAAAGGCTCACAGCCCCAAATTTTAAATTGGTTTAAGGATGGACCTTCTTGTGTGGCAACGATGGGACTTGAAGAGCTGTTGGTGTGGATAAACACAGGCATTTTTTTTACTCCTCCAGCCTTTTCCAAAATTTAGTAGCAATAGAAAAGTAAATAGATAACCGTTTCAACACAACCCTAAATAATTCAAAGGACTGCATTCTTTGCCCACCTGAAAACCCAGAGCAGCCCACGTAGCATTAAACAAGCTTTTAATTGATTCTAGAATAATGAGACTATAGAAGATAGATAACAGTAAGATTTTATTTAGTTTCTGTTGGGCAGAATTTAAAAGAGCCTGAATGCTTCTCTCTCAGAAAACTGAAATAGGAACACAAGTCTTAAATAAACTTCTCCTGGGCACAGTTGCAGGGAACAGCTCGCAATAGAGCAGTCCTTGAAATGGTCTCCTGCCATTTGCTGCCAATGCAAGTGCAGTTTTCATCACTGCAAGGAGCTCCAGCTATGCCTAGGAATTCTGTTCCTCATGGTGAGCCTAACTGCAAAACCCCTGGAAAAAGCAGGTCCTTGGACCACAGGAGCCCAAATGATCCCCGTGCTTCCCAAAGGGAAAGCCGAGCAAAGCTGCAAAACAGAAGTCAAATGTGCAGAGGGCACTCAGGGCTTGGGAATAAGGAGACAACTGGTAAAAGATCCAGGCCACCCGGGCTCTCCTTCCAGCCCCACAATTCACCTAAGCACGTGACCCAGGCCAGCTGCTTTCACTTCTGCCTTCCTCAGTTTCCCCACACGCAAGACAGGGAGGTCAGGGACTGCAGCCAGGGAACTCCTTGCTACCTGGTTTTGGCACAGCCACACAACGGGACCTCAAGGCACTCGGGCAGTGCCCATGCACGCACACAAGTCAGTTGGCGGTGGGTGCACTGTGAAAATGAGCACAAGTTTCGGTGGCTCATTTGAAGTATGAGGGAATACTAGCTACATTTCAAAGCCATGTTAGTGCCAAGCAATGACAGAGGAGGAGTTTTATACTTTTATATAAAACTATTTCTTAATTTTGCAAAGGGCAGAGTAGCAAGTAAGTCTGTGAGGCTGCACAGCTGTCTGGGAAGTGCTGGGGCATGGGTTGCAGCAAAGGGGCTGAGCTCCCCAGGCAGTGAGAGGAGCAGAGCAGGCACCCCAGGTCACAGCCTGGCTCCAGGAGCTGGCAGAGGACACAGTCTGAGCACAGTCCTGGCAAGCAGCAGCTCCATTCCCTAGTTTGAAATGATGGCAAGTAGAGAAATGCTTGCTGGTATAAAAACAAGCCTGGAAAGCAAAACGAATGCTTCCTCTCTGCTGTGTAGGTTGCTACAGAGCGTGCCAGCAGGCACTGCTGCTGAACAGCTGGAAGAGTGGGCATGAGCAGGAGCACAAATATGTAGCCTTAAGGATATTCACCACTGACACCGGGAACAACTAATCTGCTGTTCCTGTCCCAGTGACAGAGTCACAACAAACTGGCACTCAGGTAGATTTTACAGTCTCTTGCTGCAGTGATGTGTTCTGCAATATGCCAGCATCTTAGCTTACTGCTGCTGTAGTACTAACCTCCACCTGGGATACATTCATTCCTGTGTTCTGATTCAATTATTTTCAATCCTCAGTTAAGTTACTTGGCCATGAAAAAAACCCAAACAAACAAAACCAAAAAAACTGGAAGGGGAGAAGAGGGAAACGTAGTTGGTCATGTCTATAATTTTACAGCTCTATCAGTCATTCCAATCACAAATTATCGTTTTACATTATTGTCAGGCAGAGAAAACTACTGCCATCCCTTCATATCCTGGTTTTGAGCTCTCACAATATCTATTTAAGTTAGCAAGCAACCAGAAGCCACGGGAATTAATATCACATACATAGTACTCCAGTTGTACATCTCTAGTCATTCTTTGCTCCCATGGAAACCATTATTGCACAGTGCTTCTTTTGACAAATTACTTTTTTTTTATTCAAGAATTCTAGGTACTTTTCACCCAGATTTTCAGTTTCATTTAGTCACTATATCCTCAAGGTGTATGTACTATCAACATAAAGTAACAAACAGAGCTCAAAAATTTATTTCCTCTTTCTTAAGTATTATGACTTTTTCTTATGATTCCACCAGGGAAATTAACCGGAAGTTCTTCACTATTGGTTATGCATTACTAGAAGAAGATGACTCTTGAAGGGGAGTGGATCTAAAGACCAAAAGAAGTCTAAATTTGGCCATTCGGTCTCAAACTTGACCGTAACTGTTTGCATATTATAATAAGAACTGAAACTACCTGATGTTAAAGGCACTATCAAAACCTAAAGCAACATTCAGCTACAGTGAGTCTATAAAGCACACATTTCTTATCAAATTCCATTCCTTTTCAACCCACATTCCAACACAAAAAGCATCTTCCCCCATACTTGCCAGAAGCAAAGTAATTTACATTCACAAATGTCATCATAGCAGGAGTGCTACCAAAACATTGGTCCCCAGGGCAAGGAGAACATCCAAAACAACTGGATGATTGTTCTGATGAATGTGACACAAGCCACATATGATAGTCTTCCTCACTGGTTTATTCTCTCATTGACATTTATTTCTTTAAAATTTATAGGTATAGCATAGTAAAAACTATACACATAGTAAAAATCCATTTTTTAAATAATGACAAAGAATGCCTTTCTATTTCTGACAACAAGTGGAATGAAAATATACAATTCCTGATATGTTGCAGTCTTGAGGACCTATTAATATTTATTATAGAGAATTAGTGTTAAAAAAAAAAAAAGGCATCTAATAAAATCTTCCAAACCCAGCAAGTATCATCATGCTAGGTTAATGAGATTTTCACACAAATCTGAGCTCAGTTTCAGGAGCTAAGGATGATTTCAGCATTGTAGATGGTAATGTAGTTTGGATCAAAAGAGAAAACAGCAGCTATTCTAGTGGAGCTTTGCATTTGTATTTCCAGGGTTCATTCTAGCCCCTAGAAATTCAAAACAAAACTCAGTTGGTGTGAACTGAAACAAGAGGTTTGAGTGAAAAAAAAACTGAGTAGAAACCACTGAGTTTGAGAATCAAAACCAATGTTTGGACCTGCACTGTGCACACGCTTGGCAAGCCTGACGCAAACGTTAGTTTTCCTTCCATGCAATTCTAAGCCCAACTCATTTTTTCACTGCAGCCAGTGAAAAGGAGAGAATTCATTTGAAATGGCATCTCCTAACGAGCACAGAAAGATCAGCAATCTCAGGATCTACTTGTCCAAAAGTAGAGAAATTACCTTTGCATATTTGGTTTTCAAGAGATGAAGGAGAGCAAGAGAGAAACGGAACTGTGGCCACAGTGGGGAGACTTATGAGAGATGCAAGTTGTGTGGTTCAGGCAGCTTCAGGGAGTGCTGAAAGATTTCAGAAGGTGAACAGATTCCTTTCTCATTAATGGAGGGGCCCTGACTCTAGATCTGCTGAACTCTCTCTGAGTGGAGGCTATTCAGCTCTCGCCTTTGATTGAAAGCATGAGCCTGTTACTTATGAGCTCTTGGTAGCTTTCCTTTTCATAGGAAGTTGGGGGAAGGGGGCAGCTGGAGGAGGAGAAGCAAAAGCTGGGTAGCAAAAAAATGCTGGTAGCTGAACACCCGGACTTCAAGAGATTTGTGGGACAGGCCTTTGGGGAAAGGTTAAAAGCTTACAAGGTAAGTGATGCCTCTTCCTAGGCTGATTTTTCTTTTTTTATTGTTCACAAACATGTTAAAAAGAAAACTTCTCTGCATCTTCAATCCACCCTTGCTCTCCTGCTTTCTCATAGTCTTACAAATTATTTATTCTGCTAGCATTCAACTACAAAATTGCTGATTTTCAGGTTGTTTTTTTTTTCTTTTTTTTTTGGGGGGGGGCGGATATCAGCTGTATTGGAATATTGCTAAAAGATAAATAACATCTGACTACTGCAACAGGGAACATTCAGCTTTCTGTTCTAAACTGTACACCACCACAAGCTCTCATTAGACTTTGTGTGGGCTTCAAATGTGCTTTTAGTCCTTTGCAGCTGAAAGCTGAATACAGATAATCACTCAGAGGATATAAAAGATGATGTTGGGACATTTGCCATAAGTATACAGCAATGCTCCTCAAAGTGATCAGAAATGGAAGCAGATTACTTCTGAGGACTGTATTGCCAGCTAGCTGATTCTGTTAAAGGTTACCTTTTTATATAAAACAAACAGACAAACAAAACACTTGAAAGAAATCCACACAAATTGCAAATGCCCATGGTAGGTGCTTGCTTGGAGGTAAAGCACAAGACAGCAACAGTGTGTCTAAGCCTTCACATGTACTTTAAAAAAAGCACAGAATCTAAACTCCTGTTCAAATAATCTCGGCATAAGTGCCTTCAGCGAATTTTAAGATATTTAAGCACAAAAAACCCCACTCTTAAATAATGTGAAATACCATTATAGTTTTATAGCAGCCATGTGCACTTCCTTTGTAACGTGAATTGTAAAGTATCAAAGTCCTGACTGATGGCTGTAAAAGATAGAATTAGTATTTAAATCCTTCAAAAGCAATGTAGTTACGGAAAATGCTTTAAACTCACTCACTTGTAGTTAAATCTGTTGAAGCAGGAAGGCTTCAGCTGTTTCAGTACGTGGGCCAATCCACAGCTGTAATTTCTAGGAGTGGTTATTTTGCTCCCCAAAGGCAAACTCCAGATTATTTTATGCTACTGTGACATTGCAGGTCACTTCTCAGACCAGGGTTCACACACCCAACTGAGGGTACAATTTTACTTGTGTTTGAGAAAATCAGGCATGAATTTACCTGTAAACTCCCCAGTTAGCACACAACAGTGCACTAATTTACAGGATCCTCTCAGATGAGACTTTCCAATAAAATCCAAACTAGTAAATTACTGTAATTCTCTGGCCATACAGATGCATGTATGTTCAGGATATTTCCCCAAATCCGATATAATCCAAGATGAAACCTAATTTACAGGAAATATAATTTATAAGGAAAACAGTAATTGAGGACATTTAGATCAGCAATAGTGACATGTGACTGTAGAAAAAAGAATAATGTGGCTTACTGCAAATTACAGAGTACTTTAGATCTTAACATGTTAATCTCCCAAAAAAAGTTTTCATTTCATACACTGCAAAAGTCTAGAAGTATATGTTAGTGAGAGGCTGTAACTGCACCTAGATTGCAGGGAGAAGAAGGCACTGTAATATTTGTGAGGTTCTGTGAAGGTTTAACCAGCTGTAGTAGTTATGGAATATTTAAAAAATTCAATCAGAAATTAGACACATGATGTATTTGAGCCTATGTGAGTTTCCTTCAGCTGATGCAATCAGATTCAAACCAGCCACAGTGCAAAGCAGCTCAAGCAGAACTCTTTAGCTCGGGTCTAAACCCTCCCCTCCCCATCCTCATCAAAGCTTCAGTTACTCAGAACATCTCTTCCTTCAGGAGAACCCAGTGGTCTCGCTGCATGTGCAGTTTCTTAGGAAACAGGTGTTTCAAGCCATAAACTTGCTATGCATCAAAGGCTAATTCAGCAAAGCAGGACCTTGCACACTGCATCCTCCCAAGCAGTGACTTGATAAAATTACACAGCAAATCCCACCGCTTGAACAGCAAGCTTCTGATTCTCACTGCATTCCTTACCAGTTTCACCTGAATTTGGGTTGGTTTTGGAGAGGGAAAGGAGTAAATGGGTATGAGTAGAAAAGAAAAAGCAAGCTAAGAATGCCTAGGACACCTGGTGTTGACCATTTCTGCATAATGGTCTTACAGCGCCAAAGGGAAGGGAGTTATTAGGTAACACATAAAAAAAAACCAAAATCAACTTTATCTAAAACCTGCTGAAGTCATTTAGATGAACTGTTGCCTCTAGTGAATTTTGCATTAAATGCCAGATCTGCTGCATTGGACATGATAACGTATGGCACCACTTCTGTAAGATCATTTTGAATTTATCATCATTTATTTTTTCAAGAAGAATGAGGAATGTCCCAATATTACTAGCAAAACTGTATTTCCTCACTGTTTAAAATATGCACACAGAAACACCACGAGAACAATGCTGACTGCTGACTTGATGCTCTTTGATGTGTGAACATATAAGACAATTGGAGACATTCCAATTATCTCCAGTTCAAAGTTAGGCCAAAATTAGAAGCAGTTATGAATAATGTATTAGGTTTTAGTCAAAACAGCAATGCTGAGCAGAATAAAGATGAAAGTTTAACTTAGCTGCAAATACGTGAAACAGGTAAGCACCACTGCCTCCTTAAAAAGACACATTGGAATTGCACATCCTCAGAAGTTCAATTAAAAAAATTATGTCACAACTGAGTTTTGTGACAGATTATAAATTGCTTTCAGATGTATATCTGATGTTCTCAGTGTCATACTAGAAGCTGAAGTTTTTTGTGAAACTTCCTCTAACTTCTTCATGAGTCTTTTCAGAAGAAACAACATGTCAAAACCCTTGTCATTTACCATAGTAGCCTAAGAATTGGTTCCAGGTCAAAAAATGCATCTTGGAAGGTTCATTAGCCAACACATAGGTCAACACACTCACACCAGTCCAGATCCTCAAAGGGTGCTAAGCAGTCTATTTCCATTCCTTTCAGAAAGATTACCAATTTCCTGAAAATCTAGCATTTTAATTAAGGAATAAATGATTTCCAGGTAGTAACACTTCTAGTTGGATAAGCTATTCTTGCTTAGATGTCTACGCTACATTCCAGACAAAAATGTCCAGTGAGCATTCTACTATTGCCTTACATTCCTGCAATTCTACTTTAGCCTGTAGACTTTCTGAAAAAGACCAGACCTCAGAAGATGATCATGAAAGTCCAGATTCTAAGAACGAGAAGATATCTGTGGCTACTACTTTGGGGTTTTGCAGTCTTCTTAGAGACCTGTTTTCCATTATCCAGGTTGTATTTTCACAGCTCTTTGTAACTGTGGGCAATCAGAAGTAAGCCTCGCCAGTTTGGCAAAGGCTGGCACTTTGGCTCAGGGATTTGCTATCGACAGTTCTGACAAGTATAACGACAACAGGCCAGAGATGATTCTTCATGGTTTGTGCATGAAGTTATCTGCACTGTTATTTACAGATGTCCTCGCTGAAATCCTGTGTTGCCTTCCTTCATTGACTTCAGTTTAAGTTTGCTAGCATTTTGCAAACCGTAAAAATGAAATAATACAATATTCTCCAGATTTTTAGCAGCAGTAACAAAGCTTTAGCAACAACAAAAAAATTATTGCTCATAGACTCACTGCGAACCAGAAAACAATAAAGCACACATTTCAACAAATTTGTAGAACATCCGCTATAAAAGTTAATGTACTAGATGTTAAAAATTGTTATCTTCTATATCATGCAATGCTAGAGCAGTTCTAGGCTTTCATTTACTTTAGAAATTAACTACTAACAAAAAGCATTAGCATATACAGTGCTTTTCATCACTTGCTTTAAAATTAGAATTTCATTTCCTATAACCAACTGCTCCACTTGAATAAACCGTTCTTTACTTCAACAAACACAGGTGTGAGAAGGGGTGGGCATTTGACTTCATCTCTCAAAGACATGCAGCATGATTGTGCTCAGTTTACAAGAGACGTTTAAAATGCCAAAACTTGAGTGCCTCTATAGACTCAAATTTCTCCTACATCACCCAATTTTTATGCCAGTGAAAGAGCAGGTCTGATAAGAAACATGGAGTAGAAACAATGTGATTTTTTTTCCCCCCTCTTCTGGACTGGTCTCGCACAGAGTAAAACATGACAAAAACTTCCTCAGCATACTTATCACAGTGATGCAAAGCAGACTGGTGTGTAATCGTGGGATAAATTTGTCTATAATGTTTAATATTATGCTCATATTCTTGAAACAACATGAAGTGACAGAATATAGGGTCTCCAGTTAGGTAGAGAACTCTCCTGACTAACATCTGACTATAAAACATTGGTGTTCAAAACACACAATAAAGCATTTTCAGTGAACGTTCTCAAATTATCAATCAGTATTGCAACACTGTTAAGTCATTATTATTAAATGGCTGCACCTGAAGGTGAGGCACTTTGTTTTCCTGCACACAGATGTTACAGAAATGTAAGAGTACTACTTGATCAAAACTCCTGTTTAATTAGGGAATTTAAGGGTTTTATGAATAGACTGCCTAAGAACTCTGCCATGACGTGGAAAGCTTTTATTTTTAAACCCTCAGCTCAAATCCCACTCAGACAGTAGGTAACTGTATCAGTTCAGGACACAAAAGAATACCAGGGATGGATGTGGAAGTGGGGGACGAAAGACAAATAAAAAAACACCTAAAAAATAATTAAAATTGCTTTCACTCTTGCTATCCAAAGTAATTGAGATAATATCTTTTTTTGTTACATGTAATATATGTGTATATATACAAAAAGTAGCATTTTACATTTTGCATGCATAGTGATCCCAGTTTGTTTCAAAAGTTTACAGGGAGAAAAACTCAATAACAGAGCTGACTATATTTTCCTGAACAAGTAGAGGCCCACTCTTCTGAACATCACTTAAGAATACTTCATTACATTTATTTTTATTGCAGTCATTTCTTGCAGATGGCTACCCATTTCACAAACCCAGCCTCTACCTCTCTATAGCTTCTGTCAGATATACCTGCAATCTGGGCCCATTTCTATCTTGTCTAGCTCTGGAAAAGAAAAAAGGTGGTTAGGAAAGCACAAAATACGGGGAAAAAAAAATATCATCAACCATGGGAGCAGTCTGTGAATTCTAGAGACTACAGATTCCTGAGCTCCACTTCCAAAAATCTTACATCGACATGACTATTTTTGAGGTAGTTTCGGCATCCTCACACAAATAAAAATAATAATTAAAACAAAAAATCAGCAAACACTGAGAAGTTTAAAAAAAAGACTCCAAACCTGAGTTAAAACAGGCCCTGCCCACTGCATGCACAGCTTTTGCAAATCCAAGAAGCTAGCCTAATGGGGAACACAAATGAGCAGGCCAGAAGGAAGAAGCTTCCCCTGGGGAAACAGTATCAGTTTTGAGTTTCCCAGGTGTTCATGCCTGGGAAATCCCCTTTGAAGTCACTAGCTGAGGTGACATCTGTTTCATGCCACAAACAAACAGCAGCAGTAATGTTGAAACTCAGACACATCAGAACATACAAGACTCTTGAATTCACTGTATCTGTTTTATACTGTTTGCTGCTTCATCTGGTGAGAAGGGGAGAAGAACGTAAAATACGTTTAAGTAAAACAATGAAATAACTTCCCTAAATGATTTTTAATACTAGTGCAGAGAACTTGAAAAAGGCAGAGAACAGGGGGATGAATTAAATAATTATTATCCTAATGACATCAAATAACTGTTCTGAAAAAAATATATTCAAATGGAAATTATTGAAACTTGGTATCTTACGACATAGCTCGCTTTCAGATGAGTGCCAGTCCTAAATTGCAAAGCCAAACAGGTTCAAGACACACACTGTTTTTTCACATCAGTTATTTGAATTGTAATTTGATCAATATAGAGCACAGGGAAAATGAAAGCCCCAGGAAGACACTAAATCTTTTTCACTTGTAGTTCACTTATATGTATTTCCTTATGCAGATATTGTCATAAAGGGTTGGGCCAAAGTAGCCCAGTCATGTTAATTCTTTGACTGATTTATAGCAAGACACTTTACCAAAACAGAAGGCTAAGTAATTTCTCCCTCAATTTCACTGACATAGATGTAGTTTACCAAATTATTTTATTTTTACTTTCAACATTGGTGAATATATAGCAGGGTGTTCGTTCACCTACACATTAGTTCTCAGTGCAAATCTCCTGTGCAAATCTGACCATATAAGGGTCATGATATTTTAGTGTTTCATGATCAATAGCTTATGCTTGGGTAGTCTGAGACTATGTCCTAGGATATATAAGATGGGATGAATATACGCATATACGAGAAAATATCCTATACTCTGTACTACTCAGCATCAACTGAATATACATTTATTTATACTCTATGTTTGTGATATGATGGTGCAAGTCCTCAACTCAAGCTCAAACTATGCTGAAACACACTGTAGCTGATAGCCTCATCTATACGCACATTTTAGGTAGGCTTGGGGGCTCATCCATCTGTTCACTAGCTCTTGTTATTCATCAAAATGCTTTCTGAAATTAATTTTTGAATACTTAATTTGGTGGCAACTTTTTGCTAAAATTAAACCACATTGAACTTCATTTTCTCAGTATTTATCCATATCTTTTGCTCAAGATCTTGGTAAGATTATCATACCTTGATACTATTCCAAATAACATCAGTAGAATTAAACCAAACGCTTTTAACTTCCCGGTAAACTGAGTAGATTTTAGCCCACTCTAAAACATCCCTATTATGTGCTGCTGAAGTTCTTGGATTCTTTTTGCTGACACAGCCAAGCAATAGATGTGTAGAGGAACTGAATTACTTGTAGTAATTCAGGTAAGAAAGACACAAATTTGTTTGTATACTAGTACAGCTGCAAGTGAGTTACTGCAAATAAGCTTATCAGCCCATCATTTGTCACTATTTGGTATAAAATAAAATTTGTAAAACCAAAGGGATTGAAAACAGGAAAAAAAACCCAAACAATAAGCTGATCCCGTCACTGACCTTAAAGAATCTTCCAAAATACCTGTGGGAATGCTAACAATGTTGGTGCCGTAGTTTCTGATAAAGCAAACAGAAGGTTGACTACTCAGACTGGCAATTTTGATCTGCTAATTGTGATGCCCTGAAGCTTATAACACTAAAAATAAACTTCTTTTTTGCTGAGCTGGTTAAAAGAAATAGCAACTCATGTGCATTTACAAAAATACCATATCAAGAAGATTGACATCAGCCGACACACAGATTTTTCTTCCCCTGGGCACCAAATTGCTGATGTATGTACATGCTCCCTTCTTGGCATAATTGATTTTCACTTTCTGCATGGTGGCACATTCTTGGAATAGCTGGTGTCGAAGCAAGCATGAATATGCAAGTGAAGGACACACTAACTAGGATAAGACCAGAACTCCATCTCAGACCCAAGCTTGAACCAAATTTAAAATAGAATATCAGCTGCTTTTAAATACTCAGCTTTAAAAGGCCCAAAATAAAATTAATAAAAGGAATACATAATAAATTAACGTACTTCTGTTCTTCCACATTATAGTCAAAATTAGACTGAATCACAAATGTTAAACCCAGGTTTTCTAAGCTTTTTCTACCCTTTCTTGGAAAGCAAGAGATGAGAAAGAGTGAGCAGATTCCAGCATCTCCAGAAAACATAACACGAGTAAGAATGAAGCAAAGCTTCAAGTACAGTAGAGGCAGCTGTTAACTACATCCTAACTGCCTAAACTGACATTTTTGCACGACGTGTTGGAGCAGCTCCTTTAAGCAGAGTTGGATAAGCTAACTGTCTTTTTCTGAGATCTTCATTCAGTCTCTGACTAGATCTCCTATGCATTTTTAAAAGGTCTGAAGTCCAACATCCATGATATATTAGTGTTGATTCCCAACTGGACGTACCTTAAATCTCGGTCAGCAGGCAAGATAATTCCTAAATATTACAGAATACTACATTTATGAAAATCAGGAACCAAACCAACTCTGAGTGAACTTCTTCAGGCAGCTGTGCCAAAATAACCGTTAAAATCTCAGTCACTAATTAATGACTGTACACCAATATCATAGGCAACTTGCGTCAGATTATGTTAAATCTGTTGTTTTGGCAGAGGCACAAAAAAATTAGGATTAGCACCATGTCCATTCTAAATCCTGGGGAAAAGCTTTCGTTTCAACCCAAGGGGGAGCCTACAGGACTGAGCATCAGTGAAAAAATCAGTTTCACACTGCTCAGTAAACAGGTATTCTCAATGGCATCACTTATGCCAGTGGAAACATGTTTGCTCCACAGATACGTAACTGAATTTTCACAACTAGTTTTCCCTGTCAGGTAGAACTAAAAAGAGACATGAACCACATAAGTTGCTCTTATATTTTCAGCATGCTTTGCTTTGAAAATTGCTGGATATCTCAGGGCTAGAGCTGGGCAAGACCTCTCCAGCAAGAAATTTTAAAAATGGAAAATCCTATTTTCAAACTACAACACTCATTGGCTTTGACAAAACTACTATGTGGAAAGATCCATGGTGTCCCAGGTCAGAGAGAGACAAAAGTGTGGTTAATAATAATCCCAGATGGATGGTTAGAGTGTTCAACCTCACTTCAAGCCTTAAGCTTAAAAAGCCTTGCTCAATTCAGAGCCACGATTTGAAACTCCTTTCTCCCACTCCCATCTGCTTCTAAGTTAATTAATGTGCTATCAAGTTACCCTGCAGCATGAATCTTTGAAATTTAGAAATCTTCAAATTTATCTAAAAGTGGTTTGAGAACAGCTTTCAAATCTTAAAATTTGTAAGCAACAAGAAAATATTCAATATCTGTGCAGCCCTGCAAATAAGACCGAATCCCTAGTGTTGCCTAAAGAAATCCACCTGAGGCATTGAAGCTCTGCCTACATCGTATTCCTTAAATTAAAAATTCCTACAAATGGTCCATACTAGCTTGTGTCCATGAAAAAAAACCAATCTGAGGGCACTGTTGTTGCTGCTTGGAGTTTAATGGCATTTCCTAGATAAATTCCTTATTTCAGATTGAGATAAAATGGGTCAGTCTACAACTAAGGCCATCAATGAATAAAAAACATTAATATAATGCGCATTTTTAATTCACTATTCTTTTGCCATGTCCCAAATAACAATATTTGGTCATATGCCTTAAAGCCTTACAAAAGGTGAGAATCAGAATACACTACTATAACTGTACCTGTAAAGGTGATGGACATACAATATGGTTTCCAGAATCATACTGCACTCTGAGTGTAATGTACTACTGGAACAGAATATAACATGCAAACACAGTGACCCTCTATGCCCTGGACACTGTAAAGGCCTATAGATCTCTGGGTAATGGTTCAGACTCAATCTCAAATGAAAAAACAAGGCTATGCCCTAAACCCAGCTGTGCTTTGAAGACCAAAGCGATGTGTTATGTTCATCCTGTACGTAAAAGGGTGGGAAGGGACAGATGAAGATTTGATTCCTTTTTGTTATTTAATCAACACTGTGAAAAATACCATACACAATTAAGTCCACTTTCCATGCTGACTCTGCTGTTTTCATCCCCTTAGCTTCCTTCACAGGATACTGGGGCTTTAAATTATGTTGACATACTCTTAAATGAAACCAGAAGTTAATAATAACTGGATCTTGTGTGGAAGGTGACCAACAAGTGACTTGAAAAGCTTGATAATGAAAGTTCCAAAAGACAGCACTTATAGAGGAGTCCCTTTATACTTAAGGTGATAGCCTCAGGCCAGCATTAATTTGTAATTATTTGCTTTTCTTAGGTACAGTTACATTTTAAATATACACATGGGCACATCTGAAAAAGTTGTTTCCAATACGCTGCTTTCTAAGAGCAGTGGATAAACCCCAAGTTTCTTCTCATCTGACTCTCACATATCCATTCTCAAATAGAATTCTCCTTCACTTTCACCACTTTTTTTTTTTTTTTTGGCTAATATCCCTTTATTTTGCCAAGTTATCAACCAGCAGCTTTTCACTTAAGAGGAAATGTAGCTGTGCTAGGAAATGGTATTCAAACACAGTAAAGCAAAAACTTATTGTCCAAATATAAAAATGTACGAAGTAAGGGCAGCAGGTTGAAAACATCCTTACCAACATCTCACAGATGAACACTGAGGCACAGTGGGATTAAAGAATTTGTCCAGCAAGTCTGTAGCGCAAGCAGGAATAGAATGCAAATACTGCAAATGCCAATCAAGTTCACTAATTGTAAACCACAGAACACGTTCTACTGATGTTAGCCAATATAAGAGAGGCTGAAGCAACCTTCGAGGTTGAGACAGACACGGCAAGCCTGCTGCTGACTCACTCTGCAGCAAGATACTCCTCTGACAAGTTGTACTGAACCACAGCAACACTGCCTCAAAAGCAAGCTACAGAAAAAGTACAGGCTCTGCTGATTAAACTTGCTCTAGGTTCCACCCACCAGTAACAGGAGGCAATGCCTGATGAAAACATCTTCAAAATGCAAGCAATTTGTTGAGGAACAGAACTTACATAACTACACAAAAAATTAGACCTTAGAGAGTTTCTACACCGACAGATTTCTGCATTCAGAATATCGATAGCTAAAGGTCATCATCCACGCTTTACAGAAAGAGAAATGGAAATAAAAGGATAGCATGACTCATCTGTTACATGCTATACAAGCCGAATTTAGGTCTTCAGCTTCTCCAATTTATAAAGACTACCTTTTCAACAACATTTCAGAACTACACAACACAGTGACCAACAAATTAAGTATCATTTGTGCCAGAAAAGGAAAAACACACATTTCCCTGGACTCACGTTCTCTAACACACACCCCAACATTTATATACACATACATAGGTATGTACATAAACAAGGAAGATACACATATATACACACCCTCCTTTATGTAAACATACAAACAAAGTCTAAACAATCTGCTGGACTGCAGAATGAAGGAGTATGAAAAAATACTTGGATATGGTGCCAACAAGGACAACACAAGGAGCTGTAGAGAACAGGATTAAGTCTCAGCTTTTTGTCTCTACATATACGACTTTGGATTTTATCCAGCTATGGCAAGAATCAGCTCCTATATAATCTGTACTCTAGGGTCCAAACCTTAGTAGAACCCCTAGGTGCTCTTCATGGCAGTTACTGTGTTGGTGGCATAACAGGTCTTTGCCTATAGACCACAGTACAGATGTGTGACTCTCAGAGAAGAGAAAGCATGCATAGCTAGTGCAATTTTCCTTAATTCTACTAGAACTTTTCTAAATTCTGACACTTCTTAGTTCCAACGACAGGATAGATCTCATTTCTGATGTAAAAAAAAAAAAAAACAACCACCCAAACAAACAAAAAGATTACCGATTGTTTTTACAACAGATTGAATCTGTGAGTAGAGCTCAATTAATTACGCATGTTTTGCTGAGATCAATGGACCTATACGTCTACAAGTCTCAGCAAATGTTTGAGTAAGGTGAGAAAACAGACTAGCACAGAAACAGAATGAGATCCGATACTTGGTTTTCATGCATACTTATTGGCAGGCTCGCTGGTGTTGTTCTTAGCTGTAAATATTAGATGAGCTATTGCACAGTGTTCATAGCCATCAGAAAGAAATATTGTTGTATTTATTATACAGTGTTAGTCTATGAATTCCTATCTCCTGTTTTCGATAACCTTGTACCTCACCTTCCTCTAGTGTTGCACACTAACATCCTGACATGGTAATGCAGCTGGTTGGACAACTAGATTCACAGCTCGTGTTGCCTGGGCCTTCCCTCACAGCAAACTGGTATCAGACCTGCTCTGACACCTGATTGCTCTAAAGGTTGTAGAGTACAGCTAAGATATGAGAGCGAGACTGAGAGCAAAGATGACTTGGCAGGGAGGAAAAGACTGACTTCCTAAGATGTCATTTAAGAAAGAAAGTTCATCTTAACTAAGGAAAATAAACTCTATAGTAGATCTGTTAAGATTTGAGTAGGCAAACAGTAAAGATGAGGAGCAGCTACAAATCTTTTCAAAATTACTGTGTTTAGGATGGATGACAGTGCTTGTCATCAAATGATGAGCAAATGCAAATATACATCTTTTATACTACTGAGTATGTGCATATTCTCAAATTCATTTGCCCTGCCCACCTACCAAGACTGACATACTTACTCCCAGACAGGTTTTTCCCACATTAATCACCATGGAAACCAGCGAAGCCTTCTGCTACATACTCAAGGCCATTAAATAAATAAGTTTGATGATAAAACCGAAATTAATGGATGCCTGGAGACATCAGGGCAAATACTAAACCCCCCCAATTCAAGTAAAATGAGAAACAGGATGGGAAAAAACATGTTTACGTAGGGGAAGGCTGCAAAGATGGCAACCCTTCGTTGCTCCTGGGTACAGAGGAAGGAGTTTGTGGGGTGGCTGGATGTACCCGCCACAGGAGATCAGATTCTAGATGTGCACCCAAGCCTGTGCGTGACACCAAGGGCGCAGGTTCGGTGCCAGCCCTACAGTTTACGACCAGTCCAGAACCACCAGACGACTCGGCTCAAGCATTTTGAAGAGAGAAACAAGTCTAGCAGAAAGAATAAAAACAATTATTAGCAGGGAGGGTTGGGCGGCAACCCTCAGCGCTGTGGTAATGACAGCGGGTGCTGCCATGTGCCGGAGCCAACAGCTGAGCAGGGAGAGCCGCGTCCCAAGTCTCTTGGGTCACGTCTCCGCCTCTCGGGTCACATCCCACCGGGCACGAGGCCGCCCCGCGTGAGGAGCCAGCCCTCGCCAGCGGGGACGAGGAGGACGCAGCTCCTTGTCACCCTGATGGAGGTTTGCCCACCCTCGGTGGGAAAGCATGCAGGGGCGAGGAGCTTGAAGAAATCCACGCGGTGCTTGGTGGGGAGGGAAATGAGCACTCTGGTCGCTTAACAACGTTCTTCTGAAGGGGGAAAAAAACACCAAGCAAATCCAAAAAACAGCTAAAGGAGCAAACAAGCATCAGGAAAGATGAAACGCTTCCGAGATAAGTACCTGTGAGGCAAACCCCGGCGGTCAGGGCACCGCAAGCCCGGGCCCCGCCGAGGGGCGGAGAGGACGCCCCCAGTGAGGCAGCAGCGGCGGCCCCAGCCCGGCCGCCCCCCGCCACCCCAGCGCCCGCGACTCGGCTCCGTTTGAACCGGCCACGCTCGCGCTCAGCCAACAGGGCGCCGCGCTGGGCCCTGACGTCACGGGCGGCGGGAGCGGGGCCGGGCGGGCGCTCCGCGGCGGGCGGGCAGAGCTGTCACAGCAGCGGGGCCGCCGGCGCTGCCGCCCCTGCCCACGCGTACGTACACGGCGCCCAGGAAAATGAGGGTAAGAGTGCCGGGGCCGTCGCTGCCGACGTGAGCTGCACCCGCCGCGGGGAGGGTGGTGGGGGCAGAAGCGACAGAGCCCCGCAGGGCCGCTCGGTAGTACCGAGGAGGGGGAAAAAAACAACAACCGTTAACAGGTTGGGTTCGGCTCGGAGCTTCCCCTGCGGCGGAGCCGGCGCTCCGCACTCGCAGCCCGCCCTGCCGGTGTCCCGCCGCCTCCCGCGGCCACCAGCGGGCGGGGGCTGTGCGGGGCCCCGGGCGGGCGCAGGGGGCGGCAGGTGCCGCCCAGGGTGGGGGAACACTGCGAGTTCCAAAGCGACGCGTGTGTTCGCGGGGCCGAGAGCGCCGTGGCCGGTCGCCGGGGTACGCGCTGCCCCCCCTCCCCGGTGTTGCCGCCCCCTCGGCGCGGGGGAAACCAGCCCGTCGGGTCCCGGCCTTCGCCACCCGGAGAAGATCGGTACAGCCTTGCTCCCGAAAAGGGGCTTTAGAACCAAAACTGGTGCGAGAAGGAACGGGTTAAAGGAGTTTGAAACACTTGATGGCAAAACCCGTGATGCGTTTCCTCCTAAAGCATCTTTTCCGTGGGCTTAGGTGTCGGGGAACCTCCCTTAAAACCCTGGGCAACTTCGTATTGTTAACCAGAAGCGCCCATCACCGCCTCGGCAGCTTTCAGCTCTATTGCTACGGACCTTAAAAGGGGAAAAAAATTACTGGCAAGTCACACAGTGCGCATAGCGAAACTGGCTCCATCATATGCTCCAGCAATTTGTCAGATTGTTAGGCCTAAGCTCTGCGGTACACAGCAGACAACTGCGAGATACTGAGTAACCTTATTGCCTGTTTGTGCAGAATTATAAGGTGGTTTTTTTAAAAATTTCTTTTGATATGCCATTAGATCCTGCATTTTCTGTTTTATTTAACTCTGTCCTGAACTTCTAAAATTGAACTCCTGCTCCATAGAGTGGTCTCCCTGGTCACTGTTAAACAGCTGCTATATTTTAATTTAATTTATTCCTTTTAACTGTATCATGTACGAATACATAACTGTCTTCTGGTTAAAGCCACAAACCAGTTCTACTTATCAGCCTGATATATGTCACCTCAGTTAAAAAGTATTGTTAATACTGGTATTTTTTCCTTACCAATGCACCTACCACTCCGGTGAGCTTAAAGACACAAAAATGTTTTGTATCCCAGGTTCTAAACCTGAATGATCACTCTGGAGAGTTTGAGAGGAAGAAAGTGTTTTGCTTTAAAAGAATACAAAGTAGGGTTTAGCTCTGCAATTGTTTCAAGTGCTGTCTGAAAGAAAAAAAATAATTACACAAAAAACCCTTAGAGAATTTAAGGTTTTCAGTTCTTAAACTAGTTTTTGAAAAATTACTAAAGAGTAAGAGAGGACGTATGTGAGTGCAGTTAGAAACAGTTGTCAGATTAAAGATACTGGTAATGGCCTAATCCTTTTTATCTGCATAAGTGCTTTTCAGGGAGTGACAATACCATGTTTGTTTCCTAGAGGGCAAGACAGCAGCTAAGGAGTTAACGCTGCCTTCTAGTCACTTTACTTTCTAAACAGTCAACAATTTCAGCAGCCCGGGGGAACAGTTTTGATACAGAATAGGATTTTCAACCTTTACATACAGTGGCAGGATGTTTTGTTTAGCCTTCTGCATATAGTTAAGATGTAGCCAGTTTAAAACAAACAAACAAAAAACCCTCAGATTTTACTCCCAGTTGGTAACTAGGGTATATCAATACAGCTTGTGGCCAAGAGGAAGATGGTTGAAACACCAAACCTTTATGTGGTTTTTGTGTTGTGACAGCAGGTTTGTTTCCTAAGCAAAAATCTCCAAAGAGACTGTTATTAGAATTGTGTATGACAGTATATGTCACAGCATTCAGTTCCACCCAGTTTGTGGTTTCATGTACAAAAAAAAGTAAAGAGAGAAAAAGAAAAAAAAAATGCAATTTTGTTCAGATTGTATGTCCTCCATGGTTTCCAGTGATATCTATGTGCAGGAGAAAATACATTTCTGTCAAGACCTAGATTACATACGGATACAGAAGTGGTGAAGGATTTATCACCACAAGTGAAGTACTTTGGCCAAAGACCTGACTTCAAAGAGGGACACTAAGGCACAATATTTTTTGTTTGTTCAGTAAGATACTGCTTCATTATCTTTGAAATTCAGAAAGCCTTTTGCATTTTCATCCCTGTATAGTTTTATGCATGAAGAGATGGGAAAACTGGGGAGAAAGGCGAAACCAAGTGAAGAAAGTTCTTGCAGCTTCTGTATCTACAGCCTTAGCGACACAATTTTAAGTACATTTCAAACCCCAAAGCCAACTTACAGATGTACAACTGTTTGGATTTAGAACTTAGCTCAAGTGCACAGGCTGCATTCAGTCAAATATGTAATTGTGTTTAATGTATGCCTCTGTAAAACCCACACTTAAAACATCCTGAAAGAAAGCCTAACTACTTTTCCCCCCCCCTACTTGTGCAGGAAACTATGCCCCAGACGCCAATATTTTCCAGCATGCTTGGTTCCAGTTGTAGCGGACAAGTGCAGCCAGATATGGGAGACAGGTGTGTAGACCCTGTTTATCAGGATGGGAACCTTGTTTCTGGATCACTGGAGGCCTTGATAGAGCGCCTGGTGCCCACCATGGACTATTACCCAGATGTAAGTAGCCACTGAAGAGTATTTTTCTTCCCATGGTTTTCCTGCATTAGTATCTGGATTGGTTCTTCCTCAAGAAATTCTACCTTCACCTGATTCAAGATTAAGATGTAGGCTAATGAGGTATTTATTTTACTTGCAATATTCATTCACTAAAGATGTTGCTCAATGGGGATACTCTCCTTTCTGTTTTTCAATGAGAACACTTGTTAGAAAGATAAAGCAGTGTTGAACCCAAATGGGTGCCCTAAGAACCAATTAAAAGCAGCATTAGCCACAGAATCCCTCTAAGCTGCTTTGGCTCTAATGCAGCTGAGATTAACTACTAACCAGCTCCTACCTAGGAAAGCAGACTTGAAATCAGGTCTAGCATTTTTTTTCCCCTTAATGTTCTATGTATTTCCTAGTTAGGCCGTTGTAAAAAACAAAACAAAAAAAACCCCAAAAATAGATTTTAATTAAAAATGCTTTCTTTCTCAAGACATTTTAATGGTCCATCACTGTAATAATGTATGTTCTTGAGCCTGAAAATGATTTTGCAGCTGATAAAGCATCCTTAGTGCAGTCCCCTACAGTAAATACTACTCAGAACTCCAAGGCATGCAATAAGATTCTGGATATTATTAGGAGGTTGCTTTATCACTTAGACTTACTCCTTGTACCCACATTAATGAAAGATGTTATTTAAATGAGTTGCCAAAGATCAGAGGGCTATATAGCATGTATTCCACTGGAGCTCTGAAAAAACAGCAGCTACAGCAGAAGCATCCCAGCTCTTTGTAAAGACTAACAAGAGGGCGGAAAATTGCAATCACTATTAACTTGTATGCTGAACTTAACACTTACGGTAGTGGACTGTGCTATATCTTGCTGTACTTTTCTCGGTCTACTCCATGTAGAACTTTTTACTGTGGTTTCACATCAGTCCAACAAAGTCCCTCCAAGGTCCCCTGTATTCACCACTCATCTTCACAATCACCACGTACAGAAAAGGGACTCTCCACATGAGAGTTCAGTGGATAAGCACCAGAATTGCCAGAAACCATCAGAAGAAGATTAAAAAGAGCAAACCCAGGATGTTTTAACATTTTAGTTGAAAAGTAATTCTAAACCTTTCATTTAAATATGGCTAATGTACAATTGCACTGCCTTTGACAGATGTTGACTTAGTGCCAAGTCCTTTATACGACACAGAGGGATAACCATTGTTAGACATTCAACCTCTGCTCCCTGCCCCCAAATACACATTGTGGAAGAGATGTGCAGGAGAAAGCAGCAGGTAGAGCTGGTATGGGGTACCCGTGGAATAGCTTTAGGCTGCTATAGTTAAGCCTTCAGAGGAGTTGGTTCCTTGCCTTTTGCGTGATACTAGAACATAGTTACTTGCTGCTTGAATTTCTAGACTACAGCTAAGTTTTTTTTTAAGTAGCTGCTGATGCACATCCTTTACTGCACTGTAAGATTTATTTATAACACAGCAAGTCTGAAAATGGTTCCATAAAGTGAGCTTACTGAAGGGCTCTACAACTTATTTTGGAACGCTGCTGGTTTCCATGGCGCTTGTGGTGGTGCAGCCTAACAAAACCTTTATTTGCGACGCTGCTATCCCATGCGCTGTGCGAAGGAGCATCGCAACCCAGTCACGGACCCCTCCCTGGGAGGCTGTAGTTTAAATAGACAGCAAGCTGGCAGCTGAGAGAGATACAGCAGAAGTAATCAAGGGAGCTCCAGGAAAAGAGAGATGGAGAACAGCATTAAACCAAATTCATCTCCTCTACAGCAGGACACATGCTTTTATAGCTCAATCAGATCACCCAGTTTAGCTGAATTAATTATAAAATAAGTAGCTAAATAAGGTTTGAATACGAAGAAGGAGCTGTATTTGAGTAATTTTCAAATTCCAAATTTTCTATTTCTGGTCAGTTGCATGTTTATACTTAATTTCATGCTCATTTCTATTTTTAGGCAGGCTGCCACAGAGGGTTAGAGTAATAGTCATTTATGCTAATATTCTGTCAGAACAGTAGCCAATACTGCATGTGCAAGAGAAAAGTATAAACACCTCAAGTTTCATGTCTCTGGCTACACATACAAAGAAAAGCAGCATGGCATCACCAATGAATTTGCACCCAGAGAAGCTATTGGTAATGTTAGCAGAGATTACCTTAGTTTGAGTGACATATCTGTAAACTGCGGTACTCATCCAAGTTGAGCACAATGCTTTAGAAGGCATTCCTGCCTGTGTGGACATTAAGCTAAAGATCACAGTAACTTTCCAGATGCGGGGGAAAAAAAAAAAAAAAAAGGAGGTGGGGGAGAAAGCAAACGCACAGAGTATTTTTCTGTGCTGGTTACATAGGCAAAACAAAAATGTACTTGCCATGTTGGCAGAACACGAGATAGGCAAGGGAGGGTGGGAAAGATAACGACCTAAATTTGTGTACTGCTCTTTTCAGGCTTGTTTGTGTATAGGGACTTGTTCAGCACATAGAAAAATGTATACTCATGAGACAGAGGAGTTCAGGAGGTTAGGAATGGAATGTACCAGTCTGCAACCCTTGTGCCCAAGCAAGAAAGCATTTCCAGAAAATATTTCACAAACAAGAAGTTCCAGAATGAACAGTGAGTGCACAAAGAAAATATTTATTATCTTTTTTTTCCTCCTCAAGAAGACATCAGTGCATTCTTGGGTCAGAGAGTAACAATTCCTTCTTTAGTCTTGTGTGCTCTTGCTCTCTTTTTTTTTTTTTAAAAATATAATTTGGCTCATCTCTTAGCAACAACTTTAGGCACTAAAGGAATCTGGCTTCTTATTCTCTTGTAAAGCACAAGCCCCTTTTGTGTCAGCTTACGTTGTTCCAAGTGCAGAAAGGATTTTTTTCCTGCTCTCCTCCCAAATACCTGTCACTTTTGTAGGATAAATGGATCTTAACTTTCAATCTCATAGCTTATGAAAGCATTTTTTAATCATTCTTTGTCAAGCTAGCTAGCTTCATAGCTACATTTCCTTCTCCAAATTGTCACCCTCATGATTAGGGGACTACCTGTGAGAGAGGGTGGGTTTTTACACTATTATAACATTTAGCCTATATGTGTATATTAGTACAGGTGCAACAAATGACAGAAGTTCTTGATTTAGATAGGAATATTTCATACTAATGTCACATTGGCTTATCTAAAAAACTATATTCCTAATCCCAGAGACCTACCGCTAAGATGAAATGTATGGTTTAGTTCAGCCTGAATTTTCTTTATTGGATAGGGAGTGGGTATTAGCAGAGAGGCAGAGAGATGAGGGTCAATACTGCTGTCAGACCTATAATTTTTAATTTGGTTCTTAATTGTAATTATGCCTTTTCTATGCCCACATAAGCAACAGAAGTATCAAAAAACTCATTGTAAGTAGATACCACTACATTGTAAACTGGCATATCTTGATTGACCATAACGGAACAATTGTGTTTTCCAGAGTATTGAACCTAGTTTTCAGTTAAGTGACTTTAAAAAATTGAATAATGGTTCCAGAAGTAATAATTTATTCCTAAAACCTAGCAGTGCAGTGTTGTCTGTAAAAGCATTGCATGGGTCCAGTGCAGGTATTACTGATCAGGGAGAGAGATCAGCAAGCCTAAAATGGAAAGTACAAACCTGATGTTCTTGCATCTTGCAAAAGTTCAGCACTTTTTTGAAAATCGTATAAAACATTATCAAAAACCACAATAAAAGCATGGGTCATCTGGGTCACACTGTCCTTGCAATTGGGAATTGATACTCTGAGTGGGCCTTTTTCAGAGTCGCTCTGGATAAACACTATCCCACATCACACAGACTTCCACCAAGGAGCCCAACACTAGAATTAGTATAAGAAGCAAGATTATATCTTTCCTTAAAACAATGTGTTCCCGCTTATCAGAGCGAAGGTCATCGGCAGGGCAACATGGCTTAAGTTGTGGTTCCCTGATATTTACATGTAGGGGCATCTTTCAGGCAGGCTTCTAGACTCCCAAAACAAGAATGTGGGGAAGGGATGAAAGTAACCAAGTCCATAATTTATTACCTTGTTTCCCTATTCCCCATCTGTCTCAAGTGCAAAATATGGTAAAAGTGAAGGCTGCTTTACGTTTCTAGAACAAAAATTTTCACACAACCCTGTGACAGCTGACACACCCAACAGCTAAATTCCTTTCCAGGATAGTCCAGACTCACAGTTTTAAGTTCAGGGACACCACTGATACAAATGAACACATAAGCTGGCTACAAAAAAATAACAGAGGATAACCAGTCCTAGTTTAAAATAGAAACAAGAAAAGAAAACCCACCACCATCCCCAAATCTCACAACCTAACACTATTCTTTCTCTAGCTTTCACTCTGAATGGGTATTGTATCCATTTAGGGATCTTTCCCATATTCATAAGAATAAAAAAACTGATATGTCATCCCACAACACAACCAGGTCCCCTTCTGTTAGCTCTCCAGCCTAATTTTAGCCCCTGTAATACACCTCATACACTACTATAGATGATACAATGTCATCAACTGTTTCCAGATGTAGGCATATTTTTAATTAGTGAAATTAATTTCTTTTTCATCATTGCAAATGTAAAGAAAGCAACCCTCTGAATTTCTGGGGAGTCAAACAGAAGCCCAATTTCTTAAATTCTCCCAATGTACACTTTGTGTGAGATGTTTGCAATGGTGCCATCATGTTATCAGTGTCCTGTCACTGCCCTGGCCACCTGCTCAAGGTCACCAAGAGCCTGATTGTTAGGTGGCCCCACCTGTCCATCTTCCTACGCATCAGTGGAAGCACTGCTCAAGAACCTGACACAAACTGTCCCAACCAGTTAACCCTTCTCCTCCTTTCTTTCTGTATTTATAAAAACAACAGACAAGGCAAAGACTCTGGATTGACTCCCATTTTGATTGTACAAGATTTAATGCTATTCCTAATGTAATACATGAACCCCAGTGCTAATAAGATCTCAAAATCAGAACAAGCATTTTAAATGTCTCAGCTGTATCACTCTCTTTCATCAGCTTCCTCTGCAAGATCAGGACAGGGTTGGATGTTTAATAGATATATGCTTAATCTATTATACTGTTCACTCCCAGAACAACATGTCTTTTAGTTAATTTTCTTTGTTTTAAAAGAGTCCACACACAATTCCTCTGTCCCTTTATGGTATTTGGAGCTTTTTAGTGCTAAGTTTATACTATAGGGCACACTGAGTTCTAAAGAAGTGGAAATATTTTTCATTAGCAGCACATTTTATTGTGATTAGAGAGATAAACCCCATAAACTCTTTGAGGTTCTAAAGTTACCATTATTGTTTAACTACAAGCATGTTTTAGAGACTGCAAGCAGCAGAATTAGGTAGCTAACAGTACTGATGCTGTACTTCAGAAAACTGGTCTTAAATTTCCAGACGTCTCAATTTACTTGCCCAGTCCAAGGTGCTCACATTGACTATTGATATGCACACTTGGCTGTGGCCTGCCAAATCACATTTTTAGAAACACATTGCAAAACAACAGCACACACTACAAACATAACAAAGATTAATTGAAATCCATTGTCAAAGAGATCCTTTTACAATTTCCTAACTCAAATTTTGTCAAAAAAAAAAAAAAGCCTAAAGGAAAACCAGAAATGCTTATGAGATGCTACTGTCATTACTCAATCACATTTAAATACAGAAGCCAAGTTTCAAACACTGTAGCAAGACTAGGGTATGAAGGCAGTCTTACTTCCATTAAACCGTACAGAGTATGATTTGGAATACAATGTATTACAGCTTTTAGAAATAGAGAGGCTATTTCTAATGAGAAATAATAACCGTTGGCATTTATTAGCCATATTGATATTCAGAAGACTCTGAATCAGGTCTCAAATAAGTAGTTGAGCTTACAAGTAAATTATTGTCATATTGCCACAGTCTTAAACTAAAGCTTGTGATTGTGGGAAAAAGGAACAAATAAAAATACTCATACATAGACCAATTACAGCTGTGGTTTGGAGTACACATGAAGCAGTTTTCTGCATCTCAATGAAAAACAAATCACTCTTAAAGAAACAAAGCAGCAGAAATAGTAGCATTTAAGAGGCATAACACCCTACCTTGGACATATTTCACTTTTTGGTGTGCAATGACTTATTAGGCGTATTAAGTTTTGCATTTTAAAGGAAAATAATTGGGAATCTGCGAACACCACAGCAGCCTTAAAGCCTACACCATTTCCTTTTAACAGAGGTAGAAAAGACCACTACGTATCTGGAGACAGGGAAAAATATAAGTTTAAATGAGGGAAAGTTACATTTGTTGTTCAGGGAATAGTTTTTCTCAGGCAGGCAGATTATTTTTGCTAAAATTATTCAACTTGGTTGTTTTTTTTCCCCTCTCTGCTTCCACAGAGGACTTACATCTTCACTTTCCTGCTGAGCTCTCGAGTCTTCATTCACCCACATGAGCTCCTGGCTAAAGTGGGGCAGATCTGCATTAAACAGAAGCAGCAACTAGAAACGGGGACTGAGGCAGAAAAGGTAAACAACTGAACTATTATGTCCTTTGGTTAACTGTGCTACTGTCACTTATTTCACACTCCCTCCTTCTCATTGTAAAGTTAAATAGATTGGTAAAGAACAAACTGAAATTGTAATTGGAGTGTGTTAGTAGGTCCACTTTCATTTGGGTCTTTTCCTTGAAATATTGTCGGTTCTTTGTTATCCCCAAACATAGGTTATATATTAGCTTGCCAGCTGGATGCAGGGGCTGGAAATGGAACTTCACTCCTCGTGACACAGGGCAGTGTTGTGCCATGAAACCTGGACATCTGCCACGAAACCTGCCCAGGGAGTTGCTTTGCACTTTTGGGCTTTCACCAAGTTAGGTCTCTCTTGATTCTGATTCCCCTTTCTCCAGTCACCCTTGCCATCCTGTTAGAGTGTTCTGCAGTAGGTTATTGGTGGGATGTTTTAAGTTGGTTTAACAGTAAACCAGAAAGTTACCTCTCACGAAAACTATAGGGCTGCACTACTTAAAATTGTAACATGTGCTGAGATATGCGACTATGCAGTTTTACTACAACCGATTAAACCAAACTGGGTCAATTTACAATGCACACATCCCTTTAAGTCCACTATTATGGAAGGTGTGTATTGAAGGGCTTTTGACTAAAATTGAAAATACCAGAATAGTCCAAGCTGGGGTGCAAATAAGACAGAAACAAGGATGAAACCAGAAAGTAAAGACCTAAATTATTCAAATCCTATGCATGTTTTGGATCCATTCTTCTACAGTGTGAAATGACATAATCTTCAGCATGTCGACAGTCCCATTTCATTCTCTCTCCATTACTATTCCTGGGGTGCAGTCTTGCATTATGTCACAAAATTACTGCACAGGAAAAACTAACCACTTGGTGCAAAATTACTTTTATCCAGGTCAGTCCCTGGATCTGCTCACCACATAATTATGTAACTTGTCATGTAGGTGCTGGGGAATTCAAGGGGTCAGGAAAAGAAGTGCAAGAACCACTGCATCCAGCTTGGTATACAGAGATGATAATAATTTCCACTGCCACTACCAAACTGAGAAACCTCAGACTGATGTTCTGTAAATTGTAGGGGTTCCCCAGCAACACATAACTAAACAACAGAGGTAGGAACTTGTACAAGACGCTGGGACCACCTGAAACATGAAGTGAGTAAAGCTGATATGTCAACATAGGAAGATCGCTATCAGTAGCTTAGTGTCAAAATACATGTGAGATACCTGGATTTAAAAGTAATGGGATAGAAGATGAAACTTTTGTGAATTACAATGCATCTAAGATTTTTAAAATTAAAACAGTGTCTGGGGACCAAATTTAAAGATAGTATTCTAGCTTTTTAGCAGATGTGTTAAAAAAAGTAATCATGGCTTCCGCATTGAATTGAAACAGCATTACATCCTAAGAACAGGATATAAAATAGAGCAGCTCATGTTCCAGACACCCACACTCTTACACCTACTGCTGACAATTTGAAAGTGGGCCTACAGGAAACCCAACAAACAGCAAGGTGACAATAAAACATGAGTGTTTTGGAGGCTGCTTCAATTTAAATGGTTTGGTGCTTGCTTTTCCTACTATGTCCTTGATCCCTTTCCTACCCTCTTAATATAAACCATAATTTTTTCCTGCCCACTAAGCACAAAATTCTTTGAAAACACTACTAAACTTCTGACATCCCTCTCAAATGATTACTTTACTCTTTTCTGCTGCAAGCACCTGTATGTTTTACAGAATAGCTTGGCAACTAGCATTTGCACACATTTGTTTTTCTATCTGCCAACAAGCAAAAGCTGATGTCACATGCAGCATAGAAATTCTTGACTCAAGACAGTATGTATTCACAGTCATAAGCCATTAAGGTATCATCAGCCACCAGCACCTCCTAATTAAGTGTCTTTGTAGCAGGAAATAGCTGGCAAAAGCAGTTAAAGCAGCTCTGATCATTTCTGATAGAGTTTGCTTATGCAAATCTCTTAAGATGAGTTGCTGGCTGACTTGTTGCCTGCGTAGTGTGTGAGTTGAAAAAGTGGCAAGCAGCCAGGTTTTGAGGTTACACGGCACAATACTTATCATTCCTTTGTTTTTGACATTACTGTCTAGCCAAGAGTCCTATAGAAAACCACCCAGAGAAAAGTAAATTAAAAAGGAAAACACCGGGATGTCTTGGAGCCCACTTAGAATCCTTTTGGCCACTCATAAAAAGGAAGAGTTTCACCAGTCTAAGACATAACTTATAATATACAAAACACTAGTTAAGCTTGACTATAAAGGATAAAGTTTAACTCTCCATAAGCACATTAGCAACTGGAAAGACCCAAGCAAGACTGTCTCAAACAAAAGCACTTTCAGAGTATTATTCAGTATAAAACCCTGTTAAAACTGTGGTGCATTATTTCTGCAGATTATTTTTTTTTTTAAATCAAAAGTTAAAGTAGTAAGAAATAAAAAGAGAAAATATAAGTTAATTTCTATTAAGCTATTCTTGCCTGGAGTCATAAGTCCCTTCAAAAGTGATGATTTCCCTCAGTTCTTGTCACCAGTTAAGTTCTTTTTAAAACCAAAAATCAAAACACTACTCATAACCAGGTTGTTGTCACTAAACCTCTCTTTCCTAGAAACCCTGTGCCCCCTTCTATGGGTACTTGTTTCTTAGTCCTGTCTGTCTTGTCTCATGCAGAAAATGCATGATCCACAGTATGTAGATTAATATGAGCATTTTTCTTTTCAAAGAAATATTTATGGGAGAAGTATTGCTGTAGACACCAGAGAACTCTGTGTCTGGCCTCGCAAGGGGAGGCTCACATCTGGAGTAGGCCCACAGAGAAAGGAGGTTGGTAGGTTTATTGCAGCCATGACAAAAAGGAAATGTGTGCTGCTACCCACATATCCGTGTGCTTTCTATCTAGGTTATCACAAATTATGGGCACACTGCTTTGAGTTTCAGAGTGCACATGAAACAGGAATCTCAAGTTTTGCTATACTGAGGTTTTCTTGTGTTGCTCTCTGAAAGCATCCTATATTTTTATGAGCATTAAAAGCATCTGATAAAACATTAAGCTTGTTTTACACCCAAGGAGTAATTACTCAAAAAGTAATAATGGTTTGCAATTTATCTTGCAACAGGTGCCTAGCTTTCCATCACAAAGGAAGCAAACCCTAGCAACTCATGAGTAGATACATGAAATGAGAAGTCAGTGTTTATATGGAGATGCTTGCCACAGCCTAAAGACAGATTTCAGAACCTTACTGCCCCTATCCCTCCTTTTTAATTTCAAAAGTTACAAAGAAAGGAGAGCTGGAATAATTCACATAAAAAAAAAAAAACAGTTCTGTATGTATAGTTCTGTATGTATAGTTCTGGAATGTATTTGTTAACTTCAGCTGAATGGAAGTGACTGGCTGGCTAATTTGTTCTCTATCACCATCTACAGATTATTTTTTTTTGTGTCAGGCTCCACACATTTCCTAGCAAAGAAGTAGAAATTGTCTTTTCCCCAAGGCAGGCAACAATGGAAGTTTGGAGGACAAACAGCTATCAGCTTCCCACACTGTTTAGAAGTACCTTGAAGCTGGGCTCCACAGGAGCAAGAAAATTCCCTTCAGACTTAGAAGGAGCACTGGCTTATTTTCAGATTAAGGATTCAAGGGTGGATGATTTAACTTCAAAGCTCGTATTAATCATTATTAATATTCCCACTGACTGCATACCAGCAAGATGTGAAAAAAAAAGGCAAAACATAGCTTAGTCTAGCTGACTTTTGGTTTTGATTAAATAAACTGAGACATAGTATGATCAGATGATGTTTTGGCAGGAGTTCCTACCAATTCTTGGAAGATGTTCTCTATTTGTCTTAAAAGAAAATACACTGATTTTCTGTATTGACACTCACATGCTAAGTCACCTTCTGTCACCCCTAAAAGGCTGTTGGAGAGAGCGATGAAGAAAGTGCACTGTGCATGTGGAGAAGGAACTGCTGTGCAGTGGGACTTGTGTAGCTTAACAAGTGGGGAGGGAGACAAATGAAAACTTCTTCTTCCTCAGTGCATTACAAGTTGGGTGGGAGGATGAATATAAGCTGAATTAAGTTTTGATTCCTCGTTCATTCAAAGTGTGCTTAGCACTTGCTATCCCAATTTTACATGAGTGCTTCCTTGAATTTACTGCTGCTGCTTTCTATTGCTATGATAGTGGAAAAATTGGCACTCAGTTCAGGTCTAACTGATGAAAAGCCTTAGAAGATTCATGGGTAACAGAAGAACTTAGAAAATAGCTCTCCCCTCCCCTTTATGTGATTGATAGCTTTCTGAGTAAGAGCCAATACTTTTGATTTTCAAAGTCCATTTTGATTTAGATGTCATGGAGAGAACAACACACGTCTCTCCTGTCGTTCATATTGTAATATACAGCTCAAACTGGAGGGTCTGATAAATTCTATAGAACAAAAATCTCTTTGTGAACTTCTCTCTTGAAATATGCTTGGTAGAGTGCTTCAGTTTGTATGCATTTAAATTCAAGCACTAAGGTACTGCTGCCTCAGATAGCATAAATCAGCTTTAGTCAGTCCCACTGACTTCAATCAAATAAGTCACTTAAACTATTTTGTCATCTTCCTGTCTTTCTACAATGAACCTTGAAAAATATCTTCAAAGTGTTTGGTAAGAGACATTACCAAGATATGATGAAAGGAGGGAAAATCACACTATTTAGGAATCTGGCTCACTGTTAAACACTTGCTTTTTTTATTCCCTTCACCTACTACTAATGCAAAGTTATTTTCAAGGGTGTCTCTAGTTTTATGTGTGCCTTCATCAGCTAATTTATTCTGCAATCAGAAAGGTCTATGGTCAGTAATCAACTCATTGTTTCTTTATAGGCAAAGCTAAAATCCTTTGCTGCCAAAATCATTCAGCTCCTGAAGGAATGGACTGAAACGTTCCCCTACGATTTCCAAGATGAAAAATCCATGAAAGAGTTGAAGGAGATTGCTCACAGGATCACACAATGTGATGAGGTAGAGCTAGGGGGAGACAAACCTAAGTGGTAAAGCAGTATTTGTCAACCTTTTTATATAGTTTATCGTATTACGAAGAAACCTTTGCTCCTGCACTCAGTATTTTCTAAATGGACTACAGCAGCAGTCGCTAAGCTGTCAGTGTAATTGTGGGACATGGCTAAGTGATGAATTTAATGGTGCATTAGCAGAAACTGTCCATGTATAATCACCAAGTGTAAGAGGAAGAGACAAATGTCACAACAGTATGAAAAATGGATGTGGTGCAGAAGGAGAAAGGAAAGAACTGTGACTATAATGATATGATGTAGTTAACTTCCAAAACTATTTATGTATCATTTTGTACTTCGTTACATTATTCTATACCCTAAGTCCCACAAGACATATTGAGTTGTATTGAATGTATGCTTGCTCAGGGTGAAGAGGCTTGTTATTTAATCGTTCATTCCTAGCTCCTAACAAAAGTCAGCAATTGTTTTGTTGCTGTGTTTTGAGTGACACACACAGTATTCCCACAAAGGAAGTTACAGTTGAGCTCTGTGAGCTCATCAATCACCCGTCTTAACAGTTTTGAGTTTCTAGCCTATGAAGAAAGCTAGGCCTCACAGAAGACTTTTCTGAAGCAAACAGATAAAGCAAATGCAAATAAAACAAGGACTGTTAGTTTTCTGGGGTTTTTTGTTTTGTTGGTTATTGGGTTTTTTTTGCTTGGTGGGGTGTTCTTTTTCCCCAACACTCAAAACCTACACTTTTTTCACATTGAGAAAGTTACTGTAACTGTCAACAGACAGAAGGAAGGATATAGTCAAGAAATTGAAGGACATTTGTCGTAGAGGGTTTGTAGGAATGTGAAGGCTTACTTATACAGAAGTAGAAGCTTCTTGTTTTTAAACCCGCAACTTCAAGGTATTTTTGAGAACAATTAGTGGGAAATGGGAAGACAAATTATTACGTGTTTTTGTTGATCCAAGTATAGAGAAAATGAAGACCAACAGGTTTGACAGCACTGCATGAATCAGTGGTGGGACACAACACAATTAGGTGTTACCAAGTTGTCAAAAGGAAGTACGTCAGTTTTGTTGCATCAGCTAAGCTGTTAGCCTAGATGGTACTATGAAAATATTAGTGCCTTAGTAGGAGGGGAAAAGGAAACAGGATTATAATATGCCTTCTATTCCCTTTGTAGACAAGGTTTGCAGTGAAGAAGTGTATTCTGGCAGAGATGCTACCTGTAAAAGGGGACTTAACAGAAGTGTTACTTAGTGTCTGTATCTAGTATTTAATTTGTGTATTACTTTGAACTAGAAAGAACTTGTGGCCTCTTTCTGTTCCCCTTCTCCCCACTCTTACATCTGAATAAATTGCCATTTGAGAAAAACACATCTTCATGGAGTGGCTCAGTGCTCTGGTGTCTAAGGCATCTAATGACATCCATTAATTACAGCATCGCCATATCTATCCCCTTAATAAGGCTCCAAGTCAAGTTTCATCGAGCAAGAGCAACACCACATTTGATCCCTAGGAAACAATGTGATGCTGACGAAAAGCAGCTCTTGCTCTCAGCATTTGTTACCACAAGAAATTACCCATACTGAGCTTCAGCAGGGGATTATGGTAATGGTTTGGGGGTTTATTTGATATTTTAAATCTTTTCCAAATCCCCTTAGGACACCCTTCTCCAAACATACAAGGCCAACTGAGAACTTGCACAAGGCAGTCAGGTGCTTGTCCTAGTGGTACCAGACAGCACACCAAATAGGTAGAGATACAGCTGGGCTCATGCCCCAAATGAAGGAGAGATGCCTTGTTTGAACCCAGACAAGGACACTCATTGTTGACACTTACTATGGTATGCTCATTGACTTATTTTCCAAAGTTATAAGAAAATTTAGAGTAAGACTAGTAATGAAAGGGAACTGCTAAAACTGAGGGCATTTGTCTAAGTCTAAGTATTAAGATACGCATTCACAATAGCTTAAGTAAGTTAAGTCACTGTAGTTTCTTCATTTGCTTTCACACATTATCTGCAATACTATCACCTGCCTTCAAGTTTGATTCTGTATGATCAATACCTAGTCTGCTTCCTCCCAGATACACAGGTAATTCAGGCATAGCGACTGAAGTAAAATAATTTACAATAGAAAGCTGAGCGTACCAGAGAGCAGAAGTAGTGCTTTGTTTTATTCCCCCCACCACACTCCCTTGGCATTCCTGAACACTTGTAGCACAATATCAGAAATGGTCCCAGCCAGCTGCTGTTCAGCAGTAATCCAGTTGCCTCAAGATGAGCTACACTGCCCTCAGCTTTTCATTTGATTTCACTTGGGAGTCAGATTATTGCCTTGTAAAGCAACATTCTGACATTATTATTGCTTAATTATAGCATGCCATACACAAGTATTTGGTAGTCATCGTCTCACATCTGCTACATAATTTCAGTCATCACTGCACATTAGTGGCTTCTTTGAATGATCACAGATTCATTGCAGTTCCTTCTAGTGCATCCAGGTGACTGCAGAAACCAGCACAGCAGGTTGTAAACTAACAGTTAACCTTGTAGCTAACTTCAAGAGAAATAATTTGCATGACAGGAATTTGTATAGTAAAGAAGAGAATGACTGTCTTTGGTAGAATTAGTTTTTCCAGCAGCAGAAAGAACAGGGTTGGAGAACCTGGGTCATTTAAAGCAGCAATGGGAGGGGTGGAGGACTAGAAAGTGATTTTGGGGTTGATCTCAGAGAAATGGCTACAGGACACAGTCAACAGCAGAAAGTATTCAGCTTGCCTTAACTGTCAAAACACTGTGCAGATGGAATTATATTTCTGTGGCTATACCAGGGTGTATCCTTATAGATCTTATGTTTAAAAAACTGCACCTGATGAACAAAAAGGCATCTTAGCTGTCCAAGAACAGGATGTATATTGTGCTCTTGCCTAAATCTTTGGATACTCTCATTGTTCAAAGCCAAGACAGGGTATTTTAGGGGTATATTCCTGGATGTAGTGTTAATTCCCTGGATTCCGCCTTGATAGACTTGACTATCAGCAGGTCTGATCAGAATGAGAAAGAGCTTTATCGCACTTCATACACAGAAGATCCAAGCAGCCTGGTGCAAGTAACACAACCACCTTTTACTATACCAACTTTTAAGTTGTTTACACAGATGCCTTTGAAATGGGGCAGTATCCAAAAACTGCCACTAGGAGCAGCCAAGCAAGTGAAACAGAGTTAGGAAGGCAGGCAGACATAACATCATTAGGAAGCTGTGTGTGGGGGCAGTTACGACAAGTTTATTTGTCACAGGATGATCAGCTCATGTAAGATGAAAGAAAATGGATAATAGGCATTTATTTTTCCCAGTCGGAAAGTCTTCTGCAATCTGTGTCTGCAAGAGCTAAAGTCATTGTTTCTGCCTTTTGCTTAGGAAAATGGAACAGTGAAAAAGATCATTAGCCAGATGACACAGAATCTCCTGATGGCCCTCTCTGCACGGAGCCAGTACCAGGAAATCAGAGAAAAATTCCGGCAACCTGCTACTGACAAAGGCACCATCCTCAAAACCAAGCCACAGTCAACTCAAAAGGACATCCTAAGCGTATGCTGTGACCCTCTGATCTTGGCACAGCAGCTGACCTATATTGAACTGGTGAGACACTAATTTCTGTGAATTATTTCATTTCCCATTTACTAAATGCAAGGGCTGGGGCACTTCTCCTATGAAGACAGGCTGAGAGAGTTGGGGTTGGTTCAGCCTGGAGAAGAGAAGGCTCTGGAAAGACCTTGTAGCAGCCTTCCAGTACCTGAAGGGGGCTCCAGGAAAGCCGGGAAGGGACAGTTTACAAGGGCATGTATCAACAGGATGAGAGGCAATGGTTTTAAGCTTGAGTAGGGTAGATATAAATTAAACATTAGGAAGAAGTTCTTTACTATGAGAGTGGTGAGGCACTGGAACAGGTTGCCCAGAGAGGTGGTGGAGGCCCCATCCCTGGAGGCATTCAAGATCAGGCTTGATTGGGCTCTGAGCAACCTGATCTAGTTAAAGATGTCTCTGCTCACTGCAGGAGGGTTGGACTAGATGCCCTTTAAAAGTCCGTTCCAACCCAATGCATTATATGATTCTATAATATAAATATTAACATTACTCATCGATATGATTTTTGCTATGATTACACTGAAAACCTCCAATGTTTTAATCAAAAAATGAACAAGACCAGTTAGGTACACCAATAAAAACACCTCACACATCTACATGGTAGGAAGACGAATGTTACCAAAATGATCTCCTAACTTTGGCTTTATTGATGTGTTTTTCACTGAACTCCCTGTTAGTCTGTACAGTGACTATCTCTCATCTCTCCAAACATAGGAAAGAGTGAGCAACATCTACCCAGAGGATCTGATGCAGATTGTCAGTCACATGGACTCCCTGGATAATCACAAGGTACAAGAGAAACAGAGGGGAGGAAAAAGAAACAAACATAATCAGACTAGAGAACCTTCATAATTCAAGTATACCCTATGCAAGAAAAACTGGCATTTGCTAGTCTTCTGTAAGCTCATGCCTTAAAAAATTATCTCACAAGATTTTATCAAGATACGAAAAAGTTTATCCTTTGGTATGTTGACTTTATTGTGATACAGAATAGGATTAACGTGTGGCCTGTTCTCTTAACAGTGCCGAGGCGACGTGACCAAAACCTATAATTTGGAGGCCTATGACAATTGGTTCAATTGTCTCAGCATGCTGGTGGCTACAGAGATTTGTCGGGTAGGTATTTGCAGAAAACAAGATAGTAAAGTGATCCTGGCCGTAAGGACAAAAGGCAGGCAGTGGTCTAATAGCGATTTAAACATTAGCAGTGCAGTGATAATGGTATTACTCAAGTATTACATTATTTGCACACTTATATGATTAACACTTCATGGGCATGTTTGGCTTTGGATATATTCTCTAGTTTTGTGTAGCTTCCAAGTAGCATTAGTCATGCAGTGAAATGAAACTTACAGGGAGTTTGAATTAGGAGCTCTTTTGGATTTTTTTTTTTTGAAAATATATCCATCTTTAAACACAGATTTACCAAGAAACTGCTATCCTTCCACTGCATTTAGGTATCGTTAACACTGTCATATACTCAAATTTGTCGTAGAAAAATCAGGAATAAACTTTCTTCAAAAGTCTAGAGAGAAAGTGGAATGCTGGAACACTTAAAAAGAGGCCTTGCTAGAGGTTAAAGTAACTTCTATCATATAATAAGCAAAGAAATAGAAGGTACCTTGCACAAAAAATGCCTCCCACACACTTTTTTTCCCCCATGTGTATTCTCTGTCTTTTTAGATTTCTATTAATATGCACCAGTTATAGCCAATGGGAAGTTTTCTTGCGATTCCTACTTGGTCACTAGCCCTGCTGTGGAAATCCAGATGCCTACTGCAGTTTCATGAAATCCAATATATTGATACTAATTTTTTAATATTTCCTGCTGTTATAGAAACTTATTGCAAAAATCCACCAAGACATCATCCACAGCTGGTTGGTATGGCTCATACATTTGGTAAACCAGTCAAACAAAAGGTTTTAGCATACCGAGCTGTCAACTAGTGAACCATTTTCATTTAATATGACATAGAAATTGAAGTATTTAGTTAAGAGAGGTGTTTGGTTTTTGGTTTTGGGTTTATTTTGTGACTTTGTGTTTGTAGCAATAATACTAGCTTTAACAAAAAGAAAGACAAAGACTGATGGCTTTTGGAAATGAAGTTTGTAGACAGTGCTATATCTTAATTTTGCTATGTCATTTATAAAAGAATCTACAAAGCAGACATTCAGCATCACTTGCTAGATCCTTTGCATGTTTTCGTGAGTGGGAAGTTGTATATTTGATTGGCACTATCTTCCTTCTAAAGGTCGTTTAACAATGTTCACAGTAAAATGAGTTACATTCGGGTTACACGCCCCTGCTCTTAAATCTGTCCATGGCTTTCCCCCCCTTCTTTTTTACATATATTCTTTCTGAGAGCAGCCTCATGCTATCTTCCTCTTCCACTAACAGGAAATTGCTGAAAGCGTCCAGCTTGTTCATACAAGATTTCCTAAGGCATTGAACTTTATTTATAAACACAAATTTACTCTCTCACAACTAGACAAGTAATTGATAGTAGCCCCAAATACTTGTGCTATTTTATTAAAAATTAATCTTAACAAAATACCCTCAGGCCTCTATCACCACAAGATTTAGTTGGATAAAGTCTTGAAGCATTTATTCAGTTAACCTGTTACAATGCCTTTGGCTAAACATCCCATCCAAAATTCAGGACATCCCTTCCCTGTAAGAAGATCTTGGGGTTTTTTTCAGGTTGTAAAGAAAAAGCAGCGTACAAGAATGGTGGAATTTTTCATTGATGTGGCAAGAGAATGCTTCAATATCGGAAACTTCAACTCAATGATGGCTATTATCTGTGAGTATCCTTAACACAGATGACAGAAGACACTCCATTTTACAGCCTGACTGGCAAGACTATGCTCATACTTGCCCTAAATTGGCTGTCCACATCTGCACCTCTACAGAGCTAGTATGTACCAGTGACAGATTAATGTGCGAGCAGGTGGATGTCAGCTACAACTTTTGTTTGTCAAGCTGAACTGCCTTTCAAGATGTGTGATACATAAACTCAGAAGTTATGTCAGCCCTGTATCTTTTCAACTTAGTTATTTCTTTGTCTCTTCTTTCTCCAGCTGGCATGAACTTGAGTCCTGTGGCACGCCTGAAGAAAACATGGTCCAAGGTCAAAACGGCCAAATTTGATGTTTTAGAGGTATGTATAAAGATTATACTTTATATACAAATACACCAAATAGTTTCATCCAAACCTCTGCTGTGGAATTACTAACTTGGAGTTCACAGAGGCATGTCTGTATATATGCTGTCGTCACCAGCATAGAAATATTAGGGAGAACATTCCTGGATTTCCAACTCTCTACTTGCCCACAAAAAAAAAAAAAAGTGGATGCAAGTTTTCTTTAGGTTATTTCTTCTTAGCATATTTTTTCCAATGTAACATCAAGGTAGTTTTCACCTAAGTGAATGCCAATTTGCTACCATTAAAACTAATTAGAGTACTCCATCTAGTGGAGATCTGAATGAAGACAAAACTTAATCAAAATCATCATCAGAAAGACTGGTGATCGCAAGTTAGAATTTTGTCTTTTTTTCCAATAGCCATTTATCATCTCCTTTCAGTCTTCCATTAACCATTGAAGCACAGCATCCAGTACACAACCCTCCTTTCAAATAAGACAGAAGTTAGAAAAACTTGAATTCAGACCTGTTCAGTGTAAAGTACTCTCTCTTGCAAGTTTAAAAAGGGGCCCGACAAATTCCTCATAAATGAACTCCCTGATGGTTTGACCAAAGCTTTTTATTTTTAGAAAAAATATTTTACTTGACTGTCTTTCTCTACCCCCCCACCCCAACAGCATCACATGGACCCATCCAGCAACTTTTGTAATTACCGCACAGCTCTGCAGGGAGCAGCACAGCGATCTCAGACTGCCAACAGCAATCGAGAGAAAATAGTCATCCCAGTTTTCAACTTGTTTATTAAAGATATCTACTTTCTGCACAAAATACACACAAACTGCTTGCCCAATGGGCAGATAAACTTCAAGGTAAGACTTTGCTATTGTAGAAGCTGTAATGCTAGATAAACACTGTACACGACAAATATTTGCCAGTTTTGAACTTCTAGCTCATTGTATTACCAATCCCTTCAGCACTACTGTGATCTAGACATAGTGATATTATTATCTAGGGGAAATGACTTCACCAAATCTCTGTGAAAGGTAGCTCTTGCAGTTGCCAGTTTCATATTACATATCCAGCAGATCCACAATTGCATATACAGAAGAGAAACCATAAAACTGCTGGTGTGTAATTGTTTTCAGTTAAAAGCTTGAATGCCATGAACATGAATGTACTGAAATAGATTGTTTGTTTTACATAAAATGGGACAGATGCACTGCAAAATGTAAAATTCACATAAGCAGAACTGGGTGGAACAATAATTAGTTACCAAAACTGATGCAGAAGAAGATTGAGAAAAAAATAATAATTTCAGAAGCCCAACCCCCAGCATTAAAAATTACTTAAATAATACAGAAATAGCCTAATGTTAGCAAATTGGAAAGGGAAATTTCTTCGGGGAGCATTGTACGCATGCAATGTTCAAAATAAAGGAAAGAATTTGAAATCAAGAAGTGCAAGAACTTTAGTGTACCACCTATGACTGCAGACAAAAGTTTACCACTCCTCAGCCCTGCACCCTTATATTCCAAAGGGGAAGCAGAAGGCAGCAAAGAATGGGAAGTAAGTTTTTCTGTAGCAGCAAGCCATTCCCATCGGATCAAATTTTAACAGGTAACTTCACCCTAAGTCACCAGCATTGGCTGATTTCATGTCACCAGGTTAGCTAGCTGTGAAAGCTGTATTTAAGAGGTCTTCAAGGGAATTTCTACAGGTTCTGCAGTCTCTCCCCTCAGCTAATAAACATACAAGCCCAAAAGACCACAGCCTGAGAAAAGTACTTTTGAAGTTCTTTTGCAATTGTTAAGGCTAGGTAAAGGGAAGGAGATACACAGAATATCCAAGACAAACCTTAAGTAATTACACATTTCTTAAAATCCTAGGAAGGAAAGGATATCTTTAGTTTCTTTACATTTAAGAAATAATCAAAATAGCATAGAGTGCTTAATGAAAAAAATCCATTATGTCACATTTCACGTAAGCTTAGAAACGTAAAAAGGAAACAAAAACCATCTACTGACCAGTTTTACTCACAGGCTAACTTACCGATATGGCATAGAAAACAGGCCAATAGCACTTTATTATACATGAAGAAAAGATCAACGATGAAAACAATTGAACGCAAAAGATCAGGTGGTTAGTGGGGATACACTATTCTAAACTTGAGAGGCTTACAGCAGATGAGGAACTAGGAGCAAAAGGGGGAAATGAAGGGAGAAGAGGAAAGGATAACAGAAGAAGAAAGGATAACAAGGAAGACAACCAAATAAGGGATAATAAGAGAAGAAACATGAATAAGAAGAGTGAGAGGCTCCAAAATTGAAACAACTAATATTTGAAAAAACCAAATATGACTTGATTAATATTCTTTAAATCACCTCATGCAGAAATTCTGGGAAATTTCAAGACAGATTCACGATTTCCTGACATGGAAACAAGTTGAGTGCCCTTTTGAAAAAGACAAGAAGATCCAGAGCTATCTACTCACAGCACCTATTTACAGTGAAGAAGGTAAAATCCTTTATTCAGCATTATAGTGAGTCTTCCTACTCGTTGAAATGCAGACAGAATATGCAGATGAAAAAATTAACATGCAAAAAAATCTGGTAAGTATGTATTATCAGTTCTTACTGGCTTCTGATGAGAATAAACTTTGTCTGCCCAGTTACACGTGCTGTGTTGTAACTTTTTTTTCTGGTGTATCTAATTGTTCTTATTTTATTTAATAGCTCTGTTCATTGCATCTTTTGAAAGTGAAGGTCCAGAAAACCACATGGAAAAAGACAGCTGGAAAACACTCAGGTATGAAACTTCCTCGGACCATGAGGTTTTTTCGCGGACATACACAAGAATGTTATCATTAGCTGCTTCTCTCCTGTTTGCATAGCCAGCCTAGGACCATTTTGGCCCAATTATTTTTTCTTCAAAATTCAAATCTGAAAAAATTCAGTAGGGCTTGGATATAGAGAGATAGCGAGAAGGTAATATCACTTATCATACCTATGCACTTACAAATCATGTAAAAGGGTGAAATTTTATACGAATACTCTAATTTGCAGCCTACTCTTAAGGAAGAAAGTCTCAATGATTCCTTCTCTCTCCTAAAGAGGGAAGCACCTCTTGCACATATGTGATGAGTTCAATCAATTTAGATGAGATTTCTTCTAATACTGAGACCAAGGCAGAGGAATTTAGCCCTTTGTACATCACATTAAAACATTTAGATTTGACATATCTGTACCAGACAAAGAATGAAGAAGTCTGTACATGCTGAGCTACATCATGACTGTGTTGTCCTAGAGACACTGTTTCCTAGTGATCCCTACATTTCCTAGGAAGCCCATATAACCTTTGCACTTGTGACACTCCTATAACGTGCTTCACATTAAATCCGATGCTATTCAGGCAAGCAATAGTTTAGGATGAGAGAGGAACGTATGTTATTTGCCTGAGTGCATCCTAAGGGCCTGAAGCGATGTTACAAAAGTTAAATTTTCATTTAATTTGGAGTCAGCATCTTTACTGTGGAAAAATACGATGTGTGTTCCAGTTTATAGCAGCTGAAAAGCTAGCCCTTGAAGAAAGGCTTCCAGATAATGATGCAAGATAGATCTATTGCCAACCTTTAAAATTATTTTCTATCATGACAAAAAGGTGTATTTTTTATTCCTTCTTCTAGGACAACTCTGCTTAACAGAGCCTGAGATTTTTGGATCTGATCTGCAGACTTTGAAGCACATTGAATCAACTTGTTTTTACAACCTGAAAGACTTGGACTGAGCTAAGACTGACCTCACTGGCTGAGGTCTTTTTTGTATATACAGTAACTTTTATGAAATAAAATGTGGTAAATATTTCACATGTCAACCTTAAGGCACTTAAGTAAAGGGTTTAGGCTTTTTATTTTAAATATAAGGGCAGGGCCCTGTTCTCAGAGATGAAATGGATCTTGGGAGATGGTATCCCTGAGGAGATCTTATTCTATCAGCATCCAAATTTTTATTTTTTATTACTTCCACCAAAATAAAAACTAAAACACACATCCCAGCTAAAGCCAGGGGTCAGATTAAATACTTCACTGAGGCAGTAACCTCTAGAACCCTCAACATGTCTCACTAGCTTTGAAGTGAAGGGTCTCCTTCAAATCAGCGATTCTATTCACATGTATTAGCATGTGTGGAGTTGAGGCCTTAGACATCTGCAGTAAGCGTGTTCCTCTCCTACATCAGAAAATAGTGCCTTACAAGGTACTGATATCGTTTAGTGTACCTTCTATTACGCCGGACTGGAAGTAAAGAAAATAAAAATATGGGTGTCTCGAAACCAGCTACAATGTACTTTTTAAATAAAATGGAGAATATGGCACATGAAGTAGAGTATACCTGCCTGTAACACTGATGGTGCAGCAAACATATTTTTGTTACATGATTTAAAGAAGTAAGATGGGGTAACTGCTGGAGGATGTATGTTTGTATGTGAGTATGTGTGTGTGCATGTGTGAAGATGCACACATGTCTAAGTTTTAATATTTCTAAGAACTACCCTTTAAATTCTGGCTGTCAGAATAGTTCATGTTTTCCTTTTTAAAAATCAGGGATTTTGTTTTGTTTTAAGAGAAGGATGTCTAACCTCTATTATCTGCAAATCAAGCTCAATACATTTTTTTTAAAAGTTTTCAGAAAGTGAAAATCATACACAAGCTACGGAGAGGGAAGTAAACTCAAATGTGCAGTTTGAAGTTAAAGCTAAAATTTCCAAAGAAACATAGGAAGAGTTCATCACCACTGAACTGGTCACTTAACTCCCTTGGTTCCTTTGAAAATGCTAGTCTGCAGCTGCAGACAATTATAGCAAATGCCAATTTAGGATATAAGCTTTTTGCAGTATTTTCCAAGCCACGATTAACTGTCTGGGCCAGAACCCATTGAAACCTAAGGGAAAACACTATAAGAAATAGGTCAAACCTTTGACCCCAGGTCAGTACCAGAATTAAAGGTGATCTGTAAACCCACTGATCATTGCCTTTTCTAATATCTCCTTTCAGTCTCAATTTCACACCTAATTTTGCCATTCAAATGAGCACCCAAGTAGCCTGTGTCATGTTAAGAGTCAACGTGTTAATTTCCAGGAAAAATTATACACACTTCAGGACTTACTTTCTCACCCGATCTCTGAATTAAGGAAGAAAAATATAGGCTCAGATTAAACATTATTTTGTCTAATGAACAAATTATTACCCCTGAATATCTGCTGTCTTTTCCAGTAATTGTTCTCTCAAGGCTTGAGGGCTGAATATTGGTGACAATTAATGACTTGAGCCAGACAATTAGGATTTCTTTTTAAATGGGCTGTCTAGAGTTTACAGTGGTTACAACCTCCCTCAGAGTCTCTCAGAGGACCTCTGCACAAGCTTCTTTAAAAGTTATCAACTCTTAGTACATGGGGTTTATCTTATTCTGCCTTCTGCTGAAGAATGGGCAAGATTTCCTGGACTGAAGGTCTGGTTTATTCCAGTCCAGTAGAATCTTTTTGCTGAGTGCCTACAACCAAGAGCAGTGCCACTGTCTCATGTAGCATCTGCAATTCCTTAGTAGAAATTTACTCTATTGGCCCTGTAGAATAGTCAAAAATTAAAGAGCCTTCCCTCTATCTGTTGCACACCCCTTAATAAATACTTCAAATTAGAAAAGTAAGTTGGGGTAAGGAAGAGAGAGAAATCAACATTCTGCTATTCCCATAGCACCGGCATCAAAGAGAAAACAAAGCAAGTTATGCCATGAAGAAGGAAGAAGTACAACAGTCTAGTAAGGGGGAAGGAATAATTCTTATGATCTGCTGCTATTTCTCCTGTGCTGAAGTACCAACCTTCAGCCCTGGATTAGAGTAAGAATATTTATACTGTATTATTACAGTGTTTTGCACTTTCAGAGATGTTCTAGCTAGTAACATTGTTGGACACTATAAGAAGGATTGTAGATCAGCTTTATGTAATTGAAAAAAAAAAAGGATGCTTAAAATTTAAGAAAAAATATATATTTGAAATGCAATTTTAGAACACTTTCTGTAAATGTATAAAAAAAGCTTTCACATGAATGTGCACTTCACTGGTCAATCAGTCCTAGTATATACTTGAAATCAATGCAGTATCCACATTGGTTCCTTTTTATTTTTCCTCCCTCAGTTTGATACGTTCCTTAAATACTGTGTTTTGCTATTCTGAGCTGAAATGCTAAGTATAAAGCTGTACCATAAAGCAGGATATTCCATGTTTGACTGGATGTGCTTGCATTAATAAAAAAAAAACTAACTTGCTTCAACCAGACTTAACTTTTTCTATGATTATTTTTCATTTGCAAACTGATCAAGCCACAAACCAGTGGTGGAGTAGGGTGAACCAGTTATACGGCAGGCGATATAGTCAAAATGAACTAACAAGTTGCTTTCCTGCTCACAAGGATTCATTGTAAAATATTTAAATATCTTCCCAAAAAGGCAATAGCAACACTAAGCCAACAATATGCTGCTACTTCAAATGTGCTCTCTATAATAGCATTTTTCGGAATGTGATATGGTCTCTCTGCTGAAGAGTATTTTCATCCTCTCAAAGAAAGTGATTAACACTTCCACTGTGTAAAATCATTTTGTTATGTTACCAGAGTTCAATTTTGGTTGTTTTTTTCTCTCCTACATACTTATCCTTTTAAGAGGAAAGCACAGAAACATTTGCTGGCTGCAGCAGCTGCAGGGTTTCCTGTAGCAGGATTCTGTTGACACTTCAACACTCCAGGACCTTTGGTCACAACCACTACCCTTTCTCATGCCCTGCTTTACAGGAGCAAAGCTACTCCTCCAAGGTCACCCAGGGACCAGACAAGCAGAAAGCTGCAAGGAGAATCCATCTTTCCTAACACACTCCTCCAGTGCTACCCACACTACCTCCTTCCTCAGGGATAGCAGCCTTAAAAAAAATAAATTAAATAATTAGGCCTTGCAAGTGCAGGAGCTCTGGAGGTCCCATAAGCATTTTATAGCTATTGAAAACTCTCCAGGGAAAGAGTTTTGATAACCAGACATCCACACCAGACTCCCAAAGTCAAACGGTACTACTTTCAGTCATCATGGCTCATTAGAAGAGATAATGATGTTTGCCAGCATTAGGAGGATCAAGCAGACAAGAGTCTTCCTGATGGTCAGTTCACACTCATAATTAATATGCATATTACATCCTTGAAAACTTGCTTCCAATTATGTCCCATCCAGCCATTAGGATAAATTAACTATTTACACAGGCATGAGAGTAAACAACAAAATTGCTTTCAAGGCATTTTACTGCCATTAAAGCACGACACCGTATGACAAGCAATAACTCAATGCCAGAAAGATATCTTCGTTATGTTAGCAGCAACTTGACTCATCAAGTTAATAGTTCCCAAGAAACAGCTTGCTTTTAGCAAATAACTCACATAGCAAAATCCAGCTGACTAGTCAACTGACAACCAATACGGGTACATCTTTTGGAGAAAAATCAGTAATTCTGAGGATGTGGAGACAGATATTTCCTCTTCAGTCTGCAACATGTATAATTTCATCAGGGCAACCCCAGCTTCCCAACTAACCAGAAAAGCCTGCAGTGTATAGAATCCCAGACTAGTCTTAGGGTTCTCTGCAGCCATTAAACAGGGCTGTGTGGACACCGAGATACTGTGAAAAAAAATGCTTATAAAAACATCACATTGCAGAAAGACTTTATCCTAAAATGCTAGCACGTGCTGTCAAGGAAGATTCCAGCATGCCGCCTTTTGCTGCTGCCCAAGGTGGAGGATAGAAACAACTTTTGGGAGTGTATTTCCATAGTAACTTAGAGGTACAATCTAAAGTATAACCGTTCTGTAACATTATTCATAACAGTGAAGAATTTAAACATTTCTAGTATTTCCAACCTTGCAAGAAATTTCTAACATCAGCACTTTTGTGGCTTCTTGAAACCATATTCAGCTTTTGTACAGAAAATAGATGCGGTTGGTTGCTGCAAAATAACTTTAGGATATTATTTTCTCTCATAATGAAATATTAAAAAGCAATCAAGTTCTATGTCATGCAGTGACTGCTGATGCAGTCTCAGACAGATATTCTGCCTTCTCCTCAGGGGGTGTGATGAGGAAGAAATTCAAGACTCCAGGAAATGCAACATTAATTTAAAAATAGTAAGCCAAAAAAAAATTATACTGTTTCTGATCTACTAGGATGCATACCTTATGATATTAAGAATGTTTAGGCTTCTAACAACTAATAATGAAAAACACTTTGAAAGAAAATTTTGTAAGAAATAGTGCCTGGCCAAACCAGTAGACAGCTATTCGAAACTATGAGTAGCACCTTCCAGAAAGGAATTAAAAAAAACCCCAAACCACAACCTCAAACCCACAAAAAAAGAAGAAACCCCAAACCCAGGGCTTTTACCATGCAGAAGATTCCTGTTAACAACCCCACCTCAACACACGGTGTGGAGACCATTTCAGAGGATTGAAAGCTGAAGGCAAACACAAACCAAAGCACCAAACATCCCCACCTGATCTGGGTAAGGTAAGAAGACACTTGAATTTTAGTGAAAATTTGCTTCCAGTATTTTAATCTTATCTATCTAGCTTCTTCGGATGAAGTAGGTATCTTAATCTTAATATAATTGTGTCTGGAGGCAGGAGGTCACGAAGATTCAGCAGAATCTCATCACACAGACACAGAAGTACTTAACATCTTTTTAATCTCTGTCATGTGAGCACACCAAGCCCTCTTCTAATTCTGGGGGGTATGAAATTCAGAGAACCTTGCTATCCATCAGTGTTGACATTGAAAGTTTCCTTTAAATATTTAAACAACATCCGGTTGTTTACATTGAATAAGATACTACTAACAACATTCCACCTTCCACAATAGCTATTAAAATAGAGAAGTGCAACACATCAATTGCAGCAACAGAAGACTCGGGGACTCAGCAAGCACAGCTGTAAATGGTGTATTTGATTGAAATCTTTAACACTTCTGGCAGCAGCAAAATTTAACGAAACATCAAACTATTCACATCAGTGAACATTATAGCTCAGCACTAAAGAACTTGCCTCAACTTGAGAAAAATCACTCCTAAAATGCTTCATGAAAAACATCAAATCCAAGCAAGTAACGAATAAATCCACATATTCAAGCAAAACCATTTTTCCCCTCTTATCTCACTTCTCAGAAATTTCACAATATAAGAGTATCCAAAGAATTTCGCAAAGAACGCAGCAGCGAAAAAATCATTTTGACAAGATTTTAAAAGCAAACAAGTACACACCAAAAAAACCAACCAAACAAAAAAACACCCCAGCTCAACAACTACTCTAAAGTGGACTGCATTGGCAGGCCAGAACACTATTCCAGCTGCTCCCCAGTAACTGCATGGCCACATGCTGAGAGTAGCCTAAGTCTTGACCTGTCCCTAAACTCCTTCCCAGAGTGTACCTGAGGACCAAGCCATCTCAGACGTTCTTGTTTTTATTTCAAACTATTCCTCTAATACGATCATTTTCCCCACGGTTTGTAACGAAGTCGGGGAGAAGCCACTGAAGCTTGTATAATGCTGCAAGAAATGTGTGCAAAGGCTCAGGCTCTCCTGCAGCCAAAGCCACCACAGAGCCCATGAGCTCCTGGTTCCACAGCTCTGCACAGCTTCACCTCCTATCTCCTCCACCTTCCTCACACTGTGCACATCCACAGCGCTGCTCCTCGCTACAGAAACTGTGTTTCTCTGGAAAAACTCCAGGGTCACAACTGTGACTCTGCTGCCCAGGCACACTTGCCACTGACTTCAAGAGAAGCCAGCCAGGTCGTTACGCTGTATCTGTGAAGACTCTCTTTTACAGCCTCTACGTCAAGTTTTATTTTACTCCATATATTTATTTATTTACTTCAGAGCATTTTTAGCAGAAGTTGGAGAACACTTCGGTCGCCCCCCCGAGGACACACAAAGGCCAAAGCAATTATAAAAATAAACGATGCTGGAATTTTTAAGCTCAGACGCCACCCACAATCATAAACATAAGATCATCTTGAAAAGGGTTTGATAAGCCACTAGCATTGCAAACGGCAGGAGCAGGTTAATGTCCTCTTTTATGTGCCATTCAAGTACAGACTGCAAAGCATTCTACATATGGAAGGAAATGATAAAACCTTTAAGATAACTTGCATCAGCAAAGGGTTTTCACAACAGTTGAAAAGACAGACACAGGTCAAGGCCAAAGTTATGTGAGACATAGAAGTCTTATACTTCCAAGACAACCCTGAAACTGCTGAGGTTAAAGACACTCCTTCTGGAAAAAAAAATCACCATCCTACATAACACTTACAGCAGTTCAAATAAAACAGTTAAATCGCTGCAAACTCCTACCTAGGCACTTTATTTCAAGCTTAGAAGGACTTGTTTCACTCATTCCAGAACAAGACAAAGCTAACAAAAACAGGGCTGTGTTTTAACAAAACCTTATGCAAACATTTAGACTTACATATAGAAGGGATTTAACACTCTGCCTTCACTTCAGGAATACTTTTGCTACACCACCTATCCATCTAACCCAGCACAACATAACCTTTGTGGAAGCGCATGAGCTTTCCTGTTAAAAAGACAAGAAACCATTCCCTTCTTGGTGCAATCTCAGAGTAGTATACAACTCCCCCCGCAAAACAAAAGCAAATCACAAAACAAGCAAACAAACCCAGCAACACAACAGAACACTTACCTTAGTCTGAGGGTAGAAGAGACCATACTGCTTGGAAAAGAAGTCAAAGAACCTTCTTCTCCCAGCTTCAGGTAATAAATAAGAGGAGCCAGTGTTTCCACGAGGCCCTAATTGAGCACACAGCTGCCATCATCACTGCAAACACAACAGCTGTGGCAATGGGTGGGGTCAGGGGAGGTCTGGAAAGGTCTCTTGCAGCATCCCAGCTGGTACAAATTCAGAAGAGGCAAAAAGCCATCACGATGCTAAAATTTAAAACCACTGGAAGTGTAGATCACAGAAGGTCAGTGGGCACTGCTGATGCAGTAGTCAATGGGTTACTATGTTTGTACTGAAATGTCATGTTAAAAGCTACTTGAAGTTCTTTTCATTCACTGATCTGACAAAGCAAAAGAAAATGTTTTATTCTTAAGTTTATATTTCAGCATGAACTAAAAACTGCAATTTAAATATATGTCTGCATTACAAGTAGCTAGGGTTTACCCACCACATCTCCTTCCCTCGTTACGCAATACTCCAATTGTAAATGCAGTTTTCAATGAAGGTTTGAGTTTCACAGGTGTGTGTATAACTCAAAGTCTTTTATGAAGTTAAAAAAAAAAAAAAAAAGAAGCCACTAAGTATTTTCTTCTGGATGCAGCAAGCCCAGAACTAAGTATTTCCCTGTACTTTTTCTACCTTTTCCTCTGTGTTTTCTGATTCTCCAAACCAGTATCTACTAGCCCCATTGAATGACATATTTTAAACCAAATTTGAGGTAGCAAATTCAAAAGCACAACCTGAATTCATTCCTGCAGAGGGTCTAACATAAAAGTATGCCCTGAGTTGATCTCATTTTGACTTCCCTTAAGCAAGGCTTCCCCTTGCCTCCACAGACTGCAGGTTCCTTGGAAAAGGTTACAATTAGTGCAGATAGCATACAACAGCTAGGGGAAAAAAAAATACTTTCCAATTCAGTGGAGCATGTTCCTATTTAAACAAATGTTACTATATTTACTACTCTAACACTAAAATGCAGTGACACCACCAGGAAAACACAGCTGGCTTTTTACACTTGAAAAAGGGGAAATGGTGAATCCTATAAACAGCGTCTATCAAAACACCAGGGCCTGGCCCAACACCCAGCCACAAAACCTGAGTGCCAGCTCTGGGCAGACAGTTGATTTTGACTCCAAAGCATAATATTTTCATTTATCTTTGCAGTGCCTCAGCAGCAGGTAACCCCAGTTGAGCAGCGTGGTGTTTACTCGCCTGCTTGGGAAAGCCAAGCACAGGTCTCCTCTGCTGAACCAGTGATGGCTTGTGTGTGTGGCAAGCACCCATTTCTGACACCCTGATGTTCCTCCTTTCTCCAGAAACTGCCTGTGGCTCCAACAGAAGGGCCTTGGCCCATTGACCTGATGGGTTTTGCGTTTTCACCAGCTCAGGCTAGAGGTAACCAGCAATAGCGTGAACTCAGTACCAACACGGAGGCATTAATAGGTAAGTTACTGAACTTGTTACACAGACAGACACTCCTGGGGCTTAACTTCTCCCTGAATTAACCTAATTCCCCATTTGTTGGTAAAGCAGATGGGATCCCAAGGAGAAGGCCCGGCCACCAGCAGCTCCTCACCGGCGATGCCATGTGCCGCCTCCATCCGCCCCCTTCCTGCCACCCTGTGCGGCGGCTGCGGGCCCATCCCTGCAGGCCCCCGTGGCGGTTACAGGCTCCAGACACTTAGCTAACATTTTCCAGCCATTTAGCCAGATTCATGCCTGAAGCAACATGCAGAATAGATTTTATTATTCAAGCGGGAGCTTTTCATATTTGAAACATGACTAATTTCCTCCCTTTTTTGGACGAGGTTAGGAAACACCTCCAAGGAAGAGTTACACGTTTTGCTGGGAAGGAGCAAACCGACCCTGGGCTACAGCACCCAGCAGTAACCAGAGAACAGCTACACAGCCGTACAGACACAGAGAGACGTGTGTGATAGTGTGGCTATGCCAGAACACAACCACAAGTTCAATACACAGAAATCACTTGTGAACTCACTTTATAATAAAGGCAAATCCTACATTTTTGTTCTAGCTCCGTTAGAGAGCAGAAGCAATGCTGTGCAGTCAACTAAGTCACGTTGCAGATAACTTACCTCTTTTAAACATGAATGGAGATAAAATGAAACACGGAAAATTAAGCTTCCCTTGCCTGATTTAGACCTGCAAATTTCAGTGTTATTGCCAGAGTAACGATTGGACTCGATCTTAAAGGTCTTTTCCAACCTGATTGATTTGATGATTGGATATGGGTAATGGTCTTAAATCACTGCTCTTTGACATGAGCAGTGTTGCCATAACAATTTCCTGTATTTCAGTATGACATATTATGAGAAATACAGAGCTAAGAAAAAAAGCCTCATCCCTAGAGCACAGAGTTCATAAACGAAGGCCTTTGTGGTTTGAAGCTGGTTCTGAGAGGCAGTAAATGGCAGCTCCTGCAGTGCCTGGCAGCCCTCATCCCTGGCAGCCCTGGGCTTTCCCCTGCCAGCATCATCCCCAGCTGGGACCCCCAAGGGCTCCTGTGCTGCCCAAGAGCCAGGACTGGGACTTATGAAAGGCTCAAGGCTTCAAGGCACCGAGTTGGAAGAACTAAGAAAGGAGACATACTAAAGAAAAAAATTGACCGGGTTAGTAAGGAAAGGAGCACGTAGAGATGAAATAGTGCAAGAAACACAATATGAGATTTTAAAGATGTGGGAAAAAAGATATATTTATATAGCACATGTAATTTCTTCTAGGCATGCTAAGAGCTTGGGGAAAACAAACTGCTTCAGATTCATACATTTTTCTGACCATACATTTTCTGAATGCTGGTCAGTGACTCAGCTTGTTGTTAACTGCTGAGAAGCATAATTAAAGCATCACTGTCAGCCACAGCCACACAGACAAGAAGACACTTGATCGGTAATGCAGCAGCAGCTGGTAACAACTGCAAAATTTGTGTCTTGAGATGGACCCTACCCACACCTTTCCGCAAGATTATGGCAGAGGAGCAAGAAAAAGGGAAGCACTTTCAGAGGACTTTTTGCCAGAGAAACTCCCAAAGAATGACAAAAAGCAGAACAGGACCAGGAAAGCAGTCGCCACGTGGTGATCTTATGATGCTTCTGTTCAAAATAATAAACTCTGAAGCAGCAGACTCAACAGAATTATTCCCTCTTTGTATGTCTCAACCCTTTCTCTTATCTTGCTTACAGGGAAACATTGCTTCTTATCTTGAAAAAAATACTTATTAATTCATTGAGGGGCATAGTTATCCAAAGTAAGACTTTTAGATACCTTTTTTAATTAAATAGCCAAAGCCTGTAGACTAGACCAAAAGCAAAAGTTAAAATGGCTAATTGTAATAAATCTGTAGTAAAATTAAGATTTACTTAGAAGCTGTTAGTTTAAGGTAGTTACTTATAATTTTAATCTAATTACACAGTAATTTAGAGACAAATGAGCAGGTAAAATGGTAAGTCATTAGGGAACACGAACTGTATACGATAAGCAGTAATTCCCTGGATGTGCAAATTGTAAATCATGAAGAAAGTCTTTTAAATAGTTGATTTAATTTCCAATGTTGAAGTTGCTAATAAGCTACCCCACAACCTGTAAAGCTCTATCAGAGCTGAGTGTTTTCCTGCTGTAAACATCCTACAGATTGGTTAGCAGTAAAGCCACCTTCCCCACAGATGCACGCTCTGAGGCGGTGGTATCAAAACCAGCACCACACAGCAGCAAAATGCACCTGAGATTCCACGCTTAAAATCACTCTTGTTCTTGTTCCTACCACTGGGCTGTGAGCTCTTGGCATTGACTTAGGAGAGCACAGCCCGCAGGGTTGCCCACGCTCCTAATGAGCTGCCCAGCAGACATGTGCCACAGCAACACGCTCTTACACAGGCAGCTACTGCAGGGAGCTGAACTAAGACAAGAGAAAGACCAGGCCTGGAAGTTCAAGCGTACTCAAGTTATCAGGCGTGTGGACCACTTGGGTCAATACCCAATCCTGATATGGGTTGTTTCTAAGAGTTCTGATTTCCTTTTAACTCCAACACGTTCACTTCTGCATTTTGGGATGATGGATGGAAAAAAGCATTTTCAGAAGTGGTTCCTGTTGACTACATTCAGCTCCCACTTCCTTGATTGCCTTCCAGGATTGACACTGAAGGCTGTTTTTCATCACACAGATGCGGACCATTGACACTGTTCTCCTTTCTTGCCGATGCTGATAAGCACAACCACCCGATGGAAAACAGCAGAAAGTGAGACCTGGCTATCAGCAGGCTGCTGTTTCCAAAACACAGGAACCAGGACAATCAGTGCTGGTGTCAGTCAGCAGCAGTTTTGATGCTTATTCTTGTGCAACGGAGCCAGGACAGCAGTAGTGGCTGAATTTTTAAGGGCTGGAGTCTCAGTACAAGGTCCCACTTATATCTTTACCCCAAATGATCATGCCTACATAGTTAATCTTTTCCTCGCTGGTAACTTATCATTCTTGTTAGGAACCATCTCTGCATTTTCAGATCTGGTCTGGGTAGATATTCACTTGAGATGCAAAAATGATCTGGCTGAACTCCTCGCTGCAAACACCATTACTTGACTCTGGTGTGTCATCTGCCTTGTAAAACATTATTGTAAAACCTTATTTCAAAGAAACAGCTCAAAGCAATTCCTTAAATGCAGAAATTCCATTTATTATTTTGAGAATAACAATTGCAAGAAGTCTTGCAATGCATTCTCTTCACTCCACGTACAATACAGTACACTCTTCTCCACAATAAGTTACATAAAGGCAAATTTTATTTACATATAAAAAGGATCAGTGCCCAGAACTATTTGCAAAGCATACCTGCTATTGAGAAATCAGTCATTTAAGTCTTTAGTTGCCTTCAGAATTCTTGAAGCAAACCAAATTGATAAACATATCTTAATTACCTGGTTTGAGAAGGGTTTTCAACTAATTTCTATATTCAGTGGAGACCATGCAAATGGTTTAACCACTGAATTAGCACTCAGCATTCATTCTATAAACAAATGTATTAAAAATGAGGCATGCCATATGGTAGCATATAAGACAACATGGAGAAAAATGACTTGCCTGCATTTAAACTATTTATGCATCCCAACAGGCAAGTAACAAAGTAGTAGTGCCATTGTACAAGGCACTAATGAGACCACAGCATAATTCTGTTTATGCATGCTCAAAAAACCAGACAAACACAGATAAAAACCCCAAAGCCCTAAAACTCCCTCAAACTGAAAAAGTGAAGAATAAGGCTACTAGGATAATCAGTGGAATGGAGAGCATTGTATGAATAAAGACCATAATAGCACGTGCTTTTTCAGTCACTGAAACAGCTGAGAGTATATGGCTGCCTTCCGAAAATACCAGGAAAATGCCAGAAAGATAAAAAGAAAGCAAAAGGACAATAATGGCGTAAAAGCAAATGGGCCCCTAATAAATTTATATGGAAATGAAAAGACGGATTCCTCAACTTGAAGGACAAGATGTACAAAGGCAGGGCCTTTGAATAAGGAGTGGGGCCAAAAATCTTTAAAGAAACAAGTTTAATAGCATAGCTCAGTTTACAGAAGGGATTCTGTGATGTGGCATTTACTGTGGGAAAAGACCAGACCCAGGAACACCCAACTGGAACATTCCCAACCTCTCTGATCCACCACTGAGATAAGAAGGTGGAGTCTCTTTTGCAGTGTGAAATTATATTATATGCTCTAAAATTCCACTTTAAAAGTTTTTCATTTCCCTCCCTTTCTTCGCATGAATTATTCTATATTCAACCACATGAATGCCTGTGAATAGAGCAAATGTGGCACCAAGCCCTTGCTGTGAAATTTAGCAACCTGAACAGCTGGTATAGCGGTGAGCACATCCTGTGTACCTTTCACAGTGAGATACTTTTTCACACCTTTCTCTTATTTCTACAACGGAGGGCAAATTCACAGTGCACTGAGCCATACGGACTGCAAATACTCAAGAAAACACAAAAGATTATTTAATTTAATTCTTAAAATAATGCAAACATAAGAATTTAAGTGTACCACTTGGAAAAGTGCTGAGTTGTGCATTCCACTGACTTTTCCAATCAATACTGAAGACACTTTTCTTGAACTACATACATTTTTCCAATTCATATGAAGTGCTTGAACTTGCAGGATATGTAGGTAATCGTATATTCAGTTAAAGAATTATCGAGAGAACAAATACAAGAATCAAAAACCCTCTAAACTCTTCTTCACTGAAAAAGAGAGGCACTGCATTTTTAAGCTGAATTAAGGCTGTAAAATGATGCTGGTTCATTGTGAATTTGAAGTCATTGAATGTCACAGGAGCAACATTTAACCCACTGCTTCGCTGTTAGTCCTGTAAGCCTGCTTACGGAGGTGAGTCTCGATCTCCTCCCTGAAGACCAGCATCCCAAGGTGCGAGTGAGAGGCCTCGTTCATGGCTTTGGACTGGATACACATGCGATATTGCTCCAGAGTGAGTTCATCCGCACAGTGCTTCTCGTGCCAAAGGTGAAAGAGACCAGGGACCGGTGTCCTGATCACAATAAGGTCACCATGCAAGTACTTTCTGTAAAGGTGGACATCCTCACCGCCCCAGCCTTTCACTTCCAAATCAAAGCCCCCTACAGAAACAATAAGAGAAAACGTTATTTTGTCACACAGGCTAGAGGTAAGGCAAAAAGAGCAGCACTCCCTGTGTAATGTGTTACCAAATCTGGTAAGACATACCAGAAATTCCTGGAGCAATTAACTTAAAGTTCTCCATGCCAAAGCATGCCAAATTGAGGGAGAGGAGCTTCACGCGTACCACATCCTTTGCGGTGGAAACTGCCCAGGACACAGGTCACACACTGCTGGCCTCGGAAAGCCTTCGAGAGCAGTGTCTCCAAACCACATTATGCATGACATCCTGTGTGACAGCTGCAGCAAACTGTCGGCAAACCTCACTGGCTATGCTTTTGGGTTATTTTTAGCAATCTTAATGGATTTTAGCAGTTGGAAAATTAAGCAGTCACGCACCATATGAAAAGCCCTCTCTGAAAACACCAGCAATTATTCCGTAGGTCACAACTCAAACTGGATTAAGGAAGGGAACACGTTCCATCATTTTAATTTCTCTTGCCTTTTTTTTTTCCATGGACTCATGTACAGTTTCAAACCTCTAGAATTGCGAAGTCTTCTTTTCGCGTATACCATAAACATGACAACAGGGTTGCTATTAGAAACCCGCCTGCATTCAAGCCATTATACAGCACATCGGGCTATGTCACCACCCTTCTGGCAATCCTCAAGACAAGTCTTCCCGACTATAGCACATGGAGCTGCTCTCACTTTTAGCAGCCACAAGGCGGCGCCAAAGCTCACATCTAAAGCCTGGAACAACTCAAGTACTCAAGGTTATTTGAAACAGTTTGAATGCTTCTTGTCTGTACTAGTGGTTTACTTGAAGGATGTGTTTCTTAAACTTCATTAATTTGCTTCAGAGAGTCAAAGTATAAAAATCTTTTTTTTTTAAATTCTAGAGTGAAATGAGTATTGCACTGTGACCTTTAACAAGCATTTATCAGGTGGGACATCAAAACCTAGAAAGAATTAATTTGTCTCTTTGGTCAATCCAGTCTGACTGCTGGCCTGGGGAAAATAATAAAGGATGTAAATGCATTACTCTCCTATCATTAGATAAGAACAGAGAACCAATATTTAAACACTTTTTTTTTTTTTTGCAGTTTCATCTTACCAACAGTCAGGAAGTCTGTCCGATATTGACAAGTCATCCCAAAGCCAAAATCTCGCCAGAACCCAGAATCCTTCTTATGCACCTGCAATTTTAAAACAGCATAATTTTGAAATGCAAATACATCAAAAGAGGTGCATTACGATATAATTTGTAAAAAGCTAAGCTCTTCCGATCATTTGCTCAGTGCAGGCTACAGAATGTATACACACTTCTAATGTTTCCGTGCCATGCAGAGACATGGGCTTCCTAACTATCTGCTGCTCACTTCACCCCTTGCTGTCCGATTCCAAATATTTAGACAAATTGCAGTTTCCACATTGACCTTTCTAGCACCACCTCTATTTTCTATATACCTGCTCAGATCAAGCAGTCTATTGCCAAATCCTGTGTTCCTGATGCTCCAATTCCAACCCAATGTCTAAGGCCACGTTTGTCTCTTCTTGTTCTGACATGACAAGAAAGTAAGTTTTGCGACTGAAGTCAGCAAAGATTAAATTAGCAGTATAACAGCCAAAAGTTCTGGCAGACACTGGATGGCAAAGGTAAAGAAACAATCTTTAGAGAGTACAGCTGTCCACAGCATGGAAAAAAAAGCAAGTGCCTGAACACCTCAGCCCACCTCGAGTTACAGGGCACGCTTCCTGCAAAGAGAGTTGCTACTGAGGAAAGCTTACAAAGCACCATTCACAGGAGTTTTTCCCCCTCTCTTTGTTTGCTGGAGCTTAAGATGCAAGTTGCTGCCATGTTATGCCACTACCCACACTATGGCTGTTCAAGCCAGAATTAAGCAACACATCAGCACTACACTACCAATTCATTTGATTAATAGCACTTTTTTTTTTAATCTAGGTAGAACTCCACGTTTATCTACGAACTAGTTTTGTACTGTTTGATAAGCTTTTCTTCCAAGTGCTTTCCCCTCAACAGAGAAAAGTATTTAGGTATGCACTGACAAAGGTCACAAGATACCCCAAACAGACTATTAAGTTACACTTAATTCTGTTTTAATACAAAGCACAACTAATTCTACTCAGAATAAATCACACTGCTTACCAACTGTTGCCCCACAGGGGGTGGTATATCTTGGTTGGCATAGACAATAGCAGGATTATAAAGGCTGAATACTACGGGATAAAAAACCTTTTTCCCTGGAAGTCAAAAGGCAAGTGTTACTCACTGTGGATGTACTTTCTGAAGGCAAGAGGAAACTAGAAATTTTCTCTTTATGTAAAATATTAGCTATTAGCCATCTAAGTGAAAACAAATAAACATAAGGTTTAAATGCTAGGATTTCCCTAGGTAACCCATAACATTTAGTGTGGCAGAGCCTGCAGGATTAAAAAAATATATGTATACATAAATATATCCTACAGGTATACACTTACATACAGTTGCACATACTTACATACAAATAAAAATATTTTTAATATATATACACACACATAGTTAACACATTAGATGACAGTGAAAAATCCCTGCAATACTGGTAACACAGTAAAGCTAAAAAAGTAAGTCCAAGTAACACAACACCTTGCATAGCTTTAGTTTGATAAGCTTGCCTCTTTCCACAAGCACTTAAAGCATGGACATCCGTGACATCCTGCAAGGGCATTAAACATCGTGAGTACCCCAACTATGCTGTGTCATATAACTATGACAGAAGCCAGATAAGTATTTTTCAAGGATGTCTTGCACTGCCAGGGCTGCAAAGGTACAGACAACAGCCCATGAGAATACCCAGTACCCTGATTTGAGCATGAACATGTGAGAAGTATTTTCTGGTTTCACTTGAAGCAAAGGTGACAAACTGTCAGTATGAATTGACAAGCAGTCTCTCAAACTCACTCCTTTGTGAAAGCTCACAACATGCTAGTCTCCAAAGTTTTTCCAATTATTTATACAATTTGGTTAATGAATTGCAGAGACAGACAGAAATGAAAGAAGCAGCAAGAAATAGAACCCAAATATCTGGCTTATAGCAGATTTCCTTGCTGTTCACTATGTGAAGAAAAAAAGTATGTGATCATTCCAAACTGACATTTGGAGAAAATTGTTTCCGGCTGCAACAAATCTGGAATAAGAGTAAGCATTAAAAAAAGAAACCAAACAAATGTTTGACAGGAGAAGGTCTTAACCAGCACACTTATTAAATCAAGAAAGTTTTATCCTTCTTGGCAGAAGCTTGTAGAACAAGCAAGCTTCATACAAACTTGAGAAAAATTTCAGAGCTTTGGATGTCAATGTGGAAAACGAGATCAGTCTCTGTAAGGAGCACGTTGTGTAGCTCTACTGAAAACCATTCATATGTGACATGTATTGGTCATACAAGTGTGAGAAGATATAAACCAAACCTGTTAAGAGATTTCAGTGTAGAAAAAATGATCTTCCACTCTAGGTGGTATGCTGAGTTTTGTAATGCAAATTTACAAGCAGCCTAACTGTTAAAGCAATTGAACAGTCCAGCTTTTAGAAACTGTGAAAATCGTACTTCTTCTACAAAAAAAAAAAAAAAGACGTGCTCTTAAAACAAACTACAATAGGGCAGAAGTTACTTCTCATTCTAAATGTGTTTTCTGCACAGAATATTTAGCATTTTCCTAGGTGCATGATATTGAATGAAATCCACCATTCCAGTTAGTTTTCCAGGTGCTCAGCACAGGTCAGTTTAAGCCAAACAAGACAGTAAGACTCAGTTACAGCAACTGTAAAGTAACGTACCAGGCTCAGCATTTAAGCGACAACTGTTGAGGAACTCGCCTGTGAAATAAACATCAACATCACAGAAGAACATCAGGACCTCGCCCTTTTCCCAGGCTCTGGCACCCATGTCAAGTCCTCGGCCTCTGTTAAATTCCTCATTCAGAGAGACAATCGTGTAATTGTGGTAATTGGCCTCTCTAAAAGAAAAAAAACCCAAACCCAAAATGAATTCCGAGGTGGGGGGCAGAGGGGACCACTTATACTTTTTCAGCATTTTACAGTAATTTCATTCTGGACATTTATAAAAACATCATCAAGATGAGCAAAAATATCTTTTTCACTTCACTGTCTACTTTAAGTGCCAGAGTTTAGACACTGCAAAAAGATGGACTTCAGTCTTACTTCATAACTTCATTTTGCATTTAATCATTCAGACAGATTAAAAAGGCCTTTTGGCAATCGCCATGAACTAAAGTGTTCTCCGAAATTACAATGACATCTAAAATTTGTCCCCACAAACTAACAAGTCCTGAGTAACAGAGCAACATCTCCATCTTCACTGTCAGATAGGTGGGCAAACGGAAAGCCAGAGTCCCAGCATCACCAAACTCAGGAGACAAAAGGTCGTCTGTGTGGTGCTGCCACACAGACCTATCAACCTACTTGGAGTATAGTTCTCTTCCTTATCACTAACTAAAATTGATTCTCCAGTAAAAGAACGATTGAAACGTACATCCCAGTTCCAAAAAACTTTAATTTGATCAATCCGTTAGCATGACTGAACATTCACTGCAAAACTCACCCTCGTTTTTTTGGACTGTGACACAGAAAACGCAAAGGCACTGCTGTTAGTCTTCCTTGGCCTACAACTTTACTTTTTAGTAGTCTTCAGGAGACTTTTGCAACTTAAGCTGTAAAATGCCAATCCAAAAAAAAATATACTGTAAATAAAGCTTACTTTTCCTATTAGCCTGTAATGGACTATGAACTTAATTCTTTTTATTATTTCATTCTTTTTAACAACCATTTTAAACGCCAATCAGTCATGTTTGCAGTGAGTGACATCAAATCGACACACTTACCTAGCTACTGATTCTAGGATACTTTTTACTTCTGTTAGTCCATCTTGTCCAAAATACACCACGGTGAGGTGAACACGCTTATCCTGATGAATACACACATCCCTAGAAGTGCAAAGATAAGCTGAAATTAATAATTATTTGAAACACAACAGAAGCTTCAGATGCTTAAAAACCATTGCATTTAAAAGTATTAGCAGATTTAAGTATTCTGGTCAGACTTCACTAGCTTCTGAAGAAACCAAGGTAAAATGTTCTCCCTCCTCTTTCCCCATCTGAATTTGAAGGTTCCAATACTGTGTGTTTCATTCCAACACCTTATTTTATAAACTGAAGCTCAAAAGCTGATTTAAATACAAAAATTATGTTCCAGATCATCTCTGTTCAAGTTCACAACCACCCTGGCATTCAGTCCTAAAAGACTGATTTGAGAATCTCTTAAATCCCTTTAGAAGGAATGTCTTCTCCATACAATAGGTTCAATTACAAACATCAAGGCAATTGCTCACAATGTTGGAATTTTTAGTCCTGTGCAAATCCTCCAGAACAGAAATTCATTTTGAAAAATAAACAAAATACTGAAAATCAGCAATATAGCTCACTATAATCCGATGCACCTACCTAAAGTTTTGCATAAATTGTGCAAATGCCTCAGTTCTTCCAGCAAGAGGGACAATAATGTTAATGATTGATCTAGAAATATCGATCATTTCACTCTTCACTTTCATGAGGGGTCCAAAAGGTCGGAACAAGGTGACATGCCTGTATTCCATGCCATCCATCTTCTTATAAAACAGCTCATACTGTGTCCCCTTATCTCTTTCTGTACGATAGTAACCTGAAGAATAAGTCACACAAGTAATTTATAAAGTCAACGATCCCAGCAATTATATTTCAGAAACACTGTTCTTCCTAAGAACTATAAAGAAGTGAAAAATAAAGCTCTGGGAGCAACGTTTCTAGGTTTTTCCTAAAAACAAAACAATCCACAAACCATCAACAATCATGCTCCTACTCTCTTAGATCAGATCTGAGAAACACTCCCAGACAAAGTCCAGCTTCCCCTGCTTCTCAGAGGCCACAACAGGCTTTTGCGATCCTACACCAACTTCTCAGGCAAAATTAGAGGTCGAACTTCCCAACAAAACGGAGATTCAGCTATTTGCTATGGAAAAGGATGGCTGAAATATAATATTGCCTAGTCTTAAGCCCTTCAGTAAGGATCTTACCCTGAATCAGTCCACAGTAAAAGCTGAGATCATTTGGCCAGCAACCAAGACAACACAAGCTCTGGGCAGAACAAATGACACACTAACTTGCTTGACAAAGCCTACAAAATCTGAAATGTGACATCTTAAAAAAAAGAGTACATGATAAATGCTGGAATGCTTTAAAGTTGTTTTCACTGCTGACCAGTAGCTACAGTGCTTTCTATCCAACAAAGACCGTGGAGTTTTACTGCAGCCATGGTACTCTAAGGATGTAAGTCAAAGTTTTCAACATAGCTGTACGACTTTGAGAAAACAATACCAGTCCTCTCTAAATAGAATTACCTGAAGATATTTTACTCCTAATAGGTAGGAAAACTTATCCCATTCAGAACATGGTCCTTCCATTCAAGGACCACCAAGTAAGCAAGTTATGCCAATAGCCTCTCTAATTTTTCACCACAAAGGAAAAGACCAAGACTTGTCTGTGGCTTTGACTGGCTGCATATCTACACTAATTTGAGAGTCAGAAATGACAACATGAAAAATCCTCCAACAAAACTGCCCTATGTTTACAGCCCATTTCCACTCTCCTCTCTTACCCACAAGGAAAAGGTGCGTTTTAGAGAAGAAACATAAGCTACATTATGGACCAAACAACTTTCAGTTGAGCTGGCCACACAAACCATTGAGGAAGTTATGAAGAGCTGCACATGCCCCAGCGTGATGAACACGCCTGCTTTTACACCATGCAACCACCTATTTCCATTCACCTGGCAGGCCTGAACAGCCTCTTCTCCTGCAAGCCAGCCTTCAGAGAGTTGAAATCCTCTCCCAGACTCCCATCCAGAAAGAAGGTGGAAGGGCACAGGATAGATGAACTACGTGACACAAAGAGCCACCTTTTGTGCAGTACTGATACTGTCCTTTTTGTTGTTACTGTCTTTTTTTGCAAGTGAAATCAAGAAGGGTCAAGGTATGTGAAGGGAGCAGCCCTCAAATTTAAAGCAGCTTGGTTTGTTTATCTCAGGAACTAGAAAGAAGTGATCTTACAGCTTTGCTTCTCTCCCTATTCCCAGGCCAATATTCCTTCGTGCTCCCTTCCTTCCCATTACCTTCACCTTCAATACAAGAAGCAAAGGAATGTCTACATCTCCTTGCCCCAACTTTTTTCCTCTGTACTGCAGCCTCCCTTAGAGTCCTTTCCCTCAACCTACTGAATCCCCTCCATGTTCCTCTGCTCCAGCCTCCCTCCCCAAACCAAATCCAGTCTAATTCACTGATGTTGCCTCCTTCTGCCAGACAGCCTCTTTTTTAAACAGCAAGCTCCCTATTCCCCTCCACTACTGAGTTCTATAACGCTCTTTTCCTTGCAGGTGAACATGTGCACCAGCAGACCCACGGGACACACGGGTGACCACTACACGGGGTCTGTGGGAGACACAGTGCAGCAGGGCAAGCTGAAGCCATCACACCCCTTGCACAAAGTTCTGCAATGCACTCCTTTTAAGAGATAGGAACCCACATTTATTCCTTTGTGAACACAGGGCTGCAGAAAACATTCACCACATTTCAACGCTCAGGAAAAGCATGGCAGTGTCAAATCCATATTAACTACAACTACTTAAAAAGGTTGTTTCAAACAATGAAAAGTTCACAGTGCCGACTGTTAGAAGCAGGAAAATATCTTACATCCCTCCCCATCGTTTTCCACTCCAATCCTTTGTGCTGCATAGTCCAGTGCTGTAGTTTGAAAACAGCTTCTTGGCTACTGGAGCAGCTGACGCACACAACATTTGCTCACCACGCTTTCCATTCAATATGCAACCAATATTTTGTACCAGTACTCCTGCATAAATTAACAGTTTTGTACATTATATTCCTTTCTCTAGATCTAATAGCTGTTTACAGAAGAAAATACCATTCATAATGTAAGTGAAGTTTTTACAAAATCTGTCACAGTTGCCAACGGATTATTCTTAATCAAAGGATAAGCTTAGGTGTCAGACTACAACAGAAGGCTGTAGTACAGAATAAAAATTTCCAGATTAAAGTAACTTCATAAAGACCTTAATATGCAAGTCCAAATTTGAGTAGTGCTCTGTCAAGACTCAATTGCTGGAATGTAAGATTCCAAACTTTTGAATCTCAACATCCTATGAGAAGCAAACTTCTTTGAAACAGCAAGTATGTGCTCCTCAAGTTATTCTCCTTGCTATGAGTTAACCTCCATCGATAATCTACTAATTTGAGTACTTCTATGGGATTAAAGCTTCTATACATAGAAGCCAGAACTGAGAACAGTCAGAAAAAGAACTCACATCTGTTTTACTTCTAAGTGTATTAAGGTTTTAAACATTTGGAACTGACTCATGCAACAAAACCTGCTATCTCACCTTCCAACTAGCACACATTGGCTGCCATCCAAAATAGAGCTCTATGAGCAAAGAGGTAAAAAGCAGCAGAAATAATTTAACAGCTGTTATTTCTGGTCCATGAAGTTTTACTCCCTTGGCAGAAGTTCTGTTTCTCGCCAAACAAAACAAAATGTAGGAATACTGGGGATCAATCATTACCAAAGCCAAAGAGCTGTTGTTCTATTGTAGTGAATACTATTACTTGTTTTACAGCTACCAAGAAAACTACCAAAAAAAGAAAAGTGTTTGGTCTATGGGATTTAAGACATACGGCCTTTTTGCGTGTGTATGAAAATTCTCTGCTGAACTTCCCAGGACACTGGCCAGTTTCTAGTCTTATGCAGGACAGACGAAAGTGGGTGTCTGCACGACAAACAGCTCACACTGTTCTACAGATGGCAAGGACTCTGGAAGAGATTTTACTTTGAGCTTGCATCATTGAGATAACTTTTACATGCCAAGGACATTTTTTGGGTGGGGAGTCTTCCCTTGAGACCTAACGATAGTTTCCGGACTTTGCCCAGTTCCAACTGGAAGCACAGGAGCAAGAGAAGCACACCAAAACAGCAGCACTCAAATTCTGGTAGACATTCAGTAATAAGACCTTTATTAGAGATTAACCAATTGCTAATTAGCTTCTGAAAATATGCTAATGCCTCTGTTTCCCAAAGGTTATTTTAACCATCTATCCAATGGAAAAGCTTTTACTGTCTCGATAAAATAAACCCATTACACTGATAAACGTAATGCAAATAAACCAGTGACACTGATAGCAAAGTACAGGTATCAAGGAAGTCTCCTCACCAAGTTCTGCATCACTGTTGAAGACTTAATGTCACAGGCTTCTGAAGAAAGGGGATGGACAGAGCTAATACTATTATGCTCTTCCCATTTTACTTCTACTCTGTTTCTCAATATTATCAAACACTTATCTCAAAGAATTCTATTTTTAATCCAGGACTGTCTTAGAAAGATGAATTCAACTATTAGGTTCATTGTAGTCCTAAACCCCTTCATTTGTGAAAATACCTAATACCGCAATTTTTGTTCTCTCTAGGGATACCCTTCACCCAGGGGAACAGTGTACTCCTGTTTCTCATGAGCTGACATCTAACGGAAATATTAAGAAAAAAAGAAAACAACCTTCAAAGTGGTTCTCAAACAGCAACTGCAGAATAAGACCTTTTAAGGTCAGCTTCTTGTGCTGTTAATATTAGAATTCCGGAAGTTTCATTCTGGGTTGCAGCAAAGCAAAAGAGGTAGCAATGCCGCAAACAGAGCTCTGCAGAGCTGAGAAACTTGCTAGTTTTCTCTACATCAGCAGAGAGAGTCAACTGAGCTTTGTGAAAAAATAACATGGAGCTTTCAGCCAGTATTTTTATAGTTGCAATGCATACTAGCACTTTTTTTTGTACTTGGTGTTATTGCTTGCTAATAGCCATGATGTGGCTGTGGCAGCTCTGCCTAATCAAAACTCCAAAACATATTTAGTGATTACTTTGTTTTGTAATAATTAAAAGAAATAAAAATAAACCCCTCAAAACCCCAACAGTTTGGATAATGTTGAAGAGGTTTGCTCCCTATCATGGATACAGGTTCCTTGCACCACAGGTGCAGGTCACAGAGGCTGAGGTCACAGAGGCTGAGCATGTAGCAAAAAAGCTGCACGAAGAGTTAAATCAAGGGCACAGAACAAAAGCAGAGCAGCCAGAGTTACCATCCATCAGCATCTATTTTGACACATTTTGGCCTACACAGTATTACAGTAATAAAAACCAGCTGATTCAGACAACTATGTATTACAGAGTAATAATTAAGTGTACTTTCTCTGAAAAGTTTTTTTAGGAAATGTCTATTTATAAAATAGAAAAGGCAGGTTAAGTTAAATTCATGTCATTAGTCCTTGTTTTCACAAGTGACTCCAATATAGATAAATTTTTAAAATACATTGAGAAATCTTGAAGCTTTTACAACTTCCGACAGTGATATTCCACTGAGTGGGCAAAGACAATGCCAAAACTGGGGAAAAACTTCAGATATTCAGTGGTGATAAAGAGATATCACTAAGTAAAAAAAAGTCTGTAAGATAAAAAAATTCTGAACTTTAAATAAACAAATTCTCTAAGAATTTACTAATACAACCTAAAGTACGTATCGCAAAAGATGGCATAGCTCAAGGTTTAGTCTAGTATCTCACAAGCCTCAGAAAAAAGCTGGAATAATTTCCAGAGCTAAATATATACCTACATGAAAAGTTAACCTATTGGGCTAGGAAGCTAGAACAAAAATGCCAATTCCTAGTTTAGCTTTTACTTGTGGCACAGTTTTGTGAGTACGTTTTTGTAGATACATATGCATTAGCTTTGAGAAAAAATTGCCACAAGTCAGAAGTAAAATCAGTTTGTCTATATTAAGCACAAAAGTGATTGCTATGTATTAATGAATGCAGTATCACTTTTCTCTTTTGCACACTCCCCCAAGTAATCCACGTGCCATGCTTCTCGGCTTTATTTCAAATTGCATAAAACTCACCTCAGTCCTAAAACACTTAATATGAAACAATCATTAGCAATTGCAGAAGAAAAAAACAAGCCATTTGTTTTAACCCAAGTCAACTTTAGTGGTTTCTCTAAATCACAAAATGCTGGAAGGGACCTTTAAAGGTCATCTAGTCCAACCCAATACTATTCCAGCAACAATTCACTTGTGCCCCTAAGACATTTGCAGGAACTGTTATGACTTCAGTAGATAAACCAAGCCCGTGAAACCTGAACCCACCAGGTTATGACAGTTGAAAGGAGCAGTGCCTTCCAAGTGCAAAGACATCAGCTTTCCAAATGCACTTTCATGAAACCAGGATGCACAAACAGACAACGGAGGTAGCGTCCTAGAGCCCAGTCACACGGGGCTGCAGGGTGAGGGACCTCCTGGTACCACTACTGGCTGGCTCCATTCCTCACATCTAAGTTTTTGAGCAATGTGGGGGGCAGGAAGGAAAAAAAATGTTAATATCCTGAATCAGCTTCTTTTTGGTGTCCCAGTGTGTAAATCAGCCAGTAGTGTTCTTATATAGATATAAACACAGAACACTCGCAAAAGCCACGACTTCTGTCTGAAACACGATACTGATAAATATTACTATGGCTAGTTGTTAACATGCTCATGAGCATAAAAACAAAGAAGGTTATAATTTTTAATATGGTCCCTGTAACCTGTGCTTGAAGAAACCACCTTTACAACAGCAGCAAACTAGCTCAATTTCCAAACCAAATTACTGACTTGAACAGAAGCAGAGCTATAGGTAACAGTTCCCAGGTCCTCCATCTCATTGCTTTCTTGAAGGTCTGCAGCCATTAAAGGTAGTACACTAAGAAAAAAGAACTATTTCAATACTGGTAAAAAAATTAAATAAAATCCACTAGAGTACTAGCAGTATCTGAAACAGTTAAAAAAAAAGCTGCTACACATTTAAAATTAATAGAAAACAAGAGACTGCAAGAATCACTACTTGCGGACAAAACAATAGGATTTTAAGTGAAAACTGTACTAAGAGTCTTACACTGTGCTGGCTGTTAGACAGTTGACTGGATCCTACACCCGGCCCTACCTTATGGAATGAAGAGGAGTACTTGCATTAAACTTTAAACACAGTAGCTCTTAAAAGCAGAGACTTTTTGCACTACAGACCAATTACATCATCTGAGACTGAAAGGACTGATTATTTCAAGGCCAACAGTACCTCTCTCCAGCGTATGTTTGCTTAAAAGTGCAGACATCAGTACTGCTGAGATCCAGAATCCCTTTTACAGTCATGCTCTTATAACATGGTCCAACTTTTGAGTTTTTTCTGGCAGCATGAACTGTATTTAATACTGTAAATACAACAAAGAGGTACTAGGGCAGTTTTTGGTAATACTTATCTCCATCAGCATTACACTGTACTTTGAAAGCCAACTTCTACAGAAATTAGCACTAACACACCTTTTAAGGGTGTCATTACATGTTGAAAGCATAACTTTTTTTTTATTTTGTAATGTGTGCTTTAATTAAATTTACAAGCCCTGAAAGAGAATCGAATATAGGACAAGAGCAGAGGTCAAGGTTGCACAGCTTAGTGAACCCCATAACTACTGTACCATAAAGGATCTTGCTCAGGACACAAAGTTCTTCGGCTGATATGACCAGAACTTGTTAGCCTACCAATGCTTTCCTTCCAGTAAGAGTATGCCAGCTCTACGGGAGTCAAAAGCCTGAATAGTAACAAAAAACAGCATAGAGACGAGTGAAGAAAGAACACAAATCCTGTAGTTTCGTACTGAATAGCTTAACTATGCTGAAACAAGAGAGATGAATCAATTTCTCCCTCCCACTGCCACCAATTTCACTGGAAGTCTTTCAGTTATTTAGTACCACAGCAGTTGTGTCACACTGACTTCAGCTACAATCCGTTATGAATGCCTCAGTATTTTAAGCGGTTACAACTTCCGCTGTACACTTCTTGTGGTGAGCCCTTCTGAGATGGATCTCCTGTTCCCTATGCAAAACACAACATAAGGAACCTCTAATATTAGCATCATTAGAAATCAAGTTTCTTGGTGTATAATGACTGTTCAAGACTATACTGAAGTAGGTAAAACTCCTAAAAACTCAAACACCATTAAATGACTGTTGCAGCAATCTGTCAACTGGCTGAAAAGCACTTAATAAACATACCTTCTATGAAATCATTTTCACTATACAGCTGCCTCTCTCCAACTTCATCATCTTCATCTTGTCCATCATCTTCATCTGGATTATTGATAACTTCCAGGCCAGCCTCAATAACTTCCACCAATTCATCTCGTTTATCCTTTCTAACAGGTTTCTCTTCCGGATGCCGAGTGAGCCCCATCTCCAACTGGAACACTTTCATGGATGTAAAGCTTTCAAAAGGAATGACGCCATATTCACTAGGCAGTTTGGCCCCCATGCTCACCTCAGCTTTGTCAATCTGGGAATGAAGAAACTCTAGGAGATCATTGGATGCTTGTTCTTTGGTGCCCTGGTAGTTCATACCATTGACCTTGGGGCTCTTTTTTTCCTGCAGGGATTTCAATTTATCACTCATTTCCTGAAGCTCTTGCTTTAACTGGGCAATCTGACGCTTCAGACTGGTAGCTCGGTTTTGGTAATGCTCCTCTTGTTCCTGCAAGAGAGCTTGGTAATATTCTTTACCCATGCTTTGACCTACGATACCGGGTAGAGATCCGTTACCATCTGTTTGTGGAGCACACTCCAGTAAATACATGAGCAAGACTAAACTGAAGAGTAAAGCAAGGCCAACTAATAGCCAACGAGTCCTGGCTTGAATTACTAAGCCTCTTCTGGGCATCCTAATAGTATTTCTGTTTCCAATCCAATAAGTTGACTTAACTGCTCATGCCTTCCAGGGAACATAACCCCAGAGTTCAAATCGTAGAGAGAGGAAGCATGATTGTAACAGGTACTACAAGTTTTGATAATGTAGCTGATGAGTGGTTTTCAACCTTTGCCTTAATCAGGTGTCATTACAGAGACATAAATCTGAAGTTCTTGTGTCATCCATAACCATCAACTGTAACTTTGGTTAACGCCATACGATTTTTTCAGGATTTCCTATCTCAAACTAAAAACCCTGCAGAGGGGGAGGAAGATGGAAGATGCCAGCAAGGAGTCATATTTCCATTTCCTAATTTAATCCTAGTTGAAGGAGTTTAGCTTATTTCATGTTCAGTGAGTAAAATCCGCAAAAGTAATTTTATAAGCTTTGAATCAACAGCAATTTTTCTTTCTCCAACTGTGTGTGACAGCAGTCTACAATTTAGTAAAAGAAATTTTCATTGGCTAGTCCGGCTTTTCCTCTGGCACTCAAGTATTTTATTCTGCTTCCCCTCCTTTCCTTGGAATCTGCGGTCTGAGTCAGCAGAATGAAGACAGAACCTAAAATTAAAAGAAAGGTGCATATTAGAACCATGAAGCAGACAGCCATTTGGAAAACAGACGAACAAAGTTCTACCATATGGATGCAAAGGACTGTTGGAAGAGGGGTGGGAAAAGGAGAAAGAAAACATTTCTTTCCATTGCATTACCCATCAGTGATTCATTTTGACATAGTGTCTGGAAAATAGCAATATGGACAGTCTAAAGAAATACATTTTTCAGATAGCTAGCCGAAGCAGTAAGGGCTTTTCTAGTCTCATCTCAAGTTGTATTTAACTCCCCCCATTCCTTCTTAGGCTTTTTTTTGCTTTGTTTTCCTCTGTGGAGGAAAACCACACCACCAAAACCCGTGCCCTTCCTACCCCCCTAAATTATAAAAAAACTCCAGGAACTATTTTGAAGCAACAGCAGCAGAAGTTTGCATTTGCATTTGCTTTTGCTTTAAGTACATATCTTTTAGGGAATAATTATTCACACATGAATGAAGTATTGCAGATTTAAATATGAAAGTTCACAGAAACAGCATTTCAGAACAGGTAAAATTCAACAGCAAATCAAATTCAACCCCCAGTTTCTGATTGATGAAAGGGAACCTCAGTCCATCCGTTAACTAACATTCCCACCTTTCCGTATAGATAGGCCAGAACGAAGAGGCGTTGACCATTTGTATGGGTCACTCTCTTACACTGCTGACCGAACCGGCTCAGAGGAAAACACCAGGAAAAAAACCTACAGTTAGGCAAGAGGGGGATACCAAAAATCCTACTCAGCAACAACAGTCAGCCAAATGGTTTATGGGCCTCTTTAATGACAGCATAAAAAGCAATAAGCTCAAGGCATGTTAATCTACTTTCTAACATTAATAAAATACTTCTTTCTAAAATCTAATTGTAAAAAATAAGCGAAGTTCATTAAAATTTATGCAGGAATCTATTAGCTCTACACCCATTTCAACTGTCTTGTGTAATTACTGTGTTTGGGGCAAGTTCTTCAGTTTAGTTTCAGTACACTTCTGAATTAGAAGATTGCCCACTCCAACACTCCTTGCGTATGGGTTGGACAGACTGCTAATACCGCCAGCAGCCTCAAACCTAGTCTTCCTCTGTGCCTGCAAATAACGCATCGTGCCACAATGCATTCCATGTGTTTACAACCACCTTGCAGCATTTCTCCCTGATTACGTCCTTGTGGCATTTCTGCCTTCCCATTTAGGTTCCAGCATCGGGATATTGCTTTAGTGAGAACCAGGTACCCACTTATCAGTAGTATCACAGTATTCAGCATCCTCATTTGCAAGAAAGCTCCAATTACAAGGCCTGAAAGGTTGGGTAATTTATTCATACCACCAAACACCAGCCTGCAATAGCTGGTCCTAAGTTTCCATGCACATCATGAACACTAAGTTTTACAAGAGCTGAACAGCTTCAAGTTTTTCAGCTGAAGTCTACAGGATAGCTTAAAGCAGTAATTATTCCTAGTGCTAAAGTCCCTGAATATGACCCTATTCACAAATAAGTTAGATCCATTATGTAGAAATACTTAAAACAGCAGCTTAAAAGCAATAGTTATCTGAAACTGAGGCTTTCTGAACTCATATAAAGCTACTGGACATTTTTGTACAACGTAAGCAGCAGTTTTATCAACTGAATCCTAGATGACATATTTTTAAGTCTAAATTTGAAGAGTTAGTCACTCCTCACTGCACAAACACAACATTATATAAATGCAAGCTAAATGCCTACAAAGAGTGATCAACACCAGATGTATCCTCAGACTATTGACCAGGGTCCAGATGTGTTAAATCAAGGGAGGCAGAAGAAAAAACAATCTACAGGATAAAACCAGCTCACAGAAATGATGTAACATCATCCCAAGCTTTCTTTAGTACAAAGTTGGCCATATGATGGGTTTTTCACACTTCTTCATAAATTCCTGTTCTGTTAGACTGCAAGAGGAAAAGCCATGATTAATAACATAAATAACCATATATAAATGGTAGGCTGTGGTAAAGCCACTCCATGTCAAAGCCGGCATGTCTTAGATCAGCCAAGGCATACTGAAAAATGATCAAGCTACCTGACTTGCATAAAATACTGAAAAATCCAGTCTCAACTATTTTTCACTGCACAGTCTTATTACCGCTGTCACAAACAACAGCATTTTTGCATCACTACATATACAAACACAGCTACTGTTCCACTACAGAAATTTGTTTTCACATTACAAAGAGATGCTTTTGGTTGGGTAGGAAACAAAGGTGAGTCTTAGAGCTCAGCAAGACACAAAGAGAGCTTTCTGTTTTTTCTTTACCTTTCTCCTCACTTTTGCAAGATAATTCAAGAAAAGGAAAGCATGTACTAGAAAGCAGGAGGTCATATTTCTAGTTAAGACTGTCTTAAGAGAGAATTTGGGCTACTGTGGTACAGCTTCAAAATGGGCATTGCAGGCAGCTGAAAACCACGGTCAGATTTGGCTAATCACCAAACCTCTGACTTCCAAGCCACCTAAGTCACACAACCTCTTACCACCATGGGCTTTAAACAATCGGTAATTGTTCTTAAGCAATAAACAGACACCCAGGAAGCTGGTACATTAGCCTAGTGGGCCTTTATTCAGTTCATGCTCTACCAATAAATTGCCTTGTGTTCAACTCTGATGAGTCACTAAGTTTCTTTAGGTCTCATTCAATGTCTTTAGAAGCAAGTGATAACAGATTTCCTGAGGTGGTGTCAAGAGGACACCAGAGATTAAGATTCCCTCAGATAATAGCAGGGGGCAAACAAAGAACAACCCTATTCTTAATAACTTGAAATGTGGCCAAACGTACATCACTACGGTAAGCACGGATTAAGAAAGTCAGCGTGCCTCCATGGGGACCAGCATGCTAATTGAAAAGGCTTTTAAAATTGTTTTTATTATATTAGCATTCTGTTTTGGTTCCTTGTTGCAAAGGATGAGTATGTCCTTTCTAAAGAGAAGAAAGATTCACACTTAAAGCAGTGACCTAATTCAGTATGCACTTGGCTTCACACCAGACCGTATGGACATTCCTCCTTTTCGCATGTTCTACTTTAGACATGTCCTTTTCATTCAGCATGCCCTAGATGGTCATAGTTTAGCTTTTTATGAAATTCCAGCTTATTCTCATAGTTGTTTTATTGTTCATAATTTCACCCAGATGCCACAGATATTCACTGTCTTAAACCCCCTCCACACACAGATTTTTCTCCTTGGCGAGTTGCACAATGAAAACATAAGGTCCAGTATCATCCCTTGATTAATGCTTATTATTCTGAAGAGTGTCACTGAAAATAGAATTGCTTATGAATATTAGAGAAACATTGCACACGCAGTTACTTTCTCACTTGCTGAAACCAGCACAAAGCGAACTGGCCGTCTTTGCTGTCGCGGACAATCTTTGCATAAACCTTAGAGTGAGCAACCTAAAACCATAACTTAAGTACGCAAAAACACATCATCTTTGCTTCGACAGTCTGCTGAGGTACAGCCTCAGAAAAGACACAAAGGAATTTGTTCAGAGCTTTATTATACGATTCTAGTCACACGAGTACCAAAGTCAGATTTTTCAGCTGTTGGGGAGATTAACAGAAAGGAAAAAGCAAAGAGAAAAAACACCCAAGAATTAGGGGCCACAGTTCTCACTTGCCACAGAAGTAACCTTTAGTCTCGTGTCTCACCCTCACTGGACTGACCGTGAATAACATTTTATCACAATTCCACTATTTGATGTGCTTTCAGGTACACGCTCTGCCTCCCAAGCACACAAACACACACTACTGGACAGGAGAGAAGCTGAAAGTCACTATCAATTTATGGAAGCAAGATCCACATTCAAGAAAACCAGCAGAAAAGTGAAAATAATCACAAAATGTTTTAGACCTTCCCAGTCTAATAATAAATCCTGAAGAACTTGGCAGTTGTGCTTATACACATTGTAACCACTGCCCACAGTAAAATAAGGACATCGGGTACAAGCAGCAGCTTATTTTCAATTTTTTGAAAGTTCAGAGCAAAATACCCTGTTCCAATTCATCACAACATGTACGTTTACTTTGTAAGCACAGAATTTGAGCTTTGCTACTCACATTATCTGACTGACACTAAAGTTAATTTTTTTTCTGGCTACTTTTTATGATTTCCATGAAAATTTCCTTGCATCCTCCTCTGTATCTTCCCAGCACTCCCATCATATGGCATCCTACTTTGGCATACTCACATGGATACTATATAGAACCAAACCTAAAAGAGCACACACCAGCACTCCTCCACATAACAGAGTAGTTTCTGTAGAAAGTTATTCTTCCAGATACCGCAAGATCTAAACTAGAAGTTCAAAAGTTAAAAAAAACAAAGCAGAAAAAAACACACCAAAAAAACCCATCTTACTTGGCAGACGAGGCGACAGATTCAGCTCTCTGTCACATCTAACTCAAGCCCAAAACCCATGATCATTAATTCTTATAAGCTTATCAGCTCCACTTGGTTGACAAATATGAAAAATGGTTGCATTCGGCTCGTGTCCATCAGTCAGGCAGCAGACTCCAAGCAGTATCAGGTACACAGTCGCTCATGCTACTGCAGTCAGCCTCACCTTGCCGCTCATCAGCCAACAACCTGCGATAACGTCGAGTTACCTGCTCGGTGCTGCTCCTACTCACCGGTTTGGTTTTTTTTTGTCTCCCTCTGCTTTCTTTGTTACAAATTCCCACTGGTAAACACTGTCAAAGCCAGAGTCCCACAGAGGGGGCAGGGGGTCAATGATGACTGCACACTGATCACTGAGCTTCTTCATTTTTAATTAAGGACAGCAGGAAGAAGAAAAAACTACCACATAGGCAACACAAGAACTACTGTATACATTGTGAGCAACCTGTAATGAATTATGAAGTGCTCAAGCATATCTGCAGTAGGTAACTTTAGACATTTGTTTAGCTCCTAAATGGGAAGGAAAAAAAAAATCATGCCTTTGGCACCAGGATCATATAGTAGTACTCACGGCACATCAGAAACGTGTAGGTCAGGCAATGGGAACCCACAGGGAAAAGTTACTTCAGTGATGAGTGACAACAATCCCAGGACTCATTACTCAAATAATATTCTTTATGCAAATTGTTTATTTTACAAAAGCAACACTGTGTTTTTGCCAGCAGAAATGCTGTGCTCCTAAGCAAAATTAAGACCGACATGAAAGTTCCCAGTACATGGGAAAGCTACATAGGGCTTCTTTTCTCCCTTGTTTCATGCGATAGATGAACTCACTCTCAACACCAGAAAGACACTTTATTGATAAGAAATTCTGCCTTTTTCCAGCATCAGATCCTGGTCAGTAATTACATATTTCCAGGAGGTGCAGCTGAAGCAGCACACTTTATACCAACCTTTTTAGAGAAGTACAGGTTTTGATTCTCATAGTGGAGTTCTATCATTGTAAGATCGAGCCCACCGAGGCTTACCTGATGAAAAACAATCAAGCAGGTCTCGCTCTACAGCCTTCCCAGACTCTCTCCTGAAATTTCTGCCTCTGTTTCAATGGGTTCTCTGGCCTGTGTTTTTACAAGAGCAACACCATCAGGGCTGAACAAAGGACCCATCCTACCCCTCCTGCACCACATACCCCTTCCTCATCACACATACATGACTAAAAGATAAATCATCGTGCCAAGTGGCATAATATGAAATAATATGAGTTTTATTGTCTCTTTTCTTAGAGAAAGTAAGAGAAAGTGATGTCCAACAATCTAGATACAGCGATATCTTGCCACAAAACCCCCTGGAAAAATCAGTCATGTTGTCATCCTCAAACAAGGAAAGTTTTAACTGTGCTAAAATTGTTTAAATGCAATTCTTAATGTAATTTGCTCTGAAATAACAAGGAAAAAAATGGCCTTTTGCTGAAGCAGTTTTATCTCCCATATGCTAGAGAAGCAAGTTATTGTATCCCCTGGCATTTGTTGTTCCTACACAAAACCAAATCTATTACATAGTTAAGTGGACAAATGAAAGAACAATGTTATTCACATTATTTACTTTATACCTAATCCAAAGTAAGCAATGAGCTTATGAATAGGAGCCCTGCTTTGGCTTCAGTGAAGCCAGAGCAAGCCCATTTGTCTGGAAACTGCTGAACTGAAATTGGAACTTGAAACCCAGCCAGCTACACCTCACCTATGCTGGTCAGTATCATCCCATTTCAGATAAGGCCAGAAAGTAAGTCAACTCATAGTTGTTTCATTGTTTTTATGAAGACATACATCTGCTTGGCAAGAAGGAAGCTAGATTAAATGTCCTAGGTAAGACTAGCTGAAGGAGTTTTGTTTGTCTGCTTGCTTGTTTTAAAATTATTATTGAATAGCTATCCTGAAAGACTCGCTACCTTCAGCTTCGATAAGATAAATACCTTTTCATACAGTTTGTACTATTTAGCTTGCAAGTTTTTGCATTGCTGTAGGCATTATTCCTCTTTTTAAATTTGGCAAACAAATCCCACAAACTCGAAACTTAGAGAAGCAAGTCATCTTCCCCGTATCGTAAGGGAATTAAAGGAACAGCAGTATTACATGACTACACTTATTTTGTAAAGTTCAACCTAGAAATATGGGAACAAAGGTGCAATTAGCTACCTTCGTACAATTAGCAGGGAATCGCTTTCTCGTGGTACTCCCAGCATCTTGCAAGCAACATCATTTTTTCACATGAGCACTAGGCAAGAACCTGACCTACTTTTACCACATGCTTTGAAATACCATTATTAACAACAGACTCTCCGTGAGGGGCTGCGTGAATTATACGGGCAACTGTAACGTGGCAGCAAAGTGGGTTCCTGGTCCAGGATTCAGCACCTGAGCAACCTCACCCAGCTGAGAGCCGCACTCAGATCTGGCCGTTGCAGGCTGGCAGAACTTCAAACCAGCCCCTACAGAGCGCTGCACGCTGAACCAAGGGCAAAAGGACTTGCTGCATTACCCTGGGGGATAGCTCAAGCAGAACTAAATCACGGTTCTTATAGCAACTTTAGCTTATCTTCAAAGATGCACCGTAGTCTCTGTTAAAACACACACAGTGAAATCTTTATACTCCTTTCTGTAACATGGAGCAATGGCTGCACTAAGAAGCAGGAATAAAACTTAGGACATCGGTAGTCTTCAAAAAGGTAATGTCGTAGGAACTTTTTTTTAGGAAAACAGACTGTTTTCGTAAGACAGAAAACACAGTTATACTTAAAGAGCATCACCTAACAGAGAATGAGGAAAGGTAACATACTCCTTAGACATCCAAAGTGTCTAAACATCTTATAAGGCCCCAGCTAAATATTTCCCCCATACAAGACGAACATGCTCCAGCAAACGCAACAAAACAGTAACCAGCGATCCCAGGTGAGGTGCATAGCCTTTGCACAGCATACCCACATTTTCACCGATGCCATTTTCTACCCATTAAAAAAAACAACAACACTGAGAATGACTTAAATTGTCCCTTTAGTTCATATGCAGTATTCGAAACTAGGCTCACTTGGCTATTCCTCAGTCCATGAACCAAAGATGGAAGGAGGAAAAGAACCTACAAACATTTTTAAAATGGCTAAAAACATAAGCTAAGTAGTTTAAGTTCTGCTTTCAACACAAGAAATCAGCCAATGAATGTCACCAGAACTGAAAGCTGGATGCCAAACAACTTAGAAACATCTGGTGTGTTCCAGAAGCACAGCTAGATATACTTACGTCATCCGTAATTTTTCAATTTGACATAACTAAGCATTAACTTACCCCTAAAGGACTAACAATACCAGGCTTCACTGAAAGCAGAGACACTAGCAGCTTGTCAAAATACCTATTTTGATATTCTTTCATTTGGTGTTTAGGGGTTTTTTTGTGCGTGTTTTCCTTTTTTTTTTAATTAAGTTGCCTTGCATTGAAAAAGACACCACTATGAAAAATAGAAACACAGAACAGTTGACACTTAGCATTACCCGTCTCCAGCTCTATTTGTTCTGTTTTTCAAGTCACTAAAAATCAGTCTTTGGACCATGTGGACCATCTTTCCTCCTCCTCTCTTCAGGAAGAGAGGATCATGACTCGGATGGGAGAAGTCGGGAGTTTCTGTAAACCTCTGCTGAGTTTGCACCATTCTTGTGCCACGCTCGTATTCCACAATTACTTTTTTCTCTAGTTTTGCTTCACAGCAGGGACACACAAGTCATTACCACAGACACCAGTCACGAACTATTCAAGGTGCCACATTTGACACCATGTTATTTGACACCACCATGTTATTTGAACACTGGTTTAAAGCTTTGTTACCTCCCCTTGTCCCTTCAGACAGCTGACTTAAATTCCTATCACATTTCTATCTTTCCATCTAGCTAGGTAAAACTCTATTAGAAGTTCAGAATGTTACATAATCAAGGAGCAACTGTGAAGGGTTCAAAGCAAAAAAATTCCAAATCACTGGATTGTCTGAAATCTGAAAAAAAACCAAAAACCAAACAACTTGAAATACACTTAGTAGCACTTATGAGCAGAATCTAACTGAGCATTTTGGATGTTAGAACTCAGTGCCGTTCCAGACACTGGGAGTGCTGGGGCAGAGTTTGTCCTGCACAGACATTTTACTGGAGCACTGCTTCCAGTCTGTGCTGGGCACACTCAGGCACACCAGTCATGCCAGCCTGCACCGACCACAACCGATCCGCATGCTCCTACTTTGCAAATTGTCCCTCTCTTTCTCAGAAGACTTCCCTCCATATCAGAAACTCTCAGATCACGTGAAAGATGGACTAAATTACTATCACTCAAGAGTATTAACTTCCACTTCCCCAGAGCACTGGGAACACATGCAAGCCATCTGCTGCCCCTGGGGCTGTGAGTAGTATCAACAATGCTGAGTAGTGTCTTATAATTTTTGACACTGCTGCTTGGGGAAACCTTTAAGAGACAGCAGAAGTGCTACCACAAGTCATCTGAAAGCCATCACCCAAAACACCCTTCCAGGACCAATTTTATTTTATAGACACTGATGAATTAGCCCTGTGTGTAATTTCATAGATTCTAAACTGCACTCAAGACTAGCATTTTGTATTTTCTGAGCATGCTTCAGAACACAAGCTCATTTACTTCATTTCCTCTGTGTTAATACATTTCCACTGCATTGATGAAGCAACGTTCTCCACGAGCTTTAGTTGCTTCCTGTCTATCAGCGCTCAACACCTGCCCTTGCAACAGCAACACAAACTCAACCCAGAAGAGTTGTGAAAGTATTACTTCTACTGTTTCTATAGAAAAGACACACATACGCAAACACCAGACACACACTGGGGCAGCAGGAAAATCTGCCTGGTTAGTAACCTTGCTACAATTAACTATCACATGTTAAATGCCGTCAGATATACCCTCAACATCCACAAACAGAATTATCTGCAGCACCTCTGCAGAGCAGCATCTCAGCCATCAGCCTGAAACTCTGACAGCTTCCTGCAACTACACACCTGCAAGCTAGAAACCGCCCTTCCACATCTTCTCTTTCAGCTGGCATCTGAAAATTTATTAGGGCCCTTTTTCCTTACAAGATTATCTGGGACCAGTCACCCTGATTTCCAAATCCTAACACGTGACTACAAAACTAGCCTAGCTTTGGACACAACTTTTTGGAGAACTCAGGTGTCCTATGATTCTGATCTTTTACGCGAGTGCTGATCTACTGTCTTGACAAAAAGCATGAGTAACACTGCAGACACAATAACCCTCTTTTGTGGTTGACATTCATCAAAGTTAAACACAAGAAGCAGAGAGCTATATAAACATTAAAAAAAAAAAGAGCTGTTTAGCAATTTTACTCAGAAATATTTAATACCTGCAAGTACTGTATTTCTAAGTCTATCTTTAAGTCTATCTAAGTCTATCCTAGCTGCTCTGCATTATTATCTTACCTTTGAACATGAGAGTCACTAAGTATGTGGCAGGACCCTTCTCAAGCGATTCATTAGCCACAAAAGAATTTTACTGCTGTTCCATAAATGTAATATCAGTTTCCTTCAAGAGAATTTCCCTGCAGTACAGCAGAGAAGAGTAAAACCAGTTCCCTCAGTTTTGGGGAGAACAAAGGCCAAATGTCTCTGCCCACCTAGTCCCCTCCCAGCATCACACCAGCCAGCTCCACGCTGCTGAGACAGCTGCACTGCTTCAGTTCTGCACATTCTTTCCTCAGCTGCCTATCGTGTGCTTATGCTCAGACTCCCATGGGTAAACATTCTTATGCCTCCATCTATCGAACTAATGCATGAATTGACAACATGGGTCACTTCTGGCCACAGCAGAGAAGCTGAAGGGAAGACTCGCTTTCGATATCAGGATGTGCATGCTGGCTGTCAGGTGCCGATCGGGCTTTCTAGACAGCTGCCATAAGTGACACCCCTACCAGAAAGCCCAGTAACACAAAGGAGAAGGATCTTCTTCCAGGAGCTGCTTCATCAGTGAAACAGCATTGCTTCATACAGGGGAGGAAGAAAGAGCAAGAAAAACAGTGAGACAGACCTGCCCTTTATCACCCACCCACTCCACCACTGACAGACTTATTCAGTGCGAAGAAGGAAGAAGGTGAAAGACAAACACAGGCAGACCTGCCCCTTCTGTCACCCGCCAACACAGTTCCAGCAATGCAGTCCTCAAATGTGCCTAATGAGGAGACATGCTCACCCTCCACCACAGGCCAGGAGGCTGATGAGCTCCAGATCAAGAACTTCTCAGGACCACAGTAAGGGCTAAAGCAAGCGATTAAAGACCCAAGAGCTCAGTGCTGGAACACACTTGTACTGCGGGCAGGCACTAATGAGTAAACAGGCCAATCACTATAGTTACTTTTAATTACAGTTGGAGATGATCAAGAACAGCAGGAAATGGTTAGATTAAACAAAAAAGTATGTGCAAGATCTCACCTCAAGTCATATTTGGATGCTCTGACCTTCACTTTGAAACACACTCCATTGACACTCTTTCCAATGCTCACATCTGCACTCCCAGCACCTGCAACGGCTTGTCAGCTTTATCAGCTCACTAATCCAAGTCTTAAAGCATTTGGTTTGTGAATGTGAAACATCGTTAAAAACAGGTAAGGTAAAGAGAAGATCACTCCAAGATATTCTTTCCACTGTACTCCACCCTGAAATAATTGTCAAGCAAGTGCCTCCTGTCAGTCTTACCACACGCAGAAGAGCAGCAGTATGGACAGCCTAGTTCCAGCACAGAGAGTACAAGCTTCTCACATGTATTTGTGCTGTACATGAAAATATGGCACAAAGTCTTCCAGCACAGAGAGTACAAGCTTCTCACATGTATTTGTGCTGTACATGAAAATATGGCACAAAGTCTTCCAGGATTAGGAAAAAAAAAGCTTATATTCCTTTCCCCTTGAACCTCTGATCTCTGGCAACTACACACAGCTTGCAAGGGTTATCTAGTTACACTTTTAAAAAAAGTTCGTCAGCTAGCAGTGACTATCAGAACCACTAATTTAGATTAGACACAAAATAAGGAGTAAGATACCCAAGAACTATTAAAAGCTAACCCACTGTCTCCATTTTTACATATATGCAAGATGTCTACAGCCTTACTATAAATATTTTTAAACAGGCTTAGATGAAAGAAGCACCTAGATGCACCTAAAAAAAAAAGCCTCAGACAGTACCCTGTGCCACCCCACTCATGACAAAAAGGGCTACAATTTGCAGTACAGTTCCTGCCTTCAGAAATGTTTCTTCTTTCCCTCTCAACCCCCCAATATTTAATATTATTCAAGTCATTATACACTTTTACATTTTTTAAATAAACAATAAGGTTAATGGAAGTGCTGGGCTTTTCTAATCATGAACCAAATTGAAACTGTTGTGGCAGCAAGTTCTACAGCTGCGGCTATAACTCAGAAGTAAAACTATATTCCCATTCCCTCACAAAAGCATATTTCTGAGCATCTTGTGAATTACAACTTCATTTTCCCATTTCCAGCACTAAATATGCATTAATATAATTAGTTGGATAGATAAAGCACAGCATTTTCTTTTTCACAAGAGCTATTATGCTCTCGAGACATGTTCTTTCAATTACGCCCTTTGAAAACTTCTAAAGATCTTTTTTAAAATAAAAAAAAGTCTTCTGCTTGAAATCCCTGTCTATTTGTTATTTTATTTTTCCAGAAGGAAGATTATTACGATCTCTTCCTATACTTTTATTCTGGAGGGCTGGTCCTCCAAGAGGGCAGAAGATGAGCTAACCGAAAGCCAAGCACTTTATCAGTTCCAGCACCACCCAAATCCTTATCCAAAGCCTGACCTTCATCCCACCTCTACGATTCTGCTTCAGCATTATTTAAAAAGAAAATACTGCAAGTCATGAAGCTTGCTTCATAATGACAGGCTGTTTCAGAGTTAAGAAAAATATTGTGCAACTTGTTCTCTGCAGTAAAAAAAAAAAAGCCTCATTTTTTCTCATGCCCAAGTTCAGTTTTATCTCTTTTAAAAGTGCAGGTCACTTTGCTGATCCTTTTTTACCAAGAGGTCCACAGAACACTTCTGCCCAGCATGAAAGTAGCAGCCTATGGTGCAGGGGTAGAAATTTTTGTGCCAGATATGCTTGTTGGTTTTCTTGGCAACAAACCACAGCTACTTATCATTTAACTATACCCTCAGACGATACTCCTCACTGACATGGAAAGATCCGTATCTTGAGGCTAGAACTTAAAAGTAAAGAATTTCAAATCAAGAATAACTTGGTGCAGCTTTGACTATGATGCAGCAGCCTTAATGATAGGTTTGGAGTTTTCCTTTTTTTTTTTTTTCTTCCTCCTTTAAGTCTGAGAAAGACACTGAAACAAAGTCATGAGATCAAAAAGGGAAAGAACTATTCAAGGTCAGTTGATCTTAATCACACTGAAGTTTTTGTGGTTTGCCTCCAGGAACAGACAAGCTAAACAGTTTGTACTTGTGCAGTACAGTCCTGTACCTCAAAATCATTGTTCTTCCACTCTCAGCTTACTGACGGTTTAGAACAGTGGTGCTCCTGATCCTTATGATAAGTACTTACTGGCAGGAGTCTCTCATAAAAGCCTCAGGGTATAACTGAGGCCCATAGCTAACACTGCAAAACACATCTATCTCCACTGATGCCTACTAGGAATACTTACAAGCCACTGCCTTTGACAGTGTTTGGGGTCTCACTATTCAGCCAGAAGTTTCCTTCAAACACACTGAAGCAGGACAGGAACTTTCAGCCAGTGCATTTTCAGCCAGTGCATGCAGGAAAAGGAGAAACCGTCACACGGGCCCTGGCATCCACAGCCTCCAAAAGGAAAAAAAATATTTTTTGCTGCACAACTTGGGCTTGAGGGATCTTCACTCTGTGATAAAACCACCTCTTTCTTGCAGCTCTTCCAAGCCACCCATCAGAGCAAAAGAATACACTCAGTCCTTATCCATCATCTACAAGCTTAGTAGACAAGATCAGTGACTCAGTTTCTGCCTGATAGAGGCACTTGGAGAGAGAAAAACCACAAACTACAAAAACACAGAATAAAGTAAATGCTAATTAAGCAGATCCAGATTACACTTCACTGAAAACAGGCAGTATCAAGTTTACCTTTTTGTACACCGAGCTTTCAAAACTGCCTTTCAGATCGCAAACCCTCCGTTTCAGGTGCAGCAATTCCTCCTACAAATGGGTTCGTTTCAGGATTTAACAGGCCGGTAACAACGACGCGACTTTACTTTTGATGTTCCACAGGAGAACGGGCCAACTTCCACGGCTTACAGGAGCACAGAATTCACCGAGCAAGAACCCGGCTGGCACAAAGCCAGAGACGTAAACCACGGTTAAACAACTCGCTCTGTGTCGGGGCTGTGGGTGCAGGCGCTGGGCTTCCAGCGGTGTGAGCGGCCAAAGGCGCCCCCGGGCCGGGCGCTGCCCCGGGGCCGGGCAGCCGCGATGCCGCCTGCAGGGACACCCCTCGCCCCGCGGCCTCCGACCCCAAACCCGCTCCCCGGCGCGTTTCAGGCCAGGCAACACAGGGCAGCCGAGAGGAGGAAAAAAGAGATGAATTTTTATTGTTGAGAGAGCGCCAAGATCAAGCCCTAAGGAAGGCTGTCAGGCCCCCGCCACGAGGGCGATTAGGCGCAGCTCAGACGAGCGATCCCAGCTGCTGCTTATCCCGCGCCACGCTCCCCACCCCCCCTCGCTCCCCGGCGCGGACACCGCCGGCCGGACCCCACCTCCCCAGGGGCTCCGCACCGCCCAGCGCGGCCCGACCCGCTCCCGGCCGCCGGTCGGCGACGGACCCGCCGCGACGCCGCTACCCGCCGGGCTCCCGGCGCGGGCACCGGCAGCTCAACCCAGCAGAGGGGGAAAGGGGCCCTTCGACAAGCCGGGAGGAGAGGGGGAAGGCGAGCGGGCCGGCGAGGGTAGGAGCAGCGGGGGGAGCCGGAGAGGCGCGGCACGGCCGTACTCACCGTGCGGTCCCCGCCGCGGAACCTCAGCCCCACTTCCTGTGCGCTCGGAAATCAGCGGGCGGGGCGACCCCGCCAACGCCCTTAAAGGGGACGGCGCCGGCCGCCCCCGACCGCCTCCGGGGCGGAACCGGGCGCCACCGCCGGCCGTCGCATGGTGGGAGCCCGCCCCTGCCCCCGCGCCCCGCCCCTCCCCTCCCCTCCCCTCCCCTCCCCTCCCCTCCCCTCCCCTCCCCTCCCCTCCCCTCCCCTCCCCTCCCCTCCCCTCCCCTCCCCTCCCGTGGCGGCCGAACCCGGGCTGCCCGCGGAGGGACAGTTGCCGGGCGGCCGTTAGGGCGGTGGCAGGGAGGGCCGGGCGGGGCCCCGCCGCCTCCCACCCTCCCAGCCCTCCGCACGGTGCTCTCCGCACCGCCCGGCGGGCCTCGGTGCGCCCTGTGGGAAGGCGGGAAGTGCGTGGCTGCGAGCTGTGCCCAGGGGTGTCTTAAATACACCCGTGGGCCACCGGGAGTGAGCCACAGACAGGTGTACTAGGAGCGCTGGCCTGGGCAGGGTCCCTCGTCACCTTGGTGCCCTGGGCCGTGCGTGAGGCGCAGAGGCCCTGGCAGGTGGAAGGGGTGGAAGAGGACGCACAGAGCCGCAGGCCCAGCCGCCAGTGCTGTCCGGCTCACCCTGGACCTCCCCAAGATGGTGCTGACCCGCAGCATGCTCAGCATCGCGGGGAAGGTACCGAGGGCTGAGCTCGCTTGGTGCTGCTTGGGGCCTGCTGCCCTCTTGTCTTGTACAGCCACCCAGTCCGGACAGGTGTCAGTGCCCTGTGTCGTGCTCTTCTCTGGATACACCACCACGAGAGGGACATGGACCTGTTGAAGCATGTCCAGAGGAGGGCCACAAAAACGGTCAAAGGGCTGGAGCACCTCTCCTATGAAGACAGGCCGAGAGAGTTGGACTTGTTCAGCCTCGAGAAGACCCCAGGGAGACCTTATAGCTGCCTTCTAGTACCTGAAAAGGACCTACAGGAAAGCTGGGCAGGGATATTTACAGGGGTGTGTAGCAGCAGGGTAAGGGGCAGGGGTTTTAAACTAGAGCAGGGTAGATTTAGATTCTTTTTTTAAAAAAAATTCTTCCCTTGCAGGGTTTGAATTGAAGCCAAGCTTGGGATCTCATGCACTTTTCAGGCACTTGCATGAAGGGTGGCCTATAACAGCTTGAAAGGGTAAGGCCAAGAACAGCTCAGGCAGCGGGTGGGGTAGTAATGTTTTTTTGTAACTAGACATCAAATGGTTCTGGCCCCACTCATCAGAAACAGTCATAGACACTCAAAAGCAAGTAAAAGTTTATTCTTTGACATCACTGAGCTGTATAACTGCACACCTGACTGAAAGGCAGGCACTACCTGCTTTCCAGAGTGGAGCCCCACAATGGTCTCAGCAGCAGAGGCCTCTCCTCTCTGTTATGATATTGCTCTGTTGAGGTAGGCACCCCATTTAGCACAGAGCAGCCCTTTGTTTTCAGGCAGACGGAAACCCATTTGTTCATAGACAGCGACACTGCACAGCCTGCGGTGGGGGGCTGCGTGTTCAAAGACCTGGTCTGTTCAGTCCAGATTTCAGGGTGTCAGATAGCAAAGGTCTTTCTAGGGAATACCTTAAATAAATGGTGATTTTTAGATAGGCAGGGGGTTTCCATATAGACTGGGAACCCTCTTACTATACATTGCTGCCAGGCTCCACTTCACTGCTCTGGTCCATTACCAGGGAAAGCACACTTGACTGATGTGACCAGTTGTCCGTGCAGGCACTTTCATATTCTCTGAAGCTTGTCATGAGGCTGGATTGTCAAAGCTAGGTATCTATCAAAAACTCATTTGAAGAGGCTCATGGGGAAAACAAGTTATCAGAAAGTTTTAGATTATCACATATGCGCTCCTGAAACTAACATGGGTTCTTTTTTTAAAAAAAACCCACAGTATGTAAATATACTATTTTAAACTTGACCTTGTGCAACCTCAGTATTGCGTATTAGAGATGACTGTTTAGTACCCCTCGGCTCCTACTTGTTTTCTGTGTTGTGATAAATGGGTAGGATTTTACTAGACACCCATGTTGTTTTACTGATACAGGAGACTGAAGTGTTCTGTAGACACAATATTATTTGGAAGTACAAGAAGCTAACAGAATGGAAATAACTGAAATTCCTGATTTTGTTAACTGACGGTGCAATGTTGATCTCAAACTCTGACAGTCCTGCATCACTCACTGGTTGGTCTACAGAGAGCAACCAAACTCTGAACACCGTGCCTCAGGCCTGCCAGGTATCGCTTTTCTGCGCAAGAGCTAGTTGCCACTAGCGATCTCTGCAGTGTCTTACACAAGATTGTACACCGAATACTTTTTCTTCTTCTTTAAGGGCTGATTTCCTCTATTTACCAGGATTCCTTCATGTCCAGAAAGTTTATGTTTTTCAGCTAGAGGGAGGAAGAATAGGTTTCTTAAACTCTAGTAACGAGTATGCATACTTATCTCTTTATAAGAGGACTAGCACAAGAGGAAAAATTACATTTTTGCAGTGATGTTGTGTGTAACTTCCTGACTCTTCTGCCAGAATGAGCTATTCCGAGGTTAGGCATTCCTTTGTAACTCAGACCCATCTTTCTGCTCACAGACGTTGTAGCTCCTATTTGGTGTTAGTCTTACAAGCCTACAGATGAATTCCTGGTTTGTTTGTGAATAAAGCAGATAATGAAACATTTAGCAAACGTCTGTGTTTTAAGACAAAATTAATTTCAGCCTGGGGATGCTTTTTAGAGAGGTGTTTGCAGATGTCTTAGCAATAGATGTGTGTATATATAGAGAGAGAAAGAGAAAGAAGACATAGCTTTGAATTTTATTAAAATATTATGATAGGATGATTATTTTAGAGGCCTAGAGACAGACTTTAAAAATGTTTTGCTAAACTTTGGTAAACAGTGTTCTTAAATTGGTACGGTTAGCAGAGAGGAAGTGGCTGGCAATAGCTGATTTGAAAAAGAAGAGTTTTCCAGAACAGCATTTGCTCTAGCCCCTAGTGGTTTGGGGGGTTTTATTTTCTCTTTTTTTCCCTTGCTTTTGTCTTTTTTTTCTTTTTTTTTTAAGCATATGTGTGGGCTGAAGGAGAAGAAACAATAGAGAAAACAAAGAGGAGCTGATCTGAGAACATGATGCTGAAGCAAAGGGCTAATATAAATGAGACTAAAAGAGAAGAGGGGGAAAAAAAAAGGCAATCCTTCACCAGTGGATATTTTTGTTCTTTTATCCTCTCGAGACAAAATGAAATGTGTATGTGGAATAAGAAGAATGGTCTGTTATTTTGCCTTCAAATTCAGAGCTTTAATTGCCAAACAACAGTCATTAGTTTGCCTTGACACAGGGCTTTTTGTCAAATACCACAGCTCAGCCTTACTGGTGGCACAAATCCAGCACAATCCCATGTGAAGCCGCTTTAGCCTTGGTTTAATTGTTGCAAATTATTTATAACAGATATTGAACAACACAACCAAAAGCGTAAAGAATTTTTAATGGCCTGAAATAAACCATCCTACAGTATTTTAATCATCTTGATTTATAGTTTCTTCCCCTCAAAACTTTAATTTTCAGCTTTTATTCTAAGTTGTATTCCATAACCCTTTGTCATTGGTCCTGTCCAAACACACGTTGTTGCTACGGGCTATGAAATAATGGGTCACAGGGGAGGAGAACTTACGTCTGGCTTGGGGAATGCGAACCTCGACCTCAGGCTCTGCTGACCACGCTGCAGTGCGAGCGTCAACCAGGTCACCGAAAGGCTGACCTCGGGCTTCCTTTGTGTGTATTCTCCCAAATCAAAAAGGACACCATTACTGTCCGGTTACTGTGGGGCATCTAGGATGAGTATTAAAGGTGCCTGGGAGGTCCAGATAGTCCACTGCGTTAGAGGCTAATCTCATGACTTGTGATAGGTTTGGGGGAGAGAGTGCATACACGGAGCAACTCTACCATGCAGTAGTCTTCCTAGATTTCTTGTTACCATTCCCTTTATCTTATATTGCTGCAACATTTTGATTTTGGCACTCCTTAGACTTTTGGCCTCTACGTCTTTGAATGTTGAAGGACAGCATTTATTTATGTAGTGGTTTGGTATCAAATAAATACCAATTTTTGGTATTATAATGTACTAAATTTTGGACCCAGAAGCATATAATTTATAAAATATTTGGGAAATGAACTGCTATAGATACTTTCTTCCTGCCGTTCTGAGATCACAGTTTCTAAATTACTTCCTTTCAGAAATACTCATTAGAAAACAGTCTGTACAGACTGTATCAGCCAACTTAAAACTCATATAGCGTCTTTCCATACATTAAAGCAGACTCAGTAATTTTTATACTCATTCATGAAACTAGAAGACATTCCTTATTGGAAAAGATAATCAATACCATCACAGCTATAAGTTAGTGCAAATAAGATTTAATGACTTTATTATCTGAAAAAGCTTTCTTCTGGTAACAGCAATGCTTATTGTAGTCCACTTTTTTTTTTTAATAGTGATAATTTAGTTTAGTGGTATTGGCATCTGTAAGAGTGCATGGAAGGATATATCAGAATTGTTTGGGTTCAATGTCTCAAAGTAACTTTTTAATTTTTGAGTTTGATGTATAGTTGCTGCTAACAAGTGTTTGCTGAGCTCTTTGAAGGATCCCAGAAATGTTACTGCACACAAAGTTCAGGTGTCACCTGGGTTTGTGCTGTAGAGGAATATGACGGCCACTGCCGAGCAGCCGCCCATACAAAAGATTACCTGGGTGACCGATACACCCGTAAGGGTGGAGCAGTGGCCGATGACTAAAGATAGGCTGCGAATAGCAGAACAAACAAAAGCGCTTGAACAAGTAACTGCTAAATTACAAACAGGATGGAGTTCATGCCGTCATGAGAATTGCCCCCTGTCATTGCTTATCATCAATACAGATTCCAACCCTCTTGCCATTGTGCTTCAATGGCAAAAGTAAAAGGGGGAAGAATCCCCTGGAGAGTCAGCAAGAATAATAGAATGGGTATTCTTACCGGTGCAACCTAAATTTCGCCTAATGAAAAGAAGAGAAGCCATCGCCGCGTTGATCCGAAAGGGCCGATCTCGAATAATGGAAATAGATGGGTTGGAGATAGCAGACATTAGTATTCCCGTTAGAAATGAAGACTTGGAATGGCAACTGTGGCACTCCATCAAAATCCAGGAAGCATTGCTGGGCTACTCTGGTCTGGTTCACAACAAGCATCCTAAGGGCCCACTGTGGCAAGTAATTGAGCAACACAAATGGCTAGAAAAACCCCTGTGCTCAAAGCAACCAGTGGATGGAAGGACGGTCTTCACAGACGCAGGGCAGAAGACGAGAAGCGCAGCATGTGTCTGGCAACAACAGGGAGCATGGAAGCAACGTACAATCCAGGGCGACATTGCAGATAGCTTACAAATACTCGAACTGAAAGCTGTATGTTGGGCTTCCCAGAATTGGAGCAAAGACCCTCTCAATGTGGTTTCTGATTCCTTATATGTTGTTAGGGTTGATGGTAATAACCAGCAGAGTGAGCTTTCTTTAGCTAAAAACAAGGGGGGGAAACCAGTTACCTTTTGCTTTGTTAGAAGTGTGTGATTAAGGACCAAAATAGATAGGGAGACTCCCTTGTATTCTTCCTTCAGCTCTGGCCAGGCTGTGAGAAGAATTCAACGGAGCAAACAACACCAGATGTTCCCGCATTCAATGTTATGTAAGGTTGCTTATTTAATAGTATAAATGCTGGACCCTCTTGCAGCGACTTCGGAAACCTCACCTACGGGTGGACGCACTGCGTAGGACTTCCCAATTGTCGGGAGGGTTCTCCAGAAACCTTGCTGCAACAGGGGCTCCCCAGCGACTGTGGGTCTAGATGGTATAGGGTGACGGGTGTGAGAACTTTGACAGGATGAATTAAGAGTTTAGTTAAGGCATTTTTTGTTATTGCAGTTTTAATTGTTATAGGCTTAGTTATGTTTAGTTGTTTGATAAGTATAATCAAGAAAATTATAAGCAAGCTAGCGGACGAAGCCTGGGTTGTCCAAAAAGGAAAAGGGGGATATGTAGAGGAATTTCTTGTGGAGCAGAGGTGCGGTATCACTTTAAAGGTGTGGACAACCCAGCTTAGGCCTAAACAAAGGCTCTGTCCTTGAAGCTGCCTTGGAACACAGGGAGGAGGAGGTTTTATCTGTTTTGTGAGAGCTTTGCGAGATGCTTGGCTGGAGGTGCTGGCCCCGGGGGGAGAAGCGGGGGCGAGAGCCGCTTGCATAGTGGAATGGCACTCCCCAATAAAATGCTGGCGCGTGAAAATCTGTAACTGACCAACTCTGTTAAGGGGCAGGCACGTGGACACTGCTTAAGTGTATATATTGAGCTGTCCGGAGCAATAAAGGGAGAACTACTTGTAGCCATATCGGTGGGATTTGTCGTTGTCTTGACCGGCTCTCCGACGGGACCCTCTTCAGGTGGGTAGCAGGATGACCATGAGCCAGCAATGTGCCCTTGTGGCCAAGAAGGCCAGTGGCATCCTGAGGTGTGTTAGAAGGGGAGTAGCAAATAGGTCGAGAGAGGTCCTCCTGCCCCTCTACTCTGCCCTGGTGAGGCCACATCTGGAATCTTGTGTCCAGTTCTGGGCCCCTCAGCTCGAGAGAGACAGGGAACTGCTGGAGAGAGTCCAGCGCAGCCACAGGGATGATTAAGGGAGTGGAACCTCTCCCTTATGAGGAAAGACTGAAGGAGCTCTGTCTCTTTATCTTGGAGGAGGTTCAGGGGTGAGCTCATGAATGTTTGTAAAAATGTCAAGGGGGAGTGTCAGGAGGACAGAGCCACGCTCTTTTCAGCGGCGCCTATTGACAGGACAAGGGGCAATGGGTGCAAGCTGGAACATAGGAGGTTCCATAAAAATATTAGAAAAAGCTTTTCCATAGTGAGGGTGACAAAGCATTGGAACAGGCTGCCCAGGGAGGTTGTGGAATCTCCTTCTTTGGAGACATTCAAAACCCGCCTGGACGCGTTCCTGTGCACTCTGCTGTAGGTGATCCTGCTCTGGCAGGGGGGTTGGACTAGATGATCTTTGAGGTCCCTTCCAACCTCTAACACTCTGTGATTCTGTGAATGAGAATGCAGAAGGGGAATTGCAGGGAGCTGCGTTAAGTGCCCGGGCTCTGCTGCCTGCTCCAGCTGAGAGCAGCACGCAATATTCCACAGCAGTAGCTGATCATTTTTCCTGGCCACATGGTGTTACTTTTTTTTCTGGCAGGCACCATAGGTCATATGCCCAGGGCTCCACCGCTCACTTCCAACTGCACCAGGATTATTACACTAGACCAACCAGTAATAACAAATATAAAACGTGATCCATGCATGAAGTGCTGGAATCCTATATTGGTTTATTTCTGACTGTTCCAAGACACCTTTACTACATTGCTTCTGTCCAATGACACCAAGAAGTGCTTTAGGCATTTTTCTAGAATGAGAAGACAACTTTGTCACAAGTATATTGACTATAAAGCAGCTCTGAAAAAAAAGTCGAAGCAGCTGTATTTTGTACCTAGAATGGAAAACAAATTAAGAGTTTTTGACTAAAGGCCTCAATATTGTGCAAAACATACCAAAAATGACACAGGTGGTTTTTTTTTTTCCCTTCTCCAGTATTGCAAACAGTAACCTGGTGAAACAATAAAGTAATGTACTTCAAATCAATTCTATTACATTACTTTTTAAACTGTAGATTTCACTGTCTAGGATACAGAAAGAGAAATAAGTTAAATGATTCTATATATGAGATTTGAAACAATCTTTCATAAGCACTCCTTGTCTGAGAAGGTAACAGTATAACCAAGGTCTTTTGGTTGGTTATCTGATTTGGTTCTTTTTGGTGCTTGAAAACCTCATGCACCAAAGCTCATTATTCAGATAAGTATCTACATTAAATACAGTATCTTTATAGAGGGAAGTACTTGGGCTTCCTTAATCTGAGATGGTTCATATTTTATGCAAAATATCCAGTATATTCAGTATTTAATATGCTTTACTTCTCAATCTCTTCTACCCATTGGGCCTGTCCAGCAGTCAAAAAAAGCACCACCTCCTTCCACACAAAATAAAGACAAAGCTGTAGGGGCGGACAGTATAGAGATGATCATCCATGCTAACAGATGAGCAAACAGTTAGTACAAAGCCAGTTTTCATTTCTTTGTACAATGGACAAGACCAGAGACAAAGAAACTTCTAGTGTTTTCATTGCCTGTACTGTGTTGGCCCATTTTTGGCACTATCTACTCCACTCCAGTTTGGGGTATTTTCTTTGTTTGTTTGGGGTTTTTTTTTTTTGCCAGTGTTAGGCTTGTCTGTCACTGCCCAAAGAAGTCTCCCTCCCTCCAGTACTCCAGTCAGTTCATAAAATAGGTTGGGATTTTTCTCTTCTTTCTGGTACCACTCATTGCGTATAATGCATTAAAATGGAGTTTTTTTAGGGCAATGTTTTCTGTACTTGTAATCTATTCTTAAAATGACATTGAAATAATAATGAAATCACATTTTATGATTTTATTAAAAATTCTCACAGTGTTGAAACAGTATAAGACAGGTCTAAAGGAAGGTAGGATGCATGTCATTCCCAAAGCAAGAGGGAAGACCTCCTGGGTACCATAGAACAGAAACAGACAACCAGAAAAAATACCATACCTCAACTGAGCAGTTGAAAATACTGAAATACTGTGTTTAGATTTTCATGGCAATTGACATCTGTGCCTGTGGTGCATAAAAACAGCGGCTGATTTTGAGAAACATGTTGAGACTTCACTAGCATCGTTATAAAACCAATTGGTAAAGATGAGCTGTATTTGCAAAGTCAGGATCGAATGTCACCTTCCTAGCAGGCTCACAGGCTGCGCTTTAATTTTTGACTTGTAATAATTGGTTTTTGTCTTTGTTACGAAAAAGCTTTGCTAATAAGAATCTTGCAATGGTTCACATCTATCAGTAAAATGGAACTCCAAATCAGATTAATTCAAAGCAAGATTTCACATCAGAGATGCGATCATAGCAGAGCTGAATAGCCAGACGCTTTGAAATTCACTTGAATTTGTTCCCACTCATTCTCAAGAGCAAGGAAAATCTGTTCCTGCTTCTCCTTTCCTGCTCCTATTTTTAGCAGGAGAATGAGAAAAACCTGATCTGGCAGCCTGCGCCCCATTTAAACTAAGAAATAGCAGGTTCAGAAGTATTTACTAGATGGAATTGAATGGTTATAAATGACATTTCTATTCCATTTTTATTCTCCTTTTAATTTAAATTTCAAGAATGTCAGCTACCAGTTCTGTGACTGCACAAGACAAGCAATGTTTTGCACTATTTTAAAAAACAAATCATATCTATGACAGGACTAACACAGAGATAAAAAGTTTTTAAAACTGTTTCTGCAATGCGATCATCTTAGAAACTGGGTGCAAGCTGCACTGAGGTTACTGATGTACATGCAAAATATGAGGATGTTCATAACAAATGCAGACAAATTCAAATTATGGAATTTCACCGTGTGTAGCATGTGAAAAAAAAATAGCTTAACGTGTGAATGCCAACAGGCTGCTGCTAATTTTGTGTATGTTTGTGTGGGGTTAATATCTACAGTTTTGATCTTGTAGACAAAGAAAATACCCCAAACTGGAGTGGAGTAGATAGTGCCAAAAATGGGCCAACACAGTACAGGCAATGAAAACATAAGAAGTTTCTTTGTCTCTGTTCTTGTCCATTGTACAAAGAAATGAAAATTGGCTTTGTACTAACTACAATTTTGATCTCGAGCCTGCTGCTTCATAGCTGCAGCTGGTACAGGCTGGCTCTAAGGTGTGGTAAGACTGGGGCTAGACAAAAGCAGCGTACCCCAAATCCTCCGCATCGTACCAAGACACGAGGCAGGACGGGTGACTGAGATGACCCTTGCTTGTGCTTCTGCACGTGAGCTATTCCCATGGGAAAAACCAGCGGGGCTGGGCATCCACAAAGCTGAGGGGGTGCCAAGAGGAAGGGGTCTCAGTTATAAACTTAACCCCAGTATCCAGGTTAATGTGGGGCTCTTTTTCACCTGGGACACAGGAGAAGGTGCTGCTTAATTCCCGAGAGGGGTGAGACATTTTTGTGTGCTTTCTGTTGTAATGTGGATTATAGGGTTAATATGCAAGGTACAGTCCTGGACCTTCTCCCTCTGCTCGCCTGAGCTATGTTCAAATCTTGTATGACAAGGTCTTTACTGTATGTTTGATGCCTTTTATAGCAATAAAGATAATAATAAAGATAATATTCATATTACTGCATTTCAAGGTCTAATAACGTGAATAGTGTTCTGTGTGGCCTAATAAATGCATAATTATCAGTTGAAATGGTGACTATTACAATTAATTTCTAGTTTAAGGCCTAGCATTTCAAAACATTAATTTCACATTTCATAACATTAGTAAACTATCATGGAGACTCAGTTAAGCAAGTCAAAATGATTCAATAAACATTATCTCTGTTTGGCTAAAATGTCTCTGATGACAACTGGTTGCAATCTAATTGGATTGCTTATTTTATCTTGGTGCCTGTAAAAATGGTGATAAATGTCTTTCCATATAATCTAAAATATGCTCAGTAGTGATTTTACAAAAACACGTATCTTCTGTTTCTGCTCAGTATTTAACAAATTGTCAACAGTTCATTTTAACAAATGATCCTGGAAGAGCAACACCGGGCGAAACTGCCAACCGCTATGTTTTAAAATAAAAATCCTTATACTCAGTCTAAACTTAATGCCTTTCCATTTGCTATGTCTGGACCAGGCCACTGTTCGGAAAGCCTCTCTGCACAGGAAAACCAGTTAAGTAAGTGTTTGAATGATTTCCTGACTCAAGGCTAAAATTTCCCCAGATTATTTATACCCTGTAGCAGAAAGAATCACTCATGTCTTTGGTTGTCAAATCAATCGCTGACAGTCCAAACCAGAAAAAAATACCTCACAGAACAGTGAACTCTGCATGCTTCCTGCTGGCTGATTCTTGAAGCTGCATACACATGAAAAAACCCTCACTATAAATCTGGTATTTATCTCCTGAATATTTCCATAAGCTTTTTCCACATCTCAGTCTTTACAAAGCTCTCGAAAACTTTTCAGTCATCTTAAGATGATGAACGCTTTACCAGCTTTCTCAAGGAATGAGAGCTGCCCTCTCGAGCAGCCTTCTTTTCTGTGATATCAGCCACCACTTGGGGGATTCCACCCTTTTGACATTTTCCTTCCCAACAAATGTAAAGTTGTAATGAAGTTACTCCAAATCTCTTCCTTTTTTTTTTTTTTTTGTGTAAAATACTCCAGAATAAATGGATACTATTTTTGTTATTGGTAGCCATTTGGTAAACAAGTAGGATCAATGTATCCTACTTTTTATTGATTTACGTTGGGCTACGGCTTACTTCACAAAATTTGAAAGAGGAACTGCAGTTGTTTGGATTTTTTCCCCCAAATATAGGCAAGCGTGATTCTTAGGAAACCAAATGTTTATAACACAGGTTCAACTGATTTAGTTTTATTGAAAAATTTAGAATACCTTCATCCTTAAGCATAGCAAATTCAGACAGGAAATTGCTTTGGCAGAGAGCTACAAAAATAGCACGTTGCAAATGAAAATCAGTGCTCACATCAAACTCTTTGAACTATGATCATGTCAGAGGGAAAGCACTGAACAGCTGAAAAATTATGTAAGGGCTTTAACAAGTACTTATGTGACCTGCAGAATGCAGAAAAATCAGACTGGAATAAATGTTTGTTTGATATCCAGACCTAGGCTGTTTCTACAGGAATTCAAATCTGTGGCTACGTCACAGGCTAAGAAATTCAAGTTTGGCATCTCAAAGTTTCTTGAATGGTTCTAAATGAAATGTCTACGAGCACAAGGCAAAAACTTAGGGAAATGCGTACGTGCCTCAACCAAACTTGCTTTGTTTGCATCTGAACACAGATTGGATCTGTTTCAGCCTCTTGAAGCCCCTGACGATGCACAAGGTTTATTTTGGCATTTCTAAGCCCTCCTTGCGGTGCTGGGAATTTGCTGAAATGAAAAATTCAAACTTTTTTGGCTAGTGACAATTTCATGTTTAGAGACAAGCATGTAAGCAGAGGGGTTAACAGTGAAAACCCAGTGTTAGAAATGCCAAGGGGTTTTAACAGCTACAGCTTTCTGTGGGAGGAGATGTGTTAGCTACAACGCCATGAGATGATCTTAAAGGTCTCTTCCAACCTAAGTGATTCTGTGATTCCATGTAAGAATAACATTCTCTCTTTGTAACAGCCTCAGAGCTCTGGGCATATACAATCACAAACCACGTTATATTTATTAGGTACCAACCTTCTCTTGATGTCGGAGGGTACATGTACATTAACTTCACAGTTCAGACAGGACTACATTTTTAAAGTGAGCCTCTATTCTTTAATTTCAAATTGCTTTTGTTACATTGCAGCATTTATCAACGTGAACTTCGTTTGTCATCCTGAGCTTCAAGATGGAGAAGGCAGGGAAATCCATCCTGCAGAACATGAATAGAAGCAAAGGGTCCCCATCTCCTGACCACCTCAAACCCTTCTGTCCTGGCAGACTTCAGCATACAGAAGAGTCTCCTGTGGGCAAATATGTGTTCCTACCCAGATAGGTCAAATGGGGAGTAAGGGAATAGTGAGGTGATAGCAGAAAAGAAAGAGACCACATATCTGCTCTTTGCAGTCATCTGTTGACTTCTTGTCCAACAGATATAGTCCTAGTGTGGTATGTAGTAACTCCACAGCCACTGCTGGCACCAGTGTCGTAGAAGATTAAAATCACGTCCCTACACTATTAAAGTGCAAATATTCAATAATAAATTATTTTGCAAACAATTCTAAAAGTAAGGCCCTAGATGCGTTGGCTTACATTCTCCTCTGTCCTCCACTTAGAGGAGGTTATGAAATACTCAAAAAAACCTAGTCCCACCACAACGGACATGCTTTCCAGCAGGGGACCTTTATTTCTCTTTTGGAACATGCCAACAGATTTCTGAAGTTAAGAAATAAGCCTAATATCTGGTTCTGTTAATAACAATCTCTTGCAGAGAGGGTGAGAAAATGAAACTGCTATCAGCAACTTTCTTCTCCCACTCCCCCCGCCCAAGTCTCTATGCTTTATTTGTATGTCATCTTGTGAATACAAGGGGAAAACTACACAAAGTGCTGGGCTAACCTAACCTCCCATGGGGACTGCTGTAGGTACCCAGCTGATTGCACCTGTCCCTCACCCACAGACTGAGCAGGATCAGTGACTGCAAAGGCTGGACTCAATGATCTTCTAGGTCTTCTCCTCCAGCTGATACGATTCTACGATTCTGTGATTCTACCCTCATACCCAACTCACATTTTAAAACACTCTGTGTGCAGACATTCAGTAATTCTGACCACGCAACTAGTGGTTCTTCCCACTACATCGATGCTGTGATAAAGTAAGTATCTTCTTAGATTAATATTTTTAGTCCAGATTTGCCCAATGGCTATACTTTTAAAATCAACAGAGGTTTATCATGGGTGTAACAGGAGCTGACCTAGGTCAAAGCTGAGTGCTTTGTTAAAACCCAATCCATTTTTCTATTTGTGAACCAGTAAGAAAACCTGAAACAAACAGAAACACCTACTGTAAACACCACTATTTATTCAAAATATGCACATTACTTGCTATCAGTGTAATGGTTTGAACCGCTACAAACTTCTGTGCTTAGCTGATTAGACGGAAAGCTTTTCTTGTGGCATGGTAAAAATGCACCAAAACCCGTTATCTTATATGTTAATACACATTTGCTTATACCAGCAAGGATAGAATCAAACTTTTGGCCTGATACGTAACAACAACAATCATTACACTGTCCTTGATTTCAAAAGTTACTATTTTTTTAACTACCTTGCAGATGAACACACTTTTCTTTCATTCTGTTCTAATAGAGAAACTTGCAAAGTTATTTCATCAGATGTTCTCAAAATGCATTAAGAGTATCGTAACTGGAAGACACAGGTTGCTGTTCCAAAGAATCGGAAGAGAAACAAATAGGAAATGCAGCTTACATGAACAACTCATCTTCACTGAAGAACTTGATAAATACTGAAAAATATTTCATTCACTGTATCTTATACTCATTAGAGATCTGTTTGTGCTTACCCATCTTCTAGTGTCTAGTACCTGCTTCTAAATACTGCTTCTGGACAGACGAGTTACAATATTCTGCTAGACCCAGGCTATTGCTACTCTGCTCATATTTTGCTAATATCTTTTGTATTTTTGTTAGCAAACTATCAGGATATTTGATTTTAGACTAGCAAATGTGTGTAAATAATTTATTCCTGAATGATCCCACTAATTTCGGAGGGGCTACTTAAATTATAGTAGCCCCTATACTAGAGCTGTTCAGTGTCAGGGAACCTGAACAGCTTACATTTTCTTGGTTTTACATACTTTTATACAACTTTAGGGAATCACAAGGTTCTTCTTCAGAAGAATAGATTAGGCTGAAAAAGTAAAACCATCTCATTATGGATAATCTGTACCTTGTTTATGGGGAACATTGCCTGGTTCTATCTAGCAGCTGGTACTGCTGAACATCATCTTTAGTGTTCTGTTACAAATTTACTGTTGTAGTGACCGTGAGAGATATAGGACTTTTAGGTGGGTTGAGTTTTGAAACAAAGCATTTCAAAGTTTTAAGTAATTTTTTTGAACTTGCAAAAGTTACAGTAGAAATACGATTTTTAAATATATTTTGAGGCTTGTATTATTCATATAAGATTGATTATAAAATACCAAGGAATAGAAACTTGATTTTACTGAATGTTTTTGTGAATTACTTAGGTCCCATTGAGTGAACCAAAGAAATCGCATTTTTGCATGACAAATGGTAGATAAAACCATGATTTAAATATTATGTACCTCATTTTCACAGGATGACATTTTTTCAAATTTCTATTATGTGAAACAGGCTAATGTCTGCAAAAAAAATCTGCAACCTCTATCATAACTCAGGAAAAGTTTGTAGAAACAAATATAATAGTAACTTCCTTGTGCTGCTGTAATGACTGGAAAGACACATGAGATTCACCTTCTCCCCTATCTGTCAGAACTCGAAGCACAGACCAGGTAAATCATGTCATCTCTGTGGATATTTAGAAAAAGCTGGCAGAAATTTTTAGAAAGTTATTCCCTCCAACCTGTACATTTAGGTGAGTCATTTGTTCCCTTCAAATTCATTTTCCTCAGGGCAGCCAAGTGCACAAGTATTTCTGGCACCAATGGAAATAATCATCTGCGCTATCACTTTTTGCTCATATACACGGGAAGTATATTTACTCTCTAATGGGGAACTGAAACAAGATTGTCACCATTCTGACTAACAGCAACACAGAACAAATAAGAAACACTTCAAGAGAAATATTTACAAAAATAGTGTACACAGAAGACATAAGAAGCTTTGATATTATGAATGAATACTTGAAAGCAATAATCTATTTTTTACCAACATTCATGAGCTGGAATAAAGTCAAAATTAGCTGGATTAAGAAACACTTGTTAAGAATTTTTCATTAAGGTGCACTTATTGCAGGTAATTGTGTATGGTAACTATCATATGAACTGTGTATGTATTTTATATGCAGAATCTATGTCCAGTAACATAGGTGACAATAACTATTAGTGAAATTTTTCACAGGAATTAATGGTTGAAACAGCACCGACTCATGCTGGAGGTCTAAAAACTACACAACTTTCTGCATCCGCTGCCCATTTCAGCATCACTTACTATCCCACTCACCTACTGCACAGCAATGTTGTTGTAGGGCTTTCCAGGTTAGAAACTGGGCTCTCAGTTTGAATCTCCCAGTTGAATACTGTTGCTAAAGACAGCTGATAAAAAGAAATTCTTAATTTAAGCAAGAATAAAAAAAATAGTAATATTGATGCCTTGATTGCTCATGGCAAATAAAGAATTCCCACTTACAGGCATAAAACGTAGGAAAAGGACTGGACAAAGCAAAAAGTTACCACAGGTGCCATTTTTCTCTCCTTTCTTCATAGATGTCTCAATAGAAAAAAAAGCCCGTATAATGGGCTTATTTTCCAGTGCCACTTACTTTCAAAGTATACATTCTGACAGTTGTGTCATGCCAGTGAAGATCACCATTATATCACAACTGAACCCCTTCTGTACACAGAGCTGCAGCTGTTTACGGTGTGACACAGCACGGCAAATGTCTGCACACAGAAAAAGTCGCCCTGCTTAGTGCTTGTCCGAAACCAGGATGGCATCAGGTATGATATCCGACAGTGAATGAAGGTGTTTTAAATTTCAACAGTGCACTTTATGTCCCACTTTTTGTAAAACGAAAATCTGCATTCAGGTTTTGGCAGTCTGACTCTCTTGTTTCTGAAATCACAGACTTTAATGGAAACATAAAGCTGATACACAAAACAACATGTGAAAACAGCTAAATCGGATTGTAAGTGACAGGAGCAAGCTTTGGTAGAACTGGATTATTTAGAATAACCGTCACAACGCTAACAATGAGTCACTCAGGATTTACGTCCCAACATTTGTAGCAAACAAAAAGCTACCTTTAACCATATTAAATTTACAAATAAAGACAAAAGTAGTGCTGATTATTTACTCTTCCACAAAGAACACGTGACCCACAGTCTGATCATTCTCCCAAATACCACGTCAGTGTTGTAAGCACATTTTCATATTTCACCTTATCAAATTCCAATGACATTTTCCTTGTCTAGTTTCATTATCAGTAGGAGTTTAGACCAATTTTGCTGTGCAAGTGTTGTTTACTCGTGACTTGCAAGGTAATAGGTTTATTTGGAGTTATGACATGGCAGTGTCCTGTGCATGGCAGTGTATCCACTTTGGAGCTAAGATGAGGACTCCAACAACATCACGGTAAACAAAATCTCTTACTCAAATTCAATCTAAAAAAACCTGTACTCTACTTTGAACTCAGAAGAGGAATTATGATTGTATAAGATTGTATGTTTTAATATTAGTAAGATGTAGGTGATGGAAAGTAAATTCTGTCAGGTGAATACTCTTGATCAGTCTACAGAGCTTATCTTGTATCAAATTTATCTCCATTGTGCTAAAGATAAGAGAAGACTAATAAACTCTCTTCTCATTAAGACAATACATTTTACAAGACTTCAAATGTTGAATCTCAAGTCCTCTATTGAGTTACTTAATGTTTGCTTCCAAACCAAGATACAGGCTTCATTAGTGCCAACATCATCGTAACACTTCTCATTTGATAGCAAGCTTTCACCCTCACTTTCCATATATTGTTTGTGCTTCCTGCTTAGATCAAGTGGTTGTATGCTAACAGCCACTATAAAAGTAGCAGTTCAAGTACATTTTGCCATCCAAAAAAGCTGTAACGCAGGATGGTAGGTCTAAAAAATAGTGAGAATGAAGAGTGAGGCCATTTGCAGTAAGAAGTAGGCAAACAGAACCATATGCAAAATGGCAATCTAGAAAGAAGTACTGGAACTACAACTCTTATACTGGAACTACAACTCTTATCCAGCCTGATATGTGTTCTGCAACGGGAAATCACCAATTATAGTCTTCAGCATGAACAACACACTTTAGAAACTACTAGTAGAAGGGTTGGCCAATTTAAAAGTTAGTTGTTGATTGTACAAAGAATGAGCCAAAGGACTTTCCATTCTTTGGACCTTTGTTCCCCTCAGGAGTCCATTACCTTTCACAAAGAAAATTTTAGCTATCAAACTTGTCCATAAATTTTGCCGCTGAGTGTGAAACCATCCAGTTAGCATACACACTATCATTTGCATATCTTGAAAACACAGAGTTAGTGCCATCGAATCTTGTGAGTGGAACGGGGCTCTCCTCAGGCCAGTTCGGGTATGACAAGCCTAAAAATGAAAACAGATAATTTTTTCTGCACTGAAGAACCATAACTTCATGTGCAGACAGTAAGGCCCTTGGCAAAACTCCCTTCAACATTTTAAGCCAGTCCACTGGATTTTGTCCCAAATCATTTCTTATAAATGATGTTTCAAAATGCCTGAAGCACAAATTCTGATGTAGGCAAAAACCCTGGAAAAATAAAGTGCTTATTTGATAAAAAATTGTGTGCGTGCACGCACATGTGCATAATAAAAAGCTAATAATTTTTCTTCTGATAAGCCTCCTACTTCCCATAATTTTCTTTTTTTAACAATCATGTAGCAATATATTGCTTTGCAAAAGGAAGTTCTTGCTGAACAGGAAGTGCTCCAAGAATTAATAAACCTATTTGGGACAGGATCCAAAGTCCATTCCAATGAGTGAAAGTCTTTCCATTTACTTAAATGGGTGCCTTTCCCTTGGCTTCAGTGAGGTTTTGGGGACACTCCCACACCCTCACCAGGCATCCCCTGCTTAATTTTAGGAAATCCCGGGAGCACAACTGAAAAAAGTTCAACAAAGTCCTGAGCACTCCTGTCTTAATTCAGCATTTAAAGATGTATTTCAAGCATGTCATTATCTGCACTGAGTCCAGCAACTGCTTCTCAGTTTAGGCACAAGTGATGAGCAAAATCGAAGCAGAGTGCTTAGCACCACGTTGATCCAGCTGTACAAGCAGAGAACCACACCAAGGTCAAGATTTTAAAAATCAGAAATCTGATTTTGTTGCTTATTAAGCATTCTGCCATCAACCTCGGTGGCAACTTTTTTCTCTTAGTGCATTCTTTTAACAATCTGGTCAGTAAATGCCCCAAAGTGAACATGTGTTGGGGGAACCTATTAAAGTTATAGCTGGGGTATAAATCAAAAATAGACCCAAAGCCATGTATTAATGGCAGCTTTTAAGCTAAAAGATCCAACTTTTCAAAGTCGTACTGCTTGAGGAATGAAAAAAAGTATCTGTGATGTTAGTAAATATCTAAAAACGTAGAATATTTAATCAAAAGACAAAATGTAGGAGTTTTGGCAAGAACCGTTTTTACTGTCCATCTCACCATCACAATATGAAAGCATATGTTCTTTTTAAAAACACTTGCTACATCATTCAATCAAGGTTTAGCACTGACATTTCATAATAAATCAAAGGACGTGAAAACAGCTGAGTGTACTTTCAAAACGCCCATTGTTAATTCAATTTTCAAAGAACTTTACACACTGGTTTAGTCTGTATATAATACTTATATACAGTATTTCTACCTTCTGTATATAATACTCTGGTTTCATTCTATGATACATTAAATAGACATTTCAGCTCATGGATCCAAAATGTATTAACAGCAGCTGAAATTTAGAAATCCATCTCAATAAACAAAAAATGTTGCAGATCGGTCCTATCATTGAGCTATGGCAAAAAACAGTTGTTGTTTTTTAAAAAAAAAGTCTATTGCTTAAATTAGAGGTACTGAATCTAACATACTTTAAGTGTTCCTAGCCTCCCCCAACAGGATAGTTAATTAGGTACTCATTAGCATTTTATATTTCTCCTGAGAATACTTCCCTGATCTTTTTTATTCTTTTACTGTATGATATCTAGTCATTTTACTTATTTTCACATCCTTTTAAAAACGTTTATTTTAAACATAGCTGCAAAATGACTAAAGGATGATCCTGATGCAAACTTTGACATTTACCAAAAGAAAAAACAAAGAAACAAAAGAACCCAAAAGAAGCTTCCAAGCAAATTTCAATTGGCTTCATTCAGACAAGAAACACTGTGATGGGGTTACAGAGTCTGAGAACAGTGCAGAAGAAAGATCTTTTTTTTTGTGTGTGTTGCTAGAATCTAGTAAATGCATGTGAAATTCTACCATAGAGTTTGTTTTCAATCCATGTGGAAGGGAGGGTTCGAGGGAGGGGAGCATTATTACAGTCCACGAGTGGTGTCTCCTCTTCCGAGAGCCCATCATCATAAAGTAACGAATCGGAAGGTGTGGAAGCTGCAAGATCTAAGTAGTCCTAGGAAGCGAACACATAAAAAGCTGGGTTAAGGCAAGTGGCAGTGCTGCTGGTTGGGTACAAATGCTAAATGTGCATCTGGTTTCTTTAACACGAGGAACTCCCGTCCCTGCTGCGTTTCTCTGACACCTGCGCAGCCTCTGCCCTTCTGCAGCCATAGCATCTTTGGATGTATGTGATTTGCCAGAACACTAGACATGCCAAAGGTGTCCCAATACTTCCCTTACTTAATTCTGCACATCAGTAACGTAACCAAGAAGTTTGTTTGACCTTCAGTTTCTGTTATGCCTGATACATATGTATGCCTGAAATATATATGCACGCACTTAAAGGAAAAGGTACTTACACCTTCTCAACATTTTACAAAAGCTATTACATAATCGTGGGTAAAATTAGCTCTGTAAATATTGCCAAATAAAGCTTTTGCTGCTGCTGTTCTAAAACTAAGTATTTAGGTCAACCATAAAAATTCACAGGTTTTCATCTGTGCTGCTGAATTGCTTTGATGCAGAAAACAAACATGAGGCATTTGCAACTAATCTAAAACACACTTCTTGCTTTCAAAATGACTTTTCCTTTGGAAATGTACTGAAATTAAACTTTTAAAAGCTAAAGTTATCCAGTTTTATAAACTGAAAAATATTCAGAATTTTTTATTCAGAAAGCCAAGAAGAAAAAGGACCAATTTCTCAAGCTCTGTTTTGGATTGGCTTTGGTTTTAATTGTGATGAAAATTTCAGAACACTCGCCACCCTCAGTACTACAAGTCTGTCTCTGGACGTGCAGATCTGCATCAATCAGCAGTTAGTAGTTGACAAGTCAGGGGACCTTTCATTTTGCCATTTTAAATTTAGAACTTATTTTTACGTTCACATTCTGAACAAAATTGTTTCCATTTATTAGTCCTTTTTGCACCCAATTTAAATGCCAGCACATTCTCAAATCTGGTAATAGTTGCTGCATTTCCTCTGTTTTTCATTTGCAACAGCTCCTCTTCCAATAACTAGTCGATTATTTTTATTTAAAAAGTGGTTATGTACAAGTAGCACGTAGTAATACACAAGTATGTATACATTTTATAAGTCTATGCAACTTGGGCTTATTTTTAGACCTCAGCATCCATCCACTAATTCACAAAAGGTCTATACAGGATTGTAATAGCTTTCAAGTACCTCAATGCTGGAATCCTACAGCTTTCGTATCTCCGTTACTATCATCGTATAACTAAATCAGATTCAATGAAATACTGTGTTCTTCTAGTTCTAGGCTTCCTTGGGTTATTTATTCAGGAGTTACTTTTCACAGTAATTTTTTTGCTTGTTTATTTTTGTTTAAGGAAGCTAGACAGATGAAGGATCACTCATCTGCATTTAGGGTTGAAGTCACCAAAGCCACTATATGAGGCAGTACTGCTTGCAAAAACGTGGATGCATCTGGAAAAAAACTAGATATAAATGCTTCAAAATCTGGTGAAAAGTAAATGATTTTGTGTTTTTTTTTAAAAATAAAAAATTCTGTATATTTGAACTCAAAACTTAAAAAAAACTCATGCTTTCCCACACTTACCCTACTTTTCACCATCATCTTCTCTAGTTCCTTGCTGATCTCAGCAAATGTTGGTCTTTTATCAGGTTCTTGCTTCCAACAGCGCAACATCAGGTTGTACCTGTGACCCGCCGCAAGGTGAAAAAAAGCAGCAAAATTATTAGAAGTGGGTCATGGTTCTGCTCAAATAATTTATAGTATTGAAGCACAACTGTGGCATGAAGGCCATCTACAGGCACATCAATCTTTGTTGTATGTTCTGGTAAACGTTCCCTTGAATCAACAACGGACGTTCACAAGAATGAGCTTTTATTTTAATGAGCCTTTAGGAGTCACAATGATGATGTACTTGGCCGTCCTTGAAGGACTGTAGTCTTAGGGTTCGTTCATTATTTTCATCTTCTCAAAGGACTACCTCATGTGTAGGCAGCATGCCAGATTTCTAATTGATTTTGTTTCCATATGACTTTGAAGACATTTGTGTATCACCGCTGATGTGTATCTCTACTGTTACACCAGAAAGTAGAACTTCGTTCATTTCTTTAAATTCTGAAAAGTTCCTGTAAACTTTTCTTGAAAGTGAATTCTAACTTAAGACTATTTGCACAAACGAAGATTCTCTTCATTGCTTCTATTATTGTTATTTTAATCATATCTTCTTAACGCTGTCTTTAACTGCTTTCTATAGCATATACCGTGGAAATGAAAAGGAATTAAAGTTTTATAGTTGAGTGACTATCAGACACTGGCCAAGTTCTGGATATGTAACTCTCCAATGTGTGCCATTCATGTTATTTTTCTATCTCAAGTGTTTTCAGGACTAAGTGATCTAGCCACAGAACTACTCTAACTGTGAAATTAACTGGCTATAAGAATTACAGAAAGCTATTGAAAAGCATTGCATGCTTTGCCCTCACCCATGATCTCTCTCTTACTTGACTGGGTAAAGCAGAGAAAGCAATTTAAAAAATATGGTCCCTAAAGAAGGTTCTCAAAGGCTGTTAGAAAAATTTCTGAGTAAGACAGAAAAAATCCAAACCAGTCAGAAAATCATTATGTGGCTTGAATAACTAAAGAAACTCAGACATGGCTGGCTTGCCTAACCTCATAATTATCAATGATATATGTTTGAAGAAGGAAGTGTTATTCCCTGTTGAGATGAAACAAACAAAATATTAAATTTTAAGCATTTGCTAGAGGACATTCACCAGTGACACTTGTAAACTTCTAACCTCCCCTAAATTCAGAAACCCTTAATGGTATTAAAAACATATACATTATTTATACTGTATTTTCTCAACCTGAATGTGGCCAAAGAATCCTCCATATTGACAATCAGTCAAAAGAGATGCCATAGTGATTACAGCTTGGTAACTTTCTAAAAAATACTGACCTATGTAGAGGAATTTCTTGTGGAGCAGAGGCACGGTATTACTTTAAAGATGTGGACAACCCAGCTTAGGCCTAAACAAAGGCTCTGTCCTTGAAGCTGCCTTGGAACACGGGGAGGAGGAGGTTTTATCTGTTTTGTGAGAGCTTTGCGAGATGCTTGGCTGGAGGTGCCGGCCCTGGGTGAAGAAGGGGGGGCGAGAGCCGCCTGCATAGTGGAATGGCACTACCCAATAAAACGCTGGCGCGTGTAAACCTGTAACTGACCAAATCTGTTAAGGGGCAGGCGCGGTGACGCTGCTTAACTGTATATATTGAGCTGTCTGGAGCAATAAAGGGAGGACGACTTGTAGTCATATTGGTGTGATGGTCGTTATCTTGGCCAGCTCTCCGAAGGGACCCTTCTAGATCTGGCGCCTGAACAAGGGACTCTCTATGGACGCTTAAATGCGGATTGCTTAAATGTGGGAAGACTCCGAACCATCGGACGTGAGCCGATTTGGGAGCCGGAGAGCTGGAGGCAGGAGAGTTCCGAGTGTGACCAAAAGGGCACCGGAGACCAGAGCTTGAGCAACCGATCAAGCCCCTGCCAAGGTAAGACCGCAATGGAAATGGACGCGGCAACTCGTCTCCTTAGTATACTCTCTAAGAGAGGAGGAAAAGTAAAGGAGCGAGACGTATTAGCCCCATGGGCTCAGAAACGGGAGAAAATAAACGACCCGCCATTAATCTTTAGTTCCACAGAATGGCGTGAAGTAGGAGACTTTTTGTGGGGCTGTACTCTAGAGGGAGGAAAAGAAGGAAAGGAAGCGAAACAACTAGGAACAGTTTGGAAAACCGTAACACGCACTCTAGAAATCATGCAAGCAGAAAAGAAAGTTGCTGCGGCAGCAACCGAAGCGTTGGGGGGAGGGCAGGAAAGGAAAAAGGCAAAGGAAGAAACTCCCTGCTCGTCCCAACTGGGTCGAAGGAAAAAAAAAAAAAGGAGAAACTGCACTGCATTGCAGAATTAAGACTTTCGTCCTTGAGCTGAGCTCTTTTCTAAACAAGTGCATAACTCTTGCTTGCTAATTATGAAAAGAGACCCTGACCAGCCAGGTACAGCTCATGTTGAGAGCTTGTCTGTGAGAATAAAGATAAGACGCTTCTTGTACACCAGATGTGCATGGGAGTGAACGGGAGAGTGTGATCAAAACAGACCTGGGAAATTCTGCTCTCCCTGTGTGATAACAGAGTGATTGAAGTAATACTTGAGCTAATAAAAAAAAAAAAAAAAAAAAAAAAAAAAAAAAAAAAAAAGGGGGGGGGGGGAGAAAAGAAGGAAGATCAAGATGAACCCCTGAAAGAGATCCTGAACAAACTCGCTGAATTATCAGCTAGACAGCAAGAAATAGAAGAAACCATTAAACTAGTTTTATTGTTACTTTGGAGACAACCAGAAACAATATCTAAGGTCCTGTGAGAGATTCAACCATTATCCCATATAGTACTACTGGTTGAACCCTCAGCTCCCCCATTACCATCAGCTCCCTCACTCAAGCCTGATCCTTTGCAACAGCAATGGAGCAGTCATCAGAGATGCTATAATAGAGGGAGATTGGGAAGCAGCCAGTTCGATTGCGTGTCCTGTTATTATTAATAACGGACAAGGGACTTGAGAACCTCATGATCCTGCATGATGTGGCTGTGCAGCATCCTGTCACTTCAACAGCGCAGCAGCAACACGACCGTGCACTGGGCCTGCCTGTTGAATCCCTTTGTTTGCCCAGTGACGTGATGCGACCCTGAAGTACCGGTTACCAACGACGATATGGACTGGACTGGCAGAAGATGCTTACAGCTGATGGCAGAGCAATTATGGGAAAATGTGACTGTTCTCAATGTTACCTGTTGTATTAATATGTATCCTCTTTGTGTGACTAACAATGAAGCTTATATTGGTTGTGTAGGACTGTCTAATTAAAGCCATATAATAGGTGTTAAGGTTTATGTACTAACCAGCAGAGAGATCTTTCTTTAGCTAAAAGCAAGGCAGGGAAACCAGCTGCCTTTTGCTTTGTTAGAAGTGTGTGATTAAGGATGAATTAAGAGTTTAGTTAAGGCATTTTTGGTTATTGCAGTTTTAATTGTTATAGGCTTAGTTATGTTTAGTTGTTTGGTAAGTATAATCAAGAAAATTATAAGCAAGCTAGCAGACGAAGCCTGGGTTGTCCAAAAAGAAAAAGGGGGATATGTAGAGGAATTTCTTGTGGAGTAGAGGTGCGGTATTACTTTAAAGATGTGGACAACCCAGCTTAGGCCTAAACAAAGGCTCTGTCCTTGAAGCTGCCTTGGAACACGGGGAGGAGGAGGTTTTATCTGTTTTGTGAGAGCTTTGTGAGATGCTTGGCTGGAGGTGCTGGCCCTGGGGGGAGAAGCGGGGGCGAGAGCTGCTTGCATAGTTGAATGGCACTACCCAATAAAACGCTGGCGCGTGTAAACCTGTAACTGACCAACTCTGTTAAGGGGCAGGCGTGGTGACGCTGCTTAACTGTATATATTGAGCTGTCCGGAGCAATAAAGTCAGGACGACTTGTAGCCATATTGGTGTGATGGTCGTTATCTTGGCCAGCTCTCCAATGGGACCCTTCTAGAGACCATGATCAGATTCATGGGCTGAACATAAAATTAGGCATCCTCTCCAAATGCCATGGAAGAACTACAGAGAGAAAATATGTCACACAGAGAGTGTTCCAGCCAATAAAATATGAATTCTCTCCAAACAAAAAAGAAATTGTCATGGGCTTATCAAGTCACAGAAAACTTGTGCGTTTTAGAGTATAGATTTCTGGGTCAGGGTATCATTTCTCCTATGTAATGCCAGGACAACTACTAGACAATGACTGTGGATGGAACATCTGTCTCGTGCAGAAAAGTACTGGAACATTTTTTTCAAATATTTCAGCTTCCACTGTGTCTTATGAAATTCTCCTCCTCCCCCATCCTCAAAAGTTTTGAATATTCAAGCTTTTAATTATTTGGCAAGTGTCTTATTCGATATCCTACAAATATTTTGGATGTAGCTGCAAGTATTCTGTTGGAAATTCTTTTCCTGCACTATTCACTAACTTCATTACATTCTTTTGAGCACTACATATTTCAATTATACCTCTGAGATACACAGAATAGTTTTTTTTATGTGGCATTTATTTAAACCTTTTTTTTTTAGAATGTATTTATTCAAGAGATGTTTTATGAATCTAATCAGATCAAGAGGCACTTACATTTCTTCACTGCAGTTTTCTGGTCTCTCCATTCTATAGCCTGTTTTTAGGAGGTTAAAGAGTCTTTCAGGAGCGATACCTGGGTAGGGATTTCCTCCTAAAGTTACAATCTCCCATAGCAGAACTCCAAATGACCATCTGAAAAAGAGAAGATAAGTTTTTATTTAGAGTGAATTTCAAGAGCTTAGTTTGGCTTTCACCTAAGAAATCTTCTTCTAATGTTTCAACAACCCACCCAAATTCAAGACATTGCTGAGCCAAGTAGGGCCATACAGATGGATACATGTCCATCCTTGTTCACAAATCTGGTTCATTAAAAAGATCAGCAACCAAGATTGTAGAGATAAGGGACACCTCTCCTTTATCCACTGAAAAAAAGCTAACTGTAGCCTGGGAAGGCCCGTCTTCTCTAGACAGCAGAAAATTCTTCCCATGGTGGCCCAGCCCAAAAGCTTGTTCCTCTTCTGTACACTGCTCCTGGAGATGCCACTCTTTTTCCTTTGGGTACAGAGGGAGTTTAATATCTCTAATTAGCCCTTACAGTCCTATTAAGAAATAACTGTCTAAATTTACAAGAGCTGGCTCAGCCAGTTACTGAAGGACTGGTTTGCTGTCTTGACTATGAGGTTGTGTTTCATTCATGCACGATGTATTTATTTCAAACATAAGCAACAGCTTTGATTTCAGCTGGGTTTTTTTTGGGACATTTCAGTGATTCAGGACTTAGTTTTCTTAGAGTTGATGAAAGAAGATGAAAGAATTTATTCTGGTAATTTCTGTGAAAACTCTACTTTTAAGAAGATTTTAGGAAGCGTTACACACCTAATGCCAAACCTTTGAAAATTCCATCTCAAAATGCCAGCCACAAACATCACCTCCTGTCTGTCTACATTCCACCTGTGCTTCTCACATTTTGCAGAACAATGCGAACTCCAGAAGTATGGCAATAAAACTTCCAATACGAGCAAAGAAGACAAAGTGAGTCTTATGCAGTCCTAAAGTGGCATGCTGCCATCTTTTTCTCCCTAATGCCATTCACTGAACTAATTTTTAATCCCTCTGCACATTCTAGAGAGCTAATGAATATCACATTTTCATACACTTCATTAATATACCTCCTCATCCCCTTTTTAAAGCCAATTATGGTCTGCCATCAAGTTATAATTCTGTCCATGATTAATTCAAATAAACTTTGCAGCATGGCAGGTTTTATTTTTAAAATCCACCTCTTCTGCTTAACAGGAATTTTACAGAATATGGGAGGAGGGATCAGATGAATAATTTCTTAATTTAAGTTGTTTAGTAAATGGGCATGTAAGAATAGAGTGCTGTAGAATGCTTTCAAATCATTATACAAATTAAGTACTATGGGAGGAGAAATGGCAGATGAAAAAAAATCCCATTGTGCTATGCTTATTGCTGAATAAAAATGTGATCAGAAAAAGCCAGGAAAGAACAAATATGTGAAGAGGAAGACAGTAGGCTAGCTTTCCACTGATGTCATTGACCTCTAAAGCAAAACCGGGATTTTGTAAATGCTGGCAAGTAGTACTGCTATTAAGCACTGCTAACCACTAACTATATAAAAGACTTTAGAAGGAAGAGACTGGAAAATAGAAACACACAGCATCATTAAAAAAAAAAAGAGCATATTGGAATAGTTGTTGAGTATATTATTATATATGTTCACCTAAAATATAAATGCATCACCACAAACAAAAAAGAATGTTCATAAAACATTTCAGTAAGTGTAATTATCCAAAATAACAATCAACACCGTAAAAAACCCCCACTTCATTTATCAGTTTGCTGCTCTTGGAATAGCATTCATGGAACCTAGTGCTGGAGAGGATTTACTTTTGAACTCTCTCTGTGTGTCTCAGGAGCGTTCCGTAGGGACTTTGCTAAATTAGGAGTTGCTCTATCAGAGTCTTCCACGTGTAACGACATGAATAGCAAAGGTGACCTCACCAGTGAGTCCAAGGCACCGTGTAAGCATGGCAGGTATTTAGACCACTTTCCTAAAGTGGACCTAAAATATTGCTCTGTTAAGAATACCTGATGCATCTCCAGGAAAGCTGGTAAATCAGCGCTGATTTACATGGAGATACCAATTCAGAACCATGAAGCAGTAAAGCTGCAGAGCACCAGTGTGCTGCCCAGGGCTCTGAGCTAGCTCCCTTGCTTGACATCAGCTGGGCAATCTCTGCTGGCATTGTGTCACATCTACAAGAGACAGGCTCCTGGGATTAATAGCAGCCCATCAGGAAAACAAGCAGGGAGGAATGGTATTGGATCCAGAAGATCAATCAACAGTCAAAGAAGAGGCAGTTACGCAACAACACAATCTGTTCTGTCCTCAAACCACAGTGACAAATCTGTTTTGCAGAAAATGAAGAAATTAAAAATATGTTAGGTTTTTAAAAGAATTTTAAAAATTCTCTGGGAAGAGTCATTGTAGAGAAGCAGGTCAGCACAACAGCTACTCTGATGAGGATAAAAAGAGACTCAGAAAAACATGTAAGCAAATCTAAGGAAAAGTGACATTCTCCTGAGAATTATCACAGTCTTTTTTCTTTTCTTACTCCAAGTAAGAAACAAAGTAAATGAAAAAAATTTGGAAATTATTTTCTAAGGATTTTCCAAGGCAGGCAAAATATTTTATTCCACTAAACTGCTCTGACCTGCAGAGAGAAGAGTAGAAAATGAATGTAGATAATTTTAGAAGCGTACATCAAAAGGGTCCTATTTGCACGTACTGTGATTATCAAAGTATCTTCTCCCAAAATGAAGTATCATTGGGATTGGTATGTTTTACTTGATTTGAGTGTAATGAAAACATCACTTCAGTCAGATCCTCTTTTCAAGGGATACTTGGAAGGTATCAAAATGCTACCCAAAAATGCTACCTAGTAGAAAACCAAGCATAAGTACTGCTATTTTTGCAGTCTCTTAGGGCTTTTTGTTTTTCATAAATAAATAATACTTAGTTTTAGAGTGTCTGCCTGGTGACTAGTCACAAGCATCATTCATCCCAGAGACAAAAGAAAATATGTGGTTCAGAATGAAATGCACACAAGCAGTCCTCTGTCTGGCTCCTTGCTTATCAGACATGAAAACAGCTGTGGTGGCTTTGCCACCTAATCATCATAAGTGGAGACAGGAGCATATCCATCTCCAAGATCTCCGTTTTCTTAATTGTGCAAATGAACTTGCATCTTGGCACTGGAACCAGACCATTCCCCTAAGGTCTGAGCAGACTGTTCTTAAAATTAATTCCAGTTTTGTCATCAATTTCAATAGGACTGAGGCCAGGCGTTAAATTCTTCTTCCTTTCTTCCCACCCCATCCCTCATCTGTCAGCAAGTGTTACAGACAAGTGATGAATGGGAACTGCGAAGTTTGGGTATGACTATTATCTTTAGCAAAGACTAATAACTTAAGTCTATCAAAGACTGTCAAAGACAGCCAGGTCAAATGAACAGATCCTACCGTTGTTGATTTCAATAGGAAATATGTACCTAAATACCTCTCAGAATCTTTTCTTCAGATTTAATTCAGCAGCAAAAATCTTATGTATCATTGCCAGTTGACAGTGCCATCCAGGCTCTGTTCCTCCTGTCCATTTGTAAGAGCAGCAGCTTCGGCTACCATGTGCCTTGCTGTGCTTCCTTCCTCATCTCCTTGAACAAGTACATAAACCATAAAGAACACAAGAATTCACACTTACACATCACTTTGGGTTGTATAGATATGATCAAATAGGGACTCTATGGCCATCCACTTAACAGGTATCCGACCCTAGGAGGAAAAAAAGCAGCACCTCAATTAATAGTAAGAAAATTAAGTTTCAAAGTGGAAAACCGAAGTATTTCTATTCAAAACTGTAACATATACTCTATCCATACTCTTAATACAGTTTCCAATGGACTGAATGATTTTGCATTTCAGAAGAAAATCAGCAAGGAGAACAATTGTGAGAGTTTTTAAAAATCACTCATTCATTTCATTTCACTCCACACACTTCAGTAATCTAATTATGTACAATAACGTGGGTTGTTGGTTTGTTTGGGGTTTTTTCCTCCAGATGGTCACCAGTTTGAGTCAGGTAAACTCAACTCTCCTCTTAACGAACAGCTTTATCCAAAGAGTTATATTCTTCAAAGATGAACGACTGTCTTCCCATTGCCTTTGGGAAATGTGAAAATGCAAAAACAATGGGGAATAATGATGAAAGAAGAAGATTTATCTCATTTATAATCAGGGATGATGCATAAATGGAAGCACCTAGATGTTAAGATACCTTTGGCTTCAGAACTGTACCTGAACAGTCATGTTCAGTTACTGGTTACTAAGGTGAATCTCCAATTTGCTACTTTCCACTGGCAGAAACTCACTGATAAAAACTGAGAAATCTGCCCCAGATATTCATGAAAATCTGCATCATTTCCAAGATGTTTCATAATCTTCACAATACCACTAGCACTCATATGCCTTACTTCTTGTTCTCATGAAATTCATATATGTAGGCAACAACTGTTTCGGTACGATTTGAATTTCATCTTCCTTCCACGGTGACAAGTGTCTCAGAAGTGAAAATATCCGTTCAGTACATCAACACCCCACCAAATAAAATGAAACTGCCTTATGTAAATGTATCATTCTTAAAACACAGAACAACTGGTATAGATCAACGTAAAACACGTATATCAGAAGACAGCTAAATGAACATGGCAAAGCCCTTATGATCATGTCTTCCAAAAGGTTTTTTTCTTCACAACTTATTTTGACTTGGGAGACATTCACACAAACTGGCCTGAAAAAGCAGGGAAAGCTAAACTGAAAATTCACTGTATTTATGGAAATCTTTCCATTAAATTCTAAAGTTTTCACACGCAAAAATTTCTGTTGGCAACTCTTCCCTATTAAGTCACAGAGGGAACTGAACCAACACTACTCATCTTAGAAAGCGTCAACAGAAAGTTGTGTCAGTGAATGTCACAGTCTGGCCTGAGATTGACTTATAAAAGTCCTGCTGATGTCAGCGGCAGGTGGATGCAAACAGGCAGAAAGCAGAATTGGGCTTGCTGGATTTGACAATATTTTTTACAAGATTAAGTAAATGACGAGCCTTAATTTATACTTAGTCTCAAAGATATTATGCTCAAGTGCTTCTTTTCAGGGAAACAGTGATGTGACTCAGTAACTCATCTTTCCATCAAATTCCCTTTCAGTAGTCCCACAGGTGAAATGTTACCATATGCTGAATCCTGCCATGAGCTCTGCAAGCAGATAGAACTGTAGCTAGGCACCTGACAATAATTTACCGTGGCAGGCAAAACAGAATTGCTTTAAATAACCTCTGGCACGTAGAACTAGCTCCTAATCTACCCTGATCTGTGATGTACCATTTTGATTAAAATTTGGTATCATTCAGACATTTGGAAGTATCTGTAGGAGGGCTTTGCTTCAAGTATTCTGCATAGACGTGATAATTCCTGAAATCTGGATCCTGTTAGAAATTGTCTGCACTTTTTTCAACTCCTCAGGATTCTTTTTTGGTCATATTTTTCATTATAAGTAGGAAAATGATGGGGATTTTTGTTTGTGTCTTCAAGCAGTGTGATGAGGAACTTGATAAATAAGAAGGCTCACACAGTTCAAAATGGGCTGCCGTCAGCCTGTAAAAAAGGTTAATAGTTAAAAGTTCCTACAGTGAAAAAAGGTGTCGTTCTTCTGTATTTACAGTAACAAATCACATGCTATTTTTAAGGATCCTGTGTGAACTCTCTACCCTTAAGAAATAATTTATTACAGATTACTTGGCACATTGCCTTTACAAACCAGGAGATCTCACTCTGCTCTTTGCATGTTGTCTTGCAGCTTTTGCCAGGAGCACAGAGCAGCCAAGGCGGGGCAGGGATCTCACCCCTCTGCTCAGAGCAGGGTCAGCCACAGGAGGTTTCTTGGGACCATTTCCAGCCAGGTTTTGAGGATCTCCAGGGACAGAGACTCTCTGGGCAGCCTGTTCCAGTGCTCAGTCACTGTTACAGTACAAAAGTTTTCTCTTTAAAAGGAATTTCTCATACACCAAATAGCTCCCAGTGCCTCTTGTCCTGCCATGGGGCCACACTGAGAAAAGCCTGGCTCTGCTGGCTTTATTCCCTCCCATCAGGTATTTATACAGATCAGTAAGATCCCCCTGAGCCATTTTTTTCCAGGCTAAGCAAACCCAGCTCTCCTTGCACGTCAGATGCTCCGAGGCCTTCATCAGCATAGTGAATCTTCTTTTATTAGCTTTTATGTATTAGAAATAGATTACTTTTGTTTACTTGTCTACAAAAAGAGGTGGAAAGAGAGCTAATGGTGACTTAAATATAATACATCTTTTACACATATAGATTACTGTCCCACTGATTAGGCTCATTATTTTGCTTCATCTTCATTTTTAGTTCTTTAAAATAGAGAATTATTCTAAGTTAATAAAAAATAGCCATTATATTTTTTTTTTTCCTGTGCTCAAGTCCTTCAGTATAAATTCATTCTTTTGGTTAGTTAATAATTCCCACTACTGTCTTTACTATGCACTGTACCTTGCTCCTCTTGACATAGGAATCCTCTTCGTATACATCACGGGAGAGGCCAAAATCAGAAATCTTCATTTTGCGCCCTTCTGCCACCAACACGTTTCTGGCAGCTAAATCACGATGAACAAGCTTTTGGAAGAAACCAACAACAGTGATTATGCTTCTTGTGGAGAAACCGACTCCTGACTTGTCCATCTATTACAGGGACGTGCTCAGATCCCTGTTACACCATCCTACCTTCATCTCCGCAAGGTACTGCATTCCTCGTGATATCTGCCATGCAAATGATATCAGATCTCCCATCGTTAAGGCTCTCTCATCAGGGTTATCCAAGTAACTTGAATTTCTGTTGCCCTCACTGCCCACGTAGCTTGGTCCTACTTTTCGACTTTCCCTGAGAAAACTGCGCAACGAGCCATATTTAGCGTATTCCACAATTAAATACAGCGGGCCTGAAACAAACAAACACACTGATAAGTAAACCATTAGTAGATAACCATTCAAATTTTTTTCAGAAAAGTCTCTTAGAATTGACACATTGTTTTGAACAGTCCAGACACCTCAGGCCTTTATGTAAAAGGCACTGAATCAGCCATAGAATCATAGAATATTTTTAGCTTACATCCTCTATGCAAAGCGAATGAGCTTCAGCCTAAATCAAAGCAGAATTCACGCTCTTGCCTATACTTCCTCATCCCTATAATTTGAGACTGACAAAGAGACAACCTTCATACAAATCAGATCTGCAAAACAGCCTCAGGTAGAGAAACTTTACAAAATATTAAAATCAGAATAATTTTCTGGAGTGTGTGATACTGAACTCACAAATTACCCACTAATTTCAGTGTTGTATTTAAGGTGCCTTTTCAGAGCACTCAGAAACATTCTGACATTTCAATCCATTATTTTCTCCTCCCCATTACCCACGTGAATAATACCCACTCAGTGCTTTAATTCTAGCTACATTTGTCTGCTGTATCAAAGCCCTCCCACTTCATACACTAACGAATTAACTTGATATTTATTAAAAGTCTGTGACTCAGAAACAATTCACTTGCTTTTGGATTAAAAAATACATTGTCTCAAACAGAAAAGAAAAAAATATCCCACCCCGCTGGTTTATTATCTTTCTAAGACTGGGAGATGACTCAGTCCTGACTTATATGCTCTGTCTACAAGCAAAAGTGCCACTTGCAACAGAAGGAGAGGGAAGAAGGCAGGCCTTTGCCCAAGGTTGCAATATGCCATACTGTGATTTTAGGTTGCATAATTATATGCAAAAGGAAGAGCATGTCGGCATGCAACTTCATTTAAAATAAATAGAAATTCTTCATATTAGTTCCCATGCACAACAAAGAAAATTTGCTCTCCTGGCAGTTCATAATACACGTGTTTGAGAATCTTCCCCCTTGAAACATACTTATCAATGAATGTGGCTTTTAGCAACTATTTCACAACAAGAGGGAAACAATAGTTTTGAGATAGAGGAAGAAAACCGACTATCAACTGAGGTGTCCAGGTATATTTTAACGAAAGGATCTGTAGTTGTCTTTTTGTGTGTGTGTGTTGTTTTTTTTTTTATTTTAATAGGGAGATTTCCCTTCCTGGCTTAGGCCTCAGAGCATTGTTTCAGTATGAATAATAACAACAATAATGAAAACTCCATTAAACTTTAAATATAACCCGCATTTGAAAACACTGAGCATCAACATAATATAAAAATACATACTGATTGGAGAAGAATTTGTAGTAGATTGATTAAAATAGCTTCAGAATCAAAATGTGTATTAAAGAAAGCCAGAAGAAAAGTTTAGTTAAGCTAAATCAGCATTTTTCCTCCCTTTCAAACATTGCTTTCCATATATGTTCCTCATTTTTTCAGCCACCAGCAAATTTAAAAGGTGCTCAGCAATTCTTAAGCAGTGGTCCAAACCCAAACTGCTCCTTACTTCCTCGCTTGACATTTTCATCTGAACAAGCTTCTAATATTTACCATCTTGACTGCAGGCTCCATAAAGCTTGATGACATGAGGATGGTTCACCTGTTTCAAAAGGTTGAACTCAGAAAGTAGATCTCGCAGCTCACTCTGGGAAGCATTTTCTGCAGAAAGTGTCCAAACACATGGCTGAGGTTAGGAAAGCGTTACACAAGAGTTCTCTACATCCTGCCTGAAGTACGAGATCAATCATTTCTCCTGGAATTAGCAAGAGGTTGGAAAACTCTGCACTTCCCCACAGGAAAGAAATTTTCCCATCGCCACTGTCCTGCAGTCATTAACGTCAGAACCAAGCAAATGGGACTGCTGCTGTTCTGGCGCGGTAACCTGCTCTAATCACCACTCTGCGCTGCTACAAATGACTGCAGAGAGAGTAGGTCAGCCAAGACTCTGGACCAGAGTCTGTAATGTATTGCAGATGCCATGAAATTATTGTAGACCTTTTCTAGTGTTCTAAAGTAGCTTTTTAGGCTGAATCAGTGCAATGGAGGCTTCAGAATCATGCAAAAGGCAAGATTTTATGATGATCAAACAAAAAAAAGACTCGCTCAGTTACCTCCCATGATACAGCACTAAGGATTTATTTACATATACATTTCACATACATGTGCTAATAGTTTGTCCTGGTCATGACAATTTTTTATTCTGTTCTACTATATGTCTGCATCAGCCATATACTATCTTACAGTCTGAAGCTTCACTCAGATTCTATCCCAGGCAGTGCAATATCAGATGGTCTCTCACTACTGATATGGGCTACAAAAAAATATATGTTTATGTAAGCTAAAAATTAAAAACATTTACTTAATGTCTGTGAGAAAGTCCTGTTTTTCTAGCTCTGGAACTACGCAGCATGTATAAGAACAGGACAAAGTTCTCCAAGTACCATGCCTATTCCTCTGCTGGAAAAACTAAATTCAATAGTGCACAAATGGAGACAGCTAGCTCTGAAGCTCTATGCCCCTTCTTTTTACAAATTGCAAATAATACCTATTTACATATTGGTTGGTGTTCCCCGCTTTAAGTTTATTGTAATGAGGGCATTTGTATGATGCAGGAGGTCAGATTTGATTCACATGAGAAAAGTGGTAATAACAGTCTGGAAAAATTATCCCACTCTTCCTCTAAACCTCCATCAATAGCTCCAAGACTATTTTGTCTCAGCTGATTACTTACTGCTCCATGTTCCCTCCCCGGTACATAACACCAAGTTGACAGAGGAGGGAGAGTCCCACCCTGGTCTGCTCTTAACTGCAGACTGTACCCACCCACACAGCTCAGCCAGGAGTTATCTTTTATGCAAGTAAGCAAGAGGTTTTCTCCATTAACAGACTGGTATACATACCACTCCCTTTTAAAGATCAGGCAGTGTGGAGTCCCTAGTACTTGGCCAAATTGCCCTCTTTGCATCTGTTGAAGGGAAAAGGATGGGTGACGCTGGCCTGACCCAGAATAACTGTCCTTTATACTTCCCTGACAGCATTACAGAGACTAGTGCAGACTAATGCAATGTTTCTTATACTTGAGTTGTCATTTGTTAACAGTAAAGTTAAACCGAGAACAACAGATAAATGCTTGCAGAACACCAAATTTTCTCCACGGTCAAACTAGAAGCTGGAAATTGAGGTGACTATCTGTAATGTAGTTTACATTACAAAGGGATTCATTAGGGCCTGAAGTATTAAGGTAAATGTCAGATCAATTTATTAAAGTAAGGTGCTTAAAATAAAGGGTTACTCCTTCTCATTATCAAGTCTGTCAATTCTTTGCTTCATAACAGTTAGGGAAAGCTGAATGTTAAATTATCTGCAAGTAAAAGCAGTATTTTTTTACCATTATGTCTTGGAAACTTAATTCAGTCATGTTATTGATGAAAGTGTGCTAGAAAATGCAATGAGTAAATACAAAATGAAATAATGACAAAGGCTATCCTATTGATAGCGATGTACAGGTCATTACTTGACTACTGCAAGTAGTCTTTACTTCAGAAAAAACTCAGTTCCTAGACTTCCTCCATATGACCTATTCTCCACTGAACTTCTTGCAATGCAAGTACGTACCTTATAATGCATTTATTTCTTTGGTAAAATGATGGCATATGCAGGATCTTTGCTCTCAAGCGGCAGCAGATGATTTGTTTTTTTAAAAAAACCAAACTTGCATATAGTAGAAATGGTAATAACATTTTCCTATAATGACATGTTTTTACTTGTGAGCAGCACTGAATGGTTGAGCTCAAGGTCTCCCATTATCATCTTACATTATCTAGGCATACTTTATTTGCCCCAGCTTTAAAGTCTTCGGGAAAACTGAAGACACCAGGATACAACACTGGGCTATTCAAGCCAGTCTGAAAGCTCTAACAAACACTTGCAGTATTTCCATCAATTTCAATCAAAATAAAATACATCTGCTATGTTAAGACAGAGGCTCCTTGCAAATCATGAATTAGAATTACTTGTGAAAATTACTTCCTTGGATCACTGTGACGTTAGCTTCTAAAATCAGAAATCTGTCAGAATATAATAGAATGCTGAAAGAAATAGAGGATGTTCCCCTGGTTGCTTTTAGTTGTTTTTTTTACTTTCATGGTAGCCCCTCTCAGAATCCACTCAGAGGTTACAACAAATATTTTTCAGATCATTTCAGACCCAGATGGGACTTACCTTTTAGCATTTTCACTGCTACTGTGGTATAGCCAGCCCTTCCCTTGAGTCGGAATGCTGTTGCCTTGACGACCTTTCCAAATTCTCCTTCTCCAAGAGTCTTGCCCAGAACTAGGTTCTTCCGGGGGAACTCCCACTTTGGATCTTCCTGCAGCAGAGGAAAGGAACCCTGTAAGGGGCCAGCTACACCTGAAGCATGTTCCACAGGAGACCATTTTTCAAGAATAGGTGCATGTTAGTGTACAACGTTCAGTTTCTCTTTTTATCGGTATCAGCGTATTCCTCTAAAAGCTTTTGAATCTCTAAGTATTTTGTAAGTATTTTTTCCATTACCTTGGAAACACCTTCTTCAAAACAGGCTGGACATGAAGTCTATGGCTAATGGATCACATGTACAGGTATGGGAAATTGGATACAAATGAAAAATGAAGTAACAGAGGATAAAGGCTTGCTTTCAGAATAACTATGAATATGTGACCTTGGACTTCACAGAGAAGTAAATCAGTTTTACTCACGTATAAGGCTTCGATGACAATCCCCCTCTTAGGAAATTAATGTTATTAAGCCTTAAGGTTGCAAAGTGATAACAGACAAATAGACTGCATTTCTGTAACATTTCTGCATGCATAAACAACATTCTTTAGGAACAAGACACACATCAGAAAAAGAGCATGTAAAATGACATCTGGCTTACTGGTATTTTAAAGGTGTCTACAGACACCTGGTTCTCCACGGAATCTAAAGAAGGCCGGCGCACATTAGTAGAAGAATAACTGATGGGGTAGGACTGGGCTGGGCGCCGGAATGTCATTTCTGCAGAGGCAATAGGCGGCTTCGGAGAATTCTTGTGGTAACGATGGATGAAGTAGGAAGAAAGCAGCACGGAGATGATGAAGGAGAGCAGCACTGCCCCCGAGATTACAGTCTTGCACACGTCATCACATAGTTGCTCTGTGGATCGAGAAGAGCTTCTTAGAACTTTGCCTGTTGTCTCCTACTTCTGATTTGGCAGCGTGTATAACACACACAGGTGTGACAGAAACAGAACTCAGTTTAAAAACCTAGAGGAAAACTTAGTAGCTAATTCTCAATGAAATTTGAGAACTTGCAAATGTGCATATGGCACCTACCAATTCTTCTTTAATTTTGGACACCAGCAGGTAACTGTTTGCCTAACTGCCTGCGTAAATGTAAAGATAGCTGGCTTGACCCTGTATGCCATATTCTTATAGATGTAGGCTACTTCTGGACACTCAGTTAAGACTCAGACTACCACATATTGACCTACTGACACCACTTATCCCTCTGGAGACCTACGACTGAATTTTGCTTGTAGACAACAGTTCATGTTACAGCCATTCAACCCATCAAACAAAATCTTCTTCAAATATGAAGAATATTTCTCCTTATCTTTTTAGATGATAAGGAGACTCAGAGTACTACAGCTTCATATTTAAAAAAACAATTGTTTCTGAAAACATTGCCTAATGCGGCAACTGCTTCTAAAGCAGTATGCAATTTTTACCTCCCCATTTACCACTTCCCCTTTTGCAGAAGCAATTTCAGTTATCATACTTTGGAAACTGAGTTTCAGTCAGAGCGCCCATAGACAGGATCCCTAGCTGGTCAATTCCCAAAGAAACTGAGAGATCCAAAATACTGTCCTTTGCATTGTTCATTAGATAATCCTGACTTCAAATACACAGTTAACATAGCTACATCTGCAAGCTGTATCTCAGAAATAAGTGGAAACAACACAACACCTTTTTAGAACAGAAAAAAAAAAAAGGAGGGAAAAAGAAGAAAAATAAAAAGATAAAGCAAGAGTCTTCCTCTTTTTTTCTTATGCCTATAGAAAATTAACCCAGAAGAGCAAAATGAAATATATTCTGAACAACTTGTCTTTAGATGCAAAATACGTCATGCTATGTTTACTATTAGCAATAATAAAAACAATTAAACCCCCTTTACTTAATCCCCATCAATCTGTTCCAAACAACTGCATGGAGCTTTCCTACTTAAACAAAGGTCAATGGAAAAAGTAATCCACTCCTAACACAATGGGTGCGGGCTATCTCTGACATTTTGAAGCTTAGATTTTCAGAAATGATTAGGAAGCCGAAATTACTTGAAAGTAATAGAAGTCATCATTCTAATTCTCCTAGCTGTCTTTGCAAATATCAGGGGAGTCTCACTGAAATGCAAGTCTGCTGGAAATCATAGGACAATCAACCTGTTTGTGGTATAGTAATGGATTAAAAAAAGAAATCTTTACCTAAGGGTAGAAATGGCCCCCTTTGGAAACTATTAAGTTCCACAGTAGAAATCACGGTGCCAGCTCTTAATTAATTTTATATTAGCAGTCTCTAACCAAAGATATTTCTTATTAATACGCTCATGAGTTTAGATTGTGGTATATATGCAGGTGGTAGATAAAAACAGAGAAAAAGATCAGTACAAGAAGAGCAGATAACGTTTACACTTACCCTTGATATCATCTTTCTCACAGTAACAGTTCTGTCTTGGGAAGCAGTAACAAATCCCATGTCCTGACTTAATTCCAAGATTTCCAATGCCCTTTCCATGACCACCAATAATGTTTCCACCTAATCAAATAGAGACAACAAGCTAAGATTCTCACATGCAGTTAAAGGATGGGGGGAAGAAAAAAAAAAAAAAGCTCAAATTTTTTCATGGATTTATCTGTAATTTGACAGGAGAGCAGAGTGCAGTGATAACGATACGGATTCCTAAGAATTAAGGGAGACTAAATTCTGAAATTTCTGGGATCCTGAAATAAGGAGAACTTGGGGTGCCTAAAAACTATCCCTGATTAGCAGTTATTCCCATGATGGAAGACTCTGGATTAAAATTTCTCTATAAGAAAAACATAATAGTTCTCTTTGCATCACATAGTTGGGATCCTTTCCTAATTTGAGGTACCCTTTAAAACTCTGTATCAAATCCTATTATTTAATGCCAAACATCTACCAAAACCAATCATCTCCCTGCTGTCCCGACTCACATTTCCTCATAAAGCACTACGGTTCTGTATCAGTGAGGTCATCTTACATTTTAATTCTCCCTATAATACCTTCTCTAGTCTACTTATTTTAGTTTCTCTCCACCATTGTTATTTTTGTTACTCACGAGCTGATGTTCAGTTCAGTGGTATAGACCAGTGGTCTACACATTTGAGTTCCATTCCTGGTTCTGATGCCAACTCCCTCTTAACCCTTCAGCATACTGTTCTAGATATCATCTGTTCCATTGTCAAATGGAGATAACATTACTGAATCACATCTTTAAATGCCACTGAATAGTCTAGTAAGAGCACTAAGAGTAAGTGTAGGTCATAAAAAATGAATCAATGTTTAATATCAGGGAAACAAGTGCAGAAACTCATAGTGAACTACCCTTGATCTCTGGAAGGTGTTCTTCATGTAGAGTAACTGCAAGTATATTTCCAAGTGAGTAACTTTTTTTTCTGCATATATTATAAAAATGACCACCAGTTGTGACATTTTTCATCTATAAACTGTCTGTAATCACAAACAGCATTATATAGACAGAAATCAATCAAGTTCTGTAAGTTTAGCTGCCTTCCAGAAAAACTGCCTAATCCATAAAGGGATTCAAAAGATGAACAAGGTTTTTTAATATAGAATTCTTTCTATTTTAATTCATTTTCCTCCATCTCACCTAAGTAAACAGTAGAGCAAATTACTGTTTCTTTTACATTTCTTTAGGTGTGTAACACAAATTGAGGAAAAGAGTATCTTTGAGCAACATAAAGGCAAACATCCTTTTTTAGAAGTGAAACAGGAACTTGAGTATTTCAGCAAAACAGAGTTTAGTTATCTTTCTAGAGAGGTCGAATCTACTAAAATATACGCAGCTCAGCTGGTGAACTTTGGAAGAGATTGTGCTGAGTCCCTGCTCTCTGAGCTGACTCTTGTTTCAAGAGGCACCGGTGTCCCCAAAAATTCTTGATTCCCCCCACCAGCCAACTTCCTCTGTTGTGAAGAGATGATGAAATAAAGTTTCTATTAACCTAAGGAAAATGATAAGCATTTATCTTTATCTGCCTATGTTTGAAGACCTGGAAGAAGGGATGAGCAGGTCCTAAACTGTTCTTGAGCAAGAGGTCTGGAGAAAAAAAGGGTTTTACATAGCAGGGAAAGGAGGAGTACATTGTCACTGCAGGTGTACATTGGAAACATGGAGCTTCCACCACACATTCCAGAGACCCAAAAATTTATCATTCATCACTGCAGTGGTGGTAGGGAAATTCCAAGAGTTATCAACACTGTTTTGCACTGTGTAGCGTTTCACAGGTTCTGTTTTAAATTAGCAGCTGTTTCCATTGCCCTGTGGTGGGAGCTTTCCCTGCTTCAAGGTCATTTGGAAAAAGGAAAAACTATGGCCCTATTCCACACCACAAACTCCATAAATTCAGAAGGTAAAAGAAGCACTTGTTGTTGGACAAAACTAAAGATGACATCTGACTACCACTTAAAAAGAACAACACAGAAGACATACAAAGCAAGGGAGAAGCCTAAGCACTCTCTTTTTTTTTTTTCCATTATCAGAAAGCCAAAGTCCAGAGGAATCCACAAATATCAGTCATTCAAAAATGTTTAGCCAGATTCACACGGAGCAACCAGCCCTGAAGCAGTTACTTAGCACAAGAAAGTCTCCTGCTTAGAATGCAATTAGGCTGCCTCTAACTGATAGGCACAGCCACAGGGCCAGTTGTTTCAGCTGAGTGCCCTTCAATGGAACATTCACGGCTTAGGGTGAGAAAGCAATTTTGGGACTCAAGTATATAGACATCATAACGACAGATGAATTACAAAAATAAGTATTTTAGCAAGTGCCTCTACTTAAAGAATATCCTTGACCTTAATGCATCTGGGGTTTTCTCTTTATTGCTTGCCATTCCCAAAGAAACGTCCCCTAGCAGTGAAAGCTGAAATAACGGCAGTCCTGCCCCTCTGAGCTCCCAAAACACATTCACTTCTTTGTCTGCAAATACACTGCTTTTGGGCACCAGCCCAGGTTCTGAATTGCATCAAATCATGTATAAAATTATCCAGCTCAGGCCTTAAAAAGGCATACATAACATCCTGCAAGCTTGTCTTACTTGCCTGCTTCTATTATCTAATAAGAAAGTATTTCTTTCAGGCTTCTGTTGAGCAAAACATCTGATGCTGCATATGTTGCACATTCCATGTTTTAGCATTGCAGCCTCTGGCACAAATATTTGCACTTTTAGAATGACAACTGATTGTGGTTATTATAAATAAAGAATTCTTTTCAGATGATTAGACAAGTTACTTGAATTCACTTTGAGCATTTCTGCCATTTTAAGGACTGCTTTTATGCACTCTAATGAAATAATTATCTTTGTGATAAGTCATTTACAATACACAATCCCATTCTCGCATGCAAGAAATGCAAAGATGCCTCTTCATTCATTTTATAGAGGGTAAGCCCTAGCGTGTATGAAAACACTAGTTCCTCTAAGACTCTGTTTTAAAACAGAAACTTGGAGTATACAATGCCAGAGCCAGAATTACTCAAGAAACATGTGTCTTTATTCCTGAATTAGATACTGATAAAAAGATCCACTTAAAAATTATAATCTCAATGAAAACTGAAATTGCTCAAGTGCAATACAATGTTTTTCTAATCTTTGCATCTTCAGGGTGATGTGTGAACTTGCAGGTATGGGCAGGTACATGAGTGGAATATAGAAAGATGTGTTCAAGAAAAAACACAAATTCTACTTTCGTAAGTGCTGTTCATATGAGTCTCTGCCTGTATCTTCAAATAGATAAGGCATTGGATCGTTTTGATGATCACCTGCCAAATCAGGCCAGGTGCACTTCCTCAAATGATCCTCTGTAAAGACATTTATTTTTCACTGAAATTTATTTCATCTTACTTATTTAAATTGGAGTTAAAATAGGCATGGTTTTCATCATAATGTACTAATGTTTCGAAATAGGGCATTAACTTCCCTAAAACCTGTATCTGTTTCATCAAATAACTCCACTGAGAAACATTACATGTGAATTAACAGGGAAGAGGAATAAGAATTACTGAGAAAACCTTATCTTTCCGTCACTGTCGGCTGATAGACGTTGGCTGACTGGCTTTAAAAAGAACAAAAACAGTCCCCATAACCCTCTTGTATGATTCAGACGTGGGTCTGACAATGCAGAGATGCTAAGTACACTGAGCTTGTTGTAAAGGTTTCTGTGATCACAAAAGTGGAACTTGAACAACAATCAGCAGTGACACAGAAAAGCCACCCTAAAATATTTCCGTACTTGTGCAGTCTTGGGGGCACACAGCTGGATCTCTGCTCTCGATCACATCACAGATGCCATCCGGACAAGTCTTGATACTCGGGGTGCATGTGGAATAGTTTGTGGTGATCCCTGTTAACACACAAACAGACAGCTGCACAAACACCACCAGGCTTTGAAGGAAAGCTTATTGCATCTTCTCAGTGGACACTGATACACCAAAGCACAGGTTACTTACTTTTTAAAATAAACATCTATGACTATAAATATCATCTGCTGAAGTAACAGGCAAGACAACAGCTAAAACCAACTGGAAGAAATATATTTTTCACTACGTTTTCTGCTTTTGTCTGCCCTTCGGGCATGTCACTTGCAGTTACAGTATTACTTGCAAAAGAGCTAGCTGACCATTTTGAGTCTGAAGAGTGGCTTTCTCAACTAAGGACGTCTCTCCACAATTTCATACATACTTGAAAATGAAGGTTGCAAGTAGTCAAAGAGAATTTGTGCTACTTGTGCAGTTTGGAGGATTAAAGCATTGGCACAGAAGCATTGTTTTGGAAGAGTCAAGGGTACTGTCACCCCTCAGATCTGTGCTACGAACCACAGAAAACAGACAAGAGAGACACTGCTTCTGTGCTCCCTGTCTGCTGAGGCATAACTGCTAAAAGGCTCATTGATATGCTTCAAAATCAGCTAATGGTGGCAGAGATTATCTTGCAAATCGTAAGTCACCCCATTCCAGTTCCACTGATGCAAGCTCAATTCACTACCTGGTGTTTTACGCATCATGCTCAACATCACTAGGGACAAGGTAAAGTACGACCATTCCAACTTTGTGTCATTCTCCTTCCTAGTGCATGTTTCATATGGGCATTATGATTAATATTTTTAGCCCAAGCTTCTGTGTAGTTTGCTATCCCATGTTGTCCAGCCAGAATAAATCAGTTTCTCTCTATGGAAGTCAAATGCTTAATTACAGCTAAACAGAAGCTTGATTCCACAGCAGAAATGTACCTTTTCCACTCCCCTGTCTCCATTGGCATCTTCCCGTTAGCACTCCCAGGCCACCACACTCCTCGCATTCAGCACGGTGCTTACTGACAGCACAGGAGTCAGGGCAGTCCTCTTCTTTTTTTAAAACTGATGGAAAAAGTTCAAGACAAGGGAGATGAATCCACAAGTCATCACATCAGAAAGAAATCTCAGTTCTTAGGTGTAGATAGAAAGGAAAGAAAAGCCATTTGCTCCGGGCAGAGGAGTTCTGATATTACAGAAGGAAACAAAGGCAATGATTAGATAGAATCGTAAAGTTTGGCATGCGATATGGTTTGGAGAGAAAACGATTATGTTTCCAGTGTAATCCTCCTCTGCTGTGGCTGATACAGAATATTTTCAACATTCTGCCCTTAGGAACTTTTTTAGCAAGATGAAGTCAGTGCAATTGCTACATGAATGTTAAGCACTTTTTTTTAAAAAAAGGAAAAATTGGAGAGAGAAGTGGGGAGAAAGATGAGATGCTGGAGATTTTTGGTTTCATATAAATATATATACACTTTTCTTTTTGTTTCCATAGGAATACGTGAAATACAAAATAACGGTCTTAAAAAAAGAGATTCTTCTAAATCAAATGTCATCATAAACATTAGGAATTGAATACGATACACAAGCTTTCTGTGCCTTATTTCTTCAAACAAAACACTTGCTACAGGCAGGTCTGAATCAGAACTCAAAACACAGACTCTTGGGATCTGTATCTGGTAGCTCAGACTCACTTTCATTTTTACTGCCATCACTTTACAGAACATCCTAATAATGCATAAGCTAATACCCGTATCACTTGTAAATAAGTAAGTAGTTCTAATTGACTCGGGCACTTACGATTTCCTTCCACTACAATAGTGAGGAGGGTTTTGGTGTGCTTCCTGCTCTGCTTGTCTGTAGCTTGAATAGTGTATTGTATTTCCTTGCATTCAGGTCTGTGCAGCACAGAGGAATCAGCCACATAAAGGCTTCCATACTTGTCTTCTCGGCCTTGAAGTATGCCGACAGGACAGCAGCTTACGTTGGGGGACAGTAACTTGTAGGTGATATTCACACCGCGGAATTTCATACAGTTTTCAATGCAGATTTTTCCTATCTAGGCTCAAACACCAACAAATAAATCACAGACAACAGAAAACAAGACTGGACACTGAAAACATTCCGTGCTTCCCAAAAAATATATAAAAGAAAATTAGAGATATTACAGCCTTGCAGAGTTCAGCCTTTATCTTGCGTTTACGGATGTGATATTTTACTATCAGTCAAGTATGTGAATGTTTCAAAGCTGATTTTTTCCCTGTAAAAATAAGAGGTCAAGCATTACCACTGTCTTCAGGCTAGCAGTGGAAATGCAAAAAGCCTGGACCCAGAGACTCAGTGATCTTTGGTGCCTATTGCTGATGGTGAGCAATATTCAGTGAGAACAAGACCCTTTGATCTGCGGAAGTCTGAGTTCAGTCCCTGCTCTGTCTCAGACTGATCAGTGAGAAAACCTTTGGTCTTGCTTGAGAAACTGAAGAGCTCAGGGTGAACAAAGCTGAGCCTCTTTTCTAATACATAATTTTTGCAATATTACAGTCAAAAGGTTTCTGGCCAGCTGAGTTTTCTGAAAGCCTTAAAAGGAACAAGAACCTCATTGTTTCCCATTTGCAATTTTAAAAACATTTGCATCTAAAAATGAAAATGTGCTGGTTTGCCATATTTGAACTTCTGCCTGCTAGAACATCTATGCTAGAGCACTCTTCAGTCTGAAGCAATTTATCTGAGAAGCACAGGAATGTAAAGCCCCAGCTCCTGTCCAGTTCTTACAGGAACTGATCCAAAGCTCACTTTGTTTTTTCCATTTACAAGAGTAAGATTCAGATCAGGCCCAGAGGCACTGGCTTTCCTTGCAGGGAAAACCACAATGTGAAGGGTGGGGTGTTACTGAAGGGAACTTGGTGATGGATTCTTTTCAAAAGCTACAGTTAAGATGTATTTTCAGAAGTAACACCAGTGCTGGAAAAACTATATCTGTACATCTTGGTTTTAACATCATCATTATTATTACTATTATTAAAGAATGTTAAAAAAAAATAAAAAAAGGTTTTTGTACTAAGACCTCTTCCTATGAACCTGGACCACTTAAAAGTCAGAGGGAGTTTCTGCAGTCCTAGAAGCACCCTTTGTCATAGGACAGTCCCACCTCATCTAACCTATTCCCATTCACACCACTGACTGGTCATTTGGCACCATTTTTGTTGGCTTTTTCTGGTGGCAGGACACAAAGACTATTAAGGCCATCAGAGGCTGTGCCATTTCTTCCATGCTGTCTGTTCTCCACAGCATGCTGGGACTGGCAGGAAGAAAAAGAAGCAAAGACAAGATTTCAACTATTCATAAATTCTGTCTAGACACAAGGTCTAGACAGGTCCCTTCCAGAACCATGTCATCTGAGCTTTGCTGCTGCACTGTGACTGGCAGCGGTTTGCAACTACTTAGTGGTGTTTCTTTGATGTGGTAGGGTAACACAATGATGTTCCACGGTATCAACCTCTACATAGACTGAACTGTCCTTTTCGCCTCCTCTGCCATAACTGTTTTTTGCAGGCGTGTTATTGATCAACACAAATTTCCTCCAGAAGAGGATGGAGAAGATCCCATAAATTCAGGGTCCCTGAAGAGCTGATTACCCTCAGACTAGCACATGAGTCAGTTTTGCTTTCTCTGTACAATCTGAGAAACTAAAAATGCCTGCCATAAGGAATTTCTACAAGAGAGAGAGGCTTTCTCCTTTTGTCTGATTCCACTAGGAAAAGCCCGAACTTGTCACTTTGCTTGCACCACAGAGTCAGCACAGCTCTCAGATGCAGCAGAGCACAGCTCCAGGGGAAGGAGGCAGAAGCAGCCAGTTCCTCTTTCTCATGAGGACTGTGAAAAATAGTCTGGTAAACAGGATTAACATCAACAGACAAAGTGCGAACATACAAAGGTGCATTTTGCAAGACTCTCAATAGTTAACACAGAAATAGGGACAGAAAAATCCACGTTTTGAGCTCCAGAGTTTAATAAAGTCTGGATAATGATAATGTTCCCCTTCACTGAATTCCAGGGACATTTGGACATATAACCTCTCTAGAATTCTCAGCCAATGTTATTCATCATTTGTCTCAGTAAATGTCAATAGAGCTTTAAGTCCTTTGATAAGTTAAATGCCACTGGGCAAGCCTGTACTGTCGGGCCATGCTTCTGTTATTCAATTCATTTAGCTGCTCAAATAGACAAATGGCATCAGCCCAGCAGTAATCACTTCTTTACGCTCTTGTGTTTTCCTTAGGGCAAGAGACAGTTCATCCTTCATATTGATTTGGTCCAGTACTTTTCCTCACTGCTCTGGCACATCGCGGCTAATTATGCAGACAACTTTAATAATGCGAAGTGCTGGGGACTAAGCTGCTTCCAGTGACTTGTGCTCCGAGCCCAGCACACTGTAAATTCAAACGCAGGTTTGGAAGTAAGTGGATGACACTTGAACTGATTGAGAACACCCTCTCCAGAGCCAGGGTGAGTAATTTGCATTTTGCTGGTCGACAATCGGAACATAATCTCTTTGTGAACTCATGTTTAGGCAGCACAAAGAAAGATCTCTTCCCGCAGACTTGGAGTTCTTGCCAGAAACAGTTTTCCCTGCTGCTGCTGCCACCCAGTGAAACTGCACGGCTAGTGGGAAGTGCTGTTTCCAGAAACCCTAAAACGCCCTTTTGGATGTTTGACTATCCTGACAACACGCAAAACCAGCAGCTTTGTAAGTTAACTGATTTTGGTTTGCATTCTTGACTAGAAAACTATATATTCTCAGACTTCAAACAAATGTGTTCAAGCAATCTAAGGTATGCACAGATAATCAGGCTTTAACCAAATTTAATTCGGAATTCATTCATGCATAATATTATTGTATGCATATTCTTAAATATAAAATATGTAGGTAGATTTATACATATATATACATACCAAAACTACAGTCAAATAATTGATCTATATTCATACACACCTAACAGTTAAGTTTCCATACTTTTTACAATTACCATCATGTTGTGACATACATACAGTTGAGGCTCATTTCTAGATGCTAAGAGCTAGACTATGAGTTTCGTACACACCTCTGCTATTATTTCTTTTAGGGGGAAAGCCACTGGTGTCACTCTATCTCCTTGCAAGAGTTTATCACACCACTGAAGATAAAGCTCTCACTATCTCGTGCTACAAAAACCTCGAACCACCAAAAACATGGTGATCTGCACAAAAAAGCTCAAAATATGCTCTGAAGTTTCTAACAGATTGCAAATTTTACAGCTGCAGTCACAAGACATCACAAGCTCTAATAGGGAAGTAGCTTTTCACAGTAATCCATCAGATGAGCACATTTGGAATCTTTCTTTTATTTAGGATATTAGTGTAGACTGTACGTAAAATATCCCTTGACAAAGGAGTAGCTTTTTAACAGATTTATAAGGCCTGTTCCATGCTCTGAAGAGCTATAAAGCCATAGTGTGTTTCATCAGATTAAATACAAGAACATGCAACATATCTTTCTGTTTTCTTACTACAACCAGTTACAGTCTTAAAGATTAATAAAACTGGATTTTTCATTATAAGTCTTCTAATTAATTGAGCTTCTTTACAATTGGGATGATTATATTTTAGTCTCACTCCTCTCTGCAACAAATACAGCAGCAGTTTTATAGCTTCATTTAGTTATGAGGTATACTTCCGAACAGGTCTCCCAAAATGACTCATCACTGATGTTTTAATATTCACTTTTATAACATTAATTATATTGAGCTAGTTCCTTAATAACATACATGTTCCACAGGAATTACATCGTAATTTCCACCTGATTAACGTCAACCTGTTAGAAAGTGTTTCTGGAAGGCATTATTAATGGTGATGGTGGTAATTAAGCTAAAATGAGGGTTAAATTAGGAAGCACATTAATTAATAACTAGTCATTATCTAGAGAAGAGCCATTAACATACTGGAACATATAGAGCTGTGACTCCAACAATTAGGACAAATTTCCTTTTTTGCCTATTTTTCTTGTTATTTATGCCTAAACTCCTCAGTCTCAATCCTCCTGTCTGGAATACACAGTATTTCTCTCCATGAAAACTTGCATATGTGACCCCTTCTCTGATGCTATGTGATGGAGAGCTGGCATCCAGTTTACCTGCTATCTACTGCATCTAGCAACAATCATACTGACATCAGATTTTTCATTCATTCCACTTCAAACAACTAAACCAAATGCTTTAACACATCTCGCCCCAGTGATCTATCCACTAAGCTCTAACGGAGAGCGCAAATATAATTAACACAGTTCTCACTTGTGCGAAGCGTTCGGCATTTCTGTTCACTGTGAACTGGTAAGTCGTGTTTGGAAACTGAATGTTGACAGGGAGGATGGAGACATTGAAATGAAGCATCACCGATCTTTCAGGGCCATGAAATTCTGTGTCATTCACCACAACATCCAACTGGAAGTAACGATGCTCTGTGACTGAAATACTTTTATTCAGTACCAGTTCTGCAAAGGAGAATATCATGCTATTACCAACCCACATTATCTGCAGATGTACATTTTGACACTGCATTTCCAACAGTGTTATACATATCAAAATTATACATATCAAAGTTATTCCTAACAGGAAACTGAAGGTGAGTTAAATATGAAAATAAGCTTCTATGGAGTTATGCTCTGTGTCATTCAAGGTGTCTGGAGAGGTCCCCCTCTCTTCTGCCTCCCATGCTGAGAACACTGCAATCAGAACCTCCTGCTTATCAGCGGGCACAACAGCATTGCTCACGCTCCAGAGTTGCACAAACTTATTTTTTTCAGTACATGTTTAAAAATCAGCATTTATTTAACTTGAAATTTCTCATCTGTCTTTGGCTCAATATTTACAAAATGTTTGGAAAAGTTCAATAGCTTAGCCGTCAATTACTAACAAGCATTTTCTCCTTTACACAAAAAAAAAAGACACCTTACTGTACTCATGTCGAGTGCCCCTCACTTGGCTGCCATTTGGGCTGAAGTGGATTTCATCAAAGATGTGCTCTACCCGAAATGTTTCACTTATCCAAGGATCGTCGGTAATGATGGTTCCTGTGTATTTCTTTCTGCTGCTTTCAAGGGGATAAATAGGTGTGGTGTCTGCATCATATACAGTTAGCTTTGCAAGAACAGTTCCCTAGAAGAAGATAATAAGTGACACTGCTGAATGAACTGAAGCTTTTTCTTCCTCTGGTACACATTCGGGAGATTGAAATATTGGTCAAATAAAACCTTACAACTTGCACTCAAGTGCACTCTCATTCAAATTCATTTTAAGCTTCAGGTTACCACTATTTCACATCTGTCTGGATCAGAGTTAGAAGCTCAAAAGAAGATGCCAGTGAAAAAGAACTTGCCCTATAATCATCTTAGTCTATATCTAAATACAGTGCTAAACTTTTGAGGTAGGAAATAAGTGCACATGCAAAGCTCTTTATTTTTTCAAAATCAGTCTTATTATACAATACTATTAAAAAAAATCAGGTAAGCAATATGCACAGTTAAAAGACATGAGACACATTCAGACAGCTGAAACCCATTACTCAAATGACAGAAGTGGCCTGAGGCTGGCTGTCTTCTTCTTAGTCTGTTAGATTGCTGTTCTCTAGCCACTGAAGCCACAAGGCCTTTAAGATTTTTATTAGTAATTCTATTGTTTCAGGTTCGTTTAGTTACTAGAAAAGATTGGAAGTTCCTAAATATAACACAGGGAGGAGTTTTTCCTACTGCAAAATACCAGTCAAATTCAGTATGTTTTGAACACTTTTCAGGCACTTAATTTCAAAGAGAATATTTTACGATGCGACCTTCGCTTTCTATCATCCAGAGGTAAACAGAACTCCCAAATCTCAAAATTTTCAAAAGTAATAAGGAATTACTTTATACCCAAACGTGTTCATAGATGTTTTGTCAATGCTTATTCTTGTCAGGAGGTGGCAGCAAACTCCCAAAATAATTCTTTTCCCTTTCAGACATAAATATGAGCAAAAGGTACTTTGAAGTGAAAACTTAGCAAAAAAACCAAGATGGTTTTGTTATGATAAAGAAGTCTTCTCACAAAAAAGGCATCCTTTAGGCCCCAGAAGTGCCTTCTCTATACCATTGGCTCACAAAGGGTTGTTGCTCTGGTGGAAGAGCCGAAGAGCCCTCCTGTATGCTTCTCTACTGAAGTAAGGGGTGTAGGGGGCATACACAGAGACACCTGGGTGTTCAGGCCCCTGGGAAGATCATCCTGGCCCAATAAAGGAAAAGTAGAGGGGCACCATTAAAGCAAGATCTTGAAGCTCTCCCTTAACAGCCTGACACTGGAAACTCAACACCTTTCCGGGTACACTGCTTGTCTGAAGAAGGCAACCACTTCTTCTGACTTTCTGGTACTGGTACAGCATCCTAATAAATGTTCTGAATGTAGTTCTGATATCTTATATAGGTTTGCACATACAGAAAGGATACATATACACACTTGCTCTAACATCGTGCAATTTTAGTCATGTGGGGAAAACAACCCTGTAACAAATACAGAGCAGAGCTCTGTATGGGGAGATACCACCATCCTGACCACAGTCTCAGCAAATGGTCCATCCTGATGTTAGGACCTGCTCCCATTTCTTTACACTGTTTAACTCCTAACCCAAAATCTTCTTTCTTAGGGGTCTGAATAAGATATAAGTCTGGGGAAGGAATCCTAAAAGCTCATCATTTTACAAGGACAGGTTTGCAGAGCATGGTGTGGCCATGTGCTCATCACTGAGATCCATCCCCCAGAGCATGGTGTTCCCCAGCAATCAGGCCTGCCACCGCTGCCCTTCTACTTCAGGGACTAAATAAAGGAGAATATTACCTCTTTCCTGTTGAACTCCACGACGGCATCTGCAGTATCAGTGCAGTTGGGAAGGAAGGGCGGAGAGTCATCTTCATCTAACACATTCACCAGGAAGGGCACTTCAACCTGCATTTCCCTGAAGCCCTCTCTCACGGTACATTTGGCAATCAGCTCGTACTTCTCTCTCTCTTCTCGATCTAGGCGCTGTGTCACGCTCACGCTGGTGGTGTTCTCGTTGTATCGAAAGGGCATACCTTCAGCTGAAAAACACAGCCACAGTATAAATAGAGACAATCATTTCCCACTGTAGGGCTCCAAGAGTTTTCTTCTTTAATACTCTTTTGGAATCCAGTAAACCCATTTGAACATCATGAATGCATGATAACGGGAAAGCTTGGAAGTGAAACGGAAGTTGTGGTGTTATATTAGGGTAGGCAGAAAACAGAATAGATGGGAAGATCCTACAGTCTAGAAACAGCACATTTTAAAGCTTAGGATATTCCCAGTCTGCTCTTAGTGGATGGAAATTTCTAAACCCCATCTTTTCCTTGGAGAAGGGGATAGTCCTTCTTCCCATTCCCTCTGTATACCTCAAAGACAAAAATCTTCAGGTTCAGTTCAACGCTTGTAATGGAATTTCCTTCACAGAATCCATCTAGAGGATTTACTGCAAAAGAGATTCTTAATAGCACAGCTGTTTACACCTATGGCTGGTACACGAGTTGCTTAGCTCCTGTTTTACCTGCCAGCAGTTTGTAGGAAATGCTGAGATTCTGACACAGATGATGAACTGAGGGCAACTGGAGCTGGTGGAATATGCCAGCTGGTTTATTCTCCTTGATGTGAAAGGAGAGATCCATTTCTGTGAAGCAAAGCTGCCTTGCTGTCAGGGAACTGCAAGCTGGTGCGGTAGCGTTGATCAAGGAGAGGAACACTGTGGTGCGCGTCGCAGAGTCGCATTCCTTCTCTTGGAAAGGGTGGGATGAAAGGAAGACATACAGCATCACCTTTGATAATGACATCCAGTTTCCTACGGCTTCAGGGAAAAAAAAACAAAAAAACCAAAAGAAATATTTTACGGAAGAGAAGCGAACATTTCTGTTACTCATTTTGTACTCTAGTCCACTATTCCACAACCATATAGTCCTGTTATGTAATAAAACAGTTCTTTAATACATCACCTGCTGGTGAGAGGACCTTGAATCTTAATAACACCAATAAGCCAAAGGAAACCTATAGGTGTTGGTACCAATTTTATATTGTACAACCTCACAGAACAGTATCAGCATTCTTTCTTTAAGATACTGACATAAAACAGGTCACTCTAGGCATCAGCTTTTTGGTGGGACTGGTTTTTGGAGGGACTAAAACAGAGTGGCATGGCAGCAGAGAAAAAGAGTGCATGCAATGGTAACAGATATTCAGGACAGACCCATAACTACTATAATTTAAGTCACAGTGTTCTGATAGTCTATACCAGTTGAGGATATGGGCCAAATTTTTTACATTCAGAGACTAACTGCTTCATTTTGAAATATAAAGAACGGGTCAAAAGATAATACAGACATTAAAATCCATCTATGTCATCTCCTAATACACACTCAAGCCTTAATTATTTTGATTGTCTTGGTCTGACTACAGACAGAATGATAGTATCTCTGTAACAGATCTAATTTGCTTGAAAAGATGCCCTAGGTCACTTTGATCCACAGAACAAAGCAAGGCTCTCAAGTTCTGATAGCTCTTTTCTTCCTTTGTTGAGTTACAAGAAGCTGTCCAATATTCATGAATGCTGAGTACCAAAGATGCAGTGAAAACGGGTGAGATCTGAAGCACCTGGTATTTAAAAAAATACAGAAGTATCTCAAGCTGAATGTTTCAACATCAAGGCACCTATGTCAAAGGGTCATGTTGATATATCGCTTTTACAAACTCAGAGAGACAGTTACTACAGACTCTCCAACAGCAGAATTTCTGCAACTGATCACAGTGGTATGCCATTAACTCCTCACCCATTTCCTCCTCCACCATCTAATGATACCCAATTTCCTCATAGATCAAAATCACCAAAACCAATTTACTGCTAGAGCACAAAAGAAGGGGAATAATCTAAAATAATTCATTTCTGTCGTTAAATAGTAAGCTCCTCTAACAAAGCCAAATCTCAAAAGAGGGAGGTAAACTTAAGCTTTTCTTTTAAGAGCTATTTGGTGCTTACATTTGCAAATGTACTTTGCGAATTCACATTACCAGAGTTTATATCGGAGTCTAAACTAATCTAACTGCGTTGGTCTGGGCACTAAGCTTCCACCATTTGCACAGTGGAAATGGCTTAATTTGCATCAGTAGACGAACAAACCACAAATTTCAATGTAAAGGTGTCACTTATACAGCTGTGAAATGCAGAAAAAAAAGTGACGCAACATTCCCACCATACTGGAGTCCAAAGTGTGAGCAACCAGACCTCTTCCAGGTCCATCTTTGCTTTAGCATATTGTTCCCTGCACTTGCTGTGGGTTTCATTGGGTCTGGGTCCTCATTTGAAAGGGCAGATGTGGTTTTTTGACATTTATTCTCATACATTGACAGATAAATCTCATGATCTGAACACATTTTGCTTTAACAACAGAGACTTCAAGAAGAAAAGGTAGTCTTCTCATACTTACACAGCACGTTAAAGTCTTCTCTATCCAGGCTTTTGCTGAGGTAGAGAAGTCCCGTTTTTTCTTTGATTTGAAACCAATGATTTTCATGCGATCTTGCTCGAGAAATGATGAGATTCTGGCACAGGTGAAAGTGGGTCACTTCCCCATGTGAATCCCTCAAGGCATGGATGCGCAGGAGCGGCGTCCCTGCTGGCTCATCAATATAGACATTCTCTGAGTACTCTTTCCTGGGGAAGTAGAGACCAAAGGCAGCTGCAAAGGAAGGCACACAAAGGGAGAGGTGCTCCCAGTTAAATCATTTTTGCATTAGCATTTTCTTAAGAGATGCATTTCCAAAGAACCAAAGGCTTTGTTCTCTAAGGATTAAAGAAGCATTAAAGAAGATGTGGAAAAAGGCAGATCCTCATCTGGTGTAAATATATATTGTTTTACTGCACTCAGACCAAGGACATCAACACCAAAAATTTGGCCTATAGTTTATGTTCAAGTTACAAAATCATCTGCTTTTTGAAAGCAAAACTGCTTTGCTGTTAACATGGCCCAGTTTAAGTAGAACGCTTCATGAAGCCGTGTTTGCCAAGTTTTACTAAAGTTCGCATCTGGAGCTCTCAGCTGTAATTCCATTATCTTGCAGATGATATTCAAAGAAGCGAAAAACCTTGGATGAAATCGCACACTTGAAAAGCCTAACACTCTGCTGAGAGAAAACACAAAAATGTACCAATCGCACGCTTTTCCCTGCCTTGTAAAAACCCTCTATTAGACAGTAGTCCTTACACAGCTGTCTCCCTTTCTAAACGGGTCAGCATGATACTTTTGATACTGAAAATGAGATTTCTTTAAATGAAATTTATGTGAAAGTTTTATAAGTATTTTAAATATAACAGGTAGAAAAGATGAGAGTAACTTAAGTATAGAGGAAAACGTACGTTTGCTTTTAACAGAATATGACTGATCCATTATTTTTCCCTGACTTTTTGCCACCTCTGACACTGCAGATATTTACATCTAGTGAGGCTCAAGCCCCTGGATGTCTGTTTCTTCAGCTGATTTCATGTCATCAGGTCACCTTGCAACGGACTCTCTACTCCTTTCCAATGCTTCCCTTCCAATTCTACTGCTTGCAAATGTGATCGTAGTGGAATGCTTGATGAGCGAGAACGGTACAAAGCGATCATCACACTTGTGCACACCGAAATACTGGAATTGCCACTCTCGTGCTTCACCTGGCCCTGACAATCAGTACTTGCTCCCATAGAAAAGAATACTTGCATATTGCAGAATTTTGCATTATTTAATCTAATCTGATAAGGAGTAAGACATATAAAATGCTCACACATCTGCTGAACAAATGAAAAAAATAACAATTTCCATATGTTACTATTACAAGATTATCTTAGCTTAAGCTAAGCCAGATACAACTGGAAACGATGGTAACACAGGAGTAAAAATTAGAGATATAAAGCCAAAACATCTTCAAAATAGCATAAGGATCTAGCACTGGTCTTTTATTATTATTATTGGATCCATACTCTGTTCTACCAAACGGAGAGGACAACAAACAAATTGTAAACGACAGACCTCTAACTTCATTTGGAAGTACCACAGAAACCGCTGTACCTTGCAGTGATTCATGACATCATCAGCATTCCTGGATGCAATTACATCCATGAGATTTACAGAGGCCCATTATCTTCTCTACATATACTTTGCAACATATGATTAAAGTAGTAAAGTTATATGGTAGGTGAACTCACTCCAAAGTAATTAATTCCAAGGGAAGCCAACAATAATCTTTTTGAGAGTTTTAGAAAAGCATTAGCTCCTGACATCCCCTGTTGAGAAGAAAACTATTACTTCTGATTCTCGTGCTGTCACCATCTTTTTTTAAGTAAGATTCCTGAGTGTTCATACTAAATTTCAAATATTTTTCTAGGCCCTCTCTCTGACGTTTTTTGAAGTGCACAAAAACCTGGTGAATGTGCATTGATGGAAGTTGTAACAAACTGGTTCATTAACAGGAGGTATAAGGTGATATGTAAATAGCAAGCCTAGTTCTAGTGCAAGTAAATAGATTTCCTTGAGGCATTCTCTAGAAAATCTTGATTCTAGAATTATGAAAACTTTCTCACAAGAAACTCAAAACTGAAAATTCACTGCCCAAGACTAAAAAAATTACTTTTAACCCACAGATGCATACAAGCAAGGCTTAGACACCACCATCTACAGGACAGAGCAAAATTTACTTGCTGTGCAAGAACTAGTACTGTAGCAGAGACGTGAAATCACTTCCAGTAAAAGGAGCATATAGAAAGTATATATAAACAGTAAAGATGTGTGAAGTGTGAAACTAGAAAAGGGAGAAATGGGATATTTTAAGTTGTAATTATTTATTTCCTTGTCTAAAACAACTGTGTCAATCTTTGCTCTACAAAGCAGCGGGCCCATGCTGCATGGTAGTACGTACACAGTTTGTGTTAAAGAAAGCACATGAGCAATTTTGACAGATATTGTCACTTAAATGTCTGAAACTTTGCATGCAATTACAGCACAGCAGACGTCAGAATCCTGACTGCTCTGCATTTGAAAGAAAAGGTTAGTGTCTATGCTGCCGACTCTGAAACTCTTTGGCGTTAGTTCACAGGAACAGCCTTCTCCATTCTCTGAAAAGGAGGAAAAATCCTGTGATATAAAATTTTGATTCCTCTGTGGATACAGAAATACAAAAGAATCCTTTGTATTTTGAAAAGGGAGGAGGATGTCTTCATAAAATAATTTAGAATTTGTATCACTAATGAACCAGTAGTGTTTCTGAAAAAATATTAAAGCCACCTTAAGAAATTAGGAAAAGGTGCTGTAAGAAATTTAACTAGAAGAACTGTCTTTTTCTCCTTGATTCAAACCTAAAAGCTGACAAAACTAAGTTCTGTCCATCAAAAGTGTTATTTTTTTAGTACAGAGCATACTTCTATATTAAGGGCATCACCTAAGGATGGTTTTAAGTGACACCAGTGGATACGACACACTTCCACATTTTACCTGGAACACAAGTGAAGAGCCTTTACAACACTCCAGCTACTTAGATTGTAAAATAAAGTAAAAAAAAAATATATAAATTTGATTTAGCCATGTAACAAGATTCACTCAATGCTACTGATCTTGAAATTACTGGAATTCTGTAAAGTGGTTTGTGTCACTCAGTAACTGAGCACTGAAAGAGATGAGAGGTATGCAACAGACTGCCCAGGTCACAGCCACACACTGCATATCAATCTTTGGAGGCTGATTTTGAAGGGGACCTTTGAAGTAGAAACATGGCACTCACTCTCCGAGCTGCGTTCATTCCTTTAAGCCCTAGTAAGTTAAAACCAGATTCAATAAACTTGCCATCTGGCAAGTACACCGCAGGAGGAAGAGGTTCTAATCCTGGCCACAGTTCCTTGTGTCCTGAAAAAATACAAAATCAATTTCCAAGGACTTGGGCAAGCTTCCTATGGAAGCCAGATGGAGTTTTTATTGAATCTGTCATTTAAATAAAGAGGAATTGAGATGGCTACACTCAAAACTGATGGTTAAAGTGCTTTTGCTTAGGAATTAAAAGTAGAGAAATATTTCACATTACATCCCTGAAAAACATCACAAGAAGGTTGTGCTCTGTAACACACATGAGTAACACGAGAGAGTTACTGAAATATTATGGAATCTCTGAACTTTGTTTTAGGGGATGCTTCAGCTCTCCTCTATTCTTCAGTCAGCACAGAAAACACGGAAACCTGTGATGGATGAGCAATATTATGTGATAATAGCATATCTGTAACATACAGAAGAGAAAAGTGATCATGCTTAAGCGGATGTAATGTTACTGACTAATAGCTCCTACAGGAAATAGATACAGTTACGACAGCAGTTTTTCAGTTCAGGGAGAGAAAGCAGATAAAATGAGTGGATAAATGAGATTATATATGCTTTGAAGCCTTCAGTGACTGCCTTTTGAAATAAGGTCATTTTTCACGTGGCTTTTTTCAGTCATGAACAATTAGATAAATAACGCCTTTTTTGATACAAATTGATTTTTGGTTTTGGTGCAAAATTTGTTGTAAGAACTTTAAGTGTTTTAGTGTTTCTTATGCTCACCACTATAGTCCTGAGTAGCATTGGTGGACTACTCTTGATGAAAATCGTTAAACATTATACTCCTGCCCGAACGATGTTTGTAACCACCTTTCAAGGTACAACTGCAGACTTCAGAAAAAGTGTTTTGAAGTGAATTAACCCAGTCACATGATTTGCTCCAGGCAAGGATGCACTTAGATAACTGCAAAATCATCTCAGGTCTGTGGATCACTTGCAGAGTCTCAAAGCACAACGGAGATGGTGAGACGAGAGGAAAACCAGCACATGGCAAGGTCCCTGGTCAGGAGCACCTCGACACCCTGGTCCAGAAGACAAAGGACCCATCCACAACATCCTCTTCTGAAGCTGGTGCAGGTTGCAGCAGCTAGTGAACTGCTCGTCGTAAAACACAGCAGCTCTTGAACCTGGCATTGAGAACCTAAGAGCTAAACCCACAGGAACGGTAAAAGCGGTGTGCTGTTCAAATTCACGGCTCTTCACTTAGCCAAACCATTTGCCTCCAGCAAGCAGGTGTCTTATGTAGCTTATAGTGAAAATTCAAAGCTTAAATGACTGCTGCTTGGTTTAAATTACACCACGTATTTGAAGAAAAGGCTTGCTCCTGATTTAAAGACTTCACATGACTGAAATCTAACATATCTCTTTAAAGTTATTTTAGGTTTCATTACTCACATAATCTGAAAAATGTCTCTCTAGCCTGAGTGTTTACTACCTTCCACCTTCTTTTCACCAGTTCAGTGTTATAAGTGACACTTTTTTCCAGTAGATCAAAATCTTTACAGATCTCTCTGGGTGCCTGCTGGATGAACATGCGTTTAAAACCAGAAGGTCTGGTTTGTGCTTTTAAGAAAACATAACGAAAAAAAAATCAGCAAAATGGAAATGGAATGAGGGTTGTTTTTCACTTAGCAATAATATACACCTACGTAATCCACATCAGACAAAACTTATGCAGAGCTCCCCAGAATTCTGGAGGACAACACAACCATTTATTAAGAATAGAACAGCCCTCACGCAATCAAAATCCTTAATCAAGAATTGATGCATCTCCAAGAAAAGGTTTTAATGCAATGATAGCCCTATCATGGTAATATACAGGATTTAATGATATAACAGATGAACATGGGAGTCTGCTGTTAATAATCTTCCATTTGTTGCACAGGATCAGATTTCAACAAGCAATTATCTGGCAAGGTTAATTTTGTGTTCCTGAAATCATTACCATTATGTTCTGCTACTAGTACTAATATACCCAATGTTCGATTCATCAGAGAACAAGTGCAGCAATGCACTTGCATATTTTAAATTAAAGGACTTGCCCAATTAATGCCCTTCTAGCTGCTTCAGAATTAGGAAATAAACTCGGTCTCATCAACAAAGAAGCCAATAATTTAGAAAAAACACTGTCACTTAGTGGGAAGGTAGCATGAAACAGAAGAGCTGGAAACAGTGCTATGTGAATCGAACACTCTGCAAGGCATTCAAGACAATACCCACCATTTAACACTGGATAAAAATGTTTTTGCAGGCAATTAAATGAGTGTTTCTTCAGTCAGAGACGGTTTAACAGAGAGATCAAGCTCTATCTACATTATGCAGGGAATCGCTCCAACCTTGCCTTTGGTTCTACAGCAGGATTTTAAATGAGAACTCCTCACTGCACTATCCATCACCACACTAGGTGTCATTTACAAGATAATCACAGAAGAACTATTTCCAACAGATCTGGCAGCATATAACCAGAGATGACCACCCAGAGAACTAACGTTCACCAGGGAAAAACATAACCATAGTTACAACACCCTGAAGAGCTACTTTTGTCTGTGAATGTCTCTGGAAGGGACCCGTCAAGAAGGAACGGCTCTAGAGCTCAGCTGGCGCCTGCAGCGCATGGCAGGGCACAAGCTGACAGTTTCCTTTTTTAAGCCAGGGTGCGAGTTTCAGTGTCACAGAACTCCTGACACCACACCAGCCCAGCTCACGCCTCCGTCAACTCTCTCCCAGGTCTTTGGCCGACCACATCGTCACCATGCCAGATAGTCTATGGGGATACGGCACCGGTGGTAGAGGGACCCCAGGTCTGCTGGGCTACCCTGGCTGTGCCCACACAGCCAGGCACCAGGGTCATGGGCACCCCACACCCTCCTGGGAGCACAACCACTACTCAGGGGAGACCATTTCTTGCACAAACACAATTATTACAAATTCCTCCTGGCTTTATACAGAGAACTCCAGTTAAGTTCTACCATCAGCTCATCAAGTTTCAGCTGCAGCATCAGTGCCTAGAGTTGATTCATGCAGTAGAACAATGACTAACAGAAGAACTGACATGCACTTAATTAACTAGCAAGCCATTAATGCAGCTCAGCAGCATGACATTATTTATTTTTAGGTGTGTTATTTTTAAGCAGATCATTACAGAAAATTTAACAGATGTTATACGAATCAGAGAACATAAGAAACTGTGGAAACGAAATTAATTCATTTTTTATAAAGCTGCTCCCCTGGACCCTGGGTTAGAGTGGACTGGGGAAACACCACTGTAGAGCTACATAGTAGAATTTTCTGATAATATGCTCAAACTTTATGGAGCTGGATAAGTGCTAAGTTTCACCTGCTGCGCTCATTTAAATGCAGCACAATTGTTAGAGAACAATAGAACTAACTTCAATAGCAACAGTATCAGTGAAAGATGTGTTTTACAGAATACGATACTTCCAGAGGGAACAGGTCCTATACAGGGTGATAGTAAGCAGAAACAACACCTAACTAAAATATATTCCAGGCCTCTTAAACTGGTCTGCTTTAAGTTAATTGCCTCTCTTGTGATTTCCCTCACCAGATTCCCATACTCATATTGAAAACAAACCCGAATTTTAGACTGAAAATATATTAAGTACATACAAATATTGGAGAAAAAAGCTTGGTCAACCACCTGTATTATGGAAAATGAGAATGAGTTCCGCAAGACGTTAGTAAGACAGACTTGGTAAAGCCAAAAGGTGGATCAGACAAAAAGGAAGCTGGCTTCCTACCTCTTGCATTTTGAACATAAATTTTAAAAACATCCAGATCAAAGACAGACCCTAAACGTATCAGAAAGATAGCATTTTAGCTGGATTTGCGAGAACTATCAAGATTCTCATTTTTGTCTTAATTCAAGAATCGGAGAATCTGTGCAGCGCAGTACCCACCAGAAAGCGGGACAACGCACCTGCTACAGCTCTGCTTGGTTCTTCACTGATACCCGGTGCAGACTGAGGTCCAACCCACACACACACTTTCCTTTCAAAGCCTGTACTTCTGGGTAAGTTTTAGAAACTCACTTTTAAACTTCTCTGAGTGTAAAAAAACCACCAGGAGCTTCCTTTTGCTTGCTTTCTTATGGTTTATTTGTTTTTTCTTACTTTGGCAAGAAGGCTACGATGCTTCCTTGTTCTAAATACTCGTGTTACTAAAACCATCCCTCACAGAAATTAACGTGCACAAAAACCTTCTGTAGGGGTTGCAGGGCGTTCTGAAGACTCTTCAGATCCCAATTCTGTCACTCCTCCTTATTTGTGTGATTAAATACTCCTTTTATGAAATACAGCTTAATTGATTGAGAATAACTGAATAGATGCTCCGTAGGAGTACAACGCATGCAAGACAAGAAAACTGGCTATTGCACTGCAGCACAAATTACATTAATAAATGCTTAATAGAATTTATTTACATCTGGGTCAAATTTACGGTGTTTACAAGGCAGCATTAAAAAATGAAGATGACATAATGTTTCATTTTTATAACATGCCAATTCAGCTCTGTACAGAGACAATTTATCATGTTCCATACTCCTCTATTTCCAATGGCCTCTCTGTATTTTTCTTTGACAACTACTCCTGAGTTTACAAGCATCACAGAAATGATCTCACAAAGACAGTCCATGATAAAAGCTGCAAAGCTTTAGGGTTTGTTTGGGCTTGTTTGCAGTTGTGACAGGTAAAAACCTTCACTTAAAAACATGTGAAGGTAGAATGTGTGTGCATGAGTGTAGATAGTTTTGTATGCATCAACATTAAAATAAATTGCTAAAAAAAAAGGTTGGATTAATAATTTGGGAAAATATACATGCATATGCACACAGAGCTGTATTTTCAACCATTTCTTTCCTTTAAATAGTTCAGCTAAAACAACCATCGGGAGTGGCTGGCAGTGAATCAGTCTGTTTACACAAAAGCAAAAGGAAATAGTCACACCAAATGCCTGTAGAAGAGGCTACCCATGCATCTCAGCTCAATAGTCATCTGTGGGATCATAAAGTCCATGGCTGTAAACACAAAAGAAATACCAGTCCACAAAGCCATTATTTCTTGTACTACCTATATATTGCATCTGTGGAAGTGTCCAACAATTACACAGACAATAAAAGAAAACAGACAAATCGTGCCCCCCTGCATAAACTATGCAGCCTTTTCCAACTGTAATATGGAAGGTTAATTGGATATTATTTCAAGTAATGATTTCTCAATTTTGCATGAGATAATACAAATCACATATTTGTAACTAAATAGAACCTTATTCAGTGTGAATCTATCTGAAGCAAGAGGAACATTAAGAATAAGAAATTAATTTAAAAAACATAGTAACTCGATCTTTGGAGATAAAGGTTTTAGCAGTTACAGTATCAGAAACCATGAAGCATCTCTACTGTGACTGCTGTAAGTACTTCCCTATCACTGGAAGCACCTTATACAATCTTACGTACTATTTTTATTATTTTTAAAGGTAAATTGGAATAATAATGGTCTATAACACGCATTCTCTCAACATCTTCCTCCTTCCAGCAGGAACCAAATAGGGGTAGTGGCTAACCTAGCACGGCTCACTGCTAAAGACAGAAATAAGAGATTCAAGAAATCAAAGATTCATTTTGTTTTAAACGATTCTCTGCTTTCTGCATCATATAGGCTTGTAGAAAGGGGATGAGATTGTCAAGAAGAAAGACAAAACTAAGTGTGTTGCAATACCATCTTTATAAAATTCACAGCTCTGTCACAGCTAGGCTGTGCAAACACGGGGTCACCCTAATCTATCACCTCTTTTCAGTAATTTTCTTTAGTTTTCACTAGTTTCAACGAATCCTGACAACCCAGCACTGCACAGGTTCATTCATGCTGCTCTTATTTCTGGCGAGTGGAATTTTCTGTATTACACGACAAGAGATGCCAATACAAGAAGGTGGATTCAGTTTGTTGTTTTATTTCTAAATTTTAAAATAACAATCTGTTTTTCTATTCATCCTCTGTGTGCACTCTGTGCCTCCTAGAATGTGTTTATGTATTACATTTGTGCAGAGATCATAGTAAACAGATCATGGTAACGAGAAGCTAGAGAAGACCAGTGATGTATGCATCACTGTTCTGTGCTAAAACTGACACACCAGTTGTAAATCTCAAAACCATAAAATCCTCAATTAATAATGTAGTGACATACAAGTGCTCTTGTTATACTTTAATTAGCTTTCAAATATATTTACTTCAACAGGGCTGAGCTCATATGCAAGGTAAACATTATAGGCAGTTATTTGGAGAACAAGGTACTGACAACTGAATGTATTTGTTTTGCACAAAATAAAAATAAATCAAAAGACTTATCTAAGGAAATCGTTCAGCGTACTTGATAAGATGAAAGAATCCTTAAACATAAAACCAAATAAACTTAAATTCATTAGCCTAGTAAAAAGGACATCAGTATCACAACATATTTCCTACATTAAGACACAGATTTAGATCACTGTGCTGCTTCCTTAATAAATTTTCACAATCCCAAGTCATGAAAACAAAAAACAATTAACTGTTGATTTATGACAAGGATTTGAATATGCACAAACTCCTGCATTCCATTACTACTTTAGCTCAAGTTTCCCCATTTCCTTTCCTCCAGCTGCACTTGATTCTGCATCATCAAAATGAACGTGAGTCTTCCTGTCAATTATAAATAGAGTCAGACATCAGGGATCACTTTCTGACAGCTCAGTGCAATTTTGATGCTAATGACCTCCATCTACTTCCTATGCCTAAGCCATCTTCATCAGGCAAACACACTCGAGTATGTACCAGTATTTCTCAAAAATAGCTTTTTTCCTCCTCACCATCACTGGGACTGCAAGAATTAACAAAAAGATAACAGTTTCGGCTTGGGATAACTGCACAATGTCTAATTCTTCTTGATCAACAACAGTGGCCCCTCTACGTGAGTCATGGCACGAAGAGTCTGATTTTCAGAGAAAAGGTGCACGTGGCACCGAAGGAGTAGGTGATTTTACGGCTTCTTGATTGATTTTTACTTCGGATTCTCCACCGTTGCATTGGAAAACTTATTTTCTATATTTAGTGCAAATGTGTAAAAATTAGCCTGCTGGACCTCACGCAGCAACATAGGAAATAGCTCAGCCTGAATTGTGTTTTATCCATATCTAATATCTCTGGCTTCCCTCATTTTCTCCAATTCCTGCAGTTCATGACAGAAAAAGACAGAGGTATCATTGCTGCCGTGCAGTAGGAGGCAATCAATGAAAACGTCAGCTGCTGGTGGTTGAAAATTTGCCAGAAAAATGATAATGACATGAACATCCACCTCACAGGAAAAGTGCTGTTATTAAGAGCTGCTATTCTCTTTCCAAACACTCAAGGGAGCTATGAGCCTGCAATTCAATTTTTCAATCCAGGAAGTGAAATCTCAGTGTAATTGTGAGCTATTTATTTATTTATTTAAAGTTTTGTCACGAATTAACAGAGCACTTTCATTCAGATTGTTACATTTTAGTTGATCTATGAAATGAAATGCAGAAGATACGGTCTTGTCATTTAGGTATTTTTTTATTTTTTTAATCTATATTATCTCCTTTTTAAAAATGTACGTATACGCTTCAAATGAAAATAAATGAGAAAACCTAAAACACTGTTATGCCACATCCGGATTTGAACTTCTAATTCATTAAGACACCCTGGCAGAGAATGCATTTTCTTAAGTGCTCTTACAACATAGACCTGCTTTAAAAATAGTTTCATAAAAATCTATATTATACCTGCCTTCATAAAAAATGGAAAAAAAAAATTAAAAAAAAACAGAGACAAGAAACCTCTGTATCCCAGCCGTGAACATCACTGTTGAATAAAACAGAAGAACTTTTCCTTCGGAGACTTTTAGTCATTACTACACAGCAGCTAGTCATTATGCTGTTGTCTTAAAACATAAATGTTGTCAGCAAAAGGGCAGAAATTGTATTGACAAGGCTTGGAAATAAGCTGACATAACACTAATGACACACGCTTGACACTGACGGCTTTTCTAGACAGCTCTTCTCTTCTAGACAGCTCTTCTCAACTAGCTTTAAGACAGACATGAACCACATTCTATTGCCGGTAAGTTATCAGAATAAACTGGAGAAGTCTAAAAGAAAGAGTCATAAAAGCAGAAGTAAAACCTGGAATAGAAGGGGCCTTTACAGGAGTTTACAAAAGCTTTATTTTCCTGTAAGTGAACTTGTGGATTCTAGCCCCATCCCTTGCTACGGGGCATGCCAGTCACAGATAAAAAACCATCCTTCTCTGATTACTGAAGACTGAATTTGCTTAACATACTTCATAGCTATTTCAACATCTTTTTTACTTTAAGAATGTTTTCTACTATAAAGTTAAATCTTAGCCTGATATTTAAGTCATCCACTGCCAATATAAAAGAATTGCCTTCTCTCTCTCATACAGTCACTTCTGATCATCAGAAAGTGGCATTTCTGTTGGGCAACCTCTGATCACTTACTGTCTTTAATTATTAGCAATTTCTACTCCTTCGAGGTCTGTACTGAGTCCTGAATTGCGCTGATGCATCCAGATGGTCCTGGATGTTGACATTTATCCTGAAGTGCATGACTACCAGAGTAGTCATTTTGATCACACGTTTTTGATGTATAAACGAAGTGCAAGGGACAGTCCCAGAGTCAAAGGACATACTGTCATCATTCAGTGACTAGCCCCTGGGCTACCTGACCCAAAAAGAATACTGAAGCAAAAAGTTTATACATTTACATTTTTCTCAGATGGTGAAATTGAGGCTTTTCACTCTGAGCTGAAAATACCTCCGGTGGCATCTCCAGTCTCAAAGGTCTCGTTCCAGCACAGTATCTCCGTGCATATTTTATCAAGGCATTTTGATCCTTCAACTCCTCTGCAAAGGTGTTCGCTGCACCGTTTCATCAAGAGCTCACATTTTAAATTTAAGTGTCAGCAAAACCCCTCCCTTCTTCTGCTTCACCCTCTTACCTTACGGAGGCAGCAATATTCACAGGTTAAAAGACTATAATGCATAATGAAAATGGAAGTCCAGATTTCAACTGAATACCACAGAAATGAAAACTCAAAATTGCAGGTTTAGTGTCTCCAGTTAGAAACCCTTGCCTGTGCCTTAGAAAAACCAAACCAGCACCATAAACACATCGGTATCACCACATCAAGGAGGGCTCTGTGTAATAGCTAAGATTCAAGCGCATTGACTTTTCCATGAATGCTATTTATGAAATAAACTTTCTCCAGATCAGGAACAAATAGCTTCCTGGCTTGATGTTTTTTGTTGTAAAAACTTAAGAAATCTTAATGCCCACCACAAAACATTATTTGTATATATTCGGATTCGAAACTTGAGCAAAACTCCAGAGATAATTCTTCAGGGGAAAAAAGGTGACCTAAAGCATTGTTTGGTAACCTGGGGCTTTACTGAAAAGGAGAAACTCGGTTACTCCCGCTATGTGTATCATGCAAAATGCACAAAACCATCAACTAAGCCAGGTCCCAACGAACTGTCTTGAGTTCTTGAGTTCTACAGTTTCAGGCTGTAGAATAAAAGGTCTAGTGTGAAAATCAATCTTCACGTCTCAGAGGTTCACTGATGAGCACTAATGCTATTTCTGAGAGCACTAAACAACCACAGGTGTCAGGTTTTACATCTATTTGCTGCACATTTCTCCTGCTCATGCACTAACATTTCTCTGAGTGGAGGACAGCAAAACATACTAGACAACCACTCACTTTTCTAATGAGAATTCGGTGTGAGAATAGTGATGGTAGAGTTGTTGAAAACTATTTTGTGGCCTTCCTGTTGTTGTGCTCTTGAATGACCATTGCCGGTATTTCCTGGGAGTTCCCACACAGTGGCTGGCAAAGATGAAAGCAGTCACAAAGAGAATAAATGTCTGTCCCTTGCCTATTTCTCCACTTTTAAACCAATTACCAATTTAATAAACACTGATTTTAAGGAAATAGATAAGATGCTGGCTTCAGGCTTGCACGAATCAGTACAAAGGCACTGCTGTCTCCAATTACTATTTCCTAGTTTTTATATACTATTATAAAGGGTCTGACTTCCCATATTTTTCCACGCACTGGAGAAGACTTTAATCCATGAGCTAACCCAATGGACACGTGCATTTGGAACACAAAGTAGAACTAAAAAAACAAAACAAACCAAAACCAAAACAACTTGTTTTCTGATATAAAGGAACTGCTAGTGAAACTTGGCACCCTCATACCACTCTGCCCATACCTCTGGAAGTCTTCTGTGTAGGTTCCTCTCCAAGTACCTCATCATCCACTTCCAGCAATGCTGCAAACACAGCAGTCCACTGAGAGACAACTGTGGGAAGCAATTTAGCAGAAGGCTATTTGATCTGCTCCAAAGGTGTCCTCCTCACTAACGTTTTTAGAGATAGCATCACACATACAACACTGTATTTTTATTTTTTATGTAGTACGCTGGCAGCACCCAGCCTGTAGCCCCGCTCCCTGTGATGCAAACACAATAAACCTCCCCTACTGACTGTGTGGCCTTCCACACGCACTTACACACTTGCCTATAAAGCTGAGTATGTCAGAAAGATGGAAAACAACTAATAGCTATCAGATGCTTAGTTACACGGGTTATAGTTAGCGCTGAACTGCAGGTGGAAATTCAGGTAGCCATATATAAGGGTAAGATTCATAGGAGCAACACTTTTGACTAATTTTCAAGGTCAGCATCTCACTGCTCTTGCTGCAAGAGGAGAACATTGGAAACCCCAGACTCATGATTATGTCTTATTAATGGATGCACAGTGGGCTCAGAAGTTTCCTTAAATGCTTCAAGTTTTAAGGATCGGGTGATTTTTTTATCAACAGTCTTGGCTTGTAGATTGGAAGTAGACTGAGAAGAGCTGCGCAGAAGGTATGGGATAGTTGGCTGGGAGGTATCACAGTTGGCACTGCTGTGCCAAGCCCTTCCACACTTTGCAAGGTAGAGTCTGGACAGCGAGAACTTCAGTTCTTTCACAGAGATCACAGGCTGAGTGCACAGGTGAGTCCGTGCTATGGAGTAAACAATGTTGAGCCTGGATGGACTCAGATCACCTGACAGTGCAGGCACACCTCATGGAAATATCTGTTTTTAATACAAGTACTGGCCTCATCCAAACTTTCTGAGGTCCAGAACTCTTTTGAGACTACTGGCAACACTTTGCAAATACTTGCAAGCGAAATAAGATAACAAATTTTAGTGTATCCACAAGGACATAAACATCTAAGAGTATGGGTTACATCTCAGGAAAGAAAAACACATGCTTGGGGACTGCTGCATAAAAATGTTTAGTCAAAAAGAATCAGAAAGCACTACATTTTAAGAACTTATGCTAAGGAAAACATTTAAAAGCCTCAGCTTGTACTCTCTGCATAATGATTGTTTAAAACGTCTTTGTCCAGAATCCAGGTATTTGGACTATTAGCACTATTCTAAGAATTTAATGTGTTTAATGTGTTTCTCTGCAGCTGTATTTCAGTAATGTTTTGTTTTTAAGGTTGGACAATATTCCCTTTTAAACCAAAATTAATGTAGCACATTAACTGTAATTCTTCAGTGAACCCCATCATTCCACTGAATGCTACTTTACCAAAAAGCCCAGTGGAGTCAGTCAGTCTACATATCATTAAACCACTATTTTTTATTGGATACCATGAGGACTTTGTGGACCTACTCAACTCAAAGCTCTTTGGCTGACTCAATTTTGCTAAAATACCACTTTTTACAAAGATCACTTTGCTGTGACTTCCAAAATGTGAATGCCTAGCTGCTTCTATTTTATTTTCTATTGTACTTTATATGTTTGATTGACGAACCTCAGAAAGGATCTCACATGTTGCTGCACTGATGATGAACAATGTAATTTTAAAATTAGATTTACTCATTACGGGTTTAATTCATTTTTCTCTGAATAAAGGCAGAGTAAATCAACTTATACAGCTATATGAGCAAAATACAACTCTCTTCTGGAGCAAGAGACAGATAGTGGAGCTACACAGCAGACCTCCACAGTCATAAGGCTGAGGTCCAGAACAGAATGGGCAACCTCTGTGGCCATACAGCTCGGATCCAGAGTAAAGTGGTTGCTCACCTGCAGACTGTGCTTCCGTTTCCTCGGCATTACCCTAGTGATGATAGGTTGGCTCATTTTTGAGGTACCTTGTCTATTTCTCAAGCATATCCAGCTACCAGTATCTTCTCAACTTTTAAAGGAAAAACTGAGAAGGCACAAACAGATGGCACTTGTTCATAAACCGTTGTCTTGTGCTACAGACTTTTTAAAAACAGCGCACCACAGACTCACAGAATGGTTGAGGCTGGGACCTCTGAAGATCATCTGGTTCAACGCCCTTAGCTCAAGCAAGGCTACCTAGAGTCACTTGTCCTATTAATTAAGATAACCTCTTTCCTGCTGAGCCCAAAAGAACTCTAGCCAAAAGACATTATGATCACACAGGGACATTTACAGTCCAAATAATATCTCCTACATTTTACCTTTGATTCAAGAAAATGGAAAAAAGTTATATGCAAGTGAAAGATGACCTTCCTAGAAATGTTTTCTTCTACAAAATGAGAACTATCTACCAAAGATGTAGCATCATGTTAAAAGACTAAAAGCACCAACTTCTTAATGCAGCTACAGATTTGGTATTTACAAAAGTAAACATACTTATATAAAATCCACACTTAATACATGCATATGCTAACACAAACAGCACTGCATCAATCTTAATTATAATTAGAAACAAACAAAAAATAAATCGCTTCTTTAAACTATAATCTTGTTGCTTCTGGAGGAATTTGGATTAAATTTGTCTCTTCTTAAGTATGCAGAATACCCTGTTTTCTAAAAACAATTACTTTACCTTAGAAAGCTCATAAGTGAAGCTGCTAGCTATCATTCAGCATATCAATCATCACAGAGTCCAATGTTTAAAATACAGAAACAAAGCAAGGACAAGATTGATACTGATCATATTTCTATCCTGATTTAAGCAATTTACATCTCAACACATACATTTTGTATCAGTTACCCACAGGCTAGACCATGTACCAGTACATGCTCATTCATAAGCATGAATACACATCTGGGAAAATCAAACAGCAGTAGTAATACAGATATATACAAACAGACTTTGAACCCTAATCTTGTAGCTACAAACAAGAACTGTTCAGCACAACTGCTTACATGCTGTTTGCTAGATACTCAGTGTGTACAGATTTTCTATCTGAATACAGGACTACATTCAGCAGACCTTATAAAATCATAAATAGCTTTTGCCATGTTAACTTTATAGAAGCCTTATTCTTCTTATAGTTTTACACCCCTCCTAACCTCCCGTGCAGCTTTATTTCCCAAGTTTCTTTGAACTAGCACAAGACTGGCACTCACGGCGCTCCAGAGCTCAGGCAAACAGAAATCCTATTTCCATCTAGATATCAACAGATAAAAGTGAGTGAAACGGCACTGTTTCCTAAAATAATGCACCACAATAAAGTTCCCAGTCCTGGAAATACAGTTCATGTGGCTCAATACAAACACAGGAGTGGTTCCCCTGAGGCAATGGAAGTTGTTCCGTGCTCTGTGCTGAGCTTGTGCCTACAGTCTCGGCGATCTTAGTGCCACAGACCTTTGCTGTTACTGGCAATATCAGTAAAAGTGGTTTTGACCCTCATTTTGCCTTTTTCCCCTCCCACATGGCCATCTCAGCAGCGCTGACACGTAGCAAAACCGTGAGTGACTAAAGGAGTGTGGTGGGTTTAAATCATCTCTGCCCAGAAGAAAGGTTGTACGGACAACCCAGATTCGTGTCGCCTAGCCCCGTTCAAAGGCACTCCATGGCAAGCGACACAAATGGCCACCCGTCCTTTCTTGTCTCCCCTTCCCTCTGACAGATGTTGCCAGCCAAAGCTAGGAAAACTCTACTGTTCCTTAAAAGCCACCATCTACAACCAGTCCATTACAATAAACCAAAATAGCCTGAGTTGAAGATAACTGTGGTTCAAGAGGATTTTCCACAATATTTTCACTTGCCCTCACAGTGCCACACGTTCTCAGGAAGAGAAGCAGGGGGAGCGCTAAGAGGCACTGCCAGCTGCCAGCTAAAGCCTTACGGTTTTGCCAGATCAATCCCTCTGGGTAGGACTTCACCGAGGTTGCAACCAAAAGACTCCAGTCCATTGGCACCACCAACAGGATGGATGAGATAGCAGCGCAAAATTATTTGTTTGGGAGATACACGTGACTTGTCCATCTGCGTGAAAAACATATGCTAAAGTCTTTTAATGAGGACTACATGCAATGTCTGATAAGAAAACAGATTGCTGTATTACCTCTTCCATGATAACTCAGACAGATTGTCAAGCGCAGACTGAGTCAATTGCATGTATTTCTCTTTTTATTTTTTGTAATTCCTCTGGAAACTGACAAAAGAAACACAGCAAAACCCCAATGAAAGGGTTGATGGCTTTTGTATTTTGACATTACTTTACTCTGCCTTTGGGATGACGAACTTTCTCACACATCTGATTGATGTAACTAGCTTAACTGATTAATCACTTTGCCTCCTAGCAGTTCCTTCCTGCTTACATCCAAGGAAACAGTCAATTAGGACTATAATTAATTCTTCCTCTCATGATGGGGTAAATTTGGAAGGTTGTGACCACATGAATGCAGGCAGTGCAGCTGGTTAATCTGCAACCCTGAGCCTCATGCTCCTAATGAATGAACTACAGCTCTTGCACTTCAAACAACAGACACACACTCAAATCCTCTACAGTCTGTTTGGATACCTACAAAATAGCACAAGGAGGAAACACAACATTTAATGAGGCAGTTGCACTGAAAAACTATGAATATGCTTTTATGTATTAATGGATAACTCAAGAGAAACCACCAGAAACTACAAGACAGAACAAGATCCTGAAAACTAGTAAAACCAACGTTAAGCACATCCAACTGCTGGGTGCACACAGAAACAGCAGTAAAAAATTTGAGCAATGGAAAACCTTACCTGGATAAAAGAAAGATTCTCCATCGTGACTTTTTCAACATCTAAGTTAGCTGTTCTCCTAAAACAAACTCCACCATGACAACAGGCCTTGAAAAGCAGGGAGACTGCAACCACAGGTTGTTTGAAAGTCAGGCTGCACAGCTACCACGCACCGTTCTTACCTTAATGTAGAAGTGTTCAGCAAACATCCAAAGATGACTTTGGATAATATTTTAGTAACCATTGCCAATGATTTACCTGCATTACAGCCCAGTAACATTGACTCCACAAAACACAAAGACATCCTCTCCCCGCAAGATATCCCGAGTTTGGAAACTGTTAGGTTATTTTTGTGAAACAGTTTTGGTGAACACGTTCTAAGCATCTAAAAATTATTCTGGCTGGTCAGATCATGTGATATTAATAAAACTTCAAGTTATTTAACATATTTTTATATTGAGCATAATTTGTTACATAAATCTGGTAAAGGCAAAAGACAGAGGCAGATTAGCAAACTAGGGGGAATAAGCTTCTGAAATTACAAGTGAGCTAAATAAGATGCTTTAATTAAAAATTTTTGGAATGAGTGAAGAGGTGATATTGAGTTCCATGTATACAAATTTGCTTTTAGAGTTACAGATCTGGATCAGACTTCAGACTGAGAGGTTTGGTTTCCTGCCCAGATCAGCTGCAGAGCAATTTTTTGAAATTACCACAATTCAAATGAGAGACATGAAAAATCTTAACCCCTGTTTTGCTTCAGCCTTAAAGAAGGCTGAATTTGCATACAATTGAATTTGGGTCTCTACTTCGCTCCTCCAAATATTCCAAATGGAAATACCATTATTAACTTAATCCAAGTCAGCGTTACCTCCAGACACTCAGGTCTTTCCCCTCTCCTTTTCTGTTAAGTCCCAGCAAAAGGAAAATTTGTTAACAAATGTGCTAAGTAACATCGTGGTTCCCTATTGCTCATCATTATTTACATGGAAACAGCAAATGGGTACTTAAAATAATGATAATAGTGGGTTAGTAATTTGATCATAGATTCCAGATGATTTCCAATGTTTAAGGCATTAACCATTATAAAGTTTGATTTATTATTACGTTTTCTCTATTTATTCTCCCATGAATGGAATAAAACTGTGTCACAAAGGAGCAGCTAACTAAGACAACAATGACCTTGTCTTACCCTGCATGTGTATAAACATGTGCACCCAGGAAAGCACTGCATGTACTGTTAATTAAAATTCAAAATATTTATTGTCAATCAAATAATTTTTTTAATAACCACTCTGAAAAAAATCAAGTTAATCTCAGGCCAATTTTTTCTTTTTTTTCAAATAACCAAACAGATGTCCCAACGAAATTTGCCATTATTCTTTCCAGGAGAACAGCCACAATTTTTCCAACAACTTTAACACAATTCATTCCAATTCTGTTTTCCTGGACAACGTACTAGGAAAAAATGGGAACTGCTTTCCTGAACACTTACTATGAGGAAAATAGCATTAAATCAATCTTCATTGATACTACAACACCAGATTGAGCAGACAAGCACCATATTCTGCACGCTATTCTACTCAATTTGTTCTTTACTCTTCCTAAAATTTTTAGGCGATTGCAAAGATCACAGTTCTAGCAGGGTATCACACAAAAGACACTGTTGTATAGTTAGGCAGCTGCAAACACAAATCACCATTTAGGATGCCAAAATAGAAAAGTATATACTACAGTATATACTGCATCAGTATACCTGTTCCCCAATTTTTCTGGCTATATTTTCCTATACATTTTTAAAAACAAGGGAAGCATATTGCTGAACTCTTCCCCTTTTTTAGGTGTTAATCTCTGAACTAAACTTGCAGTCATTACAAATTTGTCATTTTTCCCCATGTAAGGACAACTATTAAAGCTGTTCCCTGTCATCGGCAGGGACACCTCTCAACTAGATCAGGCAATACATGAGGACCAAACGGGAACAGAACCTGTGGCCTTTGGTGTTTCAACACCACGCTCAACCAAGTGAGCTAAAAAGAAACATCAAAACAAAAAAACGAAACCGACCAACAGTGAAGCTGAAGTAATAAACTAATTGGTTAGATATTATTAATGGAGGAAAAAGAGAGGGTCAAAGTAAATGAATAGTTAGTAGAATTTTTGTGAAGAAAATACATGAGGTGCACTGGAGGCATTCTAGTATCAACCTAAACACCTTAGAAAATGAAGGTATCCTGCCAACACATGGCTGACACAGATGCCAGCTGGGAGGCTAGCAAATGAGTCCTGATTTTATCGGCACTTATAAATAAAGGAAGTCTATCTCCTGTCAGGAAACCACGAAAACAAGAAGCCCACTGCACTGATCACTGTTCCAAGTCACTGATCTAACGAAGGAGGCTTCAACAGCTTGGGAAGCCAAGCCTGGACTGGGGGCTCTAACAGCTGACTGAAGAAACATCCACTTGGTGTGGCCACCTGGACCATTCCGCACTGTCAGTTAGATCGTTTCAGTCTCCTTTGGTTATGTATGCTGTCAGGTGCCTGGAAAAAAAAGGCAAATCTGAGCTTAAATGTCATTCCTGCCCCGAGAATCCCCTGTAAGTAGTCGGAGAAGTAACATTCATTGAAAGATGACTTTACGGTTACTGAAAAAATAAGGTTTCTGACAGGTATATGATGGGGTGGGTACTGCCACTTTGAGGACCAAAATATCCACAAAGACTCTCACCGTCCAAGATTTCCCAAACCACATTTTCTCCTGCCTGGAGCCCCAATGATCAAATGATCAAATATCTTCATGCTGCCTACATGAGTACTCCTGTTGTTTAATAACATATGAACAGTAAGACAAAAAATAGTCACATTTGTTTACGCATTCATATTTGTTTGGTAGCGTAAACAAAATTTTTAAATCCCCAGCATCTTTCTTTCATCCCTTTTCGCAGACCTCATGCTCTTCTCACATCTGACTCAGGAGAAGAAAAAGCATTTCCAACACGAGGCTGACAAATATTTACTTGTCCAGTCAGAAAAGCGCAAGAGAGTTTGAATGCACAGTTCTACAACAGCTATAAACTATCCTAAGATGAAAAAGGTTTCTTCCTTGCAGATTGTTTTCATAGAACAATGAACAAAAACTACACGGTGCGGTTTCTGTGTGGATTAGTGTTCCCAAGCCCTTAAAAACATGAACATGAAATAATATATCCTTGTTATAGAATGCCTCCCCATCACTGTAGTTCTGAGTGGTCTCACTGTGTTTTATTGTGTTCCCACTGCCTCCTTGTGTTGTCAGGAATCTCAACCTCATTTTACACCTGGAGAACTGGAACACAGTAAGAATAAGGACCACATCTAAATGGGTTTTGCTGGCAAACCTATGTCCATCAGGCGAAAAATCTCTCACACAGATGTGTCTTCAGTACAGACCTAAGCCATTTACAGTTTGTGCCTTTAAGGCAAATTTCCTTTGCAATGAAGAGCTGGAAGCAGTAAGGGGAGGTTATGATCCCAATACAAAGTTCCTCTCTAAGAGTGCTTTGCACTGACAGTCCGAATACACTGCATACCAGCGGACCCAGGGGACTTAACCAAAACCACACACCCTGCTTTGTCACAGGCACCTCATTTAACCAAGGTCTAATAAATAATAGATTAAAGCCCTGGCCGCGATACCATCTCTTCTCTTGCTGTGATTCTTGTGAAATTGTACAAAAAGGACTTTCAAAAAAATTATTAAAAAGCCTCTTTATGAAAGCAGACACAAGGATTTAAAAATAACAACAAAAAACTCAAAGCATTAGAGCAGGACTTTGCTCTGATGGTATCTGCTAATGGCCGAGGCATGCTCTGCAGTGAGTGCCGCGGGCATCTCCTGAGCAGCTGGAGGAGACATGAGCACCCTGCACCCATGCTCTGTGTGGAAGCAGCCAGGGGTCTGCAGGGACCCAGAGGTTCCTCTGGTCTAAGTGACCTGAGATGAGGGCTGCAGCAGGGGGTACTCAAGGACAGGACTGCAGGACATACTGCACAGCTCCCTACCCTGCAGGGAACATCATACAATGCTGTCTCAAATTTAATGGATTAAGGCGATGCAATGGTGGTGCTACTGAAAAAGTTTTGAATTTGGCTTTTAGGTGTCCTCAAGTTCAAAGATTTCAACTGATTTTTTTGATGCTTATCCACCAAAATAAGAAGGCTCTGATAGGAAATGATGATCACAAACACCAGCAGCTGCTATGCATAGATGCTACTGATACAGAGACAGCTGAGTACACATTTCTGCAGTCATTTCCTTGATGAATAGAGAGTGCACTGTTGCACATAAAAATGGCATTGTCAGCCTCTCTGAAAACCCTATAGGTTCAATCCTGATTTGAATGACTAAGACTTGTCTTCAAGAGACAGAAAGACTCCAAAATCTGTCAGTCCTTATCCTGCTGGCATTCCACTCCTAGAAGACAAAAGCTTTCACCAGCAACTCTCAAACCTAGGAGACATGCATCTGGTTCTGCAGGAGGTCACAACCAACGTCACTTAAGCGCACAGAGAACAGAGGTTTTAGAAAGGACACCCATTCAGCCAGCTCGCTCCCTGCTCCCGCAAGAGCCAGAAAAACACGCCACAAACCCTCTGGGAAAACTGAACTGCTCAGCGCCCCGAGCAGGCAATCCAAGACAGTTCACAAAACAACCTAGGAGAGAAAGAAGAAATCTTCTCCTCAAAGGCTAGCAGGGAAAGGGGCAGAACATGGACATTTTGAAGCGTGCTCTTATATGTCTTTATTGGAGAGGAAGTTAATGACTGTTCTCCTCTTCCACGGGATGCATTCTCCCCTCAGAAGCTATCATTTAAAGAATCAACTAATACTAACTAAGCATGCTATTAGCTCTTGATATTTAATAACAGAGGAACAGAAGGTACAGTCCTGGCCTCACCAGGCCTCTTGATTAAGGGTAGCATTGTAACTAACAGTGCCTTTGGCACTTTGACAGTTCAGGAGGTTAGTACAAATTTCTGATGGGATTTGCATGTCAATGCTTTACTGAATCACTGATCAATTATTCTGGACAAAAGAAAAAAGAAACAATCCTGTGGTTTCAGAAATACATCAGCAAAATCAGCAAAAAAAATTTTCTCACAACGTATTTCTCCTTACATGCAGAAATGCTAAAGAGCAGGGCAGCAGCTGCAAATCTCAGACAGCTAAATTTCTCCATCGTATTAACAAAATTAATATCTAGTAATTGATATACTGGTGCCCCAACGAAAAACTGCCCAAGAACGACTGATACCCCAGAACCCCAGCACCTACAAAGAATGAAAGTGTCAATAATGGTGAGAACTGATGAAGAAAAACTTAGAGGCGCTTCTAAACTAAAGCAAGCTAGGAACTCAGAGCAAGGGCACAGTAATTTCTTTCTGTAGAAACTATATTTACACCCTGTACCACATTCTGAATACTTAAATGGGTTACGAATGGCTCTGCCCTCAGAAAACAAATCAAAACAAACAAACAAACAAAACCCCACACAACCCTACGAAACCATTTCCGCAAGAGCAACAATCCAAGCTATAAAAATTTTGGAAGAAGATACCACTTGCATTAACCAACTACAAGTTTTTAAAGGCTGTAAAAACACAAGAGCAGATACACAAAGAAATGTATAAGCAGATGCAAAAACCAGACCAAAACCTAGGAAAATTGTTTTCCAAACTTCCTTCTAGCGAGATGAATTAGAACGTGGAATAGTTCCCATTGCTTGAGACAGGTTGAACCAAGCTGGAGAGAACCCTGGAAATGCATACTGCAGGGAAACGTTGAAACCAGACACTTCAAAGGTCCTTTCCATCTCAAACATTTATTATTCTATTATTATTCTACAACTAACAGGTGTAAATTCTTACACAATCATGTAGTTTCCACATTTTCACTAGAACAAGGATATTTGTCATTGCAAAGCTGTTTCTGCCAGGCAAGCCACAGTAGCTCAAAGAAAACAAGATAAAACAGTCAGATGTCAGAGCTCTCCCGCTGAGGGCTTTAGTCTGAGCGCCCAGTTTAGCAACACGGAGATGTTTATGCTGGCTGCAAGAGGACTTCATATGGCTTGTCTACAGAAATTACTTTAAAGGAATATTACACATGACATCATCCAACTACATTAAGTCAGTTCAATTACTGCTAATCAACTTAGAATATATCTGTGTAGTTATTTTTAGAGGTTTTACTGAGGTTTATTAGGAGAACATATTCTAGCACTCCCTTTATTAAGATGCCATGATGTTCAGCTATTTTGGAAAAGGACAATTTGATTTTTATGCCTTTTGTGTAACACTTGGACTTCTCAACAGTTTTTATTCCTTTTTGCGCTCCCCGGGGTTAGTTTCTTCTGAGGAAAAATGTCCATTGATTAACAATGAAAACATGCTGGTTGCAGAGATTTTAACTGCAGGATAGACTACAGATCGCTAGGCCTAAGTATCAAGGAATTTGCTTCTCCTTTCTCACTTGAAGCTCCAGGAAAACACTCAAAATCCTGACACCCAATCCAGTTACGTTTCTTCTTCAAAATAATACATATTGTGCAAAGGATAGTAAAGATCCCAATAAATACACTGGGCTAGCCAGTTCTACATTTTGGATACTACTGGGATGCAGGACTGCTGGTCTGATTTGCCAAAGTAAATCCTTTAAATTTCCATTTGTGACTTACCCAGGCAGAACAGTGCCCTGGTCCAGAGCTATTGTGCAAATGATATTTAGCGGCACATTGGTATGGCAGAGGCTTCTACCGTACAGCCACTAAATGGAAAAACTTCTCTTCTAACTCTTTGGGGAGCAGGGAAAGGGAAACCTTTTCCAGTCTCTTCAGTTTTCTCTGTCATTCTCTTTAGAGTAAGTGCATTTTAAAGTAATCTTCTGCTTACCTATTCCACATGGATCTCGTCTTCCCTCTCATGCCATAACAAATCAGGAGTGAATCCATAAAAACATATTAAACTAACATTAGCGGAGTGAGGATAAGTTAAAGAGAAGGCAAGTTAAAAAAAAAAAAAGTCACCTCCCCACTCCCTACTTCCACACTCTCTCTAAACTGCCTTTTATTATTTGACCAACATTTTTTAAGGGTCTGTTTTGCTTTCTGTACACATGTAATTGCCATTACTGTCAGTGGAAATTATGTATGCACATCAGTAGCAAACCAGACTGCAGGATATTTAGTTCTCTAAGGTATCCGTGTCCCTGTTACAGTCATGTTTCAGGAGAAAAGCCAACAAATGTATTTGGAATTCAGCCTTTAAACACCATATTACAACAGGCACAAGTATTGCCTAATTCTTCCAAATGGAAGAAATACTCAAGAGAAAACCCTACTTAAATCAACAAAAGAGTGAATTAACAGCATTTATCTTTTCCCACCATTCCCACAATGTTTCAGTATCTCACATGATGAAATTGGTAAGAAATATCTCTATGAGAGAAACAAAGACAATTTTTTTCCACTAAGCTGACACCCACCAAAATGGGTTAAAAATTTACAGCAAAGCTTGAAGATAGCAAACACAAAACCCGTAATATTTAGTTGTTAGAACTAAGAGTACTTTTCCATTCACAGACCACAAAGAGCTTTTACAATATTGGATCTCTATCACCACAAACTGGAGGAGGAAATAAAGGATGAAACGGAAGAGATTTGACCAAGAACTGAAACGACAAAGAAACCTTATTTTTCCTAACTCCTTATCTGACATTTGGTCCACTGCAGCCTGTCAAGCACTTCTTGATGAGCCACTGTGATGCGCTCTCAGCAGCCAGGATCCCATGAGATCACGTATGTTATTGTTTTTCTACATAAAGAACTCTGATACACAAAAACTCTAACGATAAGCTGTTCTTACTATTTTCCAAAGCATGAACAAACCTCCCTTCAGATAGCTATACTAGTTTTCTTTCTGAGGCATTTATATTCATATGGTTCGTAAGTGCCCCACTACTTCTAAGGCTAAGAGTAAAAATGCACATTAGCGGCATCATATTCATCACCGTATGCCTTAAAAATCAGAGGAAAGCTCTTGATTTCCAGTAAGAGCATGTCTTTTCACTTCATCACTAATCATCTAACACTGCAGTGTTTTCCCTAAACCACGCTTAATGTTTTTATTAAGGAATTAAATCTATCATGAACACAGGGATATGACCAACGGAGTCTTTGGGCACAGATACTTGTCCTGCCAGGTTACAGACCACAGGCCTATATAAGCAATCACAGTTTCTAAAACTCTGTATTCCCTCAATGAACTTACTGCTCTCTCACTGCACCAGATGAAATTCTAACAAATTCTGAAAACCAACACAAAAGGTGAAATTGAAATTAATGAGAGTTTTGCAGCTGAAATCCAAAAAGCTTGATCCTATCCAAAGTTATCTCGCTTCTATCACAAGGGGAAAATTCATAATGGACCTTAAGCTCCCTTTGAACACCTCTGTTTGAAAAAAATGACCCATATTAGCAGCATATTAAAAGCCACAAACACTAGTCTAGACATTGCAGCTACAGTCTCCTCCTTTCATCTTCCCTGACTCATATATATCTGCATGCATCAGGTTGTTTTTGTCCACACGGTTTTCTTGGTAATTTATATATTTCAAAGACTCTGGCCTGAAAATTTCTCTATAAATATCCAGTGCATCAGTATTACTTATAAAAGTGATTAATTGAAGAATCTGGGCTGTTATTACCTTGAATAGAAAATAAAATGTCACTCAACAAGCCATAAATCGTGAAAGTTGCCAATGAAAAAAACAAGCCTGAACAATACTACAAGCAAGAAGCATGCAAGCGTAGTATCTGAAAAAAACAAACAAACCAGCACATCTGCACAACAGAAATTTAGTGATTACTTGTTTTGTTATATCACTATAAACTTCTCAGGCAATAGTCAACTTTGTGCAAAATATCTTTCCCTGATTTATCATGCATAATAAATTTGTGGATGCAAACATTCAAGGATTTTTAAATATTTTTTTTTTTTTCCTTTTAAGGGGCTGAATCGTCAGGATTGATCCAAGCCCTCTCAAGGCAACAGAGCTTGTCATAATGTTTGGACAAAATTTAAACTCTTTTTGGCGAACAGCTATTTTATTTCCTACTAGTTCATTTATTTACTTCCCCCCCCCCTCCCCCCGTAATCATTTAATATACTAGCATCAAAGAACCGCTTGATTCTCAAGTAACACGATGACTTTGTAAGTCAAACAAATTAATTCATTTAATGAAGTTTACTTGTAATGGAAATACATCTATCATAACAAGATTAATTTTATCAAGCTCACTGTTGATTAGCTTGTAAAGAAAAACTGGAAAATAAAAGCAGCCTTGCTGACATATTGTACTGCTTTCCATAAGGTGTTTGTTAAACAAGTGTAGCTATATTGTGCTAATGGTTTTGACAGTAAATCTGTTTATTTCATTAGTGGGTTTTTTCCCCTCTATTTTCAATAAATCTCTTTTGCATGTGGTAGCATACCAAGAAACACCACTTTAATATGGCAATACCTACTCTGCTTTACAGTAACTGCGGAGGGATGGCATTGAATATTTGCTATATTTATCTTTGACAGAAGCTTATATTGGGAGATACATAGCATGCTAAAATGTATGCTCACATTTTAATACATACAAGCTACTGCGGTTCTCACTTTTTCACAATAGGAATGATACACAACACTCATTAACAGTTTTCAATACATGGATCTAGCAGTTCTCTAATAAATCGAACAGCCTGATGAAGAAAGATATCTTAAGTTGCATTGTTCTCAGGATATTAAAAATGGTTCACAGTACATGACACATATGAAGAATTGCAAGTAATTATAATCATAGCCTAGCAAAAGCAATCTACTTCATAATTTTTTAGTGTTTGTGACTGTCATACCTAACTGCTGCCTAAGTAAATTACTCCTCTACTCAAAGATTAAGAGCAGCTGTAACACAAGAATCTGGTCTTCGCACCAACTTCAAACAGAGCCTCTCAGAACAGGTGGCTCTCTTAAATTTGTCTTGGATACAGTGTTTTCTAAGGTTTTCCAGAGCATTTAAAGAGTGGGTTGCTCCAGTCTCAAACCAGTCTTTTCACTGTCCACTTTCCCCATGAGCAAGGAGCCCGACCCTGAATTTTCTTGTGCCTTGCTTGTGGTCTTGCAAGATGCCTCGCTCAAGACGAGCGCAGTAAATCAACGGGCAGCACTCTCGATCTAAGGCAAGCTTAGCAGGAGCGTTTTCTTGATCCCATCCCCACATCCGCAGTAAATAACATTATTTCTCTGAGGCAGCTAATGACAGCAGCAGCAATCTGGCTGTCAAGCAAACAACTAGCTTTTGCATATCAGAAGCAACCCCAGGTGATGACCAAAGAAGCATGGATGGAACTGCCACATGAAGAGAGCTAGACGCAGCTTGTTTCTAAAAAAAACACCTATCTGAAATATCCTTCTGTGGCTTGTTATTACATTAGGTTTTCTTGTTTCTTTGCTGCAGCTGTCCTTCAAAAGAAAATTTAAAAGAGCAAACACAGGTATTTACTCAAGGATCAATTCACCTGCTGTTTCGCTGCTCCACCTGCCCCTGTCGCCTCACTACCTGGCCCAGCCATACAGCTGGGATGACTCATCTCTGCACGAGTACATGTTTAAATGATGTATTCTCAGGGCTTTGCTCCTGCAAAAGAAGAAGGAAGGATAAAGATCTTTCTTTAATACCACACCACTTACGTACTTCGCATCTCTCTTTTTACTTATTTTGAAGCAGCAAAAACACAGTGGCTGAATCCTTCAAGCTTCTGAATGCCAAGCTAATGTGCCATTCACCCCTTCGTAACGAAAGGCATCATAACTCAAGGGCATCTGCATCATCCTCCCCCAGATAACAATTTACCAAAGCAGCGAAAGGGAAGGAGCTTTCAAAGTTTGTTGCAAAATTTCAGATCCGTGTTTGAATGGAGTTGATGGGATTTCCAGAAGCAGAGTGGGGTGATCTGCTTTGAATTAGCCATTATCTTTTACATCCCTCCATGTTTCCTGTCATCACAAAAGAAGATGAGTTACCCTTTAACTTACTGTAGAATAATCTCTGACTACCAGCAAAGGGGTAGTTAATGCTATTGGCGAGGATGATTTAGGAGACAATTTCAAAGCTCAGTTAACTATAAAAACAGAAGTCATACTAAAACAGCCTCATTCATTCTGCATACTGAGTGCAAGGGAAGCAGGGCTTAATACCACAACTGTTAGAAGATGTGACAGTATCATGAGAAATGGTAGGTTCTCACTTTCTCACTCGATAAACGTATCCAGCTTTGCCAACAGGAAGAGGTGTTAATCAACCATTGCTAAAATAGAATACGTAAAGCATGACATCAGTGCTCAGAACTGTTCTGGACCAAATCTTATAGGCCTAAGTGTACAAAGCAGAAATCCTTACCTTATAGATCAAGCAGATTAATCCTTACTTTACAGATTTCTTATTTAAACAAAGTAAGTAACCTGACAGCTGCAGACAGACCAGGCAAACCTTTAGTATCTGGAAGAAGGTTTGATTCTAAATTTATTTTAAAACATATTTTTAAGCCTTCTATAATGAAAATGCCCATTGTTTCATAAAATTTCTTTGCAGTTCTTTTGTGTGTGCCTTAAGAATAGCAGCAAATAAATGCTCTCCAATCAACTGACAGCCAGAAGATTTGCCTATGATTGGCATGTAATTCTTACACCACTTAATTTTTGTGCACATAAAAGCAACCTCCTCCTGGAAAAAAAAAAAAGAAAAAAAAACAAAAAAAAGAGGAGAGGCAGCCTTGTAGTAAAAATTGTTCAACAAAATTTTTTGTTATGAAATACTGTCACCTACAACACAGGTTTCCAGCATTTTGTATCGCTATATGTCCCTCCACCCCCATCCTCTCTTTTAAGACATTGTGAATGTTTATCATCAAAGTTTTAATTGTAAGCACTACTGAAATAGTTCTTCAGTATAGCTTCTCTGATCATTACTACAGTTGACAGACCATCAGTAGCATGGAGCCCACAGCTCAAGAACCAGTGATCAAAATGTAACTTATTTTCCCATGGATATTCAGCTGCCTGTGGCACAATATAGAAACAGTGACATCCAGAGAAAAACACCCAACATCTCTGGATCATGTATCAAACTAGACCATAGCTTACTACAGAGCGCGTGAAACCAACTCGAACATACTTATCTGTGCACTTGACAAGTTGGCTCTTGATTTTATAATGAGAAATACAGACTCCTGTATATACAAAGCACCTTAAATACACCTGATATTCCTCCAGCATTTTCAAAATCACAGTAACATTATTTAGTGATATAAAAATCAGCAAAATATTACATGTGGCATATTTACTTTGTAGTATACTCAGTTCATGTCAGTCTGCAACCTCCCATTTCATGTATTACCGTACAACTTGTTCTTGAAACACAGCCATAGATAAAGTAGAAAGCCACAGCAAAATTTCTGTGTCTTACTGCATTGGTAGGATTGCTAGGTGGTCTTTCCCAAGCGCGTGAAGACCCAGTTAAATACTTATCTAGCTCTGGCAGCGATCAGGATGTCCATCACTGACCCTTTGTTTCCCACAACAATGCAAATTTGTTTATCCAGACAGCTCGTAATGACAGAGCTGCCAACGACCACATTTAAATGACTTTTCAAGACTTGGGTGTTAATGTCTCCTTGAAATAAATGGGGCAAATCCTCTCTTTTTACAGCTTTTATTCCCAAGTAATTTGCAAACTCTGGAAGCTGTCACCAAATTTGGGTTTTATTACTTGACCTTGGGAAAAGTTACCATGGCAAAAGGAAAAGAAACTAGCCTTAATGTGCTCTCCAGAAGGAAGTATAGCATATTTAAATGGGAAAAAAAAAACCAAAACAAAATCAAAAAACCACACCCCAAAAAACCTGCTATTAATAATAGTGGCAATTTCAATTATTTTACAGTCTACAGGTTGTCTGAAATCTAGGGGAAAAACCAATCTTCATTAAGTGATGCTAGAAAAGACTGTGACCCCCATTAAATGAACCAGCGAACCATTATATGAAAATCTTGCCCATTCTGCTTTTGACAGTACTTTATGCATTGACAATTTCCTGATTTCCTCTACACTTCAGTCTGGTTTTCCTTGTTAAGTAGATCTGACATTAGCAACAGGAAAGAAACATGTATTTTAACACCAACTTTGCTGGAATTTCCACAAGCAAATAAGGTAGGCACAGAAGCCGGACTGTAATACCTGAATTAATTTATGGGTTTTTAGTTTTTGATATCTTCTCTCATTAACAACTATTTCTTAAGCTCATTCTTTCTAAGTAGGACTATATTTTGGAGTTCTGGTCAACCTTAAGCATGGGCTTTAACAAAAAAAAGGTACACGCAGGTCTTTGCACAAAAAAAAAATGCAGTGGTGTTAACAGTTTAGTCAATATACTCCATGATACGTGTATGTATCTACATTTATTATCCAACAGTATCTAATGGCAGTTGTAGTCAAAGTTGCTAAAAGGAGGTGTCTGTTGTGAAAAGGGAAAGATCAGATGTTGTTCAGTTTCTCCATGTCAACTCTTGACAATAATAGTCCTTCCTATCTTTTTAATTAATGAAAAAAGAGCTAAGGCTCAAGGTTTTCATTCTGAGACTGACTGTACTCACAAGCTATTCAAAAGTTTCATGTGAGTTAAAAAAAAAAAGAATTCAAACAAAACATTCCTCCAAGACCAAATCACATGTCTAAAAAGTCACAGATGTTGTGACAGTGTCTGCACTCTTTATCAGGACATTTGCAAAGGTAATCGCACAGTCCAGTGCAATTTAATTTTCAGTGGCAGGTCCACACATTTGTAGGTTTCTGTCCAAATGCCACAAAGGGTGACAGGGTAACAATTCTGCTTTACATCAAGAGTAACTGGGATGGAATTCAGTCCTTGGAAAGGAGGAATAATAGTCTCTCTCCACAGTAATTTCCTGACTCTGTCTCACATTCAGAATGGGATACAATCTATTGTTACACCATGCTGGCACCCACAAGTTGAACAAAAATCTTCTCAGAATGGGAAATAGGATAACACTATGGGATTGCCCCATATTTCCCCGTAGTTTTATTTTGTTAAACACCTTATCAGTTCCTTCCATGAGATCAGTGCTGCCAACCAACAGCCCTTAAGTAGCTCATGCCCCAAACCCCATTTTAAATTAAGCACATTTAAACAAGAACACTTGACCTGAAAATGTTGTGGAATTATATGTGGTATGCATTATTGCAGCAAAAGATATTAAGTGTGAAACAGAACCAACAATGTAAAAAATACAAGCTGCGGTTCTTCAAAGATTACAACCTACCAAAGCATTCTATTGATAAAAGGCAGAACTAAAGGAGAGTTCTCATCAGTAGAAGTCAAAAAACAGATAAATGGTCCTGGCAATTTCTATTTAGGATTCAGAGTGGAAAATATTGACAGCAGGGTTTTAATCCCCACACTGATCTTCTTCATGGTCTTTCACTACCATTAAATTCTCATTTAATAAAAACTGCCTACCAAACCATTAATCCAGATTACCTCTTTAAGAAAAAGGATCATCAAATTCTGTTTCTACTTCAACAGATATTATCACTCCAATGCATCTCCCTTTCTGTCCAAAGAAAACAGCACTCTCTTCTTCTAGGTGACAAGGATAGGCCATACATATATATACTTTTTTAAAGGCCTCAGTTGGAAATGCTCAGTGCCAGTGTGAGGTCCCCAACTCAAAGCCTGAGATTTGAGAATGCTGAGCATGGTATTAAAACTTGTTTTTTAAAAAGATGTAAGACCACCACATATCAAATACATCCCGGGGGATATTCTGGAAGCCAGAAGCTTGTATCGACATCAAAGGCATCTAACTCCTGTTTATTCAGCTGTTGATGATTAATAAGTATGTTGATATCAACTCTCAAACTGCATTGACCAAGACTCAAGTTATCATGATCTCTTAAAGAGCCCTGACTGATCAAACACCAGGCATTAACTGCAACAGACATGTAAAGGCTGCATTTGTCCTATTTCTTACACCCTAAGCACAAAACTCTAAGAAGATGAAATCAAAAGTCCCCAACAGAGGTCACCTAACTAACCCAAGCTAGGACCAACATCAATACATTGCTGTCCCACGTGTTCTTAAGATACTCCCAGTGACACAATCCCACAGTGACTGCAGGCCACTGACTCTTATAGCTCCCTGTTACCGAAATGGTTTTAAACCATGTAAGCCCCAAGTGTCTTGTTTCCACCATTATTCCATTTTCAGCCCATCCATCTTTATATTTCTACATAAACAAAATTTGAACTCTGTGCTTTCTCAGTCATCTTGTCTTTGTGAATAAATACTGCCAATCATGTCTATTCTTCAAAACCAGCATTTCCTAAGCTGCTTCTTACTGTCCCATGCATTCCAAGAAGTACAGAGGCCAAAATTCACCGTTCAAAACAAGATACTGCCAGTCATCATCATGAAACAAGCCACTGGGCCAGAAGGATTCTATAGGATAATACTTGCATTATTACCACCACCAAAGATTAACAGGGGAAGGAAAATTATTTTTTAAAAAAACCAAACCTTTTGTCAGAAGAATTTTTTACCAACAGAACATTTCATAAAATAAGATCCTTGTAACCAGTCTCCTTATTACTCTGACACATGTAACTACTATACTCAAGCTAAACTGACTTTGTGATTACCAACCAGAATACTTAATGTGCCTTTCCCTTATTATCTCCTAGAAGTTGTGCCATGGACAAACAAATTCTGAAAGACTAAAATTAAGACTTGTGCAGATTCTTCTAATTTGCTTTCAAATTGTCAGGTACTCAGGAGGTCTACACCATGACGCCAAACTTTCCTATGCAGAGACAAAGGACAGAATTTTTTTGATAAAGTGAAAAATTGCCTTTTAATAAGTTATTGGGAAAAGTATAAAAATACAAAAAAAAATAGCCTGTGGCAGCCGGCTATTTAGAAAAAGGGGGTTGGAAGAAGCATAAAGTAAGGCCTTGGGCCTTCTATTCTTATTTGCTTTAGACGTTTACTGACCTGAAATTTTTGATCGAATTTTCATTTCAGATTTTATTAGACTAAAATCTAAGAGGAGCAAGAGTTAAATAAAGACCCTTTCCCCAACAGTAACAGGCTTGCTTAAATGCCTCAATATTATAAGAAAAAAGTAATTTTATAAGTGTTTCCCATCAGCTTTTATGGCTTGTCTATTGCAGTCTCTTTAGATGATCCTGCTTGTTGCTGAATTTACAGAAACTAAATTTTAAATGTTTATTTTTTCTCTTTTTCTCTTTTTGTCGTAAATACGAAATAGTCTGGAAAATGTATGCCATAAGCTCTCTCACTATCCAAAAAGTCCTTAGCAAAGCTATGTAAGACAACTCTTCCAGTCTTCACAAAGGCAAAAGTTTATCAAAGCAATAAAACCGTTTAAAATGCCTTCTAATTCAGAGCATGTCAGCAATCCTGAATGGAAATGTGCAATAAAATTTATGTTATAGCCATAGTGTTCCCTCCTCACTACTTTAAAACTTTTATGTTCAAACTCAAAGTTTTAACATTCCCATTGCTTTTTTTTTGTTTCATAATTAGGATTGGGATGAACCATTGTACAGAAATTGTCTTCCACAGTCCTTTTCTTTTTGGTTTTTTTTCAGTGACATCCACAGGCTCAACTGAAGAAACCTCGACCCTGAACTGCTCAAAAGCAGCAACAGTCAACCATAATTTCTTTATATTTGTTTCTGTATTTCTTTCCAAAAATACTGTGACTATTAAAATACACATAGTACATAACTCACAGTACAAAAGCAGCACAAGTGGTCCAAGGCAGTGGAGCACCAGGTTGCCAAATATCTACAGTTCAGTGAAACAACAGGCCTATAGAAAGGGTTAAGGGAAGTTAATTTGACTATGAAGAAGGCCACTCAGTAAAACTATCCAGTTATACATACACACACACATAAATAGAACTTTCTTCACGCTGTGAGCTAAAAGTATCTCAAATATGTATCTCAGTCATATTGATAAAGTGGTCAGTAGCATCTTACCCTCTGATGACAAGGCAGCACGAAGATGTCCAAATTAGCTCTGAACATAACGAGCTCAGTACACTGTGAACTAAGGCACCATGGAGCTCAGTGCCAGCTAACCTCACCTACACTTCTGAGTATTAAAATCTAGATTCCAAACTGGCTGGATCTCTGTGTTCTGCGGGGAGCAGGAGAAGTTTGAGATGTTACACTTGCTTGTAATGTGTCACACAACAGGAAAACCTGCACTTTGCAGCCATCGTAACTGGCAGTCTAGGTACACACCAGGAAAAGGGAATTTTAGAGCAAAGGACTGCAAAGAGAAATCTGGCACTTGAGCATACTGCCCCAGTCTTAACTTTGGGACCTTCTACGCAAGTCTCTACAGGGCTTTGGTTCAGCATTGCCAGTCTAAAATGCTTTGCTGATATGGAATAAAACCCAAGCATGTGCCTGAGTACTCCAGAGACATGAGAAGGCTCTGTTAAAGTGCTTTACAAAATGACATTCTTCATACCGGAGGTGCCAAAGCAGCACTTTGTTTTTATTGTTAAGAAAGAGCATTGGATACTTTCTCCAAAGGTCCTGTCAGAACTTCCCAGTTATCGCAGTGCAGTCTCACATGAAAAATACATGTCTCCTTTTCCTATTAAAATCAAATAAGCCTTTTCCTGATGAGAGTTTTTGCATCTTCTCCTTTTCCCTCCCTGTTATTTAGATTTCATTGTCTTACAGTCTTGCAGACCACAAAGCAATGACAATATAATTTAGAAATATTTTCATATAATTCGTGTCTGTTTTTGTTCTTTGTAAAGGAAACCCTGACTGCAGCCCTAGAGTGCATATACATTTCAAGCCTTCTCCCAGTTCAAGATTACTGTCATAAATGTGTGTATTAATCATTCTATACTGGGTATTCCCATGCAAATAGCAACATAGAACTATTACGGTTGGAAAAGACCTCTAAGGTCATCTAGTCCAACCATCTACCCAATACTATCATGACCACTAAACCATAATTTATTTAACATAAAAAAATAAATAAATCAGCTGTTTAAAGCTACAGATGATTGTTATGTGCTAAATTTCAGCGAGCCATTGCTTTTATGTGACTTTGTTCCATTTTATTTGTATTAATCCAAATTCTTTCTCCCATCTATTCCTTCTGTGCAAAACAGCAGGAATGCAAATGGTCAGTATCTTCCTTTCAAACACACAGCAGCAACACAAAGTCCTACTTTCAATGATACGTAACTTTTGAGGAACACAGCAGCAGGTGATGGAGAAAACCTAGAGAATCAAATCCGTTCTCACCAACACTTTATAAACCATTCATATTTCTTACATCCTCATTTCTCTTTGCACAGAAACACTTTTAAGCATCTGCTGAAATAAGATAAGATATGAAAAGCCACCTTACCAACAAAGGCAAAAAAAATTAATACATCTAGAAGCAATCAGCGTAGAAGTATCCTGTTAAGGGAGTTGCTCTGCAACATCCTTGCTAGGGACCAATCTGAAAGTCTTAGCTCTTCATGTAGGAATGGCGTGGTAAAGAACTACTCAAAATAATGCATCTACTTTTCACAAAACCAGAGAAACTCCTCTGTGCCCTCAAGCCACTGGGAGATTTAAGTCTGACGTCCAAGTCAGGTTTGGAATGGCACTGGCAGGACTACTGGATGCCTGCTCTAATTCAGTGGCAAAACTAGCCTTTAGGGGGCTTCAGAGACACGTGGGATTCTGGTCTACTGATGCCAGTAGGAGTTTTGCCATTTCACATGTGAAAAGAACGGATAATGGAATTGTTTATAAAGCTTAGATTTAATTTTATTATCTGAGAATGAGATTTGTCTCACTTAAAAGAAAGCCATAATGGACACTAAAAAAAAAAAAAAACCCATTACAGCAACACAAGCAACTTTGTTATAGCAGTTAAATATAATGTTTAATTAGTTTTCTAAATGCATACACTGAAAAGCCATTAGACAGCCATTAGAAGTAATATATCCATTTTCTTTTTACAATCACCTGATTTAGTTAGCCAAATTTCTAAAGTAATTCAGTGAAACAACATTTTTGGCACTATTACCCCAGTAAAGTTTCCCATTCTCTTTTTTGACTGTGATCACTGTAATTTTCCCCTAAGCTCTAAAGAGCATCCTCATTTCCGCAGATTTACAGAGCATCTCTTTTAGGTAAAAATGTGCCTGGTATGTTTACGGTCCCGTTTCAAGATCCAGAAACCTGAAACTTCAGCTGTTTTTACAAAGTAATCTTTGAGAAAACCAGCTTTGTGTTCTCCTTACGCGGGAGGGGGAAAGACAAAACATCTGAAGAATAAGATGGCTTTAGGTAGCTTTTTAAGAAACCTTAGCTCCAAAAGAAGCAAAATCCATCTGGTCATTCACACCTCAGCTGACACTTTCTTTAACAAAGACTTTCTTAATAACCTTATTACCTGGCAACATATCTACACAACAAGTTGTCAAAAGGCTCATGGTGACTTCGCCAAAACACTGTGGAAGTGGCCAATATATCTCACTGATGAAAGGCAAGATCCCATTTTAGAAATAATCCCTCTGAAGAGATTTTATGGTACAACTACATACAGCTTCTCTGATGCTTTTTTTTTAAAATTGATTTATCATCACTCTTAGAGATGCTGTAGTTCCCCTGTGTGTGTTTTCCCCACTTTGTGTGAGCTCCAGTATGTCCCAGTATGGGGTTATGCGATAGGCAATCAACTGTACATACAATGCACAAAGGAGAACGTGGTGGTAATTTGCAGAAAATTAAGGAAGAGTGTGAGAAAATGAGCAAATCTGTAGCACAGCTGTTAACTGAACTTGAATCCTCATCTAACCAAACTAATATCCTTCTCCTACAGCAATTGCTTTATTTATCCTTGCAATGCTTCAGTTGTTTGCTTTCCAAAATGTAATAGAGTTAAAAAAAAAATCATCTGGAGAATAAACAATTCCAAAGTTTCTTCTGAGTAATTTGGTGAATTTTTAAGCTCTGCTTCTGCCAAACCAAAAAAAAGTAGAAACGAAGAGTTAAGAACAGACTGTGCACCATGAATGTGCTTGAATCCTGGAAAAGCATGCTCTTAACACACACCTTTTTAGCACAGGGCACCACCATCTGCGTTAAAGTAAGTTTTGCAGTCTGACTAATATAATTGCTCGCACCAAATAAGCAGCATCAGGCAGTTTGTTACATTTCAAAACCAAGAGACAATTCCAGTCAATCACCAGCTGGCACCACTTTCGGTTCTGCCGGAAAGCCGAAGGACGCCAACGTATGAATAAAGCAAACCCTCACCTCACCACAGATGGACTCTTAAGTGAGCACTGCACAAAATACGCTCTCTACAAAACAGCGAGCTCCTATAGTACGGGTTTCTTCCAACCTGTGATATGTTTGTGTTTGCTAGCTTGCATTGTGGGGGAGCATGTGGCCCAGGAGGAGTGGAAGCTATGAATTACAGAATCAGAAAACATCAGGGGTTGGAAGGGACCTCAAAAGATCATCTAGTCCAGCCCCCCTGCCAGAGCAGGATCACCTGCAGTAGACTGCATAGGAACGCGTGCAGGCGGGTTTTGAATGTCTCCAGAGAAGGAGACTCCACAACCTCCCTGAGCAGCCTGTGCCAGTGCTCTGTCACCCTGGTTAGTTTGTCTCCTTTAAATACGCCTTATGCATAAAAAGAGCACAGCTGCCAAATGAGGTACCGAGAAGGCAGCTACTTTTTGGTTTTGCTCAAACCAGTTACCTCAGTTCAAATCCTAAAACGACTAGAATTAGTACACGCCTCGCTACCAGCCTGAGCAGTGGTGCCAAGAATGCAAGTCCAGCAACAAGTGAGCAAATCCTTTTCCTCCTGCCAGGGGCCAAAGTGGGGGAAAGGGGAAGAAACGAAGATTAACAAAATACGTGTTTTCTCAACAGTCATGTCTGCAGTTTCAGTTAGAACAAAAATATAAAGAAAAAAAATATAATGTAACATACAGATGGAAAACCAAAGGTGGGCTGAATGGGCACCTTGGTGCTGCTGAATGGGCACCTTCAGGTGCCAAACCAACACTGTCATACAAACCGACTGCTGATGTTCATACCACATGAAATCTTGTCTGTTAATCAAAGCCTAATGAATGAGGATTTTAGCATTAAAATGCTGTCTTTTTGCAGTCTTCACATTAATTTCCTTTACAGGGTCTTTATGATAGTAGCAAAACCGATGAACAAAGCCAAAGCTCAAGACTCAAACAAACTGATTGGTAGAACTAATCAAGACAGTACCACAAACTGCCCTGATGCACGCGCTGAGAAGACAGGCAGATAGGCAAATACAGGCATCTGAGGGACAGCAAAAATAACAGTAAAGGAAATTAAAAAGAACACAAACATGGATCCTATTAGCAAGAGTTTGAAAAAAAACAACGCAGTACATTATTTTCTGTGAAACGGAAAACACTGCAGGTTGTGAACTTTGGTGCAAAAATTCCTTTGTGTAGGAACTGAAAGGTGAAGGTCTTGGGAATAGGAATACAGCAAAGAGAGACACTAACTAAGCCTAGAGGGCCACAGAGGGCCAAGGCACTTTCCCTGGAAATCAGTGGGAGCTCCGGGATGAATCCGACCATCAGCGAGTGACCAGCAGCAGTTTCCCAGTCCGTGCCAGCAGCAGCCGGTGACCAGAGCGAGGGGAAGCGCTGGCACCAGCATCGGCTGTGAGAGGCCTGAGGACGAGCCCGTGCATGAGATGCTGGACCTCTGGGCAGAGAAAAATAACAAACTAGGAAAGAAGCAAAATGTCATGATTAGTATTCTTTTTCCTACCAAAAAGAGCAGTGAGGTTTGAAATTTCCTCATGATTCTTAGACTATCTCCAAATAAGACACATAAGATCTAATGAAGCGCCTCTTACTTTTCTCCCTTTGCCCTTGCCCTATGGTCAGGGTTATAATCTAAACAAAGTAAAGTCAAAATCACCTATTTTCTGACCCAATCACTGCCAAAATGACAGGCACACAAACAAATTTATGTCTGTCTTTAGCCTGGACCCTGACTCAAGTCAATGGTCTGTGCATCACCATTGGATCTGATCAGCACAGTTTTGATCTAAAGACATTAGTGCACAGGAGATTTTTTTTTTTTTTTAAAGAATCACATAGGTGTTCTTTACCTAAGGGGAAAAAAAAAATCAATTTTCTATCATGAAACACAAATACTACACAAAATATCTAAACTTTGGAGAGAGAATGTCAATATTTGCACAGTTGGTTTCTAAAGTCTGTCCTTGATCTGGATGCATGAGTTGAGCCAGGGCTGCTTGTAAACTAACCAGTCAAAATAAAGCATTCACATTAGGGGCATGAAAATGCACTGTAGGAATCAATCCTACACAGTGCTTAAATGAGTATCAGAACCAATACACTCATCCGTAGTTTCATATCACAATCAATAAAAAAAAGTTTGAATCATCTATATTCAAGAGCACATTTGCTGAAGTAGCATCTCTATTATTTCCATACAGAAGCAGGTTTCCCTTCCAATTTTACAAAATATGCATAGTTTAATGCTTACAAACATTGTTTTATTCACTAAAAATAGATTCTCTCTTCAAAAATGTTCCCTTTAACAACAATAATTACTTTCCAGACAAGGCAGTCCTACCAAGTCTTTCCCACAGGCATCCTTTTCTCAAGTTAACTGAACAAGGTCCTTCTCTGATATCAATGAGCTTTCAGAAATAAATCAAAACTCCAGCACCAAACAGCCATGCAACGCAGTGTGCAAGTAAACACCCTGAAGCACTAACACTGACAAGATGTAAAACTTTTGAAAAGCACATGTGCCCACTCCATAATAAAAATCTGCATTTATTTTAATTGACATTGATGAAAGGGACAGAAGTCTTAATTTGAGAAGAAACATTCCTTTTGTTTTCTCTGTTTCTATGCTGCTGCATGTCAGCACCAGTGCCTGCAGGAGACTCATGCACTGCGTATGGTGTAAAAGCCTTTCTGCTTCAGAACAAACAGTCCAGTGTGCTTTTTGAAGCAATACAAAAGAACCAGATCTAATCCTTTCAACTAACAGCATGCTCACTAGACTGATTAATCCCGCTCACTTGGTAAAATGCAACCTCGTTCCAAGTTAGAGAAAACCTTCGGGTAAGCTGTGAGTACATGTTTTAAGAATTACTGCAGTTTTAAGCTTTCCAAAACCGCACAGTTAGATAAACCAAAGAGGTACCAATGGGAGGCGAGTGCAAGAGCATCACTGCATGTTAACTTTGAGTGGGAATCCTTATGGTAAGGTCTTACCCAGGTGAGAGAGATTCCTTCACAACACCTGGCAAGAGCACAACGTAGCTACCACTGAAGAATCCCCAGCTTTCCCCTAAGACAGAGCCCACTGAAGTTTCACTGCATTCCTCCTCCTGCCAGGGGACCACATGAGAGGGCTCTGTTCTACACCGGAATTCTGGGCACGTAAAGATTTTTCTAAGACCTCCAAGACATAACAATTCATCTTACCTCATCTGTCAACTCAGCTTTTATTACCTCAATTGGAATTAGTGTCATGCATCTAAACAATGTGAAACAGTGCTTTTCCAGCAACAGACACCTGTACAACATCGCTAACACGCTAGAGTTCTGGAAATAACTATGAATACAATTACCCTTAACTGTGATCCTAAATGTGCTCCCCATAGTTGTAGGAAAAATTAAGGGGAACCAAGTATTAAGCCCCACCAATCAAAGCTGAGAGCATAAACAAAACTAATATTTGCAATTATAAGCAAGTAGTATATATAAAATAAATAATAATCTGCTTGGCAGCCTGTTCTACTCAAATAAATTATCTCCTATAATATTCCTCCAAGCTATGGACAGACCCAAGAGTTAACAATTTATGGTCATATTTGATAACAGAAAGTCTTTCAAACTGAGTTCCAACTGCTTGGGTCTGCTACTTAGAAGAAGCATCTAGGTATCTTGAGTGGAGAGAACACAGAGACCACTTGCTTTCCCACCCGTGACTTTCAGAGTGAAATTCATATGGAGTTATACAAGTAAAAGTAAAATCAAAGGACCATCCAACTGAAAAGGAAACAAGGGGGGAAAAAGAACACAAAACCAAGCAAAAAAACCCACAAAACCCCCCCCAAAAACCCCACAACCACAAAACAACCCGTGTGAGAAATCAGCTCAGGAGTAACAGCACCAGTCAGTTCAGTGCGTAGAATATTACAATATGCTGGGGCATCACAGCGTGAACACGAGTAAATTCATCTGTCCAGCTTAAATGGAAATCATTGAAAATCATTTTCAAGCAAATGCATGTGACTCATCTTGGCTAATGAAAAATAGCCTTCAAACTGAAGAACTCAGTTAAATTACACTTCTCCTAATTCTGCCAAAAACATTAAAGAAAATGGATTTACCACAAATAAAAGCAAAGTAGACATGATAAATCATCTATTAGCAATAGAAGTATGGTTAATTCTTCCTGACAGTGAAATGACTTGGGATACAACCCATTCTATTTTTTACTTTTTTAAATAACTGTTTAGACATAGTATATCCCACATATTTTATTCCTAGGCATCCTAGGTTTGATTAACAGTGAGCTTTTATCAAGATCAGGCCTTAGCAATAATGTACTAGGAAAAGAAAAAAATAAGGGCAACTTGAAGTATTTTAGCACACTAAAAAAGAAATTCGACAAAATAAAAGCTTTTTAACCTCTGCAAGTTGCAAAGGGTGGTTTAAAATGGTGTGAACTAATACAATTCATTTGAAACAATAACAAGAAGGAACAAGTTGTGTGTTTCACAGAGAATCACAACTACAGAATTAATATTGCACTTTACTCTCTGTTATAGCAAGTAGAACTACTGGGCTGGTTTGGGGTATGTTTTTTTTCTTATGAAAAAAAGGCATTTTTGGTGTGCGAGGTTGTAACGCATTCTCTAGCAAACAACAACACTGATTTATTTATGTAAACACCAGAAATGCACTTGCAAACAAAGCCATATGGAAGAAAACGAGATATAATGGATTTTTTGTTTGCTTTAGAAACTTGACATCTGTGGATAGCATCATCTAAGTTATGAACCAATAACTTCTCATATTTTGGTCATTTTCATTTATCAAGCCCAACCGCACTTAATCTGATGATGCAGAAACCTCTGGGAGGGGGACAACAGAAAAGGAATCACGTTTTAGAAACTTAAAATAGGAATACCTTTAAATATTCTTCCCTTTCACATCATAAATTTAAAAGAACAAGTAAACTCACATCTGTTCCGATTTAGAGCTTAAAAACCGAAGGAGAAAAAAAAAAAAAAAAGGCATTAGGATTATTTATATCTTGTTTGCATTTTGGGAAAGGTTTTCCGAGCGGGACCCAGCCGCCCGGTGGCATCAATCACCTTAGAGCCCCGCAAACTTCCCGCGGAGCCGGGCTCGGCGCTACTTACCCCCGCAGAGCAGGAGAAGGAGGAGGGAGCCCGCTGTCCGCCCCGCGGAGGGCATCTTCCCCCGCGGCAGGGCTCCCGCCGCCCCGGTAGCACCGGGGGGGGGCTGCGGTCCGGTCCCGGCGGGCTCTCTCTCAGTCGGGCCGGCCCATGGCCCAGAGCAGCGACGGGACGCACCGAGCCGGGCGGGGAGAAGACGGACGGCGCCGGGATGCCTCCTCGGGATGCCGCTCCGCCGGCTCCTTCCCTCGGTCCTCCTGGATCCCGCCGCGCTGCCACCGGCCGGCAATAAGCTCCCTAGTCCCCGCAGCGGCACCTCTGGGGCTCTGCGGGGAGAAGCTCAAGTCACAGGCGATGCCCCGTTCCGCCTCGCCCGCCGCCTCGCCCCCCGCGCTGCCCGTCCGGCGGTACCGCCCGGCTGGGGCCAGCCCCTGGCCCCTCCTTCCGCGCCCGGGCTCGGTCCGCGCTGCCCGGCCCCGCTGGGGGCCGCCCCGCCCCGCCCGCGGAGCCCAGCGGAGAGGGCGCGGCGGCGGCCCCGCCCCGAGCATCCCCGCTGGCAAGGTGCAGCCTCCCCCGCCGCAGGGTTCCGATGCACCGGGCTGCGCCCCCAGGTCCCCGCGGGAAGGTGGCAGGAGGAGGAGGAAGAGGAGGCTGGAGGGGAGGAAGACCCGCGAGCGGCGCAAACACACCAGGTGCGAGACAAAGCAGGGACAGGCGCTGCGGCGCCAGGATGAATCCGAGTGGCCGCCTCCCCCGCCCCGAACACATTAAACGTGTTCAATAATTAATCCGTGGGAGAGGAGACGATTTTTGCTTGATGGGAGGAGGATGCTCTAAGAGATGAGCTCTACCTGGCAGGAGACCAAAGTAACCCGGAACGCAAGCATCCCGCTTAGCGGCGAAACGCCACTTTTAAACCGCAAGCGGAAAAAAAAAATAATTAAAAAAATTAATAAAAAACTAACTGTGCCAAGCCAGAAATACGCTTTAACGACAGGTCGGGCTCGCAGTCCAAAAAAGTCGCCGCTAACAGACAGCGCCCAGAGCACTCGCTGCCGGACCTGCCCCCGCCCGGCAAACCTGCCCCCGGGTCAGCGCCGGCCCCTCGCCTCCCCCTCCGACCCCCCGGCTGTGTCCCCCGCCCGTAACCCCGGGAGGGAGCGGGCACAGCCCCCAGCTGCCACCGCCCTCCCCAGCGCCCCTCCACCCTCCCCGAAGGGCCACATCGACCACTCGCTGAAGAAAAACCCTGTCCTGTCCCTTCACCTCTTCTGCCAGGTCATCTTCAACCTACCGGGGAAACAATCGCCGCCCTCCCCAAAAGCTGATGTCGCCTCGATCCGGCCGCGCTGCTCGGGGGGTCTGGGCATCAGGATTCAGACACAGAAGACCAGCAGCTGCAGCTCTGGTCTGCCCCAGCTTTCACACTTTGAAACGCCGAGGCGAGAGGGTCTCTCAGACGCAGGCACTCCGTGCAGTTTCACCTCGCAAGAGCTGCCGTACGTTACTTAGACATGAATCAAACAGGAAATTCTCTCCCTAGCCTAGTAAGGGCTTTGCTTAACATATGCAACACTGTAAGATGCAAAATACAAGAAATTACCCTATAGAACTGATAAAAGAGCTAGAAGTAGCCTATTTTAACTTAACTTCAGCTCTCCAAGCATTCCCAGGCTCTTTATCAGGCTTGGGAAAGCAGTAAGCCAACTACAAGCACCTGAAGGTGCAATAATTAATTTGAGATGTACACTAGTGACCACCATGAATTAACTGCATTTGAGGGTGCCTGACAGTATAGATTAAACTTTTGAACACTTATATGCTCAAGCGTTGTGGGGCTTTCACAGATACCTGAAAGAGGGAACTGAGAGGCATATTTGGAACATCTCCATAAACCAAGGGAAAGGCTATAGCAAAGAAAGTAACATATAAAACATTAACATTAAATCAATGCTTCATAGAGAAAAGTCTTACGTTAAGCTGAGCTTTATCTTAAATCATATTTAAAAGCTCGCACAGTATACAAATCAATATTGATGCCATCTAAAATACACCACTAGCATCTGCACTGATAAATGCCAGTTTCCATCCAGGACAAAGTGACTTCTTGGAAGAATTTCAAGGACTTCCAATCTCTTCTGGCATCTCAGCAACTGAAGCCAAAGCTGTACTCTTCTGCCAACTTCAGGCTCTGCTCCAGTGCATTAAAACTGGTTTTAGATGCCATCGTGTTTGTCACACAAGGAGGAGAAGTAAGGTCATGAGAATAATTTTTTTTCATTTGATTTCAAGGCTTTTACATTAAGCAGATTTATACGTTTTCAGAGGATCATAGCTTACGCACAGTACACATGGGAAAATGTTGTCAACTTGGATAAGAGAGGAACTAAATAGTAGTGTCTTTGGTGTTCCAGCTACTGTGATCATCACTGTTATGTTAACGTAGTCACCATCCTTCCTGGAGCTGTTCTCCTTTATGGTCTTCACTACGCTGCAAGCCTTCAACAAGAAAAATGGTATACTGAGGAAACGTAGTTCATCCAGGAAACATGGGCTACCATACAGAAGACAAAAATAACTGCAGCTGAAACCCTGCGAAACCTTATCAGAATGGAGGCATTTTGAATTTTCACACAGAATTCAAACTTCAGGGCAAAAAACTAAAACCTGTCCTGCCCAGCCTTGTTTCCACAGCCCTGAAGAGGCCCAACACAGATTGTGAAGCATCTGCCCTTGAGTTACCAGAGGAATACAAGCCTGCAACCACCTCCTCCTTCCAACAACTAACTTCTGCTCCAGTATGCATAAACGCACATTCATGTCATTCACTCGGTTTCTTTGTCTGAAGGCCTTTTGAAAACTGAATGAAAATCAGTGCTAGTAAATGGAAAATAAAAAAAAAAAAGGTGTCCTTAGCTCTCCAGACAAGCTCAAGCTTTACAATGTCATCTCCTGTCACTCTCTTAGCAAAAATACTTTGGAAATAAATTGCCACTTTCCTGCAAGCCGGTGCAATTGTGAAACTATGTCTCATTCTCCCTTTTTTTTTTTTTTTGCTTTGAGTCATTCATTTGGCACAGCAGACTGAGCTATTAAATTATTGTATTTTTTTTCTTTTATAAAGGCACCCTGAGATGCCTTGATATGATAATGCTTCCTGAAACTGATGCTAATTGATAACTGTTTCTTGATTTCATCAGAACTCTTGGGTCATGCTCATTTAGCATCAAGGAAGGACACTTGAGGACTGTTCTACTTTTCCATATTTTCCAAACATTCATGCATGAACATCAAAATATTTTCATAGATGAAACTCCTCCTAGAACAGTGTTTAAAATCCAGTTCTTGATCAGTTAAACACTTTTTTCCTCATGCTGTGATGTTGGTTGTTGTAGAGCCTCAGAGACTAAAATGCTACTGTTGATCATGTTAGGAGAAAAATATTTTAAAATTATAAAAATTGCTTATTAACACTTAACACTACTTTGTGATCTTTCACACAGTTACAACTAGGATGGCACTGAACAGGTATTCCTTCTGAGGTAGGTCTAGTGGTAAAAGGGCAGATCAAATTTTGATCCTGACAATGACAGAGAGGTTTATATCTGCATAGCATGCTTAATTCAAGTTGTTACATGCTTTTTCCACAGTCTTATCCTTCTGTCTAGTCCTTTCTTCCCCACTTGTTATGTACAGTTAACATTTAAACTGTGCAGTATCCATACCACCTATTTATTTTTTTTCCATTTCAGATCACTGGAAGATCTAAAAGCAGTGCGTTTTCCTAGCGCACTCATCTCAAAGTGCTACGAAATGGTCAGAAACACTCGTTACCCTGAGAAAGCAACAAACCCATACTAAGGGATATCCATCACAACACCTAGAGAAGGGAACCAAGAAGATAGATTTATTTCTTCCTGATGTGAAAGAACTTTCTTGTGGAGAAAGAATGCCACCAACTGTCCTGACCACAAAAAGTTTAAGCAAGGGCTCAGCAAAGTCCAACATATAGATTTCATGGCAAAACCAGGATTCTTCTGAAAACAGTGACAAGGGACTGGCATAAGTGGAGATGCTGTGTGAGGAAAAGCAGAACACCGGCTCACAAGCCTGGGCTAGACCAGGAAGAACCAAAAACCTTTGGTGACCCAGCAAAGCTATCCCTCCTATGAGCCGGCTGCCACAGGGACTGTGCTCACCAGACCCCACTGCTGCTTCTTGGCAATAAGATAGTAAATTCCTCCAACAACGGGTAGTTTGTGTCACTGTAAATATAACATAGAACTTTTAAAAATACATTAATCCACAACAACGCCTGATTTCTGGCCATTGGATTCTTTCACCAAAAAGCATAAACTTAAGTATCAAAACCACCATGAAATCATAAATCATAGCCATCTGTTTTCTTGGGCAAAACAGACCTCAATGTCAAAGAATTGATTTGTCTGAGATTTTCACTTGCCTGATTTCATTGCTGCAGGTTTATGCAAAGTGCAGGATGACGATACTAGAACATTTCTATGCAAAGAGAAAAAAAGTTCTCCCAGTACTTGGGAACAAAGGTGTTTTCTTTTTTCATTTCCATTAAGAAGCTCCTGTTGTCTCGCACCTGTCTGGTTACTTTAGCCCAAAAACTGAAATAAAACCATAGCTCAGTTTTCATATCATTGTTCTAAGGGTAGTCCTGGGAGTGGCATGAATGCTGCCTGTTATATCCATAAAAAAGGCGTATGGAGTGTGTGCTCACCCGATGCACACTGGCGCTCAAGCGCAGTCCTTGCAGTAGCGTAACTAACTTGGAGTCAGATCCACACGCACAATTTGTATGCTGCTCTGGACCAGCAGGATTGCAGGAGTGTGATTAAAATGGGATGTAAGCCACTCGCTGCCCCACACGAGAGAGCCTGCAACATCACAAAGCTGATGCACACATCCCAGGGCACCCAGCTGAGCTGTGCCAGCGGTTGCCGACCCATCACCTCAGCAATACCTCCTAGCTAGTATCAGGGACAGCAACAGTGCTGATGACGCACGATTATCTCATTTGCACAGACAACACTTTTTGCCTGGAACCGCACTACAACATAATCTCAACAGTTGTAACCCACAGGCACCTTGGCATTGAGGCTCAACATTTATTCCATTACTCAAGAAGTATTCATCTCCCTGATGTATTAACAGACATTAGTATGATAAATCTCTCCACATCAGTATGAGCAGTAAAGTTCTTCTGAACTTTGAAGACCAGATTTTTCTAGCTTTTAAACAAACATTTTGAATCTGCCTGGAAACATTATGAACACATACAAGCACATTCACGTATCTCCCATCAGGATTTGAATGGTAGGAGGTAGATATTTTTCCAGAAGTTACAGTACAACTAGTTAGAGAAAAATATTGAAACTGGCAGCTGATAAATTAAAAACAGCTAACAAAATATAAAACATCCTTTATTGACTCTTCTCCAGGTCCATTTCCAGTAGATAATATGCTACTACTATTATAACAATAAAAGGGTTATTTTCATACTAGTTTCTTAGAATTAGGTATCAAATATAACAGCCCTTATGAGAAACAAGTCAAGAATTGACATTTCATATTCACAAAGAACTTAGAGCCCAGGTTATGGCCAAGGCAAGCTTCCTGCTCACTGCCTGGCTAAAGTACTCCTACAGCAACCTGAGAGAGGTGAATGTGTTAGAAAATGATTCTGTTCAATGTACAGTCAGATCTACCCATCCTGTTCTACAGTCCACCAAAACCATTTCTGAAGTATGTAGATGACTCTAAAAAAATACTTCATTACCAACTCTAATAAAAATAGTAACAGCCAGATAAAGCTGGGATATTTTCTAAATGCCCAGTAAATATTTGTGAACCCCAGCTTTCATATTATTTCTTCCTTAAACAGTACTCTGGGCTGCAGAGAACTTGAAAACATGACCACCACATGCTCTAGAGGTTTCAAACTTGAAGTGCAAATCTAAGGAGTTTCAAATATGAAAATTTAAAACATAGTAGCATAGAGAAGCTAACTCAAAATATGCAAACGCTTGGGTTCAATATGAAATGTAATTAAATTAGGCCGACAAAACTGCATCTTTGAGCAGTATAAAATCTGAGTTGCTTTAAGTTCAACCACTAAGCTCTGACATCTCTTCAGTTGTTCTTTTGCCACATTACTACTGGAAAGGGGCCTCACTCTCCTTGCACAGAAATCTCTCTATGGGGGAGCTAAGAGAGAATTTCCAGCCATGTCATTCCTCTTGCAATCCACAGTAAGGTTTGGTTCATGCCGTAGTGCCGCTGGAAGCATCACCCATAGTCACAGACAGGGTTCTGCCAGAGTCAGCAGTCCCCAGTTCTAAGGGGACACCATGGTGGGAACCAGGTGGTTGGAAAAGCATGGTAGCTGGTGACTCAAGACTTTGCAGAGTTCCCACACAGATCAAACAAAATCCATGACAAGAGGTTCTACAGAGCTCAGGGCCAAGGGTGCTAGGCATGAACTCTCAAATCTTCTACAAAAGAAGCCACCAGCAACACAAGTGCTACTCTTACATGTGATCTAGTACTGGAATTAAAAAAATAAAAACAAAAAGAAAGGCACATCATCTGTATGTCTTTGGCAACACAGCAGCTTTATGGTAAAAGCAGCTGAAGTCCTTGGTTGTAGTGAACTTTCATAGGTTCAGGATAGAGCTATGATAATTTATTACTGGGGGATTTGCCCCAATATCATAAGGAGAAACAATGATCTGATAGTTTTCAATCTCCTAAAAGGTCAAATTCTGTAGGGGAAGAGCCAGCAAAGTCACGGCAATTATTCAGTCATATTATACAAGCATGAAGGCACACTAAAGTTAATGAAGAGAAGTCCACATTCAATAGAATAACAATTAATTTTGTCACTATAGGAATTAGTATAAAAATACCAGATTTAGGACTTACAAGGGGCTTCACCTCTCAGTTAACCTGCATTGGGTTAAATGATCTACATAATCTGATTTACTTTCGTCACCATACATTACTAAAGTGTAATCATTAGAAGCCACAAAATACGATCTTAGGCTAATTCAAGAGATCTGGATTCATACTAAAATGTATCTTTAAATATATAGTATCATGGTCATAAAAGAAAGCACTCGGTTAGGTCACGTATCTTCGTTCACACTGTCGTTTATAGAGACACGTTTGCCCCAGCATTCTATCGATCTAACAGGATGTGGTTTTTCTATTACACATGCACACAGTCTCTACATTTAAAGAACATTACATTAAACATGAAATCAAGATCTTGCCTGTGAGGAAGTGCGAGAAGGGAGATTGCCCCATACATTTTTTATTTGCTTATTAATATGCCTTCTAAGTCTCATTCAGGAACAGTTATAAGTGAGTGTCAGAACTAGTGCTCGAACTTGTAAATTCCTGGAGCCTAACCCAAAGATTTAACGACAGAATAACATACCTGAGACTAACAGAGGACTCCACTTTGTTCTTTCTGTGCATCAAGTAAGGACAGGGTAGGGGGCTTATTAGCTCACTTGGTTAGAGCGTGGTGCTGATAACACCAAGGTCGTGGGTTTGATCCCCGTTGGGCCCCCATGTGTTGCCTGATCTAGTTGAGAGGCGTCCCTGCCCACGACAGGGAGGTTGGATTAAATGATCTCTACGGTTCCTTCCAGTCTAGGCCGTTCTATGCTTCATTCTACGATTCAAGTGCAAGAATACACAATTACGTATACTCTAACAAATACTCCGCACAAAGAGGGTGAACTTGGATTTCAACTTTGTTCTTATTTTGAGTGCTTAATACTATAATACTATGCTTGGATGTAAGCTTTTCCAGTATGTAATTTCCTAAAATCTTTTTTTAAAATCGAAATTTCAGGATTGCATCATATGGAGCTACACTGAGTGCTACCTAAGTTATGACAAGAGTTTAAATGGCTTAAACCAACCATTTCAAAAGGAAAAAAAAAGCAGTCTGTTGGACCAGTTGTAGGCAGACATGATATATTATAAATATACAAGATGCTGAGCATGTTAGTATAACCTCGCTTTCCTTAAAAACAAAACACAACCCCAAACAACAACCACCATAAAGTGAACAAAAAAGCATCACGATTAATGTCTGCTCCTTAACTTTGGAATTTGATCATTATTTGAGCTTAAAAAGGATTAGAAAGTTCTCAAAATCATCATGACCTGTAAAAGGAGAAATGGATGCCAAGGCATGGTCAGCCCAGTAGAGATTCATCCTGAGACAAGAGGTCCCTGACCCTCTAACATCCTTCATGGCCCTAAGGCTTTGTAAAGCGAAGAACACATTACAGACAAATGGACCACTCTGGGATTTTAGTAGAAATTCTTCAGAAAATGCTGAGTGTGCAAGTTCCTTCAGCTAGAGGCTTAACATGCAGGGAGATGGGGGTTCATTTTCAAAGATATGGAAAAAAAATCCAGTCTTTTCTTCCCTTAAGTCCCTGTTCAAAACTCTGCTATACAAGAGTGCAAAGTACTGTATATTTTCTATTTTAGGGAGAGGAGATGGGGTCTCTGTCGCAGTTACCCATTATCTAGCACAAGGTTCTGACTCAGGTTCTCTAATATAAACAGCAACAACAGCACAAGATAACTTTAAACTAGACTCCGCCTGTAATGCTCACATTTTAACAATTTTATAATACAATAAGTATTTTTGTTTTGGTGTTGCAGAACAAATCGCTGAGGACAGTTTCATATTTACTCTTGCTGCTTTCAGATAGAAGAAAATAATTCTGTTCTAGTGAAATTACACCTACCTTTACAAACATGCACAGAAATAGTATAAGCCCTTAGAAGTTCATTCTACTATTCCTTTGTGTCTTGACTTCCATGAACTTAAAGAGTAGAAATCAGAGCCCAGGGGAGAAAGACAAGAGAAATTTAAACACCTAAAGCAGATAACCAAAAGTAGGTTACCATCATATTTTTAATTTATGCATATTACAAGACAAGATGACAGTCATATATATGTGCTATATTATAAATGGCTAAGCAGTTTCTCTTTTAAGCTAGCACAGTCAGTTCAGCTACCTAAAGCCTATTTCTATTTGTCTGGGCTGTGGAGCACCCTGTATTTTAGCTCAGAGAAATTTGTCTAACTTGGACTTTCTCTGAACCAGCATAACTGAAAGGGAACAGTTTCTTGTTTCTAACTCACAACCACAGGGTAACTCAGAGCAATCCAGCACAGCTGTTTCAGTTTTTTTAGCAGGTACAGCAACACTTAACTAAAACAGAGAGCTCAGTAAAAACCAAGCAAGGCCACAGAGATGACATGTGATGAGAGGCTACAGTTAGGGAGCAGATACACGGCTCATTAATTGGAAGAGAAAATCTTGGAATGTTGGCTATTGTTCCTTAGACTCTGAAAAACAAAATTAATAAAATGCAGTCTGAAGTTATCTTCTTTTTTTTTTTTTTTTTTTTCCATTACACTTACTACACTAGAACATTACTCAGTTAACACCTGGGAGAAACTGGTTTGACTGATTCAGGTAAACAAAAATCAGGTAAATCAATGCTCTATCAACTTACAATCAGCATTTTTACAGCTTCAATATATCTAAGTTAAACCAGACCTTTTCAGCCCTCCTATAATACATCTCATGTAAACTAGGCACAGCTGGTCTCTCCACCAATAAATCAGCTGTTGAAGGAGTAACAAAATATGTACAACTAAGGCACAGACAGGACAAAAGATTGTGATTGAAAGAGAAACTGTGCAGTGAACCTAAGAAGTCAATTTAGAGAGTCTTGACATGTTTCATCAACATGTTCTGAGGAAGTGCTCCCATGGGGAAGGTGGTTTTGTCTTAATTTTTTTTTATATTGGTTCCTCAGCAAATGCTTTGCATAAACAGGATGGTGACTCCTGCAGCCAGGGAATACAGTCCCCTGTGACACTGGTTCTCTTGAAGGTGTCCCAAGTTGCAGCGGGGCCAAGGAAGCAACATGCACTAAGAACCCCCTGTATAATACAGTTTGGCTCCCTACACAATAGTAACTAGTTATATATTATTTTGGAGGGAATTATAATTGCTGACCACAATCCCAAGTCTATTGGGAAAATACTGTAGAGGTCTTGTACTTGCTTTTTTCAAGTGGTGCTGTATGTCTACATTGGAAAGATGTTTAATGTCAAACCAAATTAAACAAAAAAATATATATGTTAAAGGTACACAAAAAAATGACCTGTCTGGAACAAGACATACATATCTTTCTATGCCATGGGCCAGAAAATACAAAAAAGCACTGGCTAAGTACACCCAAGACTGGTTTGACACAGATTTTTAAGAAGCTAAATGGGAAAATTGCCTTTGGTGAATCTACTTCTGTTATTTTGCACACCTAACACAATAATTCTTACTGAGATTCCACAGATAAGAGGACATGAGATTAAGCAGTTTGCATTGAAGCGCAACATCAGACATTCCTCAATATCCACCATCTAAGAGGCTGGGAGGAAACAGTGTCAGAATAATAAGGTGTTCACAAAAAAGGGCTGTAGATTTAGACTCTAACTTTGTTAACTACACTAAGGTAACACTGGATGTCACCTGCTGACATTTTGTTCAGCAGAAAACTGAAAACAAGAATGCCTGCTCTTTCAGAACTAATTTCCAAGTCACGAGGGACTTGAAGAAGTTTAAATAGACAGAAAATGACAAGAGGCTTTAGCCCAAATCAGCTGGAACTGCACTATCAGAGCATGAAGTTCATCATACTCAGTGCTGATGAGCTTCTGTTTAATAGCTTCTTCTAAGCTACTAAACAAAACCCCTAAATCACAACCCAGAAAACATCCTAAAGGACTTAATGTCTTCAACATCCTCCATCTTGGATTTCAAGGTTTTAAGATCACCTGAGAGCACCCCACAGATCCTGAATTCGTTCATGTTAGCTTAGGAGTCTTATTCTAGAATATGAATCAAACTATTTGCTGGATGTATTCAGACAAAGTTATTTTGCTCTGTGTGTTCACTGGGAATCCAATTCTGTCTTCCTAAAAGCATCCTGAAATGCCATTGTATCTGGGTCAGCAACACGTTTGTCCCTTTAAACTTCCTGTGATTACCCATAGGACAGAATGCTTGAGATTTGTTTTCCCTCTAGGGAAGGCTTGAAAGAAGACTGAAGTTTCTATTGATTATTGCCATAAGAAGCATGCAGTGACTTCATAAAGATGATTCAGAGCTTGGCTTAGGCAGGGTGACTTAATGTTGCTACAAAATCCTACACAAACAGGAATTCAAAGTATCTCCACTGTGTGATCACACTAAAAAATTGTCCTCTGAACTTTTCTCTTTATGTCCTTTCAGTTTCCTCCATGAACTCGGAGGAACTCTTTCTTCTTGTCTACATCTACTTCTCTACACAATTCTTCACTGTATGAGTCTTCTGCTAACAATTGTTCAAGTGCTTCCCTGAAGACTGTGTACTACAGACGCAAGGCCACTAAAGCTAACATGAAGCACAGTGAAGGGACCTGAACTAAAGACACACACCGCTGCATAGCGGAGTGGTGAATGCCATCCAGGATTGCCTGCCAATGTAGGACAAGCTCAGTCCTGTCCAACAGCCACCCTCCTAGCACCAATGTTGAGTAAAACATCAGGACTGAATTCAGGCTTCTTACCTGTATAAGGCCCACCAGGATCTGCTTCCTCCTGAAGTTGGAGTCCCAGCTCCAAGTCATGTCCTAGACTTCGGTACTGGGTGGCTGCAAGTCACAGAGCAATGACAAGTGGCCCAGAGGCTGCTGACAGATCCCACAAGAGAGGCCTGGTTGTTCCAAGCTGCTCAGCGAGCCTGGGAAAATGGTTTGCTGCTGCCCCTCACCCAGCCCAAATTGGCAAGCAGCTCACATATGGCTCGCATCAGCCCGCAATCCACATAATCAGCATCTAAAGCTGCTCCCAGCTGGTAGAGCCTGCAACTTCTGGGACAGGAGCAATGATCGAGATTAAAGGTAAAGGGGATGAAGACAGGGAATTTCTCTCCCAAACAGAACATTTCTCCTGTTCAAACTTTTATGCCCCAGCACAACCTGGAGAAACCAACTCCACAGGTAGGAGTAGCAGGTCTTCATCAGTGGCACCGGGCTCCAGCGATTAACCCAGCAAGTTTGTTGCCAGCCAGTTGAGACCCAGAGCCTGGCTTAGGCAGCTGCACTGCATCTCCCCTGCGTGAATGGACATGCTCTGAAATACTGGGTCTGGCAGTGACAGTTTTCCCTCTTGCACGTCATCTGCTTCACTGCTCTTGCATAAGGATGATCTAAAGCTTAGCAAATACTTGTAGCCGGAAATATTACACATGCAAAGTCATTATGGTAATACTCTTCATTCGCAGAAAGCAGATCGTTTGTTAGCTACCCAAAACAGCCGAATGGCTCAAACAACTACAGCTAACAATAGGTATTTAAACCATCAGATAGGAGAGCTATGGTGCCTCAGCTGGGGTGTAGTATTTTTCATTTACATAGTTGCTGTGCAAAAATGCTACTACTACTTCCTATCTAGATGCCAGAAAAGGAGCTCACCACAAGTATTAGAACAAGGTATTTTGGGGGTTTTGCTACTATGCAGAAAAGTTTTTAACTTTTCTTTCTGTAATGCAACTACAATATTGCTAATGAAAATAACTCATATGTCAGTTGCTTTTAGTGTTGCACAAACATTAACCACAGGCCCCGTGTTCTCAGAATTATGTTTCCCATCTTGAAAAGGATTCAGTGAAAAACATGTTTACTGTTAGAGACCACAAAAGTGGACTGTGGTACAAAGTGAGTCACCCAGAGTCAGTAGCACAGCTGGGAACAGAGCTCAATCAACATTTACAGACCTGTTCAGTGGACCACAGTATTTAGGGGGCAGGAGGAGACAGAAAAGTTTCACCTGACTGCTGGAAGTTGGAGGGGAGCCCCAGTTAAGCTTAGCTGTGTATATTCCTCCTTCCCTGTGACTTACAGCCCTCATAAGGCAGCAACTACTTGACATGGTCGAAAATCAGTTACCAGGTTGCCTTATCTTGTGTCAGTTTGATGTTTTCTCCTTAAGCCTCCATCCCTTGAAAATCATATAGTTCATTTTGATCCTGCAGGGGTTAGTCAGGTTGCTAGCCCTGTGGCTGAACTGAGTCTTTGGAGGACTTCAATCACTTTACTGTGCGAATGTTCTGGGTCACTAGTCTAATAAAGTGAACGTCTCAAGATCAGAACAAGTAAGCATGAACATTTTCTCAATCAAGAGAAACAGTCAGCGTGGGCAGTGACAGACACTAGAACAAAAAATAAAAGTTATTAAATGCTAGAATAGTATAAGCTATTGAGGCAAAGAGAAATAAATTTGAATCCTGGTCCACATGCCAAGAGAAATTGCTTTGCTTATCTGATTTACTTAGACTCTGTTTTATTCAAGGCTCACACTTTAAAACTTAGCATCCAAAAGTGCTACAACTCTACATGTAGTACAGTTCAGTCCATTCCCTCGGAAGACTTAGTTAATTTCTACATATGCATTTAGATTGCTAATATTAATGGCAGCTTAACTGCTCCTTGCAAGATGGGTTGTTGCTCTTTCAGTATTTCCAGGCAGTCTGCAAACTCCTTTCTGGGATATATATATATATATATAAAAATAATATATTTACCACTCCATAGATACTACCACGAGATATGATGACATACATGTGTGGAGAATCAAGAGCTTATGAGCCAAGTCAATGTCATCACTTGTTTACTGTGATGGGTCCTGCTAGCTGCAGCAAAGCCTGCCGCAGATTTATAATGAGCAAATTCACATGCACATAACTACCGACGGTACCACAGTTTGCCTATTCAAAGCAGAGAGAACGTTGGTGTGTGTGTATATTTATATATAACTCTGTTTGAGTTAAGGTGCTAAGAAAACTGTAAATAAGCATTGGCTTTATTATTTGGTAAATATAAGAGCATCTACAGATGATGATGCAGTGTTATTACAGAGCATTCAAGAAGTGTTATAATATCAAACCCTATCACTTCCACAGTTATAAAAATGTTGATTTGTGGCAAATGGCAGTAATTTTCCAAAAAATGTGTGAACCCTCACAACTATTTCTCAGAGCCTCCAAATAATTTTTATCAGTAACTCTGATCAGTAGTACCTTTAATATCTCTTTTTCCTGATAGATGTCAGTATTCCTTCCCCTCTGCATCCTTTTATTTCTTCACTCTCTCAGAAATAAAAACGCTCTTCATTTTTGAAAATAAAGTATTAAGTTCCAATGAAAAATCATCTCATAACAAAGCAAGAGTTAGCCAGATCAAAAAAAACCCAATTAATCAGTGAGGATTTTTATTAGTCAATTGTGTAACTAATTAAAACTATTGATTGATAGCAGACAATACTGCAACAAATTTATCTTATTCATAACCCAGAAAAATGATCTGCCTGCTGCACATACAGATAGTATGGGATGACCTGCTCGCAGATAAGTCTGCAACTGCTGACCAATCTATTTTTACTTAGTCCTAGTATCTTCCCAGCTCAGCAGTTCTGACAGATCACAGCTTTGAGTCTGAGGCATTTGTGAACCATCTCTTTGTTAGTCACAAATAGTAAAGTGCACATCGATAAATCACACCCTTTGTCTCTTTCTTTTCCCTCCCCCCCTACCCCCCAGTTGCTGCCTTTTCTTGTCAAACCAACCCAGGCTGAACATTCCTGAATCATCTCTATTAACCTGTAAGAAATTCTAAAGAAGAGATCCTATGTAATAGAAAATGACCTCAAATAATTAACATTTTTGAAGTGGTTTTTATCTGAATTTTGTCCAAGGTACATAAATCATCATTCATCTTTCCTCTTCCTGGCAGTGCACTTAAACATAGCAAGCCTTAAAATGATGACATCACCATCCCATGATCCTTCATTATAAGTAATTAAAGCAGTAATATGGCTCTCTTCATGCACTAGTCATCAAGGAGACCTACTCATATGAAATCTCAAGCACAGTGCACCTGAGGTGAATCAAAAGAGCACAGGACTCAATGCTTTTGGTGAACTGCTGGTACTTTTGTGTGAATTTATTGCTGCTGAGAGAGTAGTGCATGTTAACATGCAGGGAGACTAAATTCTGCGATTAATCCACAAGACAGGCACCACAGAGGTAATATTAGGTTTCCTATCCACATACAGTATCAAGGCCTTGACAAGGAAGGAAGGATTTATTTTAGTCTGTGCCTGTAAAACACTGTTTTAAGAACTTTTGCCTCAACCTTGCTGGTGTTAAAACTTGCTAAAATGCCCCATGAAGAAATATTTGTTTCATCCTTGCTAAAAGGCTCTGTGAAGAAGAGACTGTGTTAAAACCTAAATGACAAGGCTGCCGTCACAAGCTTGGACCTCTGACAAGTTCTAAACCAAGAGCTTCAGAGCCCAGCCCTGATAAGCCTCACGACTTGACTATTGATAAAGGTAACTTCAGGGCCCAGCCCTGACAAGCCACGGGGCTTGAAGTCCTGAATAACAACTTCTGGGCCCGGCTCAACCACCGATACAGCTGTTGTCTTGCAAGCCCACCGGTGTGTGAGCTCACCGATGTAACTGCAGATAAGGCAGCTGCCCTGCAAGCCCAAATGTCTATCAAAAATGGGCCCTCCGGACACCTATGCATGCCCCACTGACAGAAGCGACGCTGGGGGGGGTGAAGATCGTTCCTGACGACCCTCACATGCATGCGCTGAACAGGCGGAGGATAAGCAAAGCGGCTCTTGGAAGACTATAAAATGCCACCGTGAACAGCTATTCTTTGGAGATCTTCCCCACTGAATCGAAACAGGCGGACCTGCGAGACATCGCTGGATCTGTGGTGGTAGCTATACTTCTTGCTATTCTAAACGTTTTACTGCTTCGCTTTTCCTTTTCCTTATCTTTCTTTCCTATTGCTCTCTAGTGGTTGTTAGTCAATAAAGGGTTTTACTTTTGTGACATCTGACACCGTTTGTGTCTTAATTTCACCTTTGCGATCGAAACGAATCACCTTGACCCTAACCTCTACCAGGTGTAAGCGGGTCAAGACATTGCCTCTTCAGATTTTAGCCTTTCTTGTAAACATGCTGGCAAAGCTATCAACATGAACGTCTGGTTAACATGTTCAGGGACAGGAATAGTACCCAACAGGAACCCTGTTAGACACTCAAACACCTTTCTGCAAAGACTAATGATGATGAAAACCTCCTTATGCTGCTCAGCAAGCTTTGATCTAAAATCACTATGCTACATCAGCTACCCAATAGAGGAATGCTCATCTAACAGTGTAGCTATTACAGGTTTTTATCTGTTATTGAATTAATTACAGATTATTATTTTAGCTCATTACAAAGTTTCAGTGTATGCACTACTATTTTCTACACAGCAAACGATAAAGCATTTATCTTCCATGGGCAATTGCAACACAATGCATCACATTCTATTTTAATTCACATCTCACTCGGTGATCTCATCTGTGCATTTCTCTTTGACTCCAAAATATGGTCCAGCCTGGTGGACTCCTATAAAAACCCCATTCCAGCCTTAGTTGCTTGCCATACATCAATTTATGGTCCCACTGCCATTGCCATATTTGTAATGCAGGCTGTTCTGTGTATCTCTTTTTTCCTGACCCATTCTGGATTCCACTGTACTGGCATCATCAACACTATTCATGCTACTGAGCTTAGTTTGGTGACTGTCAGGGTTAGACCAAAAATTTCTTGCAAGTAGACCAACCTGCACTGATATTTACAATAAGCACGATAGATATGCAAGAAAATAAGGCATCTAGGAAAGGAGAAGAGTTCTGTCAAAGAATTTTTCTTTATACATTGGTTTTCTTGTGGCAAACATTCTGGATTACAATTAAATATTTTCATTGCTTCCGCAATTCACTAGATTAAACAATTAAACTGCCTGGAAATACTGAAAGAGCGACGTTCTAGTCAGAACTTGACCACCTAGAATAACACTTGGATTTCTTTGGCTGTGGTGACTCAAACTATCTGCGCACCTGCCCCACACCCACTTTTGTCTTCCAAATCTGTCTCCTGCCTCCACCCACTCTGAATCCACACGATGGCACTACACCACACCTGTGTCAAAACCAGCTCAATCACCAGAGCTTAGAGCTCAGCATCTGAAAGAGAAGCCTAGCCAAAATCAAATGTCAGTTAGAAATTACCTTGCATCACTAAGCGTAAATCTTCATTTTAACCTTCTCTCCAGCTGAGCAATGCAAACAGAGGCAAATCTAAGAGTACGGGAGGATTGGGAGGCTGTGCTCATGGTTCTGCAGATATGATCAAACTTCAGCAAGGTCCATGATATGCTTTTAGGCAAACCTGTTCCATTTCATCTGGAAACAATTAAAAGAAAGAAGGAAGGAAAAAAAAAAAGGCAGAACCGATGAAAAATTATGAGGTGCATACTGATTTTCTCATCAGTCTCTTTAGACAGGTAATGCACAATTCCTTCCACACTCATTCTTCTACAAAGGTTACACAGCCTATTCCCTGTTCCAGAGAAAGGTCAGATATGACTGTCATTCCGAACTAATATTTGTCTAAACATTTCTTTAAGAAATGAAAATTCCAGAGCGTCGCTAGGCTTTCTGTTCTGATGCTTTATATCCTCAATATTAGAGGTTAGAAAATGTTTTTTTCTTATATCAAATGTAAATTTTCCTTGCTGCAATTTAATCCATCTTGCCTTGCCAACTGTATTCCCACCTATCCACAGTGGACAAAAAGTATCATTTTCCTGTCTTTGTATCTGCATTCCACTGATTGGGAGATCTGTCATTATTTTGACCTTACTTTGCAAGTAAGCAAACCAAAGAAAAATTTACTACAGTATTTTAAGAGTAAAGTGTTATAAGAAAAGCAAGCAAGTAATCCAACTTGTCAGACACTTTTCCTATTTTAAAAAAAAGATCAACTAACCAAACAAAACAAAGCATTCAAAACAACACACAGAAAGCCTCCCAAAACTCTCCTAGAAATTATCATAGGAATTATACTACCCGCAGAGATAATAGGTTATATCTAATTTAGGATTCAAGATACAATAATGGGATCTCTTAAAAGCAGGTATTATTATTCACCCTTCAGTCTAATCATCCAGTATTCAGAAAAATATATTTCCATAGATAGCTGCATTTCAGCACTATGTGCAAAAAAGGCTGGCCGAAGAGCATTTTATATTTCTGACCAACAAGATATATGATTGGCTTTTTCCCCCAATACAAAAAATATCTTTTCTTTCCTCCTATCATCTCTTAATTAATCCAAAACAAAGGGTTGCTTAATTAGTTAATTCTTCCATTTATTTAATCTATTTACCAAGCAGCAGTTTGTGTTAAAATAATTTGGGCTGTGGGCCTTAAAGTGAGATCACGTATATATGATTCATGTATAATGCATATTCAAGTATATACTGAAGCTTATAGATAATATTTAGAAAATATGTATTTCCTAATCATGTTTCTAACCCATTTCCTCTCTGTGTGAAGAACATTAATAAAAAAAGCGTTTATATTCCTTTGTTTGAATGAACATTCAGTTACAATTCTGGTTTATTTGTTCAGACTGCTGACATTTCCATGGTCTTTTATTAAATACCTGATTAACCTGCAGAAAGAGCACAATGTTTGTACAAAGCTTATGTTCTCTGAGCCTACTTCACACCCACATATTGCCTTCTGCTAGGGGAATGCTGGTAATGTCAGCATCCCCTATCATATGACAACACCTTTAGGGGACTGACCCCTCTGTCAATACGGTGTGATTTATAACCCCAGGAGCCAGAATCTGAGTAACATCAGAGTGTTAGCCTGAGCCTTTGGTCAGCCCTAGCACTGCTGAGGGTCTGGCCATGCAGCAAATAACTGACCACACAGCTCTGCTGACACCTTGATCCACACTGCCAGCCACTGTTTCAGCATGCAGTTGCTGTAATAATCAGTTTTCTCACAGTAGGTTGGCTATTTCTAGATAAAAGCATTGGCTTCAAATAACTGAAGCCCTCCACATGTGACTCCCTCAGATGTGCTGGGGGTAGAGTCTTCCCAAGCTGATCATTCTTTTCCTGGCTTAGGAGTCTTTGAAAGTTAAAGCACTGTCTGTGTGGACACGGGGAAGATGAATACAACTAAGAAAATTTACCTACATGCATTGTGAAGTAAGCGGTCAGAAAGATCTTGCATCAAATGAAAAAAACCCCCAAAAAACAACAAAACGCCACCCTGGTGGTGTCTAACATGCTTAATGAAACGAAATACTTTACAGTCTTGGTATCTGCTTTCCCATTACCTGATGACTCGGATTACTACACTCATAAACAAACAGATCAGCATTTCCTGTTCTATCTAAGCCAAGTGTTACAGTTAGAGATTCTAAATTCAAAGTGAATTTATTAACAGTACCACGAGGTCCACACTTGAGATGCAAAATTGGAAACAGGTTATAAAACACAAGACATGACCCTTCCAAAGTCATTATCTACTAAATTGAAATATGACATGGTGACACTAAGGGAAAATAAAGTAATTGTGAGGGGATGCAACAGGTAGAAAGGATCCAGAACAATGAATTACTGAGTGAAAGACAATTGCAAACCTGATCTGATTAAGCTTTCTTTTCAATTTGTTGATCTATTTTGCACAGACTAAACCACCACTGTCGTGGGTTTGACCCTGGCCAGCCGCCAGGTACCCACACAGCCGCTCACTCACTCCCCCTTCACTGCTGAACAGGGGGAGAAAATATTTCCAAAGGCTCAGGGTTTGAGAAAAGGACAGGGAGATCACTTTCATTTACCGTCCCGGGCAAAACAGACTCAATTTTAGGGAAATTAGGTACATTTATTAAAAGAACTAATCAGAGAGGAGTAGTGAGAAGTGAGAAAGAGCAAACAGATCTTAAACAGAACACCTTCCCCCCCATCCCTCCCTTCTTCCTGGGCTTAACATCAATCCCGGTTTCTCCACCTCCTCCCCCGAGCAGTGCGGGGGGACAGGGAATGGGGGTTACGGTAAATTCATCCGACGTTGGTTTCACCGCTTCTTCACTCCGGGGGAGGACTCTTCACTCTTCCCCAGGGCCATTGTGGGGTCCCTCTCACAGGAGACAAGCTTCACGCTCTCTTCTCCGGGTGAGTCGTCCCACGAAGGGCAATTCATCACAAACTGCCCAACGGAAGACACCTCACGAGGGGCAGCCCACCCCTCGTGAGTCTGAGGCGCAGTCCTTCAGGGGAAACTGCTCCAGTGTGAGCCACCCGCAGCGTCCCAAAAGTCCCACCGGCCAACCTGCTCCAGCGTCGGCATTCCTCTCTTCCACGGGCTACAGCTTCCGGCAGCGACTTGCTCTGATGCGGGCTTCCCATGGGCTACAGCCCCCTTTCAGGCATCCACCCACACGGCATGGAGTCCTCTACATGGTGGACATCTGTGCCGTGATCCTCACGGTGGACATCTGCACCTCGCCCATGGGCTGCAGGGGGACAACCCGCTTCACCATGGTCTTCACCACAGACCCGGGGGACTCCTTCCGCTCTGGCGCTTGGAGCTCATCCTCCCGCCCCCTCCTTCTTCACTGACCTTGGTGTCTGTACAGATTCTCACTCCTCCATCTCTGTGCCAGCTGTTATGGCGCAGTTCTTTTCCCCGTTCTTAAATATGTTTTTCACAGAGGCGTTCCTCTGCTATCACCTTACTGATAGGCTCAGCCTTGGCCAGCGGCAGGTCCCTCTTTGTAGCCGGCTGGCATTGGCTCTATCAAACTTGGGGAGCTTCTAGCAGCTTCTTACAGAAGCCACCCTGCAGCTTCCCCCCCGCCGCCGAAATCCGGCCAGGCCAAACCAAAACAACCACAAACATCTCATAATTCTAAAAAACTATCACAGTCAGGAGTTCCATTTTTCTGCACTAGCTGCATGCTGTTTTCCCTTTCACTTGTGTATGATGTTTATAATATTTCCCAACACTGTATGTTCTGGAAAAAATGAATCTAACTACATACTCAACCCCAATGAAATATTTGCGGATATAAAAAATGTATGCCTGGGTTTATGTTCCACTGTGCATCTTCTCTTAGTGCTTCCTTGTATACACATGAGATTTAATATTCAGTAACTTAGGCAGGTATTCAAGGAAGGTATGGACTTGCATACCTTGTGCAAGTCTTTACTGCATTAAGAATCTCTGCTGAATGCAATACTGTTTGTAGAGAAAATCTCTATAAAAATCCGTGAAAATCTCTCTTACGCGATGGGAATATAAGCACAAAATTCTGCTTGTATATCCACATCTGCTCTTCAAGGTACACTGCAAATTCATGCTTCAGTGAATTCTGGCTTGGATAAATCGACGTTATGCCCCTACTCTTGCCAGATAGCTACTGCTTCCACTAAAGGGCCTGCCAAATCCAGGCAGCAATGGCTCCACATGACAGAAACATGAGACTTGGAGGGTGAGAAGAGATTTTTCATGTGTTTTCTGTCTCTCTGTATATTTCCTCTTTAAACTCCTCTTATTCCCTTTTATTTCCTCTGTGTCTGTTAGCACCTCAGCTCAGCCTGCTTCCTGAGTGTTAGCAGTCCCATGAGCCAGGAGACAACATTTTCCAACCAACAAGGTACGTATTGGCAATCCAAATCTTCACAGTGTTCTGACTGTGAAGATTATACACACTGGAAATAGCAGGGTAGAAGGAGAGGGTTTGTCTTTCATTCAGGATCAGCAGGATAGCAACCTGTATTACCATGCAATTGTTTACAGACTAGTGAGTGCTGGAGTAGTTGGCAGCCAAATTTTAAAGGCACTGCAAAAGTGTTCAACTTCCAGTGAATACGTACGCTTAAAGACATATCAAAAGCTGGATTCTACATCTTTAAGAATATACAATACCCCCAAAGAAGTTAGGGGAAGTTACATGACATTTTTTTAAGCATGACCCTTGAAAATACTAGATGTATCAGATATTAAAGAAGAGCTAAACTTGATCTTAGCCAAAAGAAAACCTGCATGTATTCAATTTTTAGTAACATCTATATCAGATTAGCACTCATAGCCCATACAATGACCTTTCTAAAATTCATTTTTAACATTTGGCTTTATGTAAGTGGGAGAAAACTTTGGCCCAGATGCGGCCTTTAAAAGAGTTTATTTGTATTACAGAAGGGAGGAAGATGGAAGCACCTCATGAGGGCATAGCTGTTCAAAAGAAAACAGAGCGCCTATGATATTTAAAAGGTATAAAAATATCTGTGGTATATCAAAAGCAAGTTATTTTCACAGAGAATTACCCTTAAAGAAACAGCTAGATGTACACTAGGGTATGTTGCATATATGTGGAATTTGGGATAAAAATGTAAGAGTTGATTATTAATAAGGTTTTCGGTTTTGCTGTAGGACAAACGTGTGGTCCTAGTGCTGACTGGCAGCTGAAATGTGTAGAAATAGTAGAGCAGCTATCACTGATGTCTAGAATAGGGCAGAATATTTTGTGGCATTCTGAAAAGGCTTTTCTTGCCCAGCTGGTTTTAAACGATACCAAATACAAAATGCTATGGACTTTAATCATTCCAGCAAAGGGGAGGAGGGTTGTATGAGTGTTAACACCGAGCTGTTAATCTAGTTGGTCTCTAAGGATGCAGGGAAATGGCTGTTTCAATCTAATAACTTTTCCATTTCTAAATTCTGCCTCTCAGAGCATCAAAACAACAGCTTGCTGCTGCTCAGTCACAAACTGAGACTTTAAGAAATGCAATAGCAAATCTCAGAGAGTGAATATTAAAGCTACCTTCTCTGTACAGCCAGGGCTGCAGTAAAACACGTGTGAGTTCTGCTGACAGCGCCTTCATGCTGGCTCCGAGTGACAGCGAGCGAAATAGCCTAAGAAATATCTGTAGGCTTATCATGTACTACTATCCTTTTGATAATGCAAACTGTTAATCCTAACCCAGGTAAAGAGAAGAAAAGAAATTGGGTTCTTATCTTAAAGAGTCCACATTGGCCAGATGAACTCTTCAAGGTCATCCAGTATCGCTATAAACAAAACAAACCTGTTGGCTCTATTATGTTGCTAAAATCCCATCTGGCTGACAACATTTTCACCAAACATAACCAATTTATTTTTGTTTTAAGCTTTAATTATGTATTATAGATTGAAGTGAAATAATTAATAACTTTAAAGTATGCTGACCCACAGAGAGCCAATACCTCAATCAGGTGAAGCCTGGGGAAAGGAAATGCATGAAATAAACCAATTCTGTCCCTTCAGTCTCTCCTAGTAAATCAAAGAAAGGAATTTTTATATTAATTAGCAATGAGTCTATGTCTAGTCTGACTGCTGACACCGTTAGCCATAATAATAAAAAACATTTCCGTGGGAAGTGAAAATGCAGTTTGAATGTTAATAATGCCTTCATTTTCAGTCCTGATTGATGAGTTTGAATAAAATTCAAGCAGCAATGTCCCTGCTCCAATTGTTTATCTCAGAAAAATCATAGAAATCAAGTAACATATGAATTAGTAATGTGACTGTCTAAACAGGGAGCTCCATTTCAGAGACAGTTCTCAAAAAAATTAATGGTGATTAGGTGGAAAATTGTTGCAGAACAAGTTTCAAATTCTGAGCATTTTTCCATTCCACATTGCTTACATTTATCACAGACAGAATTTGCTTAGCAAATACAGTATGAGAAAGGCTATTTAGTGCAATCTGGACAGTAAAATTAAAATTACTTGCCCCGTGTCCTAAAAAATTAAGTATTCAGACACCGTTTTAAAATAAGAAACAGATAGTATATTCTGACTCTTTCCCCCAAACTAACTCTCAAAACCTCAAATGAGTAAGCATAAATTAGTTTAATCTCTCCAAAATGTGACTCATCTTGATGATACATGCAAAAGCCAATATTGGTGAAACAAGACTGTGTATTAGGATTGCATTTCGTTATAAAACTTTGTGCACCACATCTTTTAAATATGTGCACCACATCTTTTAAATGTTTAACATATTTACATTTCTATTTTCCAAACAGCTGAGATATTCCATTATTAAACACATTTTTAATCTTCTCATACTGAAAACCCCAATTTCAACATCTTCCTCATATGTTAAATGTGAATGACTGCTCCTCATGAAGTTCAGAACATTAAACATGTGCTTATACATTTGTTAAAGGTATCAATGGTCATTTAATTTCCTATTAATACATAATAAAGAGAGCTTAACATCATCCATAACCCACTAGCAATCCCTGTTACAGTACCTGAGTTATTGTTTCCATATTACAAATAATTTCAAACACTGAAGCGTAAGAGGAAAAATAAATCATTGGGTATTTACTGTTTATTCTCCTCTATAGGCAGAAGTAGTTCTTAAAAATATAACTGCATCTGACAGATATGTGCCCAGTAGATTTGGAAAAGGAGCTCTGTATGTAAAGTTGGGACATTTCATTTCCTAGTCAAAAGGGAAGTCAATGCCCTGAAATGACAGCATTCATACCCTAAAACCATTAAAATCACCATTTTGCTCTTCCTTAGGATTAAATAATAATGCATATACAAACATCATTACTGAAAAAAATTTTAAAAAATCTTTAGAAATTGAAACAATGAAAGAATGGCATGAAATAATTTGCAGATAAAGCTCCATGTCCCATATAGGAAAAGAGAAATAAAAAGGAAAGCAATCCTTGTTGCAAAAGACATGAAAGCTGACAGATTACTTAAATTTCTCTTTGTTGAAATCAGTCCTGGAAATCAGACTTTCAAACTTTCACCCACCCCTTCTCTTGGGGCTGAGCATCAACAATACACTGCTGTGTACTCCAACTGTTGAATTATGACCTACTGCAGAAACAGTAAATTTGGCATCACAACTTCATAAATTACAAATTGATATCCCTGAACAAACACACAGGGAAGTAGAGTTTTTCCAAATGTGTCTAGAGGAGATTTTGGATTAAGCAAAAATGATGAGTGATTTATCCCTGAATTTCCTTGGAAATAGACACCCCATTTGCTAAGTGGTTCATGTTAATAAGCACTTAAAATACATCAAAGAACAGCTTTTTCACTTATTTGGATAGATATTGTAGCATATTAGATGAGGAACAGGGTTTTGTTCACACAGCAGTTATTTTTCAATAAGGCAAACTGTTCTGGGAACAAGCTTAGGGTCCTCACTGCTAGGCAACTCCTACATAATTCCTTTAGCTCAGCAACAGAGTAATGATTTAGTTCCAGTGGCCTCCCCGAGATAAATGAAAGGCTGGCCACTCTAGCAGCTTTTCAAATCCACATCACATAACATTAGTCTCAGAAGGACAGAAATTAAACAAATCACTGTAGTCACAGTGTGCAGAGATGTGACAAAAAAAAACCCCATCGGACTGATAGCAGAGAACGCTGATAAGCCATCACCATTTACAGTCAACATTTAGGTTTACTTTTCCCACTGCAGGAGAGAAAAGTGTAGCAAACAAACAAACAAAGTGCATAGTAGCCATATCTTGGTGCATTGATGTTTAAAAGATCAGCAAAATTCATGGTCCTGGATCTGTAAGCGTATGTACCACAGCATGGCTGCAGTTAAGCAAACAGTTGTGTTGCCTTCGCACTTGCTAAGGAGTTGTCCTTGGAGCTGAATGCTTCAGCATTAGAAAGAGATATAAGGTTACCTTCAACTAGTGCCATTAACAAAGGCTAGTAGAACTTATATGTGTGTGAGGCAAGTATAAGCAGCTAAATTCAGGCACCTAGCTGAAAACAGCAGGTTTTTAGCTGATTGTTACCAAAGACAACAAAAGTTAGACAAATCCAGTGCAAACAGGGGCACCATGAGCAAAAATTCATACAACTTTACTAGAAGAAGAAATATTCAAAATATTTTAAAATTCTCAATAAGTGCGTAATTCAAATCAGAAGTGATGTAAAGTGTTCCAAGAAGTTTCAACAATTCAGGTGCCTATTTCGACCACATCAACTCTTGGTAAATTCACAGTTTTATAAGTACTCACAATACAATAAAAGCTTCTAGTCATTAAAGTTCGGGTAGACTTTTAAGTATCCAGGAAAGACAGAAGGGGAACCAGAACAGTTTGATTCTTACTGACTTTCATGCAGGATTAACATATTTGGTTTAGAAGTATAACAGTAATAAAATCATTTCCCAAAAGACATACCTGAAACTGTAGCTGGCTATTTTGTAGTACTGTCACCTTAAAGGTCTCACACTGAAGTGTTCTGAACAATAAAACAACAACTTTTTGCATTGGAGCTTCCATAATAAAAGTACTCTGGACAAAGCACAACTTTCAGGTGACATTCAGGAAGCATCGGGGCAGAAAGACTTAAGCCTGTAGTGCTCTCTGAGGCCGTGCGGCACTAAATGATCTGCCAGGGTTGACAAAAGTGCTGAGGTTTATCCTTGGATCTGATCTCAGGCTTCTTACAGCAATACAGCGTTTTGTTTTGTTTTGCCTTGTATAATGAAGACTGCTTGTTAAAAGATTTTTTTTTTCTCTTTCCTGGTCCAAGATCAATGCATGAAATCCTGCAATCTTTAGAAAGTTGCAATCAGCTAAAAATGAGATATTAGATTAAATTGTTCTGAGCATTTAAATGAGTGTAGCTAAAATTGCTTATGCCGTAATGAAGTGTCACTTTTCATTTCTTTGAATTAAAACAACATTCGGTTCCACTTTTTCCCTTGCTACTGCACTATTCACAGTTTTAAAATAGAAAAGCAGTTAAACAGTAAAAATATTTAGCTGAACACATGTAGTTTTTCTTCTTATAACTGTTCTAGGTACCAGCCCAAGTAGGTACATTTTCTCTGTTAAGGTCTGTAACACTTTGGGAATCAAACCAGGGTGTGTACTCTCCAGATCATTGATTCCCATGCCTATACTGTTTGTTTCATGACTAATTCTAACCTTTTTCCATAGATTTCCTAGCTATCCATTTAAAACTTAAATGTTGTCGTTACCAAAATGTCCAGGCAGCTTTTACTATAACTAACTAATTAAAAAAAAATCCTTAATGTACACATTAGCGAAGGACAAACCAACAACTCCTGCAGTGCTCTCAGGGGTAACTCCAGTGTGGGGGGAGATCCGTGGGGCCAGGGTTCAAAGGCTTGGGTGTGCAGGGGCAGGGAAAGAACAATCTCCCTCCTAACAATACACACACACTGACTAGGTCACAGAGAAGAGCGGAAGCGGCTAAAAGGATCCTAAAAGCTTTCCGATGGCAATTTCTAACCACTAGTTCAGGAGCCAGTGATTATTTTAACAACTGTTTTGACTGACCCAAACCAGAGAGTCTTCAGCATTATATTAATCCTTGGTATACATATTAAGAGGCAGGAAAAACTCAGTAAGACAACCGTCAGATGGTCTCCCAAAATAAGAAACCAGAAGTCTGGCAGACTGTGAGACCTTCTAGACACAGGTATGAGGACAGATGATCACTTGACATTCTTCAAATGGTTGCCCAAGAACTTCCTAGAAGCCAGCCTTCCCAGCAAAGCTAGAATTTTCACAGAAGCATTTGTCCTTTACATCTGGAATTATTATTTTGGCCACACTCGATGCTTGGAAAGTCTGAAGGCTAGATCATTGTCACTACTTCATTTTAGAAAGCTGAATAAATAGCCAGGTATGCAATGAATTATTTTCTTGAGGCATAAAAAGTGGGTACTTAAAACTCTTACACCTCATCACATCCTTTCTTAGTATAACCAATAAATTATTCATGCCTTCACCATTCATAAGTGTAATGTAGTTATCCAGGACACATGCCAATATAATCCTTACAGCATACACTTAAGAAGCTGTGATGCACAAAATATTTCACATCTTTTACATTGATATATTATTTATCACATGTAAAATACTTCTTTGTATACGGACGTTTAAATTCTATGCAATTAAAAAAAATAAAAATCTATTACTCTCTCAAAGCACCCTCAAAATAAAGCCTTTCTCAACACATTATTTTTGTGGTTTTAGAAGTTTGCATTTCACACAAACAGGCCACATCAATTCCATGCCTTTTTCTCTGAAGCAGTTATTGCTAGGAATTCGTTTGCAAAGTATTTGAAGACAGTAAATAACTCAAGCAGGCCCTTGTCAACATGCATTAACACCTTTTACTGCTCTGTTTATAAGAGACATTTTCCCTCTTTCCCTTCACAGCGTTTGCATTGAAGTTCATTGTTCTACAAGTTGTATTGATGTTGCTGTGCAAAGTTCAGACTTCACAAACCTGCTTATCTGCACACTGCAATACTCTAAGTAGCTGCCTATTGATTTTTTGTTTCTCCTTTAGAACCATCATGGTTTCTTCCAATATTTTTCTTAAACATCCAATATAAAGAACAGGAAGATAGTACACAGATACAAAATTTTTCAAAGAAACTTGTAAGGTCTTAAGACTTGTTAACTCTCCATTAAGAGAAATGCATTTCCTTGTGTTTCCTGAAGAATATAAAATAAATTCAATATCTTAAATGAAATCCCCTTTATTCATTAAAGAAATAAAATTTCAGAAGGACATTGTGAATTAATATATCATGTTCTAATCAATATCACTTAAAAATAGTTAATTTATTTATTTATTTATTTATTTTACGTTTCAGGAACTTCTAGAAGTACAGTAGCCTTACTACAATTTCTGGCCATAAGCATTTTAGAAGGCGCATATTAGAAACATTCAATTATGAAGACAGACAGCAGTATTTTTAGCAAGACCTTTCTAGCAAGCCATTTAAGATATATTACACATAGGTGCCCCGAGTCCTGTCATATATCTTGAGCACAGACACTATGTCCGCAAGAATGCTGTAGTTTCACGACAATTTCTCAAATTCTATTCACAGGTTTAATAATTTCCCCATTTTTAAAAGTTATCAGCTATTTTGGCCTTCAGAGTCCTGTAATTATATTAGAAAGTCAATTTTTGAAAATGGCTCTTAGCAGACAGAAATCTTTAGAATTATGTTTTCTTTAATGCCCATCTCAATGCTGATCAAAAAGACATGAACATTTGGACAGATGAACTCCAGCCATTATGGCTTTTGATAATACTATAGGCAGGCACGCCTCCAACATGTAACATTAACCTGATGTCTTCTTTCAGTTATCAGACATCTGCTCTTGACTTAGTATCTCATGGTGCATTTATTACTTTCTGGTAGACTAGGCACCTTTTTACATTATAAGATCTCTGTTATGTTTGGTAACTTTCTGAAAACTTTTAATGTCTGCTTTTTTTGTGCTGGTGGACTACATTGTCCAAATTCTAGTTGAGCACCACAAGATGATTTGCTCCATCCAAAAAAAGACCAATGGTGAATATTGCTAGATTTATTTTTTTTTCCATTATCAGTAGACAAAATTCAGGTTCCTGTTCTGGGGACTGCATGATTCAGTTGTGATCTGCCTTTTGGCTAATTTATCCATTTCATGTGCAATTTTGAAAAAAGAACTGTATAAATTGTTTGCAATGAAATCCAAACCTGCTGACAGGTTTTATTATGAAACCTACATTTCGGCCCTTTAAAAACTTTCTCCATGATCCCAGGCTAAGTGACTGCAAGCAGATTTATGATTTTTAGTGGAAATGATGCTGAACTTAGAGGTTTTGTATCATTTGATGTGAAACCAGGCAAATCTTAGCAATTTTGCGTGACTTTTCTTCCATATTCTTCCAAAGGTTCGAACATGAAAGTCAAAGGAAGGCCAGGGAGAGTAAAAAGAGACAAAAGACCATATCAGTCTCTGGAAACAAAATCGTATTTTGCCTTTCCTGACAAACAAGTAGAAGGATTTACACAGCTGGAATACTCAAGAGTTACCGATGCTGTGTAGTTTGAAATTTTCACAGCATTTATTTTTGATTTTGGTTAGAGAGTATCTTTTCTTTTCTCATAGTCTCCTGTACATCTGCTTCAAATGACCAAAATAGTCACTGCATGCTTCTGTTATCAATGTACTGCACAGACTCCTTTTGCTTAAGTGCAGCATGCTTACAGCCTAGGCAATTGCACAGAAGAATATTACTATTTCAGATGGCTACAGAGCACTAAAGATGTACTTTTCTCAGGGAAGATGATGGCCCCTTCACCACTGATATATAACCAGCCACAGAATTAAAACACACGACACAGCAGATGAGATTTTTGAGCGCAGAAAGAAAATGGAGTGATCACACAGTGCAGAGGCAAACACTGGAGAGAAAGGCTCTGGGGCATAAAATGCAGAAGGAGTAGGAAGACAGCCATAAAGAGTGCATTAGGCAGGAAAATTCTAGGAGTAGAAAAAGGACTCTAACCTAGGTGGTGAGGATGATCGCAAATGATGACTGTGAAGAGATAAGGACTGCTAGAAAAGACAAACTAGAGGACTCAAATAGTGATCCGTAAGAACCTTTTCTTCAAAATGCACTATAGAGGGGGCTGGAAAGAAGTTGCATAGTATGCACATGTCGTGTTATTTACTTCCATTTAAAAGATCTTACTGTGACCAAGGTCTTAATCTGCCACCTAATTAGATGGCAACTCTCATGAATGAGCAGTGGTTTCAAGTATTTCCTGATTCTCAGTGATATTCACTGCAGCGAGTCTAGATACGTGTCTTAGCTATGTATATGTCCAGTCTTCTGTCAGAATAGCTACGCTAATATTCTGGTTTGAAGTGGAAGCAATTTACTGTTCCTTTCCTATCATGCAGCAAGCTACGAAACCTATAGAGAAATATTTGAAGAAGTTTTTCACTATAAGTTCCTCTGAGGTTTAGTGTAAAAAATTTGGAATCTGTAAACATTTCTAACAGAGAACTTCTTGATTTGTCCACAAAAAGTCTCATGATCATTTTGTAAAAATAAATTATTTTTTTTCTTAGCCACTTCTCTCTTCTGTTGGCTCAAGGCAATAATGTATTTCCCACCATTAATCCATTAACCAAATCATAGAATCATAGAATCATAGAATGTTAGGGATTGGAAGGGACCTCGAAAGATCATCAAGTCCAATCCCCCTGCCAGAGCAGGAATGCCTAGACTATGCCACACAGGAACGTTTCCAGGCAGGTCCTGAATGTCTCCAGAGAAGGAGACTCCACAACCTCTCTGGGCAGCCTGTTCCAGTGTTCCGTCACCCTCACTGAGAAGAAGTTTCTTCTCAAGTTTAAGTGGAACCTCTTATGTTCCAGTTTCAGCCCATTACCCCTTGTCCTATCAGTGGTTGTCACCAAGAAGAGCCTGGCTCCATCCTCGTGACACTCACCCTTGATATATTTGTAAACATTAATGAGGTCACCCCTCAGCCTCCTCTTCTCCAAACTAAAGAGCCCCAGCTCCCTCAGTCTTTTCTCATAAGGGAGATGCTCCACTCCCTTCATCATCCTAGTTGCCCTGTGCTGGACTCTCTCCAGCAGTTCCCTGTCTTTCTTGAACTGAGGGGCCCAGAACTGGACACAATATTCCAGATGGGGTCTCACCAGGGCAGAGTAGAGGGGAAGGAGAACCTCTCTCGACCTACTAACCACCCTCCTTCTAATACACCCCAGGATGCCATTGGCCTTCCTGGCCACAAGGGCACAGTGCTGGCTCATGGTCATCCTGCTGTCCACCAAGACTCCCAGGTCCCTTTCCCCTACACTACTCTCTAATAAGTCATTCCCCAACTTATACTGGAACCTGGGGTTGTTCCTACCCAGATGCAAGACTCTACATTTACCCTTGTTATATTTCATTAAATTTTTCCCCGTCCAACCCTCCAGCCTGTCCAGGTCTCGCTGAATGGCAGCACAGCCTTCTGGTGTGTCAGCCACTCCTCCCAGCTTGGTGTCATCAGCAAACTTGCTGATAGTACTCTCTAGTCCCTCATCCAAATCACATTCAGTTTGATGAAGACATCTCAGATGACTACTATTACTACTAGTAAAAGTACATTAGTAATAAAGTCATAATGACGTAATATTTGTTAAGGACTACGGTATAGTGTTGAGGTTGTTTTTAAAGGTTGATCTGCTAGATTTTTGACGGATTAGCTTGATTTCTGTGAACTGTTTGATCTCACAAGTTCACCCATGTTTCTCTGGTTAAGAAGTGGGTGTGAAAGTCAAACATTGTGAGTTTGACAGCTTCTTAGTAATGTTGAGAGAATCCATATGGAGATCAGACTTCTGATTCAGAAGCATTTCATTTTAACTTCCTAGGCAAACAACAGGTTGGTCTGGAAGTGATGTGGGTAGTGCTAGTTTTCAACTTTAACACTAGCAGAAAGAATAAAAGGAAAAAAGTAAAACTGAAAAAAAGACAACACAGCCCTGAAGAGATCTGCCAAACATGATATGATCATAAAAATCAAGTCCTTATTCACGATAAAATATCTGACTAAACATAATATATTCTACTGTATTTCTCCATAAGTATCAACTCTCATGATGCTTTGGATCTGAAAGCACTTACCAGATATGATTTTTTTATTATTACTATTTTTTACAAGAATGAATCCTTGACTTCACATGCACTCAGTAGGGCAGCTCTGTGACAAACAATATCTAACAGAGAAATCACAAAAAGTAGTGAGAGAAGAAGGAAGGTATCAGCATCCATACCAAGCTGTAAGTGTTCTTATTGATTTAATAATCAAAAGGTGAATTGCTCAATAAAAATGGCAGTTAATCTATACAGTAGTGACAGGGAACCACCTCTGATTTTAGATGTGGTTCTGTGGCAACATGAGAATTACAAAACTCTTTTGGGGAAGGAATTTTATTAGCTCGGATGAACAAACTACACTGATGTAGAAAGCAAATCTACTTTGTTTGTTGCAAAAATTTCGCTGTGAACATTATGTAAAAGTTACTTAGAAATGGCTGTTATTACAAAAACAGAGCTGTGTAGCTTATGATTCTGTACTACTGAACAATCTATGCTGTTTTTCCCTTACCTCTACCTTTTGATTAGGAAGATGATAAACTTAAAAGTCCAAGTAAGTCCAAGACATTCACAACTTCTAATTACCCAGGTCACTTCTGAAATCAAGATATCGTTCCTACACTTTTTGGACTAATTTTTTTCAATCTACCATGTGATGACTCTTTTTATGATTATCTAACACAGTAAGTTATTGGGTTTTGCTTGAATTTTATTTTTTGAATGCTGCCTGGAATTCTAGGGCCACAATCCTAATTCTAGCACTAAGGGAACAAGCCTAGTTTCTGTAATAACATTTTTGCCTTTATACTGATTTTATCCAGTATTGTGAAATCAAACCAACCAACAATACAGAATACATTGAAGCTTTTCAGACAAAGCACATACATTTTTAAAAGAGCTTTCATTTTACAGTTTTGCTACTAGGGAAAAACCTTTTACTTCTGGGGTCTCACTTCATAGAAATAAGCTATGTATCAAGTATAGGAAAGTAAAACAACAAAATACTGTTCAGAATACTGAATATTTTTCAGGACTATGAAAAACAACAAGAAAAATGAAAATGAAATACAGAAAATATTTCCATGATGTCGGGCTTCATAAAGCCTACTCCACTATTCAGGGGCACACAAAAAATGCTTAGATCACTTCTATGTACATATTGTAATAAATATTCATTCCTTTTTGACTACTTACTTTTTTTTTTTCCCCACTGAAAACTGTTGATTTCCCTGTAAATGAGAATTACTGAATTCTTAAGACTTATAAATTCAGCATGATCAACATCACAAAATAAATGTTATAAAAGCAGATGTTTTACATTTACTTAGTTAAACTGTGCTTGGTATTTTGTGGGGATTTACTCAGCATAACCCTTGTTCCCATTTCAAGTAAGCACTGGAGAAACATTAAAAGAAAAAAATTTTAGCTGTGACTTCTTCTGGATTCCCAGAGTTATGTCCACCCAGCCAAGAAGCATGATTAAACATCTCTTGCTCTCTCCTTCGTGCTAACACACATATATATGTGTATCAGAATATATTCAATTTGGAATACTTCTGTTCTACTAACTTGTCTTATTTGACATGAAGATTTTCACCACAAGAATTGTGACTTTCTATGTCTGCATACAGCTGCTACCAAAACTTGTGCTGTAATTTTCCTATTTATGCACTAAATATTAGCATAATATAATTCTACTATTATTATTGAAACATCACCAGGGAAGAGTCCCTTATTTGTGCAACCAGATGACACCAAAACACAAGACAAGTCTGGGTTTGGATTTTATCTACTAGCACACACAGACTTCATTATTCCATGCAAAATAAAAGAGGGTGGTCTATGCTGTTTCAAGATCATATCCAAGAAGGTTGTTTGAGAAGCATGTCGTTAAAATTCTTAACACCCCAAGTAACAACCTGACCACAGGTGCCTCCATACCTCATGAAACGTTGTGCAGATTGAAGAGTCATTAATGACGCATCAGTGTGACCGATATTTTTTGGCAGGGAGAATATATAGCTGTTTTAACTCCAGCATCATAACACAAGATTGAAGTTGCCCGTTCTTCTCCATGACAGCACCGCTAGTTAAGCAGCTTTAGGTCCAATCAGCTGTTTCAAAATTGCTCTTGGCTACTGCTTGAAAAGAACAAGGGAGGACACAGTAAGGCAGAGGATACTTAAAATAAATCTTGGCTGGTGCGGTGACTGAGGAAAGAGTTACACCACTTTATCACATACCCTTTGTACAATGTTAAATCTAAATTAATTAAATAAATCAGTTGATGAAATCACCCTATAAATGTGACAGCACATCATAATTCACTGCAGCTGCAAGAGCAGGGAGCAGATGGAAGACGCTGGATTTTTCTTTGAGCTGAAGTGCCATTTTGCTAGACCCATTCTATTTCTTTTAAGATTACTACAAGTGCATGTGTAGGAAGGGCCTGATTCTGCAGCTGCATCTTGCACAGTACTTCACTGTCAGCCAACTTTCCATGAAAACAAAGCAGCTGCAGAGCCGTACCTTTCATATTTTGCTCACTCGCAGGAGGAAAATCCTGGTCTGTGTTACACTGGTTGAAGTGAGGACAAAAGTTGGCTTTAGGTTTAATTGTAGTCCATTAAGAAGTGAAATGATCCTCCCTGTTGTCCTCTCATTATGTACCGTACATTAAATGGAGTCTGTTAACAAGGGTGATTGTTTCCTCTGAAGTTCAAGCTTCAATACCAGCAAGCAATCTGGATTTGGCTCACGGCAGGCAACGCCTCAAACAAAGTTACATGCTGTAGGCAAGCTAGAACTGAAACTTCTTAATTTGCCTTTGTGCCATGCAAAGGGAACAAGAAGGAAGGGCAAATATTAAATAATGGTCACTGTGAATGTATGTCCCAAATGAAAATGGAAATTGTTTCTGGAACAATTATATATTGTGAACATTTTACAGCTGTACCCAAAGTGTACCAAAGGCAATGCAAATCCTTCCATACACTTCGCTAGATTTGAGTTGATGTTGTGTTTTGGTTTTCAGTTCTTTCTCAAAATTGTCATTGAACTCTGATGAGTATCAAGGGCAGTCTCCAAAACATAAATTGGATGGGAAAGGAAGACCGGAGAATCTGGAAAATGCCCATATCTAGGTGCTATTCTCTGACAAAGGGGAATGATTCTGGTAGAGTACAGGCTGAGGCTGGTCGTGGGACTCATCTCCTCATTTAGAAATGAGGGATAACAGTGGTAATATATTAAACATTCTCACAACTATCTGCCAAACACTGAAAACAATAAAAGACAGAGAAAACCACCCTTCTTTAACTGAGAGTACTGCTTGACAGTGGTGGCATGCATGGACAGAGCTCAAGCTGTACAGGGAGAGACTAGGTTTTTTTTTTCACTGAGGTGCCATACTTTTAAATTTGATTTTGAAAGTTCAAAGATTCTGTACACCATTATACCTACCACTCATTAGCTTATCATGCTTTCTTCCTACTCCGTTATTTGCTAGCATATTTGAAAGCTTAAACTTATAAAACCAATTCTTAGCACTTTCAGATCTCATAATTGCAGTTATTTATATTGGAAGTTGAACAGTTAGTTTGTTTCTCTTTAATCATGGTAGTCAACAGCCTGTTTGTCAAGATCATAGGACGTTCAAAGGGAAAGTGGAAACGCTTAACAAAACCATCTGTTAAATGGTCTAGATAAAAGACCTTAATGATTGCTTCTATAAGAGAATTCTAAATGTTACCAGTTTCAGAAAAATGCAATAAAATTTTTCCTTTCCAGACTTTTTTTTTCCTTTGATGGAGAGTGGAGACTAATGCCAGTTTTTATTTGCAGCAATAACCAGAAAATAAGAAGGCATGCTTGAAATGGTTGATACTGACCTTTTGAAATGATACACTTTCATGTTCTGAGAATGGTTACAGTGGTTTTGAAATCAAACCTTTGGGATGGGATACAACAGAGGGGGAAAGGGACACATGCTCTGTAATTAGAAAATGATCAGAAATTATGGTTTTCAACAGTTCTCCATTTCAGTCACTAACCTGCAAAGGAGAAGGCACTCAAGAATGGACTAACAAGTTGACTAATTTAATGAAGAGGTAAAACTAGTTTTTTTGTTGTTGATGAATTTGGGGGTGATGGGTTGTGGGTTTTTTTTGTTTTGAGGTTTGGTGTTTTTTTCTATTCTATTATACTATATTTTAAATGTCAATTAAAGTAAGAGATTTTCTGTTTGGGACAAAACACAACGTACTTAGACACGACGTACTTAGAACGCCCTTATTCTTAGTAGAGACATATAATAACCAAACAGGTTAAGCACGGTCCTCAATGCAATATGCTCTTAGTGTCTGGGTCATAATTTGGTTAAGAATTAAATATTTAAATACAGAGCAGACTTCTGATCTTGGCTTCTTAAACTCAAACTTGGTATCACACCACTGGTACAGACTGCATTACTCTAGAGACACAACATGGAATAGCTCAGCTAGTATTGATACTGTTATTAAAAAACCTGCTATATCATGGCACAAAGCCTGAAGGTGCTCAGGTGAACTAAAACTAAATCTTTCTGACTTAGGTGAGTACTGTGTGGCTGTTCCGATGATGCAGACACATTGGAAACAACACAAAGGTAACAGCTGATGGAAGTGCCAAGCCATTTCTCATTGATTTGTGGGGTTAGAAGTAAAGATCGTAATAAAAACAAAAAGAACAATAAAAATAATATCACATACCATTAAAAACATTGTCATCTTCAAGACAAAATGCAGCAAAAATGGATCTGCTTCCATTAGAGAAGAGTCCAAGCAGGCTAATTTAAGTATGAGTTCAAGACTAGTCCTCACAAAGCGCCAGTGAAAAAAACAGGGAGACTCGGATTTGACTGTCTGGGTTATATTAATCTCTAAACTATTCACTGTTAATAACTGTCATGTAGTATGTGAGAGCAAGTTCTGCAGAGAAAAAAACCAAGACCTTCCCATGTAGATTTATCACAGAAAAAAAGAAAAATGGATGGCCAGCTGTGATTGTGAGATCCCAGGAGCAGTTTCTCATTTTTAACATTCTGTTGCTCTCTAGTCTACACTATGACATGATACGTCTGTTGATGACAACAGATTTCAGGAATGGATAAACTACCTTGAGAACTGGGGGGATAAATTCCCTTTATTGTGTTTCAGTGGTGATTTTATCCAAGAGTAGAAGGTTTCCATCTAAACCTTTCAGTTGCTTAGGCTGCTGTTGTGACACATGGCAATCATAGAGCACTGTGCCTTTATTTTACAAGAATACTGCAAAAATAACTGATGTGATCTGGTAAGTCCTGTGCATGACTTTTGTTCCAGAGCTGTCCTCCTACTCTGGTGCAGAATAGTTTTATGGTAGGCTTCCTTCATGATCCATAATATTGATTTTAGGTTTTTTAAATACCTAGTCCAACAGTTTCAAATTAAGCAAAGAACACTGCATCCTATTTGTGACCTGTCTTAATATGATGAATAGCTAGAAATACCTCTCTCGGCCTATTTATATAAACTCCAAGTTTTACAGAACACAGCTTGAACTCTTTCTCACCGATCATTGCTAGAAATGCTATCTCATTAACAGTACATACGTCTACTCATCATTGTGACAGAAAAACAACATGATCATATTTACAGCAAGAGTCACAGCTGTGGGTGTTCCTTACGAAATGAAATTAGTTTTGATTTTGTGTCATGACAATGTTCATTAATGACATGGACTCTAAAAGGGCAAGATCAGACAGATCCATGAATCATTGCAACAACAAAAAAATTAGTATCTTAGTGAGGGTCCATACACCTCTCTCCTCTATCTGACTTCTCATATATTAGATGGTCATCATGTAAAACTGTGGGAATTTGATTCTCTCTGCCCTTCAAGGAGAGAACACACAGAATACAAGGATGGTGCAATACATATAGTAAACCATCACCAAAGGCTCAGCAGGTCCAGTGGACCATCTGAATAAAAGTGCTACACAGATGGATAATATGATAAAACATTTTAAAAGCAACAAAAAATGCACTTGGCCATGTGCCTCCCCCTTTTTTTTAAAAAAAACCCCTCATGCTAGAAATAGTCCTACTATCAAAGATCAGCTAGCTCTGAGAAAGCCCTTAGCTGATTTTGCAGCACAAGTTTAAGCCAATTCATTTTGGAAAAACAATGTCAACATTTTCTGAGAAGCTTACATCTCAAAATAAAGTTACATAAGCTATAAGATATTTGAGGCGAGGTGCAGTTTTGCTGTGCCTCTGCAAAATGTCTGATAAATTCTTGGGAAATAGATAAATAATAAAAATTAATAAGATTTTTTAACTTCTCAAGCAAAATTTTGAACTTTTTTAAATCCATGCAAATCTATTTGTCTATGATGCTGCAATAACAAAAATGATATAACTTATAAAGAGCATAGATTGCTATGAGAACCAGCAACACTAGAAACCCTGAGATAGTACTTTAATCTTTATAGGAGCATTGAAGGCTTCACTCTAGAGATGTGCACAAATAAGTTTCAGTTTAGTTGCATATATAAAAAAGGTAGAAGGTAAAGTTTAAATAAAATAATCATAAGGAGTTGATTTTATATCAGGGTTATAATTGCAGTAAATATCTTTAGATTTGAAGAACAACCTTCTTCCATGTGTTAAGAGTATGACTACAGCTGGTACACAATGTAAGGAAGGAAACCACAGCTTTCCTCACCAAAGCCTTTCTCCTTTTTATTTTAATTTATATTAAATTAAGAAAAGTCCAGTAGTTGAATGAATGAGTCTATCTAAAGGATATCTTCTTGACTTTTCTTATTTTTTTTTCCATTAAACAAAAAGAAATTTAACAATTTCAATAAAAGAGCAATATTGGCTTTTCACAGCAAGCTTTAGGCATAAACTGGATTGGCCTAATTCTTGAGAAACTGGTTTTAATGGGCCTTGAATAAGCATTAAAGGGAAATGGGTTAGATCATATTTTTCTAGATTTTTAATTACTTTGCTGCTGAGAATAGGGAATATTTACAGGATTAACAGTTTACAAACACTTGCCCTCAGCAATCAAAAGTAAGGAACCTCACAAGAGATGGTAGGGAGAGGAGTGTGTGCTTATAATCTGATACACTCTTTATTTCTTACTGAAATAGCATCACAGCTTATTAGTTTCCTTTCACATCAGTCAACTCTTTAAACCATCAGGTAAGTTAGAATTGTAATTTGTTTCTCATTGCCTCAGAGAAAAGTGGAAGGTCTTTAACTGTACTTTATTCTCAAATCTGTGTAAAAGTTAACCGGCCCTACAGGAATGATCTGCTGTCTCTTTAGTGAGGTTCATAGAAATTCTTTCATTTTAAATATCCTCTGAATTACTGTTACTGACCCTAAATATATACTAAAGCTGTTTTATTTTCCTTGAGAGACAGACACCACTATAATTTGTGAAATGTATATACATATTTATACATATAGAAACACTTATTTCTTAAAGTAAATATAGCTTAAAAGAAACCCAGATCTTTTGTTTAAGATATATTACTTCAGTTTTATGCTGAGACGGAATAAAAATGCTGAACTTAGCATGCTAAAAGGCTTTGGTACAAGACCAGCATGTAGTAAAAAAGACAATCTCCTGAATTTGAAGAGGACCACATACATCAAAATACAGTGCCTGACCAGACACCACTTCCTCCTCCATAGGCAGAGAAGAGATGGTAATATTACAGTTTCTGAATAGCTAAAGTTCACTTCATATCTAAAAAGACAAAAAGCTTTATGCGAGAGGTAATTGCTGTGGCTCAGCAGGAGTGGTACAAGGTAGCTGTGCTGAAAGGTTGTGCTGTCCCAGCCCAGCCACTGTATTTCAGGTATTCTTTTGGCAAATGAAACAGAAAAATCCATTCAGAGGGTAAGAAACTAATTCAAGTGCACAGGCTGCAACAAAATTTTCAGAGCCACTAGGAAACCTCTGCTAGGAAATATTGTACTGTTGCAGAAACAAACTTTCTAGAAGTGGGAAGAATGACAGAAGAGGAATATGTGACAGTCTGTGGGGCTGTTTCACATGTGTCCCAATTTCCACTGAAGTCAACTGATATTTATAAGCATAATATTAAAGTAAATGGGAAAAGCATTAGACTTCTAAGGATGTAGTTACATGATCATTTATCTTGGTGAAAATGCATGTTAAAAAGGTCTCCATGGTCTTTCTTGTCCTGCCAAGTGTTTATTCCTACCATCCAGAATTATAATGCAAAAACGTTTTTCAGAGACCAGCACTAAGAAGTATTATGTAAACAACTACATGTGTATATGTGCTCACATATAAAGTTACATGATATGAAAGAGAATCAGCCTACTAAAATGATTTTAAAAGAAAAAAACTACAATCTTTAACAGTGAGAAACATATATTAAAAAAAATAATGATGCAAAGCAGTCTCCAGCAAAATCCAACGAACGTTTTCAATTGAACAATGGTTAAAGGATATATATGGTTAGCTTCCTCTGACAGGCTACGTTTTCAATTTCACACATTGTGTGAGCTTGTGGATCAATGGCTCATAGATTTTCCTGTTCACTCTAGTCAATTGTGCCCTCTAGTCTTGTTATGCTATGGCTGGGCAGGCACCCAATTCCCAGTTTGCCACTTCCTTGACAGATGTTATTTCCAGGGATGTTGATAGCTTCTAAGGAAAATGACAAATTAAGAGCACTCAGTAGTGGCCGTTTTGCCCAAAACAAGTTTGACAGAAGGAAAGAGAGACCAAAGTGATCCAGTGGTCAATCCAGAAGTGAGAAAGCATCTAAGAGAAGAGTTAAACCCTTTCCTGGCAGCCAAGGTGGATAACAGGGATCCTACAGAGCCCAGGTCCTATGGGATGCACTGCAGGAGCAGCTCCTCATCCCTCCCTCAGAGCTATGGATCACTCCCCAGTCCAAGGACTATTTAAAAGTGAGGGTACCTCCAGGGAAAATTTCAGCTTCTTTCTTGTTCCAGATAGTTGTGCCAAAGCAGGAAGCCTTCAGCACAGGGCACTGGAAGCATATAAGGCAAAAGACTAGTGCTTGTAGCATGTATGACATATTCCTGGTAGGGGGGACCTTGGCACTGGTACTTCAGTGCCTTATACCACCATGCTTGTAAATTACTCATGAATAAAAGCAATAAGGACAAAGTAAGGTGAAAACTCTGAAGCAATAAACAATAACCAGCTTATATGAAGAACCAACCAAAACTTAATCATATATCTGTAATTTAAACTGCACTCATGGGTGTGCTTTCACTAAATGACCTGAAAGACATTGTCATCACTTGCTTTGTGATGAAGCATCTCAGGTTCAGGAGGAAAAGCTTTCCAGGAGTTCATCCTCCCTGAGACACCAATGTAAGAAGGAAAGGCAATTTTCCAAAAGAGGAAGTGGAGCAAAATCTCTAGTATAGAAATGCCTTGAAGCACGCGGTCATGATGGATTAGGTGCTGAGGAGGAGCCACACTTTGCAATTTTAAAGCCAGAATCAGAAGTGCATACTGAAACACTTTTTCTCTGATGCCACTGAAAACCTTAGGGAATTAGACAAATGTATCACATGGACTGTTACTGGCAAGTCACTTCAAAATTGATACACAAACACAGTAGAGAGGTCCTGAATGGTGGCAGCAGAGACAACATGACTGGTTTTGGAGACAGAACCAGTTACAGGCTCTTTAAAACTTATTTCAGCTCTTCATAAAGGCACACCATGCGTGCAAGTTGCACCTTTGTTTCTACTGAGGTGAGTACTAGGTTTGCCAGCTTGCAAAGATGCAGTGAAATTGATTTTAGTTTCATGCTTAATGGCTGTGACACAAGTGGCACCTGCACACCGTGGAGCAGAGCTCCCCCGGCACTGACCTTTGGCCACAGCACTCGGGGCTCTAAGTGGCTCTCAGCAACCTCCTATTTTGTGGAATGGATTATTAGATGATTACTATGGAAATACAGGACACTAGCAGAATATTAGCATAATAAAATATAAGCCAATAAATACAGCAGTTGCTTGTTGAAATATAATTTCCAGTCAGGTAACTATATAGCAATACAAACAAAACAAAACATTGACAGTCTCTATTCCACTTTTAAATATTTAGACTTTGAAACTTCTGGAAAATTACACTAGTATTCTCGGTTGGATTTGGGGTTTTTTTTGGTACAGTTGCGGGGTTTTTTCCTAGAATATTGCCAGCTTGCCTTCCCACCTCCCTGCTCCAGGCTCATAGCTCTTACTTCCCCCTGACAGACTACTAGCTGAATACCAAAAAATCAGTGTTGATTAAGTTTATAAATATAGAGTTCCTCATCTGATAATCAATATTTTTGTTGAATTGCAACACTATACGCATCCTTCGCCATTCACCTTGTTCCCCTTCCCATATGAACTAACCCTTCCCAACTAGTAGTTAGGAATGTAACCTATTTGTACATTAAAATGATCTATTACCCAGATCCCCAGTGTGCTGTTTTCTGTAATAGATGTTTAAGTACCGTACCTTATATGCACACATAAATGTGCATGAATGGATAAATCATTGAAATCTTTTTGAGGTTCATCCCATGGAAACTACAAGTATTCCTTAATCCCTCTCAGAATATTGACTTTTAATTAACCTGAGCCAGGAATGTACATGCAAATCTATATTTAAATTGGGTTTTTTTCTGGAATAAAGATGCTCTTAAAATCGCAACACCTCAAAGCCTGGAAGAAACACTGCGGAAGCAAAAGCATGAGTGAATATTCATGTATTGTAGTGACTTTCTTCAGATTAATATAAATTACACTCATTGTCTCTATGCTATTCCCAGTATTTTTCTATTTGCAATACAGGGTGAAACTTTATCAAACTTCACCCACCCCACCATGGTTGTATTCAGCTGTGACATGAATGGGAAAGTTACTGAACTGGCTGTGTTGCTATTTTCCCAGAAGCATGGAATCACATGAAGTACTAAAATTTTAACTGCTCTCTCTACTCCTCCCTCCACCACATAAATGAACTCCGGTCTATATTACTGATCACCAAGCTTTCTTAAAAATGCAGAATTTCAATTGTGCCCACAGTAGCATGCCTGTGCACTGTGAAGTGCGCGACAGCTAATGACATATCTAATCTTGAATACTGTGACAAGTACATCACAGCAGGCCAGCAGTTTTAGCATATGGGTAACTGAACAAAGATTGATTCACCAAATGACTTTTGTCCTATGTTAAACCCATTCTTCAAAGGTGCTTATATTGCTGTCTACCTCAACATGTCTGCCCAGTGTCATGATCTCTTTGTAACTACATCAGTCAGGAAAAGCTATGTTAACTCTTTTTCTGAATGTGCTTTAAGAACCATATATTAAATGAAGAAATCAAGGATTTATCTTGCACAGCTATAATACTAATACCTTCTCACATTAAAAAAAAGAAACAACAACAAACCGCAAACAAAACAGTAAGTACTGCCTTTTACATTGACTCCATTTGATCCAGTCACCTCTACCACAAGTGCTAAGAAACCTCCTGATGGAGGGCCAAGAGTCAGAGATAAGCTATTGCAGAAAACACCACAGCTATGAGTGGTAAACCACTTTTCTTTTGAGCTACAAGTGACATGTCACTCTACTATGACATCGCTAAAGAGAAGATTGTATGTTGTTACACTTAACAGAACCTTTCCTCTATCATGAAAGTCATCTCACACACCATCAGCAGAGTAAAAGGAGTAAGAAGGAGCCCAGGTGTATGCAATAATACTGAAATCAGAATCAAAAGTCAAAGGCTTGAGTGCTCTGGTACCCATTATCTCTTTATGTGGAATAAACTCATTCATTCCTTGTAGAGCCTCACAGAGCTCCACTCCAACATTTTCGGGGCATTTTGATAGCTTTCAGTCTTTTTTTGGTGTGTATACAATAAATCAGCAACTGCTCAGTTGCTGTCTTTTACACAGAATCGTATAAGGAATATGTTGGAAATAGAGTAGTATTTACACATCTTAGAGAAAATTATGATCAACTTTCATAGAGGATATGTCTAGCTTAGCACTCTTGATTATTCTGGTCTTAGAGTACTGAGTGTTGAGATTAATTCACACCCAACTAACGATAATTTTCTAAATTATAGAGTAATATCACATGAGAAAGTGCCATATTTCATGTCTATAGATGAAGAAAATGCTCTAAAATACATAGAATACTAAAATTCCTAGCAGAGATCTCAATCCTTAATGAGTGTCTGTAACACTTATGATACCACAGTAAATGTAGGCACTAGAAAGCAGAAGTTAATATTGCAAGGAATGTTTTATACCACATAGAGAAACATTTGTAATTGAGAACTTTATAAAGCCTTTAAAATATTTTTTTTAAAGGACATGGTGGAAAGTATGGAATCAGGTACCTTCAAATATATTGTGAAAAGTATTCACATGCTTGACTATGCATACTATTCACCTGCCTGACTTCAAAGTCTGTGAAGCTTGTTATATCCTCATATGAGCTCATCAAATAATTATATCTCAGATTAAGATATCTGGGTGAAGAGACACCTGATTCTCCTTCCAGCTCCTCCATTAACTTTTGTGTGATCATTGGTCTATTACTGAGATGGGATTTGTAATGGGGCCTAGAGGAATTTCACAGGGAAATTCCGCCGAAATTCTCTGACAGAAGGGCACTTCACTTCTTTGCACTTCAAAAGCCTCAACCATAATATTACAGGGCATTGTTTTCACCATCTGTGGAATAATTTAGTTCTTTGACTCACAAGACTCCTGTGACAGAATTAATATTCAAAATTACTTCATGTTTTTTATCTTAGGAAGAGTATAACAGATAAAAATGTACACGCATTCGAATACATGTATGAAGAAACTTGCTCTTAACTCTGATAGATCTATTTGAGCATATATGTAGAAATTACTACGAAATATTGTAATATCCCTAGTGCGTCTCACTGGTGTCTAGAGGAGTTCAACCCATTGGGATATGAAGCTCTCTTGTGCTAATGAAAACACAATGCTTCTCTCAAATTCTTAGGATCTTGGCCATGGAAAATGATAGCAAAGGTGCCATAGACCAAGAGACACCAGACAGGTGCGGCAGGTCAGTTTGCTGAGTTCATGTGAATAACAGTCTACTTCAAACTGAAGAGCTGCCTGCAAAGCTTGCTTTAGCAGTCAAGTCCTCTCTCCATGCGTGATGATGTACAAGAGAAAACTTAAATTGTTATGCACTCACATGCACACGCAGTACACATATTGCATGTAAATAAGAGCTAGTCACAATTAGACATACAAAACCCAGAAAATACATATATATATACACACATGCTGAATTCCATGTTAAAAAGTTAAGAAATGCCAGAACTATTGTGACTTGTAACTCAAATTTAGTCCTGCATAAAAATATATCCAACTTTTGATTATATGGCTTTTCCATACATTTTTTTTCCAGAAGACCTGCTTAATTTAGACTGTAAGTATGTTAGATTGTACAGTCTCCTAGGAAGAAAGAGAGTGGAGAAAATTTATGAAGAAATAACTGAATGTGCCTTGAAACATTTGGAGATTCTGCCTGTTTCAGCTCTACAACTAATTTGTCCTTTGCGTCCACACACGTATACTGATGGAACATACGACTTGCAGAGAAGCATAATAACATTTTGACATAGTTACTTGCAATTCAGTTCCTGTTAGGGTAATGGTCACTTTTGTTTCATGCTTTTAAATATCCCTTATCATAGAATTATTACTGGGAACTGCAGCTGACTTCAGAGTACACACTGGAGGAAGTATGGGACTGAAAACAGTCAAAATATCCTGTCAGAGAGGAAATCACAGAAACTGCATTTTTAAGTGGCAGCACACACATGACCGGAGTCAAGGAAGGTTTGAGTTTATACGTCCACTGCTAAGAGGGGTGTTTGGATGACCAGTTACAACACATAAGTAAATGGTCTGGAGATTAGAATTATATTTAAATGCAAAATTATAGTCCTGGAGTCACAGCAATTAAACTACAACAGAATTATTTGGAAAGATGCAGTACAGAGTGTGCCCTTGCTGACCTCACTGTTCAAAATTACTTCCATACTCAGGCAACAGAATTAGACCCCTCCCAATAATCTCCTTTTTTCATTGACCGCCAAAGAAAGGCTTCTGATTTATATATACAAACATGCACACACACAAACATATGTGCAAACACACACCCACTTATACATGTGCTTAGGAAAAACATAGTGGAGGTAAGCTTCATCGTGCTGTCATAAATCAGGACAGACATAAGGATCTCGAACACTCCCGAGTCATGAATGTTTGAACTAGGATCACATAATCATCCTGGAAATATATACCACGGGAACTGCTATTGCATGATTAACCAGTGTGTAAATCCCTGCAGGGGAGCAAAACAATTATTCTTAAGCCGTAGCACAGTCACTGTATTTGTATTAATGGGAGGGAAGATGATGACCATCTACCGAGCCTTCTAACACAGAGCCACAACAAAAAAATATCCCAGCAATTTAAATAAGCTCATTTTTGTTGCTCTCTTAGAAGCTGTGAAATCCCTGCTTTGCATCCTGCCAGACATGAGGGCAAGACAGTCCAAATATGGACTAATCCTGCTTTTGCTTCCAGCACTGCATGTGTAAAGCAGCAATACCAATATCACAGGGGGAAATCAGAGTGATGAGACACACACAGCTAGGCAGCCATCAGAGACACCCTGAAGGAGCAGAGCAGATATTTACAGGATGAAGAGAAACTGCCCAGGAATGAGAAAAGGACTATCTGTGTCCACTTCCATCAACAATTAGTTTACAAGTCAAAAGGGGCCAGTGGAAACCGCGGCACAGAGCACTGGTCCTAGGTCTCTTGGTGTTGCGACCTGAAAATTCCATGACGGTTTCAGAGCTATTTAAAGTATACAGGGTTCATACATATAAAAGATAAACAGCATTTCAACATAGTAGGTGGTCCATTATCAACTCTGATGTCTAACTGCTTCAAAGCTGTTTGAAACACAGCTGTTTGTTATTTATTTGTAAATAAACTTCTTATTAATAAAGACAGAATAGAAAGAATTGGTATAGATATGCCTATAAATTTAGCCTACATTGAGCTAAGTTGCTACACTCTAAAGCTGTATTTTATGTAGTCTAATTAGAAATATTGATTAAAGTGAAGCCAGCTCACTGGAAGGATGATGATAATAGGCTAATAATAACAATTGATCTTGCTTTGATAAATGAAACAAAATGCGAGCTGAAGGTACTTAGATTTTGACCTATTTATGGGTTACATTCCCTTTTCTTCTTTGTTTTCCTGAGTGTCTGAGATTTGTCCAGAATGTTACTAGAATGTTAAAGCTGAAAAACACATAATTCACAGAAGAATTTGATAACAGCGGCTTCTATGATGGCCCATTTTGAAATGGAGAGTTGTTGGGTCCACCCCCACCCCCACCTCTGACTCCACTCTGGTTTTACTAAATTACATGTAGTGTGTGAGCAGCAGTAATAGTAATTAAAAATAATGAGGCCTGCTAGGTCTGCTAATTCTATTATCTTTATAGCATCAAGCTTCAAGCAACTCACCAGCAAAACAGTCCAGATGAGAAATCTCTTTAGAAGGTTCAGTGGTTGTTTACGGTGTAAAAGGATAATCTTTCCAGTCTGGAAATAAATAAATATATAAAAATCAGAAAATAAAATCTAAAGCAGACATTAATACACATAGTTCAGGAAAAATAGGTTTACATCAATTATCAACCAGTTAACTATTTAATAATTTTTTCTCCCCACAAGAAAATATGGAGTAAATAAGTAAGGTGCTATATATTTATTTATTTATTCTTCTCAAAAACACTTATTTCTTCATGGAGCAAAATGAATAGTAGACTTTTGCATACTCTGACTTTCTGTGTACTCTAACTCAGAGTAAAAGCCACAAATTTTTTCAGAAAACAGCTACTTTCAGTTTCAGTGGAACAAACAACACTCTTCGAACTCGCAGGATGCTAAAAAGTAGAACTGAGGTGTAGGTCTAAACCAGGACTATAACACAATAGGTCTTTTGTATCTCCAAAGTAATTAAACACAGTATTTTATTTTATTGCTGCTGCACTCTGACAGTGTCTCTGAGCCCCACAAGCCAGAAATGATCGGTAGATGTTTTTTGCAGCTCACTAGCACTTAATTCCTGACACGACAAGTGAAACAGCAGAATTTCAGGTTAACATTTGCAAAACAGCTTTCAGAAGATGATTAAACATTGTGTGCAACTTTCCTGTTTCTGCAGGCAACCAAAAGCAACAGCCTTCTGGAAACCTATGACCAGGCACCCTGTGACTATCTAGAGTCTCGTGCAGCAGCTCATTTGCGTTCACTGCATCACCAACTCTCAAGTCGTGTCTTGATCCACCATGGCTGGAGGCACATTTTCAGTGCCGGAGGCAAAATGCTCACGTGTGTGTGTGTGCACGCATGCAAGCACAGGGGGCTGGGGTTGGGAGGAGGCCTTGTTAGTTGAAGTATCAATTTTTTTTTGTATCCCGTATCACCAGGTTTATCAAAGGATGACAGTGAAGCTCTGATAGCAGCATTCAGCCTCCTCAAATCTCCTTTGAATCACAAAAGTGATCGATGTCAGTAAGAAACTAAAAAAGTAGCTCTTTAAGAAGATGATCACACAGTGGAAACTACACATTACTATTTATAAATGTTTCCCAAAAACTTGATCCTCTTGCAGCAGAGTTTAGAAGGTAATACAAACTGGCAGGCACTGTGGTAGCAGATATTACTTGCAGACTTGGGGTGGGGAATAAAATTCAAAATAAAAACACTCAAGAAATGGAAGATGTATTTTGCATGAAAATCTGACAAATCTAGGGGTTTTTTTATTTTTATTTTGGAACTGAGAATAGAATTACAAAAATATAATAATTTTTCTCATGAATATTTGCATGTTTTCTGGAAGATTATACAAAATAATTCCAATGATACTAGATACTATTTAACTTCACTACTTCCATGGCAAAATTAAAAGCCCAAAATGTACTGCAAAACACATTTTAATTTTTTAAAAAATTTTGTGACACCACGCTCATTTATTTGGAATATTTCAACCAGTGCCAGGTATTTCCACAAAATATCCTAGGATATACTTTAGGATATGTTTTATTTTTAAGATACATATCTTAACAGTGTGGAATTTGTAGGTTTACTCTTTTTAATATATTTTTTTCTTCTAAGTTTTTTTTAAGATAGTGACAGTGCATACCTAGTAATTCTGAAAAAAAAATACACTTACCTTAACAGAAAAAAATATAGAGAACTTCTTGTTTGGGGACATATTTGTAGTCCTGGATCAGGAAGACATGCAGCTAAATTCAGTATGAGGTTGCTTAATTAAGACATTAGTAGCAATCAAATGACCACGTCTGTATCCTGTGTAACATAGTAAAACATCTAAAAGAAACAAATAAGATAAAATTTTAAAGCTTTGCATGAGAAATGAAAAAGAGAAAACCACACGCTTAACTATTTTATATATATATTTATATATATATATATAAAAGGGACATTATCTTTGAGGAATTTTTTGCCTAATTTCCTTTTATTTCCCACAGCAACAGAAATATCTGAATAATAATGCAGATGATATTTACTTCAGTAAACAGTGTCCTTTGCATGACTTGCTTTCTCTATGATTTGCTACTATTCTTTCAGTGTGTATACCTTATACTCAGTTTTCCAGCATTTCTATAAAATCATCAAATGGTATACCACATCTTTTTATATATACAGCATGCATGTAGTCTCTTCAGAAAACATGTCCATCTGCCTGAGTTTTATTGCCATCTGTCTGTGGATTCCTCCACATCAGAAACCACAAGGAGTTAACAGTGAAAGAAAAGGTCAGAGGCCATCAACATAAATTGAGAAATCTCTCATATGTGTGTCTATTAAACAGACAAGAAAAATTAGTAACTAACCCTCTGGGATCTGTGCATCACTTCCTAGAAACAGCTGGAGGTGAAGATGCTTTCCAGCACTTTTCGTGCCTAGCAAATAGAGTATCGTGAGACTTCCAACTAACCTGGACTGTTGAAAAACTTGCCTTCAGAAGTGCACAAACCTGTTTTCCTGGGACTCAGGCAGAAATCCACTGCCCCTTCTATCTTATAACTCATAAATACAAATGTAATCTAAAGTGGATGTTGTTATTTTAGAACATACACAAGAATCTTCACATGGTTCTCCACACACCTCTGCACAAACATGGACTTCTGTTTCCGTCTGTTTGGAAAAAACCAGGCTGGCCTTGGGTCACACATGCAGAAGAGCAAAGACAGTTCAGCATTTCAAATACCTTAACAGACTAAGATAAGTTCAAACACAGACTTCCAATAATAAAGATGAAAGCATTGGACATGCAAGCACAGAAGCAGAATCTCAATGATTTTACTGAGAGTTTTGATGAGAGTCTAAGTTCAGACCTGCATTTAATTTAGCAGTGGTTGTTTAGTTTACTATCTCATTTTTTTTTATGCTCTATACCCTCCCCTTCCGGCTATCTCATAGATCATACTCATAATTTCTGTGGATTGAAGAATACCATTCTGTGGACTGATTGGAAATGAAAAGCGTAGGAAGAAAGTCACAGATAATTACACTGGTTAGCATTAGTCAGAGTCCAAGGTAGCACTGGCAGAGATATGCAAGGAAATATAAAATTGCTTCTGTGCCCAATGCTGGAGAGCTGCCGTATGGAATCACAGTGAAGGCACTCAGGGAAAAATGTATTAAAAACCAAACAGTATGTTCCAAAGAGAGGCAGCCCATCCTCACTTCCTTTCAGGGATTCACAACAGAGCACTGGAGCTACTAAAGGAAAAATCCAGTAATTTCAGTTATAACCTCTGAACAAACATATAAACAGCTTCAATGGAATTAAAAAGAAAAAAAAAAGAGAGAGCAACAGACCCTTCTGAACATGTGGATTTAGGCAACAGAAGCAGTCTCATCAGCACAAGAGAAGAGCACAGGGAAAACGTATGACTCCAGTGAAACAGATCATATATCCATTCTCATTGGGAACTTTCACAGCAACTATCTGCACATCTGCACCACTGTTATTTTTAATTAAATGCATATTAACACAATGATGATAAAAGGCTTCTGTGAGATACAAGCAAAATGACATCTTAGAGTACTTATCATGATTTGTCTGTAAAGAAAGCATAAAAGTAATAATGAGGAAGTTAATTATTAAATCATCTGAATCAAATATCATTCCAATGTGCCATATAAAGTGTGGCCTTACCCTCTGTTCCCAGTTCTTTGCTCCTACCCTGACCTGACACAGCCACGCTGCTGTAACGTGCTGGGTCACGAACCTGATTCAATTGAAAACTTACTGAGTAAAAAGGATTTGGTCTCTGGCAGGATCAGGTCCCTTTTTCTAGCTTCAGAGCATGACCATGTGGACACTTACTCAAGCACTCAGAGGAACAGGGTGAGCAGCGAGCGGCGACCGGGAGATAGGGTGTGACAGTCCTTCCAACAACACTGCAGAATTCTGCCAGAGGGAGCCGGCTATGTAATCTCAGCCTGGCCACCTGATCTTCTCCAAGGCTACAGATGATCCAGGGGCTGCAGCAGCTCTGCTACAAGGACAGGCTGAGGGAGTTGGGATCGCTCAGCCTGGAGAAGACTCTGGAGGGACCTTACAACTGCCTTCCAATACCTGAAGGGAACCCACAGAAGGCTGGGGAGGGACTTTTTACAAGAGTGTCCAGTGATAGGACAAGGGGAAATGGATTTAATTTGAAGGAGACTAGGTTTAGACTGGATCTTTGAAAGAAATTCTTCAGTACGAGTGTGGCAAGACTCTGGAATAGATCAACCAGAGAGGCTGCTTATGCCTCCTCGCTGGAGATGTTCAAGGCCAGGTTGGATGAGGCCTTGAGCAACCTGGGCTGGTTAACGGCATCCCTGCCCATGGCAAAGAGGTTGAATTAGGTGATCTCTAAGGTCTCTTCCACCCTAAGACATTCTGTGATTCTATGATACAGTCAGACAAATAGCAGCTTTAAATGACCAAGTAGTGAGGTGGGTCGAGAACTGGTTGAAGGGAAGAAGCCAGAGAGTTGTGCTCAATGGGGCTGAGTCTGGCTGGATGCCTGTGTCTAGTGGGGTCCCTCAGGGGTCGGTGCTCGGGCCAGTGCTTTTCCATATATTTATCAATGATCTGGATGAGGGATTAGAGAATGTTGTCAGCAAGTTTGCTGATGATACGAAATTGGAAGGAGTGGTTGACACACCAGAAGGCTGTGCAGCCATTCGGAGAGACCTAGACAGGCTGGAGGGCTGGGCGGGGAGAAATCTGATGAAGTTCAATAAGGGCAAGTGTAGAGTTTTGCACTTGGGAAAAAATAACCCCATGTGCTAATATAGGTTGGGGACTGACCTGTTGGAGAGCAGCGCAGGGGAAAGGGACCTGGGAGTCTTGGTGGACAGCAGGATGACCATGAGCCAGCAGTGTGCCCTCGTGGCCAAGAAGGCCAATGGCATCCTGGGGTGTATTAGAAGGGGAGTAGCAAGTAGGTCAAGAGAGGTCCTCCTGTCCCTCTACTCTGCCCTGGTGAGGCCACATCTGGAATACTGTGTCCAGTTCTCGGCCCCTCAGTTCAAGAAGGACAGGGAGCTGCTTGAGAGAGTCCAGCGCAGAGCCACAAAGATGGTGAAGGGAGTGGAGCATCTCCCTTATGAGGAAAGGCTGAAGGAGCTGGGTCTCTTTAGCTTGAAGAAGAGGAGGCTGAGGGGTGACCTCATTAGTGTTTATAAATATGTCAAGGGGGAATGTCAGGAGGATGGAGCCAGGCTCTTTTCAGCGGCATCCACTGACAAGACAAGGGGCAATGGGTGGAAGCTGGAACACAGGAGGTTCCATAAAAATATGAGGAAAAACTTTTTTACTGTGAGGGTGACTGAGCACTGGAACAGGCTGCCCAGGGAAGTTGTGGAATCTCCTTCTTTGGAGACATTCAAAACCCGCCTGGACGCGTTCCTGTGCGCTCTACTGTAGGTGATCCTGCTCTGGCGGGGGGATTGGACTAGATGATCTTTGAGGTCCCTTCCAACCTCTAACATTCTGTGATTCTGTGAAATACACTCTGCTGAACAGAACATGCTACAATATACATACATCAGTTGTATATCCTAAAGTATTTCTTAAACCTGAAAAGACAATGACTTCCATCCCTATCAGCAGAAAAGGCAAAAACAGTCTTTTCAAATTTGTGAAAGAATTGCAGAGAGGAAATGGCTAGGCAAGAACAATTAACGCATTTCTCAATTATGCCTTGATAAAAGTTCATTCCCTACACACACATTATCTACTTACTTTTCAGATGGAATCAGATTAAATTAATTGGGTTAAGCATGTTTTATTAATGACACTACAGAAAGGGTATCCACAAGTGTACACTGAACAGGTACAGCAGCTGTGCAAGTGAACTACCTCAGCAAAGGACTACAGAAAGCCCCATTTTTAGATACAGCAATTATTTATAGCTTTTCCATATACATAACAGAAAGGCAGTGTTTTTCTAAATGGCAACAGCTTCTCATAAGCTCCCAAATTATGCTATAACCAATCTCTTTCCACTATTATCAACCTCACAAAGCCAGAATTTGTCACTTTGATATGGAGAGTCTCAATTTGCAAAAAGGTTACTATTATAACAACTGCTTTCTGGCTCTTATAAATTATTTTAATTTGCTGAAGTTACATATGACAGAACTTGTCATGTATGCATGTTCCCCAGATCCTACAGCAATAGACAGTTCAGAAATATATGCAGTTACAGAAGTCATACCAAAGACAGTGATAGAAAGAGCAGTCAGATTCCACACTTTGGCCCCCAGCATCACTCAAGCATGTTTATTGAGGATCCTTTAAAGTGGGTCATCAGGAGATATTCATGCAGTTGAAAATAAATCAAAATATCATTGACTAATGTTTCCTATTGGCTCTAGGACTAGGAACAAGCTTCCTCTGAACATGTGAATAAAATGCTTTCTTTTGATGATAAGGAGATTGAAACTGGCTTCTTTACATATGATGGGTGTAAATGCATGCCTCAGTTTTATATCTGTTAAGTAGAATTAAAGCTTATTTGTTTTCTTTGAATGTCCACACTGAGTTGAAATAGCTCTGCCAATGAGAAAAGCAGATGCTGCAGCTGGTCTTCCCAAACTCAAGGCAAAGTCTGCCATGAAATATAATTACACCTTTTTTGTCTTGTCTTTGTATCACTGTGTCCTAGATCTATACTATTTGCAATAACAAATGCAGTATCACAAACTGCATTTGTTATACTACTTGCTAAAAATTACTATGTCTCAGGCTGAATGCTTTAACTTCACTTAACACAAACATGGAAATCATAAATGTAGAAACCTTTACTCATGTCCTTTACCCTGCCATGCCTTCCAAATTTTGCAGAATCTTACAAGATGCAAAATCTGGGAGAAAAGGTAAACAAACACTGCCATAACTGTACAGCGTGCTACCAGAGCAGAACTAAGGTGATGAGAGTGCTCACCAAAGTCACCTTCATCAGAGAAAATGAGTTCAAGTGTTCAGCCTGGTGAGCACAAGGGCACCATTCTGGTCCTGGCTTGGCATGATCCGAGTCCCAACTATGCCAGACCTTTCCTCCTCCTATTCATTCCTACTTTTCCCTGTTGCTGTCACTGACAGTATAACATAGCCATGCCAAGAACTGGGTTCAGGGAACTGATTCAGCTCAAAATTAGCTGGAGAAGAGGAGAAACAGGGACAATGAGGGTCAACAGGAACAGTCTGCAATTAGAGTGGCTTAAATTAGTATTGAAACAATACCCTTAGTACCCAAAGAGGCTATTCCTCTTTTTATCTATCAAGATGCGCAGAGAGTCAGCTACCCAGTTTAATTGCATGGGCATAGCTAAAAGCTATGAATAAGAAAGGAAGGAGATAGCCTTGTCTGAAACTTTATAATGCAACCTGGTGCACTGTAGACATAATAAAATTATTTGCTAAGCCAGTCCACACATTAGAAGAGCAGCTGCCTAGTGCCTAACTATGAAATTACTCCGTAAATGAAAAGCAGGAATAAAGAGTAGCCAAATGGAAAAATACTTCCTGACCCAGCCAAAGAAAATCATTTACCACAGTTTCCCAGCACAGGGAAAAAAAGGGCGCATGCACAGCACCAAGATGTAGAAACTGAAGCTCAGGGTAGTCAGCAATAATTAGATATTCAAATGGGTGTTTCAAAGACAGCTAATCTGGGGAAAAAAAGAGGTATATGCTGCATAGCTTAATGAAGGAGGATATTCACATCTAAAATTCAACACGTAAGAACAAGCAACTGATACTGTATTAATATTTATATTAATGGAAAATTATCTGCATCTCCATGCCACTTTTCATTTGGCGAACCACAAGTTCTTTACATATGGAGTACAACTGTTGCAAACCAAAGTTAATTCTTCAAAGTCAATAAACAGACTATTTTATAAAGTCAGTCCATCCCTAAATGGAACCTTTAGCATTTTATAGGCATGGAAATAGTCACAGATTTGCTCCATCACATGGTAAACAGAAGAAAGACCCCAAGATGTCATTCCTTCCCAGTGAAATAAATGGCAAAAGAGTCTGTTGGCCTTCCCTTGCACTTTTCACTACTGTTGGATTCTCAGCAAGTTTAAATTATCTTAATTTCAGTTAACTTAATGGATCTACAGCAATTCGATCCACACAAAAGATATGCCTTAAATATTCTGATGTACCGATACAGCTATAAACTAGAGGAATTCAGTTGGCCTTTTTTCCCCCAAAAAAAGCTACTTTTATACTTTTGTCCGTAACAGCTGTGAGACCACGGTAAGTAAAAACACGTGCCTGCCTTCTCAATCTTGTCATCACATAGCTAATTAAAAACATGTCTCTATTTTGGACGCCCAGGCCTTGGAAAACCACAAGTTTTGGCAGACTCGTCCTAGTTGCTAGTATATGTTTATTCATGTTATGCAGTTTTGAATTGATAGCATTCTGCAAACAAGAGGAGCAAGAAACATATTTTCTACAGATACACATGGAGAGAGCTGGGAGTGTAATTTGCACTGTACTACCTGCACTACAATCTTAACAGGAAAAATGCTGTTAATTTAAAAATTTTGTATCTGGCTATTGTCAGGGTTTTTCTTCTTTAATTTTTTTCAGCAACTTCATTGATTTAATAAAGGCCTTATGTCTTTCAGAAGAATGCTAAATATACAGAGATTGAAATAAACAGATATAGAGACCACATATGGTCTTTTGAACCACTGGTTCTCCTGAATGCTACAACTGAAATAAGTATTAGTGAGCATTATTCCTGGATCACCGTAGGACAACCAAGAAAAAAAATTCTAAAGTAATTTTCTAAGATCACAGCAGAGGTAGGAATGGAGGCCAATTGCCCCAAACCTCTAGTCTGCACCTCAAACTTTTGAGAGCTGCATATTTTTAAAAAGAGATGTGGAGTTTCAAAGGAACAACAGATACACTCGGATTGGTGATCAGCTCTTCAGATAAGAATCCAGCTCTCCCGAACTTCCACATCCAGCTACTGAATGCATTGGGCTTCTTCATCGCTTAAGTTCCATGAGGTGCACAAAGCTCTGGTCTTGGTTTTCCATGTGAACACTGGAAAAATTGTATCTGTGAACAAGGTGGTTTCAGTGACTCAGTAGGTGCCAATATTCTCGTTGCTACAATTTATAAAGAACTTCATTCGCAGAAATAAAAAAAAAAGAACCCTTTATTACCTTTTAAATGTCTTAAAGAAAAAATACACACTGAAGTATTAAGCCCACTCTTATTTGTGCATATTTTGTGAGAATAAGAGTGCTAGCTCTCTTATGTATGCAAATTATCACTTTAGAATGTCTGTGACAGTTACATACTCTCATCATTTTGAAACATAAGCCAATTCAGTAGGTTATTTGGATCTCTCACGTAACAAAACAACAACAAAAAAATCATAGTGCTATTTGTAGTGAAACAGCTGGTATTATCAAAGATTATGACAGTATGTATGAAAGCACATGCTCCCAGGGATAGATAGAACAGAATACTGAGAAGCAACAAAAAATACGTTTAGAAGCCAGTACTAAATGTTAGTTGATATATGCTAATACAAGAAGGTGATATCTGTTTCCCATGCCATATAATGTTTCTTTCCCCTCTTCCACTTAGAAGCCGGGAAAACATTTGCATAAAAAGCACAGCAGAAAAAGTTCAGTTATGCACAAGAAAAAGTATTTTTTTTATATGTATATATACACACACATATACATCTATATATCTTTTATTTGAGACATTCACCTTTTGACTGCTTGAGGTGCCTGTCTGGAAATGTGAATGTTTGGTAACCACATCTACTGTGAAGCAGGAAACATAGAAAAATCTTTTCCTACAGAGTGAAATGGAATGAAAATGAGTTTTATAAGCTCAGTTGTAGATCACATAACCGAAAGCTGACTCAATTTCCTTCTCCAGCTAACAAATTTAATCAACACCCTGTCACCAACTGACTTTCTGAGAATTCTGAGATTTAATGAGCTCAACTTAGAAGTGTCAATGGACCAATATAGAAGTGGAAATTACTGAAGACTTCTGCAAAACAAAAAAAAATACTGAAAACATACTGTTTAGCAGAGACAAAACTCAAATTTTCCTGAGAATATGGTGCTCTCTGGATAGAGAGTAGTAAAGAAAGCATCAAATTTTGCCAGCCCTACTGAAAAAATGCCAAGAAAAGACATTAATGTAAAAAATGAATTAAATATAAGTTTTAAAATAGAATAAATATATACATTTACTCCTTAATGGTAATTTATTCTGATATCTTTAAAATTCTAGCAAACACAAACAAACTTGCGGACAAGAGAGGATGTTTCTTCCACCAAAATCAGAGGAGGGATGGAGGGAGCCCATATACATCTTAGCACACTGATTTATAGTCCTCTTAGGAACATCTTTTTACACATCAGCAATGTTCTACTTCACTTGTTTATAAGTTCTGAAATGTTTCTGCATACATCAGGTTCTTGCAGCACTGAGTCAGAATAATAATGGATTCTTGCGATTTTTATTCAAAGACAACACAATATCACAAAATTTGAGAAGATTCTGTTCTTAACAAATGATACAATTGAAAAATGCAACTACAGGATATTCCATCAGGAAATTTGTACTGGGATATAACTGATTATGGGCCATCAACAGGAACAGAATTACTAAATTGCAAATTCTAGAGAAATTTAAGAAAAATAGCCTGTGAAAATAAATTGGAGGAAGACAAAAAAAATAGTACAGAGAGGATTATTGAAATGAAAATAGCTGCTACAGTTAAAACTGAATAAAATATCCAATATACAAGGGAAAAAAAAGAAATATCATAGAATCATAGAATCATAGAATGTTAGGGATTGGAAGGGACCTCGAAAGATCATCAAGTCCAATCCCCCTGCCAGAGCAGGAATGCCTAGACTATGCCACACAGGAACGTGTCCAGGCAGGTCTTGAATGTCTCCAGAGAAGGAGACTCCACAACCTCCCTGGGCAGCCTGTTCCAGTGCTCTGTCACCCTCACTGAGAAGAAGTTTCTTCTCGAGTTTAAGCAGAACCTCTTATGTTACAGTTTCAGCCCATTACCCCTTGTCCTATCAGTGGTTGTCACCAAGAAGAGCCTGGCTCCATCCTCGTGACACTCACCCTTGATATATTTGTAAACATTATGACCATATTTTGCTACTTGTTAAGCTTTAAGAGATACTTAAAACCTATTTGAGTTACCACATCATGTGGGAATCCAATCATGGAACCAGCACTGTTATAAACTGGGCAAACTCTAAGCAAAGGAATGGTCACCTTGCCAGAATACTCAGTGTAAGCAAGAGATGATGGACACAGAAGGACCAAGACGTGGCTTTAAGGCATTCCAGTACTTGCATGCTTTCTGAAAGAGATTACTATAGTACTAACTGCTTGTTTTGGTTGACATTACTGGATGAAACATTGCGGTACTTGGCTAATTTTTACTCAGCTGAGCTGCCAGCTGACTGTATGGTTGCCATTCAATATCAATTCAGTTTTGGCCCAGGGTTTTCATTACTGAATTTCTGTTTGGGTAGTCTCAGATGTGGGCCAAAATGTCAGTAGGCTAAGGTTTCTGTTGGATGGCTTTTGATACACATTTATGGGAGCTTTCATGATTGTGACTTCAAGCAGAGTATTATTTAGTGCTACAGTGAGCGTAATTAAAATGCATAACTTAAAATGTTCAGGGTTGTTTTATTTCTTAAACAAAAATACCTATCAGCTAGTAATGCAAAAGATTAATAATAGGGTTTCTAGTTCTGGAATATCCCTACATTAAACCCAGAGAGGCAAAACTATAGTGTCACTCACCTCTGACCAGCACGCAGCAACCTTGCTCTGGCCACTTGTTTCCTACCGCAGTGGGAGCACATCCTGCCAGCTTGTCACTGTGTTGGATTTATCTGAAGGCCCAAATCAAAATCGTCAATCAGCAGGAGCCATTTTGCACTTTGTGAAGCTCTAGCAGGAACCAAAACAGCCGTTAATCATCATTTAATAGGCTTTTTAATACTAGTGTGGTGAATGATACTTTTCAGCCTGCTTCTGTCGCCTCTCCCCAGCTTTCCTCATCTCCCAGAGAAAGGAACCAGAGGAAAAGGAGAGAAACAGTAGGGCACAACACACGGTAGCTGATATCCCATCACTGACATTAAACTGAGACTTCAAAGTGGTGCCTCTGGTGGTCACCTGTCAAGTTCTTAGAAAAATACTTCGAGGAGAGACTAAGGAACAAAACAAATGCCAATCTAAGCAACGATGTTCTTCTCTTCCCAGTTACAGAATCAGAGAATGTCAGGGGTTGGAAGGGACCTCAAAAGATCATCTAGTCCAGCCCCCCTGCCAGAGCAGGATCACCTACAGTAGATCGCACAGGAACGCGTCCAGGCAGTTACTAAAAGTAAGTATTTTGTCTTTGTCTCTTCTATGCCTTTTCCCCATTAAAACAATCTATCCAAGAGAATGTCACATTATGGGTTTTTAGCAGTAAAGTGCATACTTGTAGCAATGATGTGGCTGACAAAGACAACTTCATAATGTATTTAAGAAATTTTGCCCAAGTCCAAAAGCCAGCTATAAACATTTCAACAGTGATTTGAAAAGCAAGCAAAATTTTTCATTCTTCACTATCACCACCAAGAGACATGCAGGTTAACTGTGTACTAACAACTTCAAAGACCACCTGTCTCAATACCTATCTCAAATAGGTATTGCAAATGTAAGATTTGCACACAGTCTTGTATTTGCGGTTTGTAAAATCGTTCAGGGTTGTTTTTTTTGTTTGGTGTTTGGGTTATGTGGGTTTTTTTGGGGTTTTTTTTTTGTGTGGGTTGTTTGTTTTTCCAGAACTGCTAAACAAAGCTGCATATGTAATTACTAGATCAAGTGTATGCTAACTGCATGTATATGTCAAGTGGTTTGCACCATCACAGTCAGGTTAGTTAATGAAAAGTCAAGATTTTGACAAACACCTAGAAGTCCAAAGGCTGTTTATTCAATTACACAGTAGCCCTGCATATTCACCTACAAGAGAAGATTTTGTTTAGAAGGGCTCATTTTAAGAAGAAATTATTCTTACTTTCCTTAATGTATTCTAAACTTGGGAAATGTTTTTTTCCTAAGAGTTGATTATAGATTAATTCTGCTGACCTGCTTTAAAGCACGCATTCTCAAATTCTGCCAATAAGCAGGTCAATAACTTGATTTAGGAGGGCAGAACCTGTGTTTTCTGTGTATCAAAATGGATCCTTCTATGAAAACAAAAGTAACAGGCAGGTTTGTTTTAAACAAAAACCAACTTCATCCTGCAGGCTGTGCCCTGCAGATATTAGATAACAAATTTTCCATTTGTAACTCATGATAATTTATGTCTCATTGACATTATAAAAGGTAAAATCACCACAAAATTAGATCCACACCAATGGGCAGCAAGAGGAGACCATTTTTCTCCTCCCTAGAGAATTATTCTTACATTGCTCTACAGCTTCTGTTCACCCTCCATATAACACTGAAAGAAATAATGAAATTCCTAGTGAGGGCTTTCACTGTTTTCCATTTTCCAAGGAGAATATGTTGTTTGAGAAAGAGACTGGAAAGATTTAGAGGCTTGCTCTAAACTGGTGAATAGCTGGTGGCTAAAGGCAGATACAAACTCAGCAAGTTGGGTAGGAGCAGGCACAGCTCAGAAGTCTGGGAAGCAATGTAAACCACAGAAATACGGCCCCTGCTCCTGGGTCTTGAGAAGACTTGTGCCTTTCCAAGTGGGGTGTTCCACAGTGCCACAAACACAGAGTAAATTCTTAAATTCATTTCTTCAAATATAATGTGCATCATAATGTAAATTACTGATATTTCTTCCTCATGTCAGTAAAAAAAAAGAGCATTATTTACACTATAGTAGAGTAATAGGATACAAAAAGAGCACAGTGAGAACATAACATAAATGTGAAAAAATGCATGCTACATATAGGCTTGAAGTTCATCATCTGAGACTTCAGATGACTAAGATTTTAACTGAAAACATCATACCTTTCTAAAAACTCAAAAGATATCTTATGAATATATACATATATATATATAAATATATATATAGTGCAAATGGAATGGAAAACAGCCAGTCTCAATGGCTAGGCTGGTCAAAAACAGCAGTAAAATAAGTACACAGTGAAGTCACTTTAGAAGAAGGGTTAATAAATTCACTATTTAGTCACCCACATGAGGCCAAGCATTGTCCCAGAGAAATGAGAGAGATGCGTAAACTGTTGCTTCAACTTAAATGGAAATCCCAACCACTGCTTTGGCTAATGATTTGCACATATGTTAACATCAATAACAAGTTTCAAAACAAATCCTCTGTTGGGTTACAAAAATGCCATGAAGACAATATACAATCAACTGCTCTTCCTACTGGAGGACCAAAATCAGTACCAGTGACCTAACTAATTTAAACTCACACTCAACACCATCATGCTCATATATACCACCAGAATCTTTTTTTTTTTTTTTAAACAACTGTGACTAAATGAGTTAATATTAAAAGACATTGGGATAGGGAGGAGTCCTTTCTCAAAAATTTATCAGCAGAATAATTTACAATTAATTTAAAATTAAATTTTGAAATGTCATTAAAATTATTAATTAAAAAAAATCATTGAAGTCAATACTATGTAATTAAAACATTAAAACAATTAGTCAAATCATTAGCAACCAGTAAGTTAAATCAAAGTAACTGTTGTGAAAACAGTTCAGAATAACAAAGATTCATTAATAACTTCAATGTTTACTGTGAAATATAACACACATTCAAAGAGAAAACTACTTAAATAAACAAGAACAGAAACAGAATGATGAAATAAATTCATATTAAAAAATTGAAAAAGCTAAATCTGGATGAAGTATTGAAGGTGCAATTTGGCAGAACAGTTCAAAACATATTTTTAGTTAAATCTGAATCTTTGCTTACTGCAACCGCATGCTTTCTATTCATATACTGTGAAGGAAGGAGAACTGTTTTCCTATTCACAGGTCTTAGGAAAAGTTATTTTGTTTTCTCAAAAGAGACAGGGGAAATCACGGACTTAAAAATAATTCTTGAGGGCTAAATCACCTCCTAGGTAGAGCTGATATTGAAAGGTTAGGAACATTATCATTAAAAACAGAGTCAAAAAAACCCAACCTATACTGGTATTTAAAGTATGGACAAACCCCACTGAATAACTTACAATTGCACTGTCACAAGAAGTGTGACCGCATCAGTGTAACATTTGGTAAAGAAATAAATTTCTTCATAAATTTCAAAAAAGTTCTGAAAAAAGTATTGCAGCTCCCTGTCTGGATCTAGTGATGCCACAGCACGCAGCTTTGAGATTCTAATCTGACTGTTTTTCCAAATGTAGCAGATACGTGTGAACCAATTGCTACCAGTCCAAAATAGAAGTATTCTTCTTAGTGTCCTCTGCTAAAATTAATACCTACTAATGAGCATATGAACCATGCTTACAGGCCCCTGCATTAGAGTGTGAAGTTAACTTTAAATGCATGTGCCTGGTCTCTTATCAGTGACCTGCAGAGGGCAACTGGTGGTTAATGTCTCATCTCCCAATGAGAACTCAGGATGAGGAGCATCAGAGCCACTGCAAAATGGCTTATCATGAAAGCCCGGGTGCTCTCGCCTCGGTTTACAACGTGCAAGTCTTTTTCCACACAGGCAGGATAAGACCAGAAAAAACCTGACAGCACAAGTGGGTCTTTCAACACATATGGATGAGAGAAAGCAGTCACTGTGAATAATTTTTTTTACATTAGCCCAGTTGCCTGAAGAAATAACATTAGAAAAGAAAAGAGTTGTAGGGAAGAAAGATTGCCGCTAGCAAGCTCTTTATAACTTTGTTTTAAAGGTGATTGTCCAAATAATCTTATGTTAAGCATTCTCTTGCCTGTAAATGCAAATGCCTAATGCCCTAGAAAGAAGCATGAAGTCATAAATAAGTAAGTGATATTTAACCAATAAGACATGACACCACAAATAATTTCTGGGCCATTAATGAATGTCTCAGGTGCACTGTAAAGCATGGGGCCACAGGTCTGGATTGTCTTATCTTTCTCATAACTATCAATTATGAAAAACGTGGGAAGAGGACATCAGGAAAGAGTCATACTCCTGTGTGTCCAGAGGGATGCCATGGTTAAAATATGGCTTATAGCCAAGGTGAGAGCTCTATTTTTGGTCAAAGATTAATTAATTTCCTGGATATGAAAGGTGACTGTATCTTGGTTTAGATTTAAATTTAAAGGTTTACCCTTCACCAGTCACTAAATTAATTTATAACTTCTCATGCAGTCTGACACAGGGATTAGAGAGCTTTCCTCTCTCAGTCGTATTTGCCAACAGACTGGAGAGCAACCTAAGCTACTTGAAGAAACGTCTATGGCAACTAGAAGTCACCAATCTTTTACACAGATATACCACAAACAGCTGCTCAGGATAGCAAAGAGAAGGAAAACACCAGTCTTCAATGGCAGAACTTTCTCAAGTCCCATGAAGCATTTTGATGAAATATGTAGACACCATCTGCATATTTTATTTTTTTCTCAATAGCCAAGTCTGTCACTGGGTTTTGTAAGAGGATCCTTTTTGTTGTTACCACAGGGATCTTTTTGTCCTTCCCTGTTACACACTCACTACCTGCGGGGGTATCTTTCCTTCTTCTCCACACAAAGGTAATGTATTTACGATGTCATTACAGCAGTTTGCAACTTCAGTGTTACAATCAAAATATAAAACAAGTCTTAAAAACTATTCCCCAACTTCCAAATCTTCAGGTAGATTGGTTCAACATCATTATTTCAGTGGTGCAAATCAATAGTAAGTGCAGAGGAAAAAAGTAATAATTTTGCCCTTTTATTTGGGCAGCGTAGTCATTTCACATCTCAATATCCATGTTTCCAAGCAGGTACATTGCACATTTTTTATTTACCATTATACTACAGAGACAGATAATGATTAAAGTTAACACATGATTAGGATTATCAATTTGTCTTTTTAAAACAAGAAAAGTTTATTTTTCTAACAGAAGAACTAAAAGAAGTAGGAACCTTTACAGATAATTCAGCCCACAGAGCATTCAAATTTCTGAAATGTTCTGTTGTTCAGATTGCTAACATGTTCATGGTATATAGAAGGTAATTTTGTTTCACAGCAATAACATTTAACTTCTAGTAAGTGACTTGTTTCTCCTAACTGTGCAGCTGTAAAGAGCTGTGAGGAAAACCTGAGTAAAAAATATTCCTGTATGTTTGCCTTTAATTTAAGATACAATAAATTACCCAAAGGATTTTATCTGACACTTTAATCTCAATATTGATTGGAGAAGATGAAGGAATTTGTTTCACTTGGTTTTCAACTGTGATTTTCTACATTGACATTAAGAATCGTGTTTGCTGGCTACCTTAGGTACAGATTAACAGAGAAATACTTACTTGTAACAAACCAACCAACCTCCACAGGCACAGGGGGAAAAAAGCCAGAAAGTTGGCCTCAGTCCTCATCCAATTCTCAAGGTAACCTGTTAACACATGATTTTAATAAATAGATGTGACTAAGTTTAGAGGTGAATAACCCTTGTTCTGATCTCTTTGGAGGTGGAAAGCCTTGTATTATCCAAAATACACATTCTAGAAGAGAAGAAAAAAAACAATTTTGTTCTTTAAATACCACATTGAAGCAATAGTTTACACCAGTAACACATACAGCATTACATTGATAGTGGATACTGTAGCTTGGGAAAATGTTATGTAGCCCATTCATTACATGCTTTTGCACCTACGGCATAAATATTCCATATTTCTAAACAAATGTTTAGCAACAAAAGCAACAAAATAGTTAAAACTGCAAAGCTGACACCAGGTTGGATTAAACAATTTCCCAGCAAATTACCCAGCAAAATCTGCGGGGGTTTCTAGTTGACACCATGATGTCACACAGCAGCTGTATGGGAGGGAGCTCTGCTGAAAGGGCACTGACAACATACAAGACACACTGGGGGAAATGTTCTTTCTGACTTGCTTGCTAATCCTCCTCCTCACAGCTGACAGCCCTGACACCTCAGACAAGGCTGAAAATTAACTGCCATTATACAATGAGCGAACAAGAGTCTCATAAAGTTGAATGGGCTTTGAGCTTATGAATTCTGCTGGCAAATCATCTTTGAGCAAGGGATGCATAAAAACTTTCTTTTTTACATGCAACTTTTCTAAGAATTAGTGTCTCCTTTTCAGAATTTGTCAGCAGAGGCTACAGGTCTTTGTTTCACATTCTCATGAAACAAGTCATCTGCTAAACAGCTTAGGTCTTAGAATGCCTAAAAGCAGAAAGAAGACATTTTTCTTCTAAAAGCCCCAACTCAGTACCTTTTAGGATTATTCTAATTAGGATTGAATTTCCCTATTTTGAGAAAGAAAAAAATTAGTATTAGCCGTGTTTGTGGGACTGAAGGTAAATGCATCTTTGTCAGAGCGTTATAAAAGAAAAGCAACAGAAAAAGCAGAAATCTGTAGACAAGTGGCCTCATAAGGAAGGGTTGCCAGACAGCATTCTGCCACGGAACAAAAGCTCCAAGTGCTTTGTAAGAAAAGTGTTTTTACAAATTGCGTGAAAGTTGTCCTGGAGGTGCCAGAAGGCAGAGGAAAGAGAATGCTGGCTCATAAACCACGGAATTATGAAAGGTAGAAATGAAAGAGACGTATTAGGTTAATATCATGCAATGGTTCCTTAAAGTACAATTTCCTAACATTTTTCTCAGTCTCTGAGTGTCTGAACTTAGCGAGTTCCTCTCTTCTCTTGAGACTCGGTTCCACTGTCTAATATAACTCCCTGTCAGGAAACTTTTCTTGATGTTCAGCCTAAGTATCTCCTTTCTCAATGACAAGACATTATTCCAGGTTATAACCTCTCATCCTTTTGCAAGAAGAGAATCAATTTTTATTTTCCTAATGTTTATCCTTCACAAATAGTTATTAACAATTATATTTTTAGCTCTGTCAATTAGCCAAGTTTTAAACATATAGATCCCATAAATCAGCTGTGGTGCTATTTTTTTTCTCTGCAGTCCCCGAAACTGCGTTATTTTTTTTTATGCTAAGCTTCCTATACAAGGGGGGTAAAGTAGGCAGGTAGACTATTTCTCCTCAAATAATCCTATCTGTTCGTTAAGAAAAAAACATTTTACTTTAAAAAAAACCAACATGGCTGCTGTTTCAGGATTCTGGTTTCTCCGTTTCTGCTTTCAGTCTGAGAGATCCACAACTTCTACTTTAAGGCAACAATTCAGATTACAATAGCCTTTCTACTGGAAGACTGGGGAACAAAAGCAACTGGCTGATCTTTCAGTCTTTAGACATTCTGAGCTCTCCCAGTCTTGTCAGCACAACTGGAATACAAGTAGTTGTAGTGTGCTGCATTAGTATACACTGTATAAACAGTCAAAACAACTATTAGTAGTGTCTTAAGTATATACACAAGCCTTGGCAGGAGACAAAAATATCCAGCACACAAACATGCAAATAATGGAAAGACTTCCAGAACTGAACCACTACTCAAAGTGCAGTTTAGTGGGACTGGATTTGTGGGGGTTTCTGAAACAGACTTGGTATTTTTGTATGTTCTTTCCCAACATTCATTCAAATCTAAATTCAAATCACATTCTGTCACGATACTGAATTGCCTAATTTCTGACATAATTTTGGCACATAATGCATGGCAGAGGTTGAGATACTATTTTGAAGCAGCAAATAAAAATGTATTTATTTTTTAATTGCAAAGCGATTTTTCTTTAACAGCTTGGGTAATGTCTTTGGAACTGTCACCTACATAATAATCTATCACAGATGTTGATATTTTTAAGCACTAAAATTTAACACCTGCTAAAACCATGATCTTTGTTAAAGAAAAAATAATTCCTTTGTGCACTTCCTAACTGAATAAGATCCAAGAATATTTGTGAAATCTATCAAGTTTTTCAGATTTTTTTTTGTTTTCTTATTTATTCTCATAGATTGTAAACTATGGATACTGGTGAATTACTTATTCTTATGAATTGTAAACTATGAACAATCTCAAATTTTTAAAGGTTTTATGCTTTCAACTGAAGACTGAAAAACAAATCAGAAAGCTGTTCTACTATAGATATCCTGCTTTTATATTGTTTGCTTCTCGTATATCTGGCGAGTGTCAAAACAACGGAAGTATTAGGGGAAAAAAAAAAACCAGCAAAACCTGTATGCATTTATTTTTGCTCAGTAACAGCCACACAGAACACAAATAGACAAAAATTTGGAATAAGTCTGAACCAGCTGGAAAGTGAGAGGAACTTTGCTCGAATGGCCAGGTGCACTGCAGGCTGGCTGCGAGCTTTGTCTTCTTTTTAATGCTGCAAACAGGATACTTAGTCACCAATATTTTTCACTATGACTCTTTCTACGTCTTTTTTTTTTTAAAATCTTTACCTTATTTCCCATTAGACTTACAGTATTAAATAGCAATTTCATATTGTATATATGTTATCCTCCCCTGGGAGGGTGGTGGGGGGATCACAGCAAGCATCTGTCAGAGTTCAGTGGCTGGCCTAGGCTTAAACTTTGACAATATAGGACTAGGAAGGTAACAGAAAAAACAACCAACATTGCAATTCCCTAGAAAAGGCTTACAAATTGGAGTGACAAACAGAAAGCTAATGGTTTCATTTACCTACCATGACAACTGAGTTGACTCTACGTAAAACACTTTGAGGGTCAAAAGGTTCTGCAGTTTCAGTCAGTTCCCACAACAAAAAAAAAAGCACATTACTTGCATTAAGCTAACACTGCGATGCACTTGCAGAGGAAATCTGAAACAATGACAAAAGATGACAATAGGAAATATTTAGCTCAGACACCTTTACAATAGAAATCTGTATACAAATTTACAATTAAGACAATGAAATGGAATCTTATTTAGGGTCTCTTTCTGCTGACACCATTGACTAAACATATGCTTTCTTTATTCTTCACTCTTTTCTTTCTCCCGTACTAATTCTACTATTTACTGGGACACAAACATTTTAATTTACATTTAGCTAACACTAACTTTCTTGGTAGTTGGAAGCATTTACGCAGTAGAGAGGAAACAAAAAGCATATGCAGAATATGAACAGTTTTCAGTTCTTTTACTTTCTGTGCTTTGTGCTCCTTCTATACAAATACACACATTTAAATATCAACTTACCTTCTGTACTTCCTGCTCTCTATGTACACACACATACATTTAAATATCAACTTTTACATTTAACAATCTCTGGTTTAAAGGTCTCATGTAATTATGAAGGCCAAATTTTTACAGCAGTAGCTAGAGACAATTTGGATAATTAAGCTTGGGCGAATTTAGAATGAACTAGTTTTAATGATAGGTAAAAACGCCTGAGAGGGAGTCTAAATATATAATGTTATCTAATGATGTCCAAATATATAATGGAAAAAAGCATACAAATCATAATACAAGTAAATTCAAACTTTTAAACTCAATGCTGGGAGAAAAGCTGGCATTATCATTGTTTTTAATGGGCGGAATTGTTCACCTCCCTGACTATGCTTACATGATGCGTGATGCGACCCTGAGAATCATCAGTAGGATACTGAGGTCACTTTTACTACGTTTCTTCAACGGATCTGCCATTTCCTGCCCTATAGGTGGAAGAGCCCGGGCTGAATGCAGGCTGTCCTAGCTGCAGCCTCAGATGCAAGGCAGGCTGGCAGCCAGTGAGCACTTGGAAACTTACAGGGCAGACGTGAGCCAGAGATCTCTCTCTCTGAGGACAGGTAAGTTCGTTACTGTTGTTGGCTACTAGTGGGCCAGTGACTTTCTGTTTTTCTTTTGAATTAGAAACCCATTCTCAAGAATTATCTCAGATAAACATCTGAAGAGCAAAGTAGGGTCTAGAAAATTAATTCTAACCATACCTAACCCTAAATCCAATGTTAATTAAAATCTTACTATCTGGTTTTTCCTTCTTTTTGCACAGTTTGTTGACCAATATCCATCTTCATGGATCATTGAAAGAACTCGGTAGGCTGCTGAGTAAAGCTGGAAGATGCAGAACATTCTTTGCTTCCATTCCTGCAGCATTAAATGTGTTATTGCATACAGTCAAAAGCTACTGACGATTATTTTTTGCTTTGGAGAACACAATACAAAGGCCTGCTTGAAACCCCATTGTACTTCCTGAATTTGTATTCATCTGACATTACACTGCTTTTGAATCAGGCTTTACATTCATAAATATCAGAGAGTACTGCTGCAGAAGTAATGCACGTGAAGTGGCCTGCAATCCTGGAACAAAGCAGACCTCGTTCCCCCCATCATCATTATTCACCAGGCATGGCATAGTGAAGGGCTGAAAGGATCAAAGAGCAGAGTAGCAGCAGTATCTACTAATAATTGACAGTGTAAGCAACAGGGCTAATCAAGGCCGGAATACAGGACATCATAAAGGACAGACAGTCAGATTGTCTGGCTTAGCTGACATCATTTAAATTGGGACCAGTTGAGCAAAAGGAAGGAAAGTCCCTTAAATGAAAGGAAAGCTTTAAGTAAAATAAGTGAGAGCACAGTTGCACTTGCTAAAATCAAAAATAAAACTAAACATGAACCAATTTCAGCTATCATCCTGCACTAATAAGTTACAAACCTTCTACTCATACATAAATAACTGATTTCATGCTTAAAAATAGGTGTACCTTGGGCAAATAAGCACCTCCATTCACATTTTACATTTCTTGATTTTTTCTTTAAGTCCAACAATCTAAAACAATGTCCTTTATTTAAAAAAAAAATATAAAGGAAAGGAGAAATGTGCCAGTAGATAGGAAGGAAATGAGTCCACTGGTACTTTCCTCAATTGTCAAAGGAAATGGTTGAGAGGAAAATGGCTGCTGTCCTGATCAATATTGACTTTCAAAATCACTTGTGGGAAACCTGTGTGGAAGGTGTCCCTGCCCATGGCAGGGGGGTTGAAACTAGACAATCTTTAAGGTCTCTTCCAATCCAAACATTTTTGATTCTATGATTTTCCAGGAATAAAGCCAGTGTCTCCAAAGCCAGTTCTCAAAACTGTTAAACACTTGCAGAAACATTTCAAGAATTTTTACTAAACAAAGTAGAGGGAGAAGATTTGCTATTCTTGAAAGGAATTTCAGCTGAGTGTACTCAAGTAAAATATTGCTTGGTCACAGTTGCAACCATATTCTATTATTTAATTATTTTTTTATAGTTCCAAACATAATTAAAGTTGCAAATATTTGAAGTCTTCAGACTACTGTATTTCACAACCAGGAACAGTACACAGAAAACAATTTGTCATCCTTCTAATCACCCTGAAGACATTATAAGAATATATTTGAAAATACCCTGACAAAGAAAAAAAAAGCTGAGAAATAGATGTACGTGAAAACAGTGTAGCCAAAACCATAACTGTGTGCTCCAAATGCACCTGGAAGAAACACACTGGCCTGATAGCAACAGGAAGTTTAAATTATCAAGAGCTGCCTTACAATTAAATATTTAGAATGATAAATGAAGTATCATACTAAACACTTAGCATTCAGGTAGAAAATTACTAAGAAAGCCACTTTTACCCAGTTGTGGTTATTTGAGAGAAGGCCAGCTTCATCTTCAATATAAGGGAAAACTAATCTTCAGTGTAATTCATTATCCATTGACAAAAAGGTTGCAGCAGGAATAAATGTGACCCATTTCCTTTAGAATCCCTCAAACTCCTTTGCTTTTTTTCAGCATACAGCACAATAGTCTTCCAAGCAGCAAAACACAAGTACTGCTGCTACTACTTTACAGATTAAGGACCTATTGCCAATGGAAAGAGCATCATGAAAGTATCTGTTTCTCCACTAAAACTTCACAGCCTTAGTTACACAAACATTTGTATGTTTCTAGCTCTTCAGCAGGAGATGTGAAATTGAAGACGATTTAATTCTTTTGCTTATAATTCTGAGGCTACCGAAGTCATTGATGTACAGTGTTAATTGTAGCAGTTAACATTAGATCCTGAAGTTACTTGGCCAAGAGGGCCTAGGCTGAGTGAATTCCAAGTATTCTGTTCTCTCAGCCAGCCTATAGTTCACAATGAAATACTACTTCACTTTACATTATTACATCTAAAAATTTTAATGCAATTTATCAACAACTGTATTCCACATGATAGCACCTTTGGATCAAATGAAACAGAAGTAAGCATACCTCCTCAATTCAGTTTTGTGATCCTGGTACTTTTTCTCTTGCAAAATAAGCAAACACAAGAAGTTAGTATTTTTACATTTGATTACTGTTCTTTTCATGATAGTGTGCCTGCCACATCTGACAAGCTAGCTAAGAACTACTATACCAACCAGGTATTTCTCTTGAAATTAGAGGCAAAACAAATCACGCGATGTAGTGTTCACAGTCAAATAATCCCTCTACATCCAGTTGCCCATCATGTAAAGCGGTGATAGATACCGTCCCCTCCTGCTGCTTCTCCTGTACAGTTAATGTATTTTGCATCATCCCTTCACATCTCAAGTAACTTCTGTGCAAGCCAAATTAAATTAACTTTAGCTACTGAATTCCAGCTCTTAACATATTTTATTACATCATCATACTGATATTACGGTGAGAAAAAATTAAACAGAATAAGCAGCTTTGTCATTCATGGTTACTACTTAATGTAATACATTGTTATTTTGTGCAATACTCAGCCTGATGATAAAAGAACCAGAAAAAATCCTTTGTTTTGTTATGTTTGATCTTCCACTCAAACTGAATTTAATTTAAAAGTATAATAAGCCAACAGAAAATATTTTGCCCTAATTGAGATGTACCATCTGCTGCAGTAATCAGCAAAACACATCTCGACTCATTTGGATGTTTGATGCACTGTTTTTGTACAATTGACAACAGGAAATATGATCATGATTAGAATACAAAGTAATTTTTGTCCTAGCAGTATTTGTTTTACACATGCACCCAGTGGAGCTGCTTCTGGTAAAGCTAGCTTGTCCTGCTTTTCTTCTACCCCAAGTATGTTTTATAAGTATCACATTCTCAGATTTCATCTCTAGCCACTGAAAAAAAAAAATCAGTTTCAGTGTGTTTAAATGGGAAATTATCTGAAAGCAGATATTTTTCATTCATAATTTTCACACAGATTACCTGTGCTGATGACTCACAAAATGCTCTAGCCTAAATTCCCTCTATGCTAGTTTGAAACAGAATTCACTCACTCCACATACCAGACCAAATGTGGTTCAGAGGTGAGTTTGAGGTCTGTGGTATTTTAACTCAAATTAGCCTCTCAATATTGATCAAGTCTTGAGACTATTTTGTCTACTGTAGAGCACAGGACTTCTTCCAAAAAGATAGTTTGAACGCTGCAAAGTGTATTAGTTGTAAGAGGAGGTTTTCAGAACAACTTGCATCTGAGATAGTGAAGGTTTCTCTACCAGAGAATCATTTTAAAGCTTAAAGCAAACCAGCTGAAGGAGCAACACTAAAAAGAATATTTTGAAGCTGTTGTACATAAATAGACCTTCCATTGTAGGAGGATTAGTTTGCAGTGGATCAATGGCATTTTGTCTTAATCTTCTTGTGTACCTCTTATAAGAGAAGGATTCTGGCTTATAGGACAAAGATAAGACAGTGACATTTCAACATCATACACGTGAATTTTCTCTTTGCTGCCTGTGTGAACTGTACATGAAACAAGTCTTCCCTTCCCCTCAAACAATTAAGGATCACTGGTGATCAAAACAATCAATAGGCATTTTCTGCTTTATAAGATAGTTACAAAGCTTGAGGTTCTCAAGGGCTACTTTTTCTGGGAAATAGAGATTTTAGCTCAATTGAATCATTGATTTACCTGAATTACTTTGAGTGTAAAGTTCTTATTTTAAGCCTACTTTCATTTGATGTGAGATTATTCCAGATTTACATTGAAAAAACTTTTTGTTTTTTATGGTTAGTTTTCGTGTTTGTGTCATGAAAGCGAGACCAAAGACTGGCCCTCTTTCTAAGGATGAAAAATGGATGAAAAATAGCTTTTCAAGCACTAGAAAAGCTGCATAGTGACTAAATTTGGGGTTTAATTCTTCTATAACAGAAGATAATAAAGAGAAAGATAAAAAAAATATGCCATAACTTTCCTTTTTATTTTCTAGAATCTGTGTAAAGGAACTAGGACTTCAGTGCTCTATTCACTTGAGTTCTCACTTCCCTTCTTTTCTGCCAAAATACAAGCATTCTTATATTTAAGTTATCCCAATTTTAGGTGTTTTTTTGGTTTTTCCTTTTTTTTTAGTTGATGTGTGTGTAGAAAAAATTAAGACTTGAAGAGTCCAGCTATTGATGCAATTCTTTCAGAGAGTATGGGACAGCTTAAACTCCTTCACAGTTATGCAGCGCAAAACACAGATTATAAACATATTTGTCTTACACTTCTTTGATCTGCTTTTCACAGAAGAAGAAAAGTGAATCTTCACTGAATATCCTGTTAGAATTTATATGTGCTCCTGTATGTTGCAGAGCCTCTCATATGGAAAACCAGGTTTTCTGTGTTAGACTCACAGAGTCAATAAGGCTGTGCAAAGGAAGAGTCAGAAGAAAAGAGATCCAATAACAATGTCTCATGCATGATCACCAGCTCCAACTTTAAAACTCTGCAGAAGCATGGAAATCTAAGCATACAACAAACAATGTTCCCAGAATATTCCCAGAAACTGGGTTCCAGACTTACATGAGTTATGTGAGTTTAAATAATGGATGTTAGTTAAATTATACACAAGCACCACATCTTCTGTAGTTTCCATATTAACCTTTCCGTGTAAGTAACTAACAAACAGGCTACAAATCTGCTGTATTCGCAATATGCTGAGCTCTCAGTTGTCTCCCCAGACAATCTGTGAATGCAAAATATGCGTAAGTGATTGTCACCCACACGGAGGTGAATGCCAGCCTTGTTTTCAACATTTCAGGGTCCTAACTTGGGGCCTATTAGCGAGAAGGCAGACTGCTTTATTATTTGAAAAGCTGTTCGCTGTGATTTATGGCCTTGTATTAGCCTCCTCATCTTGAGATATTAGACAATCATACTTTGTCATGGACAATCTGAGGTGGGGAAAACACACAGCATTCATCTTCTCTTGCCATCTAGGACACTTCTTTTCATCTATTGTTTTTTTTTTTTTTTTCCTCTGGCATATAATTTTCTTGTAATAAATTTAAGTTGAAAACTTTAATGACTTTCCCGAAGCGTTACACTGCCTTTTCACCTACTCTGAGGGTTTTTCTACAAAGAAATTAAAATCCCCCAAACCTTTTAGAGCTTGCAGTATTTTCTCTAGAAAAAGGCATGCAAGTCTCATTGGTGTTTATCAAAGGGTTTTAGCTAATTACTAGTCAAGGCAGACCCAAAATAGCTCATGTAAATGTTTTCACACTTCAAGTTATATATATAAAAAACTATTTGCTATAAAAAAGAGGCATAATATTTTTTAAAAATGATAAGAATTTACACTCCCCCAAGAAAAAACAACAAAACAAAACCAACACGGAGCAAAAAGAGGTTTTAGAAATCGACAGTAAAGTTTTTGAGACCATAGCTTCAGAAATAAAAACTCTTCCTGGGACTCCAAGAACAGGTAAACTTCTAAGGGGATTATTGCCAACTGATAGTGCGTTTTTTGTTCACCTTTTTGTTTGTTTGTGTAGGGTTTTTTGTTTGTTTTTAAAAGCCAGTTATTAAATGACCAGTAAGCAAAAAATAAAAATCATTCAATGTTTTCTTGATTCACAGAACAGGATCAGGTGCCAGTAGAAAGGGCACATACGAAGATAATCCTGTGTTATATTTTATAACCTCCATGTTTAAAAGAATGAATCAAGAGAGGTTTAGTAATTCAAGTGTAAAAAAATCAGAAGTATGAAAAAGATCAACACGTTCATATCTCAAAAATGTAATTTAATCCAAGAAGCATACAGCAAAGACTAAAAGGAAAATAGAGAATCACAGACCTACACTCTGTACCTGTGTGTTTGAATGCATTCTTCTCTGGTTTAAAGGCTTATGTGCTCTCCAGACAGATTAATTTGCATGTTAGTAATACAGTAGTCTGCAGCAAAATAATTAACTCTGGCAAGAAAACAGAAAATGAATGAAAAGTAATAATTTGAGGAGCCTGCTTGGGGAAAACCAAAGAAAAACAGAAAAAAAAACCCAGCTGTTTTCCCACTGGAAATAACAAAATTTTTTTCAGCATGGAGTCAGCTAATAAGACTGTTGCCATCTCTGTCTATCAGAAGAAATGTCAATATTATGCTTTACTCTAAGCTAACAAACAACTACATGCAAAATACACACAGAATGAAAACGGATACTGATATCTGAAACCACTGTGCCACAAAGCAACTGCAAGCCTTAGGCAGAGTCTGCTGCAGGTCATTTGAAATGATAAAACAAAAGGTCACATAGGATATAATAAGTGATCTTTAGAATTGCCTTTCTGAAGGATGTATCACCTGAGGGCACACAAAACTGTTGAATGGCCATGAAAACTCAATGAAAAAGTAATGTTGGAATACAGAAGTAAAAGGCGTTATGGTGTTTTTTATGAAACTCTGGGAATAAAAGAGTATGGCTTTGCTACGTGGAGATAGATAGACACAGGTTAACATTTTATTTCCTTATTCTTACAGTACAGGAGGCATCTCACCAGGAGTCTCAATAGATTCACTCATACTAAGAGGAAAATAGGATCTAAAGCTGGTACCTATGGATTTAAGAAAAAAAAAATAAAACCCCACTATCATAAAAGCAGAATCTTCTTGCTAATCACACTTTTCTTCTCCTCTCACCTCCACTCCCCAAAAAAATGTTAGAGGGTCCCCAAATTAAGTGCTTTGTGATGAAAATGTTCCTCCACTATGGTAGGAGGAATTGTCTTGAGGAAAAGCATCTGACTGAACTGAGGAGTCCCATTGCTATGTCCTAATATGAGGCCAAACAACTCCAAAGTCTCCTCTCATTTTCATTAAAAATTTCTATGTTGACACCTCAGAAACCTCTTCAACAGCATCTGAATAAACACGCCAGTTTTTCCAAAAAAAATAACATTTCAAGCAATCTGCACTAACCCTGTGTGGGACTGAGATTTAGGTTTTCGCATCTAAAATATGTGATGAGCTGAATTCACAGCAAAGGAGGGAAATCATGCTGAGAATTTAAGCATCCTAGAAGTTCAAGTGCCACTTAGAAAATTTGGACATTTAGGACCTGAAGTCTGAGTGAAATATCAATAGAACTTAAGCCTGAACATACCACTGATACTTTTGAAATTACACTTCTGTCTTATTCACGCTTAGTTTTGCCAATTTTTTCTGACTAACATTACTCATACAGAATACATTCATCTTCAAACTGTGTTAAGCAACAGCATATAAAGTTCTCAAAATCATTTCTCAGACCAAAAAAATGCTAAACTGAAAGTGTGTTAAAACTTAACCAGCTGATTGATAGGACTTCCATTTGCATTATTATTTTGGGTTATGATACACATGTAATAAATGCCTTGGTGAAATGATTAAACCAGAAAAAAATGTCAGCTAGTCTATGAGTACATTATTTTTGAAAACAAGGCTGAAACTCCTAATCTCTTCAGTTATTTTCAGACTCCTATTTCTCATCAGCCAAAAGGTGCCATGTAAATTGTACCATTATAGATATTCTTAGGTCACCATGAATTTTTCTGCAGGCAGAGACAGATAAAAAGATTACTTTTGAGATATGCTCTTCTGTTCATGGTAAATCATTCCCACTGAAGTCTCAGATACAGAAATGGCCTTCCTTTCGTCCTGTGTGTTAACCCTTTGAACTTACTTTAAATGCCTTTACATCAAGGAGCTTTGATATGGCTGTCTTGCTGAAATCACATGGTTAGAGAACTGGGCCACTTTGAGAGAAGTAAGGGTGGATAACATGTAAGCAGAAAACAGTCCCAGGCTGACACACATGGTTGTGAATTCAAGGGGCTTTTTTTAAAAAAAAAAAAAAAAAAAAGAAAAAAGTTCCATATTTTCAGTTGAAAAACCTTCTAAAAATAGATCTGTAAAACTGAAATAATAGACTTCAAACATTTTTATTATTTTTTTTTGCTTTGGTTACCTTGAAAAACGCAGTTTTGAGGCATCTTTATGGTTTAAAAATAATAATAAAAAATATAAAATACTTTTTTCCTGTCTCAAATGAAATATTTCATCAACCAATAAATGGAGGGGGAGAAAAAAAAAACAATCAGAGAAAAAAATAATCTGTGCGTTCTGGTTTGATGCTAGTGACATACCTGAAATAGTTGAGTGCTAGCAGGAAGAACGTCAGCCAGGCACACTGACCAGGGAGCAGCAATGGTCAGGAGGGATGGTGTCCCTGACTGGAGCCCAGTGGCTGCCAATCAGAAAAAACACAACAAACATTATCAGAAAAACACAGTCAGAGAGGTCCATCTGGGCACTTTAGAAAGTCTTCACATACACATCAATATTTAAAACGTTGTCTTCTTTCATGCGAATCAGCAGGAAAATCTGTTTTAACCAGACTACAGACAGTCTGAGAAAGCAGCAATTAAAATCTGTTATCCACATCCTATCACTATCACTTCAGGGATTTCTTTTTTCCCCACTCTCTAGAAAACCAATAGCAATATGAAGTTTTGCCTTTATGATTTGATGTTGCAGGGAGCAAATAACACTGACAACCGACAGAATGCTATGTCTGCAGTCAGGTCACAGTTACAGGTACAGACTGAGGATTTAGTGAAAATAATTCCACATTGGTACAAATTCAAACTTGTGTGTACACAGGCACATAGCACAGTACTCAGAATTAGGCACATGAACAGAAACCTTTAGAAGCTTGATCCTCTATCATTATTTCCTCAGCTCAATGAGGCTGCCAAGGAAATTAAGGACACCTCATATCGATAATTCACTTAGCAAGAGGTGTAGAGGCTCTAATGACAAAACTCAGAGGATGAACAGCAACAAGAGGAGCCCCAGTTCAGTGAGCCAGCAGCAGTGCAAACCACCACAAAGCAGATGGAAGAGAAGACTGCTGACTACCACACATTTAAACGTGGGATTTACAGTGGAAGCCAAAGGACTTCAATGTTTATATCACATCTGTATGTGGGTACAGCATATAGGTTGAGATCCCACTGCCTCAGTCCAGAGTTCTGCTCTTAAAATAATATATAAGTATGCTCCTGAGACGCTGCAGCTGCTTAAGCAAAAAGCTGCTCTAGCACAAGGTGTGAGTAAGCTTGTGCCTTCGCATGCAAGCTGGCCAGAGCTGAAGATATGAGCATATAACATATTTCCTTGCTTAATGTCACTGCACTCAGCAGAGTTGGCTGATATCCTAGAAATATTCTGTTAAAACATGCCAACTGCTGAGCTGTTTGAATATCTCCAATTTTACAAACTTTCAGTAAATCAATAGTAAATTTCTGAAGGATTTTAGTTAACATTTGCAGTTTTCTTCATCCTAATACTTTCATACTAATACAATAAGCAGAGTGCCAAAGGAAAAAAAAATATAGGTTATTGATCCAAGTGCTTTGAGACATAACTGATTATTAACGGGACCCAGTAAGAAATATTACCCTTTGGTTCAGGGCAGTGTAATTAAGGATATTAATCAAGTCCACATGTTTTCTTGTGCAGATTCTTGTCTTTGCTATGAATAGTAGCTTGGAATTCAAAAGGGTAATGAATACTTTAGCTAGTATAGAAATAACTAGGTAGAACATGGAAAAATAAAATCATCAATTATTAAATGCTGGTGGGTTCAGTCTTTTAATTTTCTCCCCCCCCCCCAAAAAATCTTTGAAAAACAACAAATGATCAGCATCAAAAAAGGTGATGGTAAAAATAAATTGCACGTCTAAAGAGTAAACTAAGCATCACACAGAAATCAAAGGCAAAAGGACACTCCCTATCCCAAAATATTGTCTCCTTGGAAGAGGAAACAAACACTGAAAACCAGATGGCATTTCTAAAACAAAAAGAAAGAAGAGAAAAAAAATTAAAAAGCAGATCACAGACTCTGGAAGCAGTTCCCCAGCAAACCAAAAAGGATAAAGCTGATTTTTTGGCCCAGCTTCGTTCCCATATTCCCAAAACTTCACAGAAAACCCTTCTCCCTGATGAAACTTCTTAGCAGCTCTCCTCAGATACCAGACAGTTATTTCATACCTCAGTATATCCTGGTGTTTGTCACTTCCTTAACCTGCAAATACACACTTGCATAAGAGCTATCATAATTGTCAAACTACCTTCCTAGACTTTAAAGTGCATACAGTGTCACATGTGAGAAAGAGGACCTAAGGATTAATCAATGGGCTTCATATCCTCAAGTGTTGGGCTTCATTCAGCCTATATTGTCCACCTGAATGAAAGTATTCCCATCAGTACATTACTGCCATTTATCCTTAATGTACTCTTAAGCTTTTGTTGTGCAAGCATATAGGGGACAAAGACAGACGAGGATGATCTTTCAGAGCATTCTGCTTTCTAGTTTTCTCCCATACAGAAGAATCTTTGTGCATAAAACACAGAGTAATAGTATTACGGGTATCTGACTAGCCAAGAAATATTACTTTCAACAAATAATCCAGACTTCCCCTATTCTTGTTTTTGTGTAGCTTCTTCTTCCAGTGTTCATGCAACCATTAGAAAATCCCCTTCAGATTTCACCTGGAACATGGAGCATTAAACAAGGTTTCCAGGTAAAAAGATGTGCCAGTATTTTAGTCCAAAAGAATATGCCACCATCATTTGCAAATAATTTTCTTGTTCCTGTGCAAGATACCAGATACTTCAGGCACAACTGATAACCTTGCAATATTTTCAGGGAGTTCCAGATTCTCTACGTGTGATCTGTGAGAAGTTGATGTCTGATCTCCATCATCCCTTTCCAGGACATCTCAAGTAGGGCCCTGCAAGCCAGGGCAGCAGGTGACCTGCTGTCAGCACTGGTTGGATTTCATGTGAATGTGACCCATGCATAAATCTCTGCAACACAGACTCTTCTGTGGACTTCTATAATTATTCAGAAAGACCAGTTGGGTATATGGAGCTTATACATTGTAACATGCGAATTCAACACACAAAGTATCTTGAAAAGTAATAAAATGTCTTCCTGTGTGTCTCTCAGTTACCCAGACTTTGAAAACAAAAATTATTTTACATATTTCTCTCCCTGAAAGTGCATCTTTTTGAATAGTAATATGAGTGTTAAAAGCAACACTATCAAGAAGTGTGGCTCATGGCATTGAATCTGTAATATATACTTCAAAATAAGAAAATTAGTAATTCAGATAAATCAGAGTGCAAGATGATCAACTCCTATTGCATTATTAAATTTGTTACAATGTGTTGGGCTGTCATTGCATCAGCATTCGTTCGGGGAACACGATCCTTAACAGCATCCCTTTTGGGAACTCAGGAGGAAAGGACTAAAAGTAAGACATGTTTTTTCTAGGTCATCAAGATAATTTTTAACCAAATTCAGGAACCTGAGAAGAATATGTGCAAAGAGTCTTGTACCATACCAGTGCTGTAACATTTAATGCAATATTTGGCATGCTTACATCATTTATATACTTCCTCTTTCACTAGAAGGGTTTCACCAGTTCTTTGCACTACACAGAGGCTTGATTTTCCTTCAAGTCTACATTGGAACAGTTGGCTTTTTGGCATTTAAGTGGTAGAGTAACACTACTGTATCTAAACATACTGCCATTCACCAAGGGACCAGCACTTCGTTGTGCCAAAGTATTCTGAATGACTAAATTCACCCTGATTCTCCCCAGTGGCAGCTAATGCCTACGTATCAGCTACTGGCCAGCTGGCAGCTTACTCAGAAGAGAAAGTCTATTCCAGGACATGTTAATAGTACAAAGGACTGTAGAAACAGAGAACTGTTGGGGAAACGGAATGCACTTAAATCTGTAGAGCATGCAGCGATACTTACAAAAGTGTCACAGAGCAAACTGTAAAATAGAGTAACTTAGTATGCCAAGTCTACAGAGGCCATACACACTACTGGTTATTGTACCACTGAATTCTATCTATGGCAGTGCTGCATCCCTAGAAAAAGGTGTAACATCCTTAATCTCCCAAGGCAAATCTAATTCAGCCACAGTTCTAAATGACATAATGTCATGTGAATGTTAGAGGAAAGCATTTGAACTGTGCTATATGCTACCTACCACGTGGAAATTCGTAATTGTTCCAGACAGCACTGTGATTTGCTTACAGCATCTAGTTACACATTTTTCCAGATTGAATATCAAATCATAGACAGGAAGCAATGGGTTTTATTCCTGGTGAGTTCAATTAGTATACCAGTTTTATGAGGAAGGCTACTGGTATATGCTTGCTTTTTTTTTGATTCCATAACCTAAATTTAAAAACGTGTAAGAATATACGTTCTACCTTAAAACACTTAATACTTTAAATATCAGCAAATTTAGCTGAAACCTCAAAGAAAAGGTACAATTCAGAGTATTTATACAATTGTTTTGCCTCCAACACTGACACATATATTTTCCTCACTTAAAATACATTATTTATAAATAAATTTAGCCTGTCAGAAGCATGACTGCAATTCAACAAAATCTAGACGAGGCTTCTGTGAGAGTTCTATTCCAGAAACCAGCAGCTCAGTCAGTCAGGCCTGACCTATGTACATTTTGTGTACTTTACCAGTGTGCAGTGGAGCAGTATCAGGGATTTTACGCTTCTTCCTGAATCCAGCACTTCCTCCTTTTACCTGCAAACACTATAATGCACTGCAAGGAAAAATGCTATTTGTCTAGTCTTTGGAAGTTTTTAGCATTCCTGTCTCTCACCATCAAAACATCTGGGACATGTGAAACATGATGAAGTCCAAACCAAAACTTCCTCAAATGAGTTTCCTACAAAAGTTGGATTTTGCTGTTTGGACAGGGGTTGTAGATCCAAATTAATTGAGGCATGAAATATCTGTGCGTTGCTTTGAAAGTCCATTTCATATACAGTACCGTTTCAAATAGATGCTTCAGAGAATCACACCACACAGGGCAAAAGGTAAGGCAAAATGAAAGATTCAGCTCGGGTTTCTCTTATCTTTCCAATCTCCTTTAGAGCCTACTTGCCACAACACTTTATCTACGTTCCTCAGACACAATTAATCTAGCTACTAATTAAGCCCTTTGTAACCTTACTTTGGTCTAATTAGGATTTTTTGAACCTGCTTGTACATTTGTTACCTTATCACTAACTCAAGAGATAGTTCTTTCTCCCTCTGGGCATGTGCCCAGCTGTTCATGCCCCATAAATGTATGCCTAAACCCAAGAATACATTCTGCCTTCATAGAATCATAGAATGTTAGGGATTGGAAGGGACCTCGAAAGGTCATTAAGTCCAATCCCCCTGCCAGAGCAGGAATGCCTAGACTATGCTACACAGGAACGTGTCCAGGCAGGTCCTGAATGTCTCCAGAGAAGGAGACTCCACAACCTCCCTGGGCAGCCTGTTCCAGTGTTCTGTCACCCTCACTGAGAAGAAGTTTCTTCTCGAGTTTAAGCGGAACCTCTTATGTTCCAGTTTCAGCCCATTACCCCTTGTCCTATCAGTGGTTGTCACCGAGAAGAGCCTGGCTCCATCCTCGTGACACTCACCCTTGATATATTTGTAAACATTAATGAGGTCACCCCTCAGTCTCCTCTTCTCCAAACTAAAGAGCCCCAGCTCCCTCAGTCTTTTCTCATAAGGGAGATGCTCCACTCCCTTAATCATCCTAGTTGCCCTGTGCTGGACTCTCTCCAGCAGTTCCCTGTCTTTCCTGAACTGAGGGGCCCAGAACTGGACACAATATTCCAGATGGGGTCTCACCAGGGCAGAGTAGAGGGGAAGGAGAACCTCTCTTGACCTACTAACCACCCCCCTTCTAATACACCCCAGGATGCCATTGGCCTTCCTGGCCACAAGGGCACACTGCTGGATCATGGTCATCCTGCTGTCCACCAAGACTCCCAGGTCCCTTTCCCCTACACTACTCTCTAATAAGTCATTCCCCAACTTATACTGGAACCTGGAGTTGTTCCTACCCAGATGCAAGACCCTACATTTACCCTTGTTATATTTCATTACATTTTTCCCTGCCCAACCCTCCTGCCTGTCCAGGTCTCGCTGAATGGCAGCACAGCCTTCTGGCGTGTCAGCCACTCCTCCCAGCTTGGTGTCATCAGCAAACTTGCTGATAGTACTCTCTAGTCCCTCATCCAAGTCATCGATGAATATATTGAATAATACTGGTCCCAGTACCGACCCTTGAGGGACTCCACTGGATACAGGCCTCCAACCAGACTCCGCCCCATTGACCATGACTCTTTGCCTTCTTCCTCTCAGCCAGTTCACAGTCCACCTCACTACCCGAGAGTCTAGACCACACTTCCTCAGTTCAGCAGCAAGGATGCTGTGGGAGACTGTGTCAAATGCTTTACTGACGTCAAGGTAGACCACATCCACCGCTCTGCCATCATCTATCCACCTTGTTGTATCATCGTAAAAGGCTATGAGGTTAGTCAAGCACGACTTCCCTTTGGTGAAGCCATGTTGACTGTCTCTAATGACCCTCTTATCCCTGATATGCCTTGAGATGGCACCAAGGATAAGTCGTTTCATCACTTTCCCAGGGATGGAGGTGAGGCTGTTAGGTCTATAGTTACCCGGGTCCTCCTTCTTGCCCTTTTTGAAGACTGGAGTGACATTTGCTTCCCTCCAGTCCTCAGGCACCTCTCCCGTCTCCCAAGACTTGGCAAAGATGATGGAGAGTGGTCTATCAATGACATCAGCCAGCTCCCTCAGCACCCGTGGATGCATCCTGTCTGGACCCATGGATTTATGGATATCCAGATTGCTTAATTGGTCCCTAACCCAGTCCTCATCGACTAAAGCAAACTCCTCCACTGCCCTGACTTCCTCTGGGGCCTCAGGGGAACGGGGCTCCTCAGGACAGCCTCCGGCAGAGTAGACAGAGGCAAAGAAGGCATTCAGTAACTCTGCCTTCTCTGTATCTTCTGTCACCAAGGCACCCACCTCATTCACCAGTGGGCCTACATTGCCTCTGGTGTTAGTTTTATCTGCCACGTATTTGAAAAAGCTCTTCCTGTTGTCCTTGACCCCTCTCGCCAGGTTCAATTCTAGGGAGGCCTTTGCTTTCCTAGTTGCCTCCCTACATCCTCGGACAACAGCCTTATATTCTTCCCAAGTGGCCAGCCCTGCCTTCCAAGATCTGTAAATTCTCCTCTTGCATTTGAGCTTACCCAGCAGATCCCTGTTTAGCCACGCAGGTCTCCTGGCTCCCTTCCTTGACTTCCTACGTGTCGGGATGCTCTGATCTTGAGCACGGTAGAAGCAGTCCCTGAATGCTAACCAACTATCTTGGGCCCCTTTACCTTCAAACAGCCTTGCCCATGGCTTCTTGCATACATGCTCATAGCCGTCTTCATGCTACCCTGCCACAAAACCCGGGCTTAAAATTATTACCATCATAAGGAAAAGTGGGCAAAATCTCCCAAGGAAGCACATCCACTGATTATCACTGCAAGGGATTCAGAACCTTCACTGTCTCACAAAGCCACATGTCCCACATCTAATGACAAATCATCACTCTGGGCTTTGCTCTTTTGAATGTTGCACAGGGTGTAGAAAACCTCTAAAAGTATAGTCAGGTGCAGCTCTCTTGAGGGTTATTGTAATGAAGCTTGCAGCAAAAATGTATTCATTCATCACCTACAGATCTTCTGCACAAGTCTGAACCACATTTGTCTGCAATTACAGTGCACAGTGCTAAGGTTTCATAAACCACAGGAAAAACAAGGTTGTCAAGTATCAGTGGATGAAGAGTCAATTCTAGTAACATCTCAGAAAAACTACCCTTCTGAAAAGAAAATTCTAGTGGAATTAAAAAAAAAAAATCTAACATCAGACAGTTTTCCAGGTAAGTTCACCCACAGGAACTAACCCAAAGCAGTTAACTAGTCATGTTAACGAGGCAGAAGAAAGCCCCACCATGGGATGCCTGATTCAGAAATAGAGAAAGGAGATATGAACTCTTTCTATCACTTCAGGACTACTTCATGTGTGGAGCAATTAATAATCAAAAGATTATATAGCCTTAGGGTCCATGTCTCTGCATCGCTCCTTCTACAAAATATCTTTTCCTTCACGCCCTCGATTAGGTCTGTGTAGTTTCTCAGCAAGGTCTTCTGAGGTCCTCCTGGTGTTAGTACTTCTCCCACATCTTCAGTATAAACCTCTCCCGTTAGTCAGGGTTTGTTTTCTTCCAGTATCCAGAGATGCCAATACATGAACTGCAGAGAGTGCCATGGGAACTACTTATCTCCCAGGCACCCTTGTTGTCTTTTGGCTGCCTTCTCATGTAAAATGAGGTTGAACAGGTCACTTGGTGTGTGGTGATAAAAGAGCCCTTCTCAGTTCAGCAGGATTGATATTGCAGCATCCCAGCAGTGGTAGCTTACACAGTTGAGAACTTACAGGAGGCCTCCACAGAGTTGTAGGAAGTCGCATATCCCAGTACGCAGCCAACATCTGATGTGCATTGCTCTAAGGGAACTGGGAAGGTACATAGCTATGCCTCAGCATCAACTCCCTCTCCCTCAGAAAAATCTCAAATTGCTTTTTGAGGGACACCTAGGAAATCTGAGTTCAGTTTGGCTCCTTCAGATGCAATCTGACACATGGCTTGGATGCTTTAGCCATTACCTTTTCCCTTGGTAGGTACCAGAAGTGACTCATGACAACTCTTGGCCATAGCTATGCTCTCAGCTACAACAGCTTACTACGACCTATTCATTTACACATAGCTGCTATGAGGCCATTTGTCTCCTGTTTACGTCAGAAGTTTTGTGGTTTACATCTTACCCTAGTTATGTACTTTCATTTCCTTTCCATAAAAAGAGCTGCTTTGTCTCAGCTGAACAACAGAAACTGAACAAAACAGCAAACAAAGAAATAATTCAGTAGATAAATGAAGCACTAACATTAGCAATACTATATATATTGGTTTCCCAAAACAGTTTCAGTGCCTAAAGGCTTTGCCATGGGGGCAGCAGAAATGATACACCATAATTGTTGTTTCTGAAAGTCTCCAGATCTGATTATTGGCACTAAAAGTATCACCATATTTTACTAAACTGAATTAGTGAGCTATCCTTGCTGGAAGCAGCAAAGTGCTAATAGCTTGTTGTTACGATATTCACCGCACTAAATGCGTGGGCTTTCACAAACAATAACTAGCTCTGATGCTGGTAAATGCTGCCCACTGTCCACTGCAGCATACAGCAATTCACAAAGGAAAAATTATTATGAATTTGCCTAAAAGAATTCTTAGCAAAATATATATGTATTGTATATGTGGTTAAACTTTTCCATTCCTTCAAAATATCAACATTGTTGGCCCCCTAGCAAGAAGCAGTATCTCAGCCACAATATAAAGAAAAATAGTTTTAAGTTTCTGAGAAAACAAAAACCAAACCCACAGTTTACTAAAATGCAAAAAGAGACATTTTCTTAGTAAGTGTGCCTACTAGGCCAAAATTCCACAATTCTGGATGCCAGGATGGTAGATTGCTGTGTGCAAAGAAAGCTCATAGCAAAATTGATTCGACCTAAAGGAGCAGATACAAAATTACAATCCTGATACATAAGGGAAAAAAGTTGCCTAGACCTGCATGTTCAATGTAGGTTTTCAGTGCAACAACAGAGTAATCTTTGATTTCTCAATAAACTTTCCTTTCCCTTTGCAGTAGGTCTCACCAAAGAGCACAGAAAAAGTGAAATGAAAACTATTCTTTAACAGAAAGTGGATGGGTTTTCTTTTTCCAGGTTTACAAGACACCATAATCTTAAATCTTTTCTAAATACTTTTGAATATAAAATCACATTTTTATTGCTTTTGACATTGTTATTTCAGGTTGACATACAGAGATGAACTTCATATTGCAGAATCATTCCCACAGCATAAAGCACTCAAAGAACTAACTAGATGGGGATAGGAATGTATTTTCATGCTAACAATCTTGAGGTGTTAGTTTTACCTGTTTTGCATCGTATTAAAACCAGGATACTTTGAGTTTTCAGGAAAGAATATGACAGTCACCCCAACCTCTTGAGAGCCAAGGTCAAGGCAATTACATAAAATGAACTTTAAGAAATCAATATTAATCCAACAAAAACAGTCTGTTAAATATTACCAGCAAACTCAATTCATCTCTCCTTTGGATAGTATAATGTTTAAATAGGACCAGCAATATAAAAACGTTAATTCCCTCCCGCACCAGCATTCCTTTTTACCATTTCAGCTCATTTCTACTCATATTCTGCTTACTGATGAGCAACTCTATTCATAAGAACAGAAAAGGGAATTCAGTCATATTAAACACCACTCTCCTTTCCAAAACTTCAACTTACGTATTTAAGTATAACAAACATGAATCTACAATAAATCAAACCAATTAAGATAAAAAAAAAAATAAAAAAAAGATATATCTAAAAAAAAACTCAAGTCCTGCATATTGCACTAGAGAAGACCATGGCTTTGTGCTCATTCTCACATCACTCCTTCCAATGCAGATAGACACTGCCACAGGCTTCTGTGACCTAAGCCACAGCCAAGACACAATGTCCAAAGCAACCACCTCTGCCAGAAAAGGAGACTTCCCCTGTCATCAGTGACAATACTGTCCCCCATATTTATATACGTAGTGGTTGGACTTCAATCACTTCTCTTTCTGACACTGAGAAAAAGCCAGAGCCAATGAATTCTTTGTGATGAAAACTGATGAGTAATAAAAGAAACCTGATGGAATCAGCTAGGATGTCCCATTTGTCACTGTTCCCTTCAGTTCAGAGATTTCAGGTTCATGACCAAAGTGAGTTCCACAATATAGAAGCGATTATATTCTGCTGTAACGTTTGTATTCACAAAGAAACGGAAGTGTTAGTGAGTTTTATTAAACTTCTGTACTTCAATAAAAGAGCTTCAGATGTGTAAACACAGGATCGATCACTAAATTTCTTCAGAAACGTTCTCATTTTACTATTTTCTTAAACAAACATACTGAATTGTAAAGGAACTTGTTTTCAATTGACATCAAATGTAGCACAGTTTAACCTTTCCACAATTGCCCTCATCTCTTTTGTGATTCAAAGCTCTTAATTCTTGCCTGTCCCATATCAAACTAGTTTTCAAGAGACAAATGACCTATGTTTTTCTGAAGATGCGCATTCTTTTCCTTCTCTTGGTCCTCTCTCTTCTTTTTGGGCAGATAGAAGCCACCAGCACCCTGATTTTGATTGACTGTCTCTATAATACTGCTTATAATGCACTAACACCAGTATGGATGCATTACTATTTGCCTTTGTTAAAATTTGTCATTAGTTCACCACTGGCTTTTATTTTAAAAATTGAATTTCTACAGCAGTTGAAAAAGCGTACCTGTTTAATGGCTGACAACTACTTTTGCTGCTTCACTGTTTACTTTCAGTAGTAGTATATCTTTGACTCTCGTTCTTACTTCAGCTTGCAGTAAAACTGCTAACTATATCTGTTGACATAAGCCATTCCATTCCTGGAGAGAGATGAAGGAACAAAGAGTGTAAAAAGGATGCTTATGGAAAGACAATCTGACATGTTGACCCAGGCTGTAGTTTGGTCTAGCACAGACAGTCAAGCATCCAGAGAGAGCATGTAGAAGATGAGGGATACAGCGCTTCAAAATGAGCACTAACAAAATAGAGGAAGAAGTTTTCTTCCTCCCTCTTATCACTTAATAAATAAATAAATAAATGAAAACAAGTAGATAGATAAATAAATTTAAAAAATAGAAAAGCTTGTAAAGCACATCACTGAAGCACTGAACACAGAGTAATGAATTTTTGTAGGAAGGACTCAGTTGGGGCTTCCTGCACGGAAGTGACTTTCCAATTCTTGCAGTTGCACAATGTGGCTCATCCTGCCTTCCCTTCTTCTCTCTCACAGATGTTATGATGAATATGGCAAGCAAATATGGTCCAGCTCACAAATCTGATGTCACTCTTGAGTCTGGTCCTGATGGACATGGAATTCCTCCTCAGGCAGCCAAAAAGCACATTCCACTGGCATGCAGCAGCCACTGAGGAGATAAGTGTTTCTTGGCCAGTTGTCAGGTCACCTGTAAATGCCTTTAAGTCAGAGCATCACAGGCAGATAGGAATGCCAGGCAGAAATGATGGCATGAAGATTATCCCCAAGCTTCACAGGCTCTGTGCCAAATGCAAATAGCCTGTAGCATAGCCCAGGCCAGCCTGGAAATGTTCAAATCACTGCCAGTACAAATCTCCACAGACCACTTGATGTTTAAGGCGGAGGTACAGCTGTCTGATCTGTGGTTGGAAGCACTGCAATACAGAAGCGATTGATCTTGCTGAAGAACTGCTTCTAGGCTGGAGACAGGGAAAACAATGGTGACGGTAACATTGTACTACCAGCACAATAGGGGAAGCCTCTGGGCATGTTGCTCCCCATGACCTAGCATGTGTTCACTGCTCTGATGTAGGGAGGCTTCACCTGCTTCTGTAGGGCTGTTCTATCCCAGCTTTCACTATCTTACACACAAATGCAGCACTCTCACATCTCCAGCATGGTTCACTGTCACCAGTCGCTCCCAAGTTCTTGGACCTCCTACAGAAGTTTTGCTGATCACACAGTGGGTACAAAGGTTCTGCTACGACCACCAGTAAAACCTGTCAAGTTGGTACTACTGCCAGCTGCAGGATACCCCCAGTACCGGTACACAAAACATAGATGTTGCTAGCAGTAATATTAATGACGTGAGGATGTATGCAGTGGCTCAAGCACAGATTGAATACTAGAAATAAAGAGGTCCAGACCCACAAGTGTGTCCTTTTATCTCAGCTCGGTCCCCAGGAACCCTGGAGGCAAACAACTGCAGAGATTTCCCTCAGAAACATCTCTTTTTAACTGAGCTTGTATCTGACAATTTACATAGAAATCACATAGGGAAGTAAACTTAATGCAAACTGGAATACCAGACAACATACCTAAAAAGGTATATTGGCATCTAGCTGAGGCAAGAAGAGAGCTGATTACGTAACACCTTGCATTGGATAAAATCTGATCCAGCAGGTGATACAGATGCATGTATATCCTGCACAGTTACTCAGAAAATTAGAGACAGAAGTCAGTCTTCCTCTCTTGAGTTACCACCTTCCTGTGATGCTACATGTTGTAATGGGCACTACAGAGCCAAACAGAATTTCCTCCCAACCTTGTGATATTTCTTATAAATTTCTTCCATAGAATTTACTAGTTAACATTCATGCTATTCAATTAGCATGAGTGGTTCTCTACACATGTTTACCCATCTACCTGTATTAATTTATATAACTGTGATCAGAATCTGCAACTTCGTCATCAAGGAATAAAGACAGAAGTTTTCAATATATATGGTACAGGGCATGTGCTGATCATGAGTTGGTGTCAAGAAAGAACATACCCTCCTTGCACACTATTTTATAATTACAGGTAAATGTATTATGGGGATTTATGTCTTCGTTTGAAGCATCTGCTATAAATCAACATCGTGGGCAGGATACAAGATTAGAAGGGTCATTGGGTCTTTCCTGACACAGCAAACAATTTATTCTGTATCAAGTGAAGTACATTTGGTTTTTCCTACCCCAATTCCAGTAACTCCCTTCAACAGCTTCAATTTCCCTTGAATTGCTTTCTTGCAGCCTCCTCAGTGTGTCAATCACAAAGCAGAAGCTAATCATCCAAAAATGTCTTTTCCACTTCCCCAAACATCTACTAAATAAGATTCAGGTAAAGAGAATAAAAAGCTAAACTCAGCAACTTGTTCTGACTCTCCCCGTTGCATCTAAGTCACCAAGGGGGTAATTCTTTTTTGCTTCAAATATAAAAAAGCATTTATAATGGAGTTTATTTAGACCTTCTTGCTTTAAGTAAGCAAGTTTTTAATCTATCACATACATTCCTGCAATGTAGGTTTGATGTTAATGGGTTGTAAAGTGGGTAATAATTTTCTAACTGACCTCTGCAATCAGATTAGATCATATTATTGATCATGCTGTTTGTTTTATAACCACAATCATATTGTGGAAGAACACCTCTTGCAAGTAGCACATTTGTAAGTGCCCATTAAGGCAAAGGATGATAGGTCTGCATGTTTGGCACTTTTTTAATATTTTTTTTTACCTTGCTGGCAGTATTCCCATCAGCATCCTAAAGCTCTCCATTTGTATGCTTCTGGATTCCTACTGTCCACGGCTTTTTGTTTTGTTTTGAAAAGATGCTCTATTATGAAAGTGACAAAATCTAAAATATGCAAACACAGCAACTTTTTAAAAAGAGAACTCAACCCACTAGGCATTCCTCCATTTTTTTGAATGACAGTTTTTGTCACTGTAATATTTCTTCTTAAGCGTAAACCCTGGACATTGCTTTATAGTGACACTTAGTGGGAATTTCTCAAGCAAACATTTGTAAGAAAATGACCATTCACATGTTCCTTTCAGCATCCACTTGTTCATTCAATAAGTGCATTTAGCAGAGATTTTTTAACTCCTTATACCTCCCCTAAGCAGGAATGATAGCTTGTGGTCAGGCACTGCACTGGGACCAAGACTGATCCAGCAAGTTCCCCAGCCCGTAAGGGCAAAGTCAGCCAAAAAGTGTTTCAAGCCTCAAATTTCTCATACAGTGGTTTCACTTTCTTTTATCACAGTTCATTGTGTCTGCTGTGGGTACCATTACAACTTGCTTTGGGGACAGACTGGGATCAGACGAATAATCTGAGCACAAAACACAAATCTGAAAAACAGCAATGGAGAGAAGCAGAAAACCAAAACAGACTGGGAACAGATCTTGCTGCTAGAGGAAATAGAGCATCAATTTTTTTCATTAAGCCCTCTAGTGCAGCTTTGGTGAAAACATACTTCTCCTAATGTGTCAATTGTTTCTCTTTAAAATGAGGATAATATTTTCCCTCACTACAGTCACTTGTTGCTTTGTTAATCAAGTTTTAAGGTTTTTCAAGACAAAATGTGCTGTTCAACATAATAAGATCCCAGTATTAACTACAGAGATTAAAAATTAAAGTACATTCCCATGAAGATTTCGGTTTCATGACATGAGGATCCCAACTAAAACAGCTGCAGTATTTATGATGGGCAAGAAAGGGGAAAAAGGAAAAAAATCCCATCTTCCATTTTCATTTTATTACACTTCACTGAGTCTCCAAATTGTGTTTCAGAGTTTCAACTGAAATGATAAGCACAAAAAAAGTAAAGGCAAATGCCAGAAGCAGCAGTAGTGGTGTCAGCTACATATTATTCTTTTTCAGCTGTTATTTCTAGTAATGAACCAAGCTGTTTTCCTCCAGCTCAATGAATATAAATATCCAGATATTCTTTCCCTCCCTAACATGCTTTTTCTGGAGTAGTTTCACTGTGAAATGACTGATTGATGCCGAGTTGTTAGCTTTTTATTACAAAAGTCTTCTCTCCATATGATATAGAGATTTCTTCTTCTGCAGTTGAATTAACTTTTCCAGAACTGCCTACACAAAATGAGATTCTAACTGTTGCTAAACCTGTTACTAAATCCCTCCTGAATTTTAATACAGAGTAATTTGAGTAATCTTTACCCTGCAGTAACTTGTTCATTAGGCTGAGCTTTTATGCACCTAAATTTCCCAATATAATTTGGATTTGTTGAAACTATTTCTTCACTATGTACACACAGATTATTCAGTTCTTAAGTCAAAAAAATGTCAATTACGAGTTAAACCGAAGAACTGGAATTCAGGGCAACAGTTGCTCATTGTTGTGAGTTTGTTTCAATTAGGCTGCAACATGTATTTCAGGAAATGCAAACATGGTACAAAATGCAAATAGAAGTTAAAAAAAAAGTGAATTTCTTGCAAACCACAGCAGAAGTACTTGAGTAAGCTATCAGTCATGTCCATGGAACCATGAAATCATTTAGGTTGGAAAAGACACTCTTTTTTAGCATGGGGGTGGTGAGGCACTTTCCCCTGTCTTTGGATGCAGTAGAGCTGTGTAACAGTTAAAACCTTTTTTCTCTCACTCTTTCCCAAACTATTCTAATACTGGAACAGCCAAATCAGATATTTCAAAACTTACTAAGTAGCCAAGACTGTTTCATTTTACCAGTCAAAATCCACTTGTGAAAGCAGCAGGATTAACCTACAGATCTATGTGGTTTTCCAAGATTAAAATATATATGTAATTACAGTGTATGTTATGAAGATGGTAGTTTATAATCAGAATAAATTGATTTGCGAGTCTGAAGTACAGCAAGAAGTAAGTATTGTACTTGGCATCTGACTTATTTAACAGACAGCTCTATACCAGGAACCCTAGTTATATGTTGCCGAGACTTTGGGTGATGGTAACTTGATCTTAAGAGCTTCTCTTTAGTTCTCATACGTCAATATATTCTTTTGAAAAGAAAAGATCAGCAAAACTGGGTGGTTATGAGCCTTGCTCAAATGTAAAGGCAGTCTTTATAGACAACACACTGAGACTGTAAAATTAAAGAATGAACTCTAGCTAAAAGTAATGGTTCTCCAGTGGGAAGACAAAACACAATTAGAATTCACATACTTATTTCAAGATCAATATTTTTCTACTGATTTGCTGAGGAGGCTTTTATGAAATTTAAGCATAGTTCACTTTTAAATACTCTTACCTCCAAAGGGTATGATAGGCTGTATTAATTCCTTTCCCTTTATAAATCAATAATTAGATTGCTGATTTGCTTAAAGTGCTTTGGAAAAAAGGAAGGAAGATGGAAGCTATATTTTACCATTCTACAGCACACGTTGAAAGGCTCAATAACTCATACCATCACACTTAACACAAAATTCATGACAGGCAGAAATGACACGGAAAGGAATCAAAACCAAATACGAAACATTTTCCTCACAAATAAATAAATCAAGGCTCACCATGACAGCACCCAGGCCATGTTACAATTCCTGCACGAAGTCCATCTTCCCAGTATAACTTGTGCACCATAAGACTGGAGATGCAAGCCTGGAGACTGAACTAAAAAGATATTAATAGGATGACCGCTTCTTGAGTGTTAAGGTGATACCAGTATGATTTCTGTTAGCTACAGATAGGGGAGAAATTAACGGAGTAGAGAAGAAGCTACCAAGCCACCACACACAAAGTTGTGTCTTTGAACAATACTGCCCAGTATTATCCAGCCCTACTCACCATATGGGACTCCAAAATGAAATATACTACAGGACTGGCAGGAGCAGATTTTCTTGCAGAGAAGGACTGTGACTTGGAGAAAGAGTATGAATACTGGAAATTGTCTGTACTTGTAGGTGGTCAGCCAGAACAGAGTCAGACTTATAAGAATAGATTCAAGTTGTATCAAGAAGATTAAAGTCCTCTAGAACATTTGGAGGAATCTGTTAGAATATTTGCTAGAACTAAGCTTCCTGGGGTAAGCTGATTCCTTGGGAAATCCCTAAGGAAAATGGTATTACCTGTATCATGTTCAAAAGACTTCCTGTGAGAAGTGAAGTTTAACTCCTTTGAGATCACTTCATTCCATTCTGAAAGAGAATAAGAGACAAAAGGATATTGACAAAAAGAGAAAAAAAAAGCACTCCCCTGAAGAAGGGTCCCGTTGGAGAGCCAGCCAAGTAACGACCATCACACCAATACGGCTACAAGTCGTCCTCACTTTATTGCCCTGGACAGCTCAATATATACAGTTAAGCAGTGTCCCTGCGCCTACCCCTTAACAGAGTTGGTCAGTTACAGGTTTTATTGGGTAGTGCCATTCAACTATGCAGGTGGCTCTTGCCCCCCCTTCTACCCCCGGCAAGGCTCTTCACAAAACAGATGCACCTCCGTGCCCCAAGGACAGAGCCTTTGTTTAGGCCTAAGTTGGGTTGTCCAAACCTTTTAAAGGGATACCGCACCTCTGCTCCACAAGAAATTCCTCTACACTCCCCCACATTTTTCTTTCTATCAGTTAGCCACTGAAATAATTGAGCATCTGTGGCCCATCAGTATCTAGCTTGTCTTGCAACTATCCTTAAAGACAAAAATTAGGAATCATCACAGAATCATAGAACAATTCAGGTTGGAAAAGACCCTTGGGGTCATTGAGTCCAACCATTAACCCTACACTACAAGTTCACCCCTATACCATATCACCCAACACCACATCTAAGCGACACTTAAACACATCCAGGGATGGCGACTCAACCACTTCCCTAGGCAGTCTATTCCAGTGTCTGACCATTCATATACAGTTCTACATTTCTACATAAATTTTATGTTCTTATTTTGAACATAACTTCAGAAAAACTTTTTTTTTCTTTTTCATTCTTTTACTGCAACCTTAAAGAATTTGTCATAACTTTTTAATCATTCTTCTTATTTCCTAAGAAGGTGTATTCAGAGCTTAGATTGATTATAACATTGCTTCTATTTAAACTTCAAACAGACAGATCTTTTTTTATAAAAGTAAAACAGGAAAATATCATTACCCTAACCTTGGAGAAGATCCCGAGCAAGTAAAAAGACCCAAATAAACCAAAAAGCAGTCTTCTAAAAAAACTCAGAAAATTTCAGCATATACCATACAGAAAACTATTCAATTTCTGAAGCATACATTTTACTTGAGGTTTTTTGCTTCGGCAATTGAGAGTTATTAAATTAAAATCCAACTAAAAAAAAAAAAAAAAAAAAGGCCTGGGAGAGTATTGTGGGAAATTATCAGAGACAAGATCTTCCATTCTTCCCAAGATACGTAATTTTGTCTCCAGTACATACAGGATACTGTGTCAGACTGACCTTCATGTGCAACACACTAATGGAATAAGATTGGAAATCAAAAAAAAAAACCAAAGAAAAACTTTTATGCAAAAAAGAAAGGAATCACGAAGGAATACTTCATGTTAGTGCTCTATCTCAAATCTAAGGTTGCCAACTGACAGGAAAGTTCCATACTCAGAACCTTATCATTTGGTTATTGACCTGATAAAAACAGAAGACGAACACTGAAGTTTTCCTGTGAATCACAAATTTAGCACTCCAAATTAATTCTGACAAAAACAGTGGAATGATAAAGGAGTCAGTGGTTGAAGGATGACAGGAGGAAAGCAGAAGAGACCTGGGTTTTGTTAATAATGATTTATATAATTAGCTCATTTGCAATATCTGAATTCCATGTTAATTAATACCTAGTCAATGCATTAAAATATTTGTGTATTAATAAATAATAATTCAGCAAAACAATAGCCAGGGAAATGTCTTTTATGATACATCACTACGTGCTTCTCTATTCCACTATTTTCAAATAAGTTTTGATGTAAAAAAAAGAACTTGTGACTTGTTTCACCTGTTACTCATGGAGGTTTAGCTCCAGAAGTGCCCTAATGGGGAGACTGACACAGAGTCTGATACTAGAGAGTCTCTTCCACGTTACACCAGAACCACAAACGCTTCTCTCCTGTATGAATGGCAGGCCCCGGGTTGAGGATCCCTGCAGTTTCCTTGCATTCTAACAGCAATAAAGCAAATAATGCCTAACCTTTGCTGGCAGATAGCTGCATAAACAAAATCCCAGCTAGTAATGAGCAGCAGGTTTCTGAAAGGGGAGATAACAGCACTTGCGGAAATTGATAATTTTGCAGGTTTTGTTTAGGAAGGAGGCACCATCCACAGCTTAGTTTTAATCTGCTTTAGAGAAGAAGCTATATTGCTTTTGGCATCAGATAAATGCAAAAAGGAGACTGAGGAGATTAATTAGTTTTAGTTTACAGAATGCCCTTCATTATTATTGTTGGAAAAATGCACTTAGGCAGCTAATAAGGCAAGTATTTTAACTCTAATGGACATAAACATTGTATTAGGTTTTGGCATTAGAAAATGGAAGCAGAGTTGTCTTAAAGCTGGCTGACATATTAAATACTATCTTCTACTTTTCCACATTAGAAATGTTAATTGAACAACAAAAGACATCAATATACCAGTGAAGTTCTCCTCAAGTATTAGCAACTTTCCCTGGTGACCCAACAACACTGGATAGGTGAACAGCTGCTCAGGAGTGCAACCATTATGAATTTTATTCCACTTAATAGCAGATGCAGGAAATGGAAGGTTATATTACAGATCAATACACAAGCTAAGGGAAGCTTACAACCTTTGGTTAGAATCACAAGAATAGATGCCATTAATTAATTTGCAGAGCTGTTGAAAAAATACTATTTTTCTGTAACTGAGACAGACTAGAAATGCTCTGAAATACAATATTGATTAATGTGAAAAACAGCCTCATAAGTATCCTACCACTGTAGAAATTGTAAATTCTATTCAAGCAGCCAATTGAAAAAAAATCTTAATTATTTCCTTTGATCCTCACACATTTAGGTGACATGATAGCACATTGCTGTACTAAATATACTTCTTATTTTAATAGCATTGACACTATAAGGACAATTTCTAAAACTATATTTCATAGCATTTGCAATTATGTTCGTATATTTACAGCCCTCTAACTCTGAAATTCTAACCTTGAATGTCAACAGCATATAGCAAAACTACAGTTTCAAACTCCATTTATAATTGGAGGTTTTTTTAAACTTATCACTTAAGAAGAATTGTATAACAGAAGTATAACACACTAAAATAGCACTCTGAAGGCTTTAGCCTCTGGGCGCATTCATATGATATAGGAACTTAAAAGCTTATTTCTGTAACAGAGGTTAGTACATATTAACTCCAGAGTGTGGCACAAAGGATGCCCAAAACAGGTTCACATTCACAGTGGTTTATTAGCAGGGTCCTTCACTGATGGCATATATGAAGTCCAAAAGTGAAAGTTACTTTTAGATGGAAAGAGAGAGGGAGGGACAGCTCAGAGCACCTTTGATGAGGGGCAGCTGCTTCATGGCTGGTTGACAGTAAACTCTGTAGAGGAAAATTATTGGGTCTCCCCCTACAAAATAGAAGGTGCAATCAAGGTGTAGAAAAAGGAGTACAAAGGGGTCACCTGAACACCAGCATGAGAATCTGCCATAACAGAATATCAAAGTTCACAGCTGCAAGGTCGGAGGAGTAACAGCACAAGAACTGCAAGGGAAAAATACTGTCCTTTTGCCAGATTTGGGATTTTGAGTGATTTAGTCAGTGTTTTTATTTGGGAAAACAAAAAGGGGAAAGACGAGCCATTCAGACTATACACCTAAGATAAAATGTCATCTAGCAACCCTATCACCTGACTTGACAGGAAAACTTTATCTCCATTCCTCAATACGGATCGTAATGAAGTCTAAGCTTCTATTTCTATTGAATGTTTCTAGCTCAATCCTTGCCCCCAGACCTTTCCAGAGCACAGCAGAATCTTCTGCATAACCAGATTTTAGCTGCCAGAAAGGACCTGCTAGCAGAGGTGACTCAGTGAGACTGTTTTTCTTCTCTGCACAGCATATGATACCCCCCTAACAAAAACATAAGTCAAAAAAAGCATGAGCTAGGGAAAACAGCAAAGTGAAAAGGCTCACTCATCAAGCTAGTTCTTGATGAGACTTGTCCCTGAAGTTACTACTGAACTGTATTTTCGAGGTAAATGAGGACCAATTCTGCCTTCTGTATTCTCAGTGAACCACTTATTCCTGGAAACAGGTGTCCACTCTACCTGGATCAGAGCAGTCCCAAGCTGGGACAGTCAGCCTGAGTGGAAAATGGTAAGACACAAACCAAGCAAAGGAAAAACAGCATGAGTCATTCTGTCTTGATCTTTGTGAAGTGCATGGAGAATTTTCTGCATGCATTATCAGAGATAGACCTAAATACGAACAACACCATTAATGTCTTTCCGTTCACTGGTACGATGCCATTCCGAGAAAACCTCCAGAAATTCTGTGTATACAACTTGTACTAAAGGAAGGGACATGGAATCACTGGCTGTTTAATTATAACCAGCTTACTGGCTTTTACATTCTTCCTTTCTTGCAGCAGTGACTAAAGGTAGTTGTCAAACTGCAAACCTGGTAGTCAAAAAGGGCTCCGTGACTATGTAGGAGACAAACTGCATGGGCTCATTTATTTTCCGCACCTCACTCCTCCAGCTTGAGTAGATAAGGTTGCTTGATTAAGTTTTCCAGAATTGACTGAAGTCAAAAGCTTCTCAAATCAGTGCTTCCGCTTTTCATCTCCAGACACATCACGGCAGGCCTCAATATTTTTTCAACATATTTGACATCTTTTCTTGTTTGCATATTTTTGTCCTTTTGCTCACTCACAATAGCACATATTGGTAGCCTGAAAGGGGCAATTTTGTAACGTCTTCTCTTCCAGGATGACAACCACTCACAGTTTTTTACAATTCACTAACAAAGCCTGGTATATCCTGTTTTACATCATCTTCTCATTGAGCCTACCATGTTAGCCTGTTCAAGACCTCTTCTCCAACTGTCATCTTCAGTTTGCATATAATCTGTGTAGACTTTCCCCTACAAATATAACATTATTTATTCTTCTTTTCACTGCTTGATGCCTTGACCTTTTCTCCTTCATATATTCACATGATATCATGGATTTATTTTCACATCTTAAAGATAACTGACAGTAAGAAATCACATAAGCCTGTCCCTTTAGTGTGGACTTGTCCTCTATAGGCTATTTTTGCTATATTTTTGGAGGGGGGGTACTTCTCTCTGCCACTATCACATAGTGTGTATATGTGAAGGAAACATCACACTCAGAATGAAGATGGAGAAGGTAACTTGTAAACAGGAGGACTGACTCAAGAATCGGGAACAGAAGAATGTCCTTTAAACTCTCCTGGTGGAGAAGAATCATTTGCAGCTGAGTACCACCTGGGAGCACTGACCATGCTGAGCATCAGAGCCCTTGGTCATACATAAAAAATAATCCAAATCTAGAAACAAAACATAAAGGAAGTGACAGCCTAGACGCTGTTCCTGGCTGACCGTTATTATGAACTCCAGAAGTGATCCGGTTAAACTGATCTTCTCTGTATAAGCATCCCACAAGGAAATTGTTCCAGCATCCTCTCTTGGGGATGCACAGCAGGATGACCATCCAATTAAAATTCATGGCTAGTACTCCCGAAAGCCTGGTACATTAATCTCTTGCAACTGTTAAGCAGCAGATACTGCATCTGGAAGAAGTCATACAACAGTCCTTCCATAACCATAAATTTCCTGTAATTTTGGCCAGGTTTTCCAGACTTGCCTCTGATTTTATCGAGAGCCATCTGGTAACTGTCTTTTCAAGCTGCATTTTTAGTTAGATAGCAGGGTTTTAATGTTATTATTACTGCCTGTAACTCAAGATGACTCACAGTCACTCTAGTAAAGAATTCTTGTAGTAGGGAACGTGGCCCTCAGGTACCTCCATATGATTTTACTAACTGCTGAAATTAGTGCCAGCCATCTTTTTGAGCTACAAATTCTCTATTTTAAGTCCATTGCTCATTTTCTTAAGTCCTGTGTGAACAACTCCTAGTAAAGTTAGGAGACAGAGATGTGGTGGAATGGCTCTAATGACCAAAGTGTTGGAATGGAAAGACACAGGCTCTTTAGGAAGGACAGGCAGGGGAGAAAAGGAGTGGCGAGTTGTCCTCTATACCAATGGCCAGCTGGAGCACATGGAGCTGCAATTGGGGATGGATGAGAAACAGACTGAGAGTTTATGGGTTAGGATTAAAAGGAGGGCAGGAAAAGGTGACATTATGGTGGGGGTCTGCTACAGGCCATCTTAGCAAGAGGACTGAGTGGATGAGACCCTCTCTATAGACGACTCAAATATTGTTTGAATTGTTAGGAGGAAAAATAATGGTGGAAAAACACAGGTCAAGGCAGTAGCAATTTTTGGTGGGAATTAATAAGAAGCCCAAGTTGGAATACTCAGTCTGATGAGCTTCTCATGCAAAGATAAGTTAAATCTTGCAGGAAAGAAGATTAGAAGACAGAGAAGTCTCTCTGCCTTTTATCCAGCTGCTGATGCAGGCAGATCTGGTCTTAAAAGGGTTGTTCTAAAGGATATTACACCCTTCTCCTCAAGCCTTTCTACACCTTTCTCCCTTCCAAAGGTGAAAAATGTAGTACTGGCAACAGAGCACACCAGTAGCACAAAATAAACTTTCCGGTTAGACTTCAGCTTACAGGCTTCCAAAGGTCTCTAAAATTACTCCAACCACTGCTGTCCTCAACAGCTTTGGACAGAAACTCAGGTGCTCTCTTTTGGAAGATCATGAAATCAAATCACACCATTACAACTTACATACCAACGAACTGGATTTTTCTAAATGCAGAATTTCTGTACTCAAAGGATAAAAAGTACCACACAGATGACTTAATACACTCTTTTTTCCAAGGTAAAGAAAAGACAACCATGGGAGAATCAAAGCTACCAGATATCGGTATTCTGTTTTGCTTTGCCAAAATACATATATTGCAGAGCCACTATTTATTAAGTGCACAGCACAGAAAATTTTATACAGGAATAGATGACTATATTTTCTTCAATTCAGCATAGTTTAACATGAAATGACAAGGTTTCTACAGGCCAAACAGTAATAGCCTTATACAGATTTTGAAGTAGCTGTCGGCTGCTCCTGGTTTTACAGACACTGTCACATCCAGATATACTATTTAAACTGTAAGATTAAAGGATATAATTGCAACTAAATGCCCCAGACACCTGAATTAATTTCATATCAGGTATTCTCACCATTTACAGTTTCAGAGTGATTCTCGCACATTGAATGGGACTGTTCGACAATGGCTGTCACAAACTGGCTTGTAAATAAGGAGAATTATATTCCTAACCATTCAGAACTAATGTGTTGCAGATCTATTTGTATCATTTCACTATATATGGTAAATTACATTCATCGTAACAATAAAGTATCAGCACCCAAAAACTTCATTTCAGTAGGTATGTTGAAGTTTTCAATGGCTAAAAATAAAACCCTACTTTTCATAAACAGGTTATGCATAGTTTTATTGATTTAAACTGAAATTGTTCATTTAATCAGACTGGCAGTTCTACTAACTGAATCATATTTTTCTGCACTTTTCTTCCCCTATTCTAATATTTCAGATTTTCTTCCCTTTCAAGAATCAATTTAATCATGATCTCCAGCAAATGAATACTCTGTCTCTTTCCAAAACCACTTAACATTTTCATTTAGAAGCCTGTTTTGTGAGAATTCCGTCTCATATTGTCCTTCTCTAATTCACCATGGACATGTCATTTACATGCACGAGAAACACGTAGTTAACTTGCTACCCTTCTAGAATGGTGATTTGTTACTAATTCTATTGAGATTAAAAAGTATTTTTCATATTTTGGGGGGCTTTTACTAAAAAAATCAACTTGAAGGGAACTAGGATATTTTTCCTTTATAAAATAATAAATGGCAGAGGAGCTTATCCTCCGCAGAAAAGTAGTTGCAAATGCATATTGTACTGAAAGAGAGGCAGGTAAAGAAGATGGCACATACTGCCTTGATGAGGCAAGACAGTAGCAGCACGTGTAGGAGAAGGGGTTGGATATCCAGCCAGTGATGGGAGATCAGAGTTACGCTGGCTGAGCAGTTGGTCTTAGCTATTCTTCTCTAGAGGTTTTTGACAAGTCTGAGCTCCGGACTTGGGGAAGACAGGTCATGCAGTTTCTGCTATACTTCGGTTATGTCAGAACAACTGCCTGTAGGGCCACGCTTTGAACTTACTCCCAAATAACTGCAGCGAAAAGCAAGGGAGGCCAGATGCATCTCATTCCACCATATCGTGGCACGGCTGCAGTGCAGCTTCCCTTAGGATCTGTGGAAGAGTGAGCACGCCTGCCCTTTTCCTGGGGCCATTTATATTCTCTGTTGACCAGCGTCTGGCCAGCACGTTTTACAACAAAAACCTGTAAGGGATAAGGAGTAAGATCAGCCTTTGTTCCTCCTGCTTCTCACACCTGGATGCCTTTCATCTGCTTCTGTAAAGCATACTTGTGACATTTTCCTTTAAGTTCTTCCCACCACCCCCTGACCCATGCTTACATACATCACCAGGTATTTTGCAACCTGTTCACCTTGCGAGACTGCTGCTCATGACATGGGATTCCTCCTTGCATTTCTTCCTCCTTGTTTTGGGGAGAACACCTTCTGCTTTGCCAGATTTCAACTTCCCTTTCCATCCTCTACATAGGTGCTAGGATGTGGTGGAAGATGTAAAAATAGAAACTGCTTTACAAAGTTTACATTTTGAGAGCACTTTATTTTATTCTCCATCTTTCTAACATAGTTTTGTTAGCCTAGCTTGTTTTAGCTTCCTAAACATTACCATAAATGACATTTTTCTCCACAGGGATGTTTTCCATATAAGTTTATAAGGTGGGAATGGGGGAATAGAAAGATAAAGAAAATACACAAAGGTCTGGAATGTATTAAAATCTCCACCATGAGAATGCAACCTTCCTCGCATTATTTTATGATACAGTGGCCTTTCATGAGTCAAGCAAATTAGACTGTTTTGCTTGGACAGTCACCTACCATGAAATTCAACAGTTTCAAGTGCTTAAGAGTTCTAGACTTAGGGCTCAAGCTTAAATGTTTAAGCAAAGCCATTTATACAGTCATTGCTTTAGTTTCCTCTCTCAAAATGTTTGCCAAATTGTATGAACAATAACTTTAAATGCAACTTGTCAATACATAATTAGTGGTCCTATAGCACTATAAGGTTTGAAGTAAAACTACTGAATTAATCCTTTTTTTGCAAAGTCTTACCTTGTCTTATTGAAAAGAGGCATAATGTAAGTCTGAAGAATAATTTAATTTTAATGGCTCATGCTCTTAAATTGTATTTGGTTTAGAAACTCTGTAATGTTGGAATAAAATTACTTTCAAGAAATGTTTTTAAAAACAAAACCAAGGAATCTTTGCAATGCATTTCATTCCATATGATACTATGAAGTCATAAATTGAACAAATTTTTGAATTAATTTGCACCAAACATACTAATAAAGGAATAAAGAAAAAGCCAACAAGATATGTGACTAAGCTCTATAATATTTCAGGTGCCTCTCTTTTCCTACAGCTAAATACTCCTCATTCTGCTACTTCTCTATTCTTTCTCCCAGTTTTGACCTTCAGTGTACACCACATATGTATAGAAAAGACAGGAAAGGTAAACAAGATTCCGCAGGAAGAAGGCCTCACATGACTGAATCCATAGCTTCGTATAAGTGATTGCACAAGCTTAAGTCTACACTTCTGAGATGTGCATTTTACACTGTCATGCTGTATGATTACATTCTGGTTATTTTCATTTTTAAGAGCTGAAATGTTACAGGCGGATCAGGTCAGTAGGAAAGCGCACAGAGTAAAGTGCATGCTTTCTTTCTTCACGGTAATTGTAATTTCTTTGGACTCCATTTCTGAATACTTACCAGAGAAACAACACATTAAGTTCCTCTCACTGAGGGGAAAGAGTGTAAATTAGAGAGTCTAAACTCATTTAAAAGATGCCATCAAATTCCACATGGGTGGCAGCGACAGACATCATGTCAAGGACACCTAGTAAGGTCTCCTCAGAACTCTTACATCTCTTTCAGAAAAATCCCCCATTTTGTCATGGGGCCTAGGTTCATTATGAACCCAGTTCAGCAAATGAGGAAGGAAAAAAGTGGTTTTCATATTTTTTGTCTAAAAATGCAATTCAGGATACTTTATAATGTATGATCTAATTCTTAACTCTTTGCTGATTCAATATAGATTGGTGATAAGATTCCATCAAACACATTATTCTAAATCCCAGTAGAAAAGCCATTGCCATTTCAAGATTATATCGCAAGTTATTACACACACACTGCTGCATTAATGAACTTAAGTATGATGTCATAAGGTTTTAGAGTCCAAACTGGCAGGTTTTGAAATGTGAAACAGTTCCAGAAGATAAAGTGTGAAGATTGAACTTAAAGTATGGAAGAGACTTTGGGATATATTCTACCAACATCACATTTTAATCTTTTTAGCATCATCATATCCCAGCAATTTAAAAAAGCTTTAGGCCCTATACTTGCTGTCTATATACACCCAGCTACAATTATGTCCATTAGTTGCCTTAGCAACAGAGGCAGAGGTTAAGTAATTTTCTAGAAGGGAACCAGTGCAAATTATGGCATTATACCAACTTATTGCCAATCGTTTTAATTAAAACGTTTCGCTTTCAACTCAGCTAACAGCAGAGATCAGTAAACAGGGCAGATCAAATTACTGATACTTAAACTCCCTGTCTTTCAGAAGGCCCACTGTAGCTTAATTACTGTTGGGCAGGACTGATGAAGAGAAAGAACCCAAATCACTCAGGTACAGCTCAATACACAAAAAAATCATAATTCTAAATGTGTGTGATACCAAATAAAATTGATATAATTTCAAAACACTTACCACTGTGCTATGACAACGTCCATGATACTGGCAACAAGAATAACTTTTTCCATAATGCTCCTCTGCTGTTTTTCTACATCTTCTCATGAAGCAGCTGACGAGGAAGATGATACATGCTCCATTTTGCCTCCAGCAGACCTAGCACACCCAAGTTCGTGTACCTAGGCGAAAGAGGAATACCTTGCAGCCACAGAACAGAAAGAGTGGATCTTGCATGGAAAGCTGATTTTGAAGAGAACAGAGAGTGTGGGATGTAAGGCAAGAAATAAAGAAATGGGAGAGGAGATTCTGGGACCAAGTCTCAGCACAGGGAAAAAGCAGAAAAGAAAGAGGTCCAGCATGCAGTCACTGCCCTGGGATAGTCATAGTATCACACTTGGTTGCCAGTAGAGAAGGAATCACTACCCCCTCCTTCCCACTCCCCTTTTGCCATTCTGCTGTCACACTTCATTACACACCTGCAGGAAAAAAAAAAACAACCATACATTCTCCTTTTTTAATGCAAGCTCCTTTAAACCTGGATGGTAAAAAAAAAAAAATCCATTGCATTTTTTTGTCCATGGCATAATATTCTGCTACACTATTAGTGAAATACTATTACTATTCTCAAGTGATTCAGGAAAAAAGATAAAATCCTATAAAATACATAAAGTAGCTGGTGGAGCGGGACTCATCAGACCCAACTTCACCTGCCTAAAGGTGAGACATGTAAGTGCGCTCCAGCTACACGTAGCGAATTGTCCAGGTGCAGATGTTTCTCATCTTCAACACTAAGTGGAACTTAAGTCATGTTCTGGCTTATATATCTAATTAATAAAACCATTCTTAAGGCAATAAATCCTATCTTTGTCTTCTGGAAAACATAACTTCCTTTCTCAAATCTTTTACAAATTTTTCTACTTGATCTAGTGAAGTAAAACTTAATTTTCCTATTACTAACCACATATGGCATTCAGGATTTCTCTTTTTTCTTTTTTTGAAAAATAAATGTATAATGATCCCTCATTCACATAGAACTACTACAGTCTGAATAGTCAAGATAGGCAGTTTGGTGAGGGAAAAGGAAGACCTTCTGAGGACAAATAGAAAGGATCCCTTTTTGATCATTGTTAAAGTTGAATTTCTTCATGACTGTATAGCTGGATTCCTCTACCACCCACCAAAAAAAAAAAAAAAAAAAGTTAAGCGAGATCAGAAACTCTCTCTTCACAAAGCAGGAAAAATAATCACAGTTTTAAGGTTTATTTCTATGCTTACAAGAATTCTAGAAGGTGAAAGTGTTAGTGTAAAATTTCTGGGGTTTATACAGCTGTATCTACTTTCCTCTTCAGATGAGTAGCCAGAACAGAAAAAAAAACAAAGGTAGAAACACTCCCTTTCTCTCTAGAAAACTATACTTTCCAAGGTAAAAACTTCAGAGGCTCTCAGAGCCTACTTAAATACTATTAAAATAGCAAAAAGGACATTTTTCTTGCTCTTGGCAGTAAGCGAATTGCAAAAGAAATTATGTAGACAGATCACCTTCTCCTAGCTCCTAAGTAGACCAATTATTCTTTCCAACCAAAATTCTTGGGGCTCTATATTTTTATCATTAAAACACAACTATAAATCTATTATTAATTTATTGCAAACTAACACAGTTTGTTTTTCTTTCTGAGTGAATAAAATTCTGTATAATAATGGTCATTCATGTGCTGACAGATTTCTGAGATGCACTGGCATATACCTTATGCTGGTATTTTATTATATACCCCATTTTGATGAAAAAGTAGATGCAAAAGAATAGGGTTAAATCAAAGTAAGAAGAAAATATCCATTAAGGAAAAGCCATTATTCTTCAGTTAATTGCAAAAGCTAATCAGAATAATTAACCTAAGAGGAATCATAAAAAGACACCCACACTCTAAAATATACAAACGTATGTAAAAATTTCAGGTTTATTTCTACAGATGACCTTCAAAGTTATCTTAGTAACTACTGTAGCACTTTTATGCAATCAGAATAGGGATAATTTGTAAAGACAAAATTGGCAGAAAGAATATGTCAGTCCATAAAAGCAAAGTTTCCAAGGTACTTCAAGCCACTGAACATTTTAATACTTTGTTTTCTCTTCCTCTGCTAATCATCTTAGTTCCATACACAGTAAGACCAATTTATATGATTATTTTGAAACCTCAAGAAGTTTGCCACTTGTTTTTGGGAAACAGATGCTAGCTATGTAAAGTTTTATCACAGATTATGAGACAGCTGAGTAGAACCCAGTGACAACAACACAAAAACCATTAAACCGACATTATCTTTAAAGAGTACGGCATTTGATCTGATAAACTAGGGGTTTTTCTACCCAAATAAGTTTATAACACAAGCCTCTCGTAAGCTTCCACCTACTACTGCAAGTGCTTTAGAGTCTTAGATCCTGAAGTTACCTTGCAAAAGCCCTTGCAAGAATAGGTTTTGGTTTTTAAAAGACTATTTTTCATCTTCCTGTCTGCCCAGAAAACTGAAAATGTAACTCCAATCACTCAAGCCAAAACCCTGACACTAAAAAGAGAACAACACACGTTAAAAAAAAAAAACACACACACACCCCTCAAAAAAATCAAACCCTCAATTTTACCTTTTTATTTTTATTTCTAGATTGATAAATTGAAAATTCAGTTTAGAAGGCTGATATAAAAAAGACACAGGACTATCATGCTTTTATATGCTGAATTCATTAGCACTAATATTAGTTTAAATAGAAATTTTGACTTGCACTGAATGCTGATATGACAAAACTGATTGACTGTCACTCTTAACACTAACAAAGCACACTAAAATATTTATGTGTCTTCTTCATTATGTTTTTAATCAATATTTTTGTTCTATGATGTTTTTCATTCCTTTTCAGCAAAGAAACTTTTTTTTTTTTAGAACTAAGTATCAGCTTCTCTCCAGCTCTGCAACAACTGACTAGCACATCAAGATTTCCTGATACCCAGACCACTTGACTTCAGGTCAAGATCTTAATTATTTTGCCAAACCAATGTCTTGCATCCAACAACATATTTTTTTCCCAACCAATCAGTACTTTGAAAAAAGGATATTTCAACCATCCAGTCCAACGCTTTTAAATAGCTCCTTCTCTGTTCCACATTCATGATAATATTTTGATGACTTAAATACTACTTTGTTGAGTTTTTTTAAGCCATTGATTTGATTGATTGCCATGTTTGAAGAAATTGCAGGAAAACAATCAAGGGAAGCTTGATAAGGAACAGTTCAAATTTAATTTCATCACAATAAAGATGCTCTTAAGCCTACTGCATGCTGTTCCAGGCTGCATTTGATATTTGAACTCACTCAGAAAAAAATTTGTATTGCCAAAGGATTCTACTTTTAACTGACTCACAATTAAAGCCGCTTTTAAGAAGAAAATGCAAACACCTGTGAATTCTGTTGTGTTTAGTACTCTGAAAAAACACAGGGATAAGAAATATTAACAAAGATTATATCCTTTCAAACTGATAATTTCTTGTATGCCTAAATGTACTAATTTTTTAGTAGCTAAAAAATGACAGTTCCTTGGAAAACTTATTTACCAATGAGTTAAGTGATTCGTAAGAGTCAAATGGATTGATACTTAATCCCTTGAACCAAGGCAAAGCTTTTAATGGGAAAAATTGCAAAAATACCTCCATCAGCTTCCATCCACATTCCCACTACTGATACTTTCAAAGATTACAAGAGACATTCTGTAAATTGACCAGGTTCCACCTTACACCTCCACCTTCTGTCTTGCACAAGAACTTCGTATACTGATAACATACACATAAGTACGTATGGGCGTGCCCACACTCTAGAGTGGTTTCATTACATCAAGGATTTCATTGCAATATTATAGCCTCAAAAAGCTCCAGCTTTGGGCCAGCTTTCCACTGTAGAAAGAACAGAACAGAAAGAACCTAGATAGTACTGCAATATTTAAAAGTAATATTGCAATAAAAGTCAAGATGTCCTCTCTAGATACAAGAATTTTTTTGTATATTTAGATTATTGCCTTCACAAATTTTAGAGCAAACATAGGTTTAGTGTCTTCATAGAAAACCAAAAACAGATACTTGTGGATCAGAGGTCTATCATAACTATCTGTCTATCAGAGGTCATCATAACTATCTGTTTCTTGGTCAAGATTTGCAATCTATGAACCACTACCTTAATATAACGATTTTGGACTTTTGTACTGATTTTGGATTTTTATATGACGATATTTTACAGTCTTTGTTTAAATTGGGATGCTAGTAATTTCAGTTGTGTGCACTGGGACTGTTTGGTTTTGCATTTGCTTTTAACTTTTCCTCATGCAAAGCCCCTAACTCAATAAAACAGAGACTGACAACACAAGTTATTTCCTTCAAATAAAAATATTTTGGGTAAAATATTTCATACAGATTAACAACACCAGGCTTCACAAACTTGTTGCTCAGGGATGGTGCACTCAGTTCATGAGTTCTGAAAACCCTGAGAACTTGAATCCACCTATTAAATAAACGAAAAATAAAATTAAAAAATAAGAAAAATTTTTAAAAAATTAAAAAGGAACACATAGACCTGCTAGAGCATGAACTATGCAGGCAATTCAAGTCTCTCAAGGGCTGTATTATAGGAACATAAAACAAGGGGGAAGGAAGAAACTGACCGTGTAGACATATATATTGCTATAAAAAATCACATCTTTGAAGAAACAGTTTTTGCATGGGATTTTTTTCAGTTATAGTGATAAGGAGATGTTGCCTCAAAAGCTGTAGGGTTATTTTTTTCACTTATCTGGAAGACCGAAAATTCATCCAGTAACACAGATTCTAGTTGGATCAATTCTCTTTCATTGTGGAAATTTTCAGCTGGAAACGGAAGGAATACTAAGCAAATGAGCCTCCCGCCGTCGGGGAAAGCCCTGCACAATGCATCTCTCACTCACTCAATATGTAAACATGGATTGAAATGACAATCACCTCAGACCCAACAACGCAGCATGCACTGTTGTCAAATATTATACAGCAGAGCTACAGGAGATGTAAATTCACTTCCCTACCCTCGAAGAGCCAGAGAGCGAATCCGAGATCCTATTTCAGTAACTAAGGACGAACCAAGATTGATTAGGCTTTATTGCATTTGATTTCTACCCACAAGGAAATAAAGACATCTGCTGCTAATACTAATGGACCACCTGCCAACAAGAAATCTTAGTAAACTATGTAACAAAGGATACAAGAAACCACCCTGAAGATCACCAAAACTCTCCACGAAGCCTAAGTCCTTTCACATCTCAATTGGGTGTAAGAATGAGCCATTCTCTCATTCACAGCTTCTTCCCTGAATACCTGCATACATCTATTGCTTACTTCTCCTCCTTACTGCCCCTTTGGGAGCAATGCCTGTTAATTGAAATGCCCCCCACCCACTTTGTAACAGTCAGCAGCTGGCTTGATTACTGTATTCCAATAAATAATATGGCAGTATTAATTCAGACAGAGCAATTAACACACAGGCCAGACATTTCTACTGTATACTACCAATTAGGTCGTTCTATCTGAAATACTATCCTCTATTGAAAGCCAAATAAATTCAGCCACGGTTTGATCTTTCTGACAATTGTGTCCCCCATTAAGAAGCATCTGACAGCACCTTTCAAATCATTCACATTGATCCTCCCTGTCTTGAACTGACATGTGGATTCACACTCAATCCTTTGCGTTTGCCATTTAAGAAGCAAAAATAAATGCTGATGATTTTGGATAAGATAATAAAAAATGACATGGGCTAATGATATCCATATTCCACTTTCTGTTATTTAGATTCACAAGTGTTATTCACATAGAAAGAAAATAAAATTTATTCTGTAGAAAAATTATTATTCTATCAAAGAAATGTTAAAACTGTACCAGATCTGGAAGGGTGGAAGAAAAGAGAAGGTATTTGCAAAGCTTCGCAGTATTTGCATAAGAGTATCTCATCTTCTGTCAAAGATACTACACCGCTTCTCAGAGATTTAATTTTTAAGGAGTACAAAGAAAATAGTTTGGCAAGTTGTGCAACAGCTGAAATCAAAGGACAGATTTTATTCACTGCTTAGAGGTTTTCTGAATCAGAGCTAAGTTTGAAAATGCTTTTTCATTCTTAAGTAGGATAAAAGATAGATGAATTTACACTTGTTCTATTCTTTTAATTTGTTTACATTAAGTGGGCTATATTGTTATAATATTTTGTATGTGTTTAAGAATTTTTGAAGAGTTCTTTGTATCCACATTTCTTTCATGATAAAAAGGCTATTAGCCTAGTTCAGACAGATACAAAACTGTTATAAAAGTATATGGCACAAAGAAACTGAAACTGTACTTACATAGAATCATAGAATCATAGAATGTTAGGGATTGGAAGGGACCTTGAAAGATCATCAAGTCCAATCCCCCTGCCAGAGCAGGAATGCCTAGACCATGCTACACAGGAACGTGTCCAGGTAGGTCTTGAATGTCTCCAGAGAAGGAGACTCCACAGCCTCCCTGGGCAGCCTGTTCCAGGGCTCTGTCACCCTCACTGAGAAAAAGTTTCTTCTCGAGTTTAAGCGGAACCTCTTATGTTCCAGTTTCAGCCCATTACCCCTTGTCCTATCAGTGGTTGTCACCGAGAAGAGCCTGGCTCCATCCTCGTGACACTCACCCTTGATATATTTGTAAACATTAATGAGGTCACCCCTCAGTCTCCTCTTCTCCAAACTAAAGAGCCCCAGCTCCCTCAGTCTTTTCTCATAAGGGAGATGCTCCACTCCCTTAATCATCCTAGTTGCCCTGTGCTGGACTCTCTCCAGCAGTTCCCTGTCTTTCTTGAACTGAGGGGCCCAGAACTGGACACAATATTCCAGATGGGGTCTCACCAGGGCAGAGTAGAGGGGAAGGAGAACCTCTCTTGACCTACTAACCACCCCCCTTCTAATACACCCCAGGATGCCATTGGCCTTCCTGGCCACAAGGGCACACTGCTGGATCATGGTCATCCTGCTGTCCACCAAGACTCCCAGGTCCCTACACTACTCTCTAATAAGTCATTCCCCAACTTATACTGGAACCTGGGGTTGTTCCTACCCAGATGCAAGACCCTACATTTACCCTTGTTATATTTCATTACATTTTTCCCTGCCCAACCCTCCTGCCTGTCCAGGTCTCGCTGAATGGCAGCACAGCCTTTCTGGTGTGTCAGCCACTCCTCCCAGCTTGGTGTCATCAGCAAACTTGCTGATAGTACTCTCTAGTCCCTCATCCAAGTCATTGATGAATATATTGAATAATACTGGTCCCAGTACCGACCCTTGAGGGACTCCACTGGATACAGGCCTCCAACCAGACTCCGCCCCATTGACCACGACTCTTTGGCTTCTTCCTCTTAGCCAGTTCGCAGTCCACCTCACTACCCGAGAGTCTAGACCACACTTCCTCAGTTTAGCAGCAAGGATGCTGTGGGAGACTGTGTCAAATGCTTTTCTGACGTCAAGGTAGACCACATCCACCGCTCGGCCATCATCTATCCACCTTGTTATATCCTCATAAAAGGCTATGAGGTTAGTCAAGCACGACTTCCCCTTGGTGAAGCCATGTTGACTGTCTCTAATGACCCTCTTATCCCTGATATGCCTTGAGATGGCACCAAGGATAAGTCGTTTCATCACTTTCCCAGGGATGGAGGTGAGGCTGTTAGGTCTATAGTTACCCGGGTCCTCCTTCTTGCCCTTTTTGAAGACTGGAGTGACATTTGCTTCCCTCCAGTCCTCAGGCACCTCTCCCGTCTCCCAAGACTTGGCAAAGATGATGGAGAGTGGTCTAGCAATGACATCAGCCAGCTCCCTCAGCACCCGTGGAGGCATCCCATCTGGACCCATGGATTTATGGATGTCCAGATTGCTTAATTGGTCCCTAACCCAGTCCTCATCGACTAAAGCAAACTCCTCCACTGCCCTGACTTCCTCTGGGGCCTCAGGGGAACGGGGCTCCTCAGGACGGCCTCCGGCAGAGTAGACAGAGGCAAAGAAGGCATTCAGTAACTCTGCCTTCTCTGTATCATGTGTCACCAAGGCACCCACCTCATTCATCAGTGGGCCTACATTGCCTCTGGTGTTAGTTTTATTTCATGCTTGCCAATCTTGCATTTTTCTCGGGGTTGTATCTCTAAAATGGAAATAAGTGTTATCATCAGTTTTTCCTGTCTCATTCATGTTCTCTTGAATCCTGGTATAAATGGCTTCAAGGAACAATTCAGAAACAATTACTTTTCGACTGCTGATTAATAAAAGAAAATCAACACTTTTAGGAACATTCTGAGTGCACTTTAAAAGGATTGAGAATGAAAAAGTCAAAAATTAGTCTTTGATTGAAAGGAGCATGTTACATATTTTTTCACTTTTAGTTTGGAGTAAATCAACATCATACAGTCTCTTGTTTTGGTATATCAGATAAATACTTGACATTTGTTATTAAAACTATTAAATAAAAACAGAAGGAAATAATAGTGGTTTTGTACTTCAGAGACCTGAACAGATTACCAGTTATCCCCCTCACTTGATTACATGACTAGGAAGATCTTTAAGCATAACACAGTGCAAAGGCAATGCAGGAACCAGGCAGCATTTTACAGCATGATTTCTCCAAAAATAGGCTTCCCATCCTTCATTTCAAAAAAAGCCAATTTGCAAAAATGCTGTTTAGAAAGCTTGAAATACCAATCATGGTAAAAGATACTTGATCCTAACTGCTCTCTATATGCTGTGATCATGCTCTACAAACTGTCCTGTTCATTCAAGACATCCAAATACTAGTTCATGACAGCTCAAGAAAGTGATAAACATCTGACAGAATAAAAAAACTGAAGTTACTGGGTACACTGCCTTTTCCTCTGAACTTCTCTAATTCCTTAAAGCTTTCTTCAACTCTTCTTTTCACTGCATAGCCAGAAATTAGCTTTCTCCCCACACAGCCTCTGAGCTACACTCCCGCAGATGGCAGCTGTGAAGTGAACCGGAGCCAATAAGTGCAATAGCTTTACAAGTTTCGTTAAGGAACCCACAGCCACTAAGAGCAGTAAGTAACACAGAAGCAATAACTTCTGCAATGTAAAATCTGCTTCCTGAGCAGAGCAGCCAGAGAAAGTAATTTCAAGGAATGAAGAAACACAAACAGACCTACTGTGATCATGCATTTGGGATCTCCTGTAAACTCCTACACTGAGTATAAGTCAATGTAGATGTTTGTTACAATTGCTTGAGAAACGAACGCAGCCTGCTTGCATGAGTCAACTAGTCTTTATCATTTTCCTGTCACCTGACTTGTTAATTAGTTTTGATGTAAGTAACCAAATGCTCATATGCTAATGCTGGTTTGAGATACTAAGATCACCTGTCTCTGAACTACACAGAATTACCTTCCCTTACAGCCTAGAATACAGGGAAATCAAGGTGAAAGGAGAAGGCTACAGACTCCCCAAAGCATTTACTTCCATTTGTAGCTGTGGTCTTCAAGGAGTGCCCTGATCACAGCCTATCAGTGCTGCCCACACACCTGATCCGCTTTTGTGAGAGGTCCATACCCTGCTTCTGCCAGGGTCAATAGACTACCTTGGAATGTCTAGCCTATGTCTGTTCACTTAATCATAGAATCACAGAATGGTTTGAGTTGGAAGAGGCCTTGAATATCATCTAGTTCCAATCCCCTGCCACAAAGCAAGGACACCTCCCACTAGGGCAGGTTGCTCAAAGCCTCATCCAGCCTGACCTTGAACACTTCCAGGGATGAGGCATCCATAGCTTCTCTGGGCAATCTGTTCCAGTGTCTCACCAACCTCAGAGTAAAGAACTTCTTCTTAATGTCTAATCTAAATCCACCCTGCTCCAGTTTATAACCGTTGCCCCTTGTCCTACTGCTACATGCTCTTGTAAATGAAAGTCATCTTGCTGTAGAGAATGCTCGCGCAAGGTTGCAGCAGGCTGCAGGAGATAGCATGAAGCAGGAGGCAGCCAGCATAGCCACAGTGGGAAACTCACCCAAAGTGGATTTCAGAATTAGACTGATGGAATTCACTTAATTATTTTATTCCTTTTTTAAATCTATCAGATAAAGGCTTTAAACTTTTTCAGTTGATTAATAGAAAATACAGCATGATGACAACTCATTGATTTAGCTTAAATAATCGACAGGGAGATAAGTATTATGCACTGGAAACAATTTACAATCAGGAGGAGAGTAAGCCAGCATTTGCACAGACACATCCACAACAGAGTAATAAAACACTTGAATTTTTTGGAGGCCCTTAGGAGGGGAATTAAGTGGGTTGCGCTAACTTCCCTTTTACCCCCGCTGTGAACAAAGAAAAAAAAAATTCTTCAGATCTTCATATAAAAAACTTTTTTATTTGTTTATGAATTATGGGACCAGATCCAGACTATACTGCCTCATAACACTACCTTCTTGCTCCTTTGCTCTTGCACACTAAGCAAATGAAAACATCTTCTCACAGGCATTCTCAGTAGCACTGGAAGCACTCTCAGAATGAGCTTTATAACCCACTGTCGTACATTTCAGTACTTCTATAAAATCCAAGTAAACAGTCAAAGTTTTTATGTTAATTCTATTCTTTCATTTTCCCCTGTCATCACAGGCAACACACAAACTAACAGCATAGCCACCTCAGCATGTGGAGGCATGAAGAAATGACAGCTCTCTAAGGACTATAAAAACATTCACTCACATAAAAGATACATTAGTCCTACATACATGGATGATGCCAGACTTTGATAATACCAGGAGAATCTGATGAGCAGTGTGAAGTACCACAGTAAGGCTTACTTCACATCATGTCTTCATTACCTTCCACTCCTCTATAAAAGAGAAAACAGAAATAGATAACATCAAATGAAAAAGGTTTCTATATAGAAACTGTCTGGTAATGAAAAGGTAAATAAATCCCAGTGAAAATGTAGCAGCTGTAACTGCAGAAGCACTGGTCTCCCTTTGACTGAAAGCTAAATGCCTCATAACTGTATGATTTAAGTTCAAAGATGGTCCAAATCTGGAGAAGTCATTTCAGAGTTCTTGAGTCTACTATAATAAGTTAGAAAAGGATTATTATTTAAGTAAATCCCAGCTACATTTGACAAACTTCTATTCTGGCTCAGTTGTGCTTCTGTAGTCAGTACTAGAGCTGCTCATCATTAGAAAATCTGTGAAGTCCTTCATGTCATCCCTCTGTCCCTCCTATCGTTTCTCTAATCTGTTTGGAGAACACCCACAATAACAGAGGCTTCAAAGGACAGAGCTTTATCATGACCACCTTCAGAAAGCTTTTCTCAAATTTCAGCCCAAATTTTTGGTGATGCTTTAAATCCCTCATTTTCTGCCACCATAAATAAATTATTTGTGGTAGCATTTCTACATCTCTGAGGGCTACTACCATGTTACTCCATAGCCTAAGGACTTCAAATTCAGCCTTTCTCAACAGCTTTCTTATTTGTATCACCACTCTTCTCTGGATTTCCAGTTAGGCTACATTTTCTTTAAACAGTTGGTCACAAATGAGCATAGTTCTCTGCTCACGCCTTACCAGCGCCGAGTTGAGCAAGACTGTATCATGTGTCATTCAGATTCTACATCTGTTTATAAATCCCTGTCCTGTCTTTCCCATCTTTACAACAGCATGACACTGCTGACTCAATTTCTAATAAAATAAAATTCTAAATTCTTTTATGCAGAAACTGTGGGTTAGCCTGTTTACATCTGCTTTCAAATAATTTTTCAACTTGGAGGTTAGCTTTTGGGGGCGTCAGAGCAATTCTGATGAAGTAAATATGACTGATGCAAATACATTAACAGGAAGGATCTGAATTTTTTAAGCTACATGTGCAACAACTTAATATAGAGCTACTGGCAGCTCAGACTAGCACATAAGATTGTATGGCCTAACTCCTCTTTCATCTCCAAAAATAGTATCACTATTTCTTAAAGAGTAGCACAATAAATATGGACATTTGTCACATGAAAGAGAAAGATGAGGGAGATTCATAGCGTATATATTACCTTTGTAACCAGATTGAGTCTTTAGAATGAAAGATGTTAATCAAGGGCGGGAGAACCTGAGTTCTAGAACTGATACAACTCACTAAGTCCATATGGTTGGGTTTGGCTCTTTGTTGGCAGTGGGATTTTCAGTCATCTGCAGGTCAACACTTGAACACCTTTTGAACCTGTGAAGACTTTGCAATGTGGAGATAATTTTATGGAAGACATCAAATGCAGGATACTAAAAAAAATATACTATAGCTGGTTTATGCATTGATATTTAATCTCTGCTAGTTTAGTTTTATTGCATTATTTTACAATGTGTTACTTTTTTGCATTCAGTAAGATTCAAGCTCATTCAGAACACCAAAAACAGAGAAAACAATATTACTCTGTTCAATCTGTCAACTCAATCCATTCCTGAGTGATTTAAAAAAAATCAGAAGTCCTTCTGGACAAAGTGAGATAACACTGCAGTGCCTAGACGGCACTGATGTGGGGAGCATACAATAAAAGAAGGAATCACAAAAAGGAAAAGAAATAAAAGTTAAGAGCTAAATGACTGCCTTCTTAACTTAGTGCTAAACCAGAGAAAACACCAAAACCAATGAGATTTTGTTTCACTAATGTTTTCTCCCACAAAAAAATAATTAGCATCCTTGAATCAAAGCTTTTATCACTCTTGTCCATATAGACATATCACCAAGTAAGACACTTCACAATCAACCTTGTTGCTCTTTGTATTAGCAGTGCAAGAAACATATACCATGAACCACTGTTTAAAAGGTGCAATAAATAGCACCCAAGAGCCTTTTTTGACATGTAATCAGTCTTGACAAGCTTTGGGCTGACTTTGCTGGCCTATTGACCCTGCCCATAGGCAAAGCATGTCTCTTTGCCACAGCTAATCTTTTCTGGACATCCCTGTCACAGTGCAACTCCTTTTGAAACCGCTGAAAAGGTCAAAGACTGTCTCTCCACTTTTAGACTGAATTCGAGTCAATTCAAAGCTGCTACAATTTGCTACAGAATCTTTGCCATTCGTACTCTGTTCTTTTTCCATTCCTTTCCCCCACGTGTCCATCCACTACTTCCTAAAAGGATCTTTGGCTTATTCATATACTTACAAAATTGTTAATTATAGGCCTCATTCCTGCATTTTATAAATCTGTGCACACCCTGCAGAAAACAACTGCATGCAATTTCAGAGAAAAGGCTTTTTCACCACCACTGCCACCTCCCACCCCCACTTTTTAATCATTATTATAAAGAACTGTGAATACTAAGAGGAACAAAGCAAAAGTAACTATTAGACTATAACACTCATGCAGTAGTATAGTATTCACTACATATTTATACTATATTACCTAAAGAAGTGAAAACCAAAAATTACCTTGAATGCTTGATTTAGAACTGGAAGGGCCGGATGAAAAGTAATGGAAATCATCAAAACAGCATATATTTGCCAAAGTTTCAAATCCATGAAACACTCCTTTAGTTAATCTTATCTCCTAGTCAAACTCTACAGGTTGATCAGCTTTCATCAGATTTGTCATGAAAGAACCCATTTTTTTTGACTTAAAAGCAAGCACAAAGCATTGAAAGGATAAATGAACCTTTGATCAATACAATTCAAACTGTGGAAAGGGGTGATTTTTTTCTCATTTTTTTCCTCTGACATGTAAGAAGTCCAAGATGTATATTTTTCAAAAAAAATGAGAAAAGCGTTTATTTTAGAGATCTTTAGTTGTACATACTGAATTTCTTAAAAATTGAGAATTTTGAATCAACAAAATTAAATAAGGTAATAATTTCCAGCTCTGACCTTGATTATAGTATAACAAATGCTATTGTCTAGTGTGTAACTCAACTCAGTAAAGCACACTTTAACCCCTTGTTCTTAACAAGATAACGGGATGACTTCTAAACTCACAGGATGACTTCCGAAGTGAGTTAAGTCATTAAGCAATGTATTTTAGCATTATGGGAGCCCTGAGAAGACAGCAAGTGCAAGGATTGACCACAGAGAGGATAAAGTAGATGTGTCTTCTGATTTCTGTTGCCTTTCTTTGCCAAGCACCCCACCTAAAATCGAGTCATACTCTGACGCCTAGGTTTAACCCAAAGCTCACAGATATAAATGGAAAGGCACCTGGCTTGTACAATTCTAATGACCATTTTTATCTCTTTTATCCAAAGTCACGCACAAAGAAAGTCTTATCAACAGAGAGGTAACTTTTTGTTACCTCCAAATATATTGAAGCAAATTTCATTTGGGAAAAAAATTATTCATTCCCTAAAATTTTAATTCAATCAGCACAGTTCCCACTGGAGAACTCTCCAAGAACCTGTCTCTCATTGCAGTTATTTTGAGCCTACCAACTCACAAGTACATGCCAATAGCTTAACTAGACACAAGCCACGCAATTATTTGTCTTCAGTGAAAGCGAGGTGTAATACAGTAGTGATAACGAAAGCAAGTGTAGCATTCCCAAGTGGAAGAACCATGCAGCACTTAAGCTTAATTATTGTGTTACTTTTCCATGGTAACACAGAAGGGTGTTTGGCCTGGGTACAGCTTTTGTGTTCAAGTCCAAAGCAATATTATCCATGCACATAATCAAACTATTCAAGTGAAAAATTTCCCTTTCCGATTTGTGAGGTAAATTTTACTTTAAATAAGTATTCTCTTCTCCCTGAAAATGCAACACACAAAGGCAAAGAGGAAATGCGCATTGAGAAGGAAGATGTAAGAGTGAAGATGAAGATCTTTTGCGTAGATTCTGTTTCTTGAACTGGAGAAGAAAAAGAGAGAATACTGAAGTCTCTTACACACACTTCAGCTTGCTTTCTCCTTTCATATTCCCTAAAAATAATTTCTAAATAATTTCTATTTTCCGCTCTCCTAAGTTTTTGAAGGAACAATCAGACAAGGTAGTTGTTCTTTTGATACACACAGAATGGGCCTGGTCCTGGGACTGTTCTCAGTGGTATTGCCATACAATGCCAGCATAGAACAACACCTATGAACAAAAGTTACTGACACCTGGCAATTTCCTGCTGTCTTGAATCTACTCTTTAAACTATGGTTCTGGTCTAGTGGATATATTCACTTCTATCTGCAGCACACACTTATAGAATAACTTGTTCCATACACGTGACAGCAAACCTTTGGCCAACATGAGGAATTTGAACTGGCAGCCTCCAGATTTACATGTCTGTCCTGCTTCAGTCTGCATTTAGAGCCAAGCAGCTGAAAAACTTGGCTCAAAAAGTTATCTTCTGTAGAATTACACAAAGTGGACTTAACCATTCACTAGGATCACAAGAAAATTGCCTTTTACTACCAAAACTGTGTTTACTTGTTCTAGGGCCTTGGTTTTGTACCTGAAAATGAATTAAAACACGGATATGAAAATTCTATAGGCTTACAGTCAGGTCCTGGTCAGGTCCAAACTCCAGAGAACAGGCTTACTATTACACAGTCCTTTCAGATTGCTCTTATCTTTCAAAGATTTTATTCATCCGATTCTTCCTTCAAGATTTTTAGAAGAAAAAAGGAAAGTATTTAGATTAATATTTTGCTGTAAACTTACTTTCCATAAGAGATTTTACCTTTACTAAAAATTACCTACTCTTGCCAGAGTTGTAAAGAGAAAACAAGCAGAACTGCCTATAATCAACTGTAGACACTGTAGGGTTATTTATATATTTCAATTTAAAAAATAAAAGTAAAAAACAACCTAAAACCATATTAATTATTTGCAGTTGTCTGTAGCATTGTAGGTGAGATTCAGTATGTATGCTGGGTGACAATGGGTTTCCAAAGAGTTAACATATTGCAGCCAGAGCCCTCTCTGCCAGTGATTGCTTTTCTGTTTAGTTCTATAAATGAAATTTATTAAAACCATTACATGCACAGTGATGCCACAATATCCAGAGCAAAGTTACTAAATCTAAAAGAGCTTTTATTTAATCAGGAGATAGCTAACAGATGTAATGACTGGGGGATGAGGCGGAACCTGTTTTTACATTCAGACTCTGACAAAACGGTTTTATCACTTTCAGTAATGTGGATTCCATATTTGTCTGAATCTGTTACTTTAAAATAAAAAGTGATCATTTCTAAAAATGTCCCATTTGTTACACCCAAACCTTTCTGCTCATGTACCCTATCGGAATTAAATTTTTTCTTGTCTTCCAAAAACCTACCCTAGTCATTTTTTATTTTGTTTTGTTTTTTTTTTTTGAGCAAGCAGTTCTATCTCCCCATCCATCTTGTCTGTACGAAGAAGGGATAACCTGCAGCTGAATTACAGAAAGCCTATTCTCCCAGTGGGATCTGAGATAAGATAGACTGCATTAACCCTAAGATTCATTTCCCAGCTAGGAATTCTCCCTAACTCTTTTAAGAAGATCACAGGAAACAGGCTGGATAATGGTAAGGGATCTATTGAGTGCACTTTCATCACCAGCTTTCATGAAGAGAGAAATGGTAACAAGGTCACAGAAGCCTGAAATGCTGTGGGTGGCTAGAAGACATTTGTCTGAGTACGCTGGTATTTCAGTCTTGATATACAATGCAGTATAGACCATGACTATGCAGACATTTAGTGCACTTTGTCCTTACTAGATGGGTTTCAGATGAAAATTCTGATAATAGATACAATCATTTCACTGAATCTCTCTTTATCGAATCTTGTTCTCTGAAACGACTCATCAAAAAGTTACTATCTACATAGGATTTAATTCTACTAAACATTAATAATTGCTATAGTCAAACCACAGTTATTTGTAACTTTTTAAACTTCTTCACAGGTATGAACATTCTTACCCGCCACCTAGTACAGAGACATCCTTTAAGCCACAAAAATATAACCAAATATTTTGCACCATACAGTCAGCATCCAAAAGTTTCTGGATATTTTCAATGCATTAAAGAAACCACACAATCTTAACTCATAACAAAGGGATTTTAAAAAGTACTTTTTGCATCTGCCCAAGTTCTACCAAAGTACAGAGGAAAATTGGTATATAGCAGTTTAATGTAAAATTTACATTTTAGAAAATTGTCCTCCTCTGCCTCTCAGCCCCTCAAAAATATATATCCCAGAAACTTTTATTCCTACTATAGCCTACAAGCCATGTGTACTGTACATTCTACTGATTTCTTCAGCCTAACGCAACACGCTCTCCCCACATTTCACATTACAATAAGAACATCAGACTGCAAAGACATCAAACTTCTCACTTCTGTTTCCCTGATCCAGTAGCTTGGTGAAATTTCAGAACAGATGGAATGCATTATTTTGAGAAAAGGTCTTCATTTTGAAAGTGAATAGAGGGTGAAATAATTTCCTCATTATTGTCTGTGTTGTAGTCATAATTAGCCACCATCTTCAGAGAGTGAAGCCAGTTCTCTGACAGACATTTGAAAAACTCCAGTGTGTGGAATTATACTGGCTCATTTATTTCCCCTAAGCCTAGATGCTAAGATACACAAGGAAGCAGGGCTTCCAACAAATAATATTATGAGATACAAGAAATATTATTATTATAATATGTATGATTTTTACTAGTTTAAAATATAATTAGATATTGAAAATATAATTTATGGTAAAAGAAATAACACTGTTTTGATAGAGCACAGAATTCAGAAAGGAATTAAAGATCTACTTTGCAAATACTGCTTGCACCTAGCCTTTAAAACCGGTAACAAGACAGGGTTGAGACACTGAGTTACAGTTATTCTGAGCCATTCCTTCTATCCTCTCCTCCAACTGGGTTGGACAGAAGGATGGGAACAAATTATTACCTAACTCAACCAGTTGCACACTATATTCACCTGCTCACTTTCCCATTCAGGTCTTTCAAGAGGAACACAAAACAGGTATTTAAGTTGTGCACTCATTTGATAATTCACCTTGTTTACCTGTCTATTTGAGCATACAACAAAGTAGTTTAAACGATCTCAAACCTGAAGCTAATGATTTTGATTCTTAAAGTCCCTACGTCTGCTTTGCAACTGTCTTATCAACAAAATCGATTGCACAGCTGATTTAGTGCCCTCTAGGACAGCTTCAGAAAATTCTTCTACAGTTAATGTAGATGCAATTTTTCTCTGCTCCACTTCTGGCTGAGAACGCAGGAAGGGTGCAATGTCAGGACAAATCCTCTGATTCTCAGTCACAGGCTGACCTCCATGAACTCATCATGAATTAGAGCAACCGCTCTGAGCTGCGTGATCTGTGACAGCCTCTGCACAGAGGGAGTCCAGCTCCATCACAGCGCATATGTAGCGCAACCCTCTCCTCTTCTGCAAAGGGAGGGTACATCTGCAGGCCTGGATCAAAGCTGTGACAAATACTCTTTGTGTGAATGTTGCTCTCCCGCTGACAAGAAGTATTTACTGGACACTATTGACAGTTTACAGCACAGTGTTAATAAACAAGAATTACGAAGTGAATCCTAAAGATCCTCGCCTCAAAAAATTATATCATTTATTCTCTCTAAAACCATCAGACAAGGCACAGGTTTTAGTTTAATAAATACAAGAAAAAGAGGACAAAGTGAATGATCTAGTTTTGTTCCTATCTTGATAATTTTCTGGGAATTAGCCTTGTTGCAACTTGCATATGCTTTGAAATCCAGACGGCACTTCTCTTATTTACTTCACTGCCCACTGCAGTAAGTGGAAAATATATAATCTCTCACACCTTAAACCAAACAACAATCTGTTTTACATCATTCCCGTAAGATTCATTTGTCTGGTGAAAGTGAGGTTACAAAATTACAACTGTGCCTATGGCTAAATGCTATCAAAGCATTAGAGTATAAATAATGTTGTATGCATGTTATTAATGGGAAGTTCTGTTTTTACTTAAAGAATATTTTTAATAAATTTGCAACAGAAAAGGTCACCAGTGAGGAAGATGAGACCACCAGACTCTCCCCTCTCAAAAGAACTTTAGTTTGAAAGCAGCCTAAAATATTACGTGGAATGGATTTGGCAGGCAGACATTGATAAAACATATCATGTTCTCACCATGCAATCTGATGCACTGTATTTGGCAGTGTCTGCCTAGGAATGGACAAGAAATAAATTAGCACAGAGGCTACATGACCCCAATCTCACTCAGCATATTTAGTTCCTTCACATATGGGTCAAGGTTACTGGCAGAAAGGTTTGTGCTTGAAATCTGCATCCAACCAACTATGTATATTATTTATGTATACCCCTCCTGTAAAAGGTTACCACTTTCTAAATCTTCTGCATTTGCAATAATATACACTGATCTAATTCATTCTCTAATTCACATTCATCTAATTCACATTCTCTAATTACTACTTCATATTGCACTAAACAAAAAAAAAAGACACCCCAAATGAACAAAGTAAAACTCCCAATTTGTTTACTTCTTACCCTGTAAAATCTCATAACATGTGACTTCTACTTCCCATGAACAATTGCAAGCAACAACTTTAAAAGAAATAGTGAACTGTCATTGAACTGTGCAGGTACTTTAAAAACATAAGAGGTGACTAGGTATTCTGTGTAAATATCTATGAATAGAACTTACCAGACAAACTGGAATTAGTCTCTACATGTAGCTCTGAAATTGCCAAAGACCATATGATGTATGATTAAGCCTGGGCTATTATAGATTTGGCATATCCTAATTTCACTGGACTACTGCTCGCAGAGTTATAAACGTTGGAAAAGATGCTTTTACAATCATTTTGCCATTAGCACCCTTGTATCAGCATTTGCCATGCTTCTTTTAAAGGATTGAAAAAAAATAGTCACCCAAACTATTGGCATTTAGCTAGTTATTGACAAGTCTGACACCTGCTCCCAGCCCTCTTTGCATAAGACATTCTTTAATAGTACTATCAGGAGGCAGGGAAGGGAAGAGAAGCTTATCTTTTTTGTTCCAGCCAATTCTTTTGTTGTGCAGATTTTGACACAGATGAGGACTTTACTAGCCCTATTGGGAAGTAAACAAATTGACTCTAATAGGTTTTAATGTATAACGATTAGCTCATTTATAAAAGATTCTACCCAATCCTCAATTATTCAGATATGACTCAAGATCAAGGGAGTACATCAAAACAAATCCTGCACCTGTGAAAGAATTCAGATGTTAATTAAATGAGAAACAGATCGATGGACTCTAAACTCATACAGAGATGTAGGAAGAGGCTTATTAGAATTCAGGAGAGTCAGGACATCACCACTCCATGTAACGCTATTTCAAGTAGAATCAACTGCTTATAAGGCGCTTGCTGCTTTTTCCTTTATCAGGCTGTATTGAATAGAATCATGGATCATGATCCATGATTCACACCCTGTCCTAGGTGGGTGACATTTGACTCTCAAGAAAATATTAATATAAGCAGCTGAGCTATAGATTGACAAATACCTCTTATGCAGAAAAACTGAAAGAAAATTAATCATGGCATGTGGCACCTGACATGTCATTAGGTTGAGATTCACATGCTAGGTTAAGCTTGAGATTCAGCCCACAAGAAAAAGTTCAACAAGACAGAGTTTATGGGCTTCATATTAATATTTCATTCATTCGTTGCTGTAAGAGTAAAAAATTTGAAACAGAAGAATATAAATCTTGAATGGAAGAAATTTAAGCAGAAAGGATATCAATAGTAACAATACCAAAGCTCTGATCTCATTTGGTTCCTTGATAACTAAAAAAATTAGCCCTGAGATGCAATTTCACCATCCAGATAGCCTGCACTTCCTTTCCTTCAGCTATTTGTTCTCATTTGGAAAGGATCGAAGTTAGGTTTTTTTCTAATAAAAGACACGCTACCTAAAATCTATTGACTTTCCATATAGAAAAAAAAAAGGAAACAAAGTTTTCACAAATTGTGATGTTGCTGCCCAATACTCTCAAAATATCTTAACAAAAGATAAAATAAGTATTTAGAACGTGTAGATATAGTTGTGTGCTGCCCTGGTTTGGGGCAGAGATAGAACTAACTTTCTTCCTAGTAGCTGATAGTGTGTTTTGGATTTAGTGTGAGAATAACGTTGATAACACGCCGATATTTTAGTTGTTGCTAAGTAGCCCTTGTCCTAAGTCAAGAATTTTTCAATTTCCCATGCTCTACCAGCAAGCAGGTACACAAGAAGCTGGGAGGAAGCATGGCCGGGAGAGTTGACCCAAACTAGTCAGAGGGATCTTCCAAACATAAAGCATCACGCTCAGCGTAGGGCGTTGGCCAGGATGGGTGGATCACTGCTCAGACATCGGTCAGCAGATGGTGAGCAATTACACTATGCATCCCTTGTCTTTTCTAGTTTGTTTTTGGTTGTTTGTGTTTTGTTTTGTTTTGTTTTTTTTGTCATATGCCTTTGTATTACTACTATTACATTATATTACTGTTATTATTATTTTCTTTTAACTAGCAAACTGTTCTTATCTTGACCCACAAGTTTTACTTTGTTTTGATTCTCCTCCCTATCCAGCCAAGAGGAGTGAGGAGTGAGCAAGCAGCTGTCTGGGGTTAAACCATGAAACATGAAATCAAAGTTATGACCCTTTCCCAAGTCTCAGGTCATCTTTCTCTGGGCATCTAACTTGCTTATAGATGCAAACACACTAAAACTACTTCACTCTAGTGGAAGTAGCAATGGGCCGTATTTTTGCTAAACAGCAAAATTGACATTATTATTAATCTCAAAGGGCATTATCACATTTCTTAACATTTAATAGCAAGATTGGGGCAGAGAAGTGATAAAAGTCTTGAACAATGAGCATCCAAGCAGCTGTACAGCTGCTTCAGCCAGTTCCTGCCAGGGTTCCCAAGTGTAAGACCACGAAGATGCACATCACTCCCACACCAAATGCTGCCAAGCTATCCCCAGTTTTCATGGCAGTCCAGCCTAGTGCACAAGTGGGCATTTGTTGGCTACAAAGCACTTGACCCCAGAAGTCTTGAGGCTTTCAGCAATACCAAGCTGTAGAGTAAAAAAGTAAAAGTAAAAAAGTAAAATAGGCTCAAGCCTCTCCCTATATTCAATTTTTCAGAAAACATATTATATGCAAAACACATTTCACAGTCAAGATCTACCTTGTACAAGGAAAAAAAAACACTAAACGAAACAATAAAAAATACTGCATAAAAAAAAAAAGTAAAGATTTTTCCTCACGAGGCTGAAAGCTCCCCTGAGGATCTGAAATGTCCACCTGGAGATGCTGTGACTCAGAAGAACACAGCCAAAGACCTCCTGCTCCACTGACACCTCACATGTAGACTTAACCTCAAACCTTGTAGCACCTTCGAATTCCATTAAATAGCATTGTATCACTAATAATTTTAAAAATCATTTTAGGTTCATCATAGCATAAAAGATCACCTAAGAGCATAAAATCTAAAATATACTTTTTTTTTAAAATGTAGTATTTAGCTTTCGTGCAACTGGCAAATGTCATCTCCCTTGTCTGATGGATATATAATGTTCCCTGAAAATGTGTCTTTTTTACATCATTAATTTTAACCTGTTCTAAGGTTGTACAAGGAACTTCATCTGATCATGCTGGATTATTGGTTGGAATAAGGAAATAAAGGGTCTGCTCCTGCACATCTATGACACAGGACTGGCTTATCAATTAGAAAATAACTCACACAAAATACCAACGTAAATGCAAGTTTCTCCTGTTGGCAGCACAAGCTGCATCTCCCTAAGAACGGGAACATTATAACGCCTTTATGCCACGCTTCAAGTTACACAAAGGCCATTTATTGCACTTCAGCAACAAAAGAGGGGAGCTGGGCAGAACAGAGCCTACAAGTGTAAGAGAGAAGTCAGTCTCAGGCCTCGATAACTTCTGAACCTTGTTTCTCACGCCCAAATGAAGCTTCACAGTGCATTCCAAAATAAGGGAGAAATGAGGAAACTGTTTTTTTATAAATATCTGTCTTGTGCTAAAACACAGATGTTACTCATGGTATTTCACTCATTATAGGATAGATATATAGGTAAAACACAGTTTAAGTTGCCTATGCAATCAGTTGAGCTTCTAAAGCTTGATGAAGAACATGTGTTGATGATATGAGAAGCATGGCTCCTAGCTCAGGTAAGGTAAGTAAAATCTGCTACCCACACACATTCACACCCTAGAGCCAGCTTGGTGATGTTCTCACCAAGCACATAGTCCTTGTGAGATTTTTCAGAACCATGGAGATCTGAAGCTAAACGGAATTTCAGGAAACTATTTTTTGAGTCATATTTCATAGCAATAAGGAGGTTTTCGAAGCAGTATTTTCCACAGTTACATTTTTCAGTTGAGTAAATGTTTACTCAGATATTACTTTCAACCAGGATGCTACTTTAACTGTGATACATCTCAGACGTAATACTTCAGCAGTGACAGGACCAACCCCATGCATCCTGAAGTGAAACAGAATGCTATATAAATATCTGATAATCCAATTAAGCCTCAGTGAGGCACTAGACTTCGCTAAATCATGTTTTTCTCCTTCATGTTTTACAATAGAAGATCATTGTTCCTATCGAAAGCAGGCTTGTATCTCCGTCAACCCAGCAGGCCTGCACAAGAAACCTAAATTGCCTCATAACCAGCTCATGACCTCAGTGCCTTTTAATTATGTGGGTTTCCCTGTAGCCTTTGGTTAACATAGGCATGTGGAGCAGGAAAGAGGGAGCCTACAACCCATGCAGAAGAAATACAGACAAACTGTGTATTTAAACGTTCAGATCCTCTATCTTGCTTCTAAAATGTGAGCCTTACATAAATTCAACAGTGCTTATTCCTAAACTGCTGCGGTCCAGTTGCCAGCAAGAACAGCCTAATTACACCACTCCCGCTGTGACTGCAGTACCCTGCACACATGCACAAGCACACCTGAGCCTAGGTAGAGAGATCGTGCATCAGCAGCAGAGAAAGAAACACCTGAAAAGAAAATATTTGGGCAGCTAGCTCCTGCTGAGCACTCTGGGGCTGCAGCACAGCCAGGACACTCTCAGCATGATGAAATCTCACCTAAGTCTTCAGAAGGGCACTTAAAGTCTCTCTGATGACTTTACTTCCTAACAGAAGGTGCTGGTATCTCTCATTTGTCTTGGATTCAGACCGAAATGGCTTGTTTGAGGGGAGTGCACACATGGATAGCTAAGCCCAAACAACGCACTGTATTCAAATGGGTATACTCACTAGCCACAAAGGTTTTTAGCCAAATTAGGGTTGTTTACAGCAAGCTTCACTTCTATTCTCTCATCATCTAGACATCTTAGTGTACATTTATTTTTGCTGCTAAAAAACCCTTTCCCCCCCCTCCCCGTATTTCCAAAGTGACAGAGACACACATTAGATTAATATTTTCACTTTCCACAGCCCTCTTCTACCAAAATTCTGACTGTTCAGTGACTATTCTAGCCTAGTTTCATTGATGTACCTTTCATTTCTCTGGGAATCTTAAAGCAGAAACTTAAGAACCTGGGGTTTTTTGCTTTCATATTGCCCTTACCAGTATTCTTCAAGAATTGGCCTGAAAAATCAATTAAGTCTACCAAACTCCACAGTTTTTTAAAAAGGTTAATATCACAGAGCAAAATTTTCTCATGTATACCTCCTATCTTTTTACAATGGCTGAAATCTTACACCTTAACACTTTCTGTTAGTTTGCAATGCTGTCCTGTTACACCTGTATCTAACAAACATTTTGTACAAAAAAATATTAGTAAAAGTCATCAGTGATCCAAGAGTTCAAATACTTTTCCCAGCCTTAAGTCCTAGAGAAGGACAGTGGTTACTTCCACCAAAAGCACTGAAACACTTTTAGGTTGTCTTTCTCACTTCCTTGCCCTCTTCTCCACACTACTATTGGGAGTGACTTAGTTCCCCTGCTGTTTCCTGACTGGAGGATGTTCTGCTAACCATGGACGGATAGCCCCCTCTGCCAGCAAGTGGTAGAAACTCTTCCTGGACTAAAAAAAATAAATATTTAATTGTGAAATCTACACCTGCTTTATTTAAATGATTTCTGAAGTAAATATCCATTCTCTCAATCTCTTGTGGAGATCCTTTATCCCAAAAAAGCTCTAAAATTTTTTGATTACATCTGCTCCCAAAGCTGTGGCAACTGCTGTTCGGAGAATGTACTCACAGGGCTTCAACTGCTTGTGCAATGCAAGGTGGTGGCTGTCACAGAGCACTGGTGGTGAAAGGATTCTTATAGCTTTCCTCTGTCCCAAATGCAGGCATAATATTTAAACAAAGCTGCAGACACATCAATAATGAAAATCTGGTGAACCACTTACTCTTGACTCTTGGAGGAATGTTGAATGCAAAATATCCATTAGTTTCCTGACAACACGGGTTATTTATAGGGAAGTCTGATGGTACCACCTATTATTAAGGTTGCTCAACACTTTCTATTATGTGACCCCTAGTTTCAGTCTCTTTATACCTTCGCCACCTGGGATGAATATTGCATACTAACGTCTGCCTTCAACAATTCTTGCTGAAAGTTCAACCCTTCCAGGAGAGAGGTTATTGAGAAATACAATGGTTTTGTCCATGTTTTTCAGGAATCTGGGAACATTACTGAAAGTTTTTGTTATCCCTTCTTCTGCAGGAATTTGAACTTGGCAGAAAAGAGTCTGTTTTGTGTTTGCATGTAAGAAAATCTCCCAAATATGGCCAAGTTACAAGCACTTGAAAGGAAAAAAATCCAAACAAACAGGTGGGAAAAAAGGTTTGGTTTAGTTTTTTTTTCCAGGAATGGTTGCTCTGAAAGGAACAAGTTAACATAGTGCTGGACTTGAGCATAGTGCCTAAGAATAGTGTCTCACTACTAACACTGCCACTGTTTTCTGTGATGATGTCAATTTATCTACTGACAGAGGAAAGTCTCTCTCTGTTATCTGTTGCTCGTACCCTGAGCACTTTTGGGCTTTGGGTCAATTAAGTCATCCTTCCAGTTTGAGTCATTTACAGTTGCTGATTTCAACTACAATAAGGAATGAAAATGCCAATAGCAACCTGAGACATTTTCTGATCCTACACCAAAGAGGGCAACACTAAAAATGTTCCTGATTTGGTAACGAGGTTTGTTCACCTCAAAGCTGGGCAGCAGGCTGTGCACTGGGGGACGTATCACCCCCAATCACAATGTCTTTTAAAATGTGTGTGTGCTTAGAATCTACAGCTGACACACAGGTCTCATTGAGACAGATTTGTGTGTCAGGCATATGTAGAAATACAAGAATAAATAGCTCCTGGCGTATTTTGTATAGAATATAAAACAACTAAGAGATCTAACCCATCCAGGGAAGCAAAAGGAAATGAGCTGTGACTCCGTGTGCAGTGTTTTGACAATGTGAATCAGAGTTCCAGTGCAATCACAGCTCTGTTTCCTTCTGCACCTGTGAGGAAGAAGTGATCTCTCTCTATACACACACACGACAGAGTAACTGCTAGAAAATGCTCTCAGATACCACAGCACTCTGCTACAAGTTGCAAAACCAATCTCCAAAGAAAGCTCCAACATACACAAAAAAAAAAGAGTTAAGTAGTTTTCTTTTTAGCTGCTATCTTTTGCTCTGTTTCCAAGAGTTAGGCAAACAGACATGAGAAGAAGAATTAGATAGAAAATCAGCACAACTCCAAATATACCAAACTTCTGGGTAGTTTTGTTAGTATATGTCTATACTGGCATGAGCAGCACAGAAGAAAACTGAGGATGCAAAGGAATCTGAAGTGATTTCCATACCGCACCAGGATGACAGTAATCTAAAAGCTGGAAAGACCAGCCTGCTGTTCCCGCTCAGGAGAGCAATCAGGTCACTTTTGCAATGCAGTTGGCCTTTACTGGCCTGCTGTCTCTGCTAGAGTCATCCAGCTGTCAGAGTACCACGCTGCTCGTGCTGCAGCCTTTCACTGCTGCCAACTCCTGAATTACTGGAAAATTACTTGGCAAAATGACATTTGGATAAATACGACAATACCAGAATTTCCCCCCATCACAAATGAAAAGGAATATTCCATTGCTAATTGTGTTCTATATGAAAGAAAATAAATTAACTCACATTACCTTATTTATCATAGTTTTTAATAGCTCTTATGTTAGATTAAAAAATAGTGAACTTGCTGAAAACTGTCACAGGTGAACTAAAGAAATACGAGAGTTTGCACTAAATTAATGCACTAGCATGCTAGACTTTATTGCTTGTGCTGTTTTCCTCTGTCCAGTTTCATTCCAAGTGGAAACTCAGTTTTCAGCATTTCTCAAGGATTTTGGAAAGCAGCAGAGGTTAAAGCAGAGAATGGAATACATGTCTCAAGCAATATAACCTGAAGTGAGCCTTTGTAAAAAAATACCCACAGCGAAGCTTAATTTTCCAACTAAAATGGGCCAAAGACCAAGATTTGTAGGTCAGCTTGAGTTACTTTGTTTTAAAGTCTGAGTGCCGATATTGAACTTCAGTGAAAAATGAACAATTAAATGGTGTTTCTTTTACGAATGCAAAACTCTAGGAAGATTCTGCCAGCTTGAGATTTCAGGCAAATTATCCCCTTTTTAGAAGACGTTCATAACTTGTTTCTTTTTTAAAAAGCATTTCTACTGCACTATTTGTCATCACCTCCACCACGTTTAGGAATATTTTTGCATCTTTCATGCATTTTTGTCTTCATCCTTGAAATTTTCTTATGTATTAAATGGAGACAAACTCAAAAGCCCTGATAAAAAGTTTTAACTACTAAATGGGTCCACTGAAGGAAGTCATTTATGTTTAGTCTTCTGTTCCTTAGCTGACTTTTTACCAGATCCTGAACTATAACAAGAGAAACATATTGCTTTTTACACTCTGCCATTTTTCTTGTCAAAAATTCAGACAACCATAAAGGCTCAAAACAACTCTTCAGAAAGATTTCAATGTTTTTAACAGTTTCACACAGAAAACCCAACAGATATTAGTGTCCCTTTGTGATATGCTGGATAGATAAATGATAGAGACAGCTTCTTCGGGAGAATTTGCAATGAAGACATCAAGCTTGACACAGACAAACAAGAGTGGAAGAGAAGCAAGGTAGAATGAAAAATAAAGCAACTAAAGTCAGCTGAAGATATCCTTGGTCAATGATTTTTCGCATGAGCCATTCCAGGGAAAGTTGTTAAATGCTCTATCCCAATAGCAGTATCTCTAGTCTCCTAAGTAAGTGTGTAACATAAACACATCCACAATTATACCAGCACTGCACAGCAGATAGAAGCCAACATCCAGGAGGAAGAGCAGAGCATGGTAGAAGAGTTATGCAGAGTTGAGGAATTTTGAGTTTCTCCTTCATTCTCTTACATCTTTTCCCAGCATATCTCACTTCCATCCATGTTGTCGTTGTACTTTCAAAGGATCTTATCAAGCTAGGAACATATAAAAAATAAAAAGGAAAAAAAAAGGCAGAATGTCTGGACAGTCTTATCACAGGCCACATTCAGGATTATACAGAAAACATGAAGCTCCCGGGACAAAAGCATATAAAGAGAGTAGTCATACAAAAATTAATGAAGTTATAAGCAGACTTTTCAAATCTTCCATGCTACCAACAGCTCAGAGAAATTTTTTGCCAACTCTCTGTGACACTTCTGAATATCTTTTCAGGAATATAACTACACATAGGGTGGATATTCGGTCAGGATCTCTGGAGCAACACGGAAAGAAAGAACAGAAAGTTATCTGTGGTAGCGTATAAAAGAAGAACCCAGTAGAAGGAGAGCTTTAGATTTAGTGTACCTTGATAAATAACTCCTGTCATATACAATATGCCGCTGTATCTTTTATATACATAGGAAGTTTACATATTAATGTTTGCATGATGGTAAATCGGAGGACAGCTTCATTAGATTTGAAGAAGCACTTCTCCTCAGGCCAGGCCTCTGGTTCAACTCAGATTGAATTACAAAGCTAAACAGAACAGGAAGGATCTGTGCTCCTAATTCTGTTTGATAGATTGCTTTGTCATTTTCAGATGCCAAATTGAAGATAGCCGCCTCTTCCTTGGCAAAGAACAGTGCTTTTAAGCTCCAGGCTATCAGAGAGAGCAAGCACCTACAGTATGTGCACAGACTGACAGTTGCATTAAGATATTTCCTGCCGTTTCTTTAAAAACTTATGGCAACCTGCTCATTATTAGCCTTCTGTAGTTGGAGGTAGTGAAATTAGGCGAGATGAAGTAGAAGTCACAGCTGAAGGTGCCCTGGGCTCTAGCACAGCACAGTAACCATGCACCTCTGCAGATGTGCTGACTTGAGGAAGTCATCCTATGGGAATAGGAGCGAGGTTGAGCAGAGATTATGCTGAATGATGGGGAAAAGTCTTCAGGAAATGAGTTTTCTCTCATTCTTTCCAAATCTGAGGGGATTCAAAGGCACCTCATTTTCATAATTGTTTCATGTTTAGTTATGGTTATTGAAAGCTCTTCTCGTAATTTGCTGTGTATTTCTCAAATTGCTGATTAGGGAAAAAAATAGACAAAAGGTGAAAGCGGATCTGAGAACATGTAGCCCATTAATAGAAAAAATTCATGGCTTATTTTCTTATTCATGTTTAGTGTTTGTAGGGGGCTTTTGTTTTCTGGAAGTGAGCAGGTGCAAGTTCAATGGCTATAAAACAGACTTAAGCCAACAGACAAGTGTCCACACACAAACTATAGGTTCAAGCAAATGCAACACCACCCTCACCATGGACCACCTGTACCTCAGACATAGAGCTAAAAGCCTGCAAATTCTCTCCTCCACATCATGTTTTCTAATATACTAAGCAACAAAGTTTAGAGTGAAAATAACAAAGGCAGAAGGTTTTGGGAGCTTTCAGGGAGTTGAAAACCAGCTGGGCTCACTGGCAATGAAGCCTGAGATACACTATTACTATAACACATTGGTCTTGCACAGGACCTTTCCCCAAGGAGGGATACTAAGAAGAGTGGAAATACTAAATTTCATAGGCCCTCTAGAGGTAAGGTCAATATTATTCCCATTTGACAAGCTTTGTATAACCTAAACATTGAAATAATAATGCCTAGTGCTCACTAACCATTTTTTAAGGATCTTAATACACTTCAGAGATGAAGTCTGGTATTTCTGTAGATAGAGGGACAAAAGCTGTTTGCCCAGGCCAAAGTTGAGAATCTAGTTATGAACCCACCTTGCTCAATTTTCTAGCCTCTATCCTTGACAAATCTTACTGTAAGTAAATTTATTCACCATGTATTAATAAAAGCCTTATTTTTTTGCCAAAGATTTATTTTTAATTCCTTAACACAATTATCATGCAACACTGATGACCTGGGAAGATAAGACTCATAATAAATAAGCTGCTCATACTCAAGAAACTACATGTGTAAGAAAGAACTAACACTGAAACATTTGCAGCTGCTGAAGAAAGCTCCTTCACTTGTTTATTCCCAGTCAATCAGATTGGGAATTTGCAGCTGAGGGACAGAGGAAGAAGGGATGAAAAGATTGCTGATTCAAAATAAATCATTGTCTCCTGAAATTGCTTAAGAATAGCTGAAACATGCAACCACTCCAGTCTAAATCTGGAGGTGAGATTCTATACCTCAAAGAGGATAGATGCAAGTGGATAAGACATGAAGCAGGGCACATGAGCTGAACACAAAGAGAAATAGATCATACCTACTTTCCAGCTATTCCCACCATTTCCAAATCCTCACTATTGTAAGAGCAGTTCAGAAGGCTGCTCTAGATTATGATTAATCTTTAGTATACCACCTTGTCTTCAAGTCTGCTAACTTGAGTACATTCATTATTCAAGCTGATATTGCAGTGAAACTTGAGGACTTGGAGAAAAAAATATTTACCCTGAGGTTTCCCTTGCTTTAGCAGCTGAAAAGTCATCAGCTCTCATGAGGAATCTAGAAAGACTCATATAAATAAATATCCAGGATGCCTTCAGCTAGGATAGTTAAAAGCTTGAATTGTAACTTAGTAAGTAAAAAAAAGTTAAAACAAATATAATTAAAATGTTCATTTATTTGTTCCAAAGAGGCACTTGAAGCACATCTGTGAAGTGGTGTAAATAATGCAGATAATAACAGGCAAGCCATGCAAACAGGGAATTCCCAATTTCACTGCAGTGCAAGGCTGGAATCAACCACCAGCACCCCCATGAGTGCTGGGGAACTCAGGACAGGGGAGCCACTCAGCACATCAGCCACAGACAAAGCATGGAAGCTCTGGAGAGTGAGATGTGCTGGGTGACTTCCAAAGGAAGAACACAGGCTTGTGCTCTGCAGAGTAACTTTATTTAATGACTTCTTAATCCCTTCTTAGGACTCGGACCATTATGGGAAAGAGACTTTTGAGGGTTTTTACGGTAAACTGCAAAGAATGTTTTGCAAAGGAGAGTATTATTGGGAATTTGACTTCTCCTGCCTCTAAATTATTCGGTAATTTCAAATGAAGTGAGGTGTATAATCTGGAAAAAAAACCCCTGATTTAGATGAACCAATCTGTTCTGCCCTAACCTATTTGTGGTAATTTCAACTCTTTTGAAATACATATAATTTCATCTTCAAGGAAAAAACTTCATTAAGCTCAATCTCCACTACAAGATCCTGAGCCTATGATAGAACATCTGAGATAAAGCATCAAAATTAAGTCCTAAGTTTCAGATTTACACTTAGCTAGACCACTTTAAGACCCAAAATGCAGCTGAATTTTTTTTCTTAGGGTTTTTTTTTTTCTTTTATTTAGTAAATCTGGATGGTTTTTTTTCAATCCAGCTGACCAGGTGTTCACACACATTGTTTCTTTCTAGCACCAAGAAAAGAATATATAGCCACATGCAGAGGAATAGATAAAGGCAAAGCATTATTAGTTTTCTGAAGAGAAATATCTACTTAGATATTCTAGAGATTTGTTTTGACTCAAAATTTGTATGCGAAATCTGTAAACATTCATTTTCCTGAGAGATCCTGGCAATTCACACAAAAGGCAGCACAGAAAGCAAAAGGCAGCACCTTTTCACAGGTCATTGTTAACCTTAGCATATGCTGGACAAGTATAGGACATCGGTTGCTTGAGAAGACCAGGAAAGACTCAACACAATTTACACAAGGTAAAAAAACAATGGTTGTGCATATTTTCCCAGTCCACATGTTTCTTCAGATCACATTATCCAAAGCAAGAGAATTCCTACATCTCCTACTAGAAACACTCTTCACTTACATTCAAATAAAATACCTCTTTTACCAACAGAGCATGTGGGATATCATAGCATTGTGCTGTAGCTGGAAGGCCAAGGAACTGAGCCAGCATAATTCCTACAGTAACTGCCATGGAAATTAGGCATATGTAATAATGCATATAGTGCATGGACAGGAATTAGATGAAATCGTGTATTACATTACTTTTATAATTTGAAAATGTCAGATATTTATGCCATTCATGTAAAACCCTATGAGTAATAAAATAAGCTTATACCTATTATAATCTGAAACTTCATTCCTCAACCTGCCTTAAACTTTTCTGCAACAGGTTCCTCAATTACTTAATTTCACTTGCTGTAAATGTATTTATGAATACCAAATAAAACTCACCTTTTAAGTTGTGATTTCTTTCCATTCCTTGTTGCTGCTAAATTTAAGACTGACCAATTTTTCACTAGGCGAGCCTATTTATTCCTGCAGCTGAAAAGTAAGCAGAAATCCATATAGTTACTTGTGGTTTATTATTCAGAAATCTTTGCAGACAAGCCAGACAATCTGTGCTCCCTGGAAAACAAAGGCTATTTGGCCATTTTGCTTAATAAATGGCTGTCGTTTAAACTTGACTTCACCTAGTGTGACAGGAGGAACTGGGAGCCTTGTTATGAAGGAAATGGCAGGTGTCACTTCTGCACCAAATGTTTTATTATTACAGTGGGATTTGTGTCTGATATACAGTGCACACAAATTCATTTCTGATCACATTTTCCATTATTGCTTTTTCAGACTGAAATAATATATGATTTTAAATTTCATTTAGGAAGAGAGTCAGGAACTACTCTAGATGGAATTTGAGAAGCTTAATCACTTAATATATCATGAAAAATTGCGAATTCATTGGCAATGATATTTTCAATAATTTGGTGATCTGTTCTGCAAAGAGATTCACCGAGTACTTCAGGGGGTAAGTACATATATTTATTACAAGTTTTCTGTAATGTGCTAGTACACTGGGACTTGGCATGCCTGCCTTTCTCATCTAATTAAAAAAAAAAAAAAAAAAAGAGATGATTTATTGATAATGGAAATGATTCCCAAAGCAAATTGCAGCTTTTGCTGTGCTTTGGTATTTGTGAGCAGTAACTGGAAACTGTTGTGGTTTTGCCCTGAAAGAAGATAATTATTATGTTTTAACTCAAATGTGTCTGCACAGCACATCAATGTTAGTGAGGGGCTTCACGATATATGCACAAGAAAACACTTCACTCAAACATAATTACTGTCCTGTGAAAGCCGACCACAACTAACGAGTGAAAAGTCAAGAAAATGCGATGTCCTCTAAGAAGGTTACCACTGGTAGGAGAAGAAAGTCTGAAAGGTTATCTTCACCTTTATTTGTCTCCATTTTGGTTTTCAAATCGGTCCTTGGGACAAATTCTGGGTTTTGTCTTCTGTTTACACTACTAATATTAAAGACTTCAAGAGAGGAATTAGAAAAACAGCTCACTGTATTAAATGGAAGACATTAATTTGACTAAGTGTAAGTGGAACAGTGCTTGCCAGCAGGAGGGAGAGAACTCATGCACTGTCAGATGCCACAAGAGAATCTTCTACCAAAATGCTCCAAAAAGATACTACGTTAAAAGCACCGCATCATCAAAAGCTCACTCTGGCAAACCATCACTCCCCTTGAACCTCTTCTGTCCCAAAGACACCCTCTCCCCATGAAAGCAGTAGCTCTGAGTGTGTGTGTGTGTGTGTGTGTTAATCTCTGCACAGACATTACAGACTAAGAGGAAATAAATATCTCATAATAGGTTATGGTATGTTCTTAATTTCTAGATCATGCTTTCCTTGAATGAGCTTCATTTGAACACATGCAAAACTATGGGTTTACAATCAGTGCAATCTCAAATTGTACAGTTTTCCCATTTATATGTGCTAAAGTTGGATCAGAATCAACACACCAGACTTCTTCAGATAAAACCTCATCCAACATCCAAGGTTTACAAGTGATACTTATTATGTTTCTTAAATATAAGAATTAATCAGAGTTCTTGAGCGTTCTGCATCTGGATTTGAATTTCATGCGTCTCTTACAGTTTCCAAACAAAGCTAATAGATACTGCTGTGACTCACATTAGCAATCACACCACATTAAAAAAATGCCCTTCAAGATGAAGTGCCTGAGCTAGAGGGCAGACTGCATTCCCTGTAAACTCAATTCCTTCCTCTCTTGATGAATGTTATCACTTTCTTTATTTCAGTTTTATATCATTATATCCACCTGATTGACTGAAGCCCATTTTAAACCAGATCATAACTGTGATCCATTTTTCTTATGGAATGGCAAGAATGAACATTGTGAATTAAATTCAGACTGCATCACACTTTAAAAATTACCTAAACACTCACATCCTGTTGTTCTCATTACCTCTTTCTCCTTTGCTTCCCAATCAGTACTTTTACGAAACATGATTTATCACAAACCAGAAGTGTGGCATACCCAAAGTTGCCCCAAATGCGCAACGCAATAAATCTCATCCCGAATATAATGTATTTTCACATTACCAGGCACACACACCAGCTGCTGAACAGCATGAGAGATAGGCAAGGCCTACCTAAAACAAAAGGTTAATAGTCTTGATCAAACTGAGCACTTGGGACTTTCTGTCTTGTCCTTAACATGGATTTGGTGGAAATTAGCTCCCAATTTAAATACTTATTACATAAATATATACATACAGTTATGCATATGTATAAAAATACATTGTTTTCCTCCTTTGCTACAGACTATTTGTGATGCCCACCAAAATCCATCGGTAAGGTATCAAATATTTCCCATATGACCATGCTAGCACCATGAGGGGAGAAGAGTAAAACATAAGGTCACGAAAATCAGCGGTTTGAAATTTAGAATCAGAGAACAGTTTAGATTGGAAGAGGCTCCTGTCTGCTGGAGTTTAGAGTATTTCCGTGGACGGAGACTACTGCTTCTGTGGGCACCATGTTAATGTCTCATTACTTGAAATGTGATTTTTTTTTTTTTCTTTGTCCTTAATATCTCACAGGATTTTCCCTCATTGCCATCATCATCTGCTGCCTCTCATTTGGCTCCATTGTCCCTGCACTCTCCCGCTGGGTAGTTCCATCCCTGCTGATGAGCCAGAGCCATTCCCCATCCCACCAGTAACACCACAGAGCCAGGCTGTCTGCAACACCTGCGTGGCTTAATCCATCCTACAGCAATGCAGCAGCGGCCAAAAAACGTCTGGCGAGTCAGATACTCTTCTGCCTCTTTCTGCTTTTTTTTATAGCCAGCCAGCACTGTCAGCACCCAACCTGGTTGTAGGTATTTGAATATATTAATCTTGCAGGAATAAGAAGAATTTATCTGACAGAGGCCCAGAAGTTCAAGCGTATATCAACTTCTGAGTCTGAAGCACTCATCTGTATTGACAACTTCTAACAAGATTTAAATTATAAAATTTTACTCACTCCTAAGTATCTCATACATGTGTGTTTTTCTAAAATCAACCCTAGAACAAAGAGGCTATAATATAGATCAGTAGAATTACGCTAAAAATTAGTCCAGCAAATATTTCAAAGCCTTTGAGAAAACATTTTATTAAAGCCTCAATTTCTAAAACTGTTTAATACAATATTTATTTATTTATCACTCTTGTTCAGGTTAGGTCAGCTCTAACATTTTCTCTGAACTGCCTTTCCTATTTCTACCTCAAATTTCATTACATCACAAGAGGCCAGATTCAGACCAGACATCACCAGTCAAAAATCAGCCATCTCCCTTCAGTGAATAAGTTACTCCTGCTTCCTATAGAACTGATTTTATCTCCATAAGCTCACGCTGGCAAAAAAATGATGGTGCTGTCTGCCCATCGCAGCCAGACGGAACCATCCCACTGCAGAGACGCTGGATTTTCTGCAGCAGGAACAATCTCCTCCGGATCTCCCCACACGATCAGCAGAGTGCCATTAGAGCCACTTAGGATAACAAGCCCTCTATAAAGAGATCAGCTAACAGAAAATATTTGCCAAAATTGCTTCGTCTTCTACAATATGCAGTTCTAATGTTGTTTTAGTACTGAGGAAAGTGAACAAAAATATAGAAGCAGCAAACCTGAAAAATATGAAAAATAATATTCCATAACTCAGCCTTTGTAGCTCTGGCAGTAGGAGTTTTTTAGCTCTGGTATTCGATAGCAGGGGAAATACTAAGCACATTAAAACAACGTAAGTCAGGATTTTGAACAACAGTAATTCCTATGAATTTTTCCAGTGGAAAGAAGGAAGCTACAGTTTTCCATATGGTCCAATTGAACCGAACTCTTACAACGTGCGTTGCTGAATATTAACTTAATCACTGGAACATTTGTACTCCAGCATTCATTAATACAATTACCTAAGTTGGGTGTACTGCATTATTTATTAGCATCTGCACAATACCTCAGTAGAAAATACTGGTCTATTCACGTTTGCTAAAACTCACCAGCATTACCCCACCATCGCTGGGGCAGCGCGGAGATGCTTCCTCTTCACAGAGAGCAGGGCTCACCTTGGCCACGCTGCCACTTCCACCCCAGCTCCAATGCCCTCGACTGGGCGAGCAGCAGCACCGCTTCTCTGTCACCCAAACCTGTCCCTCTGTGAAACCCACCTGCCCTGGCACAGTTGCTCATGGGTTCTCAAAGGGCTGCAAAACTGACAAAATAACCTAGTCTGAAAGTAAACAGCTCAAGAGGGCAGTGAACTGCAGAGTGTCTGCAGGAAAAGTAGCTGGGAAGCAGAAGCATGGAGTTTTTCCTTTTGCACCAGAGAAAATGTGAAGGAAATCAATGCCTTCATGCTCTCTAAGTCAACCAAGCCCAGCTGAACAGAAGTGGCTTAAAGAGGACTCGTATTACTGATGCCATAGAGAAGAAATCTATCTGCAGCTGTACTGAAAAGCATATAAATCAAGTGTGCCCTCTGTTCAAAGAGTAACCTATTTGAACTAAAGCTTTAAAATCATGAAAGCCATAAAATTAAAAAAAAAACAGTTAAAAACATAATCCCAGAATTAAAATTCTGAGCTAGATATATGTAGAATTGTGGCTGTCTTAAATCACTTCAAATACTAGTACCTTAAATATACTTTGCCATGTCAATTACAGGCTGTAAGGTAATATCATTGGAAGTTTATTTGAAAAAAATCAGAACCAAATTCATATAGATTTTTCACTTGAAAAAAAATCAACTGTTGACCAGCATTTTTCAAATTTGCATCTGTTTTGGCAAATTATTTTGATTCAAAAAGGGTAAGATGTCAAAGTTCTGCTGCAGTATTTCCAAAATGAAAAACTGAAGCATTGTTTCAATGACAAATTTATTTCAGTTTAAACGCTTGAAAATTAAAATAATATATTTAGGTTTTCACTAAATATTTGAAATCAGTATGTTATTAGGTTTTGTTACATCTTGCAATTTTAAGTCCTTTCCTGTCAACATAAAAAAATATTTTACTAACATGTTTTACTAGCAAGGCTGGAAATTCCAAAATTATTATTTTCTATATATAAGAAGGGGGTTACCTGACATATACTTGAACAAAAATTCTTATCCTTCTCCTCTTTTATTGCCATTCAACTATCATTTTCAACTTGTTGTATACTCATGTGTGTTCATATGAACACATCATCAAAAATATAAAAAACACTTTAATTTTAGGTGTTGATACCAATACAACCTGAGTATTAAAGTGTAAAACTGATTAACAGAAACAGAGGAAGCATAAAGCACTCTCAGATGGATTCAGTACTTGTATTGCTCTACAGAATTAAAGTAAGGCCCAGGTCTATAAACTCTTATCCAGATGATGTTCTCAAATCAAGGGTAATTTTTTTTAATTTCAACAGGAACAAGCCTAGAGCCGAACAAAATTAGAAATTATGGACCCGATGTAGATAAAATTATCTGGCAGTTGTTACGTGGAAAATTATAACAGATTATTGCTGTGCTACCCAGTGGCCTCAAAATCCTTGAATTTATTAAAACATTATGAAGAGATAAGAATTGCAGTCAAAGCCTTGGAAATTACATTTAGACACAGCGAACATTCAGTTGTTTAAGTCCTTACCATTTGTTTTCCATTCCTTTTCAAAAGGAAAGAAGGAAAAAAAAACCATAATGATTTGTATCCACTTCTTGGATGGCCGTATAAGCAAAAGTTCCACAGAAGCCAAGGAAACCATGCTGACATAAACAGCCAGTGTATACACTTTTCACATGAAAATGCTCTATTTGCTTTTAGAACATTTTAATTTTTTACTAAAAAGTTATGGTACTTGTACTGTGTTCTTCGAGCTATGTTAAATGAACCAAATTTAGTCCTGTTTTGTTCTATCAGTATGAAGATGAAATGTAGCATAAAATAAAAAATTATTTAAAAAAAAAAATACTAAGGCAAAGTTCATACATGTCCTACTAATAATGGGACTAGTATGGGACAGAGAGCTCTTTTACTGCTCTCATTTCCATACGTAGTTAAGTAGGAGTCCTCAGACAGAAAAATTGTGTGTTCCACCGCTGAAAGTAGAAGATCCCATTTCACTGTCCAGGCTACTGTGTAGTATTCACCCATATGGCAAACAGCTGGGGAAGGCAACAGCTGAAATCGCTGCTGCTGAATTCACTAAACCATGTAAAACATGGAAGATAATCCTTTCTTCCCCTTGACTGTCTGCAAGGGTTTTAAATCCTTCATGGCAGATTTTCTCTCTAAGCGTCCCTCTGTGAAAAAATCTGCTCCCATAGCAGGAGAAGACCTGCAGGACCATTCAGGGCTTCTGGGCATCAAACTACAACTACTAAGATAAGGTGTGGTTACATTAATCTTCCTCATTTCAGATATTACATGCAGATTCCTCTTAGACTGACTGGACGTGGGCTTTTGCACAGGTACCAAACATGGGTGCTGCAACTCCCCAGGAGCTGAGCATAGGTCCTTTATAAAAAACAAACAAACAAACAAAAACACCCAACCACCTTTAGGAAAGAAAATTAAGTATCTGCAAAGTAAACACAACAGGCAGCTGATACCTAATAAAAAATTTGCCAGAAACATCACAGAGAAAAGTATCCAGAGCCTATTTAATTCAAACAGTAATCTTTCCTAGGATTAGTCTCGGCGCCTATTACATTACATAGTTTCCCTGTTACCTGTCCTGTTTCTGTTAATTTCTGTCACTACTGACAGCAAAATCCGTATGGCACCATCCTCATTGCCACATCATTATCTGGTGTAGCAGCAATACAGCAATAAGCAAACACACACCCCTACTTTTTTTTTCTTTTCTTTCTGACGACACCTCTGCAGAGGAAGGCAAAAAACCATGGAAGAGCCCCAAAGCAAACTAGTCAATGGATATGACTGCTATCAGTTTCCACATTGGAAATGTTGTGGGAGGTTTCCTGGCCTGTTTGTAGATGCATGTGTTTGTTTTTGCAAGATTCCCCAAGAACAAAACACCAGTGAGCCTTGTGTCTCCCTGCAGAGTGGATTATATTAGATCATTTTATCTTACTGAGGGAGGGGAGAGACAGGCTGGGCGTGATGAATGGCTATTGTTACAGCCTACCTGACCACCCTGGCGCCCACCCAAGCAAGCAGCCTGATGGCAATCAGGTAGCCCAATATTTGACAAAGGATAGGTCAAGATCCTCCCCATCTGTTGTCAGGAAAAGCCTTCTGTCTACTCGCAGCAATACCACAGCATTAAGTTTACCACTGAAAAAAATACGTGTGGAAATAAGAAGTGCAGTTTATAGGTTTCCCTACTGTTATATTTACATGACTGAAAACAGAAGTAGCATAGAATCATAGAATGGCCTAGGCTGGAAGGGACCTTAGAGATCATTTAATCCAACCTCCCTGTCATGAGCAGAGACGCCTCTCAACTAGATCAGGCAACACATGAGGACTTGCATTGGAATACAAGGCAGCTCTTCTTTGTAAAGCACAGCCTAGCAAATATGTATGTTTAAAGAAGACAGTATTCTTTATCATCATCCACACAGCTGAATGTGAACTGCTACAGTTAGCCACCCATATCTATGCTTGCTGCCTAAATTATGAGCCTGCTATAGAACTTATGGGGGACAGACTCATGAGGAAAATTTTAAAAGATATCACAGGACAGCACAAATTCCAGCATTTGGCTCTATCCGATACACGTAGCTGCAGTTTGAAAACTCAGAAATGGGAGCATTTCTGTTGTGAGAGAGGAAGTTCCAGGAACTGAAATATTGAACTGCACACAGGGAATTACTAACATCTTAAGTGAAAATTTTCTCCTAGCTCTAATAACATGAAAAAACCCCACAGAACTGTGAGCACTAAGTGCAACTCTGAGGCCAAGCAATATTTAACTTTGGATTTTCTAGCCTAAATATCTAGGGCCATCTAAGAAGTTTTTCAACTACAACAATAACCCTGCACCCTTCTGGAGAAAGTACTGAAGTACTAGGCGATGCATTTGTATTTATTCCCCAAATCTGTGATTTAAACAAATTAACACCTTCCGCATTCAGAGGTAGAGCCACATGTAGCTCATGCATGTTACGGCAGCATTTTAATCCAACTCAACAAGAGAACTACATGCTTCCAGGCTTCTTGCTTTCACTAGAAAGTAAGGTGAAGTTTTTGCTACTCTTCCTGTATAGGCTTCATCATTTGTCAATTTACCAATTTTAGAAGAAAGCAATTAATTACAGTAATTAATATCCATTAGTAATTTATTACTAAGGGTTAGAATTATTTCTTTTTCTGTAGAGAGCTGTTCTTGATAAATTAGGTAGACGTACTTTCCTACACTTAAAGCTGGCCTTTTTACCAGGCAGCAAACAAGACCACCACCACACTTTGGAAGATCTCACCAAATAAATTATCATTGATTTTTTTTTGAGCTGAGCTCAATATTACTATTTCTCTTTAAGAGTTTTGTGGGTGCTTTGGACTTTGTTCATTTATAACTTGAGGGTCTTGTTTTCTTTTTCTTTCAGAAAGCCATATGCAAATATTTCCTGTCTCTGCAGGCTGAGGACAAAGGTGATCAGCTGCAGAGTTTTATTGCAAGTGAGGTCAGCCAAGCAAGGTCTGCTCATCAACTGTATTGTGCACAACCATAACCACACAATGTCTCTGGATGACTTTCAGCAAGGCTAAAATCCCCCATAAAAGCACACCACAGGCAGCAGGTTGAAGGGTACAGGACCCGAGTGAAAAACCTGCTTCTTAGACCAGTGCTGCATCACTGAGATGCTGCATCTCAACCTTGCAGTGCCAACAGTTGAGTCTAGCAAAGGTCAAGGACAAAGACTGAATCTTATTTCAGTATATAACTGCACAGATGCTTCCAGAAGTTACATATTGTAATCATACCAGACCACATGGTGTAGGTGCTTACAGATGTGGTAGCAGTAACTTGAGTATTGCATCATAACAGCAATCCAGTACCAAAAGAGGAGTAAATCATCTCCAGCGCAGAAATGTAACATGGCACATCCACAGAGTTCTCCAACACAGCTTTATTGCCCTTTATGAATTATTAGACAGTTAAGATACAAATAACTTCTGGCAAAGTCCATAGGGACAGACAGTATGGCAATGAATTTCCTTGTCATTTGCTACTGATTCTCATGCAGTTTAGCTCAATAAGAAGCAGCAGATTTACATGAGAACCTTGAACATGTGCAGTTCCTCAAACTGGGTTTTTCTTTATTTCACTTCTGTAGTTAAAGCTGAAGCAAATCCCCGTACATCACCAACAGACACAGTAACAATACTACTGAAGAAACTTCCCCTTTTCCCCACAACTCAACACCTGGCATGGTATCGCTGCTGACAACAGTAGGTTTTGAGCATTGGGTACAGTCCTTTGAATCTGTGCTGAGTGGACCATAGGTCCTCCAGATCTAAGCAGGAATGTTCTACCTACTTTGCACTTTGTAGGTGACTGAAAACACATAGAGCCTATGCAATGGTGCAAATGCAAACAGCCAGTAAACATGCAAAACCTACTTAAATAGGTAGGGTACAGAACAATGTGAAAATGGGGAATACAGCTCTTGTCAATCTAAATTACTAAGTAAGAGAAAGTATTTTTGTTATACAATAAAAATTCACACAAAATCCTTGTCTTCCCCTAATTACCATAACCTCATGAAAAGACAGTGAAGACTGATTTTACAAACCTTTCTCCTAATATTTTCTACTAAGCTCCAATATTTGAATAAAACAGAAATTCCAAGGCAGTTAGCTAGAGCATCCCACAGCAATCAAATGAATATATCTGAAGTCAAAGTTTTCTCTTTGGCTCACTCTGGAGAACCTGAAGACTACTGCAGAAAGAGGCTGGACCCCTTTTTTCTAATTACTTGCTTTTGCTGCTTCTCCTGCATGAGGTTTGACAATCAAGTATCCAAAGAGCAAAATCTATTCAAGAAAGAAGCTTATCTGCCAGATACTAGCCCACCAAAAAACGGGAATGAACAGTGTGTTCTCAGCAGAAAGCCTCCTTGAAGCTACTCTTAACTGCTTCAGCATTAGAGTTGGTGGAAGATTAGATTGCAGGATTGCACTCAGGTTCAGCACAAGGTTTTTCAACACAGTGGTCATGCTGAACTCCGCTCAGCAGAGTTAAGTCACACCATGGATGGACAGGCACTAAATCTGTCACGAGAGTGGGGCAGAAAGAATAAGTAAGAGGAAAAAATACTGCTCAGCAGAAGGCCACAGTTAGAGCAGACTTTTATAGAAAACTACCTTCTGAGGTTGCATTTGTCCATCATTATAGCAATTCATACATCCCGCCTTGGCTGACTAGTCCTTTGGTAAAAGCAAAAAGAAATTTCTGAATCAATGCTTATGAAGGTGGGCTTTGTGAAGAGTAAAATTGTAGCCCTCAGTTCTGCTAAAACCATTCTATTATTTGATGTTTTGATTAATAATAAGACTATGTTCTTAATAATGTAGATGTTTCTAGCTATTGTCAACATTTTTTTTGAAAGGTTATAACTCTCCCCTGCTTATGCTCTGCATGAGATGTGAGATTTTATGGCTACCAAGGTAGCTAGTCATGCCCAGGCTAGTTGGACTGTAATACAGTTTTCATGTCACTCCTGCACACTTTCGTTAATTCAGGTGGGAACAAATCTATGACTTGAGACAAGGCAGCATCAGCCTAGCTTATACTTGGTACGGATCCCAGTCTTCACCTGCCTCAAGAGGACACACTGTGAAAGTCAGCAGGAAAACACTTTCAGACAGACACAACTGCATTTGCAGCTCTGATAAAATGTGGAAACGAGAACTGACGTATGCCTCTGAGATAGTGAGCTTCTGTGCTCACACAGACAAAGGTTGTGTTAGTACAGCTCAGCGAGTCCCAGTACTTGTTCTGGGAACAGTGCAAAGCAGCTAATGTGGACAACAGCACAACATCCAGGGCAGGTATGGTTGGCAGCTTATTGAACGATGTGCCTCACAATAAGCTTAACCTTCCAGAGACAGGTTTGGACTTAAACAGCAAGTCCTGCATAACTTTTTTTTTTTTTTCTTCTCTTTCTGAAAAATGATTATTGATGGCTTATTCCTAATATTGAGCTGTGTTCACACAAAAGTGAGAAAATGAAATGTTCACATTTATTTTTGCTCAGAATCATGCCTCTTGTCTCGATCTAGGATTCAGAAAGCACTGAAGTTAAATGCAAAGCTGCACAACCACATTTATACTTCAAGTTTACTGCTGTTTCTTGGGGCACTTCCCACCAGATAAAAAGGTTTCTAATTATGCTTTTAACAGAAGCTCACACATCCTCTGCTTCTGGAGTGCTTTTTTTGCTTTGCATTGGTAGTCTGGGTCCCCAAGGGGGAATCACAGATTCCGTCATGCACAGCCCAACACTTGGCGAACTTCAAATTACCATGCTGCCCAGCCACAGCAAGGGGTGTCTCACGGCTCACATGGCACACACACACACACACATCCATAGCCAATAACTACATAAGCAAACATATGACCCTTCGTTCTTAACTAATAAGCATATGTCAAACATATAACTTATTGCAGACCTGTATTTATACTAAGCTATTGAGGTGGCATGTGATGATCTTTCTCAATAAAGTACTAATTTATGCATATTCTATCCATATAGAGAAGGTCAAAGCTTGGGTGTCACTACAAATGCATATTTACAATGAGCTTTGAGAATATGACTATCTAAATTACCACACCCCCCACATTCCTCCCCTTCTCCTCCTCAGAAAACACTCATGAAAAAAAAATCGTCCAAAACCTCCAAACAGGTTGTTTGGAGTTCACATTACTAACTGTAAATGAAAAATATTATTGATCCTGACTCACACCATTAAAAAGTTTGTGACATCCAACAGACCCAAAATTAAATTCTTCAGTGGACACTTACATGCTAATGAAAAAAATACTATGACAAATGAGTAATGTAATTTCAAAATAAAATTGTCCAGCACTGACAGGAAATAAGTGCACATATGACTGTCCAGTTTTCTTAGAAATTAGTCTGTGTGTCCAGTGTCTATTCCAGAGCTAATAAGAAAAGCTTTTATCCCTTTGGTTGACATGACTCTTACTAACACTTAAAAACATGATTCCTATTTCATCTATAGAACTTAATTTACAAGTGATTTGATAACACAAAGCACAGGGAAAGTGGAGTATACTACTCATTTTTTTTCCAGATTTTTTTTTTACAATGAAGTATTACAAGCCTAAAATGTACACAGTGTTGTTTGTAAACAAATATTCCCTTTGAGAAATTTACAGAAAGATGTATGCTTTTGAAATAATATGTATAAATAGTTGTCAGAGACACGACAGTACAATATTCTGCCTCATCATTTTCCACCAATTAACTTAAGAACATGAGTTTTTATGGGTAAGAGACAAACCTGTAAAAAAACCCCCCGACTTTAAATTACATATTCTGAGTCAATGTAACTTAAAAATGAGGGGAAAATAGGGAAAAAAAAAAGGTATACAATGACAATGAGACTACTCCCATTTGATAAGATAGTTTGATTCCTTCTGCCCACACTACAAAGCATTTGATAACAGACAGAGCTATATACCATGCCAACAATGTGTTAAGCTTACCTCTACCATCTCCCAACATAGACATAAACTTTACCTACATAAAATACTCTTGGCACAGTTGCATTTTGTACCCCTGTACTGCAAAATTTTCAAGAAACTACAGAAAAGACTCAATAAATAGAGAAATACACACCTGGATGCAGCCTGGGAAGATTGCCTCCTGTTTGGGGAGGGTATCACCAAGGAGGTCCTGATGTAGAGAGACATGTCAGCCCATAAAAGAACCAGGGTTCCTCCAAGAATGTTAGGGCATATCAGAAATAATGGATAGAATTAGAGGATAGTTCATCAAAAAGCATACTAAAGATAATTGGGTAGTTACAGGATAACTGGTAACACACAGTTACCAGGCATAGAAAACCAGGGAGGGAAAAAGTGGTAAAAATCAGAGCCAAGCAACAGTGGTGATATTTGACATTTGGCTGTGAACCACAGAAGTAAACAGACGACACAAAGTTTAAATCAGAAAAGCCTCAAGGAGCTCTGAAGGACTAACAAGAGACTCCTAAGAAAACAGCAGACAAAATGTACCACTGACACATGCCCGGCTGACATGCCTGAGAGAAGGACACCAGCACTGCTGCAGTTCCAGGCACCTCACTGGTTTATACATTAATTTAACCCCCAGGAGAGAGGCATAGCAACAGACTGATAGCTCAGCAAAAACCTTTATTCTGTATCCAGAGATAATTGTGAAGCAATAAGTAAGCAATATTATAAATAGGAAAATAAGACAGGAATATCAAGTTTTGGAGAACCAAAAATTATTATGGTCTCCTAATGCTAAGTCCTCATGCTCTTTCAACAGATTTCTGGCATGCCTTAACCGAAGTAACCACAAATATTAGCCTATGCATTTCATAGCATTTGTTCAGGAATGACAGTACATTCAACAAAACTGAAAAAAAAACCAACCTCAAACAAACATGAAGAAAACCAACAAAGGATCCTTAAGTTTCCAAAAGTTATCTCATTTTCTCCTATACTTGTTTTAAGCAGGCGCTATTTTTTATTTATTTATAATATCCAGTTCTGCACCACTTAGAATGTTCAGATTATTAATTCAGATTAATTTATTAATTTCCATTAATATGTCCAAAATTAAGTTCTGAATGCATGTTCACAGAATATAAAGACTTTAAACAGATTAAAATGCATCCAAATTAATAATTCTTCTCTGAATTATTTCCGTGGCCAAAATAGTTTATGTCCCCTTCTTACGTATTTCCTAATCCTTTACAATATATTTTGTCCCATACAAGCAGAGGTGTTTTGCTGAGAGCTACTGCAAATAGATCTCACAAAATATGACTAAATATGGAGAATTAGTAATTCAACATTATGAGAAAACATAGATAACACATTATAAAACCCGTTGCAGATAATATCCGATCATAGCTTTAACCCTTTATAAGAAGATAATGCAGCAACTGTATACTTTAATGGAAAGTACATTTATAACCTAAAAATAAGTATCCTTAACTTGTTCACCTGCTCTCTTTTTCTTCACTCTCCACAAATAGTATCTCCCGATAAAAATGAAGATGTGGTTTTGCTACATAACTTCCAGGAGGATCTCTAGATCAACTAGCATTTGCATTATCATTTCAGGAAGTGATATATAACCCCGGCTACATTTTGAGCTATCTCTTGGAGAGCCTACATTCAGACCTTTTATCCCTCTGTCAACTCAAATTTGTCTGCTCGTGTAGTTACTGGAAAGAATGACTCAACATTAATTTTAATTACAGCAGAGTGGAAGTCCATTCATAAATATTGCCCCTGACAGACTTCACTTTTCTTCTTGAAGTCGACCTTGATTAACTGGTACATGCACTATATTACGAAGAAAAAGTATGAAGACCTTGCAACATTGCTTTAACTCAATATGCAGTCTTTAGGAGGAAAAATAAAAAAATGCCATTTTTTCCACATTAAAACCCCGCTAATATAATGAAATCTTGTTTTGATTTTAAGGCAATTTCCAGCAATCATGCCATCTCCCTAAAGAGTACATCACCGAAAGAGTACTGGAGATGAACTATAGGACAAGATTTCATTCATTTTGAGGAGCATCTGACTGAATCTTAAAAAAAAGTGTCATTTTTTTCTTTTGTGAATGCTGCACAAATGTATCAGATCAGATTTCAAGCACTCATAAGTTATTTAAATTCTAATATAGACATATCTTGATGGAAGTCAAGCTATTCTAAGGATTGGTTTAAAGGTATGCAGCACACTACTCCCTGAAATGTAAAAGAATTCTGAAAAATGCATAATACAGGAAAAGATAAGATGGGGAGCAAACATGAGGAGAGACAAAAGTCCAAGTCTCAGAGTATCTAGGAGCCTAAGGATTGGTGCTTACTGAAGTCATGGAGGCTCAAACTTTTAGTTCTTTTGAGAATCAAGCCTAAATAATTTTCCAAAGTATCAAAGAAAGTTGAAGGGAATGATCTCCCACCTCTATCTTCTGTGCCCAGCCTGCACAATCACTCTTCAGTTTATTTGACCTTGTTTTCCTCTTTTGAAGTGCCACACCTGCCAGAAAACAATGAAGTTACGTGTACCTCTTCCAAACAGAAAATCACAAATACAGTTTTGAAAGAATTGTCAACCACAAAATTCATTCTACTCTGTCCTAGTTCACAGAGCAGGATAAATACTGGTTAGATGATCTGTCAAAGGCAGTTCAGAAAATGCCACCAGCTTTGAAGAGGCATCTGCTTGTTAAAATATGACCTCAGATACCATGCTGTCTTCATGGTTTGACTTTTCAAGTTTCTTCACAACACGGATAGTTAGCTGCACTGCATTATGTATTGTAGCCCCATCCACTATAGTCAGATTATAAAAAAGGGCTTTTAATGCCAACCAGGAGCCGATCCTCTCTAGAGTCATAGTAGTATTATACCTTGCTTAGTTGCTGCCCAAAATGTTCACAGATACCTTGCAGCTGTTTACCTGTTTTCAAAATAAATACAGTATATTGGTTAATTTAATTGAAACCTGAATATGAGACGTTGTCATGAGTCTGTATGAAATCAAAAACACTAGAGTACAAGGAAAATATGCTGCTGAGCTAATTGCAAATAGATCTGAAAAGCCCTCTCTTCCAATTTAGTGATAAAATCTATTTCCTGGGCCTCTAACTTTCAGCCAGGTGGTATTTTCTGTTGAAATATTTCCTCTGTGTAGAGCCAATAGCCAGTAAAAGCAATTACTGGTATTGCCAGAACGAGTATGGAGAAGCAGAGAAGAGCCTGCTGTGGTTCAGGCTTTCTCTCTGACCTCTGATGGGGTGTTTGCTCTGGAGGGGGCTAAGCCCCACTGCTGCAAGCAAACAGGAGCCCAGTGCATATTTTGGCTCCAGCGGCAGAGAACAGCTGTCCATCAAAAACACTGATGAAATCTACTGATGGGGAAAAAAAAAAGGCAAGCTGTAAAATTATTTGTATAATACAACTTTCCTCTTTTTCACTGCTCTTTCCTCAGACTGGTGTGTGCCTTTCCTGGAAAATCCAGACCCCCTCCCATGCAATGCTCACCTGAAGAAAATACCACAAAGGCAGCCATTTGTTAAACTCTAATTCCCAATCAGTAAAAACAGAAACTGTACTAGCATTTCTGAAAGCATTGCTGAAGCTTAACAGCATCCAGCGTTACTCAGGAGTTTATCCAGCAGAAAATCTCCCAGCATCAAACAAAAGATACATTACACAGATCTTAGTCAATTGATTAACTGTGCAGTTGCAATGTAATAGCCCCATACACGTGATTGGGGAATTGTAACTTGCAGCTCTTCAGCTGTTTGACACTGTTTATTGACTAGAAAAACAGACTGCCATTCTCAGAATTGTAACATAATATTTTAATTACTGCATCTAACCTTCAAGCCCATTAAGCTAAAATTATCCACACAGTGTCCGAGTGCTTCTCCTACTCCCAGTTCCCAAAAGCTGATTTATCAGGGATGCCTAGTCAACCATGATTCTTCAGGCTTCCCCTCCTCCCAAATAATTCTCATTTCATCTGCTTTTATCTCATTTTGCTATGTGAAGACTCAGTTTGATATGTTTGGAAGAAGCAAGGTAGTTGAATGCTTTTTATTTCATAGTGTTTGTAGAAAATGGAATAAAAGATCTATGACAGAAATATTCTCAAATCAGTAACCCCACTTCTCTAGATTATCCCTCTTTTGTGTTATCTACAAGCACCTACATGGAGTCTAGCAGTACCAATCACCACATCTGATCCCCTTTGCTACATCATCTGATCCCCTTTGCTCCAGAAAGTAGGAATGATTAATCTTGCAGTAAATTTCAACAGATAGTATCAATTTCACCCACTAAAAACTCTGCAAGAAGCACAGTTTGGAGTTTGCTTGTTCTAACGTTTGACTTCCCCCCCTCTCTCCCCTCCCCCTATTGTCTCTAAATGGTCCTTTTCCATAACTTTTTTAACAATCTGTGCAGGAAGAACCAATAAGAGAAATTCTAATGTGGAAAGCAATGGACCTAATGCCTTTGTAAGGAAGCTCACTCTCTGTTAAAGCAACATTCGTGCAGAATCGGATAATCCCAGCCATGAGATTAGTCATTAGATTGTATTATAAAAGTAGCATTAGAGACTCCCTTCTACAGTATTTCTATAGAAAATATACATGGAAAAGGAGTAGATATTATTCAGACTCTAAACATTTATTTCTTGCATTTGTGTTTCTTTACTCTGACTAATCCGTTTAAGGAAGTAAAGAAATCAAGTACAGATATAAGTGACAGCTCTTTTTCTTTTCTGCACCATAAAGGCACATGGCGAGTAGAGTTATCAAAATATAAGTTTTTTCTAGAAACAAATAGGTAAACGAATGGACCAATTCCTACTACTCAGAGGGAGAAAAGGCTGAGGGAGAAGGGGAAGAGGGCATTAGAAGAAGGGGAAGAGGGCATTAGAAGAAATCCTTCCATCTACCTTCCTCCATAGTTAAAAAAAAACCACACAAAAACCAAATAAAATACAACAGCAACAACAAAATCCCCATGTAAAAACATATTACAACATTTTTATTAACCTCAGCTTCCTGCTGCATTTCTGGATCAAAAAATATTTTTTTTTCTTTATAGTAAAACCAAAAATTGCCTCCACAGGCACTCCTACTACACATAACCTGATGCGTTCTTCTATGAATTCACTATATACGTTTTTTTTTAATCTGGAACCCAGAAAGAACGCTGTCAAAACCAGAATTACCCTCATTCCTCCCTCCAAAGAGGAGGAGGGGAGTGTTTTCTTGTCTTTTGTTTCTTTATGGGTTATGATGAATGTTACCAGTTAACCAGTTACCCTGTTAAAAGCTCCAGGATTAAAGCGTGTGTCCCAGGAGCGTATAGGTATCAGCAGGCAACATTCAATGACCACAGATGAGAACAAAGTTTAAGAAGCACTCAAAGGCTGTTATATAACCTATTACAGCTTTATAGCATTTTCTGCTCTGCTGGGTACAGACGAAAGGAAAAATCACCTATTGCAAACCTATAAAACTTGCAAACCCTAAAAATGGCTGGCAGAATCTATTCTCGGAGATATTGTTCATGTAAGTAAGAGGGACGGTTCCTTTTCTGCTGAAAATTCCAGCTGGAATTGAAACTGAGTAATAATTCTGTTCTTTCTGGAACCAAACTCTGCTCTACAATGGCAAGTTTTCAGCCATTCTGTCTGTAAATTTTGCTTGCTAGAAACTGAAACTTGTCAACTCTGCCTTTGTCACTGAGATTGATTTCAGGCTGGACTCTGATTTAGCGAAGGTGACACATTCCAAGTCTTTGGAGTTAGGGTCTGTCTTCATAGAAGGCAGTTGAGAAATCATGTCAGTGGCAGCTTTATTTCAAGCAAAGGGAAGGAGTTTGGCAATAACTGAGTAAATACAGAGAGGAACAAAACTACGTATTCCGACTTCAAATGCTGTACTTGGTTTATCGTTAAATCTTTCCTTATTATCAAAAGGAAAACCGCAATTAACACCCATCAACCGCAAGTTTGGGCTGCAAACTTTAAGTGAAATAATACATAGCAGCTAGTATCAAGGGCAGCTGCAGAATGGGAGAGAAGCAAATAGAAGAGGATATAATAAATATTGCTTATTGATAGTGTAAATCTAAATAGGTTGTGGAAAAAAGTTTTATACTGGTAGCAAATTGGATTTAGAAGTATATAAAAAAGATTCAATTGGTACTATACCAAAGAGAAAGCCTATGCAAAATAAAAAACTATTTAAAGAATGTTTCTATTGTCAGACTTAGGTACTTCCATGGACATATTCTATAGCTCCTTATGTGAGAGATATAAATTTTAATAATGATTAGGAAATCCATCCTATAAAACAATAATAAACAAAGCAAGAGATAAATTTAATCACTGAAAAACTCTAAAGGTATCTTTTAAAAAGCATGTTAGTATTAGTGATTTGTTAAAATGCACAGCTTTTAAAATAATTTCAAACGATAATGAATTAAGTTTCAAACTATTCTAGCAAAACAATGACGTTAATGTGCTTATCTATTGAAAGCAAAACTTGCCAATTTATTAAGTAATGTGTCTAACAATGAACTAACGTGTCTAACAACGAATTTAATGAATTTTGTAATCAAAAGGAAGTTACTACTCCCTTTTAACATAGACAATGATCTTTATGTCCTAGCAAGTGTGAGATCATTGCCAAAATTTCTCCTTTTTTAAAAATACGATAATGGCAAAAAAGCCTAATTTATCAATAGGTTGATTCCTTTAACATGCTGTATATACAGACGCTTCTTCTAGGGGGACAAGGCAATAGTTATCGCTCCTGCATTACACAAGGGGAGTTTCACCATTACTTCAATGTGATTTAAGTAACTCCTTTAAAGTTTACAGTAGCACAGAAGCAACAGTCTGCCACATTTCATAGGCTTACATACATTGGCACCTGCTAAGCTACAGTAATAAAACACTTCCTACTTCCTAAGCAAGTGTTTAGAGATGAGATCATGTAACAGAGAGCTCCCCAAGGTGACTGAAAGTATCGGGTGCGACTGGAACCATTTCTGTGACAAGTTCCACAGCAGCTCTCAAACAAAAATTGTTAGGAACTATTGTCTAAAGTTACCCTGAAGCCTTCTCAACCCTCACAAAGTATATATATCTATATATACACACAAGGTTAAACGTTCTCAGGATCAAGACAGAAAATGGCAAACCACTGGAAATGAAAACAAAAGCAAACCAGCAACCCAGGTCCCAAAATTGTCCTATTATATATACACATGTTACTCTGTTACTGACAACTTGATTCCTGCAATCAGGATATGATAAGAGATACAACAGTAGCTGGAAATTCAGAGGAATGCCCTTTTGAAATGCTTTGTACATATAACATGTTAATACTTAGAGAATTTAATGGTGTGGTTGACTTAACAATAAAAGATAATTTTGGTTGCTTTTACGTCAATTTTCACAACTAATATGATCAGGAAGCACCGGGTATACTTGTAAAAGAAGTATACTTCATCTCAAGAAGAAACTGCTAACAGAACCCCTTACTCCATCAACTAAAGCTCTTTTTTTTTCCTTGGTCAATCCCTGCAGTGAAATGGCACACAGATGACAGCATTCAATTAAGTTCAGAATTAATGTAGCGTGAAAGCACAGTCTTGCCAAGAAGGCCAAGTGAAATTCAACAGGAGGAGTGCAGGTATTTTCACTATATTTTACCACAAATGATCACTCATTTTTTCTGCCATGGAACAGGTCAGTAGGGCAACAGTCAATACAGAGTACCCTTAGAAAACAAGCGGTTGACTCAAAGTCTTTAATATACTAATTCATCTCTAATTCTTAATATACACCAATAGCAGAGTTGACCTACATGCCTGTGCTCTTGTTAAGTATGTTTTCCCTGAGAGGGGCTCTTGTTTTTGTACCAACTGTGTGGGTTATTGAATAATACTCCAATTTTCTATTTGTGAATAGATTCCATAAGTTTAGTTATTGGAAATAATCTCTTTCATTGCATGATGAGAACTACCAGTAACTTACTGCACGTGTATAAATACTTCTGAGCATATTTATGAAATATGCATTCTTATGATGCTTTTTGTGGACCAGCTATCTGAGACGGCTTATCAAAGAACTAGTAAACTGGGCTCTGGGCTGGCTAAAATTTACTATTCCTATCTCATGAGAACTGAACATGGACTGGAAAGAAATATGTCTACAATCAAATCATGAGAGTTAAATTTTCAGAAACTCAAAACAAAACAAAACAGGAAAGAAATTTTAATTGTTCTGAATTATTTAGATTCAATCTACTTAAACATATCTAGGAGTAACTTATGTTTTGAAATAATTCAGTATGAACCACTGAACATATTTTATGAGTATAAAATTAGAGGTCTTTAAAAGTAATTGAATATGGGAAAATATAATTCAACTATTAAAAGTGTTTTGAAAAATCTGAAGTTCAAAACCAATCTTTTCTTGTGAGAAGTTTCAGGTCTAGGTATTTCCTTTGCCTCAAAAAAAAAAGAGGCTTCATTCTCTTATTTTCAGTCAGCAAATGAGTCTCTAACCATCATCTGGCAGATCTGCAACCACACCAGACTTGATAGTCATTATTCCCATACACAAAGTTAAATATTAAATAAAATTTCAATGCCAGTTACACACAGTTCTGTTTATTTCAAACACACACAAGAAAATTACAGAATTTGTTAATAAGCACTCTAGCATCTCCAAAACCCACGAAAATCTCTCCTTCCCCCCACAGCGTGCTCTGCCCAGTCAGCGCACCACTCATGATTAAAAGCAGAGATCTTTCTCGGGTTTCTAAGTTTCACAAGGAAAAGTCTAAAATCTTCCGAGGGCCCTTTTAAAGCACAATGTTCTCCACCTTGTTTGCCTTAGCAAGTCATGGGGCTGTTTGGCATCTGACATCAGCTCTGACACTTTCCAAAGAACTTTTATAGTAGCTTTGAATTTCAAGTGGGACCGGGAACCTCTCTTGCTGAAACACAGTTGCTGCACCACTTGTTTATGACCCCAGGTGTAAAAGGAAAATCCAGGGTACCAAAAAGGAGCATAACATTTAAAAGCTCTATTGAAATTTTTCTGACAGCAGCTTGTTTATCTTCACTAAAAGTTCAGAGGCAAGATAATTTGAAGTTCGGTGTGATGAATCAGAGACTGATAGGTTAAGATAATTGAAACGGAACTCAAGATTTCTTGTTAATTGCAGGCTGCGGGAGAAATCCTGTGCTGCAGCCTCACATCGAATCAGTGAACAGAGACTCAATATTTACTATCAATCAACATTACAAGCATTTAATAAAAAGTTTTCATAATGGAAAGGTTGATGGAGCTGAGACTGATCATTTCCATTAACCAACTCCTTGCCACAAACTACAACTCCATTACCAGAAACAGCAGTCTCCTGCTCTTTTAAAGCTGCTTCCTCCTACAGGAAAACAGCTTATGCAGCACATAAGGAAAACACTAAAAGCAACCCATTCTTGCATCTTCAAGGTACAAGAAGTAAATTTTGGACAAAAAGGGGTTTGTTGGGTTTGGGTTTTTTTTTTTGATGGGGAGCCCTGGAGAAGAACTGAGAGAGGTAAAATGAAAGGGATGGGATAAAACGCTTGACCCAGTCAAGCCAGCTGTGATACATTAATTTAAAACATTGTCAAAGTAAAACTGGAGACCACAGAACCTATGTTCCTGTAAAAGCCATTTGTTCAGCAGAAGAATTTACCTCTGGTTTGTGTGCCTGGCAAAGGGAGTGATAACAGGACTCCTCATAATTTCATACCTGCTCGTTTTCCAAGTTAGGAGTATCTTTCATTTGGAAACAAAAAAAGAAAGTGAATCGCACAACTGAATTTACCACTTAGCAGAAGGGATGTGCAGGAAAACAGGCAGCCTTCAAAGCAATCTCATGTACAACACAGTCTGGAAGCCTCAAGTACTGGCTAACTTCAGCATTCAGAGCAGACTGTTAATGTCAGGTCGCAAGTCTGCACTATTCCACATTCGGCCAGGTGTGTCTGGAAGCCCCCCATGCCTGCGTGCTACAGATAACCTGCCCCCACAGTATGGACGTACACATCCGTGGTACGGATCTCTTCTCTGCAGTCACATTTTTATTGACATTCTCTGTTTAGTCACAGAGATATTTAATAAGGTAAAGACCGGTGAGTATAAAGCAAGTGAAAACTGCTGGAAGGTGAGAACATAATCCAGAGTAGGAAGTGGAAGGAAGTGTATAAGCACTTAAAGAAAGCCAAAACATAAGCAACAGCTCGTGTCCCCAAACAAGATTAACTCTGCATTAGCTAGCCTGTCTGCATTACAAATTAAATGTTTGTCTCAGTTATCTAGACCACAGAAGTTTTTGAATTATTGTCATCATATATTTCCCATGTTTTTTGGCAAAGAAAATAAACCTTTGAAGGACTCTCAGAGACTTTAGTCAAATTTGATACTGGCTGTTCTTGGCTAGAGTTTAAGCAATGACATTAGAAAGGATTTTTAGAAACATGTCTGGCATGAAGATGAATAAAGTGGTTAAATAGACACTCAATACTAGTCTATATTTAATAACTACAATATCATTTTATTAATGCATACATTTGAAACAAAACTAATAAGGTTTATAGAAAATATAATAGCTAAAATTCTGTAACCTGTAGATTCAAGGGATATCATCATGCCTGTCCATGGAGTGAGCTAAAAACAGATCAATTTAGGTCAATCTTTATCAGATATTTACTTTTCTTCATTTATAACAAAAGGAAACTCAAGGAGTTCAGTCATATTTATGATTGGTATAGAAGAAAATAAACAGGGATAATGATTTTACAAAATAAATGCTCAGGCTATATTGTCTTTTCCATTAAATGTGTCATTAGATGAATAAAAAGCAAGACAGATAAGTCTTGTACTAGTCCCAGGAAGACCAAACTGAAATAAGCTATCAAAGTGAAGGAAGAATGACAGTTCTGATCACTAGTCCAGTAAGTCTAAAAGTAGAGCAAATTAGTTAATGACTTATTTTTAAATTGTTATTAGCAATGCAGGACAGTTAGAGTCTATTTTATGAAGTTCACTGGTATATTTATCTTCACTGTGTACAAATATGGGATATTTGTATAAAATACCCCCAAACCTATAATGAATCATCGGACTGCTTTGGGTAGTTGCATCGAATACCTAATTTAAGTTAACACACTGAAAGAAGGGAAGGGGGTTGGAAGACAACCAAATTGTCCCAGACACTTACAAGTGCCTGGGTAGTTGTTTGCAAATCTTCAGCAACCAATTTTGCTTATATCACAGCCACTCTGCGCGGATCCCGGGCATGCTGGTGGAGCATGGTCACCTGACCTTCAGTCTTTTGTTTCACTGGTCTGTAAAATTATTCTGATTAAAATACCATTATCTCACACACAGACTTTGATCTAAATCTTGCTCTGATACAACATCATCTTCAGAACCACAACAGCTACATCTTTAACTCAAAGATACTAAGAATGATATAAAAACCAAACACTAGGTTTCACTTCCATTGCTCTTTTCTGTCCTTTGAGGTCAAGACAACCAAACAGAAGATCTGACGCAACCCTTCTGGGGGGGAGTTTCCACTCTACCAGTCTCCACAGTGCATTTTCTACAGCAGTTTAACAAGTGCAGCAAATGAACGCAGTCTCAGGACAGTTGCCCACAGTTTCTGCATTGAGAGCATCTCCCAGGCTACCGGCCAGCCAGCAGCTCCTGGGACAAAACAGATCTGCCTGAAGTTGCTTCTAGCTCTCCAGTGGCAGATGGGAAATACTGTAATTCCTCTCTGCGTATTTCGGGTTATGTTTTTTTTTAACTGACTAGTTGTAGCTGTGTCCCAAGAAAAACAGTGCTCATACTAAACCAGGTGAAAAAATAACCATTTCTAGGAACTCCTGGACATTAATCTTGACATCAATCAACGTTTCATACCAGACTGATGTTTCTCCTTTAAGAAAGGCAAAGCACCATTTGTGAACATGAGTATACTCACACAGGCTGTGACTTTCCAAAGGAGACAATCCATATTGAAAGGTAAAGGGGAGTGGCAGGTACAAAATAACTGAAAATAAGTATGCCAAAACGGTCATCCCTTTAAAACATTTTGGGTTTATATGCTTACACGTGCATGGGAAGGGTGGGGGTGGCTTTATCATGATTCTGCCTGGACTGATTCCAGATCCTGTGTTAAGTGCAGCCAACTATTGCATCTCTTAGAAACAAAAAAACGAAGGTTTTTACAATTTCCTCAGCTCTGCTTCGTTAGAAAGCACATCTATCCCAGATCAGGCATAGGTCACTGTGTTCCCAAATACCTCATGTCCTCAGCTTTAAAATGTGATACTTGAGTTTCTAATCAAAAAAAAAAAAGGCTTTGGCAACCAGGAGTCCCTAAAGATTATTTAAAAAAAAAAAACAGAAGTGTACTTTTCCATACTAGGTGACAAGGTTTCACAATTTACCCATCTTTATCACCATATGGTCAACTTTTCCAACACATCCTAATTAGGATTTCAGCCTAATTAGATCTATATCTTTTGCAGTGATTATTGTGTAGTGGGTTTGTTTACCATGACAGCTCTCCCTAGTTTGTTTCCAGAGGAAGCTCGAAGTGCTGAGGCTGAGAGATATGTATTCCATCATCTGAAGGTTTTCAGCATTTCTCTGTTCAAGATCCTGAAGACAAACCAGACAGAAATCAGGGTAAGACTGTATTTGGCTTTCTGAGGGATTAGCACATTGCAGGGTGTTATTAGAAGTAGTACAGAAGAATACAAGTTTCCTCTCCTGAAGGTGCTGTCCTACTTCCCTGTGCATATGACTGACTTTTCACAGAAGATTCTAAAATAAAGTCCAGACCTGCCTCTAAGGAAGCATATCCTTCCTGCTGGCTCATTGTTCTGAGCTTTGAATTCATTCATTAGGCTCGTGGCTGAAAAGAGACGGAAATTGAGTGCAAAGAGAAAGAGCAAGGAAGAACAGACACTCTAACTACAATACTTAACCCTACACTTTGCCTAGCTCCGTTTATGACACTAGTGTGACTGGAGTTAACAAATCCAAGTAGAAAGACTATCTGTGTAGCCGCTGAAGAAAGAAAATTCAGATGGTAATTGCTGGGGAATATGCTCAACTATTCATACCAAGTTTCCTAGCATGAACGCAGTGCTCCTGCAACAACCCAGCATTTTAACCTCATTCTGGAGCATCACTGATACACAGCAGAGCACACCAGCAAAGCCACAGCGCAGACATGCCCCTCAGTTTTTCACAGGTAGCTTCCAATTCTTTAGTAAGCCTGTAGTTGTCTCACCATAGCCACACACTGCTTAACACCAGCACAGGGAAGTCATCAGTAAAGGAACTGAAAGTATTATGTATGGGAAGAGATAAGAGAGAGGATCGTGCTGCTTTTACAGAGCACCCCAAACTGCAACCCAGCAGACTCTGGAAGTGATATTAGCCTGCCGAGCAAAACACTGCCCTCTCCTGTGTCTGGTTTTCTTATGAGAGAGATGTTGATAGTAAGTAAAAATAGACACATACTTTTTTGAAGAACGCTTGTATAGAAGTACAGTATTTGTAACCCTACTGAACTTATTAGCATTATTTATCACTAATATCATTACTGTTAGATTTTTTTTATTTTTTTTTTTACAAACACACTTACTTAAAACCATGTTATAAATGATGGGATGTACCACAATGTCTCATAGAACTAACACATGGATTTATTTCCTGGGGCTTTTCATTTTATGCAAGTCTTCCAAACAATCTTGAAACTTTCATAGTTCCAAGGTTTTGTTTCCACTTCTTTGAGGTTTGAGTGGGTTTTTTGAGGTTTTAGTTGTTGTGATTTTTTTTTATTTGGGCATGGCTGACACACAGAAAGGCTGTGCCGCCATCTAACAAGATCTGGACAAGCTAGAGAGCTGGGCAAAGGTGAATCTCATGAAGTTCAATAAGGACAAGTGTAGAGTCTGGGGAGAATCTGGGGAGGAATAGCACCGAGCACCAGTTCAGATTAGGGGACATCCTGCTGGAAAGCAGCCCCGTGGAGAAAGACTTTGGAGTCCTAGTGGACAGTAAGTTGTCCATGGGACAGCAATGTGCCCTTGTGGCCAAGAGGGCCAATGGGATCCTGAGGTGCATTAAGAAAAGTATGTCCAGAGGTCTAGGGAGGTTCTCCTCCCCCTCTACTCTGTCCCGGTGAGATCACGCCTGGAATACTGTGTCCGCTTTTGGGCTCCCCAATTCAAGAGAGACAGAGATCTACTGGAGAGAGTCCAACGGAGAGCTATGAGGATGATTAAGGGACTTGAACATCTCTCCTGTGAAGAGAGACTGGGAGAACTGAGGCTGTTTAGTCTTGAAAAAATAAGGCTGGGAGGGGATCTTATTAACGTATATAAATATGTGAGGGGTTGGAGTCAAGATGAAGGAGACAATCTCTTCTCAGTGGTGCCCAGCAACAGAACAAGTAATAATGGGTTTAAGTTAGAACATCAGAAGCTCCACCTCAACATGAGGAGAAACTTCTTTACTTGTGAGGGTGACAGAGCACTGGCACAGGCTGCCCAGAGAAGTTGTGGAGTCTCCTTCTCTGGAGACATTCAAAACCCATGTTCCTGTGTGACCTATTGTAGGTGATGCTGCTCTGGCAGGGAGGTTGGACTAGATGATCTCTAAAGGTCCCTTCCAACCCCTGACATTCTGCGATTCTATGGTTTGTTGATTGAGTGGGGATTTTTCTTCACATTTAAGATGTTTCTTTTATTTTCCAACCTCCAGTCTGAAGTTCTTAAGCACTACAAAGAGTATTTATGTGCCTTTAAAAAAAGTACACATTTCACACTGCTATATTTTATCTTCCGTGATATCGAGAAGATGCATTCTGTTCTTTGAAGTAGCAGTACATCTCACATGTTATTACTAGAAAAGGTCACAAAAAGATCAATACATGCCTTATGCTTACATATCTTATTATTGGAAATTGTCCTTCAGAAGCAATATAAGAAAAAAATCCCTTAGAAGGAAGCAGACTCCTAAGGAATAAAAGTGGTAATTAATAGAAGGCAGATGGAATGCCTTAAACTTTCAAGGTTTGATCCTGTGCAGCCTAAGAGGAGATAACTTCCATAACAGAATCTTAATAACAGCAAGCAGAGATGTAAGCAGAGCTTACTAACTAGAAAAAGCGAGGGGGGGGGCGGTGTGTGAGCTGCATGTTTACTTACTGAAAGTGCTTGAGAATATAATCAGCAGATTAAGCAAAATTGCTTCCTCCCAATTCCCCACCCATGTCAGGCATTTTTTGTAATAAAGGCATCATGCCCTGCTCCTTCCAAGTGCTGACTGCATCTTAGAGCCAGTGGAGATTTTACTCAATAGAAGAAATCAGGCTACAACTATAATTTAAGGTTAATGGTGCAAGTCACCAGTCAGCCCAAAGTCTATTTTAATGATGTGACTTTATTTGTCGTTTGGGGTACATGAGCATGACAGAGAGTCAGCCTTTCCCTATTGTATATCAAAGGCTTTGCAAAGATTTGCCACTATAGATCTCTCTTTAAATCTGTTACCTTCCATCATTTAAGCATGAACATTTTGGCTGCAGAATTTTATCACAGCTTTCCTTCTTGCATGGCTGTAAGCACCAAGAGATCTGCGTGTTACTTAATCATTCACATCCTTTTCATGCACAGAAAAACGAGGTTCAAAACAAACCAAGTTCAAAATCCAAGAGTGATTTTTATTTTTTTTATTGGAAGTTAGAGTTCCTGGAATGTAAGAACCTAAGCCAAAATTAAAATCTTCAAAACCCGTGTTCAGTTACTGCCTAAATTCCTCTGTTAGTTTTTAACATTTCAAATTCCCCATCTGCCTAGAGTTTGGCTTCCGCACATCCACAGTGGACAGGTAGGAAGGCTAAGGAATTCAAAACTTCACACCTGTATCTTGTTAACACACAGAAAGCAAAGTACTTCCACATATTTTAGCTGAAGGGGTGGTCTAGCCCACATTCCCATAGTACACTGAACAAGTTTAACTCTAATAAAAGTATGGTTTACCTGCCAACTTCAGCCTCAGTGACGTGCCTCATTCATGCTTTTATAGCATATCCTAGCAATAAAAGCATTCACCCGGGAAAGAAAAAAAGCTCTTGTTCTGAATATTTTGGATTTAACAGTGATTTTATGAGTCATCACCATAAGGACAGATGTCCTCCTACAGCACGACATTCCCCCCAGTCCTTTTCCATTTACTCTGAATCCCAAGAGTCCCTGTGAATCCCCAGGAAACAGACTAACAGGAGAGATGGACAATACCTCCACACAAAACAGCCTCCAGTCAGACAAGGCACAGCTTCTGTGAGGATGGGGCTTAGGCCTTGGCAGAGAGACAGACAGAGGACAACACTACTAACCTGAGGACATATCTAGTCACTCCAGTTGCGCAAAAGAAAACTGTTAAATCACTTAGTGCTTTGGTTAAAAAAAAAAAAAAAAAAAAAAAAAAAAAGAAATAAAAGAAAAATCACTGCTGTATTGGCAAAAGAATTCCCAGTTACAAAATCCAAATAGCTTAGGCAGCTTCTGGGATAGAAAAGAGTTTTAATGTACACTTGGTGTATCTTATGTTGCTTACTAACTCTCTTCATAGCTCAACAGACACCTCTCTCCATCTGTTGAATTTTGTGCATCTTGCTGAGAAAACATGGTCTTGTCTCTTATATGTTTTCCCAGTAGGAAAAGAAGGGCCAAAGCAACGCGTTGTTGAATTCCCACCTCTTATTTGTTCTTGGTAGCTTGGGTATCTCCTCTCACGAAGGCACTGGGGCTGTGATCTGTATACCCAAGACAGGGACAGCTTTTGAAACTGTATATCCAAACTTGTATAATGACTTTCAGGTATTTCCTCAGAGTACTGTTGCTCTGCTCCTCCTTTGGTAGGTTCTTGCATATTTTGTCCCACTTAAGTGTATCCAGCTGGACTGTCCAGGCAAGAGTCTCTTCTTACCAGTTTAGGGAACCAGTTCACCATACCCAGCTGTGACAGTCCTACTTCAACTCCTGATCCAGATACTTTTCCAAACAGATGGTGTTAAAACAACTGACTCCACCTGGAAGGAGTCTGCAAGTGTCTAGTTGCAGATCCGCAGTACTGCAGAAGTTGGAGCCCAAAACCAGGCTTGTGAAAGTAGCAAATGCCCCTGATCCCAGCTCTGCACCTTTCAGGAGTAGAGGACTTTTATCCTCTAATTGTTTCCAAAGCAAGATCACTCCCCATGCATTGTCTACAATAGATTATTCAGCCTCTTATTTTTTATGGCTCACAGCATTTAACTTACTAAATAACAGGGCATTTTCCACACAGTGTCATTCATATCCTATTACTAAGTGACCAACTGTCAGCATGTGGCTGTGTTTACCTACGCTGTCACCTAGAAACTACTGAGTTTTTCCATTTGGAGCTTAAATATATGGCAACATAGACAAACTGAGATATAAGCATGTCGGCAAATAAGTAGCAGCCTGCTTTTAGTATTTTACAGCAATTGTTTAACTTCCCATAACTAGTGATTTTCATTATTGAAATAATTCTGGCCCAAGACATCTTGTAGCGTGACTAAAAATCAATGTCCTATTTTTTTCAAGACTCTCTTAGAAAATATTTAATAAAACTTTTGTCCTTTCTCTTGGAACCCATAGTCCTGTTTTATTATTAGTATAGAGTTGAGGTTTTGCTGTTCAAGTTTAAAAACAGAGACACTTGAATCAAAATAATTTTTAAGATTAGGTACATCTGTCTCTAGTGAGAGTGGAAACTGAGTTAGTTTTCATTTTATGTTGTTTCTTTACTCTGGAAGGAATGCAAATGTCTCAAAATACAGGTTTCTTTTTAGCCTTTTTATAATAATTAATTACACGTGTCAAATCATAAGTTAATGCCTGTGGCATTACCAAATAGACGTATTGTAACTCCTAACTTCACCTCATGGGTACCTAAACCAAGCACCTGGCAAAGACTGATGAGAAAAGTTGAAGTGAGCAACCACTCCTGGTGAAAGAGCAGTCCCTTCATCCTCTTAGTGATTCAGAGCAAGTTTGGGGTGTTGAATTAAGCAAAATATCGATTCTTAACTTCCACTATTTCTTAGCCTTTGTTGCAACTCCATGTGCCTTAGACATGGATTTTCTCAGGCACTGACCAGGCACAAACGATTGCCCTCTGTGTTCCTCACTGCAGCACATCAGACTGAAAGCAGTAGAGAAATCAATAACAACTGCACATAATTTTCCTGCTAAATGTAGGCAACCCCCATGCATGTGCCTGGGCTGAAGGTTTCCTTCTGATCCAACTGTCAAACCAAGATTTTCACCTACATACAGATATGTAACTTCTTAACACTTTGAAGAGCAGTCTTCCGACCAGAGACAAATGACAGAGGCATCCCAACAACTCCACCCAAGGCTTAGTCTCCTTAGACTACCCTAGGTAGTCTCTGTTTTACTATGTGTAGCCATGAACAGATAAAACTGGGCAATTTACTGTCATGCAAAACCTGATTAAGTACATTTTATTCATCTTTTCTGGATTACGAGCATCACAGTCTGGATTTTACATGCAATTTCAGGCTGCTAGAAGATAAGATTAAGCAGTTTGAGCAGACATGAACTTTCCCTGAATCTGCATTAGGCCTCTCCAGTCACTCTGCAATTTTTCCATTTGCTTCGATTACATAACCACTCTTGAAATAACATATGGATTTACTATAGAAATTCGGTTGCTCACACTGACTGAGTTTGAAAGTGAGCACAATCATTGACCTTGAAATATCTCAGTAATATAACTCTATCTAGTTCTCTAAGAGATGAAAATAAATACTCTATCAAGATAGTCATCCAAACAACTCGGATACTTAAGCATATGTCTTTGCTAAGAATTATGTTGCACGCTAAACTTTACTTCGAGTGTACACAGAAGACTTGTGCCCAAAATAAGTCCATATATGTTATTAAAGTTTATACAAGTGCCTTAATATATGCAGGAGTGAATTTTACTGTAAAAATGAATTTATCTTGTTCTCAGAGCAAGCTTATGCTGTTAAACCAGCACATCTGGTCAATATTTAATTTAGAGCAGACGACAATACAGAGCAGACTGATTATTTGTCGAATGGTTGTAGGCAAATTATGCACGAAAGAGCACAGCACAAGAATAGGAGGGAAAAGAAAAAAAAAATAGCAGCTCTTCAGCTCTTTAAAAACAGATAGTTTCATTTCTTGCTTGTCTGGTTGAACAACTAACCAAAAAAAAAAACCAATACATGAAAAGAAAAAAGCCAAAACTGACATATGCCAATTGCTTGATAAATGTCTCCAGCCACATTAAGCTTATATTATACCCAATTTCAAGCAAATGGAACTCAAAATATTTGCTGTAAAAAATATTGTCTGAATAACTTCAGTTAAGGTGCACAGAAGCTATACAATAATTTTGAGCTAGTTTAAGGGGAATTGTTTTCAGAAACAAACTCCAGTTCTGTATGCACCCGAAAAAAAAAAATAGAGAAATTCACACTGAATGCTCCTGGTATTCCATATGGATTAGCAAGCAAAGCTGGGAATAAGCCCAAGAGTAATGCGAATGAGGTACTTTGAGGTAAAGTACAAGAAATGCATTAGCCAATATTTTTTGTGATCATTTCACTAATGGGCAGAAAAATACAGTAAAACAGCTTCTGAAATATTCTATTGATATTCCTTGAAAAAACAGTTCTAACCAAAAGAGTTTTATTTTTTAAAGGTTTGTCCATGAACATCTGTTTCTTTTCCCCGTCACTATTTATCCCCCCCGTGCTGTCTACCTATTTACTTTTCCCCCAGAATAGTCTCTTTAATCTCTGTTTACATCCTTTCCCAGATACACTCCCTCTCTCTGTTTGTTCCAAGGCACAAAAAGTAGCCGGCGTATTGCCCAAAGATTATTACTTGTAGTTAATAAATTCTGACTGGTATAAAAGACTCCAAGGGAAAGAGTTCTGTAAAGTGAGAGAGAGTATGCAGAATAATTCAAGGTTGAAATATTTAAAATTAAACCAAAGAGAGATGGAATAACAAAAATCCAGATATTTCAACTTTTAAGCCTCCTATTGTCTTCCATTACACTTTTTACAACCAAAATTTGTCAGGTTTAACATGCTCCCCCCTCCCACAAGACAACTTTACTTAAGAATCCAATTTGTCTGCCATTCATCAATGCCCTCCACGTGAACCTCATGGCATCACAGAGACATTTCTATCCCTTGCGTTCACAGTGCTGGAGTCTCTTGAGCCAACAAACTGTCAAATTAGTGCCAACTCATGACAGCTTTATGATATGTAATCTTGTTCACCAGCAAATGGTCTGAGACCCCCTGTTTGCTACTGCTGTCAAACAAGAAATGCTTTCTTGTGTCTCTCTGATAAATTTATATTTTGAAAGCAGATCCCAGCTGGGAAAGTAGTGGTTTTGCCTCACAAAAAATCTTGCATAAGCACACTTAACTGCTTTCTCCATGTGTTACTTAAAACAAAGCTTCTAGGTTTTTGCTTGAAAATAAGTTAAAAAATAGTAAATTGGCTTAGATTAATTTAAAATGTACATTGTCTTGCTGATCCAAAACACTTATTCACCTAAGAAGTAACAACTCCTTACTCCTTCAACATTCAATCACGATTGACACAGAGCTAAAAATATTTTGCCTGATCTCTGTTCTCGTATCACAAGCTGAGGTGCAGATAAACCCAGTGTATTCAAACACGTTCAGAAAGAAAAGATGAATTCACAGAGAAACACTTCTTAAGATTTCAAGACGATAAACACTAGGCAACAGAACAACCCGGGGAAGTTAGGAAAGTAACGCACGTGCGCGCACACACGCCCTTAACGTAGAGAGTTCTTTGAGACAGGAAATAAGTCTTTCTTATACATATTTTTACAATAATTTTCTTCTACCCATTGCAATGAAAATAAAAAATAAGGAAATAGGAATATACTAGGTGAACTGTCATATGTATCCTGAAATAATTCGCTTTTACATCCCTCTTTGTATAAGTGATCTGATAGCTGCTGCCTGCATTTATTTCTTAATTGGTGGCAGAATTAACCACAAGAAGTAGCCAAAGGGAAAAATGAGTGTGTGAGAAATGCTAAACGCAAGAATGTTATTTTCAATTTGCTTCATTTATAATTCAACAGATACAAAGGGTGCAATTCTGCAAAGTTCCCATACAGAGTACCCTAGTGAAGTCAGTGGAAACAAAAGGATTTACAGGAACAAGCCCTGTAAACAGTCAAAAAACCCAAACAACCTAAGAGTGGGGGGAATAAAAATGGAGCATTACAAAAATATTAGTGTTGACTTTCATTGTAAAAGATTAGTTGTACAGTTTCCTCTTCAAAAAGGTCCAAGTGTAACACAACTGTCCTCAAAAATAGTCTTTAATTTTCTTCTACTGCATGCTCCTCTGCACTAGGGAACACCAGAAAACACTACTGCTTTTGCTTAAGAAAACTTACTCATAGTCGCAATACACGTATCTAGACCTGAACCAATAGGTTTTAACTCAGAGAGCACTCATGGGTACCTCCATATAAAGTCTATAAGTAATTTCCTTAAATTACTCACATAAGAAACAACCTGGACAATTAGTGGACAAACTTTCCTCACAAACCCACTAACCTAGCTGTGTTAGGACTTGCAGAGACTACAAGTCCATGTGAAACAAGCTGTGCAAAGGCACTGTATCCCTGGCCACATGAGCACTTGACACTGAATTTGTGGCTGTGTAGGTCAGAGAAACTGCCACAGGATTATGTTGGACAGTCCTGACCTTGTGAATACGGAGCTGCTGGAAGGGAGAGCATCCCCAAGTAGAGTTAATAGCGGGGCTACAGATGAGCGAATGGCTTCTCTGGGCACAGATGTCTTCATGTGAAGAAAAAACTATACGCAATTAAAATCCCCAAGGATCATTCCTAAAATTCACCTACTGTTTTGCAAGGAGGTTTAGCACACATATATATCAGATGAGAGAAAATGGGGTTGTTTTCACAGAAGCAGTTCTTCAAAACCCATTCTTGAACTTCTGGGTAAGGTTCATCAGAAGTCCAACTCAAGACCTCAGGCATCACGATGACCTCATTGGAAGGCAGCCAGTGACTATGAAAAACTAAGAAACACATTCCTGTCATTTGGCTCTTAAGCTTCTGTAACCTGGAGAGGAAAGCCCAGCCCCCTGAGGGCTGTCCTCTGAAGTGCACTCAGGAAACCCGAGGAAGCAAGAGCTTTTCCCATCACTGTTCTACCCTCCCACTCAGCTGTGCTTGCAGAGGAGGATAATGGGCCCTGCTGGCACATGTCGCGCCAGAAAGCCCAGCAGCAGCAGTTAGGCAGATGTTGGCTGGGATTTCCCCAAAACTATTCCATTTTTTGCCAGAAACTACTAAGCTTGTCTCGTGGATGACAACTCTATAGCTTTAAGATCAAGAAATCATTGCAGGTATTCCACTATTGTAAGTGAAGATACTTTTGGATGAGGAAAGAATTTTCTACCATGGCTGATATTAAAGCCCAATAATTAATGGAAGAACAGAAACTGCAGCTCCTCCCATTTCAGCTTTACTTTATTTGAAAATGTTACTTGTTCCTGTACTCTGGCCAACTACTGCTATGCTACATAGTCTGAAACTGATTAGGTATCAAGATAAAGTTTGACAGTACACGTAATTAATTTTCCATACAACATCTAGACATACAAACTAACCAATCCAAACATACAAAGCCCACACACTTCTTTCATTCTTGCTCTTTATAGAAATGAAAATATCAATGATTATATATTTTTGCAAAATTTGTCTAACTGGAGTTTTAGTTAGCAGAAGAATTGCCAGACACTCATTGGAATGAAATATGGGAAAGACAGAATCTCAGAAGTTGGTTACAGTCTTTTGAATTTAGTCCTTTAGGCTAGCGTTTTCTCTATTCACATAGGAATTTTTATATCACAAAGAACATTTCCCATGTAAGTATTCATACTAACATAACTTCAAACCATTTGAATTAATTTTCTTAAGTAAAATTTCAATTTCGTTATAGCCAGACACTTCACTGCAACAAGGTATTTGACACGTTGCAAGAATCAGAAGCAACGTGCCTAAGCCCAGGCAACGTAGTCAGCAGCTCTACACCACTGCCTGACCACAGGCAGCTGAGATGTGCTACCCGGTCTTTCCTGTCGCACATAATCGATCTTTCCCATTTACCTGCTGTTGTTTAAACAGAGAAGTGACCTTTCCATTTGTAAGTTAGAATTGCTGCTCAATTCACAGAAGAACAGCTGGAGACTTGAGCAAAATGTGTGAACTACAAATACATTTCAATAATGCAAGTCATAAAATTCAAGCAGAAAGATGCCTTTTTAGTGGAGAAGTCTTATGTTGTAAAGCAGATAAAATCCCTGTCACTCGTTGCTCTCTGTTAGCACTCAGAACAGTACCTTTCCTCCTTAATGCCAGTTTACAGTCTAAAGAGAGGCGAAGAAGAGAGAAAGGGAGGCACAGAAGCTTCTTGACACAATAAGAAATGGAAGCCAATCTCTGGTGTTCCTGCTAAGATGCATTTTGCTGTCGAGACCAGCTTCAGAGCAGGTAAGACTACTCTGAGGAAGGAATCTAAGCAAAAAAAAAAAGGCTGGCAAAAAGCTTTTGGGGGCTTTTTTTAAGCTGGCTACAGCAACTAAACCTGGGGCCGCACCAGCAGCTCCAGGGTGGACACCCGAGATAGCATGGGCCGAGCCACCCTCAGCGGCACGGTGATTTTAAACACGGTGATCAGATGTTAACCGTGCCCTCAGGGTATAAGAAGCCTTAGGGAGGGCAGGGACTAGTCCCTGTTCACTGAACAAAAGACCTAGAAGGGTAAGTCTTTGTTAAAAGGCAAATACTTAAAAGAGTTGTAAACTATTCTGTGCATAGCTTTCCGGAGAGTCTTTGTATTGTAGAGCCAACTATCATTGGTTGTTAGAAAAACTGTGGGCACCCAGACAGAGGCCCCAGGTAAGCATGTGGGTATTCAGGCCTCGGGCTGCAGAGAATGCTGGAGCCTGGCACTGGCCATGGAGGGTAGTGGAGGCAACACTTGTGTCCGATGTGACCAGGTGAACGATCTGCTCAGAATGGCAAGCAGCAAGCTCCACAAAGAGCTGAATATCCCCCCACCTCTGGCCATCAGGCAAAAGGGGGGGACCTAAAGGATAGGGAGGAGTGGAAGCAGGTGCCTGCCAGGAGAGGAAGGAAAATCCTTGCCCGGCCTCCCTCACCTGCCCGGTTGCCCCTGCAAAACAGGTGTGGGGCTCTAGACAATGAGAGCCAGGCCAAGGAAGAGTCAGTGGAGGGTTCACCCATAGAGCTGTGTAGGGTGAGTTGCTCGGATACACACATTAGGACTTGTTCATCTAAGGAAAAAAAAGAGGGTAATTGTAATGGGAGTCTCCCTCCTGAGGGGAACAGAGGGCCCTGTCTGCCGCCCTGATCCGACCCACAGGGAAGTCTGCTGCCTCCCTGGGGCCCGAGTTAAGGATGTTATCAAGAAGCTTCCTGGTCTGGTCAAACCCACGGACTATTACCCGCTTTTGGTTATGCAGATCGGTAATGATGAGATAGTAGAGAGATGGCCAGAAGCAATCAAAAGGGACTTTAGGGCACTGGGGCGGATGCTAGAAGGATCAGGCGCACAGGTTGTGTTTGCCTCTATTCCTTCAATTACGAGGAAAAATAGTGGAAGGTTTGACAAAGTGCAGCAGATTAATACTTGGCTAAAGGGGTGGTGCCAGCGGTCTAGCTTTGGATTTTTTAACCATGGGGAGATCTACAGGGCACCTGATCTACTGAAACAAGCTGGGGTTCAAATTACACAAAGGGAAAACAGGATCCTTGGTCACGAGCTGGCGGGACTCATAGAGCATTCTTTAAACTAGATATGAAGGGGGATGGGGTTATAGCTGGGATTGCAGCGGGGCAGTGCTCTAGAAATTATGAGGACCAGGTGGCCTCCCATCCCCCTAGGGTGAGATCAGTGTGCTCAGCTTGCTCCCTGAAATGCTTATACACCAATGCACGCAGCATGGGGAATAAGCAAGAGGAGCTAGAAACCTGGGTTCGGGCAGGAGATTATGATCTGGTGGCAATTACAGAGACATGGTGGGACAGCTCACATGACTGGAATGTGGTCATGGGTGGCTATGTCCTTTTCAGGAAAGACAGGCCAGCCAGGCGAGGTGGTGGAGTCGCTCTTTACGTGAAAGAGCAACTACAATGTCTTGAATACCATCTAGGCATGGATGAGGAGCAAGTTGAGAGTGTATGGGTTAGAATTAAGGGGCAGGCTGGCAGGAGAGATACTGTCGTGGGTGTCTATTACAGGCCACCAGATCAGGGTGAGGAAGTTGATGAGGCCTTCTACAGGCAGCTGAGAGCGGTCTCACAATCACAGGCCCTGGTTGTTGTGGGGGATTTTATCTTCCCTGATATTTGCTGGAAGGACCACTCAGCCAGCCAGCCACAGTCCAGGAGGTTCCTCCAGTGCATCGATGATAATTTTCTGATGCAAATGGTGGAGGAGCCGACTAGGAGAGGAGCACTGCTGGACCTCATCCTCACTAACAAGGAGGATCTGGTTGAAGCAGTAAAGGTTGAGGGCTGCCTTGGCTGCAGTGACCATGAAATGGTGGAGTTCAGGATCTCATGTAGCAGAAACAAAATAGCAAGCAGAATTGCAACCCTGGACTTTGCCAAGGCAAACTTTGGATTTTTCAAGCAATTACTCGAGAAAATCCCATGGGCAAGGCTGTTTGAAGGTAAAGGGGCCCAAGATAGTTGGTTAGCGTTCAGGGACTGCTTCTACCGTGCTCAAGATCAGAGCATCCTGACACGTAGGAAGTCAAGGAAGGGAGCCAGGAGACCTGTGTGGCTAAACAGGGATCTGCTGGGTAAGCTCAAATGCAAGAGGAGAATTTACAGATCTTGGAAGGCGGGGCTGGCCACTTGGGAAGAATATAAGGCTGTTGTCCGAGGATGTAGGGAGGCAACTAGGAAAGCAAAGGCCTCCCTAGAATTGAACCTGGTGAGAGGGGTCAAGGACAACAGGAAGAGCTTTTTCAAATACGTGGCAGATAAAACTAACACCAGAGGCAATGTAGGCCCACTGGTGAATGAGGTGGGTGCCTTGGTGACAGAAGATACAGAGAAGGCAGAGTTACTGAATGCCACCTTTGTCTCTGTCTACTCTGCCGGAGGCTGTCCTGAGGAGCCCCGTTCCCCTGAGGCCCCAGAGGAAGTCAGGGCAGTGGAGGAGTTTGCTTTAGTCGATGAGGACTGGGTTAGGGACCAATTAAGCAATCTGGACATCCATAAATCCATGGGTCCAGATGGGATGCATCCACGGGTGCTGAGGGAGCTGGCTGATGTCGTTGCTAGACCACTCTCCATCATCTTTACCAAGTCTTGGGAGACGGGAGAGGTGCCTGAGGACTGGAGGGAAGCAAATGTCACTCCAGTCTTCAAAAAGGGCAAGAAGGAGGACCCGGGTAACTGTAGACCTGTCTGCTTCACCTCCATCCCTGGGAAAGTGATGGAACGACTTATCCTTGGTGCCATCTCAAGGCATATCAGGGATAAGAGGGTCATTAGAGACAGTCAACATGGCTTCACCAAGGGGAAGTCGTGCTTGACTAACCTCATAGCCTTTTACGAGGATATAACAAGGTGGATAGATGATGGCAGAGCGGTGGATGTGGTCTACCTTGACGTCAGTAAAGCATTTGACACAGTCTCCCACAGCATCCTTGCTGCTAAACTGAGGAAGTGTGGTCTAGACTCTTGGGTAGTGAGGTGGACTGTAAACTGGCTAAGGGGAAGAAGCCAAAGAGTTGTGGTCAATGGGGCGGAGTCTGGTAGGAGGCCTGTATCCAGTGGAGTCCCTCAAGGGTCGGTACTGGGACCAGTATTATTCAATATATTCATCAATGACTTGGATGAGGGACTAGAGAGTACTATCAGCAAGTTTGCTGATGACACCAAGCTGGGAGGAGTGGCTGACACGCCAGAAGGCTGTGCTGCCATTCAGCGAGACCTGGACAGGCTGGAGGGTTGGGCGGGGAAAAATTTAATGAAATATAACAAGGGTAAATGCAGAGTCTTGCATCTGGGTAGGAACAACCCCAGGTTCCAGTATAAGTTGGGGAATGACTTATTAGAGAGCAGTGTAGGGGAAAGGGACCTGGGAGTCTTGGTGGACAGCAGGATGGCCATGAGCCAGCACTGTGCCCTTGTGGCCAGGAAGGCCAATGGCATCCTGGGGTGTATTAGAAGGGGGGTGGTTAGTAGGTCAAGAGAGGTTCTCCTTCCCCTCTACTCTGCCCTGGTGAGACCCCATCTGGAATATTGTGTCCAGTTCTGGGCCCCTCAGTTCAAGAAAGACAGGGAACTGCTGGAGAGAGTCCAGCACAGGGCAACTAGGATGATGAAGGGAGTGGAGCATCTCCCTTATGAGAAAAGACTGAGGGAGCTGGGGCTCTTTAGTTTGGAGAAGAGGAGACTGAGGGGTGACCTCATTAATGTTTACAAATATATCAAGGGTGAGCGTCACGAGGGTGGAGCCAGGCTCTTCTCGGTGACAACCACTGATAGGACAAGGGGTAATGGGCTGAAACTGGAACATAAGAGGTTCCGCTTAAACTCGAGGAGAAACTTCTTCTCAGTGAGGGTGACAGAACACTGGAACAGGCTGCCCAGAGAGGTTGTGGAGTCTCCTTCTCTGGAGACATTCAAGACCTGCCTGGACAGGTTCCTGTGTAGCATAATCTAGGTATTCCTGCTCTGGCAGGGGGATTGGACTTGATGATCTTTCGAGGTCCCTTCCAATCCCTGACATTCTGTGATTCTGTGATCCTTTCAACCCTCACTGCATGCCTGTACCAGATACAAAGGCTATAGAGGTATTGCAGTGTATTCATTATATAGCACAGTTTGTATTTATAAATAATACATATACTCAAGTGTAGTTATAAAATATGCTTAATTATTTTCATCTACAATCCTTCCATGAAAGCTGCTGTTATCAAGTTGTATAAAGTATCATCCGAATACAGGCTGTAACAACTAACATCTCTGCAGCGTATAGCAGAGCTTGAACATTTCTATTCGTGATCTATGTTGATAAACTTGGGTTTGTAGTAGAGGGAAAACTGCACAGACCTCACTACAAAATGTACTCAGCCTTTAACATTCGCTACAGTTATAAACTGTGACATTCAAAACTGTCACCGTCAACTGTCAAGTAAGTTCTAACAAAAAAGGAATTGATCGTTACTGCAGATTTTGAAGAAAATAATCCATAAAGCCTTCACATCCTAGTCTGCTACAGAAAAGCAGTAACAATCAAAAAATAATTTCAAAAATAAAAAGAGAGAGAGAAAAGAGACCAAGCAGGAGATTATGGTGCATTTGTTCTTTGGTGCCACCTGAGAAAAAACTCCTGAGAACAATCTCTATTTATCGCAATTGCCAGAGTCAATTAAACTTCAGTATATATGCCTTGGGTCCTGAGAGCAGGTAGATTGTTTTCATGGAGAAATCAGTTCTGCAGGGAAATCAGATCAATAAAGCCCTCAAAATGTGCCACAATTTCTTGCTAATTTTCTATTGCTTAGCACTCAATAGATGAGCATTAGCCAGCCTGCCTTTCCTTGATCAAGCATGTAGTAGTTAACTCCTCCTAAAAGAAGTAATCTGCTGTGCCGCACCAGACGTGCTTTCCTCTAAGGGATCGGAAAGAACCAGTGTTCCACAGGCATTGCCTCTCCATTTATAATTGAATTTGTGTTCAGACTTCAGATAAAGCAAGAAAGGAAAACATCACTTCTAAATAAAGAAAAGTATGAAACTCATTGATATTTTCTTTCATGGAAAAGCATTAAAATTAATTCTCACCACCATGCTAATGCTTCACATTCATTTTCAAAAAGCACTGTTCAGTATTAATAACAGATGCTCCATCCAACTAATCCTTCACATATTCTGCCACTTGTTTTGGCTTTCAAGATTGCTGCTCTTAATGGATTCTTTTTCCAAGCAATGCACATCATCCTAGATGCTGTATCACTGCAACAGACTGAAGTACCTCTCTTCTCTTCTTCCCACCACAAGCACATTTTCTGATGTGCCTTTACCAACCTCTTAACACGCAGTGTTAAAAACAATACACACAAAAATAATCTTACTTGAACAACAACAATGTGCCTGTAGGTGAACCATCAGTTAAAGTAAGCACAGTTTCATAGTTAAGACGTTAGAACAGGACACACAAGACCTGCACTTAGTTCCAGACTCAGCCAGGATTCTCTTCCAACTTTAATTCATAATGCTTCAGCTACAACTTTCTTATTTATAAAATTAGAATAATGACATTGTCCATATAGTTATTTCAGGTTTGAGCAATTTTGAGGCTTAGAGTGGTTTGGTTTCGCTAATGTCCAATATTTAACACCTCAGAACAGATTGATAGAGGTCTCTAAACATTTCACAGAAGAATAAGAAAAAGCAGAAAATAATCCTTGTAAATCAGCCTGTTGGTTTTTAATTCATATGTAGTTAAAGAAAAGCTAACAGTTTTCCTTCTTTCGGTGCCAGATATTAAATGGGACTCAAATTCTTTGACACAATTAAACAGGAAGAATGAGTCGCTGACAGTTCCCCTCATGAAAAGATTAGAGCCATGACTGGAGGCAGGATCACCTCACTTACTCCTTTTCACTGACAAGATCTGTGATACATAGCTATATAAATCCCACATTGTCTCTGTGAGTCATGATATAGATATGGTTTGATTTTATATATCTATATTTATCTAGATATAGATTGATATCTATATATACATACACACACATAAAAATCACACACAAGGAAAACATGGCAGCAATATATATCTTGGTAGCCTACATGAAGATGACCTTTTAAAGGAATATTCATTTGTAAAATCAAACAGCCATTCTGCTTCATAAGAGAAACTTTAAAGAAAAAAAATAGTGAAGCAGTATTAATATATAAATGAAAACATATATAAAATGTTTGCACACCTATACTCTACATACAGAGGATATATACACTTTTAGAAAGAAAAATGCATGTTTAGAAGTCCAGAGCAGGACTTTCCATTCACTAGGTAATATCACTGATAAATTTGATCATTCCTGTCTTTACGTTGGTAGAATTACAGGCAAGATGCACAAAAAAAGGAAATATCTCCATCATCAGAAGTTATGGTCACCACAACAATATTATATGTCCTATATGCATATCCTTTCCCTTATCAATTCCTTTGATTAACATAGTTCCAGGAAGGCTGCATATTTTTCATGGTGTTTTTTATATATATATGCACAAAGCTTAATATGCTTAATTTAAATCCTATCCTTGAAGTTAAACATGGGTTTGTGCCCTTCACTCAGGCATTTTAAATAACTATCAAAGGGAAATATGTATTTTGCTCGATACTGATTTGGGCTGGATTTCTGCAGGTTCTATGCAGAGCCTATCACACACCGTGAACTCTGTTATCCCCTTAAAAACAGAGTGTGAGATTTGAAACTATAATTTTAAAAAAACCAACCAAAATAAAAACCACACCACAACTAAATAAACCTCCCAAATCCCACACCTGTCACTAGCAAGGGCACACCAGAAAGAGGCAGGGGGAATAGGCAGGCGTTAACATCGGCAATTGTATGCCATTCTCTACACATGTCACAATCTCCAAGTCAAAGGGACCTGGAAAAGACAGGCTTTAAGCCTTTGACAGTTATTTTTAGTTAGTGTTTTACATCACTAACCACTGGTATTTTACATCATGTAATGGGGAATGTCTTAAGGAAGAGCAGCAGCCAAACACACAAATACATACTGCTCTAATTTAATGCAATTTCTAGGGCACCCACAGTCCCTCGGTTCTGAGAAACTCCCCTGCTCTGCTGCTCTTTGGGGTAGGCGAGACAAAGTTTAAGAAACACCATGCACTAATAAAGAGAGACATCTGCAACTGCTAAGTTTCCCTTTCCTGCAAGCACTGGCGTGGCTCCTGGAACAGAGGGGAAGAACAGCCTGTTAAAGTACTTTTGTCTCCAATAGCTCAAACATCTGCAGGAATGAAGGGATTCACTCTTCTTTTCCCTTTCCTTTCTCCCACATCTTGGCCACTTTCAACCACAAGCCCTTGTGACGTCTGTGGGTATGCCACACTGCAATATTGACTTAAATCTGACAGCAGAAAGCCCCAGTTACTTAAGTTTTAGTTGCTAACACTAAATTTCTGTGGCAGCTTTTCAAAGTACACTGAGAACTCACAGAAAACAGAACATTTAAAAATCTTTAAAAAAAATAACTTGTTTGATCTCCAGAAGTTAAAAAAAATAAAACCATTCACATAAGACTATTACATGTAACTGCTCATTTTGCACTGTTGAAATTGAAACTTTGGAGAAGGCTATAAGATAAAAAAAACCTGAGTCACATTTCCAGAGTAGTTTAAGATGATCCAGAGCTGAATACGCAAATATATCAAACACCAGTTTCTGAATTTTGTTACATGTAATTGAAAACACAGACACAGTCTTTTCTATAGTTGTATGTCTAATATGTTATACTAGAAAGAAAACTTAAACCACTATTTTTAAAACATACATGGGTCTTCAAACAAAAACATACAGGAGTCATGTTTTGTGAATAACAATATATGGTGAAACAACTACACAGTAGCTTCAGCTCTGCCCCAAAACATTTTTTTTTTAAGCATTGCAAGCATGGAAGGAAAGTAGTATCAAGGAACTCTAAATAGTTCTGACCTGGTGCATTATCTAAAGCAAGATATAGGTATAATGAAGCAAGACATAGGTATAACCCAATTTGTTACCAACTGGCATGGTAGCTCATGTTCTGAGCAACCTGGATGTAGTGAAATGGTTCTTCTGAAGGTACATATATTTCCATTTCTTAGCCATTAGCATTAAAACTAGTATTTAAGAGTTTTCACTATTTGGATGTGAAAAGGAGAGTGAATCTTCATATGGGACTAATTTAAACAGACCAAGGATGGATATCTACCTAAAAAATATGCTCAACTGCACACTATAGGCTCAATGAAAAAAAATCACAGAATGAAGTTCTGAGCAGAACTTCCAGAGCAGATTAGACCATAATGGTCCCTGCTGTCCTCTATACAAACAAACAAAATAAAAAATACCACACACACCACACCTGACTCATTTTCCCATTCTGTACTTCTATTTAAGAATTTAGTTGGCTTAGAAGGTGGAGCAGACGTCTTGTTTGTTATACTAAATCAAATTTTCATCTCTGAGAACTTTTAAAAACATGTTATCTGCAGCATTCAGACATGAAAAGTGTCTAGTGCACATGCCCCAACTGTACAAGATGCGCTTTCCAAGCTTAGATATAAGAGTTCATCTCCCCTCTCATTTCTCAGGTCAGAAAGGGCTAGCAGTACTTCAAAAGGTAGTGCATATTCTCAGATGAATCATTTCTCTCACTGTGGGGGGAGTTAGGGTCCCAAAGGAAGCTCCTTTTGTCTATTAAACAGAGAATTTTTGGTTGCTGAGGGTTGCAAAGCTGTGGGAGAAGATTTTTTTATGAACTCAAGTAGAAATTGCATGAATTAACAGCTGCGTCGCTGAACTGAAAGTCAGGAGACGTGCTCTATTCCTGGCTTTGTGACCTCAGGCAGATCAGTTTTACTTAATAATTGCTGCACTACGAGTAACTGGTAGGCAAAAAAATCTTGTAACACAATGCTTGCACCATGCTGTTAGCCATTTTATGTTGCTTTCAGTTTAGTAGCAAATGAGACAGGAGATGGCTCAGCGCTCCTGAAAAGATAAAGCAGAAAGATGACAAAACCCAGGACCTGGTTCGCTGGGTGCCACACGTGTGCAGTGAGGAGCAAAAAGCAAACAGGCAGACAGCAGGTGAGGAAGAAATCCAAGAAGCAGGATTGCCCCAGCCATACTGACCAAGCAAGGAGAAGCATCCAGATCATCCTATTTCCAGGCATTTCCCCTTTCACTGGGCCATGAAGCCTTCTTCACCGGCTGCTGTCTCAGTGGCCTCACAGCCAATGCCTGAGGTTGTTTGCGTTCCAATGAGTAAGGACAAGTAGCAACTACCATCTCCTTCTACTCAGTCTTTTCAAATGACCTGAGGTGCCTCTTACATCCTCTTACATCTTAAAAAGATCAGGTGAAATCAACACCAATATTCATCGGTCAGTACTGCCAAAGAATCTGGAATAATGACATTTTAAAAAAAATTTAAAAAGATCCTAGAAATCATCAAGCATTTTAACACTGCAAGTCCAAAAGTCACAAAATTGTTTAGGACTTCACTGGTCACAAGGTCAAGCATTTTTAAAGAAACTAGCTTGTACAAATTCTACAAGCCTTCCAAAAGCTACGTGGATGGCTTAAAGTTTCAAAGGGGAGAAGATTTATTAAATCCTCTATAATACTCTCTTATTACAAGTCTATCAATTACTTTGCTATACATTATAAAACAGATACTAGATCCCCAAAAGCCTAATAAAATTTAGAAAGACATTCTGCATTCTCTTGCCTTCTGGTTTTGCAGCCTTTCCCCAGCTGGTATTAACCCAGACTGTTTGCAGCTTCAACACCTACAAAGCATTAACTTAAATCCAGTAGCATAAGTAGAACACCTTTGTAAAAGGCTTTTCAGCTCCATCCCAGTATAAGCAGTTTACTCAGCTAAATTAAAAGCTTGCCTTTTTTTTTTAATACCATCCAGGAACAATCAGGTCCATAATGTACTCAAACTATGAATTTGTAGAAATCTCATATTTAGCTGCTAGTATAAAGCACATCTTTTTCCCATTCCTTTTACAACATTCATCACCAAGATGCAACCATACTCCATGTATAACTATTGAAAAACAGTGAGAACAAATAACATGTTTAGAAAACACACTTGCTATTTGATTGCAGAAGTAAAATCATAATGGAGTTTCTAGAGACTGAAATATTTCAATTATTTTTTGTAGGAATGAATTTAAAGCGTTTTATACTTTTCCTACACTTCCTGCCTAGATTTGCATGAACTTTGTTGAAAGGAATCAGCCTTGGCTTTTCTAACAAAGCACAAATGTTAAACCTCCTGCCTCAGTAAGAAGCAAATTAAGAAAATACTAGAACTGATGGATCACGTGTGCTTTTCTACTGCCTTCAGCATACGCAGTGGCATGCTTTAGACAATGAATATTCTCCAGTCCTATTTTATTTCAGTAGTATTTGCAAGAATTAAGTAAATCTCTACCAAGTAGAAGCCAGGCATAGCCAGGAGAGCTCTGTGCCCCAGGGCTTGCCTGTAGCATAAGCCAAGCTCAGCTGCCCTTCCTGCCTTGGGCCCTTCTTCACACCTACCATATGTTCTTGCGTACGGCGAGTGTCCTTCCCAGAGCATGAAATAAATAGATTACTTCAGTCAGCCCCTTTTGCACTTTAATGTAGCTGACCAGGTACACACTTCAGTGAGTAGCTTCTCTGGTTTCACACTTCTCAAGTAAACAAAACCAAGAGCAGTGACAAGCTTGACAGGTAAAGTTACACATCATGGAACAAAAATCACCTAATTCACACGCCCATTCAAGAACCCCTAGTATTATCCAAAATATATATTACTAGGATATATAACCTCTGCAAAGAGCATTTCTGGATCTACTTCTCAGTGTCCAGCAGGTCAAAAGACACAGCCACCTCACAGCAAGAAATCAGCCCAACTTTTTGTTGTGCTGAGGAGGGCTGATCCACAGGACCAGAAAACAAGAGTTACACAGAAAAACCCATGACAGTCTTCCTGATGCAGGCGAGAGCTCCACACATGCTGTGGACTGCAGAGCAGAAGGTGACACTTCTTGGTGCTGCCCCACGTGCAGCAATGGCCTCCAGGCATTCTGGGCTGTCAGTAGCCCCTGCTGCAGGATGGGCAGCAAGTTCCTGGTGTCTCCCCAGGCACCAGAGAGGGGAATTTCACGTAACAGCAGCATCTGGGGAACAAAGTAGCCTGCTTAAGTGTACAAACCTAATTTCCTCCTGATGTCTTGAACTTTCCTCCTTTCAATAAGACACTGCTTTATTAGGGTACTTGGCAAAAAAACCGCTTGTTCAGTGCAAGGGCAGGTAGCTTATATTTGTCTGGTTAGGAGCTTAAACCAGCACTAGTCAGTGACCCCTGAAATTCAGGCTGGGTCCCTGCTGCTTGTCAATGACATCCTGACAAGAAGTTAGAGGTTTGGTGCAGGAACAAAAGCAAGACAGTGCTTCTTACTGTGTGTGCATTCAGAGATTGGCCAGCCTACTGCTCCCACTGGTGGGGTGGCAGGGGAACAGACATTTGGGACTTCAGCTACCAATTCAAAGTAAAACAAAAAATAATAATAATTAAAAAAAAACCCATCAGCAAGATCTCCCCCTTTCCCTAACATAGAAGGGAGAAAGAGATTTAACTGAAACAGCACACTTGCCTTGTGATAGCACTCCTCTGCTGTCAGATCACAGTTTCAGAAAGCATCTTGAGATTACAGTAAAACTGTAGCAATTACTTAAACACTGCCCTGAAAGATACAGCCCTTTGCCTTTGTTTCCAGCAGAAGAATTCCTAACAGGAGAGGAAACTTGGAACCTTCATTTCTTTTCATTGATGAAATACAGCTAAGGCTTATCACCAGCATGACTGAATATTATAGACAATGCCTAATACTGCGACCTGTAACAAGCCATGGATTTTAGCTGTATCAGTCTGTGCTAACATTTATAACTGAGATAATCTAGGAAGATGGAGAGGATTTAAAACAGTTCGTACAAAAATCTAGCAAAATAACAATCAGTAATAAGCCAGCTGCAATTCAGCTCTCAAGCCTTTCTTAGGGAATGTGTGGAGCTGGTCGAGGCTTTCAGCCTGTAACACATAAACAGGGTCCCCAGGCAACCCCAGCAAGCACTTAGCCAGAGCTTCTCTCCAAGGCCAGGTAAGCAAAACAGGAGTTCACTGAAGCCCAGGACATGGGAGCAAACTACTTCAATGTCCAAATCAAAAAGCTGCAACAGAGCAATACTTCTAAACAGAGATCAGTTAAAAAAAAAAATAAATTAAGAAATCCATGCTGCCCAGGTCAGTACAAAAAGATTTTCCTTCAAGCAAGGATCACACCTAGTGAGATTGGGCTCAGCAATGTTGACCCATTCAGCCAAAAATCATCACTGAAGTATGAACCATTTCTCAAATTATTTGACAAAACCAGCTCTCCTCCACTCTGCTGAGTGTGCACCTCACTCCAAGGTCCCTGATTTCATCCATAGCTCTGCTCTCATGCTTCTTAACCTGCTCGGGAGCCGTTTGGCTGTGCATTGCTCACAGCGAGATGTGTATGTGTTCGTGCATACACATGCTTCTTCCCAGTCGGCATGTACAGCTTCATTAGTAGTACACCTTCTCTCACTGAAAAGGGATGATGCCAGATGGGTTTACTGGTCTAAACATCAAAAATGTAGCCCTAACAATTAAACTTGTTCTGAAGGAGATATTCAGGCTGATGTTGTGAGTCTCCAGGTCAGCCATCACTCTGCAAATGCCATTTCCCAAGAGGCAACAGATGAGCATACATTGGCCTATTTCCACCTCAGATTTGTTACACTCTAGGGAGAATAAATCTTAATATCTGAGAAAAAAAAAATCAATGTAAACTCACCACAAACGCATGGTTTATGATTTTAGAAGTTGGTCAAAGTATCAGCATTTTTTCTTAGTTACCTTGTGTTTACTTTTTTTAAACCCAAACATGCCAATGATTTAACCAATAGGAAATCAGAGTGGACAGTAAAAGTTGAAAAAGTACCTCCTCCTTCCTGATGTAAAAGCTTTAGTAAGACAAAGTATTTCCTGAATATTGGGGGAGAGGGGGAGAAGTTATATTTGCCTGCTATTTATTAATTACAATGTTTATTCAAAATTGATGGACTTGGACACACAGCTGAAGGTGTAACAAAGGTACTGATTGTGTAAAAGCCACAGCTTTTCCTTACTACCTTACACACTGCATCACCAACATTCCCAATCCAATATTCAGGCAAGAGGCATCAGCCACCCCGTGCTGCTGCTCGGGAGTCACCAAAGGCTGACATAGTGAAGGGGACCTCAACCAGAAAAAGAGGAGGGAAGAACCTGGAGAGGTGAGGTCTGTCTGCTTTCCCAGCTCCAGGTCTGCCAAGACACATCGTCCCATTTTCCACCTCTAAGCACAGTTACCACTTCTGCAGACACATTTCTAGATTTTCCTCTTAACCAGCATCCCTTTGCCATCCATTCACCTAAGGCAAATACAGCAACTTCTACACCAGAAATTGCTTCAGAGCTGCCTATTATTTGCAAAATGAACCTTCCAGAAGAAAAAAGAACAAGCAAAAAACACAAACAGACCACCTCATCCTTGACTCTCACTGTGTATTTTTCACACTGTATTATACCAAGCCAGCACACTTAGAAAGAAAGGGGAGCATTCTGTTTGCAGAGCATTTTCTAGAGTTGCAACACCATATTCTGCAGGAAGAAAAGCAGTATAATTATTATTAATGTCCAAGAAAGCTTAGTTTAAAGAGCCTGCTACTGAAACCTGACAAGTTTTCTACATTTTGTAACTTACCTTTCTCCTGCACCCATCTCAGAACAGCTGCATTGATTACTCCAGTCATAATATCACAACCTCTCTCCATAGCCAATACTGTCAAAGAGACAAATCCTGGACATATTCACTGGTTTTCATTCAAAATGCTTTCTCATTCTGCTGACAGTAACAGTGCTCACTAAGCCTGAACTCTTAATCACTCAGTGTAATCAGAGAACAGTCTTCAAGGCCTGCATTTAGTTAACTAAGCTTAAAAACTTTCGTGTACCTAGGAGTTCTTCAGGCAAAGAAGAACATGCATGTCTTCCTCCAAAAATTTTACAGCTCCCATCATTCCAATCACTTCACTTGGGAAAAACGAAACAATAAGATACAGAGTAGAAGGCTGTCGATTCCAAGCTTTACAGAATATCAATTAAAAATCTTTTAAATACAAAACTCAATGTAAAAATAGAAAACGCTGAGAGATGAAAAAGTAAATTGCATGCAAACTTTCCACTCATGGCAACTGAAGAATAAACACACAGTTATCTGACACAGAGAAGGTTAAGAGGACAAAAGAATGAATTGGGTGGTCATGAAAAATTGAAGGAAAGACAAATTCGGAACTGATGTCAGGCCTCACATTTTAATTGAGGAACTGCATGCCAGACATTGACACAGAACTGGGGTCATTCAGAGAACGATCAAAGGGCATTTGAGGGACACTGAGCACTGGGGTGCAGCAACTTCCTACAGAAAATCTTACTAGTATTTACTTAATTGTATTGTTGCTGTGTCATTCAAAATAGCAGAAGCTGCAGTGCTCCGTTAGGAAAATAAATAAATAAACCCCAGAAAACAGAAAGAAAGTAGTCATACCATTGAGGCTGTCAATCATGAGCAAGAAAAACTACAGGCATTCAAAGCAAACTGCCCCTTTGGAGCTGAGGTCACCTTGTCAATATTAATCTTCTCATTTTGATGCACATTAAGAGCTATTGGAGTGTCCCCTTTTATCCTATGACTGTGAATTGACCTTACTGACACTACTGAATACAATATAGTTATTTAAGGATGTGGTAATTATTGGTAACTGCACTAAGTAAGTTAGTAGCACACAGGGAATCATTGCCCTGGTTTGTATTGCCACCTGGCCTTTATCTTAAGAGTTTTCTTCTAATTTCATATGCCACGACTCAAACTATATTCACATCAGTCCCTTGTTTACAGTTATTTTCCATTAGACTCCCACGACAGCTTACACTGAAAAGGAGTATTTTTCATCTGAAAAAAAAAACCAAACCCCAAAACCCCAGTTGCTTTACAAATTTTAAATTAAGCCTATAAAAGCTTGTATTACACAAGGACAATAACCTTTAGTTTTCCAACCTCATCATAGCACCATTCTACATTCTCCATCTTTAAACGTTATGTCAAGACAGCAATGGAAAAAATGCTTCACTAGTAACATCTTGCCATTTGTAAGAGAGAAGAGTTTATTGGAGAGAAAGGTACATCTGTGAAGTGTCATTAAGAGTATAATGTAAACACCATTATGCAACATGCTTGCTAAACTTCAGCCCTTTAACAGAAGCACTGAGACCACCTGCATGCAGGGTAGCAACAGTTTAATTACCTTAATTTAAAAAAAAATGCATGTAGGACACTCTTATCAGTTTAAAGTACGGAAAGAAGTGAAGCCTATTCAATAAAAAATTAAGATATGATCAATGCACAAAACTATAACTTTAGTAAGACACATTTAAAATACAATTTAATTAAAAAAACCCAACTCCCTGTGCATTTTGTACAAACTTCCTGCTTATGAATGCCATTCTCAAAAGGGAATACTTTGTGTGCACTACTACCTTCAGCAGGGTATTAAAATGCTCTTTGTCATCTCATATTTATTCCTTATGACAAAAACACTTGTAATTGAACCAACAAGACTTCTGTCAAAACGCAACAGAGGAACAATCACAGCTGGATCATGAATGAGAGTTTCTGTCGCATGTGTCGCAGCCTGTCACTACAGAGGTGATACAACACACACCCCAGCACCTCCCATAAGCACCAGCTCATCAGAAGCAAACCCCATCAAACCGCTGCACCCTTTCTCTGGGATCATATGCCACTCTGAAAGCGAATCAAAAAGGTGAAACAGCCTGTCTCCACGACTCAAGATTGGGAAGGGCAGGTCCCTAGGATACGCATACATGGTTTTTTTTGCATCACTTCATAGAATCATAGAATGTACTTCGGAGCAGCTGCAGCCTTGTGACCCAGCCCAAGCTGAGGTCTTGCCAGGAGAACACCTGTTAACCTGGGCACACACACAAGCTGCTGCAGCGCTGCCAAACACAAGCCACAGCACTTCCTCCTGTGGCAGCTTCCTTCGGTCCAAAATTGGCTTTACTGATTTCCTAATGAAGATATATATGATCACTATAGAGATGACTTTTTGCTAAAAGGAAGAAGAAATAATCAATAGTGGCTCAGGCTGTAATGGGACCTTGGAATTGATTTGGAGATGACATGCTGGGCTTAGGCCCAAAACAGAGATCCTGGCCAAAGAGAGTCTAATGCTTTTAGAGTTCAGTTAAAGATGACCTCAAATTAAATTTCCAATTGTAGGTGCCTAATTCACTCCAGATTATTTAGAAACACTACTAAGAGAGAGGAAAAAAAAATCCCAACACAAATGTCCTTCTGAGGTTTTGGAGTTCAGTGTAATAAATTTTTAATCAGATCTCGTACATCCTTCCATGCTTGTTCACTTTTTTTGCTACAGGTTGTCACATTCTGCTAACCCAGAGGATCAATAAGCAGACGAGCTTCTCTGACAGCTTGCAAACACTACTGTTTTCTTCATACTGTTTCTATTCAGTGCAATTTCTGCCACAGATATAGACACGTTTTTAAAGCTGTTTATTTTCCCTGAAATGGATACAAAATACAGTAGCAAGGAGAGGGCACAATACTCCACTCATTTAAACTGAGCACCCAAAAATATCTCACCCCGTTTTGCCATGTCACAAGCTAGACATGAGAAATTACCTGGCTTTAGAGATTACCATACATTCATCCCTCCAGACTGCAGCAGTCCCATCACATCAGATTCATCTGCAGTGCAGTCTTACTTGCAAATAGCGCCAGCAGCATTTGCTTTGCAACTGTGTGAAAAGCGAGAATAAACTTCACACTGATGACCCAATCAAAAGGCCACTGAACCTGGTCCCGCTGTGAAATACCACTGTATACACATCCAGGAAAAGATCTGGAGCACAAGAAATGCAGTAGTGATAGAAAACCTGTCATTTGTCACTCAGAGCATTTTCAGTAGCCCAACAGCCTGAGCAGTACCTTTGCCCAGCTCTCAGGACCAAAGCCCTAGCGCTTACCTGAAGTGCCACTCCGCAAAGATAGTTGTGATGGGGTGTAGGGAAGGAGATGAAGGGGAAATAAAGGTGAAAAATGCTACTTCAGAGTGAGTCATACTCACTTTGTGGCTTCAGCTGTGCCTTGACAAACAATGCTAGATTTTCACACTACCATTCATTTGGCAGAACATATTTAAGCCAATACAAAACACAGATCGGGTTTCAAATTAGCAAGATCACCAATGAATTATGTGACAAGAACGATAGCAAGTCTGTGCTGGCACCAGGCTTCAGCTTGCCACCTGGTATTCCAGATTGCACTGATCCCAGCCTGTGCTGATCCCCACCACCTGGTACACTGCAAAACGCCTCTCCTGCAATACTGCAAGGCTTTCTGAGCAGCCCTCTTGGAAGGAGGGCCCTTCTGTTCCCAAGGTCACCCACATTTCCAAGAAACAGCCTTGCAGAAAGGCTGCTCAGCTGGATCAGATCTTTATCTGCATCTCAGCACTGAAAGAACTGTACCCCCGTTTAGCCTGCTGACTGACCAGTGCTCCTGATACTGCACTCGTTCTCATGCCCAGAACTATTTTCTTATGGCCGCTCTGCTCACTGAGAGCAGCTGTACTCCTCCCCAGGATACAGTCCACAGAGAGAACCCCCACTCCAAAAAGGCATGCTTCTGTCCAAGTCAGCTTCTCCTTGCTGCTTCAGTGCTACCATAACTTCACTCCATACAGCATCGAGCACCAATTCTCCACAAGAAACAAAGACAGTCATTGTGCCCTTGCAGCTCAACTGATAAATAACCCTCACAGACCATCTTTTTCTTTCCCTTGTTAAGCCAGTTTGCACAACAGCTTTTCCCTGGTCATAGATTAGACCAGACCATAAACTAAAGCACACCCAGCACACTCTCAGCAAGCCTTGCTGTTTGTGAAGTGGAGGGCATCTTGTCCTGTATCACTTGATCAAGAAACAGAGCTTCTAAAACATGAGCAGACAAACTTGCTACCCATAAACTACCCAGGGGAAAGGCCTGTTGCTATATTTAACTACAAATAATTTTCTAAGTCCAAACAAAATGAAATGATCGACACTATAACGGAAGAGGTTGGATGCCTGATCTACATTGACGAGTAGAGAGGAATGACGGAAGGATCCAGCCCAGCTTCCCCACAGAAACCTTGCTTTTATCAGGAACAAGTCACCACTACTGCTGTATGCAGTCAGCTCTGCATTGCTATTCATCTTCTTAAAAACTGACAAAAAAAACTCCAGAGGTGAAGAATGAAGAAAAATGGGCAGAGGCTGCAAGCTTTGGCCAGGGCCCCTCTAGGAGTACTCACAGGGACATAGCACCCAGTACTTGGTTCTCCAGGCCTTGCCACCCACCATAAAGAAAGAGAACGAAAAGCTCAGCAAGCAGCACCGTCTATAAAATCAGCCCATCCCATCCATCCCCTGGCACTGCACAGATCAAGCACCAGGACCAAACCAGAGTTCGTAACAGCAGCACACTGTGCTTAGAAAGCCTTTCTCCTGCATTAGGCAGTGGCTCCTAAAGAGCATTCCAGCAACATGAGGGAGTCAATAGAGTCAACAGTGCAAATGATTTTTCTTACTTACCTGGTTTCATCACTGTCCTCCAAGCGCAGCAGCTTTTGCAACTCTGCTCAACCTTTTCATGGCGCAACTTCAGCCACCCAGCCCTCGACATTTCAGATGTTGAAACACCTGCAAAACAAGATGTAGCAGATCAGTTATCACTCAGGTTAATAAGAAAAGCCTGTGTCTCATCTCTTAGACCACAAAACCCTAGCAAATTTCCCAGGGTTTAGCTGGTGTAAGGATGAGGAGGGGAGCCATTGGACTGCCCAGGATGCACACAGAGCCTGCCCATGTGCAGGGCTGGCACACCAGCTGAGCAACTTGGGCAAAATAACCACAATAAAACTAGAAGTGACTTGTAAAAAGGATGGTGAAATGTCTGATTGTATACTGGAATACAAAAAAAAGATACATGAAGCAAAATGAAAACCATCAAAATGAAATTACATCATTACAATTTTTTTTTAAAGTACACACATTTTAACTGATAGGATAAATAAATGTTGAATCACTGCCTTGTGTCTCACAGCTATAATGTTCTAAATCCAGTACAACGAACACTAAAGCACATTGTCATGCCATTCCTCTGTTTTCCACCTTGGCAAAAGGAGATAATTTATGATCTCTCTGCTATCAGAGAGGCTTAGAGGCTTCTTACACTAACATGAGTAAAAAGCATCGAGACTCTTAGAGTGGAAGTAGAATAAAAATGCAAAATATATTAACTCTCCACATTAGCTATGGCTGGAATGAAAATAGGGGGCTCAGCAGTCTAATTGCTTTACTCGGTGTGGCAAATTATGTATTCCAAAAGGCAAACTAGTGGCACGAAAATAACAAGTGAATGTTGGAGGGCATTAGCAGAGGTGCAAAAATTCCCTACCATCAACAGCATTAGTTTATGCTTTTAAGCTTACAGCAATTTAACCATACCTTTCTAAAGCTTATCAACACTTCTCTCACCACAAGTTAAACCTTGAACCCTATAATATTGGCATCTCTGCCTTTTCATTATAACAAACCTTAAATGAGATCAACTATTATTTTTCTGTCATGACTGGGAAAAAAACACCAATTCAAATCATGCAACAGTAGCTTCAAAGGCAAAAGCCCACTTATCCTTGCCTCTCCTAATATATGCTCATTTGCTTCAGCAGGATCATTAACATTTGAGAGCAGCGGGATCTGCTTCACCTGCTCCAGCTTCCCCAAGAGGCTTCTTTGGAGTCACAGCTGAACCCCCTTGTGGCACAGGCTGCTTGCGGCGGGACACGCTGGGCACAGAAGTGGCCAGTGGATGCCCCGGCACACGTGTGTGTGTTCAGGGGCCCCATTCCTGTCAGCGAGGTGAAAGAGCAAGGAAGGCTCTCAGAGGATGTGCTGCAGGTTTCAAGGGATTAAGTTACTTGATACTGTGAAGCAGTCAGAAATCACTTCTGGGCTGGAGTGAGGGGCAAGAGGCTGGAGTGCGTACTGCTTTACACAGTCAAGCATAGTTAAATGAAGGACATATTTCCCTAATGAGCCCTTTTACCTCTATAACAACAAGATGAATTACGTCTAATATATATATTCCAGTTCACTACTCCAGAAGATTAAAATGGCATCTTTTGGTTTTCCAGAAGTGAAAGGCTGAGTCGCTATCTTTCCCACTCGCAAAGCCTCTGGGACTAACGGGCATCATTCCATCTGGGAGACAAAAATCTGCCCTTTCAGCTGAAACCATAACCCATGAGTATTGATCAAATGTCCACCTCCCTTCTACATAATAGAATTTCCCAGCGAGCTAATTGTTTTTACGTCTTTCATCTCCGTAAATGAGGTCAATGGCAAGGGCAAAGAAGAGAGAATTAGCTCTAAGTGTTCTTGACTTCAAAGCAAGACGAGATAGAGATTTCAGATTTTGGAGAGTGCCGGACAGCGTTTGTAAAGTATCATGGGACCTTCCAAATATCTGAACTTAGAACCACTTCAGCTTAGGATGAGGCTTGCTGCACTGCCCAAGGATTTATGCTTTCTACCTCTGCCTTTACAGTTTGGCAATGCCACTTCGGGGTCAATGGTGGCCTTAACTCATTATGTACCTGCAACAGCAACCAGCTCTCATTCACAGCTCCTAAAGCATTTTGCAAAAAGTCATGAGATTTTGCAACAGATGTAAAGGAAGTCAAGTACTCCAGTGCGTATTAGTGCCTCATCCTGATTACCATTTGCCTGCAGTGACAGAGCTGAAAAGCAGCTCCTGCCCTACAGCCCTGCCCTGTGAGACAAGGCAGTTGTAACAACACCGATTTGTGCATGTGGATATACATCAACAGCAGGTTTACAGAAAGGAAAACTGAACCACCAGCAAAGACATAAAAGGCAGAACTAAAACCTAAGTCTCAGGAGAAAAGCCTTTGATTTTCTCTCCCAAAGCATCAAGGTCTGGCCTTTAGCCCTCCTCACTTTTTCCCCCCTCCACACATGGGCACGTGTCCTAGATCAAGGCTTTCCCTTGAGCAGTACTGCAATTTCCTGAAATATAAAAACCCTATAGGACTCATTAGTGTGTCAGCAAAATAATATTTTATAGCATAGTTATCACAGGCAGAACTGTTAACAAGGATCAGGAATTATGACCCGAGACCAGCACCTACAGACTTCTGCTTGCATGGGTGGGGAAGCAAATAATTTGCTGCTGTACTCTTTACAGAGCTACTTCCAATATTTAGGAACAGCTAGAACTTAAAAGAAATCATGCTGCTTGTATAAATAGCAAGAGCAAAACTTCAGCTCTCCAACAGAAAGATTAAAAAAAAAAAAAAATAAAACCTCACCTTTATATACAGTACAACGAGCACATCTCTTTTTTTTTTTTTGGTGTTTAAGTCCCAGCCTGATGTGAGTAGCAGCCTGAACACTGGTTGCATGTGATGAAGCCTCTGGCACACTATGGGCTATTGCAGCATCTGCTTTATAGCCCTCAGGTTATAACTGGTTCATGACTACCCAAGTATGAGACAAGATGGAGAAGTCAGAGGGGGGCTGAGGCTTTGGAAGGTGTTAGGTCAGTTACAGCCTCACCAAACCTAGCTCCTGCCGGTCTTTAAGGAGAACGCTTCTGCCAGCCACAACCTCTGCAGGCCAGGTGGCAGGAAGGGCCTCATCTATACAGGCAGCCAAATAGCCTGCAGGTGGAAACACTTTTGCGCTCTCCCAGTTGGGGCAAGACGAAACTCAATCCTGAAAGTCTCAGCAGTTCCCTATTTCTCCCTAAACGCTGACACTACAGCTGCACAAACCAGCTTTTAAGCCACGGTCTGATTTTTGCGGAGTTTGCAGAGACCACCTCCCAAAAGGCAGAAGAGACCCAGTAGGCATTCCAGCTCTCAAACCACACGTGGTCCCCTGTCCTCAGGGACTAGCCCCCATAAACCAAAAGCTATGACACAAGTAAGGTCAATAGCAGCACAACGTCCAACATTTGTAAATGGATTCTGCAAAGTGAAATTGTTATGGGAATCTTCCTGACACATCTACGTATGTTTTCACCACATTATTGCCAGAAAAGACACCTTATAGAATATAAAACCACCCCAAAACATATGCAGCTCAACTCTGGGAGTAATTTTTGAGAGTCTGTTCCTTCCTGGAGGTGGGCAAAGGTTATTATGTGTCTAGAACAGATATAGTCTAGACAGATGGAGCATCATGGGGGGAGGAGGACTGAACTCACGATCTGTTTGTTTCCTGAAGAGCCTTTTGTAATGAACTTTGTAAAAAGCCTTTTTGTAAATCCAAATTGCTCTATATCGCACTGAGGTAAACAACTTATTGACAATTAGATTTTTTTAAATTACTTAAATGACGAACGCCTGAATTAGATGAACAAGCAGGAAAATTTGATAAAATAATTTAAAGATACACACATTCCAGTAGACTGGAAATTAATTTTCTTCAAAAAAAACCCCTGTTTTGTAATTTAAATCATACAAGCAATCCCTTCAAAGTCAGGGTTCTAATATTTTCAAGAATAAGGATCTCAATCTTTCTTTTCAAGCTATGACCAGTGTCAGATTACAGAATCATTTGTTAAGATCCTCAGTAATCCATCTCTTTCTCTGCATTGATTATTGTCTGTAATGAACAGTGTGCCCTAGAAACTATTGCATGATCCAAAGACCTTTGAATCTTTGGCAGTCTGCAGCCTTGTAAGATTTGTGGCTTCTCCTGATGATTTTTGAAAGAGCATACAACACTACAAACACATGCCGAAAACTTGCACATAAAGTTGAATTCCTGTAACATAGTTGTGGTTTTGTCTGGCATCAGAGATATTTTTTTAAAAAAAACTACAAAAGAAAACAAAAACAAAGCAAGGAACTTGTGATCTTACAGCCAAATCAGAGAAAGAGGACACCTGATGGGACTGAAGTGATGTTCAGCTATAGATAAATGTTATTTTAACCTGTCTTTGTGTCACTTAACCTTGTTGTGGCCCAAAAGCTATGTTCTTCCTCGTGCACTAAAAGGCATGGTGCAAATCCCAGAGGGAAAATACGAACACAGTTTAGTTCCATCCCACCTATAATATATCCACTTACTAGCCTGCTTCATCTCTGGCACAGTGGTTTTACCCTTCCCTCTGTACGGACGGAGCTCCAGCACAGCAGAGCAGTAAGTTCATGATGACTCTTTAAGCTCTTTCTCGCAGCATGATTGTGGGACTTCTCTCTCAAGGTCCTGCTGACTGCCCTTCTTATGGGCAAACAAGAAAAATACTTTTTCAGACAATTCAAAGTAAAAACTTGCTGCAAATATAAAATCTCTGTTTGAGTTAACTTTTGAGTTAGGCAGTCCCTTATCTTGTTTTGCTTAGATTCAAGCTACAATCTTTTCCTACATGAAAAATATCTCAGGAACTCCTTCACACATATTATCCACAGATGATTTAAATCAAGGCTTAAATGGCAACCTGTTTATACCACAATAGGTGAAATTAGTAAATGGACGATACTGTAAATAATTCAACCAGCTTTTAATATTTAATTTCTATGAATCGTAAGTTTTGCTTCATAGTTTCTACAAAATCTGCCCTTAATAGTAAGTTTAAAAAAAAAAAAAAATTCTACATCAGTCTTCAAATATCTGTGTTTCAATGGTGATTGTACTGAGCATGAGGGACTGCAGCTACAGTTTAATGAGGTAGTAAAAGTGAAAACCAGCCCAATGAATTTGCCCTCTCCTCTGCCTCCGCATGGTTCTTTGCCGAAACAGATGACACACTGAGTTGTGCCACATGGCAAACTGCATCAGCAAATTGATCTGAGTCAAAAGCACCTCCCCTGCTTTCTTCCTTTAGACGCTCCCAGCGAAGGCACTGGCAGCAGTCACTCGGGATTACTACCCAAATGCCCATGTCCTTAGGCCATAGTCTGAAACTCTGATTTTGCACCTAGGAAACCTGGAATTTAGCAACAGGAATTCAAAGCCAAAGAGCCAGTTGCTGCAGACTGCATCTTCACAGATGACCCATCTTAGGTTCACTGCTAAGCTATCCTGCTGCCAAGTAAGTTTTCACTACCACAGTCTTGCACTGTAGGAATTTAGGAACCTCCAAAATAGAAAAATATAACCCAGAGGGAAAAAAAAACATAAAAAAGCAAAGACAAAACAAATCTAACTATATACAGCAATATTTGGGGAAAAAATTAATGGGTGAAGGAAAAAGTTGTGGATAGCTCTTTATTTGATTTTATACAATCAGTATAGAAATGCTTTATTATCTCATACAATATAAGCAATCCAACTATTTTAGTGCTATATAGAGGCAAATATCTTTTTTCTACTAAAAAGTATTTATTTTAATCTAGTCCCTGTTTCCTCCATTCAGACAACTGCTTAATACATTGATCTTCCACGCATTTCCATTTTGTCCATGAATACGTTTCTTATAATTGGAATGAGCTGCTCTATTAAGCTTCTTAATAGGTTCTATGTTCTCAAAACCCAATAACTTCAGGACAATACATTAAAATAGACAACAAATTAAGCTCGGTATTTGTGAATGCAAGGCTCCATCAACAGTGACCTTTAAAGCTACACCAAGGATGCTGTTTAAAATTGTTTGCAGAGGAACCAATGTCTAATATGTTTAATTGCATTAGTTTGTGTCAACGCTACAACACTCTGAGACTCTTTGCAAATGGTTTGTTGCTGGCCAGGAATGAAATACAGTCCTGGTGTGAAGCAGCAATGGACATACAAAGATATCAATGAATTCACTTACAGTTGTGGATCTGTAACAGTTGTGAAAAAAAATAGGACATCTGTATTTAGCTGCACCACCTAGAACAGACAGCCCAGTTTGAGCGATGAAGTGAAGACTGGCCTTAGCTTTGTGTATGCAAGCAACATTTAGCATTACACACAGCACGAAAGTATTCTGACAGTCTAACGTAGTTATTTGAATTATATCAATTGAATCCAATAACTGTATGCCACAATATCATATTAACTTAATTTGAAATACAATGTGAATTGAGGTTTTATTCGCAAACTATTACAAAGATGTAATTCCATTTTAAAATAGCAAATGATATAAAGTAATTCTTTTGACATTATTTAGCCCTGGTATGATTCCTACATTCTCTCATAGCTATACAGCCATCTACCTTCACGTGTATTTTATAGCACCTCTTAAGTCAGTCCCAGAGGAGTTCTCCACCACAAGTGAAAAACAAGGTGACCTGACAAAGTGGAGGGCAAAGTCTTGAACATATGATGAGCAACTAGAGTCAGCGGATGCCCTGACAGACACTCTTCAAACTTCTGTAGTGGGCATTTGCCAGATGCCCACCCCTCAACCCAGCTGCTAGGACAAGGCATGAGACCTCATCTGCTCCAGTATACATATCACCAAGTCCAGCCTGAACCACACCAAAAACCACTAAGAGTTCAGAGGAATAGGATCTAATCCTTGTAAAACTAATTCAGGTAATTAATGCAAAATGGAAAATATTCTTCATCCAGCTTTATGCTTCCTGGAAAAGGTTTTATTTAAAAAGCAATCTCCTACCTGCTCTTACCTAGCATTACCTCTGCTGTTTGCAGAGGTAGAGCTGCAGGTAACAGACCCCTGTCAGGAACACGATTGCCCTCTTGATTGTATGCCATCACCTCCTCACATCCTGTCTATTTTTAATTTTAATTGAAAACTGCATAAGGTCTGTTTTGTTGCAGTTTCAGTTTCTCTCCTATTACACATTTCTGCAGTCTTGTGGGTTGAACCATAGCAGTTGAAACCCCCTTGCTCACAGGCAATTAGCATCCTTTCCTAAGGGATATATTTGGGGATACAGTTCATTTTGCATTATCCCACCTAGAAGATCCTTACAGTGCTTTCTACCAGCAAATTACTTTTTCTTTCCTTTCACATAGAAATCACTGTACAAAAGACTTTGCTTTTGTTACAGGTTTTCATGTTTGCCTAGAGCTTAATCACAAACAAGACTGCTAATTATTTGTACCTCCTGCAGCGCTGACTAGGTTTATCCAAGGTAAGAACAGTTCAGCCCCTTGTTCCACCACCTGGTAGCACAAGACTGTTGCCAGCGATTCACTCCAATAACTCAGGCTTTTTTGTGGTTTTTTTTGCAGCTGGGAAAGAGGAGTAAATATTGGTTTTTGTTTTCCTAGCAGGCAGTTTTACCTGGTGACTGTGGTAAGGGACAGGGCAGGCTTTGGCCTCCCCTCTACCCAAGGCCCCAGCAAAAGGGAAGCACAGGCTGCCAGCCTAGCCCCACGGTGGGAAACGGGTTTCTGAGGTCAGGGGGAAGTATTTGGGGGTTTAAATAACTTCAGGGGTTCTTTAACACAGTGGGAGTCCCTCGCTTTCTCCAAGGGCAGCAGCTTTCGCTGGTGCCCAGTGTCACTCCAGGCAAACCTCCCTCAGCAGGACTCAGGGCTGCCCAGGAGGGGTCAAGCACTCGGCCCAGCCCCACCGCCTCAGCACTATCCACTGCCCGTTCTTAGCCCCAGGAGGGGAAAACTAAAATATATGATGTTAAAAACCAGCCAAAAGCGTTATTAGAGGTCACTGTTACTACTAAATCCGAGGTATTATTTAGTCTTTCTGGATGAAAACCAAATACTTTTGTAACCAGGGCTCTGAAAGCTCTCTTCACATACAATATTAATGTCTCTCCCAGCTGTAGCACAGTTGTTACTTAAGGGAAATACAGCAACAATTTCAACCTATATGTTGTGCAGCGTTCCCCTCACGCCAGAGAGGAGGATTTACAGCGGCTTTCCCCACAGCACTGTAAATTCCAACTCAGGAACCACGAGCAAACATAGAGACCCTGGCTGGTCTCTCCCTCACTGCAGGTCTGAGGCAGGGCCAGGCTCTGCTGGGACAGTCACTTTGCTTTTTTTAAAAATTTTTTTTTTAAAATCAGTTAAATTTACAACATTTTCTCTCCCTTTGAAAAGCGCTATGTAAAGAGTAAAAGAAAAAAAAAAAAAGAAGTATAATCCAGAACAAGTATCCTGTATAATCTTCACAGGTGAAAGAAACATTTTCCTGCTTGGTTCTCTCCATAATGAAAACAAGGCTAAAGCCTGCCATTTTCCCATTTTTGTCTTTGGCAGAGCTATTATAAAGAAAGTAGATCAAAATTACATGTAAATAGCAGCTGTGAAACTCTGAGTCAAGTGTGGCAGTGCTAACCTCTCAAGCACTCAAAAACCCAAATATTTGTCACATGTAAACATGGAATGTGTGAACAACAGCACATAAAATGGAAGTTCACTCACAAGAGCTTAAAAATGGGATCACAGAATCACAGAATCCTAGAAGTTGGAAGTGGCATTGAAAGATCATCTAGTCCAACGCCCTGGCCAGAGCACGATCACCTACAGCAGATCACACAGGAACGCGTCCAGGCAGGTTTTGAATGTCTCCAAAGGAGACTCCACAACCTCCCTGGGCAGCCTGTTCCAGTGCTCTGTCACTCTCATAGTGAAAAAGTTCTTATGAATGTTTTTGTGGCACCTCCTATGCTCCAGCTTGCATCCATTGCCTCTTGTCCTATCATTGGACATCATTGAGAAGAAGCTGGCTCTGTCCTCCTGACACTCACCCCTTTACATATTTCTAAATATTAATAAGGTCACCCCTCAGTCTCCTCTTCGCCAAGCTGAAGAGACCCAGCTCCTTGAGCCTTTCCACATACAGGAGATGTTTCCCCCCCTTAACCATCTTTATGGCTCTGTGCGGTTCCCTGTCCTTCTTGAACTGAGTGCCCCAGAAGTGGACACAGCATTCCAGATGTGGTCTCACCAGGGTGGAGGGGGAGGAAAATCTCTCTCGACCCACTAGCCACCCTCCTTCTAATACACTCCAGGATGCCATTGGCCTTCTTGGCCATGAGGGCACAGGGCTGGCTCATGGTCATCCTGCTGTCCACCAAGACTCCCAGGTCCCTTTCCCCTATGCTGCTCTCCAGCAGGTCAGTCCGCAACCTGTACTGGTACATGTGGTTGTTCTTTCCCAGGTGCAAGACTCTACATCTGCGCTTGTTGTATTTCATAAAATTTCTCCACACCCAATTCTCCAGCATGTCCAGGTCTTGCTGAATGGCAGCACAGCCTTCTGCTGTGTCAGCCACTCCTCCCGGTTTTGTGACATCCTCCCAATTTTGTGTCATCAGCAAACTTGCGAACAGTGCACTCAATTCCCTCATGCAGGTCATTGATGAATATATTGAATAGTGCTGGTCCCAGCACTGACCCCTGAGGGACTCCACTAGACACAGGCCTCCAGCTAGACTCTGTCCCCTTGACCACAACTCTCTGACTTCTTTCCTCCAACCAGTTCTTAATCCACCTCACCACCCAATCATCCAGACCACACTTCCTCAATTTATCTGCAAGGATGCTGTGGGAGAGTGTCAGATGCTTTACTGAAATCCAGATAAACCACATCCACTGCGCTGCCATCATCTATGCACCTGGTTATGTCTTCATAAAAAGCTATCAGGTGACTTCCTCTTGGAAAAAAAAAAACATGTTGATTGCTCCTAATGACCCTTTTATCCTTGATATTCCTAGGAAACACTTCCTTGATGATTTAGATTAGACCCAGCCTAGTGCAGTGTGAAGAAAAGGCAAAAACCCTGCGCCACTCTGTGGGGCAAAAAATGCGAACAGCCTTGTTGTAAATCTCTGAAGGCAGAGGTTGTCTATTCAGCAATCTTCAATTATTTAAGCATAAATCATGTTTTCATATTCATATGACCTCAGCCGAATCTCACAGGGGAACAAAAATTACTGACAAATTGAGTCAGGCTTCAGCCTAATGTCATATAGGCAAATAGGGATGCATTAGAATTTCAGTATCAGTACACAACATTGAGATTAAGAAAATCTGAAATACCCAGCGTTTACAAAGTCTACAAACCCATTCAACAGAAAGCTTTTGTGTGAGGCAGTCTGATCCTACACGGGATCTCCCATCTAAAATAGCAAATATTAGTACAGTGTAATAATAATAATAATGAATTTTGGCTTGATGATAAAAAGTGAACTCATTCAGGAAGACCAGAAATTACTGATGTTATCTGACCCACTGCCTGTTTGAGGATGAAGTATTAAAAATACATATACCATAGTAACTATTTGATGCCATATATGGCATAAAAAATAAATTCCCCTGCTGTTTCAACAGAATGGCGGTTCGAAGGTTCTTGTCATGCAGAGAAAGATTTGAACTTTCAGTTAATGTAACAGGATTGAAAACATCTACTACCTCTCCATTTATCTTGAAGTCTAACACCATATCATCAAACGAAGCTGGCTGGACATAGAAAGATGTTCCCAAAGGAAAAGAGTTATCCCATCTGTGCTTACCTCACAGAAAATCACCAAGTAGTTACACACGTCTGGGAAGTGTCTGATACTGCTTGCCCAGAAAGCTGCAGCCATTGAGGGATCTACTGACAATCTCAGTGTGCCAAAATTGGTCAAGTAACAGAAGATTTGGATGCAACACAATTTCTGAGATGCTTTCATGCAGGACCAGATGACCTAAGCACAGGGGCAAGCTACTCTGATGGCATCTGCTAGAACATCAAAGCTAGAGAATCCAAAACACCTGCCCAGTAATAGCTGATCTTCATGTCTTTTAACAGAAGATTTGCCAAAGGCAAAATTTAGGCAATGGCTCAAAGTACTGCTGACACAGGAACACATTCGGAGACAACCAGATGAATTCTTTCTCCCACAGAAACCCACTAGTACTAAACCAAAACATTTACAAACAAACAATACTCTGTAATTGACATTAAAATACTTTATTGGCTAGATAGAATCTGCAGTATGGATAGAAATACAGTGAAACACAAAGTCCTCCAAATATCATGTAGAAAAAACATAATTCAACACTTCTAAATCTTATTTATATACATTGCCAAACGTATTCAAGCGTGTAAATAAGGTCATATTTGCATTTTTTTTGTCTCTTGAAAGCATGTCTAGTGTAGTCCAAGGCCTTTTTGTTTCCTCCAGCAGAAAATTGCACAACCACCCTATTTCCTCGTTTAGCCTGAAATTTGATGAAATTTTACACACTTTTCTCTCCTTTGCTAGATCCTTTCAAGCTTGATTTCTGCCTCTTTTTCTCCCTTTGTCCCAGTATGCGATAGGTCTTTTTCTTAGCCTCCTTTTGCCTTTTGAATTTCTGTTCATCGTCCTTCTGCTTAACCTTGAGATATTCTTTAAGCTGTTCCCGATGTTTTACTTTGGCTTTCCTTATCTTGTAATTATTCACTGTACTCAAAGCACTGAGCAGGGCTGATATCTAAAACAGAAAATAGAGAATCAATACAAACAGTTCAGTTTCGGTGAGCAAGAAACAGTTTAACATCAGCAGCCATATAATGAATCAGAGATTCAAGGCAAGTTCCCAATTATTTCTGCACCTGTTACACAATTTCTAAAACAGTTTCACTACTTACCTTGTTAGGAAGTTAATCAAAAGCTTAATTTCTATGAACTCTGGTTTTAGTTAGATACTACAGAACCACAGAACCATTAGGTTGGAAAAGACCTTTAAGATCACGGAGTGCAACTATTAAGCTAGCAATGCCAGGTCGACCACTAAATCACGTCAAAAGCTGTATTTAAAAGGCTATGCCTAATTGCTACTACAGAACACTTAAACTGCAGTTTGGATCTTCTTGCCTTTGGAAGCACTCTATAATTTCCAATTTTTGAAGCAGAGTATTTGCTTCAAGTCCTGTCTGTGTTAATAATGCACAGCAATGACAGGTCAAATAAAAGACCGCAGCTGCCAATTTAAGTCACCCATAATGTGAGACAGCTATGTCCAAATGAAATGCTTTGCAAGTGCTGTGACAAGGACAAAAGTCATATTCAGGCTTCAGGTGACCTACTAGCTTAAAAAATAGACACCATCCACTCAGCAAGTCTCATGTACCAACTGTGTGCCAAACAGGAATAAAATTGCAGGTGGTAATTTTTCACTAGCAGCGTCTATGTCTTTAGTGCTAGCAGCAGATTCAAGTGCTGAAACAGTAGTTAGAAATGCTCTAAGTGACACACACACCCTTCAGGAGTCCTTGTTTCAGAGTAAGTGATAATTACCTTCTTTTCATGAGGCTCCCTGATAACAGCTGGTCTCCACTGGTCTTTTGGAGTCTTGCCTTTCTTCTCAAAATTCTTAGGCTTGTTCTTAAAAGGCAGCGCCTTCTGCAGTGCTTTAGGAATGTGGAGCTTATTGAAATGCCTTTTCTCCCTCACAATAGGCTGAAAGAATAGATATAGAACATGTGTAAGATTCATGGCTATCAACAGCTTTTATTTGATTTTGCATCTTTCAGGGGTCACAACCCAAACAACCAAGAACCTCTGAAAAAAAAAAAAAACCCCTCTAAAAAACCCCAAACCAAACAACCCCAACCCCCAAACAAAAACAAAAAAAACACAAAACATTCTCTGATGTGCTTACACTAACTGTGAATGGTATGTTCATCCCAATTTTACTATGACAGATGTCTCGGTAAGCTTTTGGAGAATACTTCTACCCTGCAGATTACTTTATAAACTTTCATTGACTCACAACAATCTGCTTTCCACTGTTTTATTCCCATCTCATGCCAGGAAAGACTGCCTTGTGGATAATAATATGAAGTGACACATGCATAACATGTATGTACACTGCCCTCAGTTAGCAGAGGTCTAAGGCAGAGTGCAAATTTGACCGTGAACACTGTTTCCTTAAATAAAAAAAAAAGACATATCAAATATACCTTATAGAGAGAATCTCTGTTTTGTTTGAGTTTGATGCCTCGCTCATGCCTCAGCTGGCCTGTTGTCTTCATACCACTCCAACTATCTTTCTCACCTGCTGGCTTCAGCAAGGATGTTACGGGGTTATAAAATGTTGGGATAGAAACAGGATACCAAGTCCTCACAAAGACGATATCTGAAAGAAAAGGAAATGGTACTGGACTCTATAACAACACAGTTCATCACATGCACACTAAGCAAAGATCACCTGAATAGAATAAATGACTAATATCTTGACCATATGCTAGCATTGTGTTTGATATATAAAACAAATCCCTTCAACATTACACAAAAGCAATATAACTATTTGTGCACTTGGATTCTGCAAAAACCCCTAAAGTCATAAACAGTACATATTCCTGAAGAGCAGCCAGCTGAATAACACGCTATTCATTACTCATATTTAATTAGAAGAACTAGCAACAGAGTTCATATATGTACCTGTGCCTCTATTTCTGACAAAACTGATTTGGTTTTCCTCTGCCTGTATTTATAAGAGAACTAACTTGCTTTTATTTTGCACTGTCCATAATTTCAATGGGTTTAGGCAAACAGGCCATATAAACTCAAATAAGCATAAACTCATGTTCTCAACATTACAGTGACACTCAGAAAACATAGGAGATCACTCACCACTATCCCCTGCAAAATTTCCCCAAAAGGCTGGGGGAAAAAGTTTCCTAGAGTTACAATGCCACTCTTTGGATTGCTCAGAAACATGTCCTTCTAGCACCTGTACCACTAAATACAATTCATTTTCACGTTCAAGGAGAAAAGCATACCACGCTGTGTAAAACATTTTAACTCTAAGAACTATGTCTCCAAGACAAACTTTTTCATCTGCATACTATATGACTTCTAACTGAAAGAAATCCAACATAAAAATGTACTTCTAAAAAAATCTCCTTCTGCATCTCACTAGATATTTCATGCTCTTTGAATTCAACATCTCAATTATCAGATTCCAGAGATTCTGAGACACGGTTTGTCAATCTGTGAAGCAGGATGAAAGTTGTGCAACAACTTCCATGGAAAGCGCAACTTACCGCTCATCAGCAACTTGTCTTCAAATGTTGCTCTGAAAGCACCTGCTGGAGCTCGGAGGGCCTTTTTGATCTGTCCTCGGATACCACTCACACTACGAATTGCTGCACCTTCAAATTTAGCCACTTCCAACTGAGAGTTAAACATTCCCTGAAAGTGTGAATTACCCATCATCATTCAAGATGCTAAGTCTCTCTCTGTGACCTATGTAGGCCACATAAACTTTAAGTAATTCCCACAAGCATATCTTATAAAGAAACAGGTAGAACATAAGATTGTCTTTATACTAAGAACACTGATCATACCAAAAACCTACTGAGGTAACTTTAAGGTAAGCTGCTAAAAGTAATCACCTTAAAGAGTCATATACCACATGCAAGGCTTCTTCACATTAAACATATACATTTAAAATTCTGGAATAGAACATATTTAAAAGAATCTGTCCAGTTCTCTTTTAAAGTCATTTGCCAGAACATAGCATAACTCAAAAGCAAGTAAGCTACTTTAAGTTGCTAGCTGTGAGACTAACACAGCACAGCTCTCCAAGGTTTGTGCTCCTTTCATAAATCACAAGGAAGTCAAGAAGAAAATCATGCACGCTTAACACAAATACTTGTGTGCTTCACTGCTGGGATGAGTGTTTAGTTGCTTACTGCTGCAAATGCAGAATAACCCAACCCTTCCCTGAGCCTGGAAACCCAGCTAAGGACAGCTGAAAGGTCAATAAAATTCACTTCTGCAACACTTCCTACCCCAAACACTTTTGTAATTGTAACTGTGAAGTCTTAAGCACTGATAGAAGTAATCTTTGATCCCCAAGTTTAAACTCAGTGGGATAAAACTCCTTGAATGACCCCAGCGACAGGTTCACATTCCCCAGAGGTGTCCGCCACTGTGGAAAGCTCATCAGTGGGTCGGGGGAAGGGGGAAGGGAGAAGAAAAAAAAAATAAAATAATAATAATAAAAAAAAAAAAAAAAACAAAAAAAAACCCCACATTGAATGTGAGCCTGATGACTCTTCCAGAATTTTTGTCAGAGTAACAGTAATTCATATTCACTGGCTAACGATCAGGATCTTTAGAGATACTGAAGGGAGCTCAAAACAACCCAAGCAGCTACTGAGATCCAGAACACTACGCAACAATTATGGGAGACTTCTGCTTCGGGAAAGACAGATGGAGTCTCAGGTTGCACTCACTCCTTCCTAACATCAGTAAATGTTGGTTTACAGTATAGATACCCACCTTAATAAAAGAAGTGTTCTTATAAATTTTGAATGGAAAACCAGTTAGCTTTAATTTCTTGACAATAGTTATGGATTTATCTAAATCAAGCACAACTCCTGTTGCAGCAATCCGGAAATCAGGCTGAAACATACAGAAATGAAAGACACTGCTGAATGTATATTTACCAAACAGTGAAGAAAACATTTCACAGATACCATTTCACTACTTTTTAGAGTTTGAGTTCAAAATTTATAATCTTTGCAGGAGTACAGCAGCATGACAAATGCAAACTGATGTCGTACAAACTAGCTGAGTTGCTTGTGACATAATATTCCTACCATTTACTAACGAGATTTTCAGAACTGCCATTCTAATTACCTTGGAAGCAATCTAAGAGTCCTTATTATCTACCTCATTTTATAAAACAGAATCTTAGTCAGACAGAAAGTCTCAAAGGAGAAGCACTTTGTGCACTGCTGTAAGTCACTACATTATGCTAGGGTCACATGACAAAAATAGTCTTTTAATACATATAACAAGATGACTTAAATAAGGAGTATTTTAGTAAGGAGATAATAATGACCACTCTGATTACTGTTGTGCTCATTAAAATGCCATGCAAGGCTTCCATTATACATTGGATGTAAGTATAAATCTACCTTTGGGTAAGATATAGGCATTAGAGATTGCATTTGATAAATACTGCTTTGACGCTATTTAAATTAATGCAGATACCCATAAACATTTTAACAAAATGTGGTGAAATCACACTGAGGGTAAACTTTTTCAACAGGAACATAAGTATACCACCCTGTAAAAAGGTTTTAAAAGTTATATAAATATTTAGTACCTGAAATTCAAGTCCGTATAAATCCTTGCACAGAAAACAATAAAGTGGTATTTGTCATTTTCAGTGTAACATAACTTTTTTTTAAAAAAACCCCACACCACAAAAAAGCCTTCATATTGTTTCCCATCTCATCACAACACACCTTTCAAAAGCTTGAGTTCACCTACATTCTCAGTTCCTACAATGTCACTGATTTACCCTATGTAAACCTTCTTCTCTAACTCTGTATTTTATCCAAAAAACCCACAGAAAACAGTAAACAATGTTTTGTGATAAACATACCGTTGTGCCACTGACAGACTGAACTGCCAAAAATCCTGTCCCCTGAGGAGTGATGGGTCCTGCAAGGAAATTAAATTAAACAATTTATGAAAAGCTTTACTACACAACATCTAGTTTCCATTTAAAGTCAGAAAGCTTAGAAACGTGTCCATATTAACTAATAAAACCAAAGCAAAGCTTCAAGCATTCAAGCCATTACTCACACACACAGCCCTACAAAAGTTAAATGAATGCTTAACAAGAAGTTACTGATGTTCAGAAGCATTTACAGGGCGCTAGGCCCACAATGTCTGCAAGTGGGCCTTGAAAACAAATCACAAATAATAGCCAATTGCTTATCTTCCCTTATTATTTTGTGTTATTCTATATTACACAGGGAATACAACTTTCTAGAGACTTTTTAGTCCAAAAGCTAGTAGTTGTATTTTCCTGATACATCCTGTAACGATTAAGTGACACAGAACAGTGGTTCCAGAATGCCCTCACCCCAAAAAGTCGCTCCGCAGTGCATGTGCTGTGGTGTGTACTTCAGGAGCCTGTGACGTCCGTTGTGATCTTCAATGTAGAACATGGGGATAGTCTGAAATCGCCTCCACCCTAATGACAGGATTAAAGGATCACGTGTCTTAAGAATCTTCTTATACCATCGATGCTTCTTCAAGCGCAACTAATTAGAGGAAAATAGGAACAACGCTATTACAGGATAATAACATTAATTCTGAAATTCAAGCCTTAATTTTCAGGAACGATTGAAAGCAACTTCCATCTACGCAAGAAATTTTTATTCAGTAAGCTTTATATCTTCAAACATTCTCATTAACACTAGCTTGGCTGGAAATGTGAAACTCATCAGTATTTTACTCACTTTGAAGACAACATTTGTAAACACACAAGCAAGTATATTAAAAAAATATATGTGACAGTAACTTTTCTACAGCCACTTGTCCATAGACCATGAACCTCAGAGAAGAATTTATGCTTGCAATTTAGCCATCACAATATCAGATCTTTTGTCTGCAGACAAACAAACAAAAGTAACTCCTTCTTCCAGTTACGCAATTAAGCCTGTAAAAATCCAGTGTCTGCTACTGTAGAGTTAATTGTGTCAAAAGCAAATCCCCTACTCAAGAGACAAAGGCCAAGGTTTCTCTCTGTTTTCTAGATTTTTAATAAACAGAAAATAAATAATAACTCCAGACACTCTGAAACACATCTGTACTAATATAAAGTGCACTCACAGCTTTGGCTACATACCTGTACATATCCAACATTTCCTTCACTGTTGCCTAAACCACCGAGGATGACAGGATAATGAGGGTCAAAATTCAGGACAAATTCACATGGGACATTCTCAATCTCTATTCGAACATACATCCCAGGCCGGAAACCCTCATACTGCACTCTGGTCTCATCATCTTGATCTTCAAATTCCGCTCGATTAAGCTATGTAACAAAGAGAAAGTCACCTTGTATTTTACAAAATTCAAGTATTAACAACTTGTTCATGAGGTGTCAGTTCTATTTAAAACATGCTAACATTTATATAAATCTTCTGGGAAAGATCTGATAGGTTTTGTTTCTTTTTATTCAGAGCAAGATCTCTACCACCGTGAATTCCTTCCAATTTCAAATCCCAAGTGGTCATGTTAGTCTACTTGAAAGACAGCCCCCAAGAGAAGCAAATGACTGAGTGACTTGTGATATACCTCTCATAATGGTGACACTGGATTTTAAAGATACAACCGTTCAAAGTAATTTTTGATTTAGGAGCCCAAGTACCTTTCAAAGTTAAGGTGTCAATTTATGAGGAGGCTGGGCTCCTATCTTACTCAGCAACTTAGTATTTCTATGCATCCCCACATTGTACACTGTCCAAAGGGTCTTTTAAAGCTCTTCTTACCATATGAATGTAGATATTATGTAAATATTTAGCAAAATATCCTTGTGAACGACAGAAGCCTCACCCTCCTGTTCTAGTTCCCGATGTTCAGCCACCTATAAGATGCCATATTTAAGCCAACTATTAATTTCATTTCTCAAGTTATTGAGATGGAGTGGTCCAAGTTTATTTTTCTAGAAGACTTTACGCATTCCCACTGTGAGATCCTTGCCCTTCCATCCTGCAGCAGGATTATTGCTGACATGTATTTCTGTAACAGACCTCAAGTGAAACAGCTGTAAATTGCCTTGTATTCTTTTAGTGGAATGTCCTTCCTTACGCTTTAAGAGCTTTCAGTAAGTACAGCAGCATACCAGAGCTCATACAATCACTAATGCAAGGAGGTAACAATTAAATTAATGATTATTTAGGGTAACATTTTATCAGAAGAGAAGACAATTAAGTTATTAGCAATGTTCTTCCAAGTCAGCCAAAGAAAGAAGCTACTTTTAGGTTCACAAGATTCTATCTAAAAAAACAAGGCCTGGAACTAAATCAATACCTCCAATTCTGCATACAGTTACCCTGAAGACTCCTGCCACACATACAGACCAAGGGTCATCAATTATTTTTGTCTCAAAGTAACTTGACAGATGTATGAAAATGCATGAAAATGACTGCTATACATAAAACTTGTCTGTTAATAACATGACCAAAAAAATCACACTAAAAATAATGCCAGAAAAATATTTGACACAAACTAGCATGAGAAAGATTTTCACCTTGCTACATACAAAAGGATGCTCTCTCATGTTTTAGGTTTTTTTGAGGCCTGTCAGGCCATGCTACTTCCACCACTAAGGGACAAATGCATAATCGTTAAAAAATTTTAAGTAGATGAAGTTTAGATGACACATCTGGACTTATTCAATGATTTAGCATATGGTTAACTACTTAACTGAATTTAAATTAAGCTTTCAGTTGCTTGGCTTACCTGCTCCTTCCTTTCCATCTAATGGAATCAAAAAGTTTAACCATAAAAAAATTGCAAGCATGTATTTCTTTGTGTGTGCTTTGTGAAGCAGCTCCTGAATGTCACGTGGGTCTCCAGGAAAAAAAACTTTCTGCCAAACTCTGTGGGGGATTTTGAAATACAGCCGGGTAAATTGCCATGTCAACAGTTTGTACCTGTGCCTGTTTATGCATTTCTTCTTTAAGATCATCGAAGTACGTGGCATCCCCTTCATCATACTCTGCATCAAACACTTCTTTCAGTTTCTGTTTCTTGTCCATGCGCTCTTTTTTTTTTTCCTCCTCCTCAGATTCTAGTTTGGACATTTTGCTATCTTCCTCCTCTTCTTCACTTCCAGACTAATTGGCATTAAGTTATCAAACATGTAAAACAGTTCACTGAAAACAACCCATTCTGACTAACAGCTTGGTATAGATTGTTAAGTAATATTTTGTCACAATGCAAATTCTAAAGATACTTTAAAAATATTTCAATTTTAGATAGAAATTAGTAAGTTACTAATACAAAATGATGTAACTTCAGCAATGACCAAAACATTTCATGATTTAATTGTATCCCTTTTCACCGAGAAAACTTCTTGACTTTATGCTTCTTTTAACATCAGGGAACAGACCCTGGAACTAATCATTTGAAAACTGTCAAAATTATGCCATTACCCTCGATTTGACAATGAAATGCAAAGCCATAAATTTGCAGAGTCTGAAAAAAAAAATCGTTGTTCAATCTGCATTGTCACAGACAACTACAGCTCTGTTCTTGGAACATATCCAAGCCACAGCAAAAAATAGCTTCCACCAGCCTCTTTTATGCAGATATGAGGAGTGTCTAGGAAGCTGTGACAGTTTCCATTATTTGTTGTGCTTAAACAGAGCTCTATTATCTCCTGCATCAGATGAAATGACATAGCACAGACATGATCACATTTGGTTTTAAAACACTTCTCTCATATCTCCAGCTCTTGATTAAGCCTGACACCTACTGTTTAATAAGTGAGGTGACTTCTCCTACATAGTAACAATTCAGTTTGAGATTAAAAACATGCCAGTCTACATATTTGTAGGTTCCAAAGTCCGCAATACATGTACCTTTCCCTTCTTGTTTCCATTATCTCCTTCCTATTGATTTGTGAAAACTTAATTTATTACACAGGAAACCTATCACTTGATCAGAAACTCGTACATACATATGCTGCTAAAGAACATTAAAATGCCGGTCAAACCTCATCTCCCTGAGCAGCATGCTTTCCTTTGTGCACAACACCGGTTTCAAGATCTTCAAAATCTCCACGCAGTTCTTCTGCAACAATAAATACCCAAGATATCGGACAGTCAACCATTCTGTTGGATTGTCCATACAATTTCTCATATTTTCAGTACTTTGTATTCTTGGTACTGCTTTGTAGATTAGTTTCAATACAAATATTTGCCTTCCCATCTATAGTTTCAGCTTAAAATTCTCAGCTGAACTCCAGTGGCTCCTCCTTTGCCTTTCAATACCTTTATGATTTCAAAAATGTAAATAAAGTTTAGGTTGTTTTGAAGGACCACACAGCACAGGAATTATCACTCTAAATATGAAAGGCACCAGCAGAGCAATCAAGCTCCTATCTTTAATTTTCAAAAACAAAGAATTTAAATATAGCAGACAATTTTTAAATTTACAACAAATGCTTACAGAAGTCTGTCAAACCACAATCATTTTGGATATAAGATACAGCTGTATTACTAAGATTTTCTAAGTATTTCCTAATTTAAAAACAAAAACCCCCCAAAATATCTGAGCACAGATCTTACTTTTTCAGTTTGTCTTGCCATTAAAAAAAAATTCTGCTTATTTCTACCATGACCATCCAAAAGAATAAACCATACAGAGCAGATGAATAGGTAAACTTGGGTACATAACTCAAAGTTCTCATGGTCAAGTGTTGACTGAGGACTCCATTTCCCAATTTAAATTATACAACCTATTTTTCACAGAGTAAAGTTTCATAATTCGCTAGTTCCTTTCTGTTTGTACAGAGATGTATAGCAATGTTTAATTATATTAGTATCTGTATAGCACTTTATGTAATAGTTTGAAAAAACGTGCAATATCACTAAGGCAAAACATTGTACATACGTAACTATGAAGTCACACTTTTAAAAATCCTGTATACATTAATAATTTTAGACGTCTTACACATACCATCTTGCTCCAACAACTTTGCTGCATCTTTATCATCTTCCCATTTTCCAGTTACAAAGCAGTCTCGAATACTGCTCATAACCTGCAAAATAGTTGTGTCATTCCCTTGTACAGTTACAGCTCGTCATCAACAGGAACATTCTCTGATATGCTCCCTCTCCTCCACCAGAGACACCACCTCAGAGATAATACAGTATTCTCACACAAAGCTCCACATCAAGACATCATTACCAAAACTACACAATGCCTCAGCAAACACAGAAACGTGAAACTAACTCAAGGCTTGCCCTAAGGTCTTTACACTAACAAGGTCTCTACCTTACACCGTATTTTCACTTGTATTCCCCCGGTTTTTACTTTTCAGTAAACAAAGAGCAAACTACAATTCACCAAATAGTCAAGAGAGCCAAGCATTAAACTGACTTATTCTAACTTTCTGTTTCTCTACGAACAGACCTTTGAATCTGAAAGTTAGTAAATAGTTCTAAGACAGCAAGCAGCAGGAGATGGGAGACTCTGGCCATAGTTCCCACAGGTCTGTTCCAGTGACAACTCAGTAGTACTTTATGAGACACAGGACATAACCAGTATAGGATATGCAGAAGGAATTATCCAATGGTACTACCTCTTCTAAATCCCAATCTTGCGGTTTTTCTATCAGAAATTTGGAGCAGTCAAGAGCATTGGCCTTCTCTTTAGATGCTTTGTCTGGACGGCTGACACGAAACAAACCTCCAAGTTCATCAGCTGCATCCTCGCTCTCATGGTCCTCATCCTCGACAGCTATATGAAACGTACAAGTTGTGATTATTTTCATCACGGTACACAGATTACATTCAAACATTCATTACATTACTTAACAACCTCTCTTCTGTCTTATGTTTCACAATACCTGCAGTAGTTTGAGGAAGATACAAACTAAAGAAAGTTTTAAACACAAAAGACTGAAGAGAAAGGTACTCTGATGCAGTGCAAGAATTAATAGCCTCCTCACAAGGACAAAAAAAATATGTGAGCAGCAACGAGGAAGACACTATACACTGTAATCATAGTGAACTTCAGTAGCACAGTTGTTCCATATGTAAACGTCATTCTTTTCACAAATTCCACATCATCCAATTTTTTTCTTTTTAGCAACCTGAAATCTGTTTCTATTTGCATAAGTGGAATCACCTGCAAAAATGCTTCCCAGTAAGTAAACATACAGTGTTCATTCAATAACATAAGTAAAAACAATACCAAAACAATCTGAGAATAGAAACTACATAAAGCCAAGTCTGTAAGTGAAGAACACTCGACCTGAAAATTTGTCAGCAAATCTTCCTGCCCCTGCAGTGCGGAAGGTTCACAAAAAACAAATTCTCACTGTGTTCTACAGAGGTTCTGCATGCTGAGGTTTCTACACTCAGGTAACTACTGGAAAAGTTGTGAACTAAACTGGACGAATTACATAAATAGCAATCTTCTTCTTTTAAGCCAGCTAGCTTTACTTTTTCTTGACAATCACCCTTATTACAGACATGATAATACTAAGTTACATCTAAGAGATTATTCCACTCTCCATCATCATGAGACAGAAATTTCAAAAAACAGACAACAAACGACAACCCTTTATGAAACACGTCAATTACCACAATGGATTTGCATAATATTTATCGGATAATTACATAAATGAAATATGTTTGGGCAGAAATAGTTGTAGCACAAAATATGAGTAAGAATCAAGTACATCTGGAAAACCATCTCAAAATGCTTTTACTGGAAAAGTAAAAACTGTCTTTATTACAATTATTAGTAAAAATCATAGAATCATAGAATGGCCTAGGCTGGAAGGGACCTTTAATCCAACCTCCCTGTCATAGGCAGGGACGCCTCTCAACTAGCTCAGGCAACACATGAAGACCGAACGGGAATGGAACCCCCGACCTTCCGTGTTTCAGCACCACGCTCAACCCAGTGATCTAAATCAGCATCAGCAATTTAAAATGCTAAACTGGATCAGCAACTTAAAATGTCAATTAACTCTCCTCAATCCTCCCACCAGAAAAGATTCAGACCTGCAAACTTGGGTTAACAGCTAAAAAGCGACCGTATATTAAGTCAATTTTCCAAACAGACTTGTACCTGTTCCATATATGAGTTTACGAAGATTGGGGGTTGAACGCTGCTGTCTTAGAAAAGCTTGAGCTGCCTTCTGTGTAAGGTCCTCTTTCCACTTAAGTGCACCTGAAAAGGGAAAAAAAATTGCATTCTACCTCCAAAAACTAACAAGACTTAGGAAGTATACAAATAATTTAAATAAGGACATGACAACAATCTTAAGAAGTGGAGACACAATCCACAGGTTGTTTTTTTTTATACTCCACATATACACAGAAACACAAATAGTAGCTAACAAATTGTATCACTGATTTTTTTTTCTTATGATGAGCCCTGATTTGAAGGCAAAATTTGAAGAGATTATTAGCACTAGTAACAGATCTGATTATTTTTGTCACGATACGTTTTCTTCAGACCGGCAGAATGGTTAAGGTTGGAAGGGACTTCTGGAGGTCATCTTGTCCAGCCTCACTGCTCAAGCAGGCTCACCTAGAGCAGGCTGCCCAGCACCACACCGGGGCTGTTTTTTGAATATCTCCAAGGATGGAGATTCCACAACTTGGGCAACCTGTTCCAGGGCTGAGCAAGTAGTTAATACATTTTATTAACATTCCCTCAATAACATTTTATTCTTTCTAAATGTAATAGTTTCATAATTTGGTTTACACACAGAGCCATAAAGATTAAACTTAAAAGAGAAATGTATGCAGAATCAATTAAGTTTATAAAATGAATCGCCTACATTTTAGAGGAAGGAGAGCCAAGATCTGCACACTACATTCCAATTCGAAGGCTTTAATAGTAGATAGTCCCAGGTTTCCAAATTTGCCACTTAACAACTATATATATATATATATATATCAGAGGAGCACTAATACATAACATTTACTGATAATACCCTTCAACAAGGAATCCGATTGAAAATGGACAGCAAAAGTTTTCAACGTTTGTAGTCTTACCTATTGTGTCAGCAGAAAAATCTATTTTTTCTTCGTACTCCTCTTCCTCTCTCAGTAGATTCTCCACATCATCATCGGCAGCACCTTCTACAGCTTTAAGTTTAGCCTGTCTAACACTATCAGCTTTCTTTGCTGGAGCGTGCCGAAATCCCTTCCTATCTGACTTTTCAACTTCTAATTCACCACGGGATCCTTCTTCAGGATCACCCTCACTGAGGGAAGAGTCTTCAACCTCAGATTCTGATGCCTCTTCTGCAGTGCAGTTTCCTGAATCTGTAGTGAGCCCTGCTTTTCTTTTCAGACTGTGATCTAAGATTTGTGATCTCTTTTCTGTATCTTCAGTATTTACTTCATACTGCTTAGATTTGGCTTCTCTTTTGCTTGCTGCCTCAAATTCACAATCTGAGCTTTCATTTTCGTAAGTCCTTTCCTCCTCATCATCATCATCATCTTCCTCAATCTCACTCTCTTCAGGGGCAGTTTTTCCTTCTTCCCCCTCAGAACTCATCTCAAGATCATCATCACTGTCGGCAAACGCTGGCAGTTCATTCACTACTTCTTCTTTAATCACCTCAGTTTTCAGACGTTTGGCTCTCCCAACAGCCATCTCTTCCCTTAGCAGTTCTGCGTCACTTTCTTCCTCAGCATCATCTTCATCGTCGCCCTCACTTCCATCCTCAGACATTGCTGCTGCTGCTTCTTCATCATCTTCCTCATCACTTACTCCATCATCATCTTCTTTGTCCTCTTCTTCAAATACTGCCTTTCGACGCACTCTTCCAGTCTTCAAATCAACCTGTTTCTCTTCTTTTGGCATCACAAACCTGTTTTTCCAAAGATCACATTTAGGGTAAGATGGTTAAGTACAAGAAAATCTTAATGAAACAATGAAGATTCATGTTAATATTTAAAAATTTTATTTTATTTTTTCAACGGAGGAAAGTTATGGAGAACATTAAGTTCCTGAAGTACAGAACGACTGTTAACTAAAGAATACACCCTCTGTTATAGCTATAAATAATTTCAAGAAATTTCTTCATTTTTTGTGGAATGACAATAGGTTATACAATAGGTTATCTTTCACCAAAGATTATGACTGCCATTCTCCAAAACTCTGAAGAAAATCAGAAATATGTTACTCAGGGCTATATCTGCAAGGAATTCCTGGAAGGTGTGACTATACCGCTTGCAAAATGCTTTTAATATCAATTATTCCCATCTTAAAATACACATTTGGCATATGAGTAATCTCAGAAGAGGAAGAATTAGGCAATAAACCATTCTACTAATTGCTCTGTAGAGAATTTTTCTAAAATTAGAGCCCAAACTTAGAGATTCATTCATGCTCAAAACATTGCTCAGCATTCCAAACTTACTCTTGTCTGACATCTTCTGAACCTAAGGGTCTAGAGTCCATGAAGAGAGAGACCTTGCTCGATGCCATCTTAACATCAATGGCTGCATGTGTGGAGATGAGGCTCTGAACTAGTTCGTGATTTGGTCTCAATTCCTCCTGGAAAGCCAAGACTGTTTTACTTTTCAATTAAAATGAATAAACAGATGTCTAACGAACAGCTGACAGAGCCACTAATCTGCCTCAAAGAGCAGAAATATGTATATACAAGAAAAAACTCCACAGTATTTTAAATAAACATCTTGCCAGAACAGCAAAGTCACTCTTCCCCACTTCACCTTTCAAGATCACGTACAGTATTAATGCAACAAAAATTAAAGAAGGCCTCTTTCATGGTATGTAACAGCTATAGTTAACATCAGCAAGCACAGGTTAACGTAGATCCCAATATATTTAATATTTGGCACAGCGGAAACCAGCTGAATTCATCAAGCTTTTTGTATGCAAATGTTTTCTACCTCTCCCTTCGACCAGTCAAATTCTGTGAGTTCTCCCACAGTCACCCGGCCCTGCAAAATAACACCAATAATATCCCAGTACCGGGAGTATTCTATATATCCTAAGACAATGTTTGGAAAGTTAACGAAACTACATTTAGGTACATATTATTAACTGATCCTTCAAACGTTCTGCACAACTTTTTACGCAGAGATAATAAATATATCCCTCCTGCACTGGAGGAGAAAAAGAAATTACCCACTATGAATGCATAAGAATTGATTATTTCAAAGAAGCTTATTTTTAAGCATTTATTTTGACTCTAAGCACAAAACCGACATTTTGCAAGAGAATTCAAATCAGCAACAGCATTCCCTTACCTCGTCTTTTTCATGAGCATGGCTTCCACCAAGGTCAATGTAAACAGCATCTTTATCATACACAATGCCCCCAACCCCCGAGAGAGGGGCATAGACTAGTTTCTCCTTCTCATTTAGAGAACGCTTCTTCTGCTGCTCAGGTAGAGCACAGGGGTCGGGTAGGAAACTCACATCACTCACAGCAAAGTCTCCTACACCTGGAGTGACAGACAAGGGAAGTAATAAGATTTTCACAGTTTTCATCAAAACCAAACCAAAAATATTGTAGCATTCAGTGATTCATCAACAGAGAGCTCTCTGAACATCCAAGTCCTCTGCGTTACCACTGAATTAGGGAAGCACACGTAAGCTCACCAGAACACTGCAACGCTCTGGGTTTGTTTGCTTGTTTTTAAATGAGAAAACTAGCATCTCACTTTTCCGAGTAGGTCTGTAAATTCATTATTAAAATATTTCTGAATTTAAGTTTTTAAATAATTTACTTAAAATATTATATTTACTCAATGGATATGAGAAATTTTACATAAGTCAAATTTACTTTTCACTATTAGGGCTGGTACATTTCACTCTTATAGCAAAACACCTTTGAAAAACTTCACACACTGCCAGTATTGTGTTTGACACTGCAACAAAACTTCACGATTAAAAGCAAAACTATTTACAAGGATTTTTTTTAAAAAAAGTATTATGAAAAACAATTTCCAAAAGCATAACATTTATTTAGAAAGGTGAAAAATCTCTTCTAAAATGTACAGCTGAAATATACAAATCATTCCACAATAAAAAGAGCAACAACTATATGTTGTTATTCATAGATCAATTAAAAAACAGTTTTAAAAATCTGGAAAATTACCTGGCATATGAATTTGACTTTTGTTTTTTAGGTGTGCTCCTCTCAAGTACCCATAAAGTGATATTTTTCTGTCACATTTGGGATTGATTCGAACATCTTCTGGGTTTGTCAACTCTTCCATTCTACCCAACATTCAAAAAAAAAAAGTTAGAATACCAGCAGTCCTAATAGTAACTTTTGAAAAAAGGTAATTTAAGAAAAGAGAACTGCTGCATCACTGCTGCCCCTGCACTCTGCAGACTCTAACAATCAAAATAGAACAATTATAAGAACAAAATCAATGGGAAAAAAAGATCTTTCAAAACATATTTTACAACTGTATTTTAAAACTTGTATAATCATGTTCAACAAGATATATCCAGAAGACTTACTGATATTTCACTAAATCTGTACCGCCTTCTTAGCACATTTTAATTACTGCTCATATGTTTTCCACACATAACCCTCCTCAAATCAATTTTGCCATTAGAGGAGAAACAGCTGAAGACCACACTATCTGCCAGCACACAATACCTTCTTTTCCCTAATAATGGCAGGGAGCAACACGAAAACTACTACAGAAAAGAGGACAGAGAGAGACTGGCTGTTTTCAGGCAGATGAGGGGGAAACTCATTCCAGAGCTCCTTTCTTCACTGCACAGGTGAGGCAACACAAGCACACACGCAAAGAACAGGCTGGGATGCACATTCTGGCTGCACATCAGCTTAAAACTGACCCAGCAACTAAAATAACTATAAACAATTACAGTAACCTAAAACAACGTTACTGGAAGACTACAGAATATTTTTTCTCATTGTCTCTCTTTGCTTTGTGTATTTAGCAAGATGCTCATGTACTTCTCTGACTTTCTTTTGTAAAGAATCAGAAGTTTGAAAAAAAAAAACCTTGTTCTAGGCACCTTGGATTCCTATGGGAGTTTAGCCATAACTCATGGAAATAAATTATGAAAGGTGAGGTAATTTCTCAAGTAGACACAGTCACCACCAAGATTCCTTTCACGTTACAAAAAGACCGTGAATCAGATGCTATACGTGGAGATGGAACAGGAACAATGTTCCAGGGAACTCAGAGGACTAATTCCCAAGCTGCTGTTAAATTGCTGGAACATTATTCCTTTTCCACAGAAATTCAAGATAATCATCAACAGAGTTATTTTAAATTTTTTGTTTCAAGTACATACAACATACCAAAGGTCTATCTAAATGATTCAACGCAAGTGATCACCGACTGGCTGAAGTTATTGACACAAACCTGCAGAGTATGCTTTCATTTCCCCAAAACCAGCCAGGTACCTCTAAATACCCACGCACACACAGAGCTCACTGGCTCCAGCATTATAGCTTCTTTAAACAGCAAGGTGCCATCTATGCAGAGCTTGAAGAACAGAGAGAAAAGCACACACCTGTCCACGAGAACATACGGGTGAGACGTTTGCCAGGTAAGAGGTCGGAATTTCATAATGGAGATAAAACGGCCCAAATTGTGAATTTCCTGCTTCTGATACTCTCCATGAACCATCCCAGACAGATAAAACAGCTTAGCACCCTAAACACATTAAAAAGACACACAAAAAAAGTTAAACATCACTTTAATATCTACAGAACTAAAAAAGATAATGCAATTCTAATTTTTAAATCATAACTGGAAATTGCAGGTTACAAATTGGTTCCAATAGATCAAACTAACCAGTCTACTTTCACACACAAACTGCCCCTAAATCTTGGGAGTAAACAATTCACACTCAGAAAACCTCGGACAAAGGTTAACTTGTCTCTCACACCTACAAGCAGATCCTCTTTGTGTAGCACCTGCGTAACAGACCTTTTTACTAGTATCACGTTTAGTAGCTAGTCACACTGGCATAGAGAATAGTTACACAAGTATTTTAGCAAATACAAGAACAATTACATAATCTGACACCTATTTTAAACAACTCTCTAAATGGATATTGCTGATGCAAGAACATAATAAACACCCAAGTACTGCTGCACTTTTTAGTTTCTGTAACACAAATTATACGAAAAAACGAACGTCAAATATCATACCGGATATACTTCAGTCCAGAACCTGTGCTTTAACCTCTTTTTAGTCTTCTTTAACTGCTTGTTGTTCTTGAATGTATCCAGGTGGGTAAGAACTCCCATAATTTTGGGAAAGCCATGTACCTGACAAATGTTCAGGAATTCAAATGTTTCCATCTCAAACCCAAAGCTGGCATCAATAAGCATCAGAACCTGGAAACACAACACAAGCACTTCACTACCACAGCACCATGGTGTCCACACAAGCTATTCAATGACCATAACACCTTTAGAGTCAGAAGCTTCTTGGGAACCAAAACCTTGCCAAAAGCTTTGTTCTTTATTTTCATAGAACTTGAAAATCAATTTTGGCCTTTTAGTTAAAGTATGGATCATAGCTGCTTTACAAGTCAATGGGGCTTAGGAAATCAAATCTCTTCTTCCCGTCAATCAAATTTCCTTTATATGGATTTGACTGTCTTCAAGAAAACCACAGAAGCATAAGGCTGCTCTACGAATGCAATAACATACATTATCCTAGCCTGAACAGTTGCGTTTACCTGGTGAATTTAAAATATGCAAAACTGAGTATTTCAGGTATTCGCAGCAACTAAGAACTTAAAACACGTGGGAACTGATGACAGAGACCTGCAAGTAATTATGTAATCTCAGCCTCTGAACAATAAAACCAAATAGATTCTCAGGATCGCCACATGCATGAAGAATCTCAAACATCCATCACACCTACTATGAGAAATTTTTTCTATTTTTTAATACACTTCCCTTCCTCAAGTAGGAAACATGCAAGTATAACAATATCTGGATTAGTGCATGCATCTATTTTGATATTTAGATAGTGAATATTTAGATAAGGATCCCAAACCCTCGTCATCTGTGAATAATACACTCCAAACCCACTTGTAAAGTAAAATTCTTAATAGACAAAGGGAGGATGCATTGGGTCCCCAAGATCATCATGTAATCCACTGAGCCAAAAGTTACAAGGAAGTTACAACAGTGACAACACTCCACTGAAATCACTCATATTGCTACACAGTGATCTTCAAAGATGGAGACCGAGTGCATCACATAAAACCAACTAGTAAACTAATATATATTTCTGCTTTATACGTTACTTGAAAACTTCCTGACTAAAAACCATTCTCAGATTTTGCATGATTTGATCATGTAAAAAGTCACTTAATGGAGTCACTTTAACACCTCGGCTCATTATAAGATCTTCCATCACAAGTTTACCAGTTGCACCAACAATGAAGTCGAGTTGCATTTCCCTTCTTCCACATCCTCCCTGCCACCACACACATTCTTTACTCCCATTCCCAGGATAAGAAGAGTCCTAGGGGTTGTTCCAGAACATTAGGCCTGTTGTCAAGCTTAGTCCTGTTCTCTCTGAAACCAAAGACAGTTTTGCCTTTGACAGCAGTGGGTAGAGAAATCACACTGGTGCAGTACAGTCAAAAGTAGTATTTTCAATAAAAAATATAGTAGAAATCACACACCACTGTTAACTTACCAAATCAGCAACTTTAGCCAGGTCAATCATCGTGTTAATGTCACATCCACATTCAATAATAGTTAGTCTGCGTTTTTTACCTGAAAACAGAATTAAGAAATCAAGAACTGAAGCAGAGGAAGCAAACTAATTAGTCTACTGCTTTCTTTCCAGGTCACAGTCCTGAAGTTCCTAAACAGTACCAGGAACGCAGATTCTTGTCTAGCATGTAGACATGTCATCTAACACGCACCATCACAGAAGTGCCTGTTTTCAAATGTTTATAATTCTGCTAAAATTCTTGTGTTTATCAGGTTAATTACGTGTTTCCAAACAACTATTTCAGTCTTTTTTTAAAAAATAATGCTAATAGCTTAAAAAAAGTGACTTTTTTAGCATTATTTTTGCTAAAAGTGACTTTTTTTTTTTACTTTGGAAAAAAAACTCTGCTTCTTTAATCCTTACATTTTTTTTTTCTTTCTCATATTCATCAATTATTCCTTGCAAAAAGGAGATTTATCAGTTAAAGTCTCTGAAGAGTCTACCTGCAACAAACATACAGCTGTCTGTGCCCAAGAAAGAGCTCCCTTACAAATTGGTTCCCTGAGCTGCTGCTGGCTGTACTCCCCCTAGAACCTCAATGTTTCCCCCCTGGTAATATTCAAGGAAAAGTATGAAGGGAACAGACTAAGACAAGCGGAAACTGGGACTGAAAATTTAACAAAAAGGAAAAAGAACTGAACCAAGGGGTGAGGTGGAGAAATGTGACTGGAAATAGCTAGGCAAATTAATTCTTGGCTTCAGAAAGGAACATAAAGATGAGATCACAGGATTAGGACAGGGAACCTGAAAGAATGTGAAACACATGTAGAAGTTTGGATGAAGCCACAGAAAAACAGTTCGAAAGAGAAAACAGAACCCAGTGGAAAGGGAAAACCTGGGGATGAAAGAAAGTGAAAAAAAGGTGGAAAAAAAAACCCACCCATCACCACAACAGAACTGGGATCCCCGCAGTGTGGAAAACAGGTTCAGAGGGACTTAATAAGTATGCCTGATAACACATCCACATGATTTATTTTCAAAATGACCAAAAGCAATAAGAACATGAACACATCCTAGCACTAAAAGCAAGCAAGGAGTGCAGAGTAAGCCCTGCCATTTCTCCTATCTTTTTTCTCACCTGAAACAATTGTAACAGGACCCCGGATTTCAACCAGTTTTTGCCTTGTGAAATTCTTAATGAGGCATTTTATTACAGTGCTCTTCCCAACCTTGGGAGGGCCAACCACAACCACCACCACAGGAGGTGGCTCCAAAGGAGTACGGTCAACCACAGGAATGTGATGTTTTTTAGTCTTCAAATCCTGAGTTCTGAGAAAAAAAAAAATGCAACAAATACAAGAACTTAAAAATCAGTAACATTTAGTCTTTGGAAGTCTTCAGTATTTGTAAAGGTTTGCCAAGAGCCCAGATACTAATACATACCAAGTTTAAGGAGCCATGAACATTATTTTCCATTAAGCCTAACACAGCTGTACCATGTAACATGGCTGCCGAAAGCATCACACTTCTGACACACACACACAAACCACACCACAATCTGGTGATGAAATCTATGAAATCTATGTGTGCACACCAGGGGAAATGGCACGATGAATATTTCTACACCAAGCAATAAAGAAACTCCAGGCAACACCTAGCTGCTACCCAGCCAACCTTGCACGCTCCATAACAAATTCCCATTTCTTACCTATGGAAAGTTCTGGCCATCCGCACAGCAGACTGGACCGTAAAGGCTTTGGGGTTTCTCTTCCGCGCATCCTTCTCGTCTCCTAGTCCAAGGTCACTGAGATACCGTTTCCTTTTCTTCTCTGCCTTTGGCCCACTGTGCTTCGCACGATGCTGCTTCTTCTCCTTCTCCTCCATCCTGCTTTTTCAGCAATTGTTTACGAGTAATCCGCCGTAGGTTGCCTCCGAGTGACACTGTGCGCGGCTGACACGAGAAGAAAATGCACTCAGCACACAGAGCACACGCACAGGGCATCGCTACTGTCAACCTCACTTACCCACCTCTCAACAAAAAGTCCCGCCCGGCCGCACACGAGAAGGGCCTCTCCGGGCTGCCCCGCGGCCCTGCGCGCCCGACACCACGCTGCCTCCGCCGCGGCGTCGGGGCCCGGCCCAGGGGGAGCTCCGGGCCCGGCGGGCCGCGGGCCTCCGGGCACCGGGCAGGCCGCCGGGCCGCGACTTTGCTCCGCTCAAAACCGACTTCCAACGCCACCACGGCAGGGAGGCGGCTGCCGGGCACCGCGCACCCTGAGGAGACGCGGGAGAGGGTCCCGCGGCGGGGCTGCTCCCCACGGACCGCCGCCGGCTCCTCCTGTGAGCCCCGTGCCCGTTACCGTACCTGCTCCTGTGCCCGCACCGGCCCCGCCTCACCGCCCGCGTGTGCTCGCACCGTCACTCCCGCTATGGCGACCCCCCGGAAACAACAGCTGCGCCCGGAGTTCCGGGTGCGGCGGCCGCGACGGAGCCGTATTGCCGGCACACACGGCGGCCGCCCGGCGGGTCCGGCACCCCGGGAAGCGGCCCCGCCCGGCTTGTGAGGAAGCGACCTTCCCGCAGGTGGGCGGTGGTTGCGCGGCGGGGCCTTGCCCCACAGCGCCGAGAGGTGAGGGGGGACGGCTCGACTGCCGGGCGGCCGCTCCGGGGTCGCGGCCTGCAGCCGCGCAGCCTTCGGGGCTGTCCCTGTCCCTGGGGCTGCGGGAATCGGTGTGAAAAACATCTTTTGGGGAAAAAACCCCACCAAAATCATAAATCCTTACCAAGGACTATGGGAGGGCAAACGCGTCAAGAGGGTAAAAACCTTTGCAGGGCTTTCCAGTGCTATGAACCTGCACAAAATACGCTTAGAGGGGGATTTTTTTTCCGGTGACGAGTCCCACCCGCCACACGGGCACGACTGGGCAGGCAGGAGCCATGGGGCTCCAGGTGAGAAGTGGGCAGTTGCTTTATCGCAGGCCTGTGCCTACACCTTTGGGTGAGCCCTCCTGAAGATATTTATAAGTACAGGCCCTGCTTAATTAAGTGAAGAGCCCCCTTCTCCGGGATTGATTTGCTTTATGCCAAGAAACAGCAAGGAGCAGGCTACTAAAGAGGTGTCCAGGGCTGCTCTCCTTTTTTCTATAAATGGGAGCATTTTACAGTCAGAACACACTTGGTTCCTGACCAACCTCTTCTCCAGCATCGCCTGCTCCTATGATAGCACAAAGGCTTTTGGCATTCAAGTCCAGGGGAAGCTACTGATACTATCACTGGGAAAGTACCTCCCACACGTTGAGTAAGCGTGTAATTTGCATTCTGGCATTCTCCACCTCCTAGCAAGGAGTGAAAGTTTACTGAAACACAAGAGTGTTGCATCTGACTGCTCTGCACAGATTTTTATTTGTGAAATGTACGCTGGGTAGGTTTGCTAAAAGCAGCTTATAATAAAGAAAACCAGTAACTTACAGAAAAGCTCTACCCTGAGCAGTAGGTAGCTCTGTGATGGAAGAATGATTTATTTTTTTTCTCGGACTTGCTCATGAAGAGTATTCCACTTGTGTTAGAAAAGTGCGTTTGGGAAGCACGTTCCTTAGACCAGATGAGGTATTCTTACAGCAGCCAGGAGTGACATCTCAATGCCAGACACCTAACACAGCCACAAAGCTTTGTGAGCTTTGACAGAACTAGGATGTCTACAGAATGACAGAGCGAAACAGCTGCAGGGACCAGGCTCACTTAAGAGAATCTGTTAACAGCAACCCTCCAATTATTTACCTGAGACCCCTCAGAGATAAGAGGGTGCCAGTTACCACGTGTGGAGTTCAGCAGGGAGGATACCATGGGAAGACCCAGAGCTGCTGTCTCTGGGGAGGAACCAAAAGGCCACATCCTTGCTGGCTTAGTGGGGCGTGAAAATTCTCTCAGATGTCCTTTCTTCTTTTTTTCTTTATGAAGCAAGGCTGTTTTGCTACAAGATTTTGATGCCCATTTTTTGTCTGTCTCATGAATAAAATTATTCTTGTTCTGTCTATGCCTAGGAAGAAGTCTCACTTCTCATTAAGTAGGTCGTATGAGTGAGAAGAGTATAAATAAAGAAATAACTCTTAATGCTCAGTTCTAAAAAAATGTTTACTAAAGAAGACATATATACATTCATAAATACAATAATGCCCGTGTACTGAGCTCTCAAATTTTTTGTGTTCAAAGTGCATCGCAGCTATTGTCTGAAGCTACGGTTCTTCTGTAATATACATGAGGGAGCATGTGCCAATTCCTCAGGTCAAGGCAGAAAACTGAAATGACTTCTTCATAGTTGCAACTCAAAGTTTTTGACAAAAATCAGGACTAATTTTTTCTGAACTTCTTACGTACACATTTCAATAGACAGCTTCTTCACAGAGATATCAACTTTATTAAAATAATGGTCTGTGTTAAAGTTATGTTTCTCTTCTATAAACAAAGTAATTAAGTTAATAACATATGCATTAAAATCTAGGCATACTTAAAATATTCCAGAGCCACATTTTAAACACAAGAAAAGATCTGCACGTATAGTTTTTGGTATTCTTAGGCCCAATATTGCTTTAATACACAACAATTGCAGCTCTTCAGAGACACACATGAAGAACACTTCCACAATTACAGTGGTCTTCCAGACAGCCATGAATCTTGAGAAGTCAAAAAATAGGCTCAATGTGCAAATGCAAAGTTGGACACATTTTTTTTTCTGTGAGTGCAGTTTTACAAGGCCATTGTCACCTAAATAGAAAATCTTCATTTGGCAAATGGAAAACTACAGTGTGAACAAAAAAAAATCTAAAAAAATATACAAAAGTAAATCACAAAAATATTGCCTTTTAAAAGGCTACATAGGTTGTCATTTTTAAATAAAAACACTATACATTAAGTATCTAGGAAAAGACTAGCTGTGTTCTTTATCAGAAGCACACCTGAAACGCAAACACACCCAGTGAGCCATTCCCTGCCACCATCAAGGCTGCTTTTCCCATGCTCGTACCCGTCTCCTAGATTAACGCTTTCTCCACTAAAAGCTATAAATAAGTCTGTTTTCTACAGATTTCTTAAGTTAAAGTAAGTGAATTCTGTCCAGAATAGAACCAAAACTCAGTGTGGCAAGGCCATAAAACCAATGCCATAGTCCCAATCCTCCCAGCAGAAGTAGTCCAGCACAGTCTGAACACAGAAAGAGTAAACCTTCAGCACTGATGTGTGTGAAGAAGATTGGTCTGTGTGTGCAAGTACACGTGGGGCTGCTGATAACCAAACATGGGCAGGAATACTGCAAGCAGCTTGGTGACAGCTCCTGTGAGACAGGGCAGGGAAGCAGCACACCTGCATGGAGGTCATTCTCCTACAGCCCTTGCTAACTTTGCTTATCTTCCTTCCCCTTCCAGAGGGAGGACTCCACACTTAGACCTGCAAAACTTCTAGCCACTTTGGACAACACAGCCAATCGGAAAAAAAACAAACACCAAAACCCACATTCATTTTTCATCGGGCAAGCAGACCCACTGTCAGTTTCACGTGTAACAGGTTGAACTCTGGCCACTAAAAGCAAAAAGGTAACTTCTCGGCTCACTCTGCTCCCCGTTTTGTTCATTCTCAATCAGCGAATCTAAGCCATTTCCCAAAATGTCATTTCTCATGCCCAGCCAATGAGGGTCGTAGTCATTTACCGTCTCCAGCAGCTGCTGCCCATACAACGGGGCTGGAGTGGCAAGCGTCCCCTGATACCCCGCTTCATGCTTTGGGTGTACCAAAGGAGGACCAGCCATAAGCAGAGGTGGGCTGTGCCTCACCTGCTCGAACTCAAGCTCAGATTCCCCTTCACTGTAACTGAAAGTGGAGCCCTTCCCAAAGGGAGAAGCGTTTGACTTCATATACAAATAGTTCTCACCTCCCAGGCCCTGGTTAGCGTTTAAGACGGGCCTCCTATAGACGTTCTCTTTAGCTGCTAGGTACTGGTGATCTTCTATACAAGACTGGAAAACATCTGCATTGCAGTAGTAGCGTTCAGGGAAAGATTTCTTCAGGTACGGGTATTCCTGTGCCTGCTGCAGAGGGAGCGAGGGCTGGAGGGGGCTCCCCAAGCCCGCCGGGACCCCTTTTCCCACACAGTCCAAACCAACGTGAGCCGGGGCCTGACCCGTCATTCCAAAAGTGTTATCCAGGCTCCTGGAATGAGTATCGAGCCTTGAGAAGGGCTGCCACGAGTAGGGCGACGGCCGAGCTGAGAAGCTCTGGTTTCCTCCGGGCAGGCCGGGCTGGGGATGCAGGAGGCCCCGCTCTGGCCCGAGACCCGGCGTCGCCCGTGCCCTCTCCTGGCAGCCGCCGCCGCAGCGGGTCGGTTTTTGCTTGCCACAGGCCGGCTTCGGGTAAGCGGCGGCTTCGCTCTTCTTGTGGTTCAGCTGCCGGGCTCTCCTGTTCTGAAACCACACCTGCGGGACAGCGGAGACTGAGCGCCCGCCCCCGGCTCGGCCCCGCCGCCGTCCGGCCGGGGGCAGCCGCCCCGCTGCCCTCCCGTCCCGTCCCGTCCCTCTCACCTGTATCCGGGACTCGGGGATGTCGGTGAGGCCGGAGAGCTGCTCCCGCAGGGCGATGCCGGGGTACGGCTCCTTCTCGAAGGCGCGGACCAGGAGCTCCAGCTGGGCCTTGCTGAACGTGGTCCGCTTGCGCCTTCCGCCCTCCCGCCCGGCGCTGGGGGCGGTAGGGCGCGCCCGGGACTCGCCCGAGGGCAGAGCAGGAGCGGCGGGCGGCGGGAGCCCAGCTGTCCGCACCGGCGCCAGCCCGGCCCAGGGAGGCTCAGCGGTACCGCTGGGGCTGGGGGGCAGGCCGGCGAGCTCCATGCGGGCCGAGGGCTGCGGGCGGTGGGGCGGCAGGGGCCCCTCCCCGCCTTATGAGCCCTCCGCCCCGGCCGCCAGCGACCCCCACCCGCCCGGGCCGGCCCCGCGATGGTGACTCAGAGCCGTGTCCCACACCTCCATTGTCATCCCATCACAAAATACACATAATGAGGTCTCGCCCCGTCGAAGCAGCCAAAGCGTCTCCTGGTGAAGCCCCCGTCGCCGCCACAAGACCATCCACCTTTCTTTAATTCAAATGGAGGGTGGATAATTTAATGAAGTTATCTTTTCACGTTCGGTTCGGCCCTCTGAGAAGGCGCCCCTGCTCTTTGTGCTGCAGGCCGGGGGCTCCGCTGGAAAGCCGGGGCCTCCCTGGGCGTGAGGCAGCCTCCCCATCTCCCTCCGGCCAAAGGGAAACCATCCCGATTCTTGGTACATCTGGGTGACAACCCCTTGGCTTCCCTGCTCAGTTACCCCATCCGCAGGACACTTCCCATCAACTTAACTGCAGTAAATAAAATGCTGGTGGCCTTTCTAGACCTTGCATCAAAACCCACCGTTCACAATAAAGGACAAAGCCTCCCCCAGCACACTCTGCTGTCATCTGGAGGTGAAGGAGCTGTCTGCTCCCTCAGCACAAGCTTTTCCTTTCCTATGGCTGTTTTTTTGTTGTTTTTTTTTTCTCCAGACAGCTCTACTTATCCAAGTCATGTACAGAACAAGCCAAGGTCTGTGCTTTCAGCCCAAGGAGAAAGCATGACTGACATATTAATCCAAAAAGAGAGGCCAGAAATACTATTTAAGAGAGCCAAGAGTGATGTAAGGACTTACAGGGAGCAGCAGATGCAATGCCGAAAAGGATTAGATGTTAGAGCAGGACTAGAACAGCAGCAAATCAATTAGTAAATGTAATAATCTGTCAAACGAGGCCATTAAAGGCTATCACTGAAGGTGTTCAAGAACAACGGCATCATTATTTCATGTGTTTTTCACCTCAACATGTTCTCATTCGTTTTTCAGATTTGGGAGCTGCTCCACCTCGCGCTGAAGCTAAAGGGTATGGAGACAAAGCCTGTGGGCTGTTGCAGACTATTTGCCTTCTCCAGGGACCAATGCGTCCACCATCCACGCAGTCACTTCTGGGTTGAGTTGGGCGTGGGTTTTTAGCATTACACACACCACCACAGTGGTTCACAACAAAAATGAATGTTCTTCCAGACAGGGGCAACAGCCAGCCCCTATGAGTCCAGTACTCCAGACTGGATTCCTTTAGCAGCTCTGTCTATAAGGCAAGGTAAATGCTCTCAGAAACCACTTTACCTAAATAAGGTTTTCAAGCAGAAGTGCATATGAAGGAAGTGAGAATTTCAGAGGGATGACAGCAACATGTCATCCAAAACACCTGCAAACAACAGTTTGAAGCAATTTCTAAGTATTCCTCCCCTTTCTTCTACTGTAGCATTCCCATATGCCTGGACTGTCACAGCACACATATACCCAAGATTTCTTTTCTACCCAAGAGCTCTAGGGTAGTTTAGAGCTTTCACCTGTCCATGTAAATAATAAATATTGTATTTAAGCAAGGATTCTCACGTGGGAGAAGGGGCAGCTAGGTGGCACGTGGTTTAGCAGTTCTAGGTACAGTCAAGGTGTGCCACTACTCCTTTGGTTGTAGTTCACTTTTAATATTCGGATACCTAAGTAGGGAGGAGTGGATGAAGGTTTAGACACAATAAGCAGACATACCTGATTGATGAGGAGTGGGTTAAGGATCAATTTGAACACTTAAACATTCATAAATCCATGGGCCCTGATGGGATGCACCCACGGGTGCTGAGGAAGCTGGCAGGAGTCATTGCTAGGCCACTCTCTATCATCTTTGGTAAGTCGTGGGTAACAGGTGAGGTGCCTGAAGACTGGAGGAAAGCGAATGTCACTCCAGTCTATAAGAAGGGCAGGAAGGATGACCCGAGTAACTACAGACCGGTCAGCCTCACCTCCATCCCTGGAAAGGTGATGGAACATCTTATCCTTGACGCTGTCTCTAGGCATATCAAGGATAAGAAGGTTATTAGGAGCAGTCAGCATGGCTTTGCCAAGGGGAAGTCATGTTTGACCAACCTGATAGCCTTTTACGAAGACATAACCAGGTGGATGGATGGTGGCCGTGCAGTGGATGTGGTCTATCTGGATATCAGCAAGGCCTTTGACACCGTCTCCCACAGCATCCTCACACGCAAACTGAGGAAGTGTGGTCTGGATGACCAAGTAGTGAGGTGGGTCGGGAACTGGTTGAACATAAGAGGTTCCGCTTAAACTTGAGAAGAAACTTCTTCTCAGTGAGGGTGACGGAACACTGGAACAGGCTGCCCAGAGAGGTTGTGGAGTCTCCTTCTCTGGAGACATTAAACACCTGCCTGGACATGTTCCTACGTAGCATTATCTAGGCGTTCCTGCTCTGGCAGGGGGATTGGACTTGATGATCTTTCGAGGTCCCTTCCAATCCCTGACATTCTGTGATTCTGTGTGATTCTGTGAAGAAGCCAGAGGGTTGTGGTCAACGGGGCTGAGTCTGGCTGGATGCCTGTGTCTAGTGGGGTCCCTCAGGGGTCAGTGCTCGGGCCGGTGCTTTTCCATATATTTATCAATGATCTGGATGAGGGATTAGAGAATGTTGTCAGAAAGTTTGCTGATGATACGAAATTGGGAGGAGTGGTTGACACACTAGAAGGCTGTGCAGCCATTCAGAGAGACCTGGACAGGCTGGAGGGCTGGGCGGGGAGAAATCTTATGAAGTTCAACAAGTGCAAGTGTAGAGTTTTGCACTTGGGAAAGAATAACCCCATGTGCCAATATAGGTTGGGGACTGCCCTGCTGGAGAGCAACGCAGAGGAAAAGGACCTGGGGGTTCTGGTGGACAGTAGGATGACCATGAAACAGCAATGTGCCCTCGTGGCCAAGAAGGCCAATGGCATCCTGGGGTGTATTAGAAGGGGAGTAGCAAGTAGGTCAAGAGAGGTCCTCCTGCCCCTCTACTCTGCCCTGGTGAGGCCACATCTGGAATATTGTGTCCAGTTCTGGGCCCCTCAGTTCAAGAAGGACAGGGAGCTGCTTGAGAGAGTCCAGCAGAGAGCCACAAAGACGGCGAAGGGAGTGGAGCATCTCCCTTATGAGGAAAGGCTGAAGGAGCTGGGTCTCTTGAGCTTGGAGAAGAGGAGGCTGAGGGGTGACCTCATTAATGTTTATAAATATGTCAAGGGGGAATGTCAGGAGGATGGAGCCAGTCTCTTTTCAGCGGCGTCCACTGACAAGACAAGGGGCAATGGGTGGAAGCTGGAACACAGGAGGTTCCATAAAAATATGAGGAAAAACTTTTTTACTGTGAGGGTGACAGAGCACTGGCACAGGCTGCCCAGGGAGGTTGTGGAATCTCCTTCTTTGGAGACATTCAAAACCCGCCTGGACATGTTCCTGTGCGCTCTACTGTAGGTGGCCCTGCTCTGGCAGGGGGGTTGGACTAGATGATCTTTGAGGTCCCTTCCAACATCTAACATTCTGTGATTCTGTGATTCTGTGATATAAAGCTTGGTCGCATAATTTTGTTGACAGTTTTCTCAACAGGAAATCCAGCTTCAGCTATTCCTTCTTGTTCTAAGCATGCAGGGGGCAATTCCATCTGCCTTTAAGCCCTTACCTGCTTCTCACACAGCCCCGTACATTCCACTTGACTAGCAAATGAGCCAACACACAGAGCTATTCCTTCCCAAAAACCAATCACTTTATTTCTTTGGACAGGTTAGGTTTTGATGGGCTTAGTTCAAGCACCAGTGTGGGATGAGGATGCACAGGAGCAGAAGGTAAAAGAATCAGGGCACGAGAAAGTATGGAACTTTCCATCTTTCTGCAAATCCAATACATCTATCTGTGGGGTGCATAATCAACTGGATTGAGAATACCAAGGATGTTTGCAGGATAAAAACAGAGCTTATGTTAGAGGGAAGACTAGAACAACCGCTGTGGTTTTTCTTTCCGAATTTCAATTTTTTATGGCAAAACACATTACCTCATAGGAATAACTTACAATACAAAGCTGACCTTGCAGGTAGCCTGCAACATTGATCTCAAAAGAAGGAGGAAGCCACCTCCTCCACCACACACATCTACACCTTATAGCCGCAGCCAGTGCCGAGGAGATAAGGAGGAGTCAGAAGAGGCTTGTACTGACTTGCACTTCTTGCTAATAGTGACTGTCCATCACTACTAGCTAGGTCAAATAGACCAGGCTTTTGTTAACATCGTCTGGCTATGGAGAGAGTAGTTCACACTTCCCGGAGTTATTGTTTCAGGCACCCTGCCAGGCAGCCTCTTTACACCCTTCATTTTCAGAGGTTTTCTTTGCAATGCTAATTGATAGAGACTTAGAGATTGCGAGTTTTGTGTTTAAGTGAGATTCCAGGAAAGAAGATGGCAATCTTTGCCTCCCCCTCCTCTTCCCCCTCTTCTGCCGAGACATACGGACTTGGCCTAACATGAAAGCTAATTTCTGCTACAGCTGTAGTTTGACTGTATGCTAATCCAGGCAAAAACACTGTCTGGGCCTTGCTGCCCATGTTCTCTTGGTGTCATCATGCTGTTGCATTTCAGTCATAACGAAAACTGTTTGTGAGCTCCTCCATCTCTAAACTGTATTAGGAAAATAGTATTGCTTTCCCTTCTTCACCCCACCCACATATTTTTGATTCATGTCACAAATAGGCGCGCTGGAAGAGTGTGGAGGAAGAAGCAGAAATACCCAAAGCCGTGTGCTTAACAAAAGCAGCATCTCTTTGATTCATAGATTGTCTTCAATCTCCCACCAAAATCTACGGAATTTTGCTATAGATTTCAGTAGAGACCAAATGTAGAAATCCATTTTGTCCTCTGCCAGTGTACCTTTATGGCAGTCGTGGTGTAAGCGCATCTATGGAGGAATCCAACTCATATGTGGAATATGCTGAAAATACAATAAAAATTAAAGATATGTCTGTAAAGGACATTTAGGAGAGACGACACAATTGTTATACAAGGACTAGCCACAATGCTCTTTAAAATGGCTCTCAAAAAGAGGTTTGCATCTATCCTAGTCCACATCAGGGCATCAGGAGCTCCTCTCTCACTCCAGAGCAGACCTGGTGACCCCAGATGCAAAGGTGACCCCAAAAATCATGCTAGCATGATCAGGATGCCAGATTACTCAGTGCAGCATGGCCTCTGTCACAAGGCGCCTGCCTGGGGAGCCTTAGGACAAGCACAGCCCTTTAGAAATCCCTACATCAAACATTTTCTAGGGCAGTACAATGCTATTGATGTTTAAGCAGGACTTTCATCCTGAAGGAGGCAAGATCAATTTCACTAGTTGGTCTTCAGACATTAACACCTCATTAAAAGGATGCTAGTGCCCTGCTTATCTGAAGTGCATCTTTAATTATCTTTTGGTACACCTTTTGCAGCCCATTACTTACCAGTCAACGCTGCTTTAATTATGGGCTTGGCAGCAGAAGGCAGCTCTTGCATCACTGAAATAAAAATGCTGCAAAGCAACACTGGAGAATTGCAAGGACATTTCATGTTCAAATAGAAAACTGGAATTCAGCAAAACATTGTGGATTCCCTTCCACAAAGATTTCTCCAGGTAGTGTCATAGCCAGATGCATCCAGGAACCCTCCAAAGAACCTGACCACAGCCAAGCAATGGTTGTGCTCTCACCTGCTCTTCAGAAGGAGCATTTACAGCAACCTTTTGAAAATAATTCAGCGGCCAGGCATGCATGCTTCCACAATGTGCCAGGGCAAGCAGGATAGAGGCACCTTTTGCACCTCGAGCAAAAAGAGCAAAACTTGTGATAATCCTTGCTTTTTAAGAGCATTCATTCCCCAACCCAGAACTGGCTATGGAGAGAGCCTTAACCTGCATCACTGAGCTTTTCCTTGCCCTAAACTCTGTAGAGCATTGCTCTACATTTTTTTCCTACCTGAAATGAATGTTGCTTCTAACACCTGAAGGTGGAGGAAAACAATATTGCTGAAAACACTGCAGTTTTGAGACATACCAGTCTTGCTCTGACTCAGCTCCCATTAAAATCCATAGATTTCAAGGTATTTCAAGAATGCATTAGGCCAGTTGCATGTATCTTTTGAATAATCTCACACTTAATTTTTTTCTTATATTTAACCCTTAAAATAATTCATGACACTGATCACAATTATCTGAAATCTCGGGTAATTGTAAAAAAAAAATAAAATAGGAGTCATACTTGCCAATACTGTCTGTCTAGCCTGATATTTAACTCTTCAGCAATGGTCAAAATGGGATACCTCCCCAGGGATGGTAGGTATCTCTAACCAGCTCAGTCAGCGACATACTGGTACTTTTACTTAGTAATGATGATGATGGCAACCTCAGTCATTTTCAGCCCAGAGACTTTCTGATGTGGATGAGAGATTCTAAATATATGGGAAACAAAATGTGAATTTGTGAATTTATTCAGTCTTTTTCTGAATCTATGTAAAATTTTAGCTTGAGAGCATCCTCTGCCTAGGATTTAACTATGTGTTAACTACATAGTTCATAAGAACACTTAATTTTATGTGTTTTTAACACATTGCCTGCTAGAATCATTTGGTGCTCACTGCCTCCCACACAAGAATGTGGAATGGCCTTTGCTGGTTTCAGTGGTTCACACTGCCCATTTTTCCATTAAACGCCAACACCTTCCCCCTTCAGCTACCTCTTTTCCAGACTGAAGAATCCCATCTTACTTACGGTAGCTGGTCCATGATTACTAACCTTATGATAACTGCACCATGTCTTTGATCATTCAGTTGCCTTTTTCAGAGCCTTTCTGGTTTTGCTATATCCTTCCTGAAATAGGAAGACTAAAACAACTCTCAGAATTTAAGCTGAAGAGGAATCATAGTGATTTAAGTATTATGATAATAATGAGTTTTTCTTCATTGCTTTCCTAACACCTCCTAATACTGGCTTTGCTTTTTTGACCATCACTGAGCTTGCATTCTCATAGAGCTATCCATCCAGCCCCAAGATCTCATTTCTGAGTTGCAGTGGTAATCTACTGTCTGAACTTGAAAACGGCTCCTCACTTGTACTGTCATCATGCTGCCTGCTGGTCAGCTTTCGAGCCCTGTGACAACCTTGAGAGAAACTGGCATCTGTTTCAAAGAGAACAATGCCTTCATTGTTAAATGAAATAAGACTGCAAAAATCCCTGAAGCCGAAGTATTTGGCAGCTTTATATCTTTTATTTAATGGTAGCCCAGTGGTGTCCAACAGGATTCATTTTTTTTCAGGGCACTAGAAGAAAAGTCTTAGGAGACAGATGTTGGCTAACACAGACTTGCTGGGAAGGTAGCGATTCGTGCTCCCATGCTCACACAATACAACATCTCCTGCTCTGGTGGAGGGAAATCTTTCTTCTGTGGGGCACGTCTGCCTCACACAGCTACACAGAACAGTGATCTAGAGTTTGGACAGGCTGAGCCCAAGCCTATAAAGAGTTAGGATGACCTCACGGGAAGGGCATGTCAGCAGAGTAGAGTCCACCAGCACAGGAATGAGCTGGCATCAGACTTCCGTTTTCAATAAGCCAACACATAGATTATCAGTATTATTGACACCTTTGAATGCTGAGTAGAAAAGTCCCACAGGCATTCATGCAGTAGCAAACCTGTGTTCACCAAAATCATCGCTCGGGAAATGTCAAAAAACTGTCTATAAAATATCCTCCTGACATGCAGCCTGGGCCTCCCCAGGATTACTGAGTGCAGTTCAGTCTTGGAAGCCCTTGTTTGCCTCAGCACCACTGAGATAAATACAATTTCATTGTAAATGCAGCAGTATGTTATGCCCAGTACAGTCAGGCTCACAGTCTGCATTACTTCATAGTAATCCTTTCCCTCATACTCCCTGCCTTCTCCTTCTCTGTCGCCTTTTGCTTTGTAAGAAAGTCTCTGTCATCGCCCTCACCCATGCTCTCTGTGTGACTGGCAGATACCCTACGACTGATCAGCTCCAGAAATACTTGTGGACTCTTAGCACCTGAAAGGATCAGGCCTCTGAACTGCAGACGTTTTAGAACAAGGACTATGTCTTTTTCTTGTGCTGGCAAAATACAAACACACCCATGTGATACTATAGAAATAAAACAGCATCATAGTCTGCTGAACTTAATTACTATAACTAGTCGCTTAAAGATGAGTGAATTTGGCCTTAAGGCTAGTCTGCTGGGACTGGAGACAAGTTGTCTGGAGTCTTCTCCTCCCTGTTCAAAGAACTATCGCTCTAACCTCCCTTGTCAGTCCTATTCCTTCTCATCTCCAGAGTAACATCCCCACCCATGTGGCTGTAATGAAATGTGCTTCCCACCCATCTCACCCATCCTCTAGTGATCCCATTTCTTTCCTAGATCTGCACTGGCTTTTTTTGTACTGCAGTTAGCTTTTCCATCACAGTATTCCTATTCCAGACACATAAAAAGAAATTACTCAGAGCTAGAAAACTGTGTCAAGTTGTTTTGACTTGTTCATTAACTGGGAAACATGATGAAGATGCATTAGCTGGTTCCAACAGACCCTGAAGAACAGTGAACTAATTGGAAACCTTTCTTTTTTCCCAGCACTGCACTCTACCATCCATGTGAAGAACTTGGCAGCCTCAGGTAGTGTCTTTCAAAATAGGAAACAGAAATAAAGAGTTAGAAATTCCTTCGGAGAGAAACAAGGAGTGATGTCAGATACCAAATACTAAGCAGTGAAATATACGTATGCTGTCATCAAGTGGTCAAGGGACAGAACAAGGCATCAAAATGTTGATGGTTTGCTGGAGAATTACTCCTTTGGCCTGTTTCAGCCACTGGGTCTATAATGCCATAGCATGCTGGCATGCAGAGTCATGGCCCCTTATCTGTATGTAACAGAGTTTTGAATAGCCTAAACTACTCAGGTTTTTCCAACATGACTGACATGAACCAGACTGTCTGGTCACATCTAGTTTATCTTTGCAAGGTATGTGCAATATTATTAAATAGCCTCTCCAAATGACACAAAATACTTTCTTGACCACAAACCTTAAAAAAAAAATCCAGTCAAATATCTGTAGCATATGTCCAATAAAAAAAAAATCCGCCAAATTCTCGTATCATAAATCCAACCTTTATAAACTGAGATTTCAAATAGATCTTATTTTATAGTCTTTCATTCTTATTGTGTGAGGTAGCTTTAAAAGAAAGCCATCAAGGATGTTCACCAAACAGTTTTAGTAGTACTAAAGTTACTGACTTCTAGCAGACATGAGTAAAATCAAATACAGAATTATGAACTGCACAACTGTGATCAAAACTGAAGCGCTCTCTGCAAGCTGGACTTCAAACTGGTGAGCTTTGGCTGCCTATTTAGAAGTTCTTATTAATGCATTGTTGGCTGAAGTGCATCATGATAGAAAAAGTCTGTTTCACCTTTCTGTTCCTTTCTAATAACAGAAAAAAACCTCATAGTGATAGCATTAGGATGAGCATACAGACCTCTGACTTAAATTCATCTCTAAATCACACAAGCTGAATTTGTAGTAAAAACAGTGAGAAATTCATACCTTTTGAGCTTACAGGTATGACTTAGTTCCTAATCTTTGCAAAGAAAAAAGTATTTGGCTGGGACCTTTATCCCTGACAATTTCCAAGACTTGAATTATGCTCCCAATTGTGTTAATAAAGCGATAGAAGAAAATTAGTTTTATTAAACATCCAAGGAATCCAGTTACCTATGAGAAGGATACAGCAGAGATATGTGCAAAGGTTTATTTACTCCTAAGCCACAAAGGATATACATTACAACAAGAAACAGAATGACTATACCCCAATGTTTCTTCTTAGGCACATCTCATTACTATTTACATTTTTTGTAAGTGTGAGAATCTGCCAAAAAACTTGAACATTAACCTCAAAACTGTAATGCTTGTCAAACTGCAACATTAAAGATTGTATTGTTCCTTAGCTTATCTAGTCTCAGAACTAAAAGATTACAGTGAAATATTTTTTAACTCCCCATTAAAAATTAAAAATGCCAGAGGAACAGTCATATGTTAACTAGTTAACTCAAACATTGCTTGCAGTAGTTTCATTACAGCGTTGTGCCATTTAACCCTGATTAAAAGTTTTTATTGATAATTCCATCTCCTTAGGTGACTTTCACTGAATGTATCTCATCTCTTTTATACCAGCTTCAAATTCAGTTTAAAGTTTGCTGCAGTTCACTTCCAAGTAACTTCCTAAAAGAAGCCAAATCCCTTAATCCTTATTTATACAGAAAGTTGCTGTTTACGCAAGTCACAGCACTGACTCCAGTAGGATGACTCACACCATAAAGGTTGGTATGAACTAGACTAATGCTCCTCCCATCCTTTTCTTTTTTTCTTTTTTTTTTTTTTTTTTAAAAAAAAGAATTTTAAAAGACACAGAAGAGCTAACATGTCTCTATCTAGTCTCTGGCATCTACCAAGAACACCAAACAAAAGAGGCAGACTACCTGGCAAATACCCTTTGTACTTCCCGATGAAAGCAAGATAGTCAATATCTCTAAGTTAGAGATAGCAAATGTTTCTAAACTGAAGCAGCAAGTTTTCTCCACTACTAGGTACAACAGAAACTTCAGTATTTGAAAATCTAAGAGTGATAGGCTGGCATAAGTGGTGTGTGAAATGAGTGAGTTACGTCTCAGGGATCAGGCAGGAAAAATGCACAGGTCTGTGTTTTTTTGTTTTCCAGAGAACTCATCTCAGTTTACACACCTAGCCACTACGGAGATCTCAGGACCCTATGGACAAAACTGCAGCGAAAAATAAATCTATATTTTAAGACTAACGTAGCTGTCTCTGAAATCTCAAAGGGGATCATACTTCCCATTTTCATGTTAGTGGATGATTAGTTACCTTACCTGCTGGATCTAATAATGAATGTCTCTTTTGGTCTTAAGATGCTTGAGAAGTACTTGCGGCTTTAATTACCAACCTAATTTGAAATCTAAACCAAGTGATGCAAGTAAAAGAAAAATATTTGTATGCCATTATGAGGAAACAGGCCTTTTTTTTAAACTTGTTTTTAATATTATGCTTTTGCTTTCTTTTCTATGGCCTTGACTACTACAAAAATAGACTCATTTTAGCAATTGGTGCAGATCTGAAGCACGGTAAAGCTAGATTAGCTCATGTTCTTCAAACGCTTACAGATCCCTGTCATCGTGACGGCAGCCCTGACGATTGCTAGCTACCACTATCTGCATGTTCGCTAGCACAGGAAACTCCTGAGAACCTGGAGCTGTGTTAATCCTGTCACAACAGAGATACGTGTTCCGAGCTATAAACCTAAACCTGCCTTCTAGTAAGCACGGCCAGAGCTGCCTGAGCTGGCTGCCAGCGCTCAGCCTTCGTGATATTTCCATGTGCAGTGTGCTGCTGAGAACTGCCAGCTCACAGCAGCTTGCTGGGGCTTCGTTCACTCACTGAACAAAGAGATGCTGATTAAAAGAAAAGTAAAGGAAAAGATGCAGAAATCTCAGAAGTCACAGTGAAGTAAAGCACACAGAAATAGTTTTCTCTCCTGTAAGCCTGGCAAAGTGAATAGGTTCTGCATTTTTTCTCAATAATTCACGTAATGCTGTTTGGGATTTCTAATTTCTGGTTTAGATTATACTTGTCAATAAATGCAGTTCACTGACAAATAACATGTCCAGTGTTGAAGCCACAAAGGTAGCTAACCTATTGGTCCAAAATATGAAGGCAAAAATGCAAACATTTTGCAAAATACGATGGAGCAAGTTTTTCAGCTAGCCTCTGGAAAATTACTCCCTCAAAATTAATTGTTAGGTACATACTAACAACACCTATGAAACACAAAAAAAGACTAATCATTGAAAGCAGCAGATTCTCTGTCTTTCAATGTCTTCAAAGTAAAATGCCCCTTGAAAAGTATGTTTTAAGTAAGTGCAAGTTACTGAGGTCAATTCAGAGAAAAAAGCCTGTGCTGGCCAGACCAAGGGACTTTTGTCTTTAAATTATGAAAACTGGAACTACATTCAGCTTCTTAAATACTCCAGAGACTTCTCACTCTGTCACGAGAAAGAGTTTGTTGTTTTTTTTTTTTTAAAAAAAAAGTCAGGCCAAAGACACTGCCCTGGATTAGCAACCACAGCTGAAAGTCCACCCCCACAAAAGGTCTGAGCAGGGAGTTGTCTTCATTAACTCTTCCACTTTCAGCTCAGAGGAGATGCCCAGGGCTGGCAGAGCTCCCTCCGTCAACAAGGCTGGCAGGGCATGAGGGCTGCTCTCATACCTTCTGCTGGGCCACACACTGGGCTACCTGCAGTTGTGACCATGGTCTGTTTGGGCCAGGAAGAGGATCACTGTTAGTAAAAAGGTAAATTAGCTATGGTTGGTGAAAGAGAAAGAAGTGTAAGCCGGCCACTCCTCTGGCCAAGGTGATATGGTGTGGGCAGCAGAATGTGGCAGAAAGGATAACGTGAGGTCGGCTCTGACCTCACCTGGACACTTTTGGCCACCAAAGCTGGGCAAACAAAGCAAATGGTCACAGAGATGCGTGAGCAGCCAAGATGTGCAACCCCCAGCCAAGGGCCCGTAGGAAGAGGAAGGGTTTCACCCCGCATCCCTGGCTGCGGGTCACACACCCCATGGCTGAGACAGCAGCACCTTTCTCCTCCCAACACCCACCTCCTGGGTGCCCACAGCCTGTTCCTTTCCTGCGTACTTGACTGTCCTCTCCAGCCAACTTCATGCAGCAGCACACCCATCCTTCCAACAAGTTGGCTGCTTTTTTTTGTTCACATTCCAACAGAGCTGCCCTCCTGTGCCCTTAGAAATTCCTCCTGGTTGTGTGGGGCAGTCCCAGGCACTTCTGCCACAAAGTCTGGGCCACCTCAGGATCTCAGCCCAACCTTTGGGCATGGACTTACAGGCAGGCAGAAGCAATCTGCATAGAATGTTTGAAAGAGCAAGAAATTAAGTAATGGGCTACAAAAAAATATGTTCAACTTTAGAAATTTATGCCGAATACCAAGATGCTGTAGGTGGAACCTCAAACGCTTTTCCCTGCAGCAGCAAAGCAGCCCACACAACTGTATGATGCAGATGGCATTCCATGTAGCCATCCTTGCTGCTTTTTTTTAGACGGCCTCTCGACAAGTTTTACCACTGTAAGAATTTCTTACCAAACTCTCCTGTAATCTCCACAGAGCACCCCAGGGAAAAAAATCACAGTGCTTGGGGCAGGAATATCTGGGAATGAAATACAGAGACAGGGAATCAGAACAGCCTCAGGACAGAATAAAACTAACCTGCAGACATGCAAAGTCAATCCCCCCAACAGTCACCCTTTCTTGTAACACAGTGCTCATGCTAGGAAAATCTCAGGACTTGCTGCATTAGCTGTTGAAGAGAACAGCTTTACAGGTACGTCATCAACATATAGTTAAAAGAACAGCAATTAAGCCTTTAGGCAAGGAGAAGGAACAGCACGGTCAGCATTTCTCACTGCATTTTCCTCTATGGTGTCAAAGACATTGTCAAACAAACAGGTAGCAAAGCTCAAATGAAAGCATGCCTGGGTGAGGGGATCCTCAATGCATTTGCTTGCTATTTTTTAAGGAGCCTTTACTGAAAGCTGCTGGATTGCGTTTCTGAGCGGATACAGTATGTTCTATTCAAAATGTTCATAAAGGAATATCATATTCCTCTTCCAATAAGCGCAAAAGAATATAAAATTGTGCAGGTGTACGTGATAGAGGGTCTCAACACTTTTAACATTTCTGTCTGTTGGCACCTTTCCCAAACCCCTGATGACTTCTTTCGATAAGCTCATCACCTAGTCCAAATTCTCAAAAGGGCACAGAGTAGAAAATGCTGGATTTAATATGCTTTAAAGCAGGATTTTCCAAAAGGGAAGGAATTATGTAGTGTTTTAAATAACGCTCAGTGATATTGTCAAGGGTTTAGGCTGGGCCGACCACTTGAACACTGACAGATGCTCACTATCTCCTCTCCCTCCCCAAATAGAAAGGGAAAGGGAATAAGGCAGAGAAGCTATAGATTGGAAAAGAAAACTAAACAGCTTTAATAGAACAATAATAGTACTAGTCAGAAAATAATGAAATACATACAAATATGTACAAAACGAATATTGAACCCAATTCCCCCTGCCCTGATAGCAATCACTGCTGATGTGGCAGAGCAGGAGGCACCAGGGAAGCCCCAGGCTCAGCAGCAGAGGGGAACCGATACAGGAGCTGGATTTGGGAGCTCAGGATCAGGACCAAACACAGATAATCAGACGGAGTCTTCCTCAGAAGCTGGCCATTACGGCAAGAGGGCTTAACCCCCGTGATCCCTCAGCTTTATACTGAGTATGACGTGTATGTAATGGAATAGTCTTGTTGGTCACCTGTCCTGTTCATTCCTCACCAGAGGTACAACCTTCTAATTCTTTATGACACTTTTAATTCTTGGCATCCCCAGCGCGTTACACAAGAGCCAGCAGTGACCTTGGTCACTACAGGAATAAGTAAAATCAAGAGCCTCTCTGCATCCCAGTCCCTGGCAGTAACTGTAACCATCGGGTGTTAGCACCGCTCAGAGCAGGCACTGGCTGCAAAAACGTGCTGCCAACTTTGGCAAGTTCAGCCTCTCGAAGAAGTGAAAAGTAAAATCACTGCACAGAATTGGTTGTGTTTAGCTCAAACCAGGAGAGGCAGAAATGTCATTACCTGTTTGTTTTAGCCCAGTAGCAAGAGCTGCTGCTAACGTGTAACGCCTGGGTGAGTCGCCTCAGCGCTACCGCGAACCCCGGTTCCAGAGACAGTCCCTCTGTCCCGGTGGCACCTCTCGGAATGCGCCTTTCTACATAATTTTCCTGCTCTTTGTGGCTGTTGACCATTCGTGCCACCAGAGAGCACTCTTGCCTTCGGCACGGCCCTCCTGGCCGAGCTGAGGCACAAGGGGGGACCGGGAAGGCCGCGGAAGTGCGGGGCGGGCGGCGGGGACCGGTGGGCCCCACTCCCCAGTCACAGAGTGGTCTAGGCTGGAAGCGACCTTGAAGTTCATGGGGTTCCAGCCCCCCTGCCATGGGCAGGGACACCTCCCATGGGCCCGGCTGCTCAAAAGCCCCATCCAGCCTGGCCTCGCACACTTCCAGAGAGGGGGGAATCCATAGCTTCTCCGGGCAACCTGTTCCAGTGCCTCACCGCCCTCACAGGAAAGAATTTCTACCCAATCTCTCACCGCAGCGTACCCTCTGTCAGTTTGAAACCGTACCGCTCCTCCTATTTCTACGCATTTTCTACTTCCCCTCCCTCCCCGCCCGAATCGCTGTGCTTCATTCGCAAAGCCTTGCGCCGCGAACCTCGCACCCGAGTTTCGCGCCCACTTCCACAACCGCGTTTCGCAGCCCGCGCTTCTCCCGCTGAAGGGCCCCGGCGCCCGCCCGCCTTCCCGGCCCGAGCCCTGCTCCGCACCCCGCCGCGCCGCCCCGGGGCGGCACTTGCCGCCGGGCCGGGCCGCATACCGCGGCCGGGCGGGGTGGGCCCGCCGGAGGAAGTGGCCGGGCGCTGCTAATGGCCGCCGGACCCGGGGGCACGGCGTCACCCCGGCCGGCCGATCGCGCTACCGGTAGGCGGCCCGCCGCTTCCCACACCCGCGCGGCGCCCGGGGCCGGGCCGGACCGGGCTCCCCCACCGCATTCCTCGGCCGCGGCCCCGCCTCGGCCCGCTCCAGGGGTGCGTGGGGCCACCCCCTGCCACCTCGCGTGATGGCACCGCCGCGCTGTCACCCGGCGCGGCCCCGCCTCCCGCGCCGCGCTCTTAGCGGCGGCGGCCGGTGCCGGGGAGCACAGAGCGCTTGGCAGCAGCAACGGCAGGAGTAGCAGAATCATCAGCAGCAGGATGACAGGGATGACAGGCACGGATCGGCTCCGCGATGGCAGCTGCTACTTCCAGCGTTCGCGGTACACGTACATGCTGCTCATCGCCACCGGCCTGATCCTCCTCGGCGTAAGGAGCGGGGCGGGGGGGGAGGCGCGGAGCGGCGGGAGCGAGCGGGGCCTCGGTGGATTTGGGGCCTCGGCGGATTTGGGGCCTCGGCGAGGGCCGGGAGGCCGCGGAGTGTGCGGAGCGGGGTTCCTCGGTAGTCCCGGTGCCTTCCGAAATGAACCGGGCACGGCAGGCGGGTCAGGCGGTGGGGACGCAGAACGCACCCGCGAGGAAGTTCGGAGAGAAGGGAAATAAACAAAGCGAGCGGCCGGGGCGAAGGCCGAGCGCTCCCCGGGCTGGGCCGGCACATCGGGAGCGCCGGCAAGCGATGGCTTTAGCGACAAACTGGGTTAAGTCAGACTAGTTGAGCTAGCACCTCGTCTTAATTTCTAAAAGCAGGTCTAGGTAAAACAGGTCAGATTGCCGGAGTGGGGAGAATAGCGACAGTTTTGATATGTCAGACAAGTGTAGGAAGGTCCGTCTTCCACGAGCTGTGTTTTTTCTCATATTTGCACGGATTTTCTACACATTTTCTGCGTAGTTGGAAACTAACAGCATTGATACCAGAGGAAAGCTAAGCCAGTGTGAGCTTGCCCCAGCTTAGCATTTCCCTTAGGCCCCCGCTGGGCTCCAGCCCGCCAGCTCCTGCTCCTCCTCCACAGCTCGTTAAGACACAGACACCGGTAACCTGTTACAAACAGAACGCAATCTGATATTTTCCTTTTTTAAGGGACAAAAGAGGAAAGACTGATCCCCTAGTCAGAGATAAGTAGTTACTGCTCCTTCTCAGTCTAGTAATTGTATGAATTCTTCAGGTCAGTTGCATCAGATTAACTTCTCCGGGACAGAGGCGATGTATTTTTGGCTGCTACCATGTGTAATGGGTAATGAGCTTACAATTTAAGTGCCACTTAATGTGCGGATGCACTTTTTGGTACACAGATAGCAACATTAAACTTATTACCTTGGGCATATTGTATGTCAAGGAAAAGAAATCTCATAGATCTGAATCTTCTTAAGAGTGTGCTTTTAGAAGGCTAGTAGTCTTGGTGTTAAAGAGTGTGAGTCTTGGACAAGGTTAATGGAGCAAAAGAGTTGACATATTATGAGTAGATGAGCTCTAAACTACATTTGATAGAAATGGGGGAGGGGACCGAAAAGAAAGCTAATTTGAAGGCTAAGTTGATAGTAATTCTGTCTTGAAGCAAGCAAACTAATTTTTTTTTTTCCTCCCAAGTGGCTAACGCTTTCACCTGCAACTATACCCTATCATTATATGCCAGCAGTGGGCGACTTCCTTCTCTACATAGTGAAGAACTACCACACATTGATAACCTATGCGTAAGTTATATTTGACAGTGTAGTTGCATCTCTCCTGTTGCCCCTCTCTGACTCTTTAGTCTATGTTAACAAGCTTTCCGGTAACCCCGTTGTTAATTACACTTAAAGAGCTCTCCTTTCAAGCTCATTACAACGAAGGGTATGGGGTAATAAGTATGTAGAAGACTAGACAGATAAGACCAGTATGAAAGTGTAAAAATTCAACTTAGAATTTGGCATGTGTGGTATTACATTGATAAAGGAAAAAAAAAATAACCTGCTACTTTTGGACACAGTTATCAGTCCATATGTAAACTTATATTTGTTACACCTCCTAAAGTGGTTCTTTTATCAAATTATTTGGGTAGTCTAATTTTCTATTTAAGAGTGTGTGTCCCCCAGCTTCAATTAAAGAGTATTTTCTGTCTTGCTACTAACTAAACCTGATCCTGTCCATGGGAGAAATAACCTGCTGAAGAAACTTCACAGCGCTAAGTTTTGCCTAGTGCAGAGTAACAAAACTTAAGGTTTGTTACTTTAATTAACAAAAGCGCTGGAAAACATTTCCCTCTAACCAGATCTCCCACTTGTAGACTTCCTGTAAAGACAGGAAGACAACAAGACTTTTGTGGGAGATAAACCTTCATCTTTGTAGGAGATAAGCCTTCATCTTTGCTCAGAGCATCCTTTGCTTTAGCAAGGTATTTAACTGATCCTAACTGAATATCCTGGGTAACATTCTTTAAGAAAAGCTTCTATATAGAAAATTGTAGACCATCTTTGACCAGTCAAGTCATATCATGTATCCTGAATCTGTATATACAGTTGTTTTCATAGAACTAAACCTATAAAACGTCCTGTAACTTGTTAGGACCACAAAAAAAAAAAAAAGTGTGTCAGTAAAAGGACAGATTTAACTAAGGTTAACTTGGACTGCTTTCACCAAGCATTATGCTTTTTGGCTTAATTTCAGTACTGAAAGTTTTGGATGTGGATAGATACTTGAAATGGCAGGTGCAGGCATAGTGTACAAGTTACAGCTGCTCTAACTTTCTTGGTGGGCTTCGTGATGCATTTTGGATACAACAGTTCTCCTTAATTTTCTACAAAATAAACCATGTTTTCTTTTCATAGGTTCTGGGGATCCTTGCTGATTCATGTAGTAGAAGCCTTCTACTGCATTAGGTTATGCGAGTAAGTTGTTCCCTCCCCTCATCCCAACACAGATTCTCTGACAAGTGTTTCTCATGCAAGTGACCTAAGATACAGGATACCCATCAAGTCCTTGCTGCGGTGATAGTTTGCTGTCCTCCACAAGAGGTTGCTGCAAATTCTGCCAGTGGCAAAACCAGGGGGTGGCAACTTGCAGAACTGGCAGCAGCAAGGTTTGCCAGAGCTTGTCTGTCTGCCTCCGAGCTCCCTGCTCGCTGGATAACATTGTGCTTCACGAAGCAGAGGGAACAGGAGACAGTGTAGAAATAGTCTGACAGCTTCAGGTGTTCAAACTTTATCAGATCTTACCTCATCAGAATTTTGAGGTTGCCGATTACCTGCTAAGATGATTGCATCTATATTGTGACAATATAATTGGACACTTCCATTTGGGGCTATCTAAGACCTGCATGTATCTGCAGGTTTATGGGATAAAACACTTTGACGAATGAGACTATAAAAGGCCAGCTAAGTCTAACGTTAGGATAACAAATTATTTGGAGAGGTATGCTGTGCCAGCACATCATCCTTCTGTTCATTTGATTTTTGTTTGTGATAATTCAGTAGAACATCAAAACTGATTTTTGTGCTCTACGGAGTAGATGGTCAGTCTGGCTGCCATTGTAAAAATGGTGGCTTTCCACTCCTCTGGTTCAGGTCACAGCTGTTTGTCACAGGCTTCTCAGGTAACATCTCTTGGAGGCAAAGGGATTTTTTTCCATGGAAAGCTTTTAAGGTGGTTCTCGAGATAATAGAATATGGATGAACATTTTTTTGCCTTCAGAATGGGATTTAGTAATAATTTTTTTATCAGCCTCCAGTTTTAAGTAACATAACTTTGAAGTCAAAACTTTGATTCTGCAGGTAGGTATAGAAGCTTAAGGTGATTTTTAAGTATGAGGCAACTGGATTACCAGTGAATGTACCAAGTGGGTGTATTGTAATCAAGTAATGAAGTTTTACTGAGTAGTGCTAAAGCCCATGAGAAAGAGGGAGCACGGATCGCCGTGCTCCATCTCTTCAGGCATGCTTCTATAGATTACAGGTGCACTTTACCACGAACACCAAGCACCATATACTTTTTACTGATGTAAAAGTGCTGACTGGTTACGAACGCCGCAAAGGAGGCATGAGGAAGGACTAGCGAGGAAGCAGATACGAATTTGTTAACAGCAGTGCTGCTGTTGGCCTCCATTTTTATATATAGTCTGAGTAACTTGCTGTATTTAAGCAGGTAAGTTTTTTAAGCCTTAGTTTTTCCAGTTTCTGCGCTTATTTGGAAATACTGCAGCTAGGATTATTAAAAACAAAAGGTTTTGACAGCTGGTAAGTTAAGAATGAACGTTACAAAATGTGTTAATCAACACTTGGTACGTGATAATTTTGTACGTGCAGAGGCTTTGGAACAATTAGAAGCTGAGCTGTTCTAGCAAAGGTCAGTAGAGGGAGCTCCCTTGTAAACTGAGGAATGGGAGCACAATTATGCCCGAGGTAGTTGTTTACTAGAAATGTGAATTCGGGTGGGTTTGCTATCATGTTCATACTTGGTCTTTTATCTGAAAATTCAGCCACAGAGTAGAGGGCAAGGTGACATTTTCTGTAATATACAGAAAAATTTCATGTAAGCTAAGTTAAACCTAACTGACATAGGAAGGTCTCTGCTTCATAAAACAAGTGAAGTGTCTTGAGCCCCCTGTACCTCTATTTTTCTAGCCACAAATTCAGGTCACAGTGCCTCTCCATCCTGCACTGCACAGGAATTGTCAGGCCTCTTTGCCCTGTCGGCCTTCAGTGACTGTAGTCAGCAAGTCATAGACTTGTGCATTGAAATTAGCATTAAGCAACTCTTATTTCTTGGTTCTTTGTACATAAACTTCTAGGATAAGTCATTTCAAATAGCATAGACTGAAATTGCAATTTACGTCTTACTGAGGAATTTGTATGCATGAAGTCTCTGAAAGTACCTTTTTTCCACAGGTAGCTTTAAAAATCATTAAAATCACAAGAACTGCTCTGTTTAGTTACTACAGGAAATAAGTTGCAGTAGATTGAAATTAATCATGCTAAATTCAAATATTCTAATTAAGTCTGATGCACAGAAATATCTAACCTTACTTTGTATCACAGTCTAGTCTGCAACACCATAATTTTTTTTTTTGACACGCTCTGTGCTTCTGTTAATGTTGCAGATCTAAAGGAATCACCGACTCATCTGTTCAGTTTCAATGGTTCATTCAGACCCTTTTATTTGGATACGCTTCCTTTGGCGTTCTGGTGTGTTACCAACCTCCAGCCAAGAAGTACTACTAGAAGACAGCAAAAGCAGTCACTTCTCACATTCTTCAGGCTCATTTTTCAGAAAATATCCTCACTTCCACGCCCAGGTGCTGCAATTAGCTAAGTTACATTCCTGCTACATGGTGCCCTTCTACCCAAGTAACTCTTCTCTTACCAAACAAGACAATTACAGTTCTCATGGCGCTGTGGATAATTCAGGAGAAACTTAGCTCTTCAGTCTGACAAAGTTTAATGCCATTTATTATGCAAGAAGCCAGAAATTGCTCATTGGAGATTTCTGACATAGACTATGTATTCTCCGATTGTCATTGAAAAGTCCTTAGCAGCTAGCAGTGGTTGATAAATTACCTTTTATTTACAGAGAGTTATTTTATCTCCGTTTATTTACAGAGAGTTGTTTACAGCCATGAGGCAACTTACACCTGCTTTGTGATAGGATTACAATTTACTCATTTTCTCTACAGGACATTTTACTAGCTTTTTTTGTTGTTAGAGCCAGGTCTTTGTACTTTGATTTGTCAACTTATTTTCTTCCACAGAGGACAGACTGCTGTACTGCTGCAGGCACATTAAAAAGACCGAGTCTCAGCTGAGGTTGAAGTGCAGTGCTGAGTTTGGATATGTAAAGCACTTGAACCTGGTTTAATACATGTGCCTTAAATTGCATGCAGCATGACCTCATCTTTGGAATGAAAATGTTAATCTTTGAGTTAGCATAATGTAAAGTACTAATCCTGTAGCTTTGAGGGCAGCTTTTTTGAAAAGTAATTTATTATCCAAGAAATCAGCATTCCAAAGCATAGCTGAAAATTTTATATTTGTAAATGGAATTGGGTGTAGCGTGTAGATGGACACTTTCCCAGATGCCGATACCCTGAAATCTGTGGATGGGAAACTATCTTAAGCACCTGTGGAAGTACTTCCTGCATGTCTAGTGAGCTTTCTGTCATACTGTCTTAGAGTTTTGAATATCTGAACAAGAATTTAGCCTGTCTTATTTTAGCACTTTAAAAAATAATAACTATTTAAAATACTAACTATAGTGCGTGTGGAGTAGTTTTACCACACCATCTGTGGTGCTACTGTTTTGGAAGAAAGGGCTAGAAAAGGTGGTTCTTCGGCTAAGAAAGAGCTCCGCAAGGCGGTTACAAAGTTAGGCCTTGTGCAGTACCTACAGACTAATGCTTCTGATGGAGAAGTCTTATTCAAGCACAGGCACATAGACTTGTTGCTTTTCAGTGGGTACTAAAAGCACAGAGAACTGCTGAAGGCTTTGAAATGGTGGTTTGTTTTGTTTTGGGTTTGTGGTTTCATTTTTGTTTTTTAAATGGTGAACTGATAACATTTTGTAGAGAAGTAGAAACTCCTGTTTAGTGTCTAGAAATCCAACAGGAATGTCAAGAGCCTGAGCTATGTCTTACTGTGTAATCTTTCATCTTAGTTTGTGATCCTAGAATAAAGATTTTAAAGAAGCAAATAAGTTGTTTTTCTTCTTAATTTATCCTGGAAATGAGTGTCTATACAAAACATACAGGCATTTCTGAATATGGGTGTAGTGTCCCTAGCATCACAGCAAGATACGCATACTGTAATATTTTACAAAATTAGTAATTAAAGAAAGCCCACAGGAGCATGAATCCAGGTCAGCAACTAGCTAAGCCCATAAAGAGACAGATATTCATGGCTAGTAATGGGCTTTTTGGAAACAGAGCTGGTTACACCAGGCATAAGCATTCCTCCAGGCTGTCCTAACAGTGAGAGTAAAGGATTAACTCTTAATCACAAAGAGCAATTCTTTCCACTACAATCAAAATACCCTTTCCACAACAAACAGGAAGAGCAACACGAGTCCTACTGCCTGCCGGTTGTAGGCACTCTGGCTCACTCTCTAGGGCAGTTGAGTAAAAAACTGCCAACCTTGCATAGAAATATGGAAGATAATTTGAGGAACATGTTATGGAAAGTGACTCTTAGCTCTCCGATTTTAAGGCTTCCAGGCAAATGACCTTTTGCAAAGAGAAAAATAAGTACCGTATGTAGTAACATTTCCACTAACAAGAGAATCTGTAGTTTTATCTCGTGTTTGAGTAAGGAACGGGGAACATCAATTCACATTTTCTAATTACACTACTGATGCATGTGAGCCCTCGTTAATGAGGCTGTCAGGCTCACCGCACTATTAAGAAGGCTATGCAGTGGAAAAAAATCCTTTGCTTTTTACTTGTTAATTACAAACTTGTACATTTTCATTCCCCTGTCTCCCAGCAGGTGATCGCCACTTACAACATAAAGGGATACTTCTAGAGCATTTTTTTCTTAACGACTCCACTTATTTGAGGAGTTAATGAAAACTTCTGGCATATGACCAACAGCCTATACATTCAGTTTATCTATCTTGCCAGCAACGTGTTTATATTTTAGAAATTGTCATCCTTCATGAAAGCAAAAGAAACAAAAAGCCTTCAACATTTCCTTTACTGTCACTCTTCAAAGGAGTAGTAGTAATATGGCACAATCTACATAGACCTTACCAAGGCCCCTACAACTCCAGGCATAACTACAGCACGTGCACAATTGGGAAGGAGGAGGAGAGAGGAGGAAAGAGAAATAGGGAATACCCTTGTATCACTTATCAGTGTTCTTAAAGACTGTTCGCTCAAAGACAGACCTCTTAGCTGTCCCTTGAGAGAATACACAGGAAGACCAGTTTACCAAGTTTAGAAACCACACAAGTTAAAAATCTCGTAAAGATGTGCTAGACTTCTTAGCAAAAGAAAAACCACACATGAGCAACACCCTTTTCCACAAATTTCAGAAGCATGAAAGATTATAAAGCTCAGTGTTACAAAAAAAAATCCAATAAAGCAAACAAGAGTACCTGCACCTTGAAGAGCTTTCCAGCAACAGCAGCAGCACAGCTGAACTCTTCACCAACACACCCCTCCTCTCTGCAGGCAGGACAAGCCCCTCATATCCTTTCTGTGGATGCTCTCAGGTGGGGCTGATTTGGGTCTGCCCCTTAAAGACTCTTCCTTTCTTCAGAGAGACAGGCTGGATGGGCTTTGGGACCTTGTTGTTATGTATGATTGTTATTGAGTTACTTCAAGACATTGGTATTTTAGTAGAATGTTTTCTAACCACAGCCACTAATCTTTGTTGCAACTTCATTTAAATAAATATATAAGGTGCTTTTGAACAATGGGAAATTCATCAGCTCAGGAGGGTGTAACATTCAAAAGGGCTCCATCTCCACTGGGATGCAGCAAAAAGTCGGGGGCACATGAAAACGAAGGCTTGTAATAAAAAGAACCCGCAAACTTCAATATCCTATGGCTGGCAGACTGCTTACAGTTAAACAGCAAAGAAGGTGACAGGAGAACTGAGGCCATCACATAAATGACAGGCAGGAATTACAGTCCCAGAGCCCTGCAGTTTCCTTTTCTGATCACAGAAGCACACACTTGGGTTTGGATCTGGCAAAAGTTTGATAAAGCACGTCAAATGCACTCACGGCATTTTGAGATGGGAAGGAGGAACACGCATTTCAAAATCTTTCAGAAGCAGCAGACTGGGTGGCACATGCTACTTGTGAGGACACACCACCTGCTTGGGGAGAAGAACTTTTCCTGATGCTGTGTAAACTGGCAGAGGTTGTACTGGCAGAGGTTCAGATATTAATCCAGAGCTAACAGGACCCAGGTGAAGAAACTAAGGAATCAAGGTGGGAAGAGGTTTTGTTTCAACTAAAGGCCACACCTTGTTCACATTAGTCCTCGGAAGAGGTTGTGCTGTGTCTTGACAAACCTTGTATTCATAGGACTGCTCCCAAAGCTAAGCAGCTTAGCTCCAGCAGAGTTACCTGGGTCAAAGCATCTTCTTCTGCGGGAGACACAGATGTGCATTTTTAGCTGCTGGAGTGTGCTGCGCCCTGAAATTGAAGGACTGGTTTACCAAAGTTCACAGTATTCGTGGTAAGTATCTCTGAGATCCAATTCACTAGATATCATGGTCTTCATTCACCCACACAAGCCCAGTCCAGGGCACCTGTTGCACCCGGACTCCATGTGTTGCCCAGGAACAGAGCCAGGTACAAGCAAGGTGCTGTTTGCACCTGTCCCAGGATGGGAAACCGAGTCTCTTTCCAAGCCAGCAAGGGCTGACACTCATCCGGCCACACTGGGGAGCAGCTTTGCAGGCTCCTGCCCCGCTTCGTGGGGCACGAGCAGTGGTCCTGCACCGCTGGCTCACCTCTCCGGCAGCTCAGAGCTCCCTGCATGCATGGCATGTATTTTGTGCTGATGTCAATGACAGAGAATTCTGACCCTGTAATCTGAATTTTTAACACAAAGCTGCTAACAGCACCATATGAGAGAATGATGAACCTTTCATTGCTGAGGTGGCATGGCATAATTTTAATTATTTTTCAAATAAATAGATTTACATTTTGCTGATTTAACAATTTGCAAAATTTTTACATAATCATTAAAGTTACTTCTTTTTCAAGGTACATAGGAATACTCTATATAAAAATACATCTTTAAATGAAACATTAAAAAACAGATTATTAGATCTTTGAAATGCCATAGTCTTGTTATATTTCAAAATGCAAAAAGTTAGCGGCACAGATATTTCAGTATTCTTTCTACATTCAATTAAACGTTTAAGTTTGATATTTTTTTTCCCTTGGAAGTATTTCATCTTGGCTTTAAAGCCAATGGATTCACATAAAAGTACTATAGAATGGAAATCAACTCTGGTATCTTTATATTCACATGTAAAGTGTTTAACACTGAAGAATGATTTACAATGCGTGTTTATACTTAGTACAATAAAAATAAAAACAAACTGCATATATGCTTGATATTTTAAGCATCTTCTAGACATCACTTGTCTTTTTTTTTTCTCCTTCTTTCCCTTCCAAAAACATTTTTAGAATCATACAGTGATTCTGAGTGCATTCATTCTAGATTGCTCTGCCCGCTACCTCTCTTGCCCCAGTTTTATGAAGACTTACTAAATGCAGTTCCCACTGATGAGGAAAGAAATTGTTAATGCTCTGAGCTTCTAAAAAAGTAAACTCCAGAATAATGCAGAGTGATAAACCAAGGACCCAGACAGCAGAAGCTGTTGGCCACTACTGAGAACGTTGGTTATGAAGCCACATTTTCTTTTCACATAGGTACCTGAGGCATCCTCAAAATTTCCCTAGAGCTTTGCCAGAAGAGATGAGAGGATAATTAGACCCTTATTTGTAGTGGTTTTACATGCCCAAATCTGCTCTTTGCCATCACGTATTTCTATGCAGATTTCTTAAACTCTTCTGACTGTGAAGAAAGGAGTTTTGTTTGACAGGCTGTGATTTACAGGTCATGGTCTGGAGACCAAGCCCTATACCCATCATTCTGGATGGCAAGAAGGGAAACAGACTAACCATTGGGGCATCAATAATTTTAAGTTCCATGTGCAAACCAATACAGCCCTTCAAAAAAATAGACCAAATCAGTAAACTTCAATTATTCGTCCACCATTTGTGAGAGTCTCTTCTCTACTCCTGCTCCTTTGTGAGCCACAATAAGATTATTTTCCAGTAGAAAATACTGTAGGGACAGCCAGAATGCTGCCCTCTTCATCCCACCTTGCAGACCCAAGTTAAGTTATAGATATAGCTGGATAACAACAAGCAGCAGATACAATACAGATGACATCTGCATTAGATTGGATACGTGGTTACTCTTTTTAGTCCATAGGGACCCTCTGTTTAGGTTGCTCTAACTCTCAGGATGATGCCCTTCCTAGCCTACAGATGGACTAGAATTAAGAGAGAGCAGAGAAAAGTTTTGCCTACCCCAGGGCATCTCCTCTTCCACATGTGGCTTCTTGACTGGGCTTTAGAGACAAAAGTTTCCCACTGCAGAACCAAGAAAGGAAAAGGAGTAACAATCCTGTTCCTAACTGCAGGGGAGGACTAAAGATGGAAACTCAAATTATAAATCATTATATGACAATAAAGGAGCATCACTATGGGCTTCTCTGTTCCCCTAAAAAGGTACAGTAAAAGTTGGTTTTTATGGACGCTTATCAACAGCTCACCCAGCTCTGCACATGGGAACTAGAACGATTTGATCCCATGCAGCCTGTGGAGACATGCTGACTTTGCTGGATTTTCAGCTGGGCTCTGCTAGGGCACTTCTAAATACATTATATTTATTTTATATACTTAGTGGAATGGTATGTATTGGCTCTTTTGCAACTGGCCTTAAACCAAACTTTGCCCAAGTGGAAAGGTGACTGCTGTGGCCTGAATGTGTCTTACCTTTCTTGCCATCCCTCTCTGTTACCTTATTAATTGGTCTCTGCCTGTAGTGATGAAAATGGTATTTAGGTCAACGTGTTCTTTGCTAATTGCATTAGCCATGTGCCTAAGACTTAGTCTTCCTCTTCTCCTGGCACTGCCTTTGGCTATTAACATGTGGTCTTTAAATATATTTCCCTCTGAGCAGTGTACTTAATCTGTCAGGTGGGATGGATAGATTTTCTTTTAGGCAGACTAAGATGATCAGTGGAATGCTAATTACAAAATTCACATGGGTGAAGAGACCCCTTTTTATAAAGAAACACCAGCCATTTTATATGGTAAGTTTTATGCAGAGTCTGCAAAAGCAGAGGATAGAATTACATCTGTGTTTTGCATATGAGGTCTAATTATAATTAGAATACATGGTGGTTTTTACTGATGCAACATCTTCTGGAATTTTATTTTATAAATAGGATCATTTTCCCTTGGGAAAAAAAAAAAAAACTACAATATTGGCTTTTATCTTCAGAGGGTTTTTTCTTTGCTTTTGTTTAAATTGCATCTTATTAGCATAATTTTTCCTCACATTATATCAAAGATCAGAACAGAAGTGTGTTAAACCCACAAGCACACACATATATGTATCTCTTGAAGCAGTTTCAGCAAATGTAAAATTGCTTCTGGCTTGGAAATAGAAAACTACTATGCTAAATGTGCGGCAAAGTCCAGCAGAAGGAGCTGCATTACTTGAAGTAGGGTCTATATTCAGATCTAAAGAAAAATGTCTTCTCCATGTTTATTTATTGAATGCCATTGGATCCTACATGCTAGCCAAAATCCAGACAGCCAGCTGATAATGAATTACTGAATTCCAACACCAGCAGAGACTAGAAGTTTCCCTTAGCTAAGCTAAAGTTTTATCTTTTTTTCCCAAGGACATTCACTACGTTTTGAGCAGGAAATAAATATCCTGAAACTATTTGCTAACTGTTCAGCTTTGAAACATAATATCTGCTCTGAATGCCTCAAAATTAGGGCTCTGTAAAATACTTGTCAGAGGACCTCAGCTCTTTCCCTTGTGCTGTGCCCATCACCGCTCTGTCCAGGCGGCTGTGGGGTAGCGTTCCAGGAGCACGTTCCTCAGCTGAGCCGTGTGGATCTTGTCTCTGGTCTCCACGGTGCAGGTGACCTGGGAAAAGAATTAGGAACATTCCTGACAGCGTGGCAGCAGTCTCAGACAAAGGCACTTCCAAAGAAATCCTAAAACAAACTCATACAAGCAAAATGATCAGTTCAACGTAAAAACCCTGGACCTCACATCCTCCATCCATGCAAATAAGAAAACTGACAATGCAGACATCTGGGGCTCTTCCAGTCCCTCTGCAGAGTCTTAAAACCTTCCAATAGCCCTAATTTTTATTGCCTTCAGAGTGTGAAGAAGATAGCCTGATCCTCTGCTGGCTCTTTGCTTGTCTACTCTTGGCTTCCCTGAAGTCACCCGTAGTCAGCTTCTCCTTCCCATTCCCTGGGATACGTACGTGGTGCTGCTGCCACCTCCTCAATATCTTTACTTTTACCTCTCCCCATTTCTTGTGTTTCTGGGCAGTGCTTGTTCCATTCTTCAGGCTTTTTGCATTCTCTTCCTCTTCTCTTTCATGGATTTATCATCTCAGCAGTATTCTGGCTGGTTTAATTTACTCACACACCTTCTTGTTTTACACTGAATTTCTGTTTGCTTATTGATTCACTCCTGGTTTTCTGTTGCTAAATCAGACTAAATCCAGGCAAACCTTGACTTGGTCATTTTCTTTTTATTCTTCATTTGCCTCCACAGGTATTATTGACAATTCTGTAATACATCCACTGAAGACAATAACAATGTAATTTTTTCAGTTCTTCTTTAACCCCTCTTTTCTAGATACACCTCTGCTGTACCATTCGAAAATCTGGGCACTGCTGAAGGTGAGGCACCAACATGAAGGTGCAGAAGGAAAATAATACTTCACATTTTTAGACTGCTAACTGTCAGCACCACTGACCCTGCTGGAATTGTCACTGATGTTGAAAGTGCCACATGGAAAAAAGACCTCACAAAAACGTGGAAATCTAGTGAGGAAAGGATCCAAGATAAGTCATGGTGGAACAACAGACAGTTTATTGTAACAGGCAAATCTACAGAAAACAGAAGCAAAATAGTCATGGTAACTTTAACATAGACTAATAGGGACAGATGCTCTGTATAATGCTCTTATCAGAGCTGCATCATTTATAGAAAAAAACAAGGCAAAAAAAAAATTGTTTCTACTCAAGTATGTTTAGGAGAACATTTCTAAATAAGAACTCTGTGAATTCACATTTCTGGGAAGGAGCTCAAAAAGCCAATAAACCTTTAGCAAAAATGTTGAATGAAAAGATAAAAGACTCGCTCTAGGTTAAACTAAAGAGCTATGAGCTCACTTAATTAGAAAACTGGCTTCTTAAATATCCATCATGAAATAAGCTACATTTCTGATCCGTTCCTATAATACTTCTCTTGTCTTGAACATGGTTCTAGTCTCGTTTGGTTCTTTGAAACACAAATTGAATGCTTTTTCCTTGGGAGAAGGGGGATTTAGCTTCGAGAAGGACAAACACAGAAGACAATTCATAATGAGGGAAGAGGAAAGAACACAAAGATTGGGAAAAGCGTCTAAAGGATATCTAGGCACCAAAGTATCAAATATTCATCATCCATTCCAAGGCTTATAAAATCCCTAAAGCTTCACAGTCATTTCTTCAAGAGCACATACTAATTTCTCGGAGTCTATAATTAAAGAAAAGCAAAATTTTTGCCCTTCCATGGCAATCATGTCTGTTTAGTCCTAAGCAAATCAATTGCCGCACTTGGAACACGCCTGGGCTTGCCGGGTTTGGCTTTGAAGGTTTAGCAGCAAGCAGTTGCTCTGCCCAGGGAGCAAGCATGGGAAAGCATTTTGATTTTTAGAGCTAGCTACCCTCCTCTCTGCCCGTCTCTTTCTTCTAATGATTGAAGCCAGACAGCCTTGGATAGGTGGGAGACAGACAGCTCAGAAACAGTTTGGACAAAAACAGTCTTTTTGTTTCGTGCGTGCACGGCATCCATCATGTGACACAGCCACTGACATGCTGCAGTGCATTGCAAACGCAACAACAACAGCAGCAGCAGTAATAAACAACTCCAGAAATTTACCTGATCTTCCACATTTGTCAAATAGAGGAGGAGAGAAGACTTGCTCGCAGCAGGAGTGAACAGAGAATCACACTGCACTTTAGAGCAGCCACAGATCTAAACAGCGAGGAAGGGAAGAATTTGCTCTCTTGCTCTGTTTAAGCCAATTTACACTGCAGTTTGACCCTCACAGAACTCCTCTCTCTTATTTGTTTCGTGTGGGGAGTACAATTTACATGAGTGTACAACAAAGGGATGTTCATTTACCTGGGGAGGTATGTGAGGGTTATATTTATCTGGGATGAAGAGTCACCGGCATTCTATTAGCTACAGGAGGTTGCATATCTACTGATGAAGTAAGTGTTCCAAATTGGTCTTATTTAAGAACAAATGACAAAACCTATTGCTTGGCATTTCTTGTACTCCAGGCAAGATAACTCACGGTGAGTAGAGAAAACTTTACTTTAAATTTGTGTCAAACTCGGAATCCCTCAGTACTAGACATAGGCTTTCTGATTCAACAGAGCTCTCACTAACTGCAGGACCATGTTTGCGCAGCAGACCTTTATTTTCTGTGTATCAAAAAGTGACAACAAAAAACAACTATATTTTATGCATTTCGCTCCTGCATATCTTATCCTTGCTGGACTAAAAAAAAGTAAAAAATAAAATTATCTGGTCCCATAAGACCTTTAAAATTACCAGCCAGATGGATCTTTTCTACTGTGTTCAGAATTCCTTTCTCTGTGGCAGGTAGCCTAAAGACTGATTCTGGCATAAGAGTTTAGTTAGCCTGTTGGTTTTTTTTTAACAGCAGGCCTACAAGTAATGGAAGACAGAACAGTCTTTACTGAATATGGGTCTTGTGAGTTTTATTTAACAACTACAAATAACTGCGGGAGTAAGATAAAGGCTGAAAAAAGGTAAAAGAAAAGTTGATCACAAGTTCTTATTCTGTGCGATACCAAAATTCAGATGCATAAATGAAAATATTCATAGGAATTAATTAAATGTCAAAGAGAGAAAAATTCATAGCTTCACAAAATGAGGAAATGTGCCAAGTTCTATGCTGAATAATTCAGGCACCAGGGTGGGCACCTCTGCTCCCCTTTAACAAGTCTCACATGTGGGTACTTTGCCTTTTAGATCATATTTTCCTGGATATTAACAATTAATTCCATGTACCTCATTTCCCTGATGCCCAATATCTGTAGTTTGTGTGTGCAAATATTGGGTGGACATGCGGAGCCAGTGCTAGAGAGCAGAAGAAATGTCAGTAGCGTTGCTCAACTAAAAGAGTTCATTTTTTTGTGCTTATCTAGGCTCCATGTAAAATTAGATTGTAACCAGCTAGTGCAATTCCTTATGTCACTGACTCATCCACTGAACCTTTGTATCCCACTTCTTTAATCCTAGAAACTATATTCATCATCACCTTCCAAGCTGCTCGTCTTGGATTCAGATAACTTAATATTCGTGATACACCATGCTCAGCAACAGCATAGGTTTGTTCGCACAAAAATCACTGGAGTTAGAAATGAGATCTTTATTTATATACACTGCCTTCAGTTCTATAAATAAGGCAAGGCTTTTAATTTCTATTAAAAGAATCAACAACTGCGCTGTTTTCTGAATTCTTCAGTAAAGGCCCAGTGTAGGTTACTGCACACCACAGACTATTTGGCAACGGCAGTTCAGGTTATGGTTTGGGCATCAGCTGCCAGGTAGTCCACAAGGTCGGTGCAACGCAATGCTTGAGAAAGAGTGCAGCAGATGCCACAGCCGTCCACTTGGTTGTGCAACCTGAGCCCTTATCTTTTGGCATATTCTTGCATTCAGGTCAGCGAGCATGAGCACAAACAAGTTGCCATCACATTACCCAAGTCAGATAATAATCCAACAGGTCTACTCTCAGCCTGCCTGGACTCTGAGCCAGGCTATTCTGCACCAAGTTAGTCTGCTGTGGAATGCCGTCAAAGAAAAAGACCAAATTCTCTTGGAGAGCCTCGGAAGAAATGTGTTGTTGGACTTTCCACTGCAAACATCTCTATTTCTCAGATGGCAAACTGGAACATGGAAACAGGTCATGCAGGAAATGCTTTAAGAATGACAGCGTCCTCGTAGCTGGACAGCTGCATGGTCCTCCTTCCTAGGACAATAATATGGAATATGTGGGCAACTGGGGACTCTAGTCCAAAATAATCTCCTTTGGACTTTCACAAAATGCAAGTTGACCCAAAGGAATTTACTCAAATTGACCAGAACAGACTAAAATAACTTAGCGAGTTCTAGCCTGAGGCGAGTAAACTGCATGGAAAAAACAAATGTTACGCCACACAAGGTGAGCCAGGAAAGCCCACACTGCTGGAACAGCGTGCAATGTTATCATAAAGAAAAAGTGACATTTGATTTGTGAATTACTACTTTTTACACAGTCAGAGGGAGAAGTAATGTGATGGATGTTCTTTTTTACAGCTGGCCTCTTCTGAGTTACTACAGCAGAGCTAAGCTCCCAAGAGGTTTGAAGTGAACAGACCAGATGACTCCGTAACATCAAACAGGACTGAGATCAGAGGGAAAACTGCCACCGCAGCCATCTCTCTGTGAGGTGCTGGAGCACTTCAAGACCTTGTTGGCCCTTGCTACTCTGTTCCAGGACCCTCCTGTATCTGCCAGTCTGATTATACTGCAGTTTCAGTGGTGAGAAGAAAACTTTTCTAGAACCTTGATCAGCTCAAAGATTATTTTATTTTCAGCTGAGTTGCCTGTGTCCAAATAGGAGACGCCCATTAAGCAAGCAAGCTGCTGTTCTTATAGCAGAGCCTTGCACAGCTTCATAGCAGAGATCTTAACTGAAGTTGCTTATTAATTTTTCTCATTGATTTTTCTCAGCGTCAATAGTAATATGAAATTAAAGGGATTTATATGGTTAATAAGAAGTTTACAAATGGAATGTTCACAGAAGCAAGTTGTAGCTTCCTTCCACAAACTGGGTAATCCTTTAGATCTCTATATCCAGTTAGCTGGTGATACTAGATGAATTTTTCCTCACCTCTGATCTTTTTTTTTTTGTGTCTAGATATGCCTGGCCACCTAATCTGTTTCAATAACTGTAAAATGTGAAGCGAATCCAGACTGGTTATTGGTGTGATTTGCTAAGAGCTATCTATTACAATATCAGGACTTTGGAAGCCATGCTCTAACTGCTCAGGTAAGAGTGAATTAGGGTGTAGTCCTCTACAAGACAGAAATCCAGTATGAACCAGAAGGAAAGAGAACCTAAACTGGAAGTATGAGCAAGCAGTATCCAAATGAAACTCCCATACAATTTCAAAGAACGTGATTCAATTGCAAAACACACTTCATTAAAATCAACTGAATCTAATAAAATGTTCCAAAAGTTGTTCTTCCAGAACTGTAGTTTGAACATAAAGCTTCCTTCTAGAAAGTCCTTACTACTCCATGCAATTAGACTATCAGCAAGCAGATCTTCCCACGGAGCATTCCAAGCGTGCACCAGGCCAACAAACACTAACCCAGCAAGGCATTTCACTAGAGGGGAAAAAATAATGCTCTATCTTCCTAATAAACACTGACCAGAAGCCAAGTTTGTTACCTTTGGAAAGGGTAAATCTAAAGCTATGATTACATACTGAGATGCCAGTATTGAGCGGAGTTACTTAGTGTTTCAAATAAGCCACTACATTTACTGCTCTGTTCTGCCAAACACTTCATCTGCATCTACAAAGTATGCATTACAGTGGAGCGGGTATAGCTGTAATGCCTTTCTTATTATTACCACCAATTCAGCACATGATGATTTTGGTTCTTGATCCAGATTTAAATGCATGCTTCACTTAACGTGCTTTGATTTACACTGATGAAAATTATACCCAGTTCTTTGCAAGGCCTGCTTTAGGAGCAAATGCTTAAAATGCTTTGATGGCACAGAGCTTTTGCCCTTACGAGCAACAAATAAAAAAGCAAAACCTCCCCTGTGTATATTAGCTCTACTATGAAAATACGTACACTTCTCTATATCTGGTTAAAGCAAATTCATTCTGATGCTTAAAGACAAATTCAATAACTCTACCCTTTTTGCTTACCCTTGTTTTAGCTTTCAAAGAAAAGCTTCAGGATTCACTAGGTGTCACCAGATAGAGCAGGCTCCAAAGTCATCACAGTCTATAAACCTGGATCAGTACTTTGTACTTCACATCTAATTATCCTATAGCCTCTTCCAGGCTAATTAAAAGCCATCATGCAAATCCAACATTCAGTTAAATTATTCAGGGATGCAAATTCCTCCCTTCGACCATCTTATAATACAACACTGTCAGATTCTTGAAGTGGACAGTCAGTGAAAAAACAATACCACATGGCACCTTTTCATTCAGGGATTGTATTTACTACCAATTCTGATAAAATTACTTTGTTAGGAGAGGTTGCAAGAGCAACATAAAATTGTTTTAGTGTTCTCACTCAAAAACTAATACGAGAGTGGATTTGGTTTAATTTACTTAGTAACATCAATAAAAATGACAACCCTTACTTTATAAAAATCTCATGGAAAACTTCAGAAGAGTTATAGGGTTTGCTGAATCTAGTCCTCAGTAAAAAGGTTTTTCAGAGCTAAGTTAGATGTTGAATCAGAGGCTTTCTTCTATCCCATACAGAGTCACATTATCCCCAGGTTACTCAAACCAGTAAAAGCTGGTCTATTGTTACGGCAAGCAACGAAGTTTTATTCCTAGACACTCGAGAAAACTGATTAACATCATGTTCTGAAAGATGTTCATGAACTTCACTGTAGTCCTTTGCTGCAGTCATCTCTAATGCAACCCATTTGTTATATCCGCAAGTGAAAATACTGAGCAGGTTTTTGTATCCAGGTGGGAAATTCGATATACATGCCAAAATGGAAGAACTTGGTGACTCAATAGCATTACGGAATCCTGGTTACGAGCCTGTTTAGCAAAGATCCGTAAGTCAACTTCCACCACCTGTGATTTCCCAAACTACGTCAGGTTGGACTTGGATGGCAGTAGCACGAAATCAGCGTAACCACGCCTTTGCCAAACCAGTTGAAGTAAGAAACATGCCAGGAGACAAAGGATCTTTTTAAGGATAACACCTCTTCACTGTTACCGTATCAAATATTCAACAAAGGAATAATGATTTTGCTTTGTGCTATTTGTTGATAAGGCACGAAACTGAGGCCCTAGTTAAAAATGAGGATTCCCTAAGAGTAAGGATGTTCTCCACATTGCTTTAGGGCAAACTGATCTCAGATAATTACAGCCACCCTACCCAGCTGGCTCTGCAAGTTCTGGACGGATGCTGCAGCTTGCTCACCACCTTGGGCACACCACCACGCACGTACGGGAGGTTTGCAATGGTAACAGCTGGAGTATTTCACCCACAGTGTCCCAATAGCTGGTAAAACAGGTCCTGTATTATTTTTATGCCTGCTGCTTGGTGAGGCAAAGTGCTCTACAACACCAAAGAAATTACCTATCACACAGCTCCCCAGATCACTATGCACATTCCATTGGACTTCGTCAGCACAGTCATATAGAGACACAGGAAAATAGAATAAACTAGGGTAGGCCAGAACTGCTAGAGAAACTGAAATTGCATCTCATCTTACCTCAACAGTGAAGAGCTCAGATGTCACAAACGTGCGTTCTTGTTTGAGGTCCAAAACCCTAGATCAAATAAAGGATAAATTAGAGGTCACAACAATCCTGTGCCATTTTAAAAATAGTTTCTGTAAGTGTTTGGACAGTAGTCATCTTTGCTGCTTTCTGTATTAGACACTTGTCCCATGCTGCAAAAATACCTGCACAGTGAAACAAAAATGAAGGAAATAAAAGGTTTTTTCTGAAACATAACAAGAAAAACACCTTTGATTAATTAGTTACTTACAGACTTGCCTTCACTGGACATTTGGAAACATGTAAAAATATTTAATAATCTTTGTGGTGTTCTGTGATTATATCTCCTTCCTACTAGTCTGATTTACCTTACTTCTTCCCGAGACAAGATCTCGAGTAGCTTTGAAATGTCTCCAGGGCTGTCAGAAATCACAAGGGAAAATCTGCACACTCTGTTATCAAGGGTCAGGGCCCGAGCTATGCACTGTTGCAGCAAATGTAGCTCCAAGTTTCCACTGCATATAACAATCACCACCCTGAAAACAGAGAAAAAAAATAGCATTTTTGATTAGCACTTGTCTGCACAGGGTCTGTAAATCACAGACATTGTATTCAACACCAGCTTAAGATCCGCCCTCTGATAAATACGCATTAGATGTCAGAGGGGCTCCTGGCTCTCGGCATCAGTTGTGGACAGGCGGTGAGGGTCTAGAAGCCGGCTCCCTTAGTTGGTCTGAAACTTTGTTTTCATTTTGCATTTGCTGGAGATTCTAGTACTGTTAGAGATAATCGCTGGAGGATTCTAGGTCTGTTGCAAATTTAAGATTGTGACACCATTTTTCCCTGGAAATTCAGAGTCTTAGCCTCTGAACAGTTAGATAACAAGTATGTTCAAGGCTTTCTGTAACGATTAATTAAATCCATCTCAACCTTGCAAAAAGGGTACAGAAATGCCTGAAGAGCATGTGAAGAGCCACAGGATTAGTCCATGATTATTCTCTCTCTGCAGAGTCAGCCCTGACCCCTTTAAACCCAAATCTGTGCATTTTCCCTTTTATTTTAGCTATATTCAATCGAAATTAGTTGCTGCTCGGCATGTACTGTCGGCCTCTTCTGAAGAACGGCCTCAGCAGTATCTTAGCACACCATATCGTGCATTGGAAATTTTATTTTGTCTCAAGTGCACATATGTTTAAATACATTCTAGACTATGTCCTGAGCCAAGGCTCGATCCGCTTAAGCACGCCCAGGTGCAAGAAGGCACTTACTCACACATTTAACGCTAAGCTCAAGGGTAATCGCAGGAATTCTCGGAGCTGGGAGGCAGGTGTCACTGAGCGACTGCCAAAGACAGCCAAACTCCTACCCGAACACAGTCAGGGCTGATTTCCACAAGTGGAATGAGAGAAGGCAACCGGCTGACAAGAGCAGGATGCTCTCCTGGTAGATATGACCATGCCTCGTGGAGCTGTGTGTAACCGCCTTTTCCACAGCTCTTTGAGAATACAGGAAAATAACAAGATTTGTCAGGTCTCCAGGCTGCTCAATGTGACCTTGTGACCTGTGAGTGGTCCCTTCAGCCTGAAGGAGGTGCCACAGATAAGCCCATTGCTGGTTCAGGGGCAGTAATTGCCTTATCCCTCATATAACAAGTAGCTTCTCTCCATTTCCTGGGAGCAAGGCACTCAAACCCACATTTTCTGCCACAGTTCCCTGGCTGCAATAGCTGCCGTACCTTTTACCCTTCAACTCGGGCAGCTTCCCTGCAACCAGTGCTGCAAGTCCAATGGCCCCTTCTGCATCGACCGTGGCTCGCTCATACTCCAGCAATCTCAGCATCGAAATGAGGATGTTCTCCTCCCTGAAGGCACAAGAATTATGTCAAAACAAAATGAAAGAGTGACTAAAAGCAGGAGAAAATACATTTATGGATAAAGGGGTTGGTTCTACTCTCCTTGGTACGCAACCCCAGGTGGTGTTACAGAAAGCTGTGCTGCTGGGGGCAAATGCACATCTCAGTCTTATTATTAACTAAAAGTCAGGAAGGCATTTTTTACTAGAACCATTGCACTAGCTAAATTCTAATATTAAGTATATTCTGCCAACTTGGCCTTTCTGTAAAGATTTAGAAGAGTTTTGTTAAAGTCTGCTTTCAAATGTTGTAACACACAAGCAAGGGCAGGTTTTACACCCAGAGCATCACCAGCTCCTAGGAGCAGGTGAAGTTTTGTCCAAAGGGGTCAGTCTGGACAACACTCTTAGTCAAATGATTTAGTTTCAGGTAGTCCTGCAAGAAGCAGGGAGTTGGACTCAATAATCTTTCACGGGTGTGTGTGTCTTCCAGCTTGAGATATTTTATGATTCTCTGTGGGGTTGGGTTCAGTGTCTCCGGTGCCTCTCTTGGAAGAAAAGGCACTCACTATATCCAGCATGCTCTCACAGTGTGCGTGTGATGGCATCTCCTGCCAACCTGGTCTCTGCTTTTCACGAAAAACTACCACACTGTGGTGGCACAGCACATTTTTTCACATGTAACACAATGATCACCCAGTATTATTCATTTCACTGCTTTTCTTCACCTACCTCACAGCAACAACTTTATCCACGAGTTTCCCGGTCAGCTGCAAAGAATTGCTGCCAAAGCAAAGCCCACTCACATCTGCAGATTTCAAAAGACAAAAATATGAAGCTGGCTGCTTTACACAAGTTCAACATTTCTGAGAGTCCTGACTGGTTTGTGCCCTTAATGCATAGAGCAACACTGCTGTTATGTGATCTTAAGTTGCTCGATTATTTTATAGGATGAAATTGCATTTGGTAACGAAAGACCAAACCTCCCAGGAAGATTTTGCCACTTTGGACTCCTTTTAGAAAACTATGATTATTCCCTGGCATAGCTGCACTGCAGGAGTGACCCTGCAGCCCAGCACTTTTCACTGTTCAATGAGGTTCGAAGCAGAGAAGAGCTCAGTGTGGCACTGGGTTTGTTAGCTGTAGCAGGACACTAAGCAGCAGAGACAGGCAGAGCTTACCAAGAGAGTTAAGGAGTTGGGTTTTTTTTTATAAAGCTGCTGTTTAATGCAAAGCTTCCAGAGATTTAACATTAGGTAAAGAGAATGTTCTTAAATTGCTTAACAGCTGAGAGATTTTTGAGCAAATGATGTGGAAACAATTGTACCATTTATAAAAGCTGTTGTTCTGAGAACAGTTTTGTGAGTAAATATCTAAGCACTGCATTTTACCGCCTTTTCACAAGTTAGTCTTACACGAGAGTTTTCTCATTGACTTCACTGGTTAAGATGCTGCTTGTGAGCACAATGATCAGATAAATATGCTCATATTTTTAAGTATTCACCCAAACATTTCATGTGCACTGGAAACAGTATTTCACCCTAGGGTGGTGGTGAGGGAAATGTGTCAGATGCTCTTACAGCATTAATTAAATTCTGACTCTTCAGATGTTTCATTTAAAGTATGTTCGAACTGAATTAATGAGAAAAGAATATGGTTGCAGAAATCAATGGAAACCTTTATTTTACCTCCAAAAGAAAAGTCCATTTTCTTACCTCCATAAAAGTGATGATTGCTGCAAGCCTGTTCTTCAGTGGGGTGGCCAGCCTTTAGGGATTGTTGCAATACAGGGAAACTTTCAGATTCAACCCCCTGGGGAAGACAAGTACTCTCAATTCTTCATTGATCCAGTCACAACAGCTGCCATCACCAAAGTGGACAACAAAAAAGCTACACAAATTTTTCCCTTAGAATTAACAACTAATGTGAAATTGCATAACTGCACTATCACAGAACTTATCCTGTGGTTTAATCAGCACCAAACTTTTCCAGTAAGAAATTATTTCAAAACACAGAACTGGATTTCATTTGCATTGGAAGAGTCTTCGCACATTTTTTCTTAAATCCAGCCAAGCAGCTAGAGGCTTCCCAAGTTCTCAGGAAAGCTCTCTTCTCCTAGGTAAAGCCCACAGGACCAGACATTCCCTGTCCCCAGCACATGCAGTCTCTAACCCAGATACCAGTATAGCATTATCACTGGATACCAGTGCCTTTTGAAAGCAGCTGTACTGTAGTGAAAGCCATCAAAACGCAACGCTTCAGAGGTGAAAGGAAACTTACAATGACAGAAATATGCGGGTTGAGGTGTTTGAGTGCAGCAGCCGACCCTGCCAGCAAGCCGCAGTGGCCTCCGGCTGGGAAAATCACCGCGTCCAGCTTTGGCACCTGCTCGTACACCTCCAGCCCCACTGTCCCCAGGCCCGACAGGTAGACAGCGCTGTCCTCCCTGCAGGAAGAAAGGGCACAGCTCACCAGGGTTCACAGTTGTCAATGCAATTGCAGTTCAATCTACTACTTTCAAAGACGTCATTCAGCAGAAAGAGATACAGGCGAGAGTAAATCACCGGCACGGGCAGGAGGCGACCCCAGTGGGCACTGCCACCACACCGACCATCACCTGCTGGGCAAAGTATGACGTTACCTACTGGGAGAAAACTTGTGTCATTGGCAAACTCGCCAAACAGCCCTCAGAGAGAAGAGCATGTATCTCTGGTGTTACCAGTATCAGGTGTTTACAGAACTGGTAAGCCAGAAGTAATTTTTCCATTGCCATCACTACATTTACACTTCATATACTTTAAATGTGGCAGACCCAACTAAAAATGAAGTCTTGGAAGGAGATCTACTTCTCTGTAATTATAAGTGGAATTTAGCGTTTCTGATAAATGGGATTTTTCATGTAATTTGAGCACTGCATTCAACCTCACAAATACCAAACATGTTGCTATAGAGTTAAGCCTTTCCACAATCCAGGGCCAATATCTGATACCTTCATATCACTCTGGAAGACTCTGGAAGGGTAAGAGAAGCATTTAGTCATGCCAAAATACTGGTAAAACACTTTCAGGCAAAGGTGATTTAATGAGCAGAATAGGGACAAATAGAGTCAAAAGACTGAAGAAGAGTTCACTGCGCAGTCACACAATTGACTTGCATCTCGTTCTAAAAGCTTTTCTGTGTTTTATTTAAAAGTTATCAGGGAGTAAATGTAGAACAATATATGACCAAAAATATGAGACCTCTCTTCCTGTCTGTTCTGCTTTTCCTGGCAAATGGATAAGCAAAGTTATAGACCACTTGATTTACCTGACCCAGGACGTTTAGGGATTAGGAAGCGATGTTTTTATGACTGTTAGACATGCACAGAGGCTCAACACTTGAGCACAGAAGACCTGTCGAGGTGGAGACCAAGGCCCTCTTGAGAAATTACCTTATATATACAGCAAAATACAGCCAGTTCCTCAGGGCAAGAGTTTATCTACTTACCCAAGAAAAGATGGGATGAATGAACATGAGACCCACAGCACAGCTAAAGACAAAGGCATAAAAACATAGTGGGATGGATAACTGAACCCTTGACTTTACTGTCTTTATCAAGATATTGAAGGATTTCTCTCCTCCTTACATGTAACAAAATATGTCACCAACCTCCTGAGCAATTCCTCTGGAGCCTTATTTGCAAACAAGATTCAGAACTGAGCTTGCAGAGTTACCTCTGATGTGGTTACATGGGAAACAATAGGGATCTACAAAAACGAATGAGGAGCTGGGATATTCAGTTTATGAGCACAACTCCTCTAACAATGGAAAATTTTTTTTGAAAGAGCCCGCTCTGGACATAGAGGTTTATTAGTAATTTGAATGACTGTTTCAAGATAACCATGTTTTCCATGCTAACATCTAGCATGAACATCAGATCACTGATCAGCCTTCAGCTTTTTACAATATAATGTGTTACTTTGTTTGCACTGTGACCAATATCTTTTTCAGTATCATATGCCGTTGAAGGGAAATCAAGGAAAAGGGCAGAGAAATCTAAAGGCTATAGATTTAAATAAGGATGTTTGAGCTGGAGCTAGAAATTGGCCCTTCGTCTTCTGAAATGCACTCTGATATATCAACAATCAAAGATGGGTTGTCAGGCTTGAGTTTCCCAATGAAATTTTGATGTGGCAGCTGGCAGGCTCTGTTCCTTTTGTTCTCCAAATAAAGGGCTTGAAAGTTGTAGGCTGGCCTTCCTAGAGTAACAGACTCACCAGATCACAAACAAATGAGGATCAGGTCTGATCAGTATTTGGATATGGAGTTACACAAGAGAAAAATGGACTCTGAAGGAAAGAAGGTATGTAATTCAATCCTCTCTGACTCACAAATCAATATTTCTCACATCATCCCAGAGGTACCGTGGCAATCTTCACATGGTGTTTATAATGAAGTCCTCAACATCTATAGTCATTACAAGTCCCATGCTACCCACGCTGCAATTAGGTAGACTTAATGATTGAATTCCAACTTGAAAAATCACATTTCCTTCCTGGAATTTCACAGGAAGTTGCAGCTGGGTGAAAAGTTCCCTTCCTCTAATTGAACTCTTGCATGATCATTCTCATAACACAGTATTTAAATTGCACTCAATAAATGGGAAGAACTGACACTGACACATCCAGCCACAGGACGTTACCCATGCAGGTAAAACCAACGATAGTCACATAATGCCTGTTTTAGGGAGGAAAGAAGGAATTCTTGGTTAAGGAGATCCAGAGACCAAATTGCTAGGGATTTAATGCAAGCTAGAATTGAACTGAAATAAAATGACATTTCAGAAGTTCAATTCTAAAGCACAGGAGATCAGCTGATGTTTTACAGGCAGCTTTGGCAAGAGACGATGAACGTGCGCGAGATACCCGTCGAGGACGACTGGCTGTTGTATCTGCATACATCTCTCTGCGAAAGCTCTCCCAGCAAACACCGAACAAAATATGGTTCAGGCATCCCATTATGAAAAGGTCTACAATTACAGTGTGGGTTTGTTTGTTTGGTTTTTTCCCCAGTTATTTCTTTTTCATCCAGAGTGTGAAAAATTGCATCTGTGAGGCTTTAATTAAACATATTAACAGACCAAATAACGCTGTTTCTTGTAACCTGAAATACCTGTTACTTGTAACTTGACGGCTGAAATAAATCACAGTGCCTTGATATTATTAATGGTAAGTTGTATATTTAGAGTTTCTGAATGCTAGAAGCTGAAGTCCTTCACACGCGTTGTCCCTGGAGCCTGGAGAAGCTTATGTACCATCAACAATTATTTGGGGAGGAGGGGAAGATTAAAGATGAAATTACAATAAAACAATTTAGTTCTTAAGTGCAAACGTGATAGCTGATGCAACCCAGCTGGAAGGTTGACGCATCGATTGAAAAATTGCTTACACAAATTTGGAAATCACAAAGTTATGGAAAGCTGTAGCTACTGTTCTCAAAGAGAGACTAAATGGGTTTAAAACTGAGTGGGATCTCAGGCACCTTGTTCCCTCAGGTTTCTTTGGAAGTTTCAGCCTGGGAAAAGGTTGTGCCCCTGGTGACAAACAAGGCAGAACAACCAGCCCTGTCGGTTGGCACGGCTAACAGCACAGTTGAAGAGTGCAGTTTTTAATGTTGCCTTCCCAACAAACCAACTGTGAAAGCAATGAGGACTTTTCTCCATTCTGCTCATTCTGGGATCCTCTTCCCGAGCAACGTTACTTGTCATTACTATGTTTAACACCTATGTTCAGCACCTAGGAGCCCAAGGGGAAGGGGCTCTCAGGGCAGTAGGTGCCACACAAACACGAAGTGGTGGATGAAGACTGCACAGAGGCAACGATGGGGAGGGAGAATAACATTCCAGCTCAGGGCATCACAGGGACCGCCAGCTACCTCATGCTAATGATTCACCCCTCTGTGTTTTTAGAAATCTTACTTGAAAACAGGTAAGGGGAGGGGGGGGAAGAAAAAAAGGAAAGGGCCAATAAAGGCAGAAGAGACTGTAGAAAGAAAAAAAGGAAAAATGGATTATTCTAAACATTTTTTGCCTGTCTTATTCTAATCATGTTGCTATTAGATCTGGCTTGTTAAATGACCTCAAATAATTCAGACTCAGATTTATACTCAGCTACGTCAAATATATGTGTGAAGTAGCCTCATAATTATCTTTTCTCAAGGCACAATCACAGTTTTGTCACTCATACCAGATATGTGAAAACTCTAGAGCATTTTTCTTCTCTTCCTCTAGACTATACCACTGAACCCTCCGCATTAAAAATTAGCTTTCACCTACCTTGCTCCAAACAGAGAGACCCAAAAGTAGTGGTACCCTACATGCTTTCTGACAAGGTCCACAAGGAGTTAACATATAACCATTATCATACCAGCCCATATAATTCCTAATCGGGTTGGGGGAAGAATGTTTGATTTTGGTTTCCATTTCCAGCTGTTACAGAAATACTAATGATTTGTTCCTGGGAACACGTAACTGTCCATACTCCAGGTAATGGGAACATTTTGATGACCCATGATCAGATTTTAATAAAACTAATTGTTTTCGCAGAGCTGCACAAGTATCTAATCTTTCTAGTCAGCCTGACCTTCCACTTACTCTTCAAGGTAGAGGTAACTGTTCTCCTGCGACAACCTTCTGGCGTGCGTCTGGGAGTCCTTGGCTGTGGTGCCATAGGATATAACCATGGCACCATACTCGCGGCACAGTTTCACTCTGGCTGGGGACGTGCTGGTTGACATGATGACAAACACTGGAATACGGAGCGCTGAGGCGTGGTAAGCAACAGCCATGGAAAAGTTACTGTCCGAAGCCACGATCACCCCCTTTCTTTGCTGATCCTAAAAAACAGGGTTGCTTAGTGCACGTTATTCAGTGTCACAAAGTTGTCCCATATGATGCTGGGTCATTCTGATGGTCTGACTTCCTTTTTTTCCTCTATTAGCTGTTCATATTATGATAGTACGATACAGTATATGCTTGTCTGGTGTGATACCAGGACTTGCACACAGAGCTAAGACAGCGCAAATTCAATCCCTGTTCCCGCACTCCTCTGTGTTCCACTCTTGTTGCATTGGAATTAGTTTCAAAACTCCAGCTGAGCCCAGAAGAGCTGGTACCTGACCCCTCAGAGCCAGTATCTGGTCCCTCTTCCCTGCTGTGTGAAATTACTTAATTTCAGGTAATTTAATTTCAGGATTTATTCACCTTATTACAAAAGTGCAGGAACAATCACTGGTTCTGGGCTGCTGTATCATCTCAATTATCATTATTATTGTTGTAGAGATTCAATAACCTCCTACGAAAAATTTTAAAGTATCATTACATTATTTTAAAGTATCATTACATTCCTGCAATGATACTGAAGTTCATTACAAAATCAATTTGTGATCTAGATCCTTCTCACCACTCATTATAACTCAATTTCATCATCACTTGAAGTTTGATGGTTTCAACATGTCAGAACCATAGTACACATTACAGTCATCTCAGTGCCATAGAAAAATGCTGATGTTTACATTTTGCAAGATTTTCCTTCAAGTACCTTTAAGCATTTCACTAGCAGATCAGCCAAGAATAAATAAAGCAGTAAAGTATTTTGCATTCAGATACCTGAAGACTTATCTATGTCGTTCAGGTCAACGGTTCAAAAGGCAAGAAACACTAAGATTCCATAGGCATTATGGGTAAAATTACCTGTAATTCTGCTCCAGTTTTGTGAAGCAGAACCAATCTATTTCTTTTTGAACGTTGATATATTGTTATACCTGAGGCAATGATGTCAGCAGGTAAAGCACACCTCGCTCCTTCACAGACCCTGTGTACTGTAGGAACTCTTTCTTTAGGTAGATGTCCATTCCATACTGCTTGGACAGCCTAGAATACTAGAGAATAGAAATCTTATTATGGACATGTACCTCAAACTGAGAAAAATCTTCTACACCCCATCAGCTCCCAGGTCAGGCATGCATTCAGCTGCTATGTACAAGCTCTAAAAAGTAAATTTCATAATCCATTGCTTTAGAAATACATGACAGCATGTTGTTACCTACCAGATTCTCCTGGTTTACGGAAGTAGTTTTCACATTTGCAGTAGTGAAATATGCACCCCATGCCATTATGAATTCTGAAAACTGTTTTTGGTCTTACTGTTCAAATACAGATATTAAAATACGTATTTTAAATTAATTCAAAAACCAATCCCATGGGCTGATATTTTAGCACTTCCCAGAACTTGATATTGAATAACCCAAAAGTAAGGTCATCTCCTAAAAGATAAAAAAGCGGTTAGAAAATTGTGACAGAGCACTGGAACAGGCTGCCCAGAGAGGTTGTGGAGTCTCCTTCTCTGGAGACATTCAAAACCTGCCTGGACGCGTTCCTGTGCGCTCTGCTATAGGTGGTCCTGCTCTGGCAGGGGGGTTGGACTAGATGATCTTTGAGGTCCCTTCCAACCTCTAACATTCTGTGATTCTGTGAAATTCCTTGAGTCACATTACGATTCTGTGATAGTTTCTACCACTGATTCACTACTGAATCCCATTTAGCATCCTAAGGCCACTACAACATTAGTAAAGACATTTCTTATTTGAAGAATGACGGAAATAATGAAGAACATTTCCCAGGATTGCAAGTGTAAGCAGCAGCTGTTTGGAAACACCGAGTGTTTGAACAGAAAGGATCCCTCAGCTGAGAGGAATTAGCAAGCAGAGTACATGTGATGCAGTGTCCAAGTGCATGACTTTTACATTATATTTTCAGTGGCACCATTTTTGTAGTACAATACTCGCAGCATGCATCGCCATATTAATTTCCTATTACCATATTACCTAAAACATAAGTTTTAAATGAGGGAACTTATGAAACAGAGCTGCAGTAAGCCTGTGGGTTCCAATTCCCTAGGCTTACCGTGTCTCTATTTCGTAATTGGCTCTATTTCTTCCATTGGCTGCCAAAGCAAATGATGGCCTGGGGATTTAGGGGATCAAGTTCTCATTTATGATAAGTCACAAAGAAAGACAGATTAAAGGACAGTGTGATAATATATTTCAAATATTTATCTCAAAAAGAATCTGGCAGTGTCATGAATATGGTGTATAGTGTGCATAGTAATATGTATTGCTATAATTTTCAGACTGTGGGTCTTTTAAAAGTGAATTTACATAAACTAAATATATCTGAAACAGATAGGTCTTTTAAAATCTACTACTAAATTAAATATTTCAGATCAATATTCCAAGACCTTTTAACAAGCATAAATTAAATTCCTCACCCATAGGTGGGGCCAGATTCTCTATTTTGCTCCTGAATATTTTGCAAGAGGAGCTACCACTTGCTGCTGCTTTGCAAATCTGGCTGCAGAACTGAAAGAATGGAAAGTGCTTAGCACACTAATAGGATAATAGTTTCTATCCCAAACAGCCTAATCTATGGAGAATGCCTATGCAAAACAGAACAAGAACACCAGACAAGATACACTACTACACTGGTTCTTCACATACCATACTAGTTTTATCGTTCCTGCAGAGAATCTCAGATTCTAGAGTGAACAATGAGAAGAAGGATTTAAGGAGATGAATCCTCTGACTTTATAAAGTCTCTAAGTCTCCTACATGTAAAAATATGTGTCATTAAGTCACTCTACCACAGAGATGATGTACTTCAGATTATTATTTTAATTTTGACACTCATTATTTTAACTCTTTAGGTTACCCCTTTCTGCTTCCTGTAACCGAGGCTTTTTCCATGTAGCCTAAATATAGCAATTACTTCTAACACAGGAGGTGTCAGTGCTATTTTCAGCTGTACTGACCTGACGCATGACCTTGTAAGACTCATTGAACCAGCCTAGAAGTTTTCCCTTTTGTCACCATGATCTTATCTAAGGACTGTAGGCCCACTGATGAATGAGGTGGGTGCCTTGGTGACAGAAGATACAGAGAAGGCAGAGTTACTGAATGCCTTCTTTGCCTCTGTCTACTCTGCCGGAGGCTGTCCTGAGGAGCCCCGTTCCTCTGAGGCCCCAGAGGAAGTCAGGGCAGTGGAGGAGTTTGCTTTAGTCGATGAGGACTGGGTTAGGGACCAGTTAAGCAATCTGGACATCCATAAATCCATGGGTCCAGATGGGATGCATCCACGGGTGCTGAGGGAGCTGGCTGATGTCATTGCTAGACCACTCTCCATCATCTTTGCCAAGTCTTGGGAGACGGGAGAGGTGCCTGAGGACTGGAGGGAAGCAAATGTCACTCCAGTCTTCAAAAAGGGCAAGAAGGAGGACCCGGGTAACTATAGACTGGTCAGCCTCACCTCCATCCCTGGGAAAGTGATGGAACGACTTATCCTTGGTGCCATCTCAAGGCATATCAGGGATAAGAGGGTCATTAGAGACAGTCAACATGGCTTCACCAAAGGGAAGTCGTGCTTGACTAACCTCATAGCTTTTTACGAGGATACAACAAGGTGGATAGATGATGGCAGAGCGGTGGATGTGGTCTACCTCGACTTCAGTAAAGCATTTGACACAGTCTCCCACAGCATCCTTGCTGCTAAACTGAGGAAGTGTGGGCTAGACTCTCGGGTAGTGAGGTGGACTGTGAACTGGCAAAAGGGAAGAAGCCAAAGAGTCGTGGTCAATGGGGCGGAGTCTGGTTGGAGGACTGTATCCAGTGGAGTCCCGCAAGGGTCGGTACTGGGACCAGTATTATTCAATATATTCATCAATGACTTGGATGAGGGACTAGAGAGTACTATCAGCAAGTTTGCTGATGACACCAAGCTGGGAGGAGTGGCTGACACGCCAGAAGGCTGTGCTGCCATTCAGCGAGACCTGGACAGGCTGGAGGGTTGGGCGGGGAAAAATTTAATGAAATATAACAAGGGTAAATGTAGAGTCTTGCATCTGGGTAGGAACAACCCCAGGTTCCAGTATAAGTTGGGGAATGACTTATTAGAGAGCAGTGTAGGGGAAAGGGACCTGGGAGTCTTGGTGGACAGCAGGATGGCCATGAGCCAGCACTGTGCCCTTGTGGCCAGGAAGGCCAATGGCATCCTGGGGTGTATTAGAAGGGGGGTGGTTAGTAGGTCAAGAGAGGTTCTCCTTCCCCTCTACTCTGCCCTGGTGAGACCCCATCTGGAATATTGTGTCCAGTTCTGGGCCCCTCAGTTCAAGAAAGACAGGGATCTGCTGGAGAGAGTCCAGCACAGGGCAACTAGGATGATTACGGGAGTGGAGCATCTCCCTTATGAGAAAAGACTGAGGGAGCTGGGGCTCTTTAGTTTGGAGAAGAGGAGACTGAGGGGTGACCTCATTAATGTTTACAAATATATCAAGGGTGAGTGTCACGAGGATGGAGCCAGGCTCTTCTCGGTGACAACCACTGACAGGACAAGGGGTAATGGGCTGAAACTGGAACATAAGAGGTTCCGCTTAAACTCGAGAAGAAACTTCTTCTCAGTGAGGGTGACGGAACACTGGAACAGGCTGCCCAGAGAGGTTGTGGAGTCTCCTTCTCTGGAGACATTCAAGACCTGCCTGGACACGTTCCTGTGTAGTATAATCTAGGCATTCCTGCTCTGGCAGGGGGATTGGACTTGATGATCTTTCGAGGTCCCTTCCAATCCCTGACATTCTATGATTCTATGATTCTATGATTCTATGACTACGGATATTGCACCTGACATACAACACACAGCACAGCCACCACTTGGCATCCACAAAGCTAACACAAAAAACCCTTAAAGTTCCTACATCAGTAACCAAACCAAGTGCTCAATTTAATGCTACTTTCTTCTTTTCCTACACTTGCTACCTCTAGAACATGTGTTACAATCAGTCATGATGTCATATCTCAGGTGCAGGCAAACTCCTGCGTAAGGATCCAGGACGCTCCATCCATGGTCTTACCTGCAGACTAAGAATCACCCTGCAAGATGTTTCTCCACTCTTCTGATCATCCCAAAAGTATAATTCATAAAAAGAGACTAAAGAAAGTTGGCCTGTTTAGCTTGTAAATGCGAAAGGGGATATAATCATGTTGCATAATCTGCCGGGGACACCTAAGTGAAAGAACTATTTAAGTTGAGGGGTCCTGTGATTTAAACTCAGCTGGCAACTCAATGCTACTCAGCCACTTGCTCACTTACCAACAGGATGTGGGGAAGAGAATTTGAAGGGTAAAAGTGAGAAAAAGTGTGGGTTGAGATAGGAACAGTTTAACAACTGAAACAAACAAACAAACAATTAATAATCCTCAAAAGGAAAATAACAAAAGAGGGAGAAATAAAACCCAAGACAGAGAAGGGAAGCAAATGAAAACACTTGCTCACCACTAACTGATGCCCAGCCAGTCCCTGAGCAGCAGCACCTTCCTATCAAGCTTCGCTCAAGCTTTAGAACCTGAGCATGACACCCTGTGGTTGAGGGTCAGCTGTCCCGGCCATGTCCCCTCCCAGTTTCTTGTGCACCTCCAGCCCTCTTGCAGGTGAGGTGAGAGGCAGAAAAGGCCTCGACTCTGTGCAAGCTCTGTTCAGCAATAACTAAAACATTCCTGTGTTATCAACACTGTTTTCAGCACAAATCCACGACACAGCCCCATACTAGCTACTAGGCAGAAAATTAAACTCTAGATCAGCCAAAACCAGCACAAGGGGCAAAGGTACCTAGAAGAAATGGCCAAAGAGAGCTTAATTACTTGTGAGCAGGAGCAGAAAGTTTATGAGAAGTTCTGCAGGAGCAGAAGATGGACCTCTATGGTGCAGTCTCACCTTTCCTTGTATAAGGATGTGTTAGTTCGTTAATTTTCAGAGCAGGAGCTGTGTTTTGGGAGCAAATAGATGGCTCAGGGGATGGGACCAAGGTGGACTTTACTAGTTCCAAGCTGTTGGTCTGATCCATCTGAGCCAAGGATGTGAACGAGGTCCTTCAGTGACCCATATGGCCAAGGTTCCTGCAGTCTCACACTAGCAGATGTACCGAGGCAGTATCCTCTGTCTGGCAGAAGCACACGCCATGAGCTGCAGGGAAGGGATGGTCCAGTCTCACAGTGGGTACAGAGACAGCTAGTTCTGCTTTCCAAATTAAGCCATGACACTCTCAACCTCCCTGCTCAGCTTTGTACAGCAAGATTAAACCCACCTAACAAATACAGCCAGAGCTGTCAAATACAGAGAAGTGCAGTGCTCACTGACTGAAGTATAAATGCAAATCTTCTTGTCCTGGGACAGCCTCTTCACAAAAGCAGAAGACTGACACTTCTGTCCCAAGCATTGTCTGTGCTCTCAAGCATGACCATCTGAGAGTTTTGGTGACAAACTATGCAAAATGCAGAGTTTGGTATGCTCCCTCTGTTTGTCCAGGCCCTGGCCCCCTGATCACCCATGCTGCATACGTGTTTGCTCACTCCCACACTGCCTCCGCTAGCAAGCCAACTTTTCCACTCTGAAAAGAAAGCCAGGTAGAGCTGGCAGGACGGTTTACTCCAAAGGCAGTCTGAGTAGGCAGTATATGAACGTAAAATGCATCCAGTTTTACTCCATGCACTCCAGTCAACACTACCCTGCAAGTGTTTTGTGCCACCTTACAGCCCCGAACAGTCTTGTATCAGGCCCTTTCTCACAAGACACACTTCTTCAGTAATATGTGACAAAAACCACAGCAATCCTTATCTTGCCCTGGGTCAGCAATGGGAAGGTGTTCATCGAGAGTGAGATTTGGGGCTGCTGTTATGAACTGTCATTTGGGAAAGATGCTCTTCTCACTCGCTGCAGGGAAAAGACAAGATTAGCTACAGGACGCCTACAGGAGCTTTCATGAATAGCTCTGAGCAGTGGAAACACACTATGAATTAAAGAGCTTGCCACTGCACTTCTCTCAGGCTTTAGCAAATGTTTGAACATTTACGGGAGCATCTCAGTCATTTCTGTACTGAGACTGATTGATAGGTGCGTATGCCTGTGTGTTTGTGTGCGTAGTTTAATGTCCTCATTTTGTTGAGGACACATGTGGCAGAACCACCTGGTTACAGAACATATCCAGCCTTGCCAGGTTGGTCAGGCTAGGAAGGAAAGTCTGTACCTTCAAACTCTCCACACATGGGGGCTGGTCCCAAACCAGACCCTCCCACAAGACTGCAGACCCAAATGCTGACAGCCTGCCACCTCCAACTCAGGTTCCTTCATAGCAAGAGTTTTTCACTGGGAGCATAATACCACAGTGCATTAAGTCTACGTCTAATGTAGTTTATCCTTTGTTTACAGGTCACTGCAATCTTTGAGGATTCAGGTGAGTGTAAACAGTTAAGAAGAAACTTATTGACAGATAACAGAAACTAATAGGTACATGAGTCATCTTACACAGATGATCTGCTACACTTCTCACATCCTCTTCATGAATTTCTGATCGACTTCTATAAAGAAAAGAAACACTGAGAGAACACAAAGCCATAAAGATTTCCTACCACGCAGGGGGTTTTCTGAACACCGCACTGGATTTTGAAAGCTGCTGCACTAATATCTTCAAATCGAATCAGCTTGTTACAGCTTGACAGGCTGGTCCTACTGCTTGACTGAGGGATGCAGGAAAGGGCATCTTGAAGTAACTCCTCGTTACGGTTCACTATCTTCATTTCCCAGGTCTTCACATCCCCGTTGAGGTAATCTTCTTCACCAAAATCTTTCAGTCTCTCAGGATGGATAGAAGGTGGTTTCTGCCCAATAAGGCCATTTCTTACCGGCGCATCCTTACAACAGTGAAGATCACAGATTGCTGAGGCATCTTGTTTCTTTATTTTATTGTCATCCCTAAAAACAGATAAAAGAAACTTGTTAGGAAAGATTGGGCGACTAAAGGCTTGACATTTAGCCATGGAAGATTTAGCAAAAGAAGGATGTACATCTCAGTTGCTCTTTGTAAGCCTCAAACAGGCAGAATGAACGGTTACTGTCATATTACCCATGTTGCAGGTGGATCGAAAGCTATTTGTAACCAGCCAGGTTTTAGAAAAGCTGCATATACCCTGGCATGTGGGCAAATGGGGAAACTGCCGTACCCAAGAAAATTAGAAATATAAAGTCTGGGTGGTCTGGGCAGCCAGACCTTCCTCAGTGCTCAGACTCAATCAACAATGATCCTAGGTCAGTGTTTCCAGAAAATTTGGAATAACTGGAGTTGTATTTGCTGTAGAGCATTCCCTAACACTATTAATAACAGTAACAAAGGTCATTACATTGTCCACACGAGGTCTGCTTCTCTGCTTAGTTGCAGAGAACACTCATAGTTGCAGAGCATACTCTTGACAGTTGTCAACTGCCTCACGATGGGAAGGAAATTACTATGATAAGTGGTAAGAATTACATCCTACTACAGAGCTAAAGAACTAGGTCTCCTGATCTGCGAGTTAACACTCCATATACAAAAACACCTGCAGATAAGATGCTGTGATGCCACACAAATCTTCTTTTCCAGAAACTTTGAAGAGACAACACTGCTACAAAAAATTTCCAGTTCTACTACCTTCAACTGCTTTACTCTATGGTCCATGGTGTTCAGGAGTTCACAAGGGATAATACACTGTAGTGTAGGATTTCTCAGCCCTACTAACAAATAAATGTGAAACTTCTAGAACTTCTTGGAATTTGGAGGGTAATGTGGGGGAAAAGGAGCATTAAGTAGAAGACCAATGATTTGGAAAAGAGCTGACACCATCCCTGGTCTGTGGTTATGATTACACAGATGGTATAAGCCCCTTTACCTGAAAGACTCAATACTAATCTCTTTGGAGGAAAATATTTTCTAAAAAAAATATACATGTTAAATTATACCAGAGATTTCAGCATCATCTCTAGGAAAAAATATTTACCATTTTTACAAAATAATTTGGATTTAAGTTATGCAACTATTCATCAGCAGGGTTGGCTAAAGCAAATGTTGCCTTAGTTTTACAGCAGCGACCAGCACTATAATATGTACTGCAATCATTTCCAAAAAGAATGTAAAAATATTTAGAAACTGCTGGATTTTTGAGCAATTGCCCCACTTTTGGCAGTGTCATCCATTTTCTTTGTGGTCCCAATTATCTGTGCCAGTAGCTCTGCTTCCTATTACACTGCCAGTTGTTTCACTGAGGACTTGACATAACAGTGCGGGCATCGTAAAAGATTTTCTTATTTGAATCAAGTAAGACATCAGTAGTGTCACTCATTCTGTATATCCTCCCAGTAGAACAAAAAAAAAAAAGATAATTTTTGTAGCAAGGCTTTCTCTGTCCAAAATTAATGAGATCAACACTAGTTTTCTAAGACAAATAAATATTTACACATTTGTAACTTGTTTATGTTGAAACTTGTGATGGAAAATATTTTCCCAATACCGTGTTTTAAAGCTGATACATGCAAACAGCAAGCATTCTGCCTTCAAATTAAATAGTTCATCAAATAGCTCTAGTCCATATTTTTCTGCATTTCTGCTCCTCTGGGGTTAGAGAGTTGGAACACTTCATAAAGTTGTTAAGCTTCCAGTGTCAGTTCTCACGCATATGAGATAGCTTAATGCAAAGATGAAAGTGAGATCAGACTGTCTCCCTGTGAACTTGTAAGAGAACAGCCCCTGGCATAAACAACAGCTATCATCATCTAAGAGGCCACATTGCTGTTAGAGTTCATTCCCTAACTCCCCTGCAAAAAAAACCTAAAACATTTTCCCTATGACAGTAGTCCATAACCACTCCAAAAAGAGAAGAACATACACATTTTCATCTTCTCTCTAAACATCATATCTAACATGTTTAAAAAGCATTACCAATGAATGATACTTCTTGCATTGGCCATGGGTTAAAAGGGTATTATGTAGAGCAAAATATAGATATAGAAAATATAGATAGATCAAAAATTTGTGATTTGTCTAGATTTTTTATTTTCCTGAGCGGCATTTGAGATGGGAGATAAATTCACACTTCTTCCTTGCATCTGTTGCAATCGATTACAAAAAGCCCATTAAAAAACAACAGTCAAAGAGGGTCTTTTCCAACCTGAACTGTTCTATGATTCTATGACCACAAAAAGTTCACTGATGAACCAGGATTCTGCTAAAAAGTCCATCGATGAACCAGAATTCTGCTGGAAACTACAAACCACAGGGAAATGCCTCATCACATCAGTGCCATCAAATATTTTTATCTGAAAATGGAAAGATCAAAATGGGACGTTGATTTGTGGCCCTGGTCTTGGATTTCCTTTTGGGGGGGCCGAACAAAGGAGAGAAGTAAATCAGATTCTCAGTCCTTGATCTGCAGCACTGCTCTCATGAACAGTGAATATAGGCTCAGGATCCTGATGGAGACAAATTCTTATGACTACTGGAAAAAAAATAGAACAAAAGTCAAACAGCTGTAAAACGTGTAGGCTTTTCAAGCTCAGCATAGGTTGAAAGCACATCTGAAACATCACCACCTCAACATTCAGTACGGAAACTATCAACCTTTTGCATCTCAAAGGTCAGCAGCCTCGTTACCAAAGCAATATCATCATGCTATTGTATACATATGTATTGTGTATATTTATTTCAAACAAAATTATGTTCCCCTTCTATGTACATATTTTTCATTTACATTAGCAAAACATACTTCCCCCTGTGGAACCTGCCTGGTTCTGCCATGGCCTCACTGAGAGCTCTCAAGCTCCCAAGGAAAACAGGAGGTTGAGGCTTGATAATCTATCACACAAAAAGACAACTAATAAACCTGTCAGGTCAGACGCACTTTTTCCTCAAGCACAGCTCATATGCTTGGTGTAGATCACCTCAGTATGAATTTCTTTTGCAGAAGTAGTCAAAGCAGGCACAGCAAAGCATGTAAGCGCTCCCCAACAGACAGCATGTGACTTCTCATGCACAGCGACAAAGCACAGCCCCTGTTTTAGCGACCATGCCCAACCAGATGATCATCTAAGTCAGTATAAATACAAACTCCATCATTATAAAACATTAGTCCTTTCAAATGAATCGCTTTCCCTTTGTTGGAGTTTGTCTCAGAAAGTTTTCACAAAAAAGTCTGTTTATTCCCAGCCATGAAACAAATATCCAGCTGGCAAGCTTTGTTACGTGGTTATAAATCATGACATCTCACCTTTAAAGTGATTAGTAAAAGCAAACATGAAAATACAGTTTATAAACCTACTTTTTCAAGAACAGCTCCTCAGCATAACTGCAAAAAATAAAAGAGAAGATCCAGACATTCCATGAATAATTAAGGAACTGGAAAAAATATCATTTATTTAAGCAGATAGCTTTACACAGTTTGAAGTCTTAAAGAGTTGCAAAGAGAATGTGTCCTGAAGTGTACTCTTAGAATGATGAAAAGCAACAACTCAGAATGACTATTTTTTCTGTTTCCAATTTGGTTTTTTTTAATGTACTGATAATTTTTACCAACTTAAATAGCACTGGGGGAAACAGGTTTGGAAAAATGGTAACATTAATACAACAAGAAATTAATAAAACCCACCAAAATAATTTTAGGGAGATAAAATAGATCGGTAGTACATATTATACTTGAAGACCGCAACTGTTGCTTTCTTTACAGGGAGAAAGAAATGCCCATGTAGTTATCCTGTGATGATGGAACAATGACATGTCCCTGCCAGATGAAGTACATGCAGATTGGCTTCCTCAGGATCCATGTAGCAGCAGACTAAACAGCTTAAACTGATATATAAATTCTCTTCAGCTTCTAAAACTGAAGAAGCAAAAGAATCTACCACATCACAGATGTCCAGCAAATAGCCAACTGGGAAGAATTAGTAATTTTTTCTCCCTGTATAAATGTAGGGGTATATCACATGAAAATATCAGGTAGAAAATTTAAATGTTCCCTTCTTACAGAAATAATTAGCTCACAGAACTCATTGCCAATGGATGCTATGAAATGTAATGGTATAAATGGGTTCCCGCAAAAATTGTGCAACTCTGTGGAGGTAGGTCTAATAGTGGTCAGTAAATCATAAAATCCCAGAATGCTTTGGGCTGGAAGGGACCTTAAAGATCATCTAGTTCCAACCCTCCCGGCATGGGCAGGGACACCTTCCACTAGACCAGGTTGCTCAAAGCCCCATCCAGCCTGGCCTTTTACACTTCCAGGGAGCAGGAATTCACACCTTCTCTGGGCAACCTGTTCCAGTGCCTCACCACCCTCACAGACAAGAATTTATTCCTAATATCTCATCTAAACCATTATCCCTCGTCCTATCACTACATGCCTTAACAAGGAGTCCCTCCCCTTCTTTCCTGTAAGCATCCTTGAAGTACTGGAAGGCCACTATCATGCCACTGCAGAGCCTTCTCTTCCCTAGGCTGAACAGCCCCAACTCTCTCAGCCTGTTCTCACAGGGGAGGTGCTCCAGCTCTCTGATCATCTTTGTGGCCTCCTCTGGACCCTCTCCATCAGGTCCATGTCTTTCTTGTGTTGGGGGCTCCAGAGCTGAAGGCAGTACTCCACATGGGGTCACATGAGAAAAGAGTAGAGGGGCAGAATCACCTCCCTTGACCTGCCGGCCATGCTTTTGTTGCAGCCCAGGATGTGATTGGCTTTCTGGGCTGCAAGACCACATTGCTGGCTCATGTACAGTTTTACACCCACCAACACCCCCAAGTCCTTCTCCGCAGGGCTGCTCTCAATTCACTTGTCACCCAGCCAATATTTCTGCTTGGGATTGCCCTGAACCAGGTGCAGGATCTTGCACTTGGCCTTGCTGAACTTCACAAAGTTGGGATGGGCCCACCTCTCAAGCCCGTCCAGGTCCCTCTGGATGGCATCCCTGCCTCCCAGTGTGTTGACCACACCAGACAGCTTGGTGCCATCAGAAAACTTGTTGAGGGTGCATTCGATCCCACTGCCCATGTCACTGACAAAGTTGTTAAACAGCACTGGTCCCAGTATTGACCTCTGAGGAACCCCATTTGGGATCGGCCCCCACTCAGACACAGAACCATTCTCTGCAACTCTTTGAGTGCGACCATTCAGTCAATTCCTTATCCACCAAGCGGTCCATCTGTCAAATCCATGTCCCCCCAGTTTAGAGACAAGGATGTTGCATGGGACAGCACCAAATGCTTTGTACATTGTTAAAGAAGCAATCTGCGATTCAGGAGGACCCCAAGCTCGCACTTGGCGGACTCCAGGAAAGCATATAAAAGAAAGCTCCTTATGTGGCTTTTATTTTTCTCCAAGCTCCTGTTACTGGCCACCACTACAGAGAAGACAGAGGGGCAGTCAACTCCTTGGTCTCATCCCATTGCATTTTGCTTTGCTGATGTACCCAGTGTCAGCTTTTGGCCCATTTGGCAGCTTTTACACTTCTTATAAAATGAGTCACAACAATGTGTTCGTTCTGTGGCAGAAATGAAGCTGAAATTACGAACATATGTTCCAATGTTATTGTCCTGCTTTACAGATGGAAATTCAAGTGCCACAAAAGGAAACAAAGACATTTTAGTACAAGACTGAAAACTCAGCATTTCTTTGTCATTGGCACAACAGGTTTTGTCATCTGCATTCACGAATATGTACACTCACTGAGAAGAAAGATCAACAGTATGGCACAAGTTCTGTATTGTATTTCAGCATCCTCAGAGGTTTGTGCCACAGAAGGAATTTCAAACTCCAATACCTAACCTGGACTGATCAGTGGCACAGTGCAAACTGGCTAGTGTTAAGCTTGAATACCACTTCAAACCATCCCAGTGAATTGAGGCTAGCCTGTAATTAACTCTCCAACACACACGCACACACATACACGCATACTCTATACATGGATTTTTTTATTTCATTCTTTTATAAGGTTTTGGGGGTAGAGGTTTCTTAAGCTTGTGTCTATATGTTGCTGCCATCTCCAGGCTCCCTGAACACCTTCCTGGAGCACACCGAACAACAGACCCTGGTAAGGTAAAATTTTAAACAGAGGTGTCATCTAATTTCTGGATAAATGGGCTCAGATCCTATGCCTGCAAGTTGAGAACACTTATTACAGCAAAAAGTGACCCTTTTAAAGTCACTTTACCTCATTCCTCAAAGTGCTGAGCAGAGATGGGTCATGTACTGGGAGAGGTGAGGCAGAGGGAAGCAGCCTGATGCAGGCAGCAGCCTGCTGGGCTTATGGCTAGTGGTGGGATCTCCTCTCAAAGAAGTGAGAAAGAGGTAATCTTGGGCTGTGACAGAGAGTGCCCTTTCCCCAACTTCATTAATCCTCTTTTTCTATGTCCCCAGGCCTGTGTCCTTTGACCCTTCCAGGTGTCTGAGCCCTCCACACCCCTCGGATACCATCACCATTTATTACAGTCCCATTTGGCAACAGTTCCTAAACGCCCCTCTTCTGTCCCAACTCTTTTCAGCAGTAAATTGTAAATCCCTGTGAGCTCCCCTACTTCTGCAAAATCCCCGCTCAATCCTCTTCCACTTTTTTCTTTTTCCCCAGACAGACCCAAATGCTGCAATAGCAGCAATTGTTAAAAGCATCTTGGCAGCTTGTGCAAGTGGGTCCTTATGAAAGAAATGACTGAAAGACTGAGGCTTGCTGAGATACAAATGACAAACAGGACCATAACAAATGTCATCTTCACTGGCAGTGATTCTAGGTTATTGCACTGTACAGCGCCTGAGTGTCCTTTGCAGGACTATGGGGTGACAAGTAACTTCCCCCAGGCATGGGGAAGGAACCTGCTACAGCTCTGACAACACAGTTAAAACAGATCAAAGACAAATACTGTGCTCAAACACTACTTTCTCAAATTACCATTATTTTGTATAACACTGGTATGTAGAAACACCCACTTGAGAGTGCAACACTCCTAAATAATGGCAATTACAGGGAGGAAATTTAAAATGCATTTCTGACATTTAGATACCCAAACCCTATGCAAAGTAATTGCTCTTAAATAGGAATCACCAACACCTTTCCCTAAACAGAAAGAAAAATTCAGTCCAACTTTATTGGTAGAAACTGGGGCACAGACAGAGTGACTTGCCTAGGACTCTCGCAGGAAGTTCGTAGCAGGGCTACTTATCAGAGTGTCTTAAAGACGAAGAGATCAGGGCTTAGTTACTAGCCTGTATGACACAAATGTTAGGGGATGTATGCAACTGTGACCACCCAGCACAGAGATGTATGTAATAACCAAGCCTTGAGATGGAGCAGGCATTTATAACTCTATTAACCATATACAGGTCTGACAAAACAGTGCGATGTTACATCAGCAAAAATGCAAAGAAAGCTCAGGATCACGCAGGGAACAACCAAGCTGCATTATCACTTCTGATAAAATACCTCATTACTTTCAGTAAGTCAGATTTACCAGACCCTGAGCCTAGCACTATATCTGCCTTCATCTGTGGTCATAATCCCTTGCCAGTCTTCTGCACATGCTACTGAAATGTCATTGCTTACTGCTGGCAATGGCAATTGGGTGTCAGATGCTGAACAAATAACATGAGAAGAAGTAATCTGAAGAACTCAGAGGCTTGGCTACCTGTGCTTCAACACCTTCCAAGCGTCCCTCAAACAGACCCATCCCTCTAAGCAGTTCTTACAGGACATTCACAGCTGTGAACACAAAATGATCGCTACCAAACACTGCAGACAGTTGGGCAGTTAAAACTCTTCAAGTAATTTAATCTTTCTCCCCCTCTTTAAGTTAAAGTTTAGAAGTTCTCTGGTAATTAACACGTCTCCATAATTCACTTGTAATAAAGAACGAATAGCATAAGCCAAACTAGAAGAAAGAGTGTTCCAGTGATGAAAAGACTGGTTTAAGATTCTCAGTTCACTACAGAACACGTCACATCATGTGTGACTTTGATCAAGCCATGTTTTCAATGCAGAATGGGCATCCTGTCTTACCCTTTGGTGTTCCATGAGGGTTTATTAACAGCATCGACCCCACTAAAACAATTTGTTTTAAATATTACCAACATCTGTGACTATTAGCAGGATGCAGGAAACAAGAATTTATAACACACCTGGCAACACCAGGTTGTGAACTTCCTAACGGTGTCCAGATAATTAAAACTGGGGAAGAAAACAACTATGGAAAAGGTTAAGAGTAAGCTTGTGCAAACACAAGTATGACATATGCGCGTACACCCCCAACTGGTACTAGGCAAGGGCACTAGACGTCTCCTAAATTCCATCTGCATCATCCAAGCCTGAAAACAGGAATTCAAGAAGATCATAAGCATTACAACAAGGACATTAACAGAACATTTGTAATAGCAGGATCTGAGACAGGCTATCTGAAGATAAATTTTCAGCAGTCCATCAGCCTGCCTAGCGTTGTTTCCAATACCACACTCATGAAGAAATAAAAAAGCTGAACTACATGGGCTTAAAGTATTCAAATCTCCACTGCTTCTAGTGGATGACTCCAAGCTCACACTCACAGAATCCTGGGAGATACCGGAAAATTACAACAAATTTCCTTATTTTTTTTTTCAGAAAGTAAGGAAAGAAAAAAGAAAGTATTACCTATACAGCACAACGACTAAATAAGCAACGAGGCGAAGCAAAACTCCAACTATGACACCACAAGGAGGCAGGAGGGGTCCAGGGGTTGCCATGTCCATGGGCCTGGCCCTGGGTGGACCCCGAGGGCTGACCATGACCCCTGAGGGGAAGAAAGGAGAGCTCTAGCTCTAAGTCAGACAGCAATATTCTCCAACCTTTGCCAGAAAGGATCGTAGTCTTCATCTTCCCTGGAGCGGTCCCTGGGACTTCTGTTTTTTAACACCCTGGAGTAGAGAAACTGTGCTGCAAAATTCATTGTAATTCCTGGTGCAAAGCAAAGCTGGGAGCCTGAGGGCAGGGGACACACTTGCCTGTGAGAAGTGCCAGCCTTGCAATGCCTGGGTCGGAAATAGTGAGTGACGTGCTGTAAGCAGCTCCCCAGCACTGGCTGGGGGAGGGAAGTGCCTTTGAGAGAGATGGCTGCTACTATTTAAAGAGATTATTTCAGAGGCCAACCTGTCCTTGTCAATTTGAGTCAGGGCCTGGATTATGCTTGGGTGACACTCTGTTAGCAGGACACTTGAAGCTTTAGTTACTTACTGCTTAGCTCTGGAGCATGATCTAGACCTGCTGCAGGGCCCATGATTTAACGCCATACACTTCGGTGGGCAGAGGCAGCAAGAAAGGGATGCTTTTTCTGTGGTGGTTGAGCCATCTGCAGGGATCCTTTAAGGCAGGATTGAGGGACACAGGTCTTCGCGACTGAGGCGCAGAGGAGACCGATTACTTAATTTGGCTCTTCTCTTGGCACAAGTCCTTGTGACAGAAAAACAGAGATATCCAGATCATATAGAGAGAAAAGAAAAGATCATCCAAGGAAAAGACTACAGCAGCAGATATAAAACACACACACACACCATCTAAAGCTGTTCTTCACTGCCCTGAAAGAGCTTTAGCAAAGGCAGTGCCACATTTCCAGATGCAGTGCGGATAGAAGCAAGGGGTCCTTCTCTGGTTCCTCTCCTCTGGAACACAGCTCTGATGGAGCGCAAGAGTCCGAGCAGCTGGATTGGCTAACCAGGTGTCCCTTTCCAGGTATCAGCAGCCCCTCAGTACCTTCTGCTTTATGCTGATAGCACACAAAATCTTAACCTTCAAGACAGAGAAGAGCCACATCGTAAAATCTAACCCAATCTGTGACCTAACTCTCCCCATAGTGTACTGTGAAAAATACTATAATCTACTTTATATGGGAGAATCAGAATAAATGATCAATTAGTCTTCTGGCATCTCCAGGAAACTCCGCGCTGTGCTGGTAGAGCCTTCTCCAGCAGAGAGGTCCATGCTCCCCCAGCTTCATCAGAACAGATGAAGTTCCAGATTCACCATATTTTCCTGTCTCTCGCACCCATGCTTCCCTTTCCAGGTGGTGGATGTGCAGGTTGTGGAGCTGGCATGTGCTACGCTTGGCCACTACCCAGCAGCATGCCGCTGCCAGCACTTGCAGCTGTAAGCTAGAGTGAAGTTCAAGCCAAATTCACTGGTGCCTTGAAGCACAGAGGAAAGGCAGGTAGAGTTATTACTTTCCTCATAACACATCTGAAGTCCAATGGCGGGCAGGAAATGGTATCGTGGAGCTTACAGCTCCCAATTTCATTGCCTTTCCAGACATTTTTTTGAAGCAGGGTGCTGTGATTGTTAGAGGAACTTTACAGCTGACAAGGTAGATGTAAACAGCCAAAGTCACAGCAGCAGGGTGTTACACAGATTCCTTCCCACTCCCACCAAGAGTATCTAGTCTGGTGCAGGGAGGGGATCCAACCCATTACCCACAGTGCCATCTACTTAATTTACATCAAAAAGCACGCAAGTCATGGTAGACCTGTCATGTGTTTGAACCAGTTGGCTATAAAGGCTACATCCTTTTAGCAATTTCCCTGATATCAACTTTCAATTCCATTTTCAGACCTCAGGCCTTCAAGTCAACTGTCGGTCTTTCAAAGAGCTGTTGTCAGCTGTACTTTAAATTCCTAGAATGTTCTCAATTCTCTCTGGTTTTACACTCAATCAGCACAAAACTTATCTAGAGTATCACCTTTTAATAACTGATCTTGCAAACGTTTCACATGTAATTTCACTCTTGGGTATTAACTTTGAAAAGCCTAATTGGCTAACAGAGTGAAATACATTATTTTCATTATATTTATTATATCATTATATTATATGAAATATATATATTTCATTATATTTATTCATCTAGAATGATCAAGCCAATCACTACCAGTAGACCAAAACATATGGAAAATGAACAAGATACCTGTGTCTAGAGATTGGTCCACTAACTGCTTGGAAATTTAAAAATATGGACAATAATATTAAGTAAGAATTAACATGAGAACAACAAAGTGTCCTAGGATAGGATAGGGTTATTCACCTTGGAGAAGAGAAGGCTCCAGGGCAATCTAATAGCAGTTTCCAACACATGAAAGTGACCTACAGGAAAGGTGGAGAAGGGCTTTTTACAAGGGCCTGTAGTGATAAGACAAGGGGCAATAGACTGAAACTGCAAGAGAGGAGATTTAGATTAGATATAAGAAAAAAACTTTTCACTATGAAAGTAATGAAGTACTGGAACAGGTTGCCCGAGGAGGTTGTGGATGTCCCATCCCTGGAAGTGTTTAAGGCCAGGCTGGATGGGGCTTTGAGGAACCTGGTCTAGTGGGAGAGAGGTGTACCTGCCCACAGCAGGGGGCTGGAACTAGATGATCTTCAAGGTCCCTTCCAATCTTAACCATTCTATGATTCTGTGAATTATAGCCTAATTGGAGACCCATTATCTAACTTCCAGATATACCAGACTCTTCAAATAACCATTTCCCTACTTCTCCTAAACCACGATCTGGAATAATGCTATATAACCACTTCCAAAGCAGTTCACAGTACTTAGAAAAACACCACAACTACTGCGGGAAAGAAAAACTACCTTTCATCTTTGACTTTTTCAGTTGATGATGAGGGGGCAAGCAGGTAAGATTCAATTACTGGTATGGCCAATTGAAACACAACACAACAGCCACAGAGGAGTAAAGGATGACGGAAAGTTACACGTCTTCCCCAGATCACATTTCTTTTCAAATCTAGAATTTCTTACCTCCTCGCAGCTGCTCTTTGGTGGTTTCTAAGGGAAGAAAGCCAGCACCTCAGCGCTGCATAGCTTTCCGAAGTTTTCATTTACAGCTTCCATGCAGCCACCACTCACAGTTTTTGTGTTTGTGCAAGGACATCATCAGTCTCACCTACACAGCTTTAGGCATATCTGAGACCTCAGTAAAACATCTGAAATGGCAATTCCTGTGATATGTTTTTATCCACATCATCATACGATATTATTATCCTGTACTTAGGTAATTTTGAGTCCAAAAAAACAAGCAACGCTTTAATCAAGGGACAGAACTGAAATTCAGTACTCGTGCTAGTGTGTAAGATCAAGTATTAGGACCGGAAAGAAATGAAAAATCCAAGTCTCAGAACTGTTTTTACACTCACCAGATTGTATATGACTTCCTGCCTGCCTTTCTCACTCAGTCCCTGGCACAAAAGCCATTAAAAGATAGCACAATGTGGAAAGTAACGGCTGCTTCTTTTCCTAGAAAAGCTTCTAAACAAGGTTATGTTGTTTATTTCCCAAACTGAAAAACAAAATCAGACCATTTTGCCATGAAAATGGAAAACAGTGCTTCATTGTCTTGCAACCAGAGAAAACTCAGTTTGCACAGCACTGGGAGAAACAGCTATTACCATTCTAAATAAAAACTTCACTGAATTAGAGAGCTTGAAAGATAGTTTTGAAGGGTTAGCCAAGTTTTTTTCCCTATACTAAATAAAATTAATAACATTTCCAACCTCAGTGAGAACAGCATGGGTGGGAAGTGATAGTCTACCCAAACCAGAAAATTCTTTGCAGAATTTGATCAGTTGCAGAAGGAGGGTGGAGACAGTCTGCAGTAAAGCCAAAAAAAAAACAATAAAAGCTGTCCAGAGCGTAGCAACACAGAAAACCAAAATGATAATTTAGGATTATGCAATGTATTGATGCAAATATGGTGGTAAACCACTATAATAATAATCAGTATGGATAAATAAATACAGAAAATTCAAAAAGAATTGCCAATTTAAAAAAAAATACAATAAAAGAAAAAAAAGCTTCACATTTACTTTTAATTTAGCATATTAATTTCACTTCTCAGTTCCTGCATAAATTAATATTTATAAAGCAAGCCAGTTTCAGCACCCAGTATTTCTGTATCAGATAGCAGCTGTCCCACGGTAGTAAAATGCCTTGTTCTCTGTTGTTGTCCTTGGGGAGCTGAGAAAAGACTGATACGGTAGATTGCAATCAGTGGAAACAGGTCTTAGCTTCCTCAAGCTATATTCTGTAGTGGCTGAGAAATGATGGGCGTTGATTCGAAGAACTTATCTGCTGGCACAAGAGGTGAGGGGGAAGCCTGAGCCTGCCTTGTGTAAAGCTACTGTGAGGGACAGACTGCATCTGCTTATCAGGTCAACATTGTATGGAAAGGATGAGATATTTCTCAAGACAAAGAGCAAAAGTTTACATTATAGGTCCAAAAATGATGTCTCCAAAATAGTATTTAAATCCATCAGATGTCTAATTCTAAGATGTTGAACCAATACATTTCAACACCTGAGCAAAAAACGGCAACTCCAGCACAAAGTTTACGCTTTGCTGTTACAAAAAAATTTACCCTCTACTATTGAGACTAAACTGGTAAGAACCAGCAAGACATTTCTCACTGCTATTTGAGATACTTAGCTTGGTTGCACTAGATGATACTTAAAGGTGCCTTCCAACCTGAATTATTCTATGATTCTCCATCCTGCTCATTCCAACTTCAAGTTGTAGGATAATATTTTTAACACATGTAGAGGTAGTAAATAAGCATTGCAGATGCATGGAAGTATAGAATAATTTATTCAAATGCACCTCACAAAATTACGTTAATTAGCAAAGACTGTATAGATACCTTTAAAGGGGTAACACAAGATGCCTTATGTTACCTTTGACTCCAGGCTTTTCGTCCTTCTGAGTCTAAAGCACTGGTCACGTGGCTGCATGGACATTAAAGGAAAGGTACCCTGGCTGAAGCCCACACAGTAAATCCCTGAAGAGATGTATTAGTTTGTCTGCGCAGAGCACAGCAACTGTGATCAATAGCTTCACCTTCCGCTACTTCAGGTGGCATTAGAACAGCACAGCAGCACCATGTAATTTTGAAGTACTGCTATAATCATTAACTTTATTTTCACTAAGACAGACCACCAGGCATTCAAATGGCAAGTGAACATGAGCTGAAATACAATTAGCTTGTTGTTTGGGGGTTTTTTAACAGACTTTCAAAGGGATTCTGATTTATCACAATCCGTAGATAACTACTACATGATGCTTTCAGAGACTTAAAAAGCTTTTGAAGATGCTTGACATGTGACTGCTTAGATATCCAAAAGCAGTGAGGAAGACATGACAGTTTCTGCCAATGTAAACAACACACAAATGCTTCACCAGGGTGCCCTGCACCAGCCCCTCTCAGCACCAGTGCTCACGTGAACTCCTCTGCCTCCCCACCAGCCTAAGCAAGCTGAAGGTCAAATACGTAACAGTTCAGGGTTTGTTACTTCGGCCTAGACTCTCATTGATCTAAATCCTCTTCCCTCTCCTCCTGCTGTGTCTAATTAAAACATTGAACTCCCAGTTGCAGTTCACGGTGTGCTGGCGATCAGCTCACCTGGGCTGTACCCAGCCCGGCGCTCGGCTTTGCCCTGTGCCACCGTGGGCAGAGCAAAATGAAGGAGCCACTTGAGCCAGAATCAGGGTGGGAGACGGAGCAGCTCCTGGGGCAACGTGGTGGCCCTGCAGACAGAAATAGACTTCCCTGGCTGCCAGGGGATGTTTACTCAAGTTAGCCAGCCTGCTGCCTCCGCTCCTTCCCCTGCCCTTCTGCTGGGCTGCTCCTGGCCACCTCGCCTCGCCTCTGCCCCATCCTGGGCTCGCTTTCCACTGACTCCACCGAAGCAACGCAATCAAGTCCCACCCAGTGCTGGTTTCCTGATCTCAGCCTCTAACCCCAGCAGAACACTTCTGGGCTGGTGGAATTTCTTCCTCTGAATTCAAACCACAGGCTCTTGTCCTATCAGTTTCTCTTAAATCACTTTCCTTCTGATGGTTTGAAGAGAAGAGATTACCTCAGATTTATTTATAGCATCCTGACAATTCACATGACCTCTCTATCTTCATTTCTGATGCTTCTTATTACCGATACACACGCAATAAGCCTTGCATTTCCCTTCCAAGTTTTTTATCCTCCAGTCTTGTGTTTCTTCTTTTCTCAATGTTAATTAGAAGAGGCCTCAGTTAGTCACCACTGTGAAATGGAAAATTATCCCTTCATTATTGAGCAGATGGCGAAAAGTAATATCCTAGAAGGAAAATACAGAAAGCAGTTACAGAAATAAGAATACAAAATTACACAGATGAATATCTGAATTTGGAAATATTATTTTTGTTATTCTTACAATGAGTTCCAGGGATTAGTCTGAATCAAAGAACAGTTGGGACAGTTAATTTAAAGCATTTTACTACATCTGAACAAGAGCATTGTAGCAGGTATTTTAATATACTTTGAGACAACTGGTCACTTAAAGCGAGGTAGGAAGTCCTAAAATGTGGCATTAGAAACAGCATCCATGCTATCCTCATTTCCTGGCAAGGACTTTGTTTAAGGTGATAATTCTTACTCTTATTTCTTTCATCCTTAACACTAACTGGAGTATCCATGTAGATGCAGCAAACTACTAGCAGGTGTAACCACTAGACACACATGGAACTGATCACACTTCAAAGATCTCATTGGAAAAAAAATTCAAAATAAGGGGTAGAGGACAACAATCCAGAGTCCATGTCTGTTTTCTAACAATCTGAATTAATACCCTGCCTCCAGAGCTTGCAATGCGTGCTAATCTTATTAACCTATTAATTTGTTCATACTCTTACAAGGGTCTTCACTCATTGGATCAACTTTTAATTGATTTTTTTTTCAGGAACACTTCTGATTCACAATTATACGATTTCTCCTGTTGTACAAATTCTCCTATTAAGTAGTGGCATTATGAAAGTATTTAAGCTGTCTTTTTGTGCAGCTTGGTAGCTGGAACTAAAGAGGTGAGAAGCCAGTACCACACAGTAATAGCTAGCTGTGCTGCTGGGGAATCTTGTTGGACAGGATCCACCATATAATTAACTATGTAGACAACACGATGAAAAGAATCACACATGGTCTTGTTCAGTCTCTGCCTAACAGCATGTGTCGGAAGCATGCTTGAAGAAAAATTGCAGCTAAAGGTGTGAGGTATCTGTAATAACAAAGAAACTTTGACCATCCTGCTACAGTATTATATTTCCTTTGACATGTATTTTAAAAGGAGTCTTAACCTGGGATTTTTACTACATTGGCTGTAAAATAATACGCATACTGTAAATTTTCAGAGGAATGGCAGTGGAGTGATTAGTTTGGCTCTCTCCCTGGCAAGTCATTCTTTCTCTCGCATTTGTCTGTGACCTTGTGGTAACTAAGAGGAAAGGAATATAGGCTGACTAGTAATTGAAAATGGGATTTATTTCCAGCTGTTTCTGTTTCCTTAGATATCTCCACAAGTACCTATATTCAAAGTTTTCATATACACAGCTGATGCATTGCCTAATGGAGAAAGGTACACAGATGTTCAGTAACACAGACCTCTATTTTACTGCTCTTTGTCACGATTCATGTTCAGCAAGGTGCTATTCAACAGAAGAACAGCTTCTCAGATATTAGCTGCTCCTTTACAGAATGAAAATGTTGGTCCAGTTTCAAGCAATTATGTCATTTAATTGGTGTGGTTTGCAACAGTGATCTGCTAAAGACACTAGCTGAGTAATTCTAATTTGGGAATAATAAGGTACTTCCCCCCATGAGTATTATTTTCTAGAATATTATTTGCCATAGACTCACAGATCTGTTTCACATTTTTATGTGACTCAAATGGGTGGAAGTAAAGTTACAACAGCAAAGGGACACGGCCTAACAGAAAATATAGCACACATTATCAGATCATCATGTGTGCAATACAAGACAAGGGTCTATTCCTGAGTGACTAATTTAGCCGGGAATACAGTTAATCCAGCTTTGTTAGGATAAAGTTTTCCTTTCTCTAACATGGGCAGGCACACAACATACCATATTTCACAAGGGTTTCTGAGGCATGGCCAGGCTTCGTAAAATGCATGAAATCTGTCAAATGAAAGGACCTGGCAACTGGTTAGAGACACAAAACAAACTACATCATTCCACGTGACCCACCTTTTTCCTTCAGCTTTCTGATTCAGTTTCCTCACAGATGGTTGGTCAGGAAGCTAAGCCACAGGGGCAAAACAGCCTGCAGGCATGGGATGCTTACCTAATGCAAGCAAGCAGAATCCAGCCTTGTGTGCTGGCACCAAGATGACACAAGAGAGTCAATTCCTGTCACTGACTCCCTGTTGGCTCATGCACAGTACAAAACGTATTGTTTGGAAGAAGGCTGGATCAGAGTTCCTGCTCCATGACACATAGGTTTGTTAACTTCTCCAGGAGGGTACAATTAGAGATGAGCTGATCTTGACCATATCACATACTACCAACCACGTGGGGTTTTTTTAACAGTATCAAAGATTATGCCATTATGACAACAGCAGGAGGGCTTCACACTTTTTGATGTCCCTTGCAAATCAAGATAATAACTACTAGTATGAGCTGATATATAACAATCTGGAGAGGGTTTTACACAGGCACAGAACCTGAAGGTGTTCACACATTGAAGGCTGCAGCCCACAGGATCTGAAACATCAACTGAGGTTGCCCCACAAACAACAGAGACATGGAGGCCCAGTGGGGACTGTCAGCAATGTGGTGCTGAGCTTTAAATGGCAATGCCTACTTCAGTCTGATGAAACGACTACTGCAAGAGGCCTTTCATCTGTTCACTAAACAGATGTCCTGGATGCAGAGAAAGCTTCTGCTTCTCCTAGAAGCTGTCCACAAGCTGCATACTTGCTCTGTGGAAATCAGCCTCTCCAGGTAACAAAATTCTGCTTCTGCATCCATCTAACTACTGATTCAACCCAGAAGCCAGAAACTGAGTAAATTAAGAGAATGAAAATAACTGGCCTCTTCAAAAAGGATCATGAACCAAGCCTCATTGTACGTAAGGTGTTCAACAGCTTCCAAGTAGCAAGAAATTCTGGTCTTGAGCAGCTTGCAGATATTAAGCTTGTGATGAAAGCTTAAGGTATCTCCACAGCCCCTAATGGACACAAATCTTCTCCCAAGGGCAGGTAAGCAGAACACCCGAAACCTTGCAGCAATTTCGCCATCCACCAGCGTTAAATCCAGGAAAGAGATTATTCTCTTTCATTTCCTTCTCTTCAGTCTAAGGTGCTTTCCTCTCCCTACAAGTGTTTTCTACCATATTTTTGTTCCCTGCAGTAATCTCTACTTAATTTTCTCTCTGTCTCACTTACAGTCCCATGGGACCACAGTACAGTGCACTCCAATGTTTGCCAAGTGTATGCTCAGCTACACCCTCTGTCAGCCCCTTCTGCAGGATTTCATGCCCATTGACAATATGATCTTTTTCACATGGCACATATGTCCTCCACTGACACACGCCCTTTGTTTATTCTGTTCCTTCTCCCTATGCACTCAGTGGGATCACTGTAAACTTATTTTGCCTGCCAAACATTTAACTAGTCCAAGAAAGAGATACAGAAAGACTTCACACAAAAAAAAACCCACTCCCAAAATAGACTTAATCTTTATGTTTGCTCTCCCTTTCACCAGACTGCCTGCTGGCAAAAATTCACATCCCTGTTCACTGGTATGCTTTTTTTGGCTTCTGGTATCTTGGGAACCTCTCAACAGCTGGCTTTTGTGCAAACCTATATTTGTATGATCTCATTATATTCTCATATATGGACATTTCCACGATGAATGTGCTGAAGAATGTTTTCTCTGACAGTAATCAGTTATTGACTAACTTTTCTGAAGACAAACAGGTTTGTATCGTATTCTTTCTGCTCCTCTCAAATCTTCTGTCTTGTATTAAAAAATCCGCTTTGCAATTTAACCCTGACTTTTTCGTATTTCGTGTTGCTAGTTGTCTTTATCTGTAGCTTCATTCTGAGTATTCATAAATAATAAAAGCCATTTTTGGTAATTATCCAAGATCATAAAAATACTCAGGACAGGTAGTCCTACTGAAAACCAGAATCTCACTTGGCAGAAGTATTCTATCCTTTTCCTGCAGTGGAGCAAACCCCACTCTTTTGTTTAGCTCTCTGTGGCTCACAGACCAGCACCCCACTATGGTCAAACATAACACAATACGTAAAAATAAGAAGCAAGTGACTTGGAGAGATGGAACTGTTCCAGGAGCCTGAGGGCAATTCAGAAGGAACCTTGAGGAAATGTGCTCTAAAGGGGGTGAGTGACCTCAGCAGGGGCAGTCTGGAACGGAAATTGCATTATTTTTTTATAGTATGTTGAAGGGAAAACTGATTCAATGAATGTTCATTGTTTTTTAATAGTATGGCATAAAGGACAGCATAGAGCATGCAGAAAAGCACCCACAAACAGGCTCCCTTTGCAATATAGAGAATGCATCAGGTGATTCTACTTAAGAAAGGAAAAAGGTAAAGGATAAACACATTCAGAAAACTTCAGCCAACTATTAATAAACATTCTTCGCCTGCCCTTCAGTGTCCTCTCACCAAAGCACACACAACATGCAGATAATCTCTCACTGTAAAAATCAGAGCCCACCACGCCAGCATCTCACATTCAAACACAGAATAAAAGAGTGGACTCACTGTTACCTGTCACAGTTTCTCGCTAAAAAAACTATTTATAACAAAATTGAAATTCCATAGAATCATAGACTCATTAAGGTTGGAAAAGACCTCTAAGATAAATTTTCAGCTGGAAGGATCAGACTTATTCTCAAAACAAGAATCTGTAAAACTTGCAGTATGGCTATATAGTTCTTTAAGCCAAAACACACAGAAAAACAGTGCCACTAACTCTCACAGCCAATTTCATTTTGAGGTTGTTCTGTGCCCTGTTTTGCTCAGTGCCTCAAAGTTACCTGTTAAATACCAATCACAAAATCTTTATTACTGAGGCCATTTTGCCTTATAACTGAATTTACAATCTAACTTGATTTGGCAGTCAAGGAGAATGGTTATACTTTGAACCGTATGACAGCACCTCTACAGGCTCACTCTCAGCTATCTTATTCAAATAATCTGATTTTCTGACTCCTAGAGGGAGTAAAGACTAAGGAAATCTGTTCTAGTTCACAGGTTTTTATTTTCAATAGCTAAAACACTGTTTATGTGGACAACGGCCTCTAAGATTAAGTGGGACACCTTAATGGCCTTTCATCTTTTACTCACAATAGTGCGAAAACAAAGTAACTCAACTTAAATGAATAGGAAGAATAATACTAGGAAAGAGATACCTTAAGTCACTGAACATTGATCTTGTGGGATCAAAGATTGACATTTACCCAGTCATCACCCATGAACCCTCAAGATAAACAATTAACATTTACTTAAGATCCTCAAAAAGTCACAGACGTTGTCAGAATACCATTGGCAGTGCTATTTTTGCATGTGATGTTACCAAGTCTAACCTATTTCAAAAATCCACCAAACAGGAAATTGCTGAGACAACCCCTATGATACCTCCCAAGCACAAAGCACCGCAGACAGTTGCCACCTCCAATAACACCACCATGCATTGTACTGCCCCAAAAGATGCTTCTGCAGTCTTCAAAATGAACAAATAATGGAAAAAGCCCTGTAAGCTCACAAGATCTAGAGATACCGTGTTTTCCAGTGTTCCTGCTTTCCCCGCCCTAGATGAAATCCCACAGGGAAAGAAACATCCAGCACCCTTCCTCCCTCTTTCTCCCTTCCTTTTCTTGCCCCACTTGCTGTATTTACAGGATTCAAAGCCCTTCAAGCTCATTCCAGTTGCAGCCTGTGTAAGTAAATACAAGGGTAAAAGAAAATAACTTTGGGGAGCTTGGACCACTGCCAACTTGCTTGGGTAACTGGACTTCGCGTGGAGCTGGAAGGGTGTTTTTTAAAGGGAGGGAAGCAGAATAGAACAGCTCAAGAATCTTGGCTCAGCCTGGGCATATTTCCTCCTGACTCTGGCTAAACTTCAGCACGAACGGTTGGACGGAGGAGTCAATGCGAAGCCGGGGAGGGAGGCTGTACATCAGGACTGCCACAGAGCTTGCAGAGGTTGAAACCATGCTTTTCCTTTGGGCACTGGCATTTATTTTAGCCCTGCAGGACCAAGATCTTTTAGGTAAGTGATTCCGAGCTTGCAGAGCAGAAACTATAGCTTAACCATAGTGTGGGGTGGGAGTGGGCGGTAAAGAATTGCTCACTCTATGGATTTTATATGAAGGTGACACAGCTGTGTGCCAAATTTATGTGGGAATGTTGTTTTTAACAGGAAAAACTCAGGTTTTGTGCTGTTAAAGTCTGTCCTGGAGGCATGTTGCTTTGGCAGAGAATTTTCACTTCTTACAGGAGATACTATCACCATATTTTCAGAAATTAAGAACCACACTGAGGTGCTGCAGCCAGTGCCTTGTATTTCCATAATTACTGTTCTAGCAGCCTTATTAACATACGCACTGACCCACTCAGAAGTTCTATCAAAGTTCAAGACGAATAGAGAAAGTTTGTCCTTTATTCAAACCCTTCTATTTAGATCTGCTGGTAACAGCACCACATTTTTTTCCCTTCTGCTTTGTATTACTTACTCCTAAGATTTTTAAGGCACAAAATGCCTTCTCCAAATGCCTTGGGAGTATGAAGTATACACACAGAATATCTGATAAACTTGCATCTGAATTTTACTTTCATTGACAGCAGATTAGTACCGGAATAATCTGTAATCACACTCTAGCCGACTGTGTGACTGAAAGCTATTCAGCTTGGCTAGTTCAAGGTTTTATAGTCCCCAAGTAACCACAAACCTGGCTTCCCAGGCTGTTTGTATTATGTGTTTTCTGCTAGCTGAGGCCCAGCTTTATTTTTCCTCTGCTCTTAGTTTTTGACAACACACAATGTTTGTATTTCATGGCAGGGTAGTAAGTTTCCATTACAGTTGAAACATTTCCTGAAAAACTGTTAGTCCCTTCTGCCTCCAAGTCCCAGTCACTTCTCCTCACCCTGACTCCCTCCCACCCAACTGGCTTTGTAATGCTTATCAGCGATGAACTGAAATATCAGTACGTCAGCAATGTTTTTGTTCATTCCCCCCAAAGTACAGTTTTAAGCTGACATAACTAGCAAATGCAGATAAAATCCAGCTAAGTAGAATAGTACTTGAATAATAACTGCAGTGTGAACTAGTACCCAGTATCATGCCATGTGGTTGCTACTCAGTCAGGGAATCTTTTTCAGTGTCTCAGTGGTGCACTTTATGTAGGATGGGAAATGTTGTGTTTGTCGCAACCAAGGGAGTACCCTGGCTGGCTGACAGGCTTAAAAAAATGCATCCCCACTTTGTCTTTGCTGCCTTTGAGTTGGTGAGTCTAACTTACAATTCTCTTACGGATCATCCCCTCCAGTCCCCATGGATTCCTCTTAAAAATGTTTTGGAGTTGGCTAAAAGTAGAATTTATGGTTAAATTTAGATGTTAGTTGAACAACTTCATATTCATAGAGCTCAGCCTTCAAACAGCTTCAGAGGAGGAGAGACTGGTGCGGGAGCCCTTCTGGATGCTGCCATGTACTCCTGCCCAGCAGCTACAGTTTCCTCTCCTTTGCTGTTGTTGCCGAGTTTGTTTGTGGGGTGCTCCTCCAAGTACAATGTACGTTGGGGCACTGGAGCGTCCAATACCAGCCCCATTTAAAAGCATTTCTATTCTTAAAAAAACATCTGGGCAAATTGCTTTGAGGGCTGCAGTGCCCCAGCAGCAAAGCCTTTCCTGCATGGTTCTGTGTGGCAGAGAGGGGACCTGGAGTCCTCAGATAAACCAGTACCTGGCAAGCGGCCTGCTCCCACTGACACCCTCCAGCTGCCTGAGTGACCCCAATGCTGAGCACGCTGACAGGGAGACAGAACAGAGCTCCCTTGGAGGCACTGCTGCTCAGTACTCCTCACTGTGGCGTGATGTCTTAAGCACCGTTAAGTTTACTTTGGGTTTAACTACAAGTTAAAGTAAACCAGTGGTTTTCATCATTCAGATAACGTAATATGATTTAGAGTATTTCAGATCCTCTGATATCCACGTGCAATATCAAAGCTGAGACGATCTACAGGCTAGACCATTGACTAGAAGAGAAAAAAATCCTCTCAGAACAGCCTCCTTCTGCCCAAAATTGACAGCTTGTAGTCTCACAGAACAGCATTTTGCCTCCAGGAGATTAAACTACTACATTGTAGAATTAAATCCATACAGAAATTTGAGAGATGTCCTGTCTTAAACTAGACTTTAAGTCATATTTCTCTACTTACAAACTAGTAGTGGTTTAACCCATACCCCATACTACAAATATTTTCAGTCCTTACAGAAACGTATAGCATTATTTTCTTCCCTGCATGGATTGCAGTCTGTGCACTCATTTCTCTGCTCCAACAAGGAAGGAGAAAGAAAGTTTGTCACAACAAACTTTAGGTGTGTTTCTTAAAACTAGAGACACCTGTAGGTAGGGATTCTGTACAGAATTCAGCCTCTTTAAAGGTTTTATATATCTGTAAAGCAGATTTTAACAATTTTTGTATATCTGTAAACCTCCTTGTTTGTTATATTTAGTTAACGGGAATTTTTAAAGTTCTAGGGACTTTACAACCTCAATGTGTAAAGGAAACGTTAATATCAAACTCCAAAAAAGTCAGGGGTTTAGGAATATAGGATTCCTGCCGTTCATGTGTAGGATGCAGCTGTATTTATAAACACAGCTCATCCGGTCTGGTTGAAGCAGTTTTAAGTCTTGGCCATGGATGCCAGGATCTAGTACACATGTATCTATCTCACTAATCTACTTCCTGAGCTGTTGCAGAACACATCAGCTGTCTGCTAGAGGAAAATCTATTTCTTAGACTTCTTTATGTATTAGAAAAAAAAAACAAAACACAAAGATATTCTTTCATTGTACTATTATATTTCTTTCTACTATCATAACTTACTCATATGCAAACTACATAACCACAGAGTTGACCAAGTCACAGGTTCACCTCACCACATGACCTCACTCCCCATGACCACAGCTCCTATTACTAAACACAGACCAAAAGCCATGCCCTTGTAGAATTGAAAAACTCTTTATCCTCAGATACCAGCAGTCGTCCTCAAACTGATGGTGGCATCAAATACTCATGTATCTCTCCTCCATTCTCAAACCAGCCTTAAGATCACCAATTCTACACAACTTACGTTCTTTACATACATACATGGCTTCTCTTCTTCCTAAAACAGCTCATCTTCTTCCCCACACACAAGTATGTATTGCTACTAGCTATAATAGTCCTAACACTTTGCGTTAGTTCCCAGAACAAATAGACATTCACACACAAATAAATACATAATATAGGGAAACTGATGTTTGCAGCCCAAAGCATCAGGGTATCCCATTGTAAGCTACAGCATGAATTACAGTAACGTACCTGCAAAATTACGTAGCTCATGTCTCTTATCAATCCAGTTCCTTGTAGTCATTTTCCACTGCAGCAGCAAGCTGCAAGAGGATATTCCCTGGCTGTTTTTTAGAAGACCAACATGCTGGAAACATATTCCAAGCCAACAGCTCCCTCACATGAACATTTTCTTTGTTATCCTCCTTCCTTTGAATGAAAACAGACAAAACTTAAGGGCTTCTTACAATCACAAATACAGTAACACAGTAGAAGAAAAAAAGTGTTTTTTCAAGTAGTAGTTTTCTTCTGGCAGACAGATCACAATTGCAAAACTTCCTCCAAATGCAGCAGTTTTACACAGAAATACACTGCAGCCATCACCTAGTCAGGAATGTTTTCTATCAAGTCCCATTCCTGATTTTGCATATTTGACAAGCACAAGTGAGGTGCAGTAGGACCAGAATACATGGCATCTCACATGCGTGTCGATGGGACAGACAAGTTAGAGAAGTGAGAACTGGTAGGCTGATACCCTTACCCAGCTTCACTAGTGCAATACATCCCATGACACATGAGGTTTCCTCTTCCTTCCCTTCTCTTTCAGGGAAAAGAAAATTTAAGTAAGTTCAATCTTTACTTATCTAGGATCTGAAATAATATTCATAGTAGGATATCCTACATCTCAACAGACTGACCATGAATCAGGTCTGCAAGTTTGGAACTTCACTTTCAATATGTTTATTTACCTTCTAAAATGAATACTAAAAATAATTAATGGAAGAAACTTATTTCAGGATGTTTCCATTGTTGTCAGAGGCTCATGAATCTTAGATACCAGAGGAATCCCTTGGATTTTGCTCCTTGTTTGAAATCTTGCCAAGACTTGGCATTCAGGGAACAGTTTACAGTGCATGTATAGGTTACAGATTAATCCCTAACCAGGCATTAAAAAGTTTCAACATACCTGCCTGAAATGATTAAAAAAAAAACCCAAACCAAACCAATACTCTCCTGCTCCCCATAATTCTAGAAGAGTTTTCTAATGTGAATTCTCTGTCTAATATACAACGTCTACTTTCCATCTCCTACTTCAGACATTTGCCCTGTATGGAATTTGCAATGTCATTCTGCCATAAAAACTAGAGCCTATTAAAGGTGTACGCACAGATATATATGTATATATACACATCTATGAGCTATATATATATATATTTGCATGTTTATATAAGGAAACCCCTGCAGTTCCCTCCAGTGTAAAGCTGAGTAATCTATGACAGTATATAAGAGGCTAAGAAATATTGCACAGTTATTACAATTCCTGCAGTCCTTACTGCAATCCCTTACCATTAAGCAAGCAGAAACTCTAAAAAGAGGTTCAGAGTTGCCTAAATCACAGCTAAGCAATAGGCAGTGTTTTATGGATTACAGCCTGGAAAATTCACTATGTTCAGTTCACGATAGGCTCCTGAGGGTGTAAGAATTTGAAGACAATCTGCACATTAAAAAGCATTTCCAACACAACACATTCTATCCAAATCAATTACCATTGTTGTCTGAACAAAATTTGATACGGATTAAGTTACATATAATACCGCTTATTGGGCACAATGGTGATTATGAAACTGGCACTTGTATAGAAAGCTAATCCAGAACTTCCATATCTAAGGATGCCAATGTAGTTAAGGGTTGACATAACTGGAAACTAAGTTTGATGCCTCTGAGACCCCAAAATTAAATATGACCAACACTCTTGGTTTAACATGGTTTTATGTCTAAAGACTAATAGTATCAATTCACAGAATCACAGAATGTTAGGGATTGGAAGGGACCTCGAAAGATCATCAAGTCCAATCCCCCTGCCAGAGCAGGAATGCCTAGATTATACTACACAGGAACGTGTCCAGGCAGGTCTTGAATGTCTCCAGAGAAGGAGACTCCACAACCTCCCTGGGCAGCCTGTTCCAGTGTTCCGTCACCCTCACTGAGAAGAAGTTTCTTCTCGAGTTTAAGTGGAACCTCTTATGTTCCAGTTTCAGCCCATTACCCCTTGTCCTATCAGTGGTTGTCACCGAGAAGAGCCTGACTCCATCCTCGTGACACTCACCCTTGATATATTTGTAAACATTAATGAGGTCACCCCTCAGCCTCCTCTTCTCCAAACTAAAGAGCCCCAGCTCCCTCAGCCTTTCCTCATAAGGGAGATGTTCCACTCCCGTAATCATCCTAATTGCCCTGTGCTGGACTCTCTCCAGCAGTTCCCTGTCTTTCTTGAACTGAGGGGCCCAGAACTGGACACAATATTCCAGATGGGGTCTCACCAGGGCAGAGTAGAGGGGAAGGAGAACCTCTCTTGACCTACTAACCACCCCCCTTCTAATACACCCCAGGATGCCATTGGCCTTCCTGGCCACAAGGGCACACTGCTGGCTCATGGTCATCCTGCTGTCCACCAAGACTCCCAGGTCCCTTTCCCCTACACTGCTCTCTAATAAGTCATTCCCCAGCTTATACTGGAACCTGGGGTTGTTCCTACCCAGATGCAAGACTCTACATTTACCCTTGTTATATTTCATTAAATTTTTCCCCGCCCAACCCTCCAGCCTTTCCAGGTCTCGCTGAATGGCAGCACAGCCTTCTGGCGTGTCAGCCACTCCTCCCAGCTTGGTGTCATCAGCAAACTTGCTGATAGTACTCTCTAGTCCCTCATCCAAGTCATTGATGAATATATTGAATAATACTGGTCCCAGTACCGACCCTTGCGGGACTCCACTGGATACAGTCCTCCAACCAGACTCCGCCCCATTGACCATGACTCTTTGGCTTCTTCCCTTTTGCCAGTTCACAGTCCACCTCACTACCCGAGAGTCTAGCCCACACTTCCTCAGTTTAGCAGCAAGGATGCTGTGGGAGACTGTGTCAAATGCTTTACTGAAGTCAAGGTAGACCACATCCACCGCTCTGCCATCATCTATCCACCTTGTTATATCCTCGTAAAAGGCTATGAGGTTAGTCAAGCACGACTTCCCCTTGGTGAAGCCATGTTGACTGTCTCTAATGACCCTCTTATCCTTGATATGCCTTGAGATGGCACCAAGGATAAGTCGTTCCATCACTTTCCCAGGGATGGAGGTGAGGCTGACAGGTCTATAGTTACCCGGGTCCTCCTTCTTGCCCTTTTTGAAGACTGGAGTGACATTTGCTTCCCTCCAGTCCTCAGGCACCTCTCCCGTCTCCCAAGACTTGGCAAAGATGATGGAGAGTGGTCTAGCAATGACATCAGCCAGCTCCCTCAGCACCCGTGGATGCATCCCATCTGGACCCATGGATTTATGGATGTCCAGATTGCTTAATTGGTCCCTAACCCAGTCCTCATCGACTAAAGCAAACTCCTCCACTGCCCTGACTTCCTCTGGGGCCTCAGGGGAACGGGGCTCCTCAGGATGCTCTCCAGCAGAGTAGACAGAGACAAAGAAGGCATTCAGTAACTCTGCCTTCTCTGTATCTTCTGTCACCAAGGCACCCACCTCATTCATCAGTGGGCCTACACTGCCTCTGGTGTTAGTTTTATCTGCCACGTATTTGAAAAAGCTCTTCCTGTTGTCCTTGACCCCTCTCGCCAGGTTCAATTCTAGGGAGGCCTTTGCTTTCCTAGTTGCCTCCCTACATCCTCGGACAACAGCCTTATATTCTTCCCAAGTGGCCAGCCCCGCCTTCCAAGATCTGTAAATTCTCCTCTTGCCCTTGAGCTTACCCAGCAGATCCCTGTTTAGCCACGCAGGTCTCCTGGCTCCCTTCCTTGACTTCCTACGTGTCAGGATGCTCTGATCTTGAGCACGGTAGAAGCAGTCCCTGAATGCTAACCAACTATCTTGGGCCCCTTTACCTTCAAACAGCCTTGCCCATGGGATTTTCTCGAGTAATTGTTTGAAAAATCCAAAGTTTGCCTTGGCAAAGTCCAGGGTTGCAATTCTGCTTGCTATTTTGTTTCTGCTACATGAGATCCTGAACTCCACCATTTCGTGGTCACTGCAGCCAAGGCAGCCCTCAACCTTTACTGCTTCAACCAGATCCTCCTTGTTAGTGAGGATGAGGTCCAGCAGTGCTCCTCTCCTAGTCGGCTCCTCCACCATTTGCATCAGAAAATTATCATCGATGCACTGGAGGAACCTCCTGGACTGTGGCTGGCTGGCTGAGTGGTCCTTCCAGCAAATATCAGGGAAGTTAAAATCCCCCACAACAACCAGGGCCTGCAATTGTGAGACCGCTCTCAGCTGCCTGTAGAAGGCCTCATCAGCTTCCTCACCCTGATCTGGTGGCCTGTAATAGACACCCACAACAGTATCTCTCCTGCCAGCCTGCCCCTTAATTCTAACCCATACACTCTCAACTTGCTCATCATCCATGCCTAGATGGTATTCAAGACATTGTAGTTGCTCTTTCATGTAAAGAGCGACTCCACCACCTCGCCTGGCTGGCCTGTCTTTCCTGAAAAGGACATAGCCACCCATGACCACATTCCAGTCATGTGAGCTGTCCCACCATGTCTCTGGTTCAGGTTCAGGTTCAGGTTCAAAGCAATTGAACCTTTCCTGTATTAAGATACAAGTTGACTTCAACCACTTTTGTAAACTTTGTAATTTCTCAAGCTAACACTTCAAAGTTATCTATATACTTTAAATGGGAGTCTAACATATTTAAATAAGGAATAATTTCAGTAGGGATCAGCAAATCCCTTCCGAAGTCTGTTGCATTCTTCCCAAACTGGTTAGGGGGTTCATCATTTGAACTTGATTCTCAAGTTCATTACTTTTTTTCCTACTGGAACACAAATCCTTTAACACCCCTTTCATTTTCTCATTAGAAGCTATCTGGCCACCTTGTGCTATACGCTCCAGCAATAAAATGATACTGCTAAACCTAAGTCAGTGCAAACAAGAACACACAGCGTAGCGTCTTTTCTTGAAGAGTTACACATGTTCTCCTTTATTCCCTTGGTCTATCACATAAGTTCAGGCTTCCTTATTTTCCATCTGGTTCCTGGTAAATCTCACTTGCCGCTCATTTGGCATGTGGCCTGCTTTCTTTTACCCCTCCCTCCCTCTGAGCACAACATGAACTCTCACTTAACTTTCAAAACCACACATCCTAGAATGATGCAAAAGGAACTTTATAGACTCTAAGTCCAATAAAGAATGTTGTGGTCACTCAGCTTGACCTTCTCCATCACACAAAGAACCCAACCCAGTAATTTCTGCATCAAGCCTGTAACTTCAGTTTGACCAGCAATGCATCTTTAGGAAGGAAACCTACAAAGACCATTTAACAGCATCTCGATAGACAGAATCCTGATGGTGCTAGAAAGGGAATTCTTCAGGGATGGTGTAGAAGAAACATCTTGGGGCAATACATCAAATGTACAGGAGGCAGAGGAGGTTAACTGAGAAATATTCTACAACTAAGGCGTTTACTCTTAACCAGTTTGCTAAGGTTGTTTTAGTTGTTACTTCATTAGTCTTTCTATCCCTTGCTTTCAAGATTTGTACTGTCAGGCTGACGGCGATCCACAGATCTTTACTCTTCATCACACTACTTCTTTCAAACATTAGGCATATTCTCTCACTTAGCATAGCCTTATTGGCAACTAACTCAGTGATTCTCCATTTTCCTGCTCAATATGCTGGCGCCTGGCTGTATCACAGCACCGGGCAGTCCCAACTACCCAGCTTCACCGGCACCGTCAAAGTAGCAGAGGGGACTACATGGTTGGAAAAAAGGCACAGGCCGTTTTTCTGGTCTTGGAGAGTTCTGATTCTTGATGGAAAATAAACACCAAAGTATCAAATAGAACAGGTTCCGAGAATTGAACTGAGTAGCTCACTTGCAGGAAGCATCATGTGGGAATTTGCAGGTGGGAAATGAGCTGAAAGGCAATGTCCTCTCTCGGATATTGAAACATTACAACAAATATCTGCCTGAAGTAATCCATTACGTTTCAAATGAGATATTTAAGATATTGAAATATGCCTCCTACACACGTGCTTAAGCTCTCAGAAGTTGCAAATACCTACACATTTGAAATACATAATTTATACAGCTTAAAGGAACAGTGTACTTCTAAAAGTTGTTAGCTTTCAAATCCACTATCAAAGTTTCCTGCACTTATGCATGTCTTTTGACACATAGACAAAGATTCTAGTTTAATTTGAAAAATGTTTCTTGAGGAATGAGAGCAAGTACATGGAAATATCTCAGAAGGCCATTAGGCTTTTACTTACATGGCTTGCAGCCTTCTATTCTTCACTCTTCTTACACAGTGACTGCTGTTATTGTGGGAGGTAGAGATGCTGCTGGAGGAGGTCAGTGCCAAAGGCAGACTGTGTCATTTTCTTTCACCAACTGCAATATAGAGAGGGGCAGCACTCATAAGCAACATCATTCTCTTTGAGCACATGGCAGTTATTGCTTCAGCTGAATTGTCTGACCAGAGTGACCCAGATACATGCCACGTTCACAATGGACTGGAGGTGTCCTGTGCACAGCCCATCCCAGAGGTAAAGGCTGTGGGCCTTAAAGCTAAAGCCAGAGAACAGAGTAACAATTGGTGGTTTTAGCAGCCAAAGCCTCAAGACAAGGCTCAGAAAACAGAAGAAAACGACACTGACCAACACACTGGGAGCCCAACCAGCAGCAGCAACCACCCACCTGAAGTACCCTGTTCTGGCATGATGGCAAAGGGACAACAGCAAGCGTGAGAGCATCTCTGCTCTGGTTTGAAACTCGCTAACCAGACACAGACACACAGGCTCTGGCTGAGAGGGTTTCTGCTGGCTCAGCCCTCAGCCAACTACATGCTGTGAGGTCTGGGAACTAGACACGCTTTGGTTGCTACCAATTCTTATCACTCCCTAACAACAACTAGTAAGTGCTTCCTGAGACACTCAGGCTTGGACTATTTGCCAAATTTTTAGGCACTACACTAGTTCTGTGATCCTGGGTAACATCTTACAGTCCTATCAGGAGGAGACAATCTGTTCTCCTTGGGCAGGCCCATTACAGTTTATGACAGCTCCAACACAAACCATTCTACGATTCTACCATTCTATAATGCAGCAACATGGAAACACTTGACTGTAGTGCAGCAATGTGGAATACTTGCGGTGAGGTTGGATGAGGCTCAGAGCAACCTGATCTAGTGGAAGACGTCCCTGCTCACTGCAGGGGTTTGGACAAGAGGACCTTTCAAGGTTCTTTCCAACTAAAAGCATTCTATGATTCTACAAATGTAGAAAGCTCTCTGTCTCTTTATCAGAAGAGAGAAAACAACCACCCAAGGAACCAACAGCAACCTCTTTACCTAGTTCTCCGGATACGTGTAGGCCACAAAGCCCTGCAGTTTTCCTCACCTGATAGTGAGCTGCAACAACCTTATGATGGCTCTACATACCTATCATGGCACATGCTGCTGTGAACAAATGAAAGAGACGTCCGTTGTATGTAACCTACATATACCTGCCTGGAGCAGCAGTCAGCACAATGCTGAGGCTTGTGCTGAGCAGAGTCCTCTGTCACATAGAAGGGCTAAGCTAAAGGAATGATTAAAGTGGCATTTGGGGAAATACCTGGGGAAAAATTCTGCTTCAAAAAGTCACTTTGCAGGTTCAGGGTCCTCTATTAATTATAACCTGAAAGGAGCCCCTGCACAGCGCCAGCAGGTGTGACCGCCGTGCCATTAGGCAGTTTGGAAAGGCCAGAGACTCTCTGGGTCAGAGTCCGACTGGAGCAGGACAGACAGCTACTTCTGCTTCTCCAACAGCAGAGTTCCGGGCTTTCTTTAATGGACCTGCGTGGTAGAAGATGCACGATCAGAGAAAGAGAAGTGGCCAACACTAACTCGACCTTCTTGCATTTCAGTTTCTAGGCAACAGACAAAACTAAACAAGCCTGGTAGGTAACTTACAGCTGCCCTTTAGCAGCTCCTTTAGCTCCACATAGAACTGGTGCTGGCCTTCACCCAAACTTTCCATCCAACCTTGTGATCCAGCCATCTACACTTGGGTCGATACAGTGAGAACTAACCTCCTGGGAGATTCTTAAATTCTTCCATTTGCTCTTAGTCCACCTAATGATTTCTGCTGCTTCTTTTCACATTTCATTTGTAGTTAGATCTGGGAGTGTTCTCAGCAGTCAACAACTGATCTGCAGTTACCTCATTGCCATGCCTTCTGCTTGCCCTTGGTCCTCTTCTCTCCAGCACGATGGGTGGCAGTTCAGCTTATAGCTGAACTGGGCCATCAGGCTTGATGCCAAGAGCTAGAGCTGAGAATATTGGCAAGGTGGAAATTTTATTAAACTCTGACAGCAAAATGCCATTTACCTTGCCATTATCATATTATTAGGAAAGCCAAAGTCTGTAGACAAAGACTGGCCACTGCTTTGTAACCACCATTTCTGACACAGAATTTCACTGTCTCCACATTGTACCAGCCATGATGGAAAAAACATGTAAATAAGCAAAAAATTTTGAGAAGTAGCATGGTTCGCTTGACCACTAAGTTACATAACAATAGTCCCAAAACACCACCAGCAGGTACACCAGCGGAAAAAAAGCCAAGTAGCAAGCAGCTAGTGTTTAAGTACCTGCCATATTTCATCAGTCTTCTGTTAACAGGTAATTCTTTGGGGTTCTGTCCCAACAGCACCACCTCCTGGTGAATGCTCCAAAAAAATCCTAATCAAAATCTTGTTGCAAATAACCAAAACTTCTCCCTCTCTAGCTCTGCCAAACCAGTTTCTAAATAATGCCTAGTACATCAGATCCCATTTTAATCCTGTCCTCCTCCCCGCCCTCGAGTTTCAAGGATATTATCCCAACTCAGAGTACATCTCTCATCCCATCAAACTGCAATGGCTACAATCCTTGCTAACATGTGTTTGCCATCACCTGATACCTACACTCCAGAAAACTTGGCAGCATTGCGATGAAGCACTGCAGCAGTTCCAATTCATTGCTCTTGCACAACAGTACTGAAGACAGAAATAGTTGCCCTTGTTATGTTTCTTGCTGGTCATTATAACACAAGCTCAGTCTCCTTTGTCTCTTACGAAGGTCAAGAGAATGAGCTACAGCTGCTTTCTCATTATCATCGCTTCCTCTCAACAAACAGGAAAAAGACCTAACTTAACATGGAGCTAGATATGTGATCACTTCATTGAGGTTTAAAATGCTCCACACACATTAAAAGCTAAATGTTACTGAATGTTGCACAAAAGTTATGAAAATTGGCTCAATTAAAGCATGGACACCAGCAAGTACTGTCCTTTCATGGAGTATAGTCAGCAGAATGAAATGTTCAAAGAGCAAGAGCTCATGAGTATTGAGAGGTAAACACAGCCAACTGACAGAGATCAGTGACTTTCTATATAGCACCATATACATACAAGTGATTTGGTCAGCAAATTGCATCAGCTGCACACACATTACGGACACTTGTTACGGACAAGTTTTTTGCACAGGGGAATCACCAGCTTGTACCCATTCAGGGCAGATGTGTACAAACTTGGCTACTCTTCAAAGCTTTACTGTACCAGCTTCTTCTGAAGAAAGTTCAAGAGGAACTGATGTGTAAGGCAGATCTAATCAATGCTTAGGTTTTATACTTGTAGAGACAGTTACAGTCTATAAATTTACTCAGGAAAGAACAGATTGTATAAAACACACACACACACACAGAGAAATAAAACAATACCCCTGGCAAGAGAAAACACTTTGTTCTCACCGACCATGCCAATGTGTACTGGCAAGGAGACATTCACAGCGCAGGGTAACTACTAATTGAACCTGAGAGAGGTTCAATCTCTATCTGGGACCCCTACATGGGGTTTCATAAACAACACTGCTCAGTGTGCAAAATATCACAGACAGCAGAAAGGTAAGGACTGCTACTAAAAAGCTTCTGCTAATTGAGTGTGTTAACTGTTTCTTCAGCTGCTGCAGACCCTGTCAGTGTGTTACCTGCAAGTTCGGAAAGAGGAAGCTGGTGTAATGAGCACGACACAATCCATGGACGCTTAGATATTATTGAAGAGGTAAGAGCTACTGTGCTGGCTCCTGGACCTTACCAGACCTTTGCCCCATCCTTTTGACCAAAGAAGAGAAACAAGAATAATGTTCCTAGGCACTGTCCTTTCTTGATTTTATTCTATTCAAGGTCTATTTTTTTTCCAGATGCCAGGGTTTGTAACTATCCATAAAGCCAGTAATACCAGAAATGTATAATCTAGATGAATTCCAAAGAACTGACTAACCAATCACTATTATAGATTAGCCTTTTCTAAAATGTTTATAACTGTGTCTTTAATACAACAGTCTCAGAACTGATACTTGTAAAGTTTCACATCTGCTCAGGGCTAGATGCGAGTTCTGCAGGTGACTCCAAGACTGGCAGAAGAGTTTCTGCTCACTCCTGCAGACACTCAGGAGCTAAATGAACTCTATGACTGGGATTCTAGGAAAGACGCAAAGTTTTATTTTTTTCCCCGGTGTCTTAAGCGCTCACAAGATGTGTCCAGTGGTAACAATCCTCAGCTGGACAGCTGCAAAACTGCATGTTACCCAGCTGGTTCTGAAATGGCAATGCTACATCTCTCCTGCTCTAGTCCCAGCCCTCTTCTTTCCACTCCGTCAGCTCCTTTCATCTTCCATGCAGATTCTTTTCTTGGATATGATGGTGGCTCAGAAAAGAGAGAGCATTATAAACAAATTAATGCAGAGCTCCCTCCAAGAATTCAAACTACAGGTGATTCTTCATACAGAGGTGCTGTAATTTAACTCTTGCAAAACAAAGTTTTCATACTTCATGCCACTAGAGGCCAGGACAGCATAAGAAATATTTAAATCTGCACTGCGCAATAAATTAAATTATCGGTTAGCATTATGGGACATTAGCTTTGTGCTTCCGCTAACACATCTGGTACAATTCCTTCCACTTGACCCTTTGACTATTCCATTTCTGTTTGTTTCCATTGTCTTTATTAGAAGGTGGTAAAAACAGTGGAGCATCTAGAATCGGAAATCAAATCACTCCTCAGTATCATCAGTGAAACAACATCAAATATCCCCATCACTCCAGGAACCCCACTTATAGACATTTTTGATGGTAAGTATATCTAGTGGGATATAACCTAAGTTGAAAATAGTGTTGCATATGTTATTACCGAATATGTCATCTTTTGTGAAGTAATTCTTCATTCAAGTGAGTGCAGCTAAGGCCTCAGCTGACCAGTATTGAACACCAGGTTTTAACAACTACTAAAGGGGTGGGGGGGAGGGAGAAAAAGGGAGGAAACCCCCACCACACAAACAAAAACTCAGCCAAGGAGCTAGATACATGAACTACACTGAAAAGTTGTTAAACTGGGGATGTTTGACCTAAAGAATATAAGTAGCCTGCCAGAATGAGTAAGGCTGCCACAAAGATGAAAAGTTTTCTTGTCCCTTCCAAAAGCAATTAAAACAAGAACAAATGCAGCAAGAAAGAGCCAAACAAAATACATCGCAAGGTTTTCTTAAAAGGACAGCGAACCCCTGAAATGATACGACTCTACTTTCCCTAGCACTGGACATGTTTAACAAGCATCACCATACCTTAGAAGAGCAGAGTAAACTAAGCAACCTCAAGGTCTCTATCAGTTTTAAGACCCTGTGATTCTTTAGTTTCATGTGTGACAAATGAAACAAAGGAGGGCAACAAAATACAAAATAAGTTACTGGAAATATTACCACTTTCATATCTTAAATCCAGTTTTGACATGCAAGCCCCTTATACAGAAAATGTTCCTGGATAAACATTTTTGGAATAAATTAAACCACAACAGAAATTACTTAGAAAAGACCGCATAGCCTACACACCTTCTTACAATGCTTTGTCCCCTTCATTCCCGGCCCTAATACCCACAGTGCATTTAACAAGGCGAGAGACACTCCTGGTGGAAAATAAACCTCCTGTGGAAAGGTATGAGCATCCAGAGACATGCTTATGAAGTCAGTTTTGCCTGTGTTGTTTTTTTTGTTTGCTTATTTACATGGATACATGCATACCCATGCAGCCTATAGTGCACTTAAGGACAGAAGGTGGGCCTGAAGCACACAGCAGTAGAATTTAAATGGGTTTTTAGTTCTCGCAGTTGGCTGTATGGGTCTGATCACCAAGACTGATTATGTCCTCACCAACTTCATAATCCATTAAAATTTCCAGTTTTCTGTGAGGGCCAGTTAATAGGTAACAGTTAAGTTACTCCCCTGAAATGATAATTTATTTTAAAAGTATTCCAGTAAAGTGTTACAGTGAATTTAAAATGGAAATCCTAAGTCAACCTCAGCGTATTTGCAGCACACTCATAGTAAGTACTACTCGGATGGAGCTTGTAACAACATTCTATGACACGGTGAAACGAAGTAGCAGGATTCATGTTTCAAACAATGTTTATCCACAAAGATTGATCCTGATCTTATAACCAAAACTTACTACAGCAACTCTTATCCATACAGATAACAGCTGAGCACTACGAAGACAGAAGACAGCTGAACGTAACAGTACGGTTGTCAAACAGTTGCACTTTTGTTGATTTAATAAGCTTGTTTCCAGAATTTTAGCAGGGATGAACAATCCTCAGCTGTAGTTTTGCCTTCTGTATTCCTGTGCTTTATAATAAACAGATACTTGCTTTTAGACACTATTTCAAAGCCTTGTATTTTAAATCTTTCAGCAGCCCTACTTTATCAAAACTGTATTTCAAACACAGCACTCTCAGTAAGGAAACAAGATCAGATGGGGTACAAGGCTAAAGCCCAGCTAACAAACTTTCCTCAATGCAACAGCTTACTCTTTCCCTGGAGAAGAAGTGAGCTTTTGCTGTCACTGTAAATCAATGAAGATACACTTTCAGCTGCAATTCCTCTCAAGATATGCTTAGATTGTCTGACAAAAATGAGTGTATGGAGCGGTCTGGCTTTAGACATGGTCACATTGTGCCCACTGACTGAAATGGGAGTCCCGTCTGCGCATCATAGTCAGAACTAGGATTCAACAGAATTTGTCATTTGGACACGCAACCACCTTATTCTGGAGTAATCTTTACACTCTTCTCCCTTGCCGTAGCGACAATGCAACCCAGAATTAATTCCAGCTTCCACCCCTATGACATCCCCATTTTCTTCCACGACAAACAGCAACACTCACAACTTCCAGGAGGAAGGACCTGCCTGACTTCGACTGGAGAGAGAGCATACGTATGTGTGTGAAATAAGAGGAGTCTGGACATTCTTGACTAACAAGTAGTCTATTTCACTGACCTAGCTCAAAACCTCTTCCCCTCTTGTACTTTTTTTTTTCTTTACATGTTTCTATTTTGAGAATGAAAGGCTGAAGAAATGTCATCCATACTAACAGAGAATAAAAACTCAAGAGTTCCAAGAGTCAGAGAAGAGAAATTACAACATGCAAAATGAAAACACTGAGCAATAACTACAGATTACATATAGCATGTACAGACAATTGCTCATCAATAGCATACAAGTCCCAAACTCATGCCAACATGATTTTTGAATAATTCTGTAGATTCAAGCAGAGAACTTGTATGGAAAAACTAAGTTACATAAACTGACTCATCACTCACATGTAAATCAACATGAACACCAAAAAGCATTGTCTGCAAGATAGACAGCTTTAATTTCATCATCTCTTCTTACATACGTATATTTAAGGCACAGTCCAAACCCTTGAAACATTAACCATAGCATCTTTACTCCTGTTAACATTACTGCTGCCTTGTGACAGCTGCCCTAGCAAGAATGAAATGTAGAACACATCTTCCTTAAAAACAATCAAGGAAAGAAAACAGAACTGACAAAACTTCTTTAAAACGGTCTCAACTGGAGAAAAAAACTCAAGGCTCTTCTCTCCACATATCAGGGAGTAGACTAGCATGAGACAAAGTCTGCCTACAATATATGTAAAACTTCCTTTAAAATGGTATGCAATGTTTATACAACATAAAACCTTAAATCACACAACTGTGATTTGTTCCATACAACAAATATTATTTCAGCATAACACAAGCAGAAAAGAAATAACGACCTGTCACACACGGATTGCTGAAAATACTATACAGAATCCTGAGCAGTTGGCATGCAAGCTTGATTTTTTTTTGGCATTTATTACCTACTATTTTTAACTGAAGAAAAGATATCTGCAATATTGTCTTTTAAAATGTAACTGCTTTAAGAGAAACAGGTCATTACATATTTACTTTTGGAGGAAAAAAAAAAAGATGCTTTAAAGTGAAACTGTGAAAGTAGCAGCTTTTTTTAACAAAGCTCAATGCTTCATTTAGTCGTTTCCACCACACAACTTCAGTAGGATTTTCCGGTAGTCTCCTGAAGTATCACCCTGGAAAGAAACCCAGAAAAAGAAACGTTGAAGATCCGTGCTTTAAAATGGAAAAAAAAAAAAAAAAAGTGTAAACATCCTAAAGATGACATTAACGACCAAATGAGATGAATTCAGAGCTGAAAGCAAGCATTAACCTCTTAAGAAGGAAAAAAAAAAAAATTTGAAAGCTTACTACTTAGAAATCACTCTAACAGAAGTATGCAATAAAATATGCTCCTTCTGTAACTAGACCAAAAAGTGTCCAGAGGATACATTTCTTTAGCAAACTGTATTTGCTATACAGATTCAACTACTTACCTGGGAATAGTTCAATGAAAAAATCTCACTGAACAGTTGTCTTCCAGCAAAAGGTATGAAAATATGGAAAAATACAGAAGTCCTTCTCCTTGCAGATGGATAATGTGGATATTTTCCAGAGGCAGTGAATGAAAGTTTACTCTATTATGTTCAAACATATTAAAATTTACTCTTTCTATGTTCAAACAACACCCCAATATCAAAAGATCTAAGAAGTGTTTTGTTCACACTTAGAAAATACCTCTTTCATGTTGTGGGCAGTGAAAGTCAGTGTGGATGCACACACAAATATGCAATTAATCACAGAAGTCCTTGCTGGCCAAGTTTTGCCTGGTGCTTTTGGGAGGAAAAAGTGTTCCCTAAGAGCTGCTCATTAACTAGTTTTAACTGATGACCCTGGCCAATCGTTTCCACAGAACAGTTTCATCTACTGCGTTTTATATCATCCTTTTTCAGCTATGAAAACTGCTTTGTCCAGATCAAAAGTATTACAATAATGACAAGGAGACGCTTTGAAGATCAGGATAAATCCTGTGCATGTGAAAAGCACAATCCCCCAAATATAAATCATTCCTGTTTACACAGGTGCTGAAAGAACTGTACACTTGAAAAAAAAAGAATTAAGTACTTTCTTCCCAAGGATGTTTTCAGCTCTAATTTTACAGAAATAAGTAGAGTTTAGATACACATAACTGTGCACATGCATGCCCCATGTTTACTGAAACCAAATTTTTAATAAGTTCAGCCTACTAAATGGACTATATGGACTGTTCCTGTTTCTGAACAGTAAAATTATTTTAATGCTAGATCAAAAGGGAAAGGAGGGGAAGAGACCTATAGCTTTTCGATCAATGTCTCCTTGCGTTTTACTGACACATGGGTGGTTACATGGCATGTAACTACTGTGGTAGAAGCACAGCTTCACTCCAGAGTTACACACTTGGAAAAGCTTCTGCCAGGTGATCCTCTGTGGCATGTGGGCAGAAAGACCACACACTTGCTGGCAGAAGAATTCTATCGAAACTTTTTGGTGAACACTAGCTTTTGCTATCTCTGCAGGATTCCTTCCAAGCACCACCAAGCTGCAGACGCTCAGTGTGAACAAAAGAAGGAACAAATAGGGGCTTCACAGATTTGGCACCTTTGTTATAAGGTAAATGAAAGCAGCACCACTTGCTCTCCTCCCAGGTCTTACTACTCTCCCCACTGGCCTGGCAAACTCTTGACTATTGCTACAGCTGTTAACAGCAGTAGTAGGTAGCAAGGACCAACTGCTAAAGAATCTGAAGTTTAGTGTATTTCAAAAATCTTGTACTTTAAAGAGAAAGAGATGGCAATCTTTTAAAAGCTTATTAGGAGCTTTACACTCTTTTGACACACACATTAGGTAGAACATCATCACTACTCATTTGGAGGACTGACTGATTTCCACAAGATCACACACAGAGATTGGGACAGAGACCAGACTGAAAATCAGTCTCTGAAAACCCTCCAGACAAATTTCTCTTTCCTTCCTTGCCTGTTGGCTTCCTTCCCATCTCTAGCTCATCCAGCCCCCAGGCAAAAGCAAGAGCTGACACTTCAGCCTCTCTTCTCCTGACAAATGCAGCAAGCAAACACAGCCAGCTACACTTGGTGCGGTTAGTAACTATTCAGTATAAGGACCCATATTCTCCTAGCAGAAGATACGTCCTGGCAGTGAAGATAAAAGCTCCCAAGTCTTACAGTGATATCCGAGTAGAGGGATCTGCCATACATCCGCTTGTATTCTGCACGTATGTCCAGCAGGTCAACCTCGCTGCGGGATACCATAATTCGAATCAGAGTTCTGTCTTTTGTTCCTGCTCCCTGAAACAAACAAACCAACAATATAATGTATTAATGAAGTGTGGAAATTGTGGGCAATATAGCACCTTAAAAAAAAAAAAGGTAAAAAATAAATCATCACCCCACAAACGGCTATTTACTAGCATAACTTGACTTCAATAAGCTTGAACAGAATATGGCCTATCATTCTTTAATATATTAAATTTGCTGGTAGGATGCTAACAGTCCTTTCTCTGGACAAGAACAGTTAGAAAAAAGAAAAAGGGGGAGGGGGTTGCCAGAGGAACAGGGGGTCAGGAGAGTTTGGGGAGTTGAATGGCCTATTTACTTCAGCTACATCTCCCTACTTAAAAAGACATTTCGATGAGTCTTAAGCATATTTGCTTTTTACCAAGTGAAGACTTTCTTTGTTTAAGGTATGATTGTATGCATCTCTCTAAGTGGACTGAATTAGCTAGATTTGTCCAGCCTTTCATAATGATTGCCTCTTGTTAGCCATCTGCCCACGGAAAAAAATCTAATGCCTTCACCTTAACAATTCATTCCAATGAGTTGTACAAGCATTTTTTAAAAAAACCCACACTACAAGTTTACGTATCTTGTCATGGGCACCTACCTTCATAGCTTTTTGTAATCTCTCTGCAAAAAAAGCCGGCGTGTTCTTGAGGCACTTAACTACAAAAAGAAACAGTATTACAGAAATCCCAGTCATTTTATGATAGTCACGTGCTTTAATATTACATAAACATACACTTGATACAATGCAACTTCCACTCCTTCAGTTAGTCACTGAAATGATTTTTAATCCAAACAGTAGCTACAATAAAGAACCTACTACACTTCATGGCTCAAAGCAAACTTTTCCATCACTAGAAATGATGTAGCGTGAAGCAGCCATACTAAACCTGTTGAAGTCTAATGACCAGATTCTTGCTTCTGAAGAGAAGAGGGGTTGGGAAGGGGGCAGAAGGCTTGAAGGAAGACGTAGTTAGTGGTGCTCATGGCTTTTCCCTGATTTAAGAGTTTTTAGGAAAGGCATCTGCAAGGTATGACAAATTCAATACCTGCCCTAAGACAACTTGAGAAGCCACCTATGACAGAAACCTCATCCTTATTTTAATTTTTTTTTAGCCATGAAATTCACCATGACTCCTGAAAAATTCTATAAACATGTAATTACAATCCATTAGAAATCTGAAAGAGGAAAGTCTAAATCCAATTATTGTCATGTTAATTAGAATAATCAAAGAATCCGCCATCACTTATCAGAATTAAAATCTCTATATTGATCCTATGTTGGTTAAAAGCAAACAATCATGCAATCTATGGTAAACTACACAGAAAACAAACCACACCTGACTTACATTTTATAGCACAAAAAAGTATGAAAAGCAATCATGTAAAATTGATATAGAACAAAAGGGGTAAACCTAAATACACATTTCACAGCAACACGCATTCTATTAAGGGAAGAGTACTTTTCTGAATAGGAAAATGCAGATGAGAGATAGGAGTTCATCACACACAACTGTCAATGATACGTATAATACATTTCAAAAACAAATGACAAATGAAATGCATGTTTCTTTATTACTATATTTAGCTGAAACAGCACACTTGCACTTTAACATGTTGGAAGATGTTATTGTAAGTTACCAGTTGTACAATCCAGAAAGCTTTAAAGAAAGCAAAATTAAATATTTTCAATTAAAAGAAGCTTTTTTTTCCTGAAAATAAGATTCACAGAACAAATGATGCTAACATCACTGATGGATATAGAAATATGTGTGTGTATACATATATATACATGTAAATAATAAAAAAAAAAACAATCCAAAATCAGTCAAAGGAGTTACTCATGAACATTAATGACAATTCCTGCCCCAAAAGCTACTGACTTGTTTGCAAGCTCCAGTCCCATTCTGAATCTGTATCTACATGGAGAGCTGTCAAGTGACTTCAAGTCTCTTTACTGAGGCGATATTTTCCTACCAACACTGGGAAATATTTCTTTTCCCAAAGATTGGCTTTCTAACAATACTTTTTGGGGTGGCAAATTCTGAATCCTGGAAAAGGTCTGCAAATGTATCACACCAACAGAGCTGGACCCAGTCTGGGTCAGTAAAAGGCCACTATAGTGACAACTTGGGGAAGCAGAGTAAGTACAATAGTTACATAGTTCACATATGCACAAGACAGAAGCAGAAGAAGATAATGAGGCTTTAAAAACTGATTCTCATTTTACAAGGTTTTGTTAGAAAATTCCATGAAAAAAAAGATCTGTTGCAGTTAGGCCAAATGTCCTCTCCCATCCTGTTTACAGGTGATACAAAGTACATTTTTCCTATTTATTTTGGTAGGAGATCCATTTGATTTTTTCTTTTTTTGCTGTTGCATCACTTTTCTAGTCTCTACCATATTCAAAACCAAAGACCGCCACTTTGGAAGCAGCAGCTCTAGACACCACAGTAAATTGACAGTAATAAATATGAAAAGTAATGGATACATAAAGAAGAAGTTTTGTCTAAGAGACAAGAAACAAAAGACAAGAGAGATACACAATTTTCCCTAGAATAAAACATTCCAAATAGAGCTTCTGCACAACAGCTTGAGGCCTTGTCCTAGCCTCATGGAAACTATGACTAGCTCCCAAAGGACTACAAGAGACTCGAGGTAAGAGTCTTATCCTTCAGAAGTACTGGAGCAACTTAAAAATTAAGATTTAACAAAGCTGTAACCACAGGATATGTGCAAAAAAAATCCTTTGGAATCAAATTTAAGGTTTTTTCCTAGTAAAAAGTGGTACAGGTCACTAATTAGAGGATTAATGCCTATATTTTGCTTGATTTCCAAAGCTGTCCCAAATATTCTATTCTCACTGACTCAGTAGTTGGTACAAATTTTCATCACTTGTTAAAACAATGCCAAGTACAGTTAATAATTCTCTCCCTGCTTTAATATGCAGCTGTACGAAGCAAAAGCTTCGTACATATGTCATTTTATGGTGAACTCAGTGCCCTGCTTTACTGACCAAAAGTGACTTTGCAGAAAGCTCAACATAGAAAGCAGAAAACTGGAATTACTACTAGGAAGAACACCCCTATAGCTGGAACCACCAATGCCACCACCTCAGCCAGACGTAGCAGAATACTGGGAATGAACTCATCAAGACGACACATACCTACAGCCAGCATGCCCTTCTCCAGGTCTCCAGACATTTCACGACATATGCTTTTTTCAATGTCCCGGTTACACATCCTCTGGTACTCACTGAAGACTGTTAATGGAAGAAAAAGGTTTTCATGAGTCAGCCACACCAGAAGAGGTGGCACTGGTGCCCTCTGGACAGCTTCACTTCAACTGCGCTTCTCAACTTGGTGCTATGGTATACTTATACAAATTTTGACATCTCAAAGACTAATACTACGTTATCAACCATATTGTTCCCTGTTACGCTCCTTCTAGCTTATCTGCTTCTGTCCTTATATTTAAATGGCTAGATCAAGAAACCACCGTAAGGGAAACAGTGAAAATTCTTCTAGGAAAGCTTAGAGCATCAAAAAAATTAAGAAGAAAACATTCCGGTTCTCACCTCTTCACATCCCTTTCCTCTCCATTTAAGTGTCCCAATATGTGGCACATTTCAAAAGTTCTATGTAGTTGCTAAAACCTTTCCATCACTACAGACTGACGTAACAACTCATCACTAGCAAGTAAAAGGGGAAGGGAAAGATTGCAAGTGCCTGGTGCACATGCAAGCATGCAAAATTGGAACAAATCTAGGTTTTTGATTCCTTTTTATCAGAGAAACATTTGAACAAGCATGACCTCTGCCTGCTTTGATATTTAAGAAAGATGATAATTCCATGCAGCTCTCGTGTACTGCTTCCCTCAGCTGAATTCACCCTGCTTTTCATTAAGGTATCATACACACATTTTGCAGATGGGGGAAATTCAGGCACACAGTGGTGCTGTGCATTTTTATCACTGCATACAACAGAATTAAATTAATGTTTATGGCAAAGGACACCGTTACCTGCTCTGAGGTGGGCTCTGCTTCTTGCACACAGAATGGCATTGAATTTGGATTCATCAGTTCCTAGACGGTTCTCTCCAGCTGCATAGAGCTCCTGAACACAGAAGGGAAGTAAGTCACACTTCATTACACAGAAAAGCAGGCAGGCTGAAAAGCTGAGTTAGAGCTCTGCTTCCTTAAAGCACCTCCTTCTTTTGTACTTATTTCTTAGTCTAGGTACTGCTAGGAAACAGCAGCAAACAATAAACAGAAACTAGTTCTACAACACGCTACACCTGCAGTCTTTCTAGCTTACTGATGTTACCGTAAGTGCTCAAACACAAGAGCTCCAGATCACTGACGGGGGGAAATTGTTTCTGAATCGTCTTCCTAACAGGGATTACATTCAGATTTTTTTTCTATGCCTCTAGGTACGTTCTAGGATGTTCATGTCTTTTGGCTAAGGTATAGTACGTAGAAAGCTAACTACATTTTCATTTACGTAAGAGTAGTGTGCTGAAACAATCCAGAGGTTTGTGTCTTTGCTATGTGGTAAAACGGAACATGCAAAAAAATTAACAGGGCAAGAGTTACCAGGTCCAACCGCTTTACATGCTACAGAAATCCCGAGTTCCTTAAATAACAGGCAGGTGTTGGATAGACTAAAATTTAATCCATGCATCACATCAAATCCCTGAATAAGCAGCACAATGGAGTCACCCCACACCTGGAAAAGCCAAGAACTGCAGAGTAAGAGATATAAAACCCTGTCGACTCTATTGTCAAGAGCTTCATCTCTGTAATTGAGCTACATGGCTCTTAGACGCTGTCAGGGCTTTTCATATCACTTCCACCCACTGAAATGTAAGCACTACATCAAGAGAAATGTCCAAAACTAGGAGTAAGCAGACACTGCACAGTCAAATTTAAGTGTATTGAGTCGACTATACTTAGAAAACAATAAAGAATTTCTACTAACCTGTACATCTTTTTGGACGAGAGACATGTCAACAGTTGTGCTTTCATCTCTGTTTCCCTGGAGGAATTTCAAGATAAAGTGTTATTGGTGAGCTTTTTTAAAAAATAAAACCAAAACAAACAAAACACACACCCACAAACACATACAAAATCAAAACTCTAAAATCCCAGCATACAAGTACCTGAGAAAGTGCAACTAAAAGCCTCTGAAAGTGTCCAGACGTGTCACTTTTTATTGCTTCCTCCAGAGTTTTCTTATATTCTGCAGGAGAGACACAGCCATGAATCACCATACATATACCCCTACTCACTTCCTAAATTCATATTGTCAGTCAGTGATAAAGTAAAAAAGTTTTGATGGAACTGTATCAAATCTAACCTGCTTTATAGACCCGGTTGAGTTCCTGAATATGCTCATTACTGCGAGAAGCTAAAATTTCAATGAGACAATTTTCATCTGTGCCAACGCCCTAAAACAAAGCACATGGAGAAAACATACTCTTCATATTCTCATCTAACTTCTACAACCTGCTGTAGAAGAAATGTAATGCAATTATACGAAATACAATTTGGAAATTAATCTTGTTATTTATGTAAGTCAAAGTAAGGGGTTAAATGTGACATAACATTTTTCCAAGACACACAGATCTATTCAAGTTACAAACTGAACACAATAATTGATATACATATTTACAATTACAATATTACACTAATTATTAAAAAATTTCATTTTATGTCATCCTTCACACCACATTTTAGGCATTTTAAGAATCAATTTTTTCTACCATTAAAGATGAATTTGTTAATTCTAGTCGATTACTTTCACTAACTAATAGATAGCAGTTGCAATGACAGCTAACATTATGTCATCCTCTCACCTACTTTAAAGTTGCTGCCACAGAACATAAAAACACATCAACAGAATCAGTAATGGAAATATTTATTTCACCCTCATTTAGACTTTGTCTTGACATACAAATGTTTGACCTGGTTTTACTTTAAAAACCTAATTGTTTATACAATAGTCTGAAACAAAGGTGTCCCACACAGCAGCTGGCTTGTAGGAGAGCTGCTTCAGTGGCTTGCTCAAGACTATGTGACACATCAACTGCAGAGACTGTGAGAACTCAAGTTTCTGACTTTTTATATGTATTTATTTATGAATATATTTTGTCTTTATCCTTCAACTATGGGAATAATATTTCTCAATTTTATTATCATATATCTCCAAGAAATGAAGTACAGATCAGTCAAACAGTGGGTTGAATATCTGAATGGAGAAGAAGGCAAGTCAGTTCAAGCTTTTAAATGACTACCAAAAATTTTATGAGCTCAATTATTTCCCATATCTTATAAATTTGTATCTACTGGACAAACCTTTATAGCTTCCTTGATTTCATAAGCATCAAACATGACAGGTGTCTTCATCATTGCTAAGATTGTCCTCTCAAAGTTACCCGACAGCTCAGACTTGAGATCCTTGATCAAATCCTAATGACGAGTACAAAGAAAATATGCGTAAAGACCAAAATTGACAAATGTAAGCACCAAAACTGTGTATTTTAATTAGAATTCTTTATGTATAAGCATAAATAATATAACTCCAAATTAAAGCTATTCCACTTAGCACCACTAGGAACCAGCATAATGTAACAGGTACACCTAGGCAATTAAGGTCCAATTAAATAGACCGCACAGACCAAATAGTCAAAGTAATCATTTAGCAGAGAAACTGCTTTATATGTTTCATCTGAAATGTTCCACTAAAGGTCAAGAGCAAGTAGAAGTAGAAGCCTAAACAGGCTATGACTTGAGAACCATTCTCCCCTTAAGCAGCTTCCAATCTTTTTTTCCCAAACACTAAAGTCTTCTGACCTCCAGTGAAGGAATGCAGGCTGTTACTTCTTCTTCTTCCTAAACCTGTTTACCTTTCCATAAGCTGTTTTGAAGGACAGGATGATCTGCTGCCGTTGCTTGTTTGAACGACTGCCAAGACAATCGATAATAGCCTGCTCGTCGGTTCCTGCAGAATGAGCACGCACACATCATGTGAGGACTAGGCTTTCTGTCTCCATTTGATGTTACAGCTTCCAAATCCAGTCAAAGGAGACGTACGCCTTTAATTCACCTACAGTATCTCCTCTTGTGTACGACAAAAGAACTTCAAGCTCTGCTCTCAATCACAAACACAGTAAGAATACAAAAAAGCACAATTTACCCCAAAACCAAATAGAAAACTCATGACGTTTATGCCTACATGAACTTCCCATAGTTTTTCTGACAACCAAGGAAAACCACATGTGAGCCAGCACACTCAACACACACCCAACAAAGGAGAAAGATCACTGCTGAATCAAAGCTGCCATTCTACTTTTAACTGAAATGTACATCCACATACTGCTCACCGAGTCCCTTCATGGCCTTCCTTAAGACTTCCGCATCCTTCAGAGGGTCAAATCCCGATGCATCGGTGATTGTGCCTCGGTTTCCATGCTAAAAACAGACCAGGTTGAGTTGCATATTAATGTTACACAGTAAAAGGCTCTGCTTTACTACTTAGATATGATGATCACTGTCAGCAATTTTCTTTCCATTATGGAAGTAACAGAAGAACCTCATAAAAACTCCACCTTAAACAATGTGTTCATTCTTAGAGGTCTTTTCCAACCTTAATGATTCCACGATTTCTAATACTCAAATTATGAGAAAATACAAGGTTAAGAAGGTTCACTGATATTAAATCTGCTGTCCAATTAATTAAGGTCTGATGAACACTCAGTGTCAATATCCAGTATCAATATAGGCTGGGGGATGAAGGCATTGAGAGCAGCCCTGCAGAGAACAGCTTGGGGGTATTTTGGGGTGAAAAGCTGGACATGAGCCAGCAGCGTGAGCTTGCAGCCCAGAAGGCCAACCATATCCTGGGCTGCATCAAAAGCTGTGTGGCCAGCAGGTAAAGGGAGGTGATTCTGCTCCTCTACTCCGCTCTGGTGAGACCCCACCTGCAGTACTGCATCCAGCTCTGGAGCCCTCAGCACAGGAAAGACATGGAGCTGTTGGAGTGGGTTCAGAGAAGGGCCACAAAAGTGATTAGAGGGATGGAACACTTACTCTATATGTACAGACTGAGAGAGTTGGGGTTGTTCAGCCCAGAGAAAAGAGGGCTCCGGGGAGATCTTACTGCAGTCTTCCACTACTTAAAAAGGGCTAGATATAGACTAGACACAAGGAATTTTTTTTTTTTACCATGAGGGTGGTGAAACACTAGAACCATTTACCACCAGAGAAGTGGTAGATGCCCCATCCCTGGAGTCATTCAAGGTCAGGTTGGACTGGGCTCTGAGCAACCTGATCTAGTTGAAGATGTCTCTCCTCATTGCAGGAAGGTTGCACAAGATGACCTCTAAAGGTCCCTTCCAACCCAAACTATTCTACGATTCTAAGAAACTGTATCACAACCGGCAATACTTGTTAAGTTAGGAAAAGCAAATTTCACTAAATTTGAATTCACGTCAAATCCTTCTTCTTGGTGGTAAAAAAGCATTTGTTTTAAGTCACATGAGCCAGTATTTGCTTGCACTTGAAAAGGATCCATCTGTCTCTTAGTCAAATTTCTTTTCATGACTTTCTTTTCAATTTTAGGGTGGGTTTACACTGAAATACACAAAGAAAACATAGAGAAACATATACCTAGCCACATCTCAAAACAAAACCACCGACTGCTCTTACCGTTACAGGAGAGATCGTAGGCCCTGTAGTTCCAAAGTGAGAGGGCATAGAAGGGTAATTTGGCACAGGCTGCTGCCCTGGGTAAGTTGCTGGTGGCTGTCCTGGATAGCCCACAGGCTGCTGACCAGGCGGTGGTGTGGGCTGGCCCAGCACGGCACCACCTGGGTAGCCAGGGTAAGCTGGCATTCCCGCAGGTGGATTTCCTCCAGGTGGAGGATACCCTCCATAAGAGGGTTGTTGTCCTGGGGGAGGTTGCCCAAAGCCACCTGGAGGCACTGGGGGATAACTCCCAGGTGTTGAAGGATACATGCCTTGTGGTACATTTGTCCCTCCAAAGGTCCCTGCTAGGTTGGATGCCTGCAATGAGAGCCAATAAAGCATGAGATGGGAAGGTCTACAGACAGCTGAGTTTCAATAACGTGCTTAATACAATACTACCTTCCCTCCAACCAACACAGGAAGGTAGCTCTGCATCCATAAAAGAACCGTGCAATAATCACATCTTACTAGCAAGCAAGATTGGAAAAAAAAAAAAATGTTTTCAATTTACTCTTTTCACTTCATTTAATTGTTGTCACAGAAAGGCACCTAGCATGCAAATGTCTTCCTACAAACTCTGCATTCGCTATGCAGCATAACAGATTTCTGAAGACTAAGTTGTCAGAAGTGTCACTCCTGCTCTATATTTAAAAAAAAAAAGTCACATTGAAAATATCTGCATGTTCTTCAATGTAAAACAGTTTTTACTGCCACCTCTTAAACACTGGTGTTTGTAAGAGACAGCCGATCCCATGTTCTTTTCAGAGATGAGTCACTAACATCTCAAATTGCATAGCTTGTTCCTTATCCAGACTCACCAAAATCCAGGTAATAGGCAAAACCTGGACTGCGTTTGCCAATCTGAATATATTAACAGTGGGTACTCAGTGTTAATAGTCTGTTCTCCTACTTCTCTGCACAGCAAAAGACAAGTCATATAACTTATACGACCATGACTTTTGAAGTTAAGCTCTTAAATCAACATTTAATTAGTGGTGTGCTCTCCTAAAATAAGAAATAACTTGCAGCAACCACTTCCTTCCGTAGATGATACGGATGGTAGGCTCAACACCTAAACAGACTAGCCATGAAGGCACAGAACTCAAGTGACAAAACATCTCGGTGGCAATGCCAGAAACACATCTTTGCAGTTAAGGAAATAACAGTAAAATACATTAAATGAAACCAGACTCACAACTCACCATTCCAGCCATGTAGTTTGGATTGAACTGATTGGCATAGCCAGACACATTTTCTAGACCAATTGGAGGTGGATTTGAAGGTGGAAAGGCAGCACCACCCCAAGGATTGCTACCTGAAATCAAACACAGCTGTGCTGAAACAAGAAACTACACCTTTCAAAACTTAGTACTTTTGTTTCTAATGCAAGGTCTGTTCAACACAAGCAGTTTGTGATAAGGAAAATCAACTGAAGAGGTGCAGGGTAGCAGTGCAATTATGTTATAAAGAGAAGTGTCACTGGATATTTCATGCTAGTTATCATTGAATCTCTCATTTAAAACAACTCTAAACATATTTGAAGGTTATCACTGAAAAGTTAATACTGTAAACATCATCCTTTGGTTACAGAGTAGTTTCTCTTAAACTACAGTCATCTGGGTATTCCAGTATAAAACTAGTATTAATTTCTTTTAGGCTGCTAATTTCAGAGATATCTACAGTGCATTCACAGCTACCAAAGTTACAAAACTTGCCTGCACACAGTAGTACAGTCTTGTTTGCACAGCAGTCTAAACAAGCCAAAATATTCCGGTGGGAAATAGGATTTGTCCTCCCAGGTTACTTTGGCTCCTCACTACACTGCTTCCCCTTCCCAAGTTAGCTTCTCTAATTACATTTCACCATACCCATACGACTCCATTTCTTTCTTTCTACCAACGATATTAACAGCTGTAAAGTTCCTTATCAACAACTGTAAAGTTCACATTGATACCAAGCAAATATTGCATCAGCTTTACATTATTATAATTGATAACTTTTTTTTAACAGCCCTCTCCCTTCCATATACAACCATCTGCCTAAGAACAGTGAATTAGGGATAATGGCATAATTAAAGCCCTATTTTTTTTTTGTGGGATATGGTTTTAAATTGTGTGACTGATTTCTCCCCATACCCATTTTACTCATCAACTGTCTTCAAGTCTCAATACTGACAGCACACTGTTCCCTGATGTTCACTGATTTTGGTCAAATTATGACCATCTCCTAGTGCCCTGTGCTTCATTTGAGACAAAAATTAATCTTACATGAGCACGTTAGAGCACCCATATTATATGCATCAGTATCCCCAGCCAAGATAAAATTTGACTTAACAAGAGAATACAGAAAGCTTTAGTGAGCTAACAAAACCCCTTACAGTCTTGGGTTTTGTCCACGCCACCTTTCTACTCCAGATATGACCACCACTGTCATTTAATGTTTACTTTGTCTAAACCACTTACCTGGGGCTGCTGGTGGATATCCACCCACTGGGGGGTAGCCAGGGTAACTCATCGCACAGATCTGAAAAGTACATGTGATGCAGTTAGTTTCTGTAATGTTTCACTAATTACACCACATAAAATTAACAGGCAACATGTTTGCATTAGCCAGTCATCAAAATTCGGACATAGGGGGGTTGGACTAGATGATCTTTGAGGTCCCTTCCAACCTTTAACATTCTGTGATTCTGTGATTCTGTGATAAACTGCACAAGTCGCCCAGGCTTGTCCCTGAGAAATCTCTTCCCTTTTTCCTTTTGCTGGACCAATATGCATGTTCAGATATCTTATTCATTACAGTTACTACCTACTGCTCGCTTTGTCTATTATGTTGTTAAGGATGCACTCCTTAAAAATGCTTACTTCATTGCACTATTAAAGTCTCCAGAAGTTTCCACCTTATATAGAATGGTCTTATTAACCAAGAGCAGAAAATCATCTCAAAAACAAGCCACCTCTTCAAGTGAGTAATCCTACGAGAAGTATTAGAAGGCATTTAAATGCAAATGTCTGCAAAAGTGCAAGGTCAGACATACACTTCATGGTTACAGCACTGCTATAATATATGACGGGTTTACTGAAAGGATAAGATCACTAGAACAAATTGAATCTCTCAAAGTTGATCAGGCCTCTGTCAGCAGAGAAGTGCACAAAGTCATTAGATGTCCAAAACAGAAGCGGAGGTCAAAAAGGACGGACAGCTAACTGAAGGACAAAATGAATGTGATTTTCCATAATACAGAAAGTCTTACTCTAAAGTATCAGGAAGAATGGCAAAAGTAACTCAAGGAGCTCGTTCTAGATGAAGAAAACATCCACAATCAGTCTTAACTTTTTCAGGGTTATTTTTAGTCACAATTTCCAGTCTATTTTTAAACTGCTGTGCACACAGTAGTATCCCTTTCCTTTCTTTCCCCAAAAGGCACTGCCTTTTGCACCTGCCTTCTTTTGCCATGTTTTGGATTTCAGCTGTGGGGTTTTGTTTTGGGTTTGGTTGGAGGCAGGTGCTGTTTTCATTTTGCATAATCATGTTAACTTCCCTTTCTGGTTTGCATGGCTCTTTTGTGGCAACAGTGGAATGGAAAAATACTTTTTTTTCTTTTTGAAGGAGAATACAATTAGGAAATATTCAATTTTTAAAAACTGTTTGGACTTCATGCTGCATGTACTCATTTAAATGTAAGTAGAACAAAATGAACTAGCAGAAATTACAAGAAAAGAGCACACTAAAAGCCATAACCCTGCCTCACCTCTACTCCAGTGTGCCAAGTGTCTAACAGACTCAACAAACAACTGAACGTAGCTTTGCAGCATTACAAAAAGCTTGTTCACCAACAAATCTATAAGGGATGCCTTCAACTGGAAAAAAAACCCCAAAACATTTCTGTGCGTGCAAACTGAAGTACTGCCCTTCCATTTGTGTCATTTGTTCACTTCCTACCCCTCCCCATCAACATCATTGTAAGGCAGGTTCAGCCGAGGGTGTAACATTACTCCACCGTTACTCCCTTCCCCTCTTCTGACAGGTGTAACTGAGCTAACCCGTCACCCAGCTCCACACACCAGGAAACCAGCCAAGGCACGCAGCTGGGAAACAAACTTGTTGATGGTTTTACAGAATTAGGCTTTAAATCAGTAAACTGCTAATCACAAATGGCTATATTTAAACCTCAAGAAAGGTCTGGCCAAGCCAAAGCCACCCACAACCATCATAGCTGCATTCTGCACACTCAGTTGTAAGAACAGACTCCAGATTAACACGACACCATTCCAAAACAGGTTATATTAGAAGGGTAAAGGTTCACAGAAATTTTTACATTGTATCAGATGCTTAGAACATGTTCTCCATAACATGGTAAATGTTTTTCCCACATTTCCTTCAGCCTTGGTTTCCAATGAGATCCTTCACTGCAGTGCTACCTAGCAATTTTGGAATAACTTAAATATCAAGGTTGCTACAGCTGAAAAAGACAACAAGCTTTTGATTATACGAGCACTTCTCTACATGACTAAGATCTATGTAATTTTTCATTTCATACGTGAACACAATGCATGAGACCTACAGCACCAAATTTGGCACACAATTCCTGTGAAATATAAACAGGGAGGCACAAACTCCACATGGCAGCAGTCATTACGGATATCAAATTTATTTTGTGTGCCCAATGCACATCCTACCTTAAGGTGTTGTTTCTGTCTGTGTCCCTTTTTAATGCTAAATCCTGGAAAAAGGTCTCTCATGGTGATGGCTGAAGTTCAGCAAAATAGCAGACTGTTATTCTTGACTATTCACTGATGCCAAATAAAGAGCACAAAGGCATGGCAACAGTTCTCTCAATGCTCTAGAGAGACAATGTTCCTGCCTGAACACCTTCAAGTGCCACCACACTTCACTGCAACTTTACAGAACTTGGTAAAGTTGGGCACCTGAATAAAATGGATACAAATTCAGGTTATAAAATCTTGCACTTGCAAGATACTGCTATCCCAAGGGAATCGGAACTGCTGGAGGCTACACCTGCTGTTACCCATACAAGGACTGGTAAGACCCCAAGCTCCTGAGGCCAAAAACCCAGAAATTTACTATTTCTGATCAGAGCTGAAAACAAAACACTTCTCTGCTGGGAAAAAGAGCAGGAAGCTTCCTCCCTCCTGGCGGTTTGCCACACTCCTCTAGCAGCCTGCACATGAGCACGCTGGATTGCTGCGGGGAGCTGCTGGGACGGGGTATGTGTTCGGGAAGGTGCAGGTACGGGGTGGTGCAGGCCTATGAGGCTGCCAACTCTGCTCCACCTCTGCCTCCGGGTGCATGGAAGTGGAGAGAGACCAACAATAAAAAAAACCCAAACAAACAAACAAAACACACAAAACCACATAAAAATCAAGAGAAGGCAACCTGGCACTTCAGAGCCTTTCTCCATCTGTAATCGGCTTTATGTAATAGCCATGGCACCAATATAAAAAAGTTGGGTTTTTTTTTGTGATGGAGTGTGGGTAGCAATGGGATAGACATTGTTTTTCTTAGCAGGGTTATTTGCTAGCTTTTAACGCTATTTAGTTGATTTTGAACAAAAAAAAATAAATAAAAGAGGCTTTTGGCAATTAAAGCTGAGGTTGAGAAATAATGGCTAACATCATTAGCAATCTGAAAAAAAGAAGTTAGTGTATATATATATATAAAACTAAATGCTCTGCTTGCTTCTTTTGAACACTGCTTTTATACAGGACTTTTCCAAGGCAAATTTTTCCCACACTGGTTCGCTTCCAGAACTAGATCCACAAACACACCAACTTCTCACCTTCAAAAACTCCCCCAATCACCACCTTTTTTGTATTTCATCAAGTCTCCATTGGCCATTTCTCTTACTTAGCAAGTAGTATTTACCCCTCTAAGTTAACTTTCTCAACCGTTCCCACAACTGTGTCTCCATTTCACCTTCTAAGACCATCTTTCCAAGTTTCTTCTCCTACATTCACACCATACTAAGATCCTTAGTGACGAGTGGCTCTTGCCCACTGACAATGAAGTGGTGACACAGGCCAAGGGACAACAGACACGAAGTCCACGCTGCTCTGCAAATACTGTGTGGGAGGATAAAGGAACAGCACCATCTGTGTTTGCTCAGTCATATACGCAGCAGTGCACAAGAGGAAGAAAAAAATCCAAACAACCAAACCACACACGGAAAGAGGGAGTGCCTTGTAGAAAATACAGAATACTGGTAAGGTCTCCTGCCCATTCCCAGCATTCATGCTGGAGGTCCACCTCAAAACTCTAAATAAAGATCTGAGGTTTTGCTCCCGCAGCAGACATCACTCTCTCACTTGACACTGCAAGCCATGAATCGTTCGAGCTCTCGAGAATTTTCCTGCAGCTTTGGCAAAGCTAACAGGGAACTGTACAGAGTACAGAAAGTACAGAAAGTGTATCTGTGATATACTTTCAATGGGAATCTTGAGAAACAAACTTCAATGGGGAATCCTTACAGCCACAGCACAGCAGAAAAGGACCACAACTGGAGTTATTCATAACAAAAACACAAATTACACAATGATGGCAGAAGTAAAGAATATAATTTTAAGGCTGCCAGAAAACTTCTGTTTCAAGGTAAAACAGAAATAAGCTCAGCAACTGCATTCCTGGAATTTATTTTGTTGCTGCTCTTCAGGCTCCAGCTGTGCCAAGGCCCAATAATTCAAGGGCAAAAAAGGAGGAAAAGACTAAACCTCTATTTGTCCCAAACAACTTCCTTAATTATGTCCGTTTCCCAGGGAACACCTAGTAAAGTTAAACCTTTGGCCTTTACTCCTCCTCCAGGTTAATTACCAGGATGTAGTACAAAGGGCTGCCTAAAGCTATAAATTGCAGAACCTGTTCCAAGACCGATCCCTGATTGTGAAAACAGCAGAACAGAATTTATCACCTCACAATATGCTGTGGATTTTCATCAGAGGTGAACTGAGGCATCCAGCACTGTGCTTCGGCAAGACAAGGACAAGCCACAGTCAGAATCACACTACCTAATAACTGCTATTTTAACAGCCTGAGCAACATCTATCTTGGACTTACGCACTGCAGCACTGAAGTTGTTCTCTCCCGTACCGAGTGTAGCAGTTTTTACCCCGACAAATAAAAAGTGCTGACATTTGGTTTTCCATTAAGTCTTCTGTGTATCTGACTCCCTGTCTAGTCTTCCTTTTCACAACCAAACAACTAATTTAGTAGAATGGGTTCCCCTTCCAACAGGGCTTCATGGAGCTGGGTTCGTGCCAGTCAAAACTCAGGAAACTTCTTTTACAGACCACCTTTAGGAACCTTTATTGGTCTTCATCCAAACTGTTTCATTCAGCATTTGTGACATTCTGGGACAACTGCAGACCTCTCTGGGTTTATCAGTCCCTGCATATACAATTAAGGTGACAAAACTCAAAGAATTTAACTGAGCTGCATGGACTCTCAAGATCCACATGCATTAACATGAGGTAATTCCATAACGTGAGTTAATTCCATTGAGTTAATTCCAGGAGGTCAACTTCGCTTTGGCTTCCTACTCTGCTCTGATCCAAGTCCTTTTGTAGCACACTCTTGCAATGTTCTCTTTCGAATATTTACAATACAGTCAAAACGTATATGACAACACAGATGAAGACACTTCCCTAACAACATGTCCTGGGTTTAGCTAAAAAACCCAGTCCTGTTTAGTGATTTTTACTTTTCAGTTTAGTGTCTTCTAAAAGGCTGCTCTTTCTGAAGTCAGCAGCATGTTTCTGCAGACAGTGTGTGCTACTGGCAGTGATAACACCTGATGTTTGCAGTCACTGCCTGGGACTGGTATGTAGAAAGGCTCTTGCTTATACTTATTCCTATAGTGACCAAGGCCACTGCTGGCTCTTGTGTGCCACGCTGGGGGTGCTGGGTAGTAAGAGGGGGGCACAAGGAAGTAAAAGGTGGCACCTCCGGGGGGATAATTGACAGGACAGGTGACCAACGAGACTATTCCATCCCATATACGTCATATCTAGTATAAATTGAGTGATCACGAGAGTTTCGTCCCTTTTTCGTCCCTTTTTCTTCGTTTCGCTTTTTTCGGCCTTTTCGCCCTCCTTTTTCTGCAATGGCCGGTGTCCAGAGAGGACTCCATCTGACCTCCTGATTTTGATCTGGATCCTGAGTTCCCGAATCCAGCTCCCGCCGCCGCTGAGCCTGTGGCTGCCCCAGTGCCTCCTGCTCTGCAGCACCAGTGGTGATTTCTGTCGGGGGAGGGAGTCGGGTTTGATATCGGGCTACTATCTATAGTTGTATATAATTCTTTACTTTTATCTTTTTACCATTATTCCTATTATTTTCATTAAAGCTGTTCTAGTTTTTTTTCTTCTCTCACCTGTAAGTCTCTCTGCCTCATTCCCTTTTCTCTTCCCGTTTGGGGGGGGGGAAGAGGGGGCTAGAGAGCGTCTGTCCACGTTAGTGGCCGGCCCAGCCCTAACCCACGACACAACACAACAGGCAAGAAATAATACTAAGATAGGTTTGAGATGTTTGAGGAAATAATAGAATGAGGTTGTTCTATTTCCAACTCGTAATTTGTCATATGAAGTGATTTGTTGCAAAAAACAGTCATGCTATAAATATAGTCTGAATTACGCTCTCAACTGACTAATGCTTCAGGGATTTATATTCATCTATTTTAAGTTCTACCATGCAAGAACGAATTTTTGCATCATCGGGGCAAGCCAGAATAGGTAAATACCAATTACTCCATTTCACAAAGTACACTGTCTGCGAAATTCTACAGAACTAAAGCAGTACTCTAAAACAGTCACTACAAAAATACCTAATCGTTCATTCCACTCCACTGTTTTTCAATGAGCTGCTGTGCTGAGCCCAAAGCGCAGGTAGGGAGTGGTTCTGCTGCAAAAGCAGAGCGCTCCATCGCTCCCCAGCCCTGCGAGGCCACAGGAACGAAAGGATGACGCAAGTTTTCCATTAGGCCCCTCTGCCAGTACTTCCTACATTTACGCTGTTTGTGTTGCAGAAGCAGCCGAATAACTCCAAGCTCTTTCCAAATCACAAGCCCGCAAAGGCAGGCCCGCTTACAGGACCTGCACGGGGCAGTGCTTAAAACTGCGCAAACGTACCCTGCACTGCGCACAAGACCTCGGTGCACTGCACCAGACAGGCAGCCCTGGGAGCTGAAAAAGAGGTAAATATGAGTGTGGAAATGCATTCGTTTTTTTCTGAAAGGTGACAGCTTTCACATTCTCTAGACAGCAAAAGGCTTACATGCACACCTGTCCAGCAACGCTATGAAGATTATTACTCGTCGCTGAGCAAATGGATGTGCTTTGCACATTCCCGACTAGAAAGAAATACTGATTTTCAGCTGATTGATAAAATTCTTTTCAGGAATTGCCTTACTCAAGAAAGAAGCAATTTAGTGTAATAAACTAGAAAGCCAGGTATTTCACAACAACCGTAAATAAGTCAAGTTAGAAGACAGCAAGACTAGGGCCTTGAAATCTAGGCTGAGCATGGGTTCAGCAGACTTCAGTCCTTAAAGCTCGTTTCTTCACCCCATAAATTCTAACATTTTTGTAAGATATGTTTCTTCTCCTAGCTAATGGAAAATTGAGTATTTTCAAAACACTGCCAAGTGTAGCCAATAACCAGTTATTTGGGCTATAGATAAGTGCAATGTTTACAGAAAGAGTGCAATGTTCCAAACATAGTCCTTCTCTCTAGCAAAGGCAAAAGGGATATTTGCATTGTCTGCTTTAGCCAAGGTAAGCGAGTAATTTCAAGCAATTTGCTAGGCCAAAGTTAGAAATCTAAGACACTTTTGGACCGAAGCGAGAAGTCTTTGGAAATGTGAATTAGATGCATAAAATTAATCACAGCAAGTATCGCTTCACATGCATATTGACTGAATGGCCATACTAAGGTTTAGAACAAACAGAGGCTCCGTGAAGATTTAAAAATCATTTAGTTCTTTAATATGGGATTAATTTGGTTGACAGTTCTTAAGCCTGCCAGAAGCTGGGATCCAAAAGCCTGAATCAGAGGCCCACCTCTCCTAACCATGAAATGAATACTAAGCAGGAAGAAAACTGTGAAGTCCAGTGCTTCCTCAAGACAACTGCTGAGCTAAAGCTAGAACAGAGCAATCTATTAGTGATACTTTCCCAAAGCCCTTAAAAAACCAACATCCACACTTTGTAGTAAAAAAAAATAATAATTTTAACCTTCCTTGTTAGCAAATAGGACAGTATATTCTCTCTGAAACAGACAACATAGAAGGAAAAAAAAGTAAGCAATGTCTGGAAAGGAATTCTTTCTATTTCTTTCTACATCTTAGAAACGAGTACCACTACCAATCGGACAGCACAGCGATGCTCTGCACTGTACAGGGAACAGCCAGGTAACAGGACTGCAGGGGGTGGCGTTTGTTCAAAAAAAAAAAAAAAAGCAAATGTGAAGCCTCATCAGTCTATGTTCCTACAATATAATGATTAGCGCTGGTCCACACTGTGACAGCTGAATAGTACAGATACGATTTCACACATAGACTAAAAAAACCCAGCTGCTAAGCATAAGCAAGATTGGCTGTCTGGTCCTCACAAGCATGTAATAAAATTGTCTCTTAGAAGGAGACCAGCAAGTCCCCAGTCTCATAACTGACTCCAGGCTCACCCCAGCCAGGATCTAGCCTCCTATCAAGGTTTTGTAGTAAACTCTGATAAAATCTGGAACAAACATGGAACAAGAACACTGAAAATGCTTCCTGCTGCCCTTTGGCTTACTTATCTACCACTTGCAGTACTGCATTACAACTGCCTGAAGGAAATTCAGCATTTACATCACACACATTTGCTTTCAAATAAACTGGCAACAGCAAAAGCAAAGGGACCACCTCAGCTTTGGTACATGACAACTACTCAAGTACCAAATGGGTGAAAGTGCTGCTCACAGAAGCATCAATATGCAGCCTTTGCTTTATTTAAAAACATGTATTGCCACCTTCTTCAAAAGCATCCCAAACCTAAAGTCAATACATACAGCTGACAAGTCTCTATCCTTAATTCAAACAGTTTATGTAATACAATTTTAAAATATATCCAGTAAGAAACATATTTTTCAAGTTAGTAGGCATAAATGTACGAAACAAAAGAAAGTACATTGGTGCTGTTACTCAGTTGTACACTTAATCCAAGGGAACCCTCTAACTGCATTCTTAAGCTGGCAGAGAAGTTTCTATGGATGATTACACAGAGCCTTGGGTAAAAATAAATTAAACTTTTGATTTGCTCAGAAGTCAATCTACTTCTGTAGCCACCACTAAATCACCTGCTCTTTTTGATTACATCTCTGCTTTAACTATAGCTTCCTTTTTCTATCCCTAGGCCGCTATCACAAAACTAAGATAGGCTCTATTTAACTCTGACCAATGCAGTGTTACAGAACAGTCCCTCTCTATACTCCATCTTGTGCAACTTCGTAGAGGTCTACAAAACAGCATCTCCTGTAGTCTTCAAACCAGACTTCTTGGTTTGGCCTGACTTTTTGTGGTAGATAACGTTATGTATTTTAAGATCTAACACTACAGTCTTTACAATGTTTTTTCTTCAATACACTGTATTGACTACATCAATACCTCGATGAAGTAGCTCCATCCCACTGTGGTTTCATTATATGTTTTAGTTACTTTTTGACGTTTCACAGAATTTCCAATCCGACAACTGAAAAATTCCAAGGACAGAACAAGCTAGAGAAGTAATATAGCATATAAATGAGTGTGATAACTACTCCAGAATTTTAAGTCTAGGTTCACAGAGGTGTTTTGGCTCCTAAATTCATACTGAGGTCAGGCAAGAGAAAGCTATATAGGTATCTTTGTTGATATAGACATAAAATCATCAGGCCCTTCAAAATCTTCCTGAATCCTCAGTACATATGGTACATCGTATTATATATGGTGCTTTGGAGGCAGGGGTGAAAGAAGTCGTGGGGGTAGCTACAGAGAGGCACTTTCAGAAAGACAAAATTCAGTAGAAATGCAGAGGGGACTGAGCCACACGTAAAACTGGAAGCAATGTCCAGTGCAAGTTAACTGCTACATCAGTGGGAGGAGAGTGGCCCACATGACTCTTACAGCAGCTCAAAAACCAGGAAATTATAGAAATAGCCAAGCTGTGGAGAAGTGTTCATGCACTCATGCTTCATAGTAGCCATAAGTTAGCACTGGTTCCGTACCCTTTCTGGCGTTACTGTAGAGCACTGACCAACGCAACAGAAAACACTGTTTTTCCCTCCTCCTGCAGCGGCCAGGCTTTTAGATGCATAAGAACCTACTGACGAGCTCCTTCATCAAAACGCGTTGTACCAGCACTTCTCCCTCCTGCTGGTCTCTTTTCCCTCCACACCTTCACCTCAGCCTTTCTGCCTCGATGCCACCTGTCCCCAGTTTTTGGCTGAGCTGCTTTTCCAAGCTTCTGCCACTCCCTTCAGAAGGCTTCTCCCTCAGCTGCTCCCCCTTATCAGTAAGAGTTTTCCAGAAACAACCATTAATCTGATAAAGGAAGAAAAAATATCCCAAGAGACTCCAGCCTCTCTTCTCCAGAAACAGGAACTGGACGGGGAAGAATTCTGCTTTTCTGAATACCGAGGGCTTTAGGCCGTTCTCTGTCTCACACAAGGTACAGGAGGAGTTTAAGAGGATCTGTTTTGAGACACTTCAAGCGCACGTAGTGTAAGAAAAAGTGAGGTACGTTACAAGCTGCCTGTAGAGGGACGTTTCGGTTTAAAGAAGTGTCGTGTAACGCCTCAGGCGAGCCCACGGCTCCTGTTAACCACAGAAAGCAAAACCAAAAGCTCGAAATAAGCCGAGGACAGACGCAAAGTACCGAACCGCCTGACCAAAACACTATTTTTTCCCTCCGAAATCACCTGCGAAACAAGAGCGACGTTCCACCAAGCGCAGAGCTGCTGCCGCCCCCACCTCACCCTACACCAGCCCCCGGGCCGACAACTGTCCGCCTGTCACCCCGGCACCACGGACGATGTCAGCCTGTCTGTCCGTCAGCCCGAGGGCCCCGTGGCTCCCGCCCCCCCGGACGCGAGTTCCCCGTCACCTCGGGGCCACCGGCGCGGCCCACAGCCCCGCGGCACAGGGAGCCCCTCGCTCCTCTCCCCGCGGCCCGGCCCTCGCTCGTACCGCAGGTCCTCGGGAGCCGCCGCCCTCCTGCCGCCCGGGTCGCGCTGCAAGGCGGTGCCGGCGGTAGCTGCAGGAGCAAGTAAGAGGAAGCGCCGCGGCCCTTCTGCCCGCCCCGCCGTGAGGAGAGGCGGGGAAATGCCGGGCGGCGGAGGCGGGGGGGGGCGGGCTCGGGGACAGCGGCGTCGTCAGGAGAGGGCCGGTGGGGCAGCCCCGGGCGGGTGGTGTGTGGAAACAAGTTGTACAAAACAGGCTTGACCGGGAGGGGGAAAAAAAAAAACCAAAAAAACCCCCCCCAAAAAACCACGGCGATTTCTAGGGAGAGTTTCGCTTATAAAACACAAAACAAACGAGAAGGGGAAAAAGGAACTGCGCCCGTCACAGGGGCCGGCCGGGCCCTCCCCGGCCGTCCGGCATCGCCCCAGAGACGGGGCGTCGCGGGGGGAGCGAAACCGAGTGAAGGAGCTGCCGGCCGGGCCCCGGCTGGGGGCGCTGAGCGCGGCACCGGAGTTAAACCCGGGGGGTGGCTGCTTTCACCAGGAATCCAGGGAACATTCAGAAAACGTGTTTTCCGTCCAAGGTGGAACAGGAACGCCCGTTTAGTTGCATATAATATAAATTTCCTTCTGTAAAACTCCACTGAAATTTTAGAGGAAGGAATTTTCTCATGTTGACCTTTTCTAGCCCCAGCAGTACTCACTCAACGCCTTCACTAAACATTTTTTTTCCTACATGCATTCTTTAAAGATGAGTGAAGTTGTTCACATGGAAGCGTTTAGAGAGACAAAACAAAATAATAAAAGTGAAAAATAAAAAGGCCTAGCATTTTCCAATTAAATTCCTTTTGCATTGCTAACTGAATCCCAGCATTATACAACTTGGGCGGGGAGTAAACTCTGCAGCTGGGATCTCAGAACCTCCTTTCCAACGCTTGCTTCCCTCACATGTATGCTTTGAAACAGGCAATTTCATTCTGAACTAAATTTGGATTCATGTGTTCACACTTCTTGTTCACCTACCAGCTCCTTTCAACGCCGCGGCAATTTTTTTCTCCTCCATACAGCTTCAACGTACCATCACGGCCAAATGTTGAAATACAACAGCTGTGATAGAACTGCAGAAAAGAAAACCCTCTTTTCCATCCCTCCCCCGCGAAAAAATTTAACTGGCACCACAGAGGTCAAGGCTGCACCCATGGGGGAACCTAAAATTGACCAAAGAAGGTAAACATACGTATTTCAATTTAAGAACAGCTTATTGCACTTTAGCATAAGCTGTAAGTTTATATCGAGCTGATATATAGGCCTCACTGATAAAGGTGTTTCTGATTAATAGGCAAAGCTAAACATGAGCACAGGTTTGGATGCAGTTGCAGTCTGGACACTCACTGTGCCAGCAGATGGAAAAGCTAAGATGTACCCACAGAGCAGCTCAGACACAAGGGTGGCCAGGCAGGATCACTGTGCTCCCAGTGCGCTGGAGGAGCTCCCCTTGGAGGACCTGTGCCAGCCCAAAGGGGCCACGTTAGCTTTACTGGGACAGTTGTGTTAACCAGAGTACCTTTAACTGATACAGGCTGGGAGCCTTTCGAAGGAGCTGCTACTCACGTCTGATGAGGACACAGTGATCTCTACAAAGGGTTATTTCTTCCATCAGGATTTGGAAGATATCATCTTTCTGCAACCTAAGTACTGTTGTTGTCTCATGTAGAAAAGCTCTTTGAGTGTCATGCTTAGGCTGGAAAGGATGTATGAGGGAGCTTGTACTGCTGCAACCAGCCTAGTATTTTTCCCAGACCTGGTTTTGCTCCCTTTGAAGTCAATTGCAATGTTCTGTGGATTTAACTATGGTCCAGGTTTGGCTCACTTCTGGACACTGAGGTTGAATAAATAGAGGGATTCATAGAAGTCCCACACCTTTGACGCTGCATTCATAAGCGGAAAACTGAGGTAGCTATGGCAGCATGTGGAATATTTTTCTAACAAGGAAACCATTGTATGAAATTCTCACTAGCTGCTATTTTCAAACAGTCAGGGAGTGAGGTAGTTGCTTAATATATTTCATTTCTGGAATTTTTTCCACAGGAATGATAACCTCTGAGACCACAGTCTTTGGGAGCTTTGGCTGGAGCAAATCCCTCTTCTTGCAGAAGCTGTTATTTGTCAGCAAAACAAAAATATACAATAGTGCAGTAGCTTTGGCAGTATGTTTCATCAGTAAGAATTCATCAAAATGATGAAAATCTGTGAAAAGTGATCCAACTGTGAAGAGGGGTCCCTTCGGAGAGCCGGCCAAGTTAACGATCATCACACCAATATGGCTACAGATCGTCCTCCCTTTATTGCTCCGGACAGCTCAATATATACAGTTCAGCAGTGTCCCCGCGCCTGCCCCTTAACAGAGTTGGTCAGTCACAGGTTTACACACGCCAGCGTTTTATTGGATAGTGCCATTCAGCTAGGCAGGCGGCTCTCGCCCCCCCTTCTCCCCCCGGGGCCAGCACCTCCCACCAAGCATCTCGCAAAGCTCTCACAAAACAGATAAAACCTCCTCCTCCCTGTGTTCCAAGGCAGCTTCAAGGACAGAGCCTCTGTTTAGGCCTACGCTGGGTTGTCCACACTTTTAAAGTTATACCGCACCTCTGCTCCACAAGAAATTCCTCTACACAACTGTAAGCACTATGTAAGCCTGCTGTGATGAAGAGACTTCACTGCAAGGTTCAAACAAGCAATCAGTTTGAACTTCACTTACAGGTCCAATATATGGACTTCACTGTAAGGTTCAAACAAGCAATCAGTTTGAACTTCACTCACAGATCCAATATATGGACTTCACTGTAAGGTTCAAACTATCACTGTATTAGAACTACACTTACAGGTCTAATATGTCACAACGCAGGTTTTACGGATGCAATGGAAGAATGCACTATTGCAATTAGAGAAAAAAACAACAACACAACAATGCGCGAGATACACTACTACAGAACTCAGTGATTTCTAGGAAAAAGGTAGTAGTACAGATTTAAGAAGCACGCAAGTTAGCAACAATAGCGATCCTACGTATTCCACAATCTTAGTCACTTCCAAAAGTCTTAGTCACTTACCCTCTCTTACATAAGGGTAACCCTGGGGAAAATGTCCTTATCTGACGTGGACGGGGAAGAATCTCCTACAGTCCTGCTGTACGGTTGGAAAAACTTCTCTTGCCCCAAATTCTGCCCAAAATCTCAGAGTTTTTGTACAGTAAGGATGGGATGTGGGGGAACAGAGGCACGCCTCAGGGGACTTGAGCTATCTAGAATGTTTATCTTTGGTGATATGGTGAGATTTCCCCTTATCTCTCCTGGGCATTCCCTACTAATTGTGTGATAACTAGCACACCGGTGACTCAGCCAAATTAACAATATCTTGACACTTAGCCAGATTAACGTATTTCACACATACATAATTTACTCATCCAAATTTAACACGTCTCAAGAGTAGACAGTGGTCGAATATGAGACTCAGCGCAAAATGTTTGTTATCTGGGGTTTGGTCCCTGGATAGGTGATGGAACAACTTATCCTTGGCGCTGTCTCTAGGCATGTCAAGGATAAGAAAGATAAGGATAAGAGCAGTCAGCATGGCTTTGCCAAGGGGAAGTCATGTTTGACCAACCTGATAGCCTTTTATGAAGACATAACCAGGTGGATGGATGGTGGCCGTGCAGTGGATGTGGTCTATCCGGATATCAGTAAAGTGTTTGACACCGTCTTCCACAGCATTCTCATAGGTAAACTGAGGAAGTGTGGTCTGGATGACCAAGTAGTGAGGTGGGTCGCTAATTGGTTGAAGGGAAGAAGTCAGAGAGTTGTAGTCAATGGAGCAGAGTCTAGTTGGAGGCCTGTGTCTAGTGGGGTCCTTCAGGGGTCAGTGCTGGGACCAGTGCTTTTCAATATATTCATCAATGACCTGGACAAGGGATTAGAGAGCACTGTCAGCAAGTTTGCTGATGACACAAAGCTGAGAGGAGTGGTTGACACAGTAGAAGGCTGTGCTGCCGTTCAGCGAGACCTGGACAGGCTGGAGGGCTGGGCAGGGAGAAATCTTATGCGGTTCAACAAGGGCAAGTGTAGAGTTTTGCGCTCGGGAAAGAATAACCCCATGTGCCAGTATAGGTTGGGGACTGCCCTGCTGGAGAGCAGTGTAGGAGAAAGGGACCTGGGGTCCTGGTGGACAGCAGGATGACCATGAGCCAGCACTGTGCCCTTGTGGCCAAGAAGGCCAATGGCATCCTGGGGTGTATTAGAAGGGGAGTAGCAAGTAGGTCAAGAGAGGTCCTCCTGCCCCTCTACTCTGCCCTGGTGAGGCCACATCTGGAATATTGTGTTGGTTCTGGGCCCCTCAGCTCAAGAGAGACAGGGAGCTGCTGGAGAGAGTCCAGCACGGGGCAACTAGGATGATTAAGGGAGTGGAGCATCTCCCTTATGAGGAAAGGCTGAAGGAGCTGGGTCTTTTTTAGCTTGGAGAAGCAGAGACTGAGGGGTGACCTCATTAATGTTTATAAATATGTCAAGGGTGAGTGTCAGGAGGATGGAGCCAGGCTCTTTTCAGTGATGTCCAATGATAGGACAAGGGGCAATAGATGCAAGCTGGAACACAGGAGGTTCCACAAAAATATCAGAAAAAATTTTTTCACTGTGAGGGTGACAGAGCACTGGCACAGGCTGCCCAGGGAGGTTGTGGAGTCTCCTTCTCTGGAGACATTCAAAACCCATCTGGATGCATTCCTGTGTGACCTACTGGAGGTGATCCTGTTCTGGCAGGGGGGCTGGACTAGATGATCTTTCGAGGTCCCTTCCTACCCCTGACATTCTGTGGTTCTATCCAGGTTTCAGTCCTTTGCTGTTTCATTTTGGGATGACTCAGGACTGGGTCATTTTCCACAGCCCCCCTTGGGTCATCACAGTAAAAGGTCTGTTAAGGCAAGACAGACCTGAGCTGAATTAACACCTCCCCTGCATCCCGCCTTTGTTCACCGAAACCTGTTCTGTGGGTATCCGCACATCTGCTTAGAAATGTAAGCAGACCAAAATAATAGCTTTAACTTCCGTAGATATCTTGATGGAGTCAATTCCCAAACTGCCTCTGGGGCAGAAAATAAGCACTGGGGGAAATTGTTAGCAGTAGCAATGTTGTGACTAAGGCTTTGCTATACACTCAATGGCACTCAGTGGTTTCCTGGGCTATTGGGCCTCTTACCTGCTCGATTTCTTTCACAGTTCCACAGGGGAAAAGGATTCTTGATGCTTTTGGAGAAGGACACCCATGTTTCCACTCTTGGAGAAACACATGTGAAGAGGGTCCCGTCGGAGAGCCGGTCAAGCCAATGACAAATCCCACCGATATGGCTACAAGTAGTTCTCTTTTTATTGCTCCGGACAGCTCAATCTATACAGTTAAACAGTGTCCACGCGCCTGCCCCTGTTAACTCTGTTAACAGAGTTGGTCAGATACAGGTTTACACGTGCCAGTGTTTTATTGGGTAGTGCCCAATGCAGGCGGCTCTCGCCCCCCCTTCTCCCCCTGGCAAGGCTCTTCACAAAACAGATAAAACCTCCTCCTCCCTGTGTTCCAAGGCAGCTTCAAGGACAGAGCCTTTGTTTAGGCCTAAGATGGGTTGTCCACACCTTTAAAGGGACACCGCGCCCCTGCTCCATAAGAAATTCCCCTACATATCCCCCTTTTTCTTTTTGGACAACCCAGGCTTTGTCCGTTAGTTTGCTTATCATTTTCTTGATTACACTCATCAAACAACTAAACATAACTAAGCCTATAACAATTAAACCTGCAATAACCAAAAATGCCTTAACTAAACTCTTAATTCATCCTGTCAAAGTTCTCACACCCATCACCCTAAATCATCCAGACCCGCAGTCGCTGGGGAGTCCCTGTTGCAGCGAGGTTTCTGGAGAACCCTCCCAACAGTTGGGAAGTCCTACGCAGTGCATCCACCCGTAAGTGAGGTTTCCAAAGTCGCTGCAAGAGGGTCCAGCATTTATACTATTAAATAAACAACCTTACATAACGTTGAATGTGGGAACATCTGGTGTTGTTTGCTCCATTGAATTCTTCTCACAGCTTGGCCAGAGCTGAAGGAAGAATACAAGGGAGTCTCCCTATCTATTTCGGTCCTTAATCACACACTTCTAAGAAAGCAAAAGGCAGCTGGTTTCCCCCCCTTGTTTTTAGCTAAAGAAAACTCACTCTGCTGGTTATTACCATCAACCCTAACAACATATAAGGAATCAGAAACCACATTGAGAGGGTCTTTGCTCCAATTCTGGAAAGTCCAACATACAGCTTTCAGTTCGAGTACTTGTAAGCTATCTGCAACGTCACCCTGGATTGCATGTTGCTTCCACGCTCCCTGTTGTTGCCAGACACCTGCTGCGCTTCTCGTCTTCCGCCCTGCGTCTGTGAAGACCGTCCTTCCATCCACTGGTTGCTTTAAGCACAGAGGTTTTTCTAGCCATTTGTGTTGCTCAATTACTTGCCATAGCAGGCCCTTAGGATGCTTGTTGTGAACCACACCAGAGTAGCCCAGCAATGCTTCCTGGATTTCGGTGGAGTGCCACAGTTGCCATTCCAAGTCTTCATTTCTAACGGGAATACTAATGTCTGCCGTCTCCAACCCATCTATTTCCGTTATTCAAGATCGGCCCTTTCGGATCAACGCGGCGATGGCTTCTGTTCTTTTCATTAGGCAAAATTTAGGTTGCACTGGTAAGAATACCCATTCTATTATTCTTGCTGACTCTCCAGGGGATTCTTCCCCCTTTTTCTTTTGCCATTGAAGCACAATGGCAAGAGGGTTGGAATCTGTATTGATGATAAGCAATGACAGGGGGCGATTCTCAAGACGGTGTGCACTCCATCCTGTTTGTAATTTAGCAGTTACTTGTTCAAGCGCTTTTGTTTGTTCTGCTATTCGCAGCCTGTCTTTAGTCATCGGCCACTGCTCCACTCATACAGGTGTATCGGTCACCCAGGTAATCTTTTGTATGGGTGGCTGCTCAGCAGTGGCCGTCATGATAAATGCTGATCCGTGGTTAATACCATTCCGAGTTGAGACAGCAAGTCTCTGCCTATCAGGCCTTGAAGAGTTGAAGGTAACTGCATTACATATGGCCGAAAGACTATTTGTTGTCCATCTTCAAAAACTATAGTCACAGGGTCTCTACTGGATTGAGGAGCTTTCATTCCTCCCACTCCCACAATTTGTGTCATGGGAGCCTGCAGGGGCCATGTGGGTGGCCAGTATGTTTGATTAATGATGGTGACATCTGCTCCGGTGTCAATCATTGGTCTTAACTGAACTTGACTTTCCCCCCATTGTAGGGTGACTCTTCTTTGTGGCCGGGAATTCATGTCTAGTGTCAAGAAGACGTCAAATCCTGATGACCCAAAGCCTTCATCTCCTCTTTGCTTTTGTCCCTCTTTTGGATGTGGCTGATGTGGATGGGCTGCTTCAAAGGCAATGATCTGGGCAATCTTGCTTCCTTTTGGAATGGTGACAGGTGGTTGTAATGCATAAGCCATAATCTTTATTTGACCTGTATAGTCAGCATCAATAACTCCTGGTAATACTACAACTCCTTGTTTGCTGGTAGATGACCGTCCCAGCAGTAGCCCTCCGACAAAAGAGTCAGTCGAAAATAATCGGCCAAATGCAGTTGTTGGGATCAACGCCACTTGTTTGTCTTGCAGTGTAACTTCTACTGCGGTTGCCACATCCACGCCGAGGCTTCCCCAGGTAGCGGGTTTGTTTCGTTGTAGGAAACCGTCTGTGGCTTCGGTTGAGGTTGGGCGCTGATTTGTGTCTTGGCGCGCGGCCCCTGCGCGCTGCGCTTGTAGTTTTCCGACTTCCTGCATGCCACGGTAGCATGGGCGTCACTGTTACATACGTGACACCATACAGTCTTTTGGCATGTTCTTCTCCAGTGTCCGGATTCTCCGCAGCGAAAGCACGGTCCCGCTGCTGGCCCATTGGCTGCTTCTTTCTTTGGATTACCAGACCAGCTGTTTTTCCTTCTGGATAAAGCGGCTGCGATCACATGTCCTTGCCTTTCAATGGCACCTTGCATGGCCGCGGTAAAGGGTGCACCTTGGCTGCTTTGTTCTGCTCATGATGCTCGTAATAACATTTCATCCACTCCCATGCCCTGTGGTAAGGTGGCCAAAATGGCTTTAGTACTTGCATTGGAATTTTCAAAAGCAAGTGTACGGAACAAGTGTTCTTGCAGTGGCTCAGTTAACTCGGTAGCATCCTTTATAGCAGCAGACAATCGATCAACAAATTGATTAAATGGCTCGGTCATACCTTGTCGTACCGTTGCATACGAGGGTGATTTTTTTCTTTTCTGGGACTGATAACAGCGCTCGATGAGCCAGAGTCTGAGAAACTTGATGTATGATTGTCGGATACGTCAGTAGGGTTGCAGTGGTGGCATAATTTCCGCTGCCAGTCAACATATCTGCTTGTAACCCATATAAAGGATCGTTAATTTCACGGTGTTTGTTGGCCTCTTCCAGAGCCAATCTTTTCCATTCTCTCTCCCACAGTAAATATTGTGACGGGCTTAATAATAACGAAGCAATATTAGTGCAGTCATTTGGGCACAATACGTCTGCTGTAAAAATGAATTGTATAATACTTCGTGCAGCTTCTGATCGGATGCCATGTGTGGTGACAGTCTGTTTCGCTTGCTGTAAGATCTTCCAATCATGAGGTTCCCAGGTCCCTTGTCCGTTATTAATAGTAACAGGACACGCAATCGAACTGGCTGCTTCCCAATCTCCCTCTATTATAGCATCTCTGATGACACCGCTCCATCGCTGTTGCAGAGGATCCTTTATGGTTCGAGCTTGAAAGTCAGGCTTGAATGAGGGAGCTGGTGGTAGTGGGGGAGCTGAGGGTTCAACCAGTGGTACTATATGGGATAATGGTTGAATCTCTCGCAGGACCTTAGATATGGTTTCTGGTTGCCTCCAAAGTGACGATGAAACTGGTTTAAGGGTTTCCTCTATTTCTTGCTGTCTAATTGATAATTCAGCGAGCTTGTTCAGGATCTCTTTTAGAGGTTCATTCAGATCTTCCTCTTTCTTGGTCCGAGGCCTCTCCATTCGCTGCATAACGTGATCATTACCTCTGACAGATTGGTCAGGACTCAGTTCTGATTCAGAATCCTCGTCGGAAAAGGTTATCAAAGGGTTAATTTTCGGGTGACAGTCGGCTCCGCCGTGTGCCTCCTCTTTCTACTGGGCCGCGCCTCAAGAGTCCCGCGGCAGCGCCGCTTCCGGGTTTGGCTCAGTTACAACCAGCGTCGGCAGGGGAATGTTCTCATTTTCACTTTTTTTGCAACAAGCCTGTCAGAGAGGAGCACACCGGGGCCGCTGTACCCTTCATGGGGCGTGTCTGTCCTAGCCGAAAAAATGTCGCCAGTCGGGACGAGTAGGGGGTTTCTTCCTTTGTCTTTTCCCTTTCCTGCTCTCCCCCCAACGCTTCGATCGCCGCCGCGGCAACTTTATTTTCTGCTTGCATGATTTCTAGAGTGCGTATTACGGTTTTCCAAACAGTTCCTAGTCCTTTTGCTTCTTTTCCTTCTTTTCCTCCCTCTAAAGTACAGTCCCCCAATAGATATCCTACTTCACGCCATTTGGTTGAGCTAAAGATTAACGAAGGGTCGTTCATTTTCTCCCGCTTCCGAGCCCATTGGATCAGGGCCAATACATCTCTCTCCCTTACTTTTTGTCCTCTCTTAGAGAGTATATCAACAAGGAGGCGAGTTGCCGCATCAGTTTCCATCGTGGTCTTACCTTGGCAGGGGCTTGATCGGCTGCTTAAACTCTGGTCTCCGGTGCCCTTTTGGTCACACCTGGAATTCTCCTGCCTCCAGCTCTCCAGCTCCCAAATCGGCTCACGTCCGATGGTTCGGTGTCTTTCCATATTCAAGCAATCCACATTTAAGCAATTCCCCATTTTAAGCCTGTTCGGGTGCCAGATGAAGAGGGTCCCGTCGGAGAGCCGGTCAAGCCAATGACAAATCCCACCGATATGGCTACAAGTAGTTCTCTCTTTATTGCTTCGGACAGCTCAATCTATACAGTTAAACAGTGTCCATGCGCCTGCCCCTTAACAGAGTTGGTCAGATACAGGTTTACACGCGCCAGTGTTTTATTGGGTAGTGCCCAATGCAGGCAGCTCTCGCCCCTGCCTTCTCCGCCCGCCCCCACCCCCCCTCCGCAAAGCTCTTCACAAAACAGATAAAACCTCCTCCTCCCTGTGTTCCAAGGCAGCTTCAAGGACAGAGCCTTTGTTTAGGCCTAAGCTGGGTTGTCCACACCTTTAAAGGGACACTGCACCCCTGCTCCACAAGAAATTCCCCTACACACATGTATCTTCGTTCGTTGAATAAGAAACCAGATGACAGCAAGGCCCTTTTATTTTTTTTTTTTAGAGTATAGCAGTGAACCTTGCCCCCTGCTTTGTTCAACCTGGCAAACTTCATCAAATCCACTGAATTTCACATCATTCCTTGGCAAGCATCTGAGACAGTGAGAATCACAAGGGAAAGTACATGAAGAAATAATAATGGCTTCATGTAGATCATATATTTTAGGCACACACTCATGAAGGAATTACATGGCACAGAAGTTTCCAAAATATCAAATGGGATGCCCATGTGCATTAGTATTTGTCATGCATTTGATAGGTGCCTCATAAAGAAGTGGCTCACGATTAAAAAAAAACAAAACAAAACATCAACTGTTTTGATATGTTACTACGTTCTCTTTTCCATGGATATCTACAGTTATTAATCATAAGTCACACAAGTGAACGTTCAGGGCATCAAGTCATTCTCTTGTATTTTATGCAAGGATGAAGATCGAGCTCCAGCAATGCGTTTATGTAATTCCTTGACCTACTATTCTCTTCCCTTTACTTGTATTTATTAGCTCATAGGTGGTCAGTTCAAATGATTGACCAAGTGTAATCTTAAAAATGCTAATTTTTGTCACTCCAGAGATATAAAAATATCCAGTTCCATAAAATATGGAATGCATTTTCAAAAATATGTGTGAATTTCAAAGTTATAGAGCTAGATGTAACTTGTACATCAGATTATTCCTTCCCTTCGAGTTTATTATACTAAAAAGAGATGTTAACAGGGACTCCACACAGAGCCCACTTCCGTTCACCTTCAGCAGCATTACATCTGCATTCATAGCATAGCTCCTTCCAAAATGGGACAAGGCCACTCTCTCCTTTCCACCCTTCGCTTCCAGTCAGGCTTTCTTTGATCATTGTTAGATCAGCTTTGCTGTATCATGGATTCCTACCAGGAGGGTAGATGTAAGAGCGTTAGGATTTCTGGGTAGGACTCTATACCTTTGTAATACATTTAATCTCAAAAGTGCATTAGAACAGTTTACTGCTTAAGTAAATACTACATCACGATTTGATTGACTACTTCTCTAGAGCAGAATTCAACTGCAGCCACTTTCCTCATGAGTTTACAAGGGAAAATTTATGCAGAAACATGCGGTATCACATACTATATTACATAAATGTATTATATGTATATTATATACGTACCTTTTAAGACTGGTTTTCAGTCAGCTCAGTTTAGGAAACCTAAGCCCAGCCTGGAGGTGGAACCATTCCAGCATGCAGTTCCTAAGGTAACCACAGAAGCCATGCTGTGCAGCTGATGCAGAGAGGAAAACAAGGATATTTTCTCCAGTTAAAATTACAGGAAGCCTACGAGCAAATTTTAATATCTAATTTTTCTCAATGTTTAGGGGTTTAATATTTAAACTGCTATTTAGCCAGGATGGAACTTCCAAACCTCCACTTTGAACAAAGATTTACTTCTTCTCATATTAACAACTGTCATTCTGATTTAGGATTTCAAACCAAATACATATGGACAGTGATGCCAGAGCCAGGGTAAGACAGCAGCAAATGAAGCCTAGAATCCTTGGTGTTGGGATAGGTCAGAGTTTACATATCATCTTGAGTGTGGTCCTACTGCTTTCTGACATTGCGCCGCTGTTGACTCAGTACCAATTCAGAGAAGTCTTTGTGGGAGAACCCACAAAAAATCACAGCAGCATTTCCTGCAAGCACTGCATTTTCCTAGTGCCTCTTCCAAACTTCAGTTCCAACTTCGTATTTTCCAAGGAGATTTGTGCCATAACGGGACACCAACCAGAACCAAGTGATGGAAACTAGTATATTAATTCAATGCAACATCCACACACCTGGTTTGACAGTTACTGTCTTCTTCCTTTTTCCATATCCATTTTTCAATATTTCATTTCCATCACTAAAATATTCTGTTGCTGAAAACTCAGAGATAAAATAATGGAGAGTTTACACACTAAAAGCAAGCAGAAACTACAACAAAAGTTTTCTGTGAGTATTATAACACTGTCTCACAGGCAGCCTAGGAACCTAGAGTGTCAGTTGGGCTGTGGTACAGTTTTGGGAGCACTAGCATGGCATCTGAGCAGTCCAAGTTACCCCACAGGCTTCCTTGCATGAACTCGATGAGGCTTAAATTCTCTGAAGACAATGTACATACAGCATACATACATTCTGAGTCATGAAGAGCTGATATGCAACATTTTCCAGCTCTCCTTTGTGACAAAGGGAGTTGTCTCACAGTTGTTCTAGGTTCTATTTCACTTCTTCATAGCCCTGTAGGCTGATACAGATTTTGAAATGATAGTGCTCTAAACGTTTTCATTCTATTTTAGCTAACAAAAGACATTTGTTTTCCTTCCTCAGTTTTGTTACAACTCCTCAGCACTCCTTAGGTTTTAAACTTAGTTTTTTGAAGTAGTTTCCAAATCACGCAGTTTGCAACTCTTCTATGCACCTGTTTTCCTTCTATTAATTAAACCAGGTCTCTGCAAGGCAATGTTCTTGTATTCCTCTGCCTTGTAGGCTCTTTGTACCCCCTGGCATCTCAGGCTTAATGACCTTTAACAGGTCATTATGCTCCTGAGAAAATGTAACTGTGTAAAATCCATTGCTTGGAGGCCCGCTTAGCTGAACTGGTTTCTGCAGTCTAGCTTCATTTTCCCAGTGTTGCAATGGGAAACAGCAATGTTTAATGGGCCTGTGTTGCCGCTGGTCCAGAATACAGGTGACGCAGCTGTGGTTTGCCTCAGCTATGCTGAGGAATGTGACAGTACGTAATAAACTTCATAAACTGAACTAGAATTCGTGATTTACTATACAGACTATGTATCAAAGGGCATCTACCCTAGACCAGTATAGGCCTTTAGTACACAGGATTTTTGCTGAAACAATTTTCTTGCACATATTTTGCTTTTTTTCCTCAGTACAGTCATGCCGTGAGCTTTGATCTGTGAGGCTGTCCGTTTGGACTCCTTCCACTGCTATTAAATTTGCTCAGCTTCAGATAAGAGCTAATTCTATGCTCAAGGCTGTACAAGTTACAGAATGTTGAGGACGTGTTTTTGTGTAAATCATTACACTTCACATGCAGCAGCAGCAGTTCTCTTGAAATAAACAGTTTCATCAAGGAGTAACAGAGATGCTTTAGCTTCCATTTTGTATTAACACAAACTTGTCATTAAACTCTTAGAGCTCTGCAGGTGGATAGCTCTGTGTTTCATTGTTCTGTGGACATCACTGGGCTTACTTTGGTGGGCTAACACCTTGCAACACACGCTTACAGAATTCACTAGTTCAGCCCTTTGCAGATCAATTTTTTACAGCTAATTTCGATCTTCTGCTTTGGGTTGCATCTTGTGCAAAATTGAATCTGGAACTCCAGTTAACATCTAATTCCAAGTCATGGAGTTATGTAACAGGAAAAGGAGCTCACAGAAACAGACTGAGCTGGTCCTGGCACACCCACCCCACCTATATCTGCAAAGTTTCATCTCCCAATATGGGAAAATGGATAAATATTTGGTAGTCTTTTGAAGTACTTCTGAATGCATGCCAGTTGGATGACTGGGAAACCCATCTGAATGGGTTCTAGACCAGCCCCATGTGTCAACCGTGGCAGTTTACAATACCATATTGAACTTTTTACTTCATCATTGTAACTAACTCTCCAGCCCCACAAAGTTTCTGGGTGGAACTTAATGTGACAGATGTAATAGAGGCTGTACAATGTTTGTTCATGAAAGCTACCTGATAAGGAAGTGATAAATCTCATGGAATGCTAGGGAGTGATAAATCTTGTGGAATGCTAGGGAGTGATAGATCTCGTGGAATGCTATAGTGTGCTAGGGTGCGAACTGCAGTATCTGGCCAAAGAACTTATCCAAATAAGGGGGAGGGAAGGGGAATTTTACAACTACAAGAATTAATCAGCAGGCCACCTGGTGAAGATGATGAGCCTTCCTCTTCAACGACCACCAGGAGGAAGAAAAAGACCGCCTAGCAACACCAGAAGCATGCGCAGACTACAAGTAACGACGTGGCACCCGGAAATACCACCCGGAGCTTATAGACTCTATAGACTATAAAAATCGCGGTCTCGTTGCTAACGGTTGCGAGCCGTTGGAGGAGCAGAGGCTCCCCGGCCGCCCAGCGCTGTTTTGCTTATTGCTGCTTGCTGATTATCTTAATTGGCAATAAAAACTTTGACTATTGTCTCAACCCGGCGTTTGAGTCTCGTCAATTTATAACAATTTTGGTGCTGTGACTCGGATGAAGGCACTTCGGTGAGAACCTTCACTCAGGGGAGGCGCTCCACTGCTTTAAGTGGCCTCTGTTTAAAGGCATCCACTGAATTCTTCACCGACGAACCTTCTAATTTAGCGATAAGCAAAAGAAAACCGGTGACCCTGTAAACTTTGTGCACGAAGACCCGAGCGAAGACGCAAGGATGCGTGAGTATAGGCTGGTTATCCGCTCAGTTGGGGTGGGTTTCCCGAGGTGTGCTGAACGAGACGTCCAATCGTGGATGAAGCGAGTGTGGACCCTCCAGTAGTGCAGTTCTCGTAACCCGCGAGGGAGCGAGTCACGACCGAGGGGAAGCGTGTGTGTGTGTGTGTGTGTGAAGGCATCTCGGAAGATGGGTCAGAAGAAAAGCAAGCCTTCTGACTCCATGGGTGGGGAGCCACAGGGTAGGCTTCCCCGGATACCCCCAGACAGTCCGCTAGGTTTAATGATTAAGTATTGGAACGATTATCCCTCTAGGAAGGGTAAGAGCAAAGTAAAAATGATCCACTATTGTATGGAGGTCTGGGGAGGAAAAGAAATTCGCAGAGATCACCTATATTGGCCAGTATTTGGCTCCTTTGAGGATTGGATCTGCCAGGCTTTAAATATTTATGTGAACTCTAAAGAGCCATTCAGCCTGGAAGAAAGCGAATACGCATCTCTGTGGATAGGGTCAGAGACGCGGGTGAATTTATACTCTCTTTAAGAAAAAGGGGGGCAGGAGCGAAAGAAAAGTACACGCACGGAAGAAATCCCAGTAACCCCCCCACCGTATGTGCCACCTCCGCCACCGCCACTGCCAGTCCCCAATCCTTCACCATGACCAACTGCCCCTCCCGTGAACCCATACAGCGATTCAGATTCAGATAGTGACCAGAACAATAGGCATCTGACCAGAAGCCAGACACGAAGCCAGCAACGGCAAGGGAACAGTTTATATCCTCTTAGAGAAATTGCGATGGGAGGTCCACAGGCAGGGATGGGATGCATATCCAGTCCCCCTCAACTCAGGCGATGTCCGAGATTTTAAGGAGGAAATGGGAAATTTGTTAGAAGATCCTCTTGGGGTTGCGAAAAGGATGGATCAGTTTTTAGGTCCTAACGTCTACACCTGGGAAGAATTACAGTCCATCCTGAGTATTTTGTTTACAGCAGAAGAAAGGGGGATGGTGAGGAGGGCAGGTATGCGAATTTGGGATGAACAACATCAACAGGGTCCTGCAGCAGATATTAAATGGCCCATTCAGAATCCAGGTTGGAATAATCAGGACCCAGCGCACAGGGGACACATGCAGGACTTAAGAACAATAGTAATCCAGGGAATACGGGAGACAGAATATTAGTAAAGCATTCAGCGAACACCAAAAGAAGGAAGAAACTCCCACAGATTGCTTAGAGCGATTAAGAAAAAGCTTGCAATTATATTCAGGATTGGATCCTAACTCCCCAGTGAGGGAGGCTTTGTTGAAAACACAGTTCGTAGCTAAGTCATGGACAGATATTAGAAAGAAACTAGAAAAGACTGAAGATTGGGAGAATCGAGGGTTAGATGAATTATTGAGAGAAGCCCAGAAGGTGTATGTCAGGAGAGAAGACGAGAAAGATAGGAGAACCGTTAAAATGATGGTTGCGGCAGTTAGAGAAGGTGCAGCGCAATCACAGCTGCAAAGGTCAACAGAATATAAACAAGAAGGTAATAGGAGGAACCGAAAGTTTGAGAGACAGAGATTGCCCGAACAAGCAGAAAGGGAAACAACCGTGACATGCTTCTATTGCGGTCGAACAGGGCACATAAAACAGAACTGCAGAAAAAGAATAATGGATGAGAAAATGTTCAAAGCAGAATAGGAGTGTCAGGGACTCTTTTTGTTGGGGACCCGGGAAAAGACAGAGCCCTTGATAAAGTTAAAAGTGGGTCCCCAATGACAAGAAATAGAATTTTTAATAGATTCTGGGGCAGAAAGATCGACTGTTCAAAATTTACCTCTAGGATGTACAATCTCACGTGAGACTGTGCATGTAATTGGGACGAAAGGGGAACCATTCGGGGTACCCGTAATAAAAAGCGTATTAGTGGAAACCGAATCTAAGATGGGAGTGGGAATGTTACTTTTAGTCCCGGAGGCGGATTATAATTTATTAGGACGGGATCTAATGGTTGAATTAGGAATAAACTTAGAAATAATAAATAGAAAAATTGAAGTAAGATTGTGTCACCTCAGGGCTGAGGACGAGGCGCAAATTAACCCTGAAGTCTGGTACACCTCAGACTCGGTAGGGAAATTTAAACATAAACCCTTTTAAGGTAACGATAACAAATCCAGAAGTGCCTGTGCGCATTAAGCAGTATCCTTTATCTGAGGAAGGAAGGAGAGGTTTGAAACCAGAGATTGAAAGATTGATTGAACAAGGGTTACCTTACATGTCCCCTTTTAACACTCCCATCCTACCAGTAAAGAAGAAAGATGGCAAATGGAGATTAGTACATGATTTGAGAGAGATTAATAAGCAAACAGTGAGCCGATTCCCAGTAGTCGCCAACCCACATACCTTGTTAACCCAATTAGGACCAGAAGATCAGTGGTATAGTGTAATAGATTTGAAAGATGCATTTTGGGCTTGTCCTCTCGATGAAGAAAGTAGAAATTACTTTGCTTTCGAATGGGAGGATCCTGACACACACAGAAAAAGGCAGCTACGATGGACGGTCCTTCCCCAAGGGTTTACAGAATCCCCCAACTTATTTGGGCAGGCTTTAGAGCAAATGCTCCAGGATTATGAACGAACGCATGGAGTTACCCGAGTGCAATATGTGGATGATTTATTATTAGCGGGGCAAGACGGGAATTTGGTAAGGCAAGAAAGTGTTAAACTATTGAACTTCTTAAGTTTACAAGGCTTGAAAGTATCTAAACCTAAGCTACAGTTTACCGAACAAGAGGTAAAATATTTAGGCCACCGATTGATCAGAGGAACAAAGTGTCTGGACCCAGAACGAGTAAAAGGCATTCTGTCCTTACCAGCCCCTGGATCCAAGCGGCAAGTCAGACAAATATTAGGATTAGTGGGATACTGTAGACAATGGATTGAAAATTATAGTAAAAAGGTAAAATTTTTATATGAAAAGTTAGCCCAAGATAAACTAATGCGATGGACAGACAGAGATGAAGAACAACTGGAAAATCTAAAGAATGAGCTGGTGAATGCACCAGTTTTGAGTCTACCAGACTTATATAGACCCTTTTATTTGTTTGTTAATACGGAAGAGGGAACCGCGTTTGGGGTTCTGACACAGCATTGGGCAGGGCACAAGAAACCTTTAGCATATATGTCTAAATTGTTAGATCCTGTAAGTAGGGGATGGCCAACATGCCTCCAAGCTCTGGCATCAACAGCCTTGTTAGTGGAGGAGACGCAGAAAATAATATTTGGGGGAGAATTACAAGTACTAACACCACACAACATCAGGAGCATACTACAACAAAAATCTGAAAAATGGATAACGGATTCTAGGCTTTTAAAATATGAGGGCATCCTTATCGCATCCCCTAAATTGACAGTAGAAACGACCTCTTTGCAGAACCCCGTGTAGTTTTTGCGTGGGGAACCAAACGGAAAATTAGTGCATGATTGCATAAAAACCATAGAAGAACAGACCAAAATTCGACCCGACTTAGAAGAGGATGAAATATCCGAAGGAGAAAAATTGTTTGTAGATGGATCCTCTCGGGTAGTGGACGGGAAACGAAAATCAGGATATGCAGTTGTAGATGGGGAAACATTTCAAGTAATAGAATCTGGGCCACTAAGCCCAGGGTGGTCTGCACAAACCTGCGAATTATACGCAGTCTTATTAAACTTAGAAGGTGAAAAAGGCACCATCTATACAGACTCCAAATATGCCTTCGGGATAATACACACGTTTGGTAAAATCTGGGAAGAAAGAGGGCTTATTAACTCACAAGGGAAAAAGTTAGTACATCAAGAACTCATTATACAAATACTTCAAGCTATAAGGAAACCAGAAGCGATAGCTGTAGTCCATGTAAACGGATATCAAAAGGGCACAAACCCCGTAATAAGAGGAAATAATCTAGCTGATCAAGAAGCAAGAAAAGCAGCTATGATGCCGGTTAAGATATTTAAAATATTGGAAAGCCGATTAGATTGCCCCACTTGTGGGAGAGGAACAGAATGGTGAGAAGAAGAATTTCCATGTTATGGATGTTGGAAAGACTTTGGAATGGACGGAGTGTCCTGTAGATGTGACATAGAAATAGATGGAAAACCTAAATACGACCATTGTTTCCTTCACGGAAAAATATTCCCACTCTACACCTTTACTGTACAGGAAAAAGAAAAATTGCTACAGTTAGGGGCAATATCAGAAGGAGAGAAATGGGAATTGGCAGACGGGCGAGAAATACTACCAAAAGCAATCGCTATTAAAGTAATGCAAAGATTTCACGACATCACACACTGGGGAACACAAGCCTTGGTAGATCAATTTGTTACCAAATATGCATGTATAGGGCCATACAACCTAGCTAAAAGAATAGTCGGGGACTGTTTAACTTGCCAAAAGATAAACAAAAATCAGTTAAGAAAAAGTATTCCAGGGGGATGAGAGTTAACACATAGGCCATTTGCCAAAATACAGATCGATTTCACTGAATTACCTAAAGTAGGCAGATGCCAATATCTGTTAGTGATAATAGATCACCTGACACACTATGTTGAAGCATTTCCAACGGCCAGAGCTACTGCCCGAACAGTAGTTAAGTTACTCTTAGAAGAAATTATTCCCCAATACGGAGTACTAGAGACTGTAGATTCAGATAGAGGCCCTCATTTTGCATCTACTATAATAAAAGAGGTTTTTCAAGCCTTAGGCACTAGATGGCAGTATCAGATGGCATCCACAGAGTTCAGGAAAAGTAGAAAGAAGGAATGGTGAAATTAAGAAACAACTTGTGAAGCTAATGCTAGAAACAAAGCTATCATGGGTAAAATGTCTACCGTTGGCCCTAATTAATATAAGAACACAACCTAGAACAGATTTAGGAGTTTCTCCTTTCGAAATGTTATACGGAATGCCGTACGATTTAGATATTCTACCAGATCATCCGCAGATTGAAGACTCCCAAATAGGGAGTTACTTGATACAATTGTTGAAAAGACAGGAACAATTATGGGAGAAAGGGTTGTCAGTACAAAGACCCCCTTTAGACATAGCAATACATAAACTGAAACCAGGGGACAAAGTATTGATTAGATCCTGGAAGGAATCGTCTCTGACTCCCCGATGGGAAGGACCTTATGTGGTTTTACTTACTACAGAAACAGCCATCCGGACAGCAGAGAAGGGATGTACACATGCCAGTCAAGTAAAAGGACCTATAAGAGCCACTGAGTGGAAAGTTACACCTACTGAAGACCCGATGAGAATTAAGATACGGAAACAATAAATGGACTCTGGAATTCAAATAGTACAAGTAGAAAACTTTGGAGGATTAGCAGGACGATTTTCGAGTGAAATGTGTTATATCAAATTGTGATTGTTACCCTTTTGTATGTTTTAAGTGTATAGTGTGCCAGGAAAAGTGATGGTGCCATTGTCAAAACAGAATACCCCATTGTGGGGTCTGTGATAATTGTTACAATTTGGAAAGGAAGGTCACCGAATGAGCCTTAAAAATTAGAGTATCAAAAAGAGAAACACGAATTGAAGACCAAAAACTGGTGGGAATTGTTCGCCTATGAAATAAACCCGGAAAGATTTTGTTTCCATGCTAACGAATCAATCCCATTAAAATTACAAATAGTCAAGGTGTGTTGTCGAAGGGCCTTGAGGGAAGTCAAGTGTAATCTCCCTTTGGTCAGGGATTGCAATTGGTCAGCATATGTACAAAGACACATTAAAAAGAAACACCAGGGGCCTCCTGAAGAACACCCCTGCTGCCGAGAAGATGGAACACCCCGTGGCTCGAAGCAACC